>CM050889.1:90733750-92034375 GCA_027725995.1 Rhynchospora tenuis
AGGAAATCCACATCAGGATACATATTCATGCTTGCAGGGGGACCAATTTCATGGAAGAGTGCCAAGCAGTCCTTAGTTGCATCTTCCAGTATGCAAGCAGAATTTGTAGCATGTTTTGAAGCTACTGGTCAAGCAGTTTGGTTGAAGAATTTCATACCTGAACTTCAAGTGATTGAGAGTATTGCAAGACCAATCACGTTATTTTGTGATAACGAGGCTGCTGTTTTCTTTTCGAAAAACAACAAGTCCAGCGGTGCTACTAAGTGGATCGACATCAAGTATCTTGTTGTTAGGAAGAAAGTTAAGAATAATATTATTGTCATACAACACATCAATACAAGAGCTATGTTAGCTGATTCTCTAACAAAAGCACTACCACCTACTCTCTTCAGAGAGCACGTAGCTAACATGGGTTTGGTTAGTGACTTATAATGTTGTAATGAACAATAGTGTATTTAATTATGTTATGTATTGAAGCTTCATTTATGTATTGACTTTCAATTTATGATGTTTGCTTAATTTATGTTGCGCGTTAATGTTATTAATATAAGCAAATATACTTATGAGGATCGAATGAATTTAATTAACCATTTGTTGGAAAGAATACCACTTCTAGAATTAATAGGGATCAAATAACATTAATAGTTATTTTGATTATATTAGTTTAGTTTGGTATTTCTGACTAAACAAGGTTTAAGTTTTATTGGCCAATTCTGAATTTGTGTTTCATTATGATATTATATAGACCAAGTGGGAGAATGTTATAATTAATTTAATTACAATTTAATTAATTATAAATAATGTGGTCTATATTTAATGTTTAAACCAAATTCATTTAATAAAGGGTGTATTAGTTTTTGATGGAAAAACTAATGGACCATGTTCATTCAAAATTTAATCCCTTCAATTGCCTTAGTGATTAAATACTCTTCCTGTCATTAATTAAGCACCTTTTCACTTAATTTCGGAATTTTGAGAAAATAGACAGAAAGAGTAAAAACGCCATAATTCTACCATCATTAGCACTAAGGAAAATTGAGGAAGATTGAATTTCCGCATCAAGATGTCTTCCCTACAGAATTGTAAGTTCTAAACTCATGAATTTATTATTTTATATGAAATACATAAAGATCTTGTCTGTTAATTAATGATAATTAAGAAATATTATTACGTTTAATATTTTATATATTAACATTTGGTATCAGAGCAGTATGTATTTTCGTATAAAATACAGTATACAGTAATTTTCGTATTTACTGGATTTTTTCTGGAATTTACAAAATTAATTTCGTAATTTTCCTTATCAAATTTCTTATGTTAATATCTCTCTGGGTACGTTGTCTGGAGACAAGAACTAGTTTGCAATATTTAATATTATTTTAAGTTGTACACATAGAGAGAGAAAGGAAAGTCATGTGCGCACAAACATCTCTTCTCTTCTTCTCTGACGCATGTGAGGAAGTGTGTTTTCTTTTATGCTTGATTGGATTGGATACAAAGGTGTTGAATAAATTTACTGTCCAAACCTAATCAGATCCGTTACTTTTGGCAAAAGCTCGCAAAGTTAATGAACTTTTTGCAAAATTTGCTTTATTGGATCAGATATGGTAAGTACGGTACATTTCCTTCCTAGTATGTAGAGAATCAACACCTAATTTAATTTCCTTCTCCACATATACGCGTCTTTTCCCTCTGGTCCCACTTATCTTAGGAAATGTTAATATTTTAAACATCACGTGAATTTGCCTCTGGTCTCACTAATGGCGACAATATTTGATCAAATAATGAATGGGTATTATTTATTCATTTATTTAACTTTTCCTATTAAAGTTAATAGGACATACGTATATGCATATGGTAAATTAAAGTTTTCTTTAACCATATGATTTATGTATTTGTTATTTAGACCGTATATTATTTAAGGTATGGTTCTATATTAATATATATTTTTATATTATATATATTAAAATAACCCAACGGAAGTTTATTATATATAATTTATTTTCATATAAACTTACTTTTAATATCTGGTTGTTATCAATTTTACCAACTTTAATTGTGACTGCCATTTTATTAAAAGGAACTATGTTTTACATTATGTCTATTGTATTACGATTATGTTTTACGTTTAATAAATTATAAATGTCAATTTTACCAACTTTAATTGTCAAATATAATTTATTAAATGAAATTTCGTTCAATTTATTTCTGCCCAACGGTGATATGAATTGATTCTTAATGGATCAACTATTAAACCTGAAATATTAATTGGCGTTTTATATTTCAGATTAATTAATTATTAGTCCCCTGATTATAGTTGATCTAATTTAATTTTATTTTATGTCTGTGGATTAGTTAATAGTAAGCATTATGTTTGTCATGAATTTTCAGCATTGAGCAATCTAAATAGTCAAATCAGTGGAATAGCAACATTGAATGGAACTAATTTTTCAACTTGGAAAGAGCAAATTGAGATTGGTCTTGGTGTTCTTGAAATAGACCAAGCATTACGTATGGATAAACCTGAAAAATCAAAGGATGATGCTGCAGATCAACTCAAAACTGCTTATGAAAATTGGAAGCGTTCTAATCGCATGTCTCTCATGATTATGAAAAGCACCATCTCTTTGGCAATTCAGGGTGGCATTCCTGAAAAGAATGCTGCAGGTGAACTCTTTACTGCTAAGGAATATCTCACTTCTGTTGAGGAACAGTTTAAGAGTACATCTAAGGCTAATGCGAGTGCCCTCATAATGAAAATGCTTACTACCAAGTACAATGGGACTAGCGGTGTACGTGAACATATCATGATGATGAATGATATGGCCGCAAAATTAAATGGCATGGACATGGCAATTTCTGAAGGATTTCTGGTTCATTTCATTATGACTTCTCTTCCTGCTCAGTTTGGTCCTTTCAAGATCAATTACAACACGCAGAAAGAGAAGTGGAAGATGAGCGAATTGATTGCCATGTGTGTTCAAGACTGAAAAACCTGACTTTGCACATGCTGCCATTGAAAGTCCAAAACCGAAAAAGAACAATGGTAAAGGTAAAGATAAGGGACAAACATCTGGTGTTAACAAGGCAAATGCGCCAAGTACAAAGCGTGGTCTTAAGTGTCGTCACTACAAGAAACCTGGACACATGAGGAAGGAGTGTACCAAGTTTAGAGCATGGCTTGAAAAGAAGGATAATGATTTAAACTATATGATTTGTGAATCTCTTTTAATTGATGTTCCCTTAAATACGTGGTGGGTTGACACTGGTGCCTCTGTGCACATTACGAACTCATTGCAGGGATTCCATTCCGTGACGATGCTGGAAAAGGGAAAAAGGAAGCTTAAAGTAGCTAATGGCTTAGAGGCTGAAGTGGAGGCCGTTGGAACTCTTCGTCTGGTTTTGAAGAGTGGCTTTATTCTCTACTTATATGATGTAGTTTATATTCCTAGTGTGATTAGGAATTTAATTTCTGTTTCTAGACTTGATGCTTGTGGTTTTATGTTTCAGTTTGGAAATAATGAGTTGAGACTATATCATAACTTTGTTGGTTCTGGATTGTTATGTGATAATCTATATAAATTATGTTTGGATTCTTCCTTTTCTGATTCTTTATTATCCCTGAATGTTAATTGTGTTGATCATAAACGTGGCACAAAGAGAAATCGCGATGTTGGATATTCTTCCAAGTTATGGCATCGCAGATTAGGTCATATTTCAAGAGATAGAATGCAACGTCTCATTAAAAATGAAATTCTCCCAACATTAGATTTTTCTGATTTTGATAATTGTGTTGAATGCGTTAAGGGAAAATTTGTTAAAGGAAATAAGAAAGGAGCCACTCGAAGTGGGGGACTATTGGAATTAATTCACACCGATATATGTGGTCCTTTTCCCACTTCGAGTTTGAACGGACACAAATCATTCATTACTTTTATTGACGATTATTCTCGCTACGCTTATGTGTACTTAATTTCTGAAAAATCTGAAGCACTAGACAAATTTAAAATCTTTAAGGCTGAAGTTGAAAATCAGCATAATGTTAAAATTAAAGTAGTGCGATCAGATAGAGGCGGTGAGTATTATGGTAGGCACACCGACTTGGGTCAAAGTCCAGGCCCGTTTGCTTTGTTTCTTCAAGAATGTGGTATTGTTCATCAGTTCTCAATGCCGGGAGATCCTCGGCAAAACGGAGTAGCTGAAAGGCGTAATCGTACATTAATGGATATGGTACGAAGTATGATATGTAATACCACTTTGCCAGAATTTTTGTGGTCGGAGGCTTTAAAAACAGCCACACATGTCCTCAATCGAGTTCCTAGTAAATCTGTTCCAGCAACACCTTATGAATTGTGGACTGGAAGGAAACCGCAACTAGGATACTTACGTGTGTGGGGCTGTCCTGTTGAAGCAAAAGTCTACAATCCACACATTAAGAAACTAGATCCAAAAACCGTTAGTTGTTCTTTCATAGGCTATCCAGAGATAGTGGGAGCATATATCTCAAGGTTAGTGGGAGCAGATTTATTATTCTCGTTTTGTATGTGGATGACATTTTATTAGCGAGCAGAGCAGTGATTTAGACATGTTGTACGAGACTAAACGTTTTCTTTCAAAGAAATTTGAAATGAAGGATCTTGGTGAAGCCTCTTATGTCATAGGCATTGAAATCCACCGTGATCGGTCTCGTGGGGTCTTAGGTTTATCACAAAAGGCATACATTGAGAAAATGCTTAAGCGCTACAAAATGCAAAAATGTTCTCCAAGTGTTGCTCCCATTTTCAAAGGTGACAAATTCAGCAAGTCTCAATGTCCCAAAACTGAATCAGAACATAAGCAGATGGAAAATAATGAGTATGCTTCGGTTGTTGGAAGCTTAATGTATGCTCAAGTATGCACACGTCCTGATATTGTGTTTATAGTTGGCATGCTAGGCCGATATCAATCCAATCCAGGTTTGGATCATTGGCGAGCTGCTAAGAAAGTTTTACGCTATTTGCAAGGGACTAAAGACTACATGCTTACTTACAGAAAGTCCGATAGCCTTGAGGTCATTGGTTATTCAGATTCGGACTTTGCTGGATGTGTAGACACAAGGAAATCCACATCAGGATACATATTCATGCTTGCAGGGGGACCAATTTCATGGAAGAGTGCCAAGCAGTCCTTAGTTGCATCTTCCAGTATGCAAGCAGAATTTGTAGCATGTTTTGAAGCTACTGGTCAAGCAGTTTGGTTGAAGAATTTCATACCTGAACTTCAAGTGATTGAGAGTATTGCAAGACCAATCACGTTATTTTGTGATAACGAGGCTGCTGTTTTCTTTTCGAAAAACAACAAGTCCAGCGGTGCTACTAAGTGGATCGACATCAAGTATCTTGTTGTTAGGAAGAAAGTCAAGAATAATATTATTGTCATACAACACATCAATACAAGAGCTATGTTAGCTGATTCTCTAACAAAAGCACTACCACCTACTCTCTTCAGAGAGCACGTAGCTAACATGGGTTTGGTTAGTGACTTATAATGTTGTAATGAACAATAGTGTATTTAATTATGTTATGTATTGAAGCTTCATTTATGTATTGACTTTCAATTTATGATGTTTGCTTAATTTATGTTGCGCGTTAATGTTATTAATATAAGCAAATATACTTATGAGGATCGAATGAATTTAATTAACCATTTGTTGGAAAGAATACCACTTCTAGAATTAATAGGGATCAAATAACATTAATAGTTATTTTGATTATATTAGTTTAGTTTGGTATTTCTGACTAAACAAGGTTTAAGTTTTATTGGCCAATTCTGAATTTGTGTTTCATTATGATATTATATAGACCAAGTGGGAGAATGTTATAATTAATTTAATTACAATTTAATTAATTATAAATAATGTGGTCTATATTTAATGTTTAAACCAAATTCATTTAATAAAGGGTGTATTAGTTTTTGATGGAAAAACTAATGGACCATGTTCATTCAAAATTTAATCCCTTCAATTGCCTTAGTGATTAAATACTCTTCCTGTCATTAATTAAGCACCTTTTCACTTAATTTCGGAATTTTGAGAAAATAGACAGAAAGAGTAAAAACGCCATAATTCTACCATCATTAGCACTAAGGAAAATTGAGGAAGATTGAATTTCCGCATCAAGATGTCTTCCCTACAGAATTGTAAGTTCTAAACTCATGAATTTATTATTTTATATGAAATACATAAAGATCTTGTCTGTTAATTAATGATAATTAAGAAATATTATTACGTTTAATATTTTATATATTAACATTTGGTATCAGAGCAGTATGTATTTTCGTATAAAATACAGTATACAGTAATTTTCGTATTTACTGGATTTTTTCTGGAATTTACAAAATTAATTTCGTAATTTTCCTTATCAAATTTCTTATGTTAATATCTCTCTGGGTACGTTGTCTGGAGACAAGAACTAGTTTGCAATATTTAATATTATTTTAAGTTGTACACATAGAGAGAGAAAGGAAAGTCATGTGCGCACAAACATCTCTTCTCTTCTTCTCTGACGCATGTGAGGAAGTGTGTTTTCTTTTATGCTTGATTGGATTGGATACAAAGGTGTTGAATAAATTTACTGTCCAAACCTAATCAGATCCGTTACTTTTGGCAAAAGCTCGCAAAGTTAATGAACTTTTTGCAAAATTTGCTTTATTGGATCAGATATGGTAAGTACGGTACATTTCCTTCCTAGTATGTAGAGAATCAACACCTAATTTAATTTCCTTCTCCACATATACGCGTCTTTTCCCTCTGGTCCCACTTATCTTAGGAAATGTTAATATTTTAAACATCACGTGAATTTGCCTCTGGTCTCACTAATGGCGACAATATTTGATCAAATAATGAATGGGTATTATTTATTCATTTATTTAACTTTTCCTATTAAAGTTAATAGGACATACGTATATGCATATGGTAAATTAAAGTTTTCTTTAACCATATGATTTATGTATTTGTTATTTAGACCGTATATTATTTAAGGTATGGTTCTATATTAATATATATTTTTATATTATATATATTAAAATAACCCAACGGAAGTTTATTATATATAATTTATTTTCATATAAACTTACTTTTAATATCTGGTTGTTATCAATTTTACCAACTTTAATTGTGACTGCCATTTTATTAAAAGGAACTATGTTTTACATTATGTCTATTGTATTACGATTATGTTTTACGTTTAATAAATTATAAATGTCAATTTTACCAACTTTAATTGTCAAATATAATTTATTAAATGAAATTTCGTTCAATTTATTTCTGCCCAACGGTGATATGAATTGATTCTTAATGGATCAACTATTAAACCTGAAATATTAATTGGCGTTTTATATTTCAGATTAATTAATTATTAGTCCCCTGATTATAGTTGATCTAATTTAATTTTATTTTATGTCTGTGGATTAGTTAATAGTAAGCATTATGTTTGTCATGAATTTTCAGCATTGAGCAATCTAAATAGTCAAATCAGTGGAATAGCAACATTGAATGGAACTAATTTTTCAACTTGGAAAGAGCAAATTGAGATTGGTCTTGGTGTTCTTGAAATAGACCAAGCATTACGTATGGATAAACCTGAAAAATCAAAGGATGATGCTGCAGATCAACTCAAAACTGCTTATGAAAATTGGAAGCGTTCTAATCGCATGTCTCTCATGATTATGAAAAGCACCATCTCTTTGGCAATTCAGGGTGGCATTCCTGAAAAGAATGCTGCAGGTGAACTCTTTACTGCTAAGGAATATCTCACTTCTGTTGAGGAACAGTTTAAGAGTACATCTAAGGCTAATGCGAGTGCCCTCATAATGAAAATGCTTACTACCAAGTACAATGGGACTAGCGGTGTACGTGAACATATCATGATGATGAATGATATGGCCGCAAAATTAAATGGCATGGACATGGCAATTTCTGAAGGATTTCTGGTTCATTTCATTATGACTTCTCTTCCTGCTCAGTTTGGTCCTTTCAAGATCAATTACAACACGCAGAAAGAGAAGTGGAAGATGAGCGAATTGATTGCCATGTGTGTTCAAGACTGAAAAACCTGACTTTGCACATGCTGCCATTGAAAGTCCAAAACCGAAAAAGAACAATGGTAAAGGTAAAGATAAGGGACAAACATCTGGTGTTAACAAGGCAAATGCGCCAAGTACAAAGCGTGGTCTTAAGTGTCGTCACTACAAGAAACCTGGACACATGAGGAAGGAGTGTACCAAGTTTAGAGCATGGCTTGAAAAGAAGGGTAATGATTTAAACTATATGATTTGTGAATCTCTTTTAATTGATGTTCCCTTAAATACGTGGTGGGTTGACACTGGTGCCTCTGTGCACATTACGAACTCATTGCAGGGATTCCATTCCGTGACGATGCTGGAAAAGGGAAAAAGGAAGCTTAAAGTAGCTAATGGCTTAGAGGCTGAAGTGGAGGCCGTTGGAACTCTTCGTCTGGTTTTGAAGAGTGGCTTTATTCTCTACTTATATGATGTAGTTTATATTCCTAGTGTGATTAGGAATTTAATTTCTGTTTCTAGACTTGATGCTTGTGGTTTTATGTTTCAGTTTGGAAATAATGAGTTGAGACTATATCATAACTTTGTTGGTTCTGGATTGTTATGTGATAATCTATATAAATTATGTTTGGATTCTTCCTTTTCTGATTCTTTATTATCCCTGAATGTTAATTGTGTTGATCATAAACGTGGCACAAAGAGAAATCGCGATGTTGGATATTCTTCCAAGTTATGGCATCGCAGATTGGGTCATATTTCAAGAGATAGAATGCAACGTCTCATTAAAAATGAAATTCTCCCAACATTAGATTTTTCTGATTTTGATAATTGTGTTGAATGCGTTAAGGGAAAATTTGTTAAAGGAAATAAGAAAGGAGCCACTCGAAGTGGGGTACTATTGGAATTAATTCACACCGATATATGTGGTCCTTTTCCCACTTCGAGTTTGAACGGACACAAATCATTCATTACTTTTATTGACGATTATTCTCGCTACGCTTATGTGTACTTAATTTCTGAAAAATCTGAAGCACTAGACAAATTTAAAATCTTTAAGGCTGAAGTTGAAAATCAGCATAATGTTAAAATTAAAGTAGTGCGATCAGATAGAGGCGGTGAGTATTATGGTAGGCACACCGACTTGGGTCAAAGTCCAGGCCCGTTTGCTTTGTTTCTTCAAGAATGTGGTATTGTTCATCAGTTCTCAATGCCGGGAGATCCTCGGCAAAACGGAGTAGCTGAAAGGCGTAATCGTACATTAATGGATATGGTACGAAGTATGATATGTAATACCACTTTGCCAGAATTTTTGTGGTCGGAGGCTTTAAAAACAGCCACACATGTCCTCAATCGAGTTCCTAGTAAATCTGTTCCAGCAACACCTTATGAATTGTGGACTGGAAGGAAACCGCAACTAGGATACTTACGTGTGTGGGGCTGTCCTGTTGAAGCAAAAGTCTACAATCCACACATTAAGAAACTAGATCCAAAAACCGTTAGTTGTTCTTTCATAGGCTATCCAGAGATAGTGGGAGCATATATCTCAAGGTTAGTGGGAGCAGATTTATTATTCTCGTTTTGTATGTGGATGACATTTTATTAGCGAGCAGAGCAGTGATTTAGACATGTTGTACGAGACTAAACGTTTTCTTTCAAAGAAATTTGAAATGAAGGATCTTGGTGAAGCCTCTTATGTCATAGGCATTGAAATCCACCGTGATCGGTCTCGTGGGGTCTTAGGTTTATCACAAAAGGCATACATTGAGAAAATGCTTAAGCGCTACAAAATGCAAAAATGTTCTCCAAGTGTTGCTCCCATTTTCAAAGGTGACAAATTCAGCAAGTCTCAATGTCCCAAAACTGAATCAGAACATAAGCAGATGGAAAATAATGAGTATGCTTCGGTTGTTGGAAGCTTAATGTATGCTCAAGTATGCACACGTCCTGATATTGTGTTTATAGTTGGCATGCTAGGCCGATATCAATCCAATCCAGGTTTGGATCATTGGCGAGCTGCTAAGAAAGTTTTACGCTATTTGCAAGGGACTAAAGACTACATGCTTACTTACAGAAAGTCCGATAGCCTTGAGGTCATTGGTTATTCAGATTCGGACTTTGCTGGATGTGTAGACACAAGGAAATCCACATCAGGATACATATTCATGCTTGCAGGGGGACCAATTTCATGGAAGAGTGCCAAGCAGTCCTTAGTTGCATCTTCCAGTATGCAAGCAGAATTTGTAGCATGTTTTGAAGCTACTGGTCAAGCAGTTTGGTTGAAGAATTTCATACCTGAACTTCAAGTGATTGAGAGTATTGCAAGACCAATCACGTTATTTTGTGATAACGAGGCTGCTGTTTTCTTTTCGAAAAACAACAAGTCCAGCGGTGCTACTAAGTGGATCGACATCAAGTATCTTGTTGTTAGGAAGAAAGTCAAGAATAATATTATTGTCATACAACACATCAATACAAGAGCTATGTTAGCTGATTCTCTAACAAAAGCACTACCACCTACTCTCTTCAGAGAGCACGTAGCTAACATGGGTTTGGTTAGTGACTTATAATGTTGTAATGAACAATAGTGTATTTAATTATGTTATGTATTGAAGCTTCATTTATGTATTGACTTTCAATTTATGATGTTTGCTTAATTTATGTTGCGCGTTAATGTTATTAATATAAGCAAATATACTTATGAGGATCGAATGAATTTAATTAACCATTTGTTGGAAAGAATACCACTTCTAGAATTAATAGGGATCAAATAACATTAATAGTTATTTTGATTATATTAGTTTAGTTTGGTATTTCTGACTAAACAAGGTTTAAGTTTTATTGGCCAATTCTGAATTTGTGTTTCATTATGATATTATATAGACCAAGTGGGAGAATGTTATAATTAATTTAATTACAATTTAATTAATTATAAATAATGTGGTCTATATTTAATGTTTAAACCAAATTCATTTAATAAAGGGTGTATTAGTTTTTGATGGAAAAACTAATGGACCATGTTCATTCAAAATTTAATCCCTTCAATTGCCTTAGTGATTAAATACTCTTCCTGTCATTAATTAAGCACCTTTTCACTTAATTTCGGAATTTTGAGAAAATAGACAGAAAGAGTAAAAACGCCATAATTCTACCATCATTAGCACTAAGGAAAATTGAGGAAGATTGAATTTCCGCATCAAGATGTCTTCCCTACAGAATTGTAAGTTCTAAACTCATGAATTTATTATTTTATATGAAATACATAAAGATCTTGTCTGTTAATTAATGATAATTAAGAAATATTATTACGTTTAATATTTTATATATTAACATTTGGTATCAGAGCAGTATGTATTTTCGTATAAAATACAGTATACAGTAATTTTCGTATTTACTGGATTTTTTCTGGAATTTACAAAATTAATTTCGTAATTTTCCTTATCAAATTTCTTATGTTAATATCTCTCTGGGTACGTTGTCTGGAGACAAGAACTAGTTTGCAATATTTAATATTATTTTAAGTTGTACACATAGAGAGAGAAAGGAAAGTCATGTGCGCACAAACATCTCTTCTCTTCTTCTCTGACGCATGTGAGGAAGTGTGTTTTCTTTTATGCTTGATTGGATTGGATACAAAGGTGTTGAATAAATTTACTGTCCAAACCTAATCAGATCCGTTACTTTTGGCAAAAGCTCGCAAAGTTAATGAACTTTTTGCAAAATTTGCTTTATTGGATCAGATATGGTAAGTACGGTACATTTCCTTCCTAGTATGTAGAGAATCAACACCTAATTTAATTTCCTTCTCCACATATACGCGTCTTTTCCCTCTGGTCCCACTTATCTTAGGAAATGTTAATATTTTAAACATCACGTGAATTTGCCTCTGGTCTCACTAATGGCGACAATATTTGATCAAATAATGAATGGGTATTATTTATTCATTTATTTAACTTTTCCTATTAAAGTTAATAGGACATACGTATATGCATATGGTAAATTAAAGTTTTCTTTAACCATATGATTTATGTATTTGTTATTTAGACCGTATATTATTTAAGGTATGGTTCTATATTAATATATATTTTTATATTATATATATTAAAATAACCCAACGGAAGTTTATTATATATAATTTATTTTCATATAAACTTACTTTTAATATCTGGTTGTTATCAATTTTACCAACTTTAATTGTGACTGCCATTTTATTAAAAGGAACTATGTTTTACATTATGTCTATTGTATTACGATTATGTTTTACGTTTAATAAATTATAAATGTCAATTTTACCAACTTTAATTGTCAAATATAATTTATTAAATGAAATTTCGTTCAATTTATTTCTGCCCAACGGTGATATGAATTGATTCTTAATGGATCAACTATTAAACCTGAAATATTAATTGGCGTTTTATATTTCAGATTAATTAATTATTAGTCCCCTGATTATAGTTGATCTAATTTAATTTTATTTTATGTCTGTGGATTAGTTAATAGTAAGCATTATGTTTGTCATGAATTTTCAGCATTGAGCAATCTAAATAGTCAAATCAGTGGAATAGCAACATTGAATGGAACTAATTTTTCAACTTGGAAAGAGCAAATTGAGATTGGTCTTGGTGTTCTTGAAATAGACCAAGCATTACGTATGGATAAACCTGAAAAATCAAAGGATGATGCTGCAGATCAACTCAAAACTGCTTATGAAAATTGGAAGCGTTCTAATCGCATGTCTCTCATGATTATGAAAAGCACCATCTCTTTGGCAATTCAGGGTGGCATTCCTGAAAAGAATGCTGCAGGTGAACTCTTTACTGCTAAGGAATATCTCACTTCTGTTGAGGAACAGTTTAAGAGTACATCTAAGGCTAATGCGAGTGCCCTCATAATGAAAATGCTTACTACCAAGTACAATGGGACTAGCGGTGTACGTGAACATATCATGATGATGAATGATATGGCCGCAAAATTAAATGGCATGGACATGGCAATTTCTGAAGGATTTCTGGTTCATTTCATTATGACTTCTCTTCCTGCTCAGTTTGGTCCTTTCAAGATCAATTACAACACGCAGAAAGAGAAGTGGAAGATGAGCGAATTGATTGCCATGTGTGTTCAAGACTGAAAAACCTGACTTTGCACATGCTGCCATTGAAAGTCCAAAACCGAAAAAGAACAATGGTAAAGGTAAAGATAAGGGACAAACATCTGGTGTTAACAAGGCAAATGCGCCAAGTACAAAGCGTGGTCTTAAGTGTCGTCACTACAAGAAACCTGGACACATGAGGAAGGAGTGTACCAAGTTTAGAGCATGGCTTGAAAAGAAGGGTAATGATTTAAACTATATGATTTGTGAATCTCTTTTAATTGATGTTCCCTTAAATACGTGGTGGGTTGACACTGGTGCCTCTGTGCACATTACGAACTCATTGCAGGGATTCCATTCCGTGACGATGCTGGAAAAGGGAAAAAGGAAGCTTAAAGTAGCTAATGGCTTAGAGGCTGAAGTGGAGGCCGTTGGAACTCTTCGTCTGGTTTTGAAGAGTGGCTTTATTCTCTACTTATATGATGTAGTTTATATTCCTAGTGTGATTAGGAATTTAATTTCTGTTTCTAGACTTGATGCTTGTGGTTTTATGTTTCAGTTTGGAAATAATGAGTTGAGACTATATCATAACTTTGTTGGTTCTGGATTGTTATGTGATAATCTATATAAATTATGTTTGGATTCTTCCTTTTCTGATTCTTTATTATCCCTGAATGTTAATTGTGTTGATCATAAACGTGGCACAAAGAGAAATCGCGATGTTGGATATTCTTCCAAGTTATGGCATCGCAGATTGGGTCATATTTCAAGAGATAGAATGCAACGTCTCATTAAAAATGAAATTCTCCCAACATTAGATTTTTCTGATTTTGATAATTGTGTTGAATGCGTTAAGGGAAAATTTGTTAAAGGAAATAAGAAAGGAGCCACTCGAAGTGGGGTACTATTGGAATTAATTCACACCGATATATGTGGTCCTTTTCCCACTTCGAGTTTGAACGGACACAAATCATTCATTACTTTTATTGACGATTATTCTCGCTACGCTTATGTGTACTTAATTTCTGAAAAATCTGAAGCACTAGACAAATTTAAAATCTTTAAGGCTGAAGTTGAAAATCAGCATAATGTTAAAATTAAAGTAGTGCGATCAGATAGAGGCGGTGAGTATTATGGTAGGCACACCGACTTGGGTCAAAGTCCAGGCCCGTTTGCTTTGTTTCTTCAAGAATGTGGTATTGTTCATCAGTTCTCAATGCCGGGAGATCCTCGGCAAAACGGAGTAGCTGAAAGGCGTAATCGTACATTAATGGATATGGTACGAAGTATGATATGTAATACCACTTTGCCAGAATTTTTGTGGTCGGAGGCTTTAAAAACAGCCACACATGTCCTCAATCGAGTTCCTAGTAAATCTGTTCCAGCAACACCTTATGAATTGTGGACTGGAAGGAAACCGCAACTAGGATACTTACGTGTGTGGGGCTGTCCTGTTGAAGCAAAAGTCTACAATCCACACATTAAGAAACTAGATCCAAAAACCGTTAGTTGTTCTTTCATAGGCTATCCAGAGATAGTGGGAGCATATATCTCAAGGTTAGTGGGAGCAGATTTATTATTCTCGTTTTGTATGTGGATGACATTTTATTAGCGAGCAGAGCAGTGATTTAGACATGTTGTACGAGACTAAACGTTTTCTTTCAAAGAAATTTGAAATGAAGGATCTTGGTGAAGCCTCTTATGTCATAGGCATTGAAATCCACCGTGATCGGTCTCGTGGGGTCTTAGGTTTATCACAAAAGGCATACATTGAGAAAATGCTTAAGCGCTACAAAATGCAAAAATGTTCTCCAAGTGTTGCTCCCATTTTCAAAGGTGACAAATTCAGCAAGTCTCAATGTCCCAAAACTGAATCAGAACATAAGCAGATGGAAAATAATGAGTATGCTTCGGTTGTTGGAAGCTTAATGTATGCTCAAGTATGCACACGTCCTGATATTGTGTTTATAGTTGGCATGCTAGGCCGATATCAATCCAATCCAGGTTTGGATCATTGGCGAGCTGCTAAGAAAGTTTTACGCTATTTGCAAGGGACTAAAGACTACATGCTTACTTACAGAAAGTCCGATAGCCTTGAGGTCATTGGTTATTCAGATTCGGACTTTGCTGGATGTGTAGACACAAGGAAATCCACATCAGGATACATATTCATGCTTGCAGGGGGACCAATTTCATGGAAGAGTGCCAAGCAGTCCTTAGTTGCATCTTCCAGTATGCAAGCAGAATTTGTAGCATGTTTTGAAGCTACTGGTCAAGCAGTTTGGTTGAAGAATTTCATACCTGAACTTCAAGTGATTGAGAGTATTGCAAGACCAATCACGTTATTTTGTGATAACGAGGCTGCTGTTTTCTTTTCGAAAAACAACAAGTCCAGCGGTGCTACTAAGTGGATCGACATCAAGTATCTTGTTGTTAGGAAGAAAGTCAAGAATAATATTATTGTCATACAACACATCAATACAAGAGCTATGTTAGCTGATTCTCTAACAAAAGCACTACCACCTACTCTCTTCAGAGAGCACGTAGCTAACATGGGTTTGGTTAGTGACTTATAATGTTGTAATGAACAATAGTGTATTTAATTATGTTATGTATTGAAGCTTCATTTATGTATTGACTTTCAATTTATGATGTTTGCTTAATTTATGTTGCGCGTTAATGTTATTAATATAAGCAAATATACTTATGAGGATCGAATGAATTTAATTAACCATTTGTTGGAAAGAATACCACTTCTAGAATTAATAGGGATCAAATAACATTAATAGTTATTTTGATTATATTAGTTTAGTTTGGTATTTCTGACTAAACAAGGTTTAAGTTTTATTGGCCAATTCTGAATTTGTGTTTCATTATGATATTATATAGACCAAGTGGGAGAATGTTATAATTAATTTAATTACAATTTAATTAATTATAAATAATGTGGTCTATATTTAATGTTTAAACCAAATTCATTTAATAAAGGGTGTATTAGTTTTTGATGGAAAAACTAATGGACCATGTTCATTCAAAATTTAATCCCTTCAATTGCCTTAGTGATTAAATACTCTTCCTGTCATTAATTAAGCACCTTTTCACTTAATTTCGGAATTTTGAGAAAATAGACAGAAAGAGTAAAAACGCCATAATTCTACCATCATTAGCACTAAGGAAAATTGAGGAAGATTGAATTTCCGCATCAAGATGTCTTCCCTACAGAATTGTAAGTTCTAAACTCATGAATTTATTATTTTATATGAAATACATAAAGATCTTGTCTGTTAATTAATGATAATTAAGAAATATTATTACGTTTAATATTTTATATATTAACATTTGGTATCAGAGCAGTATGTATTTTCGTATAAAATACAGTATACAGTAATTTTCGTATTTACTGGATTTTTTCTGGAATTTACAAAATTAATTTCGTAATTTTCCTTATCAAATTTCTTATGTTAATATCTCTCTGGGTACGTTGTCTGGAGACAAGAACTAGTTTGCAATATTTAATATTATTTTAAGTTGTACACATAGAGAGAGAAAGGAAAGTCATGTGCGCACAAACATCTCTTCTCTTCTTCTCTGACGCATGTGAGGAAGTGTGTTTTCTTTTATGCTTGATTGGATTGGATACAAAGGTGTTGAATAAATTTACTGTCCAAACCTAATCAGATCCGTTACTTTTGGCAAAAGCTCGCAAAGTTAATGAACTTTTTGCAAAATTTGCTTTATTGGATCAGATATGGTAAGTACGGTACATTTCCTTCCTAGTATGTAGAGAATCAACACCTAATTTAATTTCCTTCTCCACATATACGCGTCTTTTCCCTCTGGTCCCACTTATCTTAGGAAATGTTAATATTTTAAACATCACGTGAATTTGCCTCTGGTCTCACTAATGGCGACAATATTTGATCAAATAATGAATGGGTATTATTTATTCATTTATTTAACTTTTCCTATTAAAGTTAATAGGACATACGTATATGCATATGGTAAATTAAAGTTTTCTTTAACCATATGATTTATGTATTTGTTATTTAGACCGTATATTATTTAAGGTATGGTTCTATATTAATATATATTTTTATATTATATATATTAAAATAACCCAACGGAAGTTTATTATATATAATTTATTTTCATATAAACTTACTTTTAATATCTGGTTGTTATCAATTTTACCAACTTTAATTGTGACTGCCATTTTATTAAAAGGAACTATGTTTTACATTATGTCTATTGTATTACGATTATGTTTTACGTTTAATAAATTATAAATGTCAATTTTACCAACTTTAATTGTCAAATATAATTTATTAAATGAAATTTCGTTCAATTTATTTCTGCCCAACGGTGATATGAATTGATTCTTAATGGATCAACTATTAAACCTGAAATATTAATTGGCATTTTATATTTCAGATTAATTAATTATTAGTCCCCTGATTATAGTTGATCTAATTTAATTTTATTTTATGTCTGTGGATTAGTTAATAGTAAGCATTATGTTTGTCATGAATTTTCAGCATTGAGCAATCTAAATAGTCAAATCAGTGGAATAGCAACATTGAATGGAACTAATTTTTCAACTTGGAAAGAGCAAATTGAGATTGGTCTTGGTGTTCTTGAAATAGACCAAGCATTACGTATGGATAAACCTGAAAAATCAAAGGATGATGCTGCAGATCAACTCAAAACTGCTTATGAAAATTGGAAGCGTTCTAATCGCATGTCTCTCATGATTATGAAAAGCACCATCTCTTTGGCAATTCAGGGTGGCATTCCTGAAAAGAATGCTGCAGGTGAACTCTTTACTGCTAAGGAATATCTCACTTCTGTTGAGGAACAGTTTAAGAGTACATCTAAGGCTAATGCGAGTGCCCTCATAATGAAAATGCTTACTACCAAGTACAATGGGACTAGCGGTGTACGTGAACATATCATGATGATGAATGATATGGCCGCAAAATTAAATGGCATGGACATGGCAATTTCTGAAGGATTTCTGGTTCATTTCATTATGACTTCTCTTCCTGCTCAGTTTGGTCCTTTCAAGATCAATTACAACACGCAGAAAGAGAAGTGGAAGATGAGCGAATTGATTGCCATGTGTGTTCAAGACTGAAAAACCTGACTTTGCACATGCTGCCATTGAAAGTCCAAAACCGAAAAAGAACAATGGTAAAGGTAAAGATAAGGGACAAACATCTGGTGTTAACAAGGCAAATGCGCCAAGTACAAAGCGTGGTCTTAAGTGTCGTCACTACAAGAAACCTGGACACATGAGGAAGGAGTGTACCAAGTTTAGAGCATGGCTTGAAAAGAAGGGTAATGATTTAAACTATATGATTTGTGAATCTCTTTTAATTGATGTTCCCTTAAATACGTGGTGGGTTGACACTGGTGCCTCTGTGCACATTACGAACTCATTGCAGGGATTCCATTCCGTGACGATGCTGGAAAAGGGAAAAAGGAAGCTTAAAGTAGCTAATGGCTTAGAGGCTGAAGTGGAGGCCGTTGGAACTCTTCGTCTGGTTTTGAAGAGTGGCTTTATTCTCTACTTATATGATGTAGTTTATATTCCTAGTGTGATTAGGAATTTAATTTCTGTTTCTAGACTTGATGCTTGTGGTTTTATGTTTCAGTTTGGAAATAATGAGTTGAGACTATATCATAACTTTGTTGGTTCTGGATTGTTATGTGATAATCTATATAAATTATGTTTGGATTCTTCCTTTTCTGATTCTTTATTATCCCTGAATGTTAATTGTGTTGATCATAAACGTGGCACAAAGAGAAATCGCGATGTTGGATATTCTTCCAAGTTATGGCATCGCAGATTAGGTCATATTTCAAGAGATAGAATGCAACGTCTCATTAAAAATGAAATTCTCCCAACATTAGATTTTTCTGATTTTGATAATTGTGTTGAATGCGTTAAGGGAAAATTTGTTAAAGGAAATAAGAAAGGAGCCACTCGAAGTGGGGGACTATTGGAATTAATTCACACCGATATATGTGGTCCTTTTCCCACTTCGAGTTTGAACGGACACAAATCATTCATTACTTTTATTGACGATTATTCTCGCTACGCTTATGTGTACTTAATTTCTGAAAAATCTGAAGCACTAGACAAATTTAAAATCTTTAAGGCTGAAGTTGAAAATCAGCATAATGTTAAAATTAAAGTAGTGCGATCAGATAGAGGCGGTGAGTATTATGGTAGGCACACCGACTTGGGTCAAAGTCCAGGCCCGTTTGCTTTGTTTCTTCAAGAATGTGGTATTGTTCATCAGTTCTCAATGCCGGGAGATCCTCGGCAAAACGGAGTAGCTGAAAGGCGTAATCGTACATTAATGGATATGGTACGAAGTATGATATGTAATACCACTTTGCCAGAATTTTTGTGGTCGGAGGCTTTAAAAACAGCCACACATGTCCTCAATCGAGTTCCTAGTAAATCTGTTCCAGCAACACCTTATGAATTGTGGACTGGAAGGAAACCGCAACTAGGATACTTACGTGTGTGGGGCTGTCCTGTTGAAGCAAAAGTCTACAATCCACACATTAAGAAACTAGATCCAAAAACCGTTAGTTGTTCTTTCATAGGCTATCCAGAGATAGTGGGAGCATATATCTCAAGGTTAGTGGGAGCAGATTTATTATTCTCGTTTTGTATGTGGATGACATTTTATTAGCGAGCAGAGCAGTGATTTAGACATGTTGTACGAGACTAAACGTTTTCTTTCAAAGAAATTTGAAATGAAGGATCTTGGTGAAGCCTCTTATGTCATAGGCATTGAAATCCACCGTGATCGGTCTCGTGGGGTCTTAGGTTTATCACAAAAGGCATACATTGAGAAAATGCTTAAGCGCTACAAAATGCAAAAATGTTCTCCAAGTGTTGCTCCCATTTTCAAAGGTGACAAATTCAGCAAGTCTCAATGTCCCAAAACTGAATCAGAACATAAGCAGATGGAAAATAATGAGTATGCTTCAGTTGTTGGAAGCTTAATGTATGCTCAAGTATGCACACGTCCTGATATTGTGTTTATAGTTGGCATGCTAGGCCGATATCAATCCAATCCAGGTTTGGATCATTGGCGAGCTGCTAAGAAAGTTTTACGCTATTTGCAAGGGACTAAAGACTACATGCTTACTTACAGAAAGTCCGATAGCCTTGAGGTCATTGGTTATTCAGATTCGGACTTTGCTGGATGTGTAGACACAAGGAAATCCACATCAGGATACATATTCATGCTTGCAGGGGGACCAATTTCATGGAAGAGTGCCAAGCAGTCCTTAGTTGCATCTTCCACTATGCAAGCAGAATTTGTAGCATGTTTTGAAGCTACTGGTCAAGCAGTTTGGTTGAAGAATTTCATACCTGAACTTCAAGTGATTGAGAGTATTGCAAGACCGATCACGTTATTTTGTGATAACGAGGCTGCTGTTTTCTTTTCGAAAAACAACAAGTCCAGCGGTGCTACTAAGTGGATCGACATCAAGTATCTTGTTGTTAGGAAGAAAGTCAAGAATAATATTATTGTCATACAACACATCAATACAAGAGCTATGTTAGCTGATTCTCTAACAAAAGCACTACCACCTACTCTCTTCAGAGAGCACGTAGCTAACATGGGTTTGGTTAGTGACTTATAATGTTGTAATGAACAATAGTGTATTTAATTATGTTATGTATTGAAGCTTCATTTATGTATTGACTTTCAATTTATGATGTTTGCTTAATTTATGTTGCGCGTTAATGTTATTAATATAAGCAAATATACTTATGAGGATCGAATGAATTTAATTAACCATTTGTTGGAAAGAATACCACTTCTAGAATTAATAGGGATCAAATAACATTAATAGTTATTTTGATTATATTAGTTTAGTTTGGTATTTCTGACTAAACAAGGTTTAAGTTTTATTGGCCAATTCTGAATTTGTGTTTCATTATGATATTATATAGACCAAGTGGGAGAATGTTATAATTAATTTAATTACAATTTAATTAATTATAAATAATGTGGTCTATATTTAATGTTTAAACCAAATTCATTTAATAAAGGGTGTATTAGTTTTTGATGGAAAAACTAATGGACCATGTTCATTCAAAATTTAATCCCTTCAATTGCCTTAGTGATTAAATACTCTTCCTGTCATTAATTAAGCACCTTTTCACTTAATTTCGGAATTTTGAGAAAATAGACAGAAAGAGTAAAAACGCCATAATTCTACCATCATTAGCACTAAGGAAAATTGAGGAAGATTGAATTTCCGCATCAAGATGTCTTCCCTACAGAATTGTAAGTTCTAAACTCATGAATTTATTATTTTATATGAAATACATAAAGATCTTGTCTGTTAATTAATGATAATTAAGAAATATTATTACGTTTAATATTTTATTTCTAACAAGTATGTCAATCGATAGTACTAGACATTTTTCTCAAACCAGTCTTATATTGAACTAGGCCATATATAACCATGAGACTAGGCCAGGTATAACCATTCGTTTCAGGTTAGATTAGATACAACATTATGCGCGCGGTTCTATGTGCTTCCTGTTTGGGAACGGAGTTGGGAGCAGAGGTGACTGGGGTCTCTCTGGACCAGTGTCTCAATTTCAATATGGAGGCATTTATTCATTGCATAATTTGAGTAGTATCCGAATGCATGTACAATTGTATATATTAGTAGTGCTGTCAAACGTGGGAAACGGGAACAGAACAGTCCGTTCCGTTTTCGTTCTGTTTCGGCAACAAAACACAGATCTGATTTCGTTTCCGTTCCATTTCGTTAAACGAAACGATATTTCTGTTCCGTTTCTGTTCCATCTTCAATTTTTCATTGTAATTCGTCATTTTCGCATTCAGTTTCGGTTAAACGGTATGAATTTCTATTTCGCTTTTGTTTCGTTTTTCAAAACAAAACCATTTTCTCTTCCATTTCCGTGTCATTTCGGACGGAACGAAATGGAAACGTGCTACTTTACGCTATGAAACAAGTTTCAAAATTTACAAGTTAAAATAATTTCTGAAAAGACCTTAGTAGAAAGGGGGAAAAAAGTACTATCGATAACATATGTCAACGAGATGAACTATTTTTTTTTAAATAATAGTTAGTTAAGATTAATACGCTATATATACTTTTATAAGGTGTACCTTTTCCAATATGTAAGTACACAGTCCTCATAAAAAAAAAAAAATCTGAACTCTATTTTTTTTGTTTTTAAAAAAATCTAGAGACTAGAGGGACGGCCAGCGCACCTACCTGACCAAACATTAAATGCAAACCAAATATTCCTTCTTTGAACTCTTGATACTAAAAGTTAATCATTGTCCAGTAATTGTTGGATTCTAGTTGCCTCCAAGTTAGTGTTCTCCAAAATGACACGACACGATCGTGTTGGCACGACACGGTGTGCGTGTTGACACGACACGACACGAATACAAAATTGACACGACACGATCGTGTTATAGTGTCGTGTCATAATCGTGTCGTGTTGGGATATTAGAAAGTTTAACACGAACCAACATGACACGATTTGACACGCAACACGACACGAACACGAATTAACATGACACATTAACACAAATTTAATTATTAATGTTAATTAATTAAACAAAATTAATAATTTAAATTCAATTTATAATACTATATCATATTATTTACCATCATTTGACTCATATTGTTCTAATTTAATTATTATTTAGTAATTTTTTTCCTTTACTTTAATTTTTAAATATTTTTAAATTTTAAAAATAATAAATAATATGACACGATGTGACACGACTAACACGACGTGTCAACACGACACGGCACGATCGTGTTAGTCGTGTCGTGTCAGAATGCGTGTCGTGTTGACTATCCTCACCATTTAACACGACACGATACGACACGATTAAAAAAGTAGTTCGTGTCAACACGACACGACACGAGACTCTAACACGATCGTGTTTGACACGACACGACACGACACGCACGATTGGAGAACCCTACCTCCAAGAAAGTAAATAGACAGCAGATACAGCTGTGTGGACTTTTTCGTCATTTCTCGAAGAACGATTGGGTTTCCTCAAGAACGGGAATAAGCCTTAGATTCACCCCTCACGAGTTTAAATTCAAGTGTAAAATGCTTCTTAACAACAAGAAAACATTAACGAGAATCTATTCTCATGAGGGTTTATTTATTTTGTGGATCCTTTCCTTCCAATAAGCGCAAGCCCCTATTGTTAATTACCCCGTGACGAATCACGAGAACCTCTGATTAAGGGATTCGAGAAATTATATGTCGTAGGCTAAAAAAGTTGTTATCTCAATTTTATTTATATTTTTGGCTTAAGCTAAACTCAATTGATGATACCAGACTTAGTTGACGGGGCACAATTGAGAATATCAAAACGTTTTATTAATGAGGTAGGTTTTGAATGGTAGCTTGATTTAGGCGGTTTGTAGAAATTGATTTCTGATCGTTTGATGACTTTGTAAGGATAAGAGACTTTCGATTTTATTCCTGGGACTGTGTGAGTCGCTATAGGAATTGGTTCCTAGGACTGTGTGGGTCGCTGTAGGAACAAGGAGGGATTTAATTCCTGGGACTGTGCGAGTCGCTGTAGGAATTGGTTCCTGGGACTGTGTGGGTCGCTGTAGGAACAATGAGGGATTTAATTCCTGGGACTGTGTGGGTCGCTATAGGAATTGGTTCCTGGGACTATGTGGGTCGCTGTAGGAACAAGGAAGGATTTAATTCCTGGGACTGTGTGAGTCGCTATAGGAATTGGTTCCTGGGACGGTGTGGGTCGCTATAGGAACAAGGAAGGGTTTAATTCCTGGGACTGTGTGGATCGCTGTAGGAATTGGTTCCTGGGACGGTGTGGGTCGCTATAGGAACAAGGAAATGTAGATTCCAAGGGCTATGTTGGGCCGCTGTAGGGATCGATTTCTGAAAGAAGACGATTTGACTTTGAGCTTGCGTTAATCTTGATCTCGAGGCGTGATTTTTCCTCGACTGAAGAGGTTTTGGTTTTGACTTTGGGTATCGTGTTTTGACTTTTAATTTTCCTAATATTTCTCTTTGGGCTTTAGTGATTTTTAATATTTTTCTTTGTTTTGATTTTAGAAATTTAAAGGTGTCAAATTCATTTTTAAATTGTTTTGAAAACACTTATTTGAAAGTATTTAGTTGAAAATAGCCCTTTGAAAATTGTTTTAATATTGAAAATTACTTAAATTTTAGTTTAAAAATTTTATAGAAGATTTATTGTGTTTAATGTTTTTTTATGAAATTCAATTTTTATAACGAAAGTATTTCAAAAATATAAAAGGCTAGTATTTTGAAAGATTTTGATATCAAAGTATCAGTAAATTCGGTTTGTAGAGATTTTTAGGATTTCAAGGATATTTTATTTAAATTTTTCTGAGTTTCCTACTATTTTTAGTGAATTTTTAAAATTTTGGCTGATTTGGCAATTTCTGATTGGGCCACGTAGGCAGCGAGAATGATGTGGCAGTTGAGTAGACTAAGCTCTTTAAATGAATCTAATTTTATCTTTAAACAGTCCTGATATGGGACATCCCAATAATTTTGACATCCTGACATCCCACAAACTCACGTGGAACAGCCTGGCCCATATATGATGTTCGCTGCAATTTAAGCGCTAGGCACTGGACTGTGATGTCATCATAGCGCTTACGTTGACGTCACCTAGACACCGGTAGTATTTAAATTGATGTAAGGGAGTATATAAATATGTTTTTTAAATAAGTTTCGAATGTACTAAGGGAGCATATAATTCTTTATAAGGGAGTATATACTTTTTTATAAGGGTTCAAATAAGCATTTAAGATACAAATTTCATATAACCTTGTTCAAATAAGCATTCCAGATACCAAGGGAGTATATAAAACTTCATAAGAGATTATATACTTCTTCATAAGGAGTCAAAATAAACATTCAAGATACAAATTTCAGAGACAAGCTATTTCAAATAATCATTGAAGGTACTAAGAGATTATATACTTTTTCATAAGGGTTCAAATAAACATTCAAGATACAAATTTTAGACAAACTTGTTCAAATAAGTCACCAACATTAAAACAAAATTAACTGTATATCAATCCTAACAATAAATCAAATTCAAATTATTATTCATTCAAACCAAACATAAAAACATTACAACCAAGTTCAAACATGCTAACAAACTTAATAAAAACTGCAACAACAAGCATCAATTATCTCAGTCAAAGTCAAGTAGAACACATTCCATCGCATTCTGGAATTTAGGCTTCACTTGATTTATAGGGTCTACTAACAAATGGTAAGCAACCACGCATGGTAAGCAACCACGCGCTTATCACCACCTACATCAATCTGCAAAGGAAAAAATGTACAATTTTAGAATATATACTTCCTTAATCGATATATTTTCACCAATAATAATGAATTAATATAATATGTAATCTTCTATATAAATTCTGTAATTAAAGGAGACAGTATATATATACTCCCTTAATTAAAATGCATCATCCAATATATACTCCCTTGCATAAATTAATATAGTTCCTACTTTGATGAATACACTCTCTTACATTGATGAATATACTCCCTACGTTGATGAATATACTCCCTTACTTAAAAGCATTTGAACGTATCACACGGGATACCCTTTCATGGAATAGGACAAGAAAGAGCAACTGATTAAATAAAATGCGTCATCTGATATATACTCCCTTACATTGATGAATATACTCCTTTAAGCAAACTATCTAACCATATTCCTTATTCAGCAAAATTAGATATATACTTCCTTAATAAATATATTTAACCCCCTAAATTGATGAATATACTCCCTTACATAACATAGATTAATTAAAATGCATCATCTGATATATACTTTCTTGCATTGATTAATATACTCTCTTACACTGATGAATATACTCTTTTAAACAAACTAGCTAATCATGTTCCTTATTCAGCATCATTTATTCCTTAATCAATATATTTAACCCCTTACATTGATGAATATACTCCCTTACATAGATGAAAATACTCCCTTAGTTAGCATAGATTTATTAAAATGCATCATATGAGATATACTCCTTTGCGTTGATTAATATACTCCCTAAGCAAAATAGCTAATCCTGATACATGTTCCTTATTCAGCATATTTACTCCTTTACACTTATATATTTACTTCCTTACACAATATATTTACTCTCTTGTATAATATATCCACAATAATCACCATACCTACCATTCAACTAGGAATTAAGCAATAGGCTTGACCACTTTTTTAACTATTTAATTCTCTACCAGAAGGCTTAACCTTCCAAGTTAATAACTAGCTTAGTCTCTATGTTAATAATACCTCATTTCAAGATCATCTTCATAGAAATTTTAATAATATCTCAGATCAGGAAGAATGAGAGAAATCAGATTAAAATTGGACAAATTAGAAGAGATGAAAAACATTATTCAATTGATCTGAGTAGAGAAGACAAGACGAGAAAGAGGAGAAATGATATAAAGCGATAAGGTTGAAAGCTACCTAATGTTGAGAAGCAGCGGCGTAGTCGAAATCGTCGATTAAAATGTACATCTCGCTGATGTCACCACTCCGATGGAGATCGATCAAATAATAAAGCCAAAGAAAACAATCAAATAACACATACAACCATGGCAAGAAGCTCGATTGCTTCGGATTTGAGAATGAGAGAGAGTATCTTAGCGATATCTTCTCAAATCTTAACTGAGCATGCCTATCTTTGTCGCGAGGAGGAGGCGGTGCCTACTTTATCGTCGGTGCTCTGATGAAGATCTATCTTCGACGTGAGAGGGAGGTTCGGTGCTGCCATGGTGATGCCAATAGGAGAGATTAGATCTGGAAGGAGAAAAAAATGGAGAGATTTGGTCTCTGTCGAGAGATCTCAGTGAGAGAGATATTTAAAAGAGAGATCACGTGCAACACACGTGAATACGGAAAAAAGTATGGGCTGGAGCGTGAGGGCCTGCTAGGATGTCAGGATGGCACCACCGTAGGATGGTATATAGGATATTTGATCTTTAAACGTAGGGCACTTGGACCTCCTTTATTTGGGCTTTCATAGTTGTGGGCTTGGGCTTGCTGATTTTATTTTGTTTACACCTAATTTTCATTGAACTGAATAGATCCCATGTAGCGAATGACAAGTGAGACACGATGCTTTTTGCCACAGAAAATCAAAGAGAGCATGGCGCTGGATATTAATCGAAGAAGACGGGTTCTATTCTTTTCTTAGCGGGCTCGATAGTTGACGGGTTTGGCTCCGCTAGCGACTCCGGCCGTCGCAAGGTCAAGAAGTAGGTTTTACGGCATCGTGGCGGAGAGAGGAATATGGCTATGGGTTTAGTTTTTGTTGCGTCGGCCTCTAATGGTGAACACATCGGCTACTGCCATGGTGCTTCAGGGACTAACGTCGAGAAGAATTGAAAACTTAATTGTACCAGAGATGAGGTCACTGGCGCCATGGAAGTGAGGAAAAGAGAGTTATGTCTTTAATTTCATTTTTGTTTACTCAATTGAGTGTGAAGATTGGGTATTGGTACTGTGAGGTACAGGAAGTTGGTACCGAGAGAGAGATATAGTGTTTTTAGTTTAATTTAGCTGAATGAAAGATGAAATTCAGTTTACTTTGTATAAACTTGATGCTAGTTATCTACTACAACTTCTTATTTGGTGACTTTTTCATGAAATTGGCTTGCAATGATGGGTCCTGGGCAGTGTATATTTTTCATTTGCATTTTACTATTGTGTTTCATATGGTCAGATATAAAGAAACGTAGCTCACAATGGAACAGCCTATACTTGTTATAAATCTCAGTGCATAGTACCAACTTAGCTACTCTACACAATTCCTTCCATATAGCAATAGGTTCCAAGTGGTGCATGATTTTTCACTTTGGATCTTATTCTATACTTTACCTAGATGATCAGATACAAGGCTAGGTACTGGTCTTGATATATGATATCATATTGACTACTCTAGGCTATTAATTACCATTCAAAGACAAGTAACAATTTCTAAATAAAACATTTTTTATTATATCCTTTTCACACGTTAGTTCATCATTATACATTATGGCCCAGTAAATTTAACTATTAACACTTGCACTGTGATACATCACCATTTATCATTTAATCTAATTATCCTCAATTGATGAGATAACTGAGTCAGAAGGGTCAAAATATTCGTATTTCCTGTATGCGTTTTGGATGCAAGGTCATACTACTTGCTTTTATTAAAAGGAATTTCTCTACTGTATAACTCTTTAAAGCTTTGCCAATCAGTCCATTAGCCTCTAGTTTGCAAGACAAATGTAATTCTAATAAGAATTACTAAAATGAATTAACATGAGTACACTATCCACTGATTCATGAATTACATTAAGTACTATCTTTCACTTACCATATGTCATGGTCTGAACAAAGTAGCATAGTTTTATGTGGTATATTAGACCTCGTCAAAAAACAAAACCAGAACTAATTGTTATCCAGAAGACTATGAGGTTCAGGATCTTAAGATACTTCTTATTAAAGTACAGAAGGCTTCCAATATCACTTTTAATCATAATCTTTAGGTGTTTCTAAAATATAAATTAACAATCAAGTTATATAATCATTGTGCAATTCAGTCCAGCGACAATATGACCACATTTATCACTTATCAGAATTCACTTTGGTCCAGTAACCTTCACATATTGCACTTCATCATTATTGTTCAAGATTCAAAGTTCTGATCTAACTATACTATTGATTGATGGTCCAGAAACGATTTAATTATATAAATTTCATGCTCATGTCTTTGTAAATACTACAATTATGCATTTCAGTTCAGATAATGTCATATCTCATATCAACTCCAGAATATAACTTAATACTTTAAAGGAATTATTTCTATTACAAAATGGTGATAAACACAAGCATTTCCACATCTCATAGAAGCTGAGCTAGGCTTCAGACTTCTAATTGATGTGCTTATGTTCAAACTCATCCCAAATGTGACTGAGCTAGGCTACAGACCACATGAGAGATGAAGGCAAGTTGATGTACCTCACCATGGCTACTAAGCTAAGCTATAGACATCCATGGGGGCACTTGAATGGAGCTTCTCCACTGCCATGACTGAACTACGCTTCAGACCATGGCTGAGGAGTAAGCAAGAAGAGAAAAAGAAATGAAATCGATACCAGAATTTAAGGAAACGATAAAGAAACAACAAACACGCTATTTTCTCGCCATGACTGAGCTATGCTTCAGACCATGGCTAGAAATTGAGCTCAGGAGGAAGGAGGGGAAGATCAAGCAGCGCCAATTCAATCAATTTAGAAAGAAATTTGAAGAAATAAGACAAAATTGAAATCAAATCTGTTTTCAACAACAATTCAACTTTATTGCTTCAAAATTTTACAAAATCTCGCATGATTCCGATTCAAATCACCTTACTTACCTGTTTCTTTTACACAATTTCTTCTAAAAGCTTCCTTACTTCTCTCTTTTCTCCTCTCTTTTAACGCTCACAAGCTGTTCGACAGAATGCTTTCTTTTCTCTCTCTCTCAGTGAGTGTCTGTGTGTGTGTTTTTGGAACCATGGTTAGATTTGAGGTTTGCCAAGAGGTATAGTGGATTTGTAACTAGGAAGAGAGCACTCGGGTCTCCTTGCTTCGTCTTCAATTGGGATATTTATAGGCCTCAAGGCCGGGTGGCTTCTTCAACAAGCTTCCATCTTCAATTCGATCTCTGCCCTTGATTGAGGAGGCACACGGATCACCAATTGATCCTACGGCGGTGATGGAATGAAATTGTGTTTTCTCTTGGCCGGTCAACCGTGAAGTAGGAGAGTTTGACCAAGGCCGTTACAAGGATTTAGGCACTGCTTGTCCTTCATCATCGACAATTGATGCTCTCAGATCCAACGGCTATCGTTGTGCCACTTGGGGGAATAGAATTGGACAGTTGACCAGTGCACGAGCATGTTGACCAGGTGGTTACACAGGCGGTTACGCCCTTCTTTACTTTCTTTCGATTCTTCTTCTGTTTCGTTGAAGGAGACGATCGCTTCGTCGTGGGACCCGCCTGTCATGATTAATGAGAGACAAGGATATAGGAGCACCCGTTCTATCGTGAGCCAGCGATGAACCAGCGAATCTCATGCCTTCGGTTCATGCGACAGGTCCAAGCAAAGTGAGGCGGGAGAAAGAAGTTTAAAAATCCAGCGCCACACTCATTTGTCCTGGATCCGCTGCAGTTGGGTGCACGCTCCAAATCCAAGGATTTTTCTGGGATTTTCTTGTTTTTCCATTTAAATTTCTGTTAAATATTTACTATCAATTGAAAATAAATGATTTGAGGGCCTTCCCAAGGTTATTTTTGGATGAAATTTTGTGGGTAGGCTCAGAAAAATATGAGAAATTTAATTATTCAAAGGGTTTTGTGAAATTCCTCATGGTTTATTTTTTGGTAATTTTATGAGTCTCGGGGATTTCTTTGCATAAAAGGAACCTTTTGCAGTATCTTTGATCTTTATAGGGGCACCATAATTTTCTCCATGCTCCACTTTATTTTTGGGTAATTTTCCATAATTTTTGGAGTTCGTTTGGTATTTTCCATGGATTTTCTAATCTCCTCGTATTTATTGCTCCATGAGAATTATTTAATTATTTTCATGCTTTTTGGCACCATTAAATGGGGTCAAACAAATGCCCCCCACTGGAATTGGTTGTGACAATTCTAAAATGGGAACAAGTGATTCCAGTGGCCTCTCTTCTTGACCCCTCTCTCATGGTCGAATGGTTTTCGTCATGACTTATCCTTGGTTTGTAGCTATGGATGTGGGACCCTGGCGTCGTTGTGACATTTTGTTGTTGCGCTAACTTGTTTATTCTCTTGCATTCCTTGTTGCTTGCTATTGTTGTTTGTTGCCTTTATGTGTGTCGACGCATGTTGATTTGAGCCTTCGTGTTTCTGGACCTTTCTTTCATGTTTTGTTTTTACAGAAGCGAAGATCTTTTCTCCTCCAATTTTTGCTTTCTCTTTTTTTCTTTTACTTCATTTGGACTTGGACTGCACATGAACCCGAGACTCAATTTAGGCTGGGGTATTTTGGCCCGCTCCTGTATTTCCTTGGGCCTGGATTCATGTGGGCATGTCGCTGTCTTGAATTTGAATTTTTGGCCCTCAAGCATTTCTGGCTCTCAATGTGCTTCGACTATTGTACAGTTATTGCGCATAATCAACCATACAAGCAGTTTATTTCTCATGACGTGCTACTTCCATCTCTTTCTACTCCTTTATGACGCACATTTCCACTACTTGGCAAGTAACGTCCCTGACTCCAGGAGTTTATATAAACCAAGGCCTCATATCGTTCTTCTTATCTCATCCTCAACACCATATCCTTCGAGTCTTTATCACCTCTTTTATAACCCTTTTTGATTCATGTCTGCCCCCAAGCGTCCAAGAAACACTATAGGTTCATCCTCTTTGTGCATTAACCCCACAGTGCCAAACTGGTCCTTTGCCCCAGACAACCGCTACCTCTTTCGTGATGAGGCGGCTTTCAATAGTTATAATGATGATATGGGCCGTGAGGAATGACCTGTTGCTGAGTGCTTTTTCTTTCGTCACCTGAGACGTATCCCGGTGGAGCATGTCAATCTTATCCATGGTTGGCTTGACTCCTGGAGTCTTCGTGGCCTTGTCGATCTGGATAATTCCTATCATCCCCGCATCACTCGTCTATTTTATGCCAACCTGCGTATCTCTTATGATCATTATGGCAATCCTTTGGCCACCTCCTATCTTTTTGGTCAATTTATGACCATTACTGCTGAGAGCCTGGCCGAATTCCTGCGGGCTTCAAACACGTTGGCTGGCTCTACTGCATACGCTTTTCATCGCTGGCCACGAGGTTTTGGTAGTTATCAGGAGTGTCTTCGCTGGTTCGGGGCCGTTCCGACCGAAAGTGACATTGAGATTGCCTCAACTGAGCATTTTCCCGCTCTTCATAGGTACTTGCTTTATTATCTTTCTCCTTTCTCATCTTCTTTTCCGTTTCTCCTCTTCTTTAACTTCTTTCCTTTTCAGATTCCTTTTCATGGTAATCAATGACATCATATTTCCTCAAGGAGTCATATCCAACCATGCTCGTCCTGGGAGTCTATTCTACCTTCGCCACCTTATCTTAAGGAACCACCCCATCAATCTGGGTCACATGATCATCTTCTATATGCACCAAGTAGCCATGGCTTCTCATGGCTATCGAGCCTTGCCCTATGGTCACCTTATTGAGGCTCTTATGCGTCGTGCACATATCCTCATCCCAGAAATGTCGTGGGGCAACCGTATCTCCGAAGCTCATGTGGCATATCCTCGTAATCTTCTTTCTTTGTTTGGTTCTACCGGATGGGTAGAATCTTCCATGAATATGTTGGTCCCCGATCCCAACCAACCAGTTAATGAATACATCTTGGCTCCTAATGCTGAGCCTAACCAGTACAGTCCGGTGAGGGTGGCCTCCCCTCCTGACGATGATTCTATCGCCTTAGCTCTCGAGTCTCCTGCCCCTGCCTCGATTCGAGCTCTTATTGACCAGTGCTTTGGGGAGTTGAGCACTCGTCTGGAGGCAATAGAAGGGATGCTTCAAGTTATTTCTACTAATCTCAACAATCTGGTTGGAGGTGCTGCAGCAGCCATGGTCCCTGAATAGGATCTTATGTTTCTTATTGTAACTCATGCTTCATGCACATGATTTGTATCTTTGTTTTTTTTTTTTTCTTGTATCCCTTTAGTTTGCAATAGTTTTCCTTTCCTTTATTGTTGTTGTTGTACTGCATCATCTTTGGATTGGTTATATTTGTATCCCTTCATGATGAATGAGTGAAACCTTCTTTTCACCTTTGTTTCTTCTTTGTCTTTGTTTGTTTCTTTCTTGTGTTGTGTGGCTGCCTCAATGTGGTTGATAATCAGCTCTTGCCTTGTAAAGGTTCCATCGTTGATTGTCGATATAGTGGTCAGGAACATTGAGGTTCTTTATTGCCCACTATATATGTATATTTATAGATACTAGATACAAAGCGTTATGCTTGTTTTGATATCTATGAGTCAACATTGAGGTTGACTCTTTAGAAAATAGAACATTGAGGTTCTTTAGTGTCTTTTCGACATTGGGGTCGATATAGAAGGGATGAACATTTAGGTTCTTTATCGCCCACTATACTTTTAAATATCGAATACAAAGCTTTTGCGCTTGTTTGATATTTAAGGATCGACATTGTGGTCGACAAAAGAAGTCACATTGACTTAGTGTTGGTGGGGGATGGGTGCCCTCAGATAGCTTCATAGGGCGGTGCCTTAATGCCTTCAGATGTCACACAGGCTTCTTCATTAGGCATAGGTGTTTTCAGAGAACCACAAAGGCTTTCTTCAACACGGCTTCGCGTTCTCTGGGACCCGAGAGTCCCTTCATCGACCGCGAATTTGTAGGGTAAATTTTATTTTCGTGTATTTGGAGACCACACAGGTCTCCTCAACACGGGTTTCCTATCAAACTACAATATTTGGCTAGTGGATTTGTGGAGTTAGGGATATCTCTCACCCTCTCATTGCTCACCCTCTCATTAGGTATAGGCACTCATTGTAATGTCTCTCAATCGGCATTGGCGCATTGACACGGCATTGGCGCAGTGAACATAGGATTTTAGGATTTATGTAATCCTTTTCATGGTTTTGGGATTTTAAAACTCCTTTATTGAGGCTTTGGCCGACTTTATTCCTTTAGTATATTAAGACCTATTGAGGTCTTTTATTCATGGCATACCATATGTTTTTGTTGGTTATGGTTATAGGTTTGTTTTGGTAGTGGTATTTATTCATGATGAAATTTTGGGTTTTGTTGAAACGATTCAAAACTTTATAAAATCTCAACTACTGGTAATAGGATAACAAACGACTCAAAGTGGTTTTAGGTTTTGGGTTTTAGTACATTAGATCTTATAACAAAGGATAAAATCCTACTCATGCGGTGCGGGCCTTTGGAGGACGTGTTCAGGAAGTGGCAACATGCCCGCTCGGTATTGCCCCTCAATCCAATCTTTAAACACCCAACAATCTTCCACCTTGTGCCCCAAGATTCGATGGTAGAGACAAAAATTAGGATCATCTGACTTTTTCATATCGTCTGGGCGCTTGCATGGTGGTAATTCGAACATGTCCCTGAACTCGCAAAATAGCTCTAAAACTGCCTTCTTCTTGAAAGAGTACGGTTTGCTTGTCAATGTTGCTAATGACGGGAGTGGCTTGGGATTGTTATTGTGGTTACCCTTGGCTTTTGGTTCATTTGAGCTTGCGACCATTCTTGTCGGGGCCATCCTTTTACCCTCACTTCTTCTTTTCTGGCCATTCGAAAAGTGATCTTCTTGTGGAGGTCCTACTCTTTCTAACGCGCATACCATCTCAATGAGTTTTTGGTAGGAGTTGATGTCGGCCGTAATGAGATGCCGTTGTATCCATGTTTCTAAATTTCGCAACAAAATTCCAACTCCTTCTTCTTCTGGTATTTGATATTCACACTTAATACTCATTTTTATCCACCTATTGACATATTTGGAAGCGCTTTCTCCTTTTCTCGATTTTTCATGTAACAAATCAGCCATTGTCACTTTTCTCTCTTCAAACCCAGCACTCGATGTTCCCTTGAGCTTTTCATCTTCCCCGAATACCACTTTTGGTTTGTTCTTATCTCCTTTTGATTTTGGCATGTCTCTTTCATCTTTTTTATCCAAAGGTTCCTTAATGAGCTCCTCATTTTTAGGTGGCGAGTCATGCTTTCCATTGAAAAATTCATCATACAACTCTTTTCTTTGAAGGAAGTTCATAAGATTCGTCCATAATGATGCTTCTTCCTCTCGTTTCTTCTGTATCTTCTTCAATTCTCTTTTTACCCTTGATAACTCATCATCTTTTGATATGCATTCTCTTTCTTTTTCTCCATTGCTCATTTCTTCATCACTTATCCCAGCGAACGGGTCATCATGATAGCCATGGAGGACTCCATCATCATCTTGTTCTATTATTGCCACTAATGGTTGAGAAGACTCGCCTTCTTTGTTGGCCGTGTAATTAAAGCCATGCATTTCTACCTCTTCACCCATCTTACAAGATTGTACATCACCCTTGATTGTCTTTTGCATATCATCCTGGATGTACTTAATACATTGATGTAGTGTGGAGGGAACTAGGTGATTCTCATGTACCCAGGGCCGTCCCAATAAGGCTGTGTACGTGGTACTTGACTTGATCACTTGAAATTTTACCCATGTTTCTAGCCTTCCAAACTTCATAGGAATCACGATAGCCCCCATGACACGCTCAGACTCCTTATTGAACCCATGGACATGGATATTCTCATCAATTAGGTCGTCTTCTTCAAAGTTTAATCTCTTTAGGGTTGTTAGCGGCATAATGTTGACTGATGCCCCTGTGTCTACCATTATTCGGGTTAACCATACTCCATTGGACATGCCCGAAATGTGTAGCGGCTGGTTGTGATAAATTGTGCCAAGTGCTAGGTCATCTTCTGTGAAAGTGATTTGGGTGGGAGAGCCCATCTGAACTGCGTTTGACTCCGAGACCTTAGACTCATGATTGTTTGCCTCTTCGGATTCCTCGTATCGGATCACATTGCACTCGGCTTCATTGTTCGAGTTTCTTCTTCTAGCAACCACATAAGTTTGGGCATGTAATGCTGGATCTTGCTTAAATGCATCAGGAATGGTCAAGTACCCCTCCTTGATCATATCCTCGATTATTCCCTTGATCTTAAAGCAATCATCCGTTGGATGCCCCAACACTCGATGGTAAGCGCAATACTTTGGATCATTGGTCTTGTATTGCTCTTCTGGTCTTTTACACGGTGGCAATTCTATGGCCTTCATTTCTAGTACTTGTTTTAATAGGGCTTCTGTCTTTTCCTTCTTAAACGAATATGGCCTACTCAGTCGCTCGGCCAAACTCTCAGCGGGGTGATTGCTTCTATTATTATTGTTGCCCCGGCTATTTCGACTCATAGGGGCCTCATGAGTTCTCTCATGTCTCTTTCCTTTTTGATCATTTCGACTGTAAGTGGACGATGTCTCTTTCGGCGGCCCCATGTGCACCACCCTTGCCACACGTGTAATCAGGTTCTCGTAGGTATAAATGTCACTACCAGAGAGTGACCTTTGTATCCAATCATCCAAATTTCTCAACAAAAATTCCACAGCCTCACTTTCGGGCATTTGGTGGGTGCATCTTATGTTTAAATTTCTCCATCTGTTAATATAATCGAGGGCTGCTTCCCCCGGCCTAGGTCTTTCACACGCCAAATCGGCCATTGTGATCCTTCGGGTTACCATAGCGAACTTGGCCCTAAACAACTCCTCCATTTCATCCCATGACTCCACTGAATCATTCTCCAATGAGGAATACCACTCAAAAGCGGGACCAGTCAAACTTTGAGAGAATTGTTTCAGGAGAAGGGCTTCATCGTGAGACGTGTTGCCACATGCATTTCTGAATTGCACCAAATGTTGCTCGGGGGTGATGTTCTTTTCACCCGTGCCATCAAATAAATTAAATTTCGGCACTTGGTAGTTGGACGGGTATTGCACATGCTCATACCTCTTCGGGTAAGGTCTACCACATTTCTTTCGAAAATTAACCAGGTGTCCCGCCCCTGAGGCTTGCAACTGTTGGCTTATCATTTCTTGGATGAATTGTTTTGTTGGTTCGGGCCTTTCTGCCCCATTCCGGGAATCTGCCCCTGGAACCTCGTATTTGTAGGACTCATATTTGTCCTTACTTTTCTTTTCTCTAGAGGGTCTTCTTTCTACCATTTCTTCTTCTTCATCTGAAGAGTAATATTTGCTTCTACTCTCAAGAGAGGTTTTCTCTTATTCATTTCTTCTTTATCGTCCGAAGACTCATACTTGCTTCTGTTTTTCTTTTCTTTAAGAACTTTTCCTCTATATTTGTTTTCTTCTTCTGAGGACGAGGAGTATTCTTTCTCAAGTTCTCCCAATAGGTTCTTCTTTTCTAAGAACTTATACATTTTCTTTATTATGTCTCTTTCTTTTTCTTTTTCATGCATCAATTGAGAGATCTTTCTTTCATTCTTTTTCAGAATACTCTTCAATCGAGTATTTTCTCCTTCAGCCCATCGGCCATGGTCATAGCTATTGCCTCGATCAATTTTACTAACTTCTCCTTCTTCATCGCCTTTGCGGTTGTGGAAACTCATTGAGGGATCAACTTGTTTGTTCGTACCCTCTTGTTGATTTATGGGGATTTCTCGATCACTAGCCATATGCACAAATGCATGGATTTCAAGCCTTTTATCTATTTCCACCATATTGACTCGGGCATGGATGACTGGCCTTTTCTCTTGCCATACCATGCGTCTCTTTTTATTTTGTGGCTCTTGATTAACCACCTCGACCACTAAACGGGCTTTATCCTTAGGTACCCACATTTTCTTGGGTACTTTTCCATTTCTTATTGGCCCTAATCGCTCCTTGACTGGGATTGTTGCTATTTCTTTGACATTCCCTCCCAACCTTTCTGTCACGGGAGTGGATGCTCTCACTTTTCTCTTTGGTCCCAATCTTTCATGGACCGGGATTCGAGGAAACACCAGTCTTTCCTTGACAGATTGTTTCGCTCCAAATCCGGCTTGGTACTCGGGAGGAAACTCTTCTATTGTTTTCAGTTTGGCATTTGGAAAATTCTTCTCAACCAAGCAAAGTGGTGCAAAAGGATTACTCACTGGGAGGTTAGGCTTAGTTTCTAACTCCCGTTGATATGCCTCTTGGATTCTTTTAAGAGCCCTTGTACCCTTAGCACCTTGAGCATAGGTTTTTCTCACCGCCTTTTTCTTTTGGTGAGAGCGACGATTGGATCGACGCCTCCTTGGTGAAGCTGCTGGAGTCTCATGAACGTCTTTCCATGGTACAAGGGTCCACTCATCTTCATTGTTCATTACTTGCACTTCGGGCCCAACCTCTTCAATACCCTTGATATCTTCATCTTCATGGGCGATCTCCATTTGCCCGTCCTTGCCATGTACTAGAGGTACATAAGCAAATCCAAAAGGCATGCCCCCGAACATGAATTGGTTGTCAAAGCGGATGGGGACGGCCCCAATAGTGAACATCCCGCTCGGCTTGCTCATCTCAACACTTGCATTGAATGCCATTTCAATCCTACAACAACAAATAACTCAATGTTATCGTTAGTAGCGTTTATTTGAAGATTTGAAAATTTTAGGAAACACTTTTCTAGCCTATACATTATATTCCTCGAATCCCAAAGATGAGAGGAGAAAGATGTCCCACCGGGCGTGCCAGAGAATCTGTGTGGACTTTTTCGTCATTTCTCGAAGAACGATTGGGTTTCCTCAAGAACGGGAATAAGCCTTAGATTCACCCCTCACGAGTTTAAATTCAAGTGTAAAATGCTTCTTAACAACAAGAAAACATTAACGAGAATCTATTCTCATGAGGGTTTATTTATTTTGTGGATCCTTTCCTTCCAATAAGCGCAAGCCCCTATTGTTAATTACCCCGTGACGAATCACGAGAACCTCTGATTAAGGGATTCGAGAAATTATATGTCGTAGGCTAAAAAAGTTGTTATCTCAATTTTATTTATATTTTTGGCTTAAGCTAAACTCAATTGATGATACCAGACTTAGTTGACGGGGCACAATTGAGAATATCAAAACGTTTTATTAATGAGGTAGGTTTTGAATGGTAGCTTGATTTAGGCGGTTTGTAGAAATTGATTTCTGATCGTTTGATGACTTTGTAAGGATAAGAGACTTTCGATTTTATTCCTGGGACTGTGTGAGTCGCTATAGGAATTGGTTCCTAGGACTGTGTGGGTCGCTGTAGGAACAAGGAGGAATTTAATTCCTGGGACTGTGCGAGTCGCTGTAGGAATTGGTTCCTGGGACTGTGTGGGTCGCTGTAGGAACAATGAGGGATTTAATTCCTGGGACTGTGTGGGTCGCTATAGGAATTGGTTCCTGGGACTATGTGGGTCGCTGTAGGAACAAGGAAGGATTTAATTCCTGGGACTGTGTGAGTCGCTATAGGAATTGGTTCCTGGGACGGTGTGGGTCGCTATAGGAACAAGGAAGGGTTTAATTCCTGGGACTGTGTGGATCGCTGTAGGAATTGGTTCCTGGGACGGTGTGGGTCGCTATAGGAACAAGGAAATGTAGATTCCAAGGGCTATGTTGGGCCGCTGTAGGGATCGATTTCTGAAAGAAGACGATTTGACTTTGAGCTTGCGTTAATCTTGATCTCGAGGCGTGATTTTTCCTCGACTGAAGAGGTTTTGGTTTTGACTTTGGGTATCGTGTTTTGACTTTTAATTTTCCTAATATTTCTCTTTGGGCTTTAGTGATTTTTAATATTTTTCTTTGTTTTGATTTTAGAAATTTAAAGGTGTCAAATTCATTTTTAAATTGTTTTGAAAACACTTATTTGAAAGTATTTAGTTGAAAATAGCCCTTTGAAAATTGTTTTAATATTGAAAATTACTTAAATTTTAGTTTAAAAATTTTATAGAAGATTTATTGTGTTTAATGTTTTTTTATGAAATTCAATTTTTATAACGAAAGTATTTCAAAAATATAAAAGGCTAGTATTTTGAAAGATTTTGATATCAAAGTATCAGTAAATTCGGTTTGTAGAGATTTTTAGGATTTCAAGGATATTTTATTTAAATTTTTCTGAGTTTCCTACTATTTTTAGTGAATTTTTAAAATTTTGGCTGATTTGGTAATTTCTGATTGGGCCACGTAGGCAGCGAGAATGATGTGGCAGTTGAGTAGACTAAGCTCTTTAAATGAATCTAATTTTATCTTTAAACAGTCCTGATATGGGACATCCCAATAATTTTGACATCCTGACATCCCACAAACTCACGTGGAACAGCCTGGCCCATATATGATGTTCGCTGCAATTTAAGCGCTAGGCACTGGACTGTGATGTCATCATAGCGCTTACGTTGACGTCACCTAGACACCGGTAGTATTTAAATTGATGTAAGGGAGTATATAAATATGTTTTTTAAATAAGTTTCGAATGTACTAAGGGAGCATATAATTCTTTATAAGGGAGTATATACTTTTTTATAAGGGTTCAAATAAGCATTTAAGATACAAATTTCATATAACCTTGTTCAAATAAGCATTCCAGATACCAAGGGAGTATATAAAACTTCATAAGAGATTATATACTTCTTCATAAGGAGTCAAAATAAACATTCAAGATACAAATTTCAGAGACAAGCTATTTCAAATAATCATTGAAGGTACTAAGAGATTATATACTTTTTCATAAGGGTTCAAATAAACATTCAAGATACAAATTTTAGACAAACTTGTTCAAATAAGTCACCAACATTAAAACCAAATTAACTGTATATCAATCCTAACAATAAATCAAATTCAAATTATTATTCATTCAAACCAAACATAAAAACATTACAACCAAGTTCAAACATGCTAACAAACTTAATAAAAACTGCAACAACAAGCATCAATTATCTCAGTCAAAGTCAAGTAGAACACATTCCATCGCATTCTGGAATTTAGGCTTCACTTGATTTATAGGGTCTACTAACAAATGGTAAGCAACCACGCATGGTAAGCAACCACGCGCTTATCACCACCTACATCAATCTGCAAAGGAAAAAATGTACAATTTTAGAATATATACTTCCTTAATCGATATATTTTCACCAATAATAATGAATTAATATAATATGTAATCTTCTATATAAATTCTGTAATTAAAGGAGACAGTATATATATACTCCCTTAATTAAAATGCATCATCCAATATATACTCCCTTGCATAAATTAATATAGTTCCTACTTTGATGAATACACTCTCTTACATTGATGAATATACTCCCTACGTTGATGAATATACTCCCTTACTTAAAAGCATTTGAACGTATCACACGGGATACCCTTTCATGGAATAGGACAAGAAAGAGCAACTGATTAAATAAAATGCGTCATCTGATATATACTCCCTTACATTGATGAATATACTCCTTTAAGCAAACTATCTAACCATATTCCTTATTCAGCAAAATTAGATATATACTTCCTTAATAAATATATTTAACCCCCTAAATTGATGAATATACTCCCTTACATAACATAGATTAATTAAAATGCATCATCTGATATATACTTTCTTGCATTGATTAATATACTCTCTTACACTGATGAATATACTCTTTTAAACAAACTAGCTAATCATGTTCCTTATTCAGCATCATTTATTCCTTAATCAATATATTTAACCCCTTACATTGATGAATATACTCCCTTACATAGATGAAAATACTCCCTTAGTTAGCATAGATTTATTAAAATGCATCATATGAGATATACTCCTTTGCGTTGATTAATATACTCCCTAAGCAAAATAGCTAATCCTGATACATGTTCCTTATTCAGCATATTTACTCCCTTACACTTATATATTTACTTCCTTACACAATATATTTACTCTCTTGTATAATATATCCACAATAATCACCATACCTACCATTCAACTAGGAATTAAGCAATAGGCTTGACCACTTTTTTAACTATTTAATTCTCTACCAGAAGGCTTAACCTTCCAAGTTAATAACTAGCTTAGTCTCTATGTTAATAATACCTCATTTCAAGATCATCTTCATAGAAATTTTAATAATATCTCAGATCAGGAAGAATGAGAGAAATCAGATTAAAATTGGACAAATTAGAAGAGATGAAAAACATTATTCAATTGATCTGAGTAGAGAAGACAAGACGAGAAAGAGGAGAAATGATATAAAGCGATAAGGTTGAAAGCTACCTAATGTTGAGAAGCAGCGGCGTAGTCGAAATCGTCGATTAAAATGTACATCTCGCTGATGTCACCACTCCGATGGAGATCGATCAAATAATAAAGCCAAAGAAAACAATCAAATAACACATACAACCATGGCAAGAAGCTCGATTGCTTCGGATTTGAGAATGAGAGAGAGTATCTTAGCGATATCTTCTCAAATCTTAACTGAGCATGCCTATCTTTGTCGCGAGGAGGAGGCGGTGCCTACTTTATCGTCGGTGCTCTGATGAAGATCTATCTTCGACGTGAGAGGGAGGTTCGGTGCTGCCATGGTGATGCCAATAGGAGAGATTAGATCTGGAAGGAGAAAAAAATGGAGAGATTTGGTCTCTGTCGAGAGATCTCAGTGAGAGAGATATTTAAAAGAGAGATCACGTGCAACACACGTGAATACGGAAAAAAGTATGGGCTGGAGCGTGAGGGCCTGCTAGGATGTCAGGATGGCACCACCGTAGGATGGTATATAGGATATTTGATCTTTAAACGTAGGGCACTTGGACCTCCTTTATTTGGGCTTTCATAGTTGTGGGCTTGGGCTTGCTGATTTTATTTTGTTTACACCTAATTTTCATTGAACTGAATAGATCCCATGTAGCGAATGACAAGTGAGACACGATGCTTTTTGCCACAGAAAATCAAAGAGAGCATGGCGCTGGATATTAATCGAAGAAGACGGGTTCTATTCTTTTCTTAGCGGGCTCGATAGTTGACGGGTTTGGCTCCGCTAGCGACTCCGGCCGTCGCAAGGTCAAGAAGTAGGTTTTACGGCATCGTGGCGGAGAGAGGAATATGGCTATGGGTTTAGTTTTTGTTGCGTCGGCCTCTAATGGTGAACACATCGGCTACTGCCATGGTGCTTCAGGGACTAACGTCGAGAAGAATTGAAAACTTAATTGTACCAGAGATGAGGTCACTGGCGCCATGGAAGTGAGGAAAAGAGAGTTATGTCTTTAATTTCATTTTTGTTTACTCAATTGAGTGTGAAGATTGGGTATTGGTACTGTGAGGTACAGGAAGTTGGTACCGAGAGAGAGATATAGTGTTTTTAGTTTAATTTAGCTGAATGAAAGATGAAATTCAGTTTACTTTGTATAAACTTGATGCTAGTTATCTACTACAACTTCTTATTTGGTGACTTTTTCATGAAATTGGCTTGCAATGATGGGTCCTGGGCAGTGTATATTTTTCATTTGCATTTTACTATTGTGTTTCATATGGTCAGATATAAAGAAACGTAGCTCACAATGGAACAGCCTATACTTGTTATAAATCTCAGTGCATAGTACCAACTTAGCTACTCTACACAATTCCTTCCATATAGCAATAGGTTCCAAGTGGTGCATGATTTTTCACTTTGGATCTTATTCTATACTTTACCTAGATGATCAGATACAAGGCTAGGTACTGGTCTTGATATATGATATCATATTGACTACTCTAGGCTATTAATTACCATTCAAAGACAAGTAACAATTTCTAAATAAAACATTTTTTATTATATCCTTTTCACACGTTAGTTCATCATTATACATTATGGCCCAGTAAATTTAACTATTAACACTTGCACTGTGATACATCACCATTTATCATTTAATCTAATTATCCTCAATTGATGAGATAACTGAGTCAGAAGGGTCAAAATATTCGTATTTCCTGTATGCGTTTTGGATGCAAGGTCATACTACTTGCTTTTATTAAAAGGAATTTCTCTACTGTATAACTCTTTAAAGCTTTGCCAATCAGTCCATTAGCCTCTAGTTTGCAAGACAAATGTAATTCTAATAAGAATTACTAAAATGAATTAACATGAGTACACTATCCACTGATTCATGAATTACATTAAGTACTATCTTTCACTTACCATATGTCATGGTCTGAACAAAGTAGCATAGTTTTATGTGGTATATTAGACCTCGTCAAAAAACAAAACCAGAACTAATTGTTATCCAGAAGACTATGAGGTTCAGGATCTTAAGATACTTCTTATTAAAGTACAGAAGGCTTCCAATATCACTTTTAATCATAATCTTTAGGTGTTTCTAAAATATAAATTAACAATCAAGTTATATAATCATTGTGCAATTCAGTCCAGCGACAATATGACCACATTTATCACTTATCAGAATTCACTTTGGTCCAGTAACCTTCACATATTGCACTTCATCATTATTGTTCAAGATTCAAAGTTCTGATCTAACTATACTATTGATTGATGGTCCAGAAACGATTTAATTATATAAATTTCATGCTCATGTCTTTGTAAATACTACAATTATGCATTTCAGTTCAGATAATGTCATATCTCATATCAACTCCAGAATATAACTTAATACTTTAAAGGAATTATTTCTATTACAAAATGGTGATAAACACAAGCATTTCCACATCTCATAGAAGCTGAGCTAGGCTTCAGACTTCTAATTGATGTGCTTATGTTCAAACTCATCCCAAATGTGACTGAGCTAGGCTACAGACCACATGAGAGATGAAGGCAAGTTGATGTACCTCACCATGGCTACTAAGCTAAGCTATAGACATCCATGGGGGCACTTGAATGGAGCTTCTCCACTGCCATGACTGAACTACGCTTCAGACCATGGCTGAGGAGTAAGCAAGAAGAGAAAAAGAAATGAAATCGATACCAGAATTTAAGGAAACGATAAAGAAACAACAAACACGCTATTTTCTCGCCATGACTGAGCTATGCTTCAGACCATGGCTAGAAATTGAGCTCAGGAGGAAGGAGGGGAAGATCAAGCAGCGCCAATTCAATCAATTTAGAAAGAAATTCGAAGAAAAGGAAAGAGTTGAAACCAAATCAGATTTTTAACAAAATTCAACTTTATACAACAAATTCGTTTACAAAATCAATTCAAACCGCCTACTTTACCTTCTTCCTTTACAAGATTTCTTCTAAGAATCACTTTCTTTCTCTCTTTTCTTCTCACTTTTATCGCTCACCAGCTGTTTGTGAGAATGCTTTCTCTCATTTCTCTTTCTATCTAATCTAAACTCTTGATATGTGTGATCTATGATCGAAGAAGAAGAAGCCCAAAGAAAAATATTAAAAATCACTAAAGCCCAAAGAGAAATATTAGGAAAATTAAAAGTCAAAACACGATACCCAAAGTCAAAACCAAAACCTCTTCAGTCGAGGAAAAATCACGCCTCGAGATCAAGATTAACGCAAGCTCAAAGTCAAATCGTCTTCTTTCAGAAATCGATCCCTACAGCGGCCCAACATAGCCCTTGGAATCTACATTTCCTTGTTCCTATAGCGACCCACACCGTCCCAGGAACCAATTCCTACAGCGACTCGCACAGTCCCAGGAATTAAATCCCTCCTTGTTCCTACAGCGACCCACACAGTCCTAGGAACCAATTCCTATAGCGACTCACACAGTCCCAGGAATAAAATCGAAAGTCTCTTATCCTTACAAAGTCATCAAACGATCAGAAATCAATTTCTACAAACCGCCTAAATCAAGCTACCATTCAAAACCTGCTGTGTTTAATGAATCTAGATTTAATGATGTTTTGACGTAAAATATATAAAAAAAATACTAGCCTGCTGTGTTCTCAAAGTACTTTCACTTTTAAAATTAAATTTCATAAAAGACATTAAACACAATAAGCCTTAATTAAATTTTCTACAAAACTTTGAAGTAAAAGGTTCCAAGGAGTTGTTTTCATTTAAGTACTTTTAATAAATGTTTTCAATTTCAAAACCTTTAAGATTCTTCTGAGAAAGGTAAGCAACCACTTAAGCCCAAAGAGAAGCGTTACAAATCAAAAAGACCAGACACGATGTTCTAAGGTCAAAGCCAAATCAAGCTTCTCCTGTCTTATAAGCCACCAAATGACCAAGGCCCGGTTCTTCCAAGCTGCCAAATAGCCAAGAATCACCAAATCAAACTCTCCAAGTCTTACAAGTCACCAAACGACCAAGACTCAGTTCTTCCAAGCCACCAAATGGCCAAGAACCACCAAATCAAGCCCTCTCAGTCTTACAAGTCACCAAATGACCATGACCCAGTTCTTCCAAGTCACCAAATGGCCAAGAACTATGAAATTCAATTCCTCCAGTCTTATAAATCACCAAGATCAAGACTCGATTCTTCCAAGCAACCAAATAGCCAAGAATCACTAAATTAAACTATCCAAGTCTTACAAGTCATCAAGATCAAGACCCGATTCTTCCAAGCCACCACATGGCCAAGGACCACCAAATCAGGCCTCTCTAGTTCTTCCAAGCCACCATATAGCCAAGAACCGTCAAAAGCAAACTTTCCTAGTCTCATAAGTCGATAAGTGACCCAGACTTAGCTTTAGATAAAGTATCTTAAGTGTCCTCAATTAGGTCCCGTTAATTAGGTCTGATACCGTTAATTGAGACCATTTTAAACCAAAAGAGCTAAACCTTTTAAATTCTCAATTGTGCCCCGTCAATTAAGTTTGGTAACATCAATTGAGTTTAGTTTAAGTCGAAAATAAATTGAGATAACAACTTTTCTAGCCTACGACATATAATTTCTCGAATTCCTTAATCAGAGGTTCTCGTGATTCGTCACGGGGTAATTAACAATAGGGGCTTGCGCCTATTGGAAGGAAAGGATCCACGAAATTAATAAACCCTCGTGAGAATAGATTCTCGTTAATGTTTTCTTGTTGGCAAGATGCATTTTAAACTTGAATTTAAACTCGTGAGGGGTGAATCTAAGGCTTATTCCCATTCTTGAGGAAACTCAATCATTCTTCGAGAAATGACGAAAAAGTCCACACAGATTCTCTGGCATAATAATGGACGATTGATCTCAATTCAACATACAATTTAACTGCACTGTCAAGTTTTCTTGAATAAAACTGAATTGAAGTTCTTATTTTCTTATTTCATTGGGGCATTGAATTTTAAATAATTATAGTACTTCATGATAGAGCTGCATCGCTCGAAGACTGTCATGGGGACCGTAACAGAAAGGGGAAAAATAAATTTTCCCCATGACACAATGAGATCTATGGAGGCTTTCGTCTTAGCCAATTCAACTTTTAACACACCATTTTTTTTACAATTGGAGATGGTCTTAATTATACTTGTTCGTTGTGGACTTATTCTATTCCAAATAAGTTCAACATCAACTGTTTAAACAACACCATATAATTTTTTAGAGGAGGTTCCGTGCCACAAATGTCACAACTTCTCTTTTTTATTAATATTTAAAATTTAAAAATTTAATATTTAAATCCAAACGAATTGATCTTGTTCAATTTAATGAGCGATGTATTTCAATATAATTTTTATAAATTTTGCAATTTATTTGGTACTCTATCAAGAGGCTAAAAAATGAACGAATATTGTTAACTATTATAATATATTAATTCTAAGAGGAGGGTTCCAACGCCACAAGTTTTTTGTGCCACAAATACAACAACTTCTCTATTTTATTAATATTTAAAAATTTAAAAATTCAATTTTCAAATCCAAACCATTGAACTTGTTCAATTTAATGAGCAATGCATTCCAATATATATATATATATTATAAATTTTGGAGTTTATTTGATATTCGATCAAGATGCTAAAAAATGAGCGAATATTATTAACTACAATAGATTAATTCTAATATGTTTATGTACAGTATCAAATAAATTCTAAAATTTATAAAAATTATATAGAAATACATCACTCATTAAATTGAACAAGATCAATGGTTTGGATTCGAAAATTGGATTTTGAATTTTGAAGTATTAATAAAAATTTGTTTATGTTATAACTTCAATATGCTACATCTAAAATCATAGATTTTAATTATATTTAATTTACATTATACATTTATTTTGAATAGAAAAATGTTGAATGGATATCCTCACGTCTCAAAAAAAAATAGGAAACATATGTTTTGACTCTATGTATCTTGACCGGCCGAATTAATTAATATTGACCAGCTCTTTTTTCTTTCTTCTTTTTTTTTTTTTTAAAGAAAAAGACAACTTATTATCTGTCATGCCAGGCCACCATAAGGGGCTAGACATCATATATATACGGATCAATTAATACAGCTTTCATTATTAAAAAATCGTATTACTTAAAATTTCTTGCTTCTGTTAGGATAATATAGAAAATTATAACCTAATTGGGCAAGGATAGGATTAGACGTTGCAATTTAAGACAATTCCAGAATTTGAAATTAATCCTGTTGCTAATTCCGCCCAATCCTATCAGTGTAATCTGTCAATTGTCTCTCTCATCTCCCTCCAGCTAGCAACAGCAATAAATAAATTAATGAACTAAATAAATTTAAAAAAATGTATTTGATCCAGCAAACCAGTTGATAATCCTCGAAAGTACAATTTACAATAACATAATGTCCTGCATTTTGTCCTGTATTTGTTGAAAGCAGTTCTCTTTGCATTAGTATTGCAAAAATCTAATATTTAAACAAGATCCAAATTCGGTTATATATATATTTTTTCTCATACGTCCATATGATAATTTTATAAACTATTGAGTTCACTTGTGCGAGATCATATGAATAAGAAATAAAAAGCACCACAAATTATCTACAATAGTTAAATTCTATTATTTTACAAATTATTTTGAAAAAAAAAATTAAAATTATTCCACAAACTTTTGATGTTTGCAAAATGAGCATAAGAAATTATCAAATTTAACGTGGACATATCAGTATTCAGTAATGAAGACCAATGAGATCAAAAGCTCTGATTCATTGTGGATCTTTAGGATCTAAATATATAAGAAGTAAAAAGATGTAGCTATTAATTTGTGGCACCAATTCTCCTTTTCGCATACATATATACAAGTTGAAGCCTGAGAAGTGAGAAGTGATAACTGCAACAAGTAGTTATACATTCTGACAGTAATTTAGAAATACTATTGCAAAGAGTTCCCTTTTTGATAACTTTATGGCCCTAAATCCTCATATAATTAATATACTCAATTCTAAGTCAAGCCGGGACGACCGAGTCCTTCCAGCTCGCAGGTACTTATCATCAAAAAAATTGTTACGCCGTAGCAGATTTATTTTGTTTTCAGAAGTACAGGAAGAAATTAAAGTATTTAGCATAGGAAAAAGAGAAAAAAAAAAAGAGAAATGATTGATCATTTTCTGAAGAGATGCAAATGTATCTTTTCATCATTATGTTGACATAATTTTTTAATTGAAAATGTCTAGCTATGTTCAAGTCAATCAGATTTAATTAATTTGATGTTTCATATCATTAATTACTATATAATCATTGAAGCGTTGAGCTCTGTTTAGGTAATTTGAATGTCTGGAGCTTCTAAATGATGCCTTGATGATCAAATGCTTAACAGAAATTACGATCAGACAATCCTTTTCTGAAGGTTGGATGGCAATTATTATGATCAGACAATCCTTTTCTGAAGGTTGGGGCAATTGTTATGATCAGACATTCACGTTGCTACCCTCAAATTGGATCAGGATAATCCAGCAGGACATGAATACGTACATTGATTACAATATGATATCATATTAGAACCTATATTTTCCCCAAAAAATAAAAAGGGTAAAAAATAAAATAAGCCTAAAATTAGTTAAATAAGAAATCAATTGCACGTAGGTTCCCTGTTGGTCATATTTTATAGGCTTAATTAAGTCTTCTGTTTCCACAGAACTTGCTTTCAAGTTATTGAGTAATTACGTAACATACTTGCTGCGTTTCAATTTGAAGAATCAAAGTCAGATTCTAGCTTTTCCAACGACTAGGAAGAAGCCTGTAATATATATATGTTTTATCACCAAGTTGCTGTCTTATTCTTTTTTTTTTTTTTTTTGGAGGGTTAGATGGGAAAGTAGCACGCCGACAAATTTCATTAAAATTAAGAAATAATTTACATGTAAATGAGAAAATAAAAAAGAAACAAACAAAAAACAGAAAAAAATTGCTGTCTTGTTCGTTTTATTTAGGTTCTTTGTTGTAGTTACTGTACCTCTTAATTATCTCGCTACCTTCTACCTAGTCTTCTTACGTGAAATGGATATCATAGTACATGTGTACATGCAGAAAGTGACTTGAAGAATGTGAACGTGTCATGGAAATCTAGAGGCGTATGCGGCGGTTTGGATTGACTCGAGTGTGAAGTGCTCCACCAAAACTGATGTAGACAATAGTGTTGATCCCTTTTGGAATCAGAAGTTGACCATTGCACTCCCTGTGGCCTCAGATCCGAAAACTGCCATTCTTTATATTGACATAGTCCAAGCGACCCTGCTTCAGGCACCAAATAATCAATAAATAAGTGGAATTAATATATTTTCATTTAGTTATGATCTAATAATTAGTATAATTTTATAAAACTTCCTATCTTTAATTTACTGGTGACAAAAGGGCAAAAGAAAGAAAAAAAAAAAAGAAAAAGAAAAAAAGTACAAATTTCACAGGAAACCTTCAGATGAAGTCCTAAATTCCTAAATAGTGCTATAGTAGGCACTCACCTATTACTTCCGCCAAAAAAAAAAAAGAGAATCAGCATATTAAATTATAATATTTTTTTTTTTTTTTTTGTCGAACTGAACCGAACCAGAAATTATATACACCATCCAACAAAAAACCATCCAATACCATCCAATTGAACCAGCGTCATCCAACAGGCCTAAAAAGCTTTTTTTCCGCGTGCTGACGTCAGCAAAATTTTTTGACCAATTTCCGAAAAATTTTTGTGCTGACGTCATCAAATATGCTGATTTAAGGGTTCTGTTAAATGTTTTAAGGGTTCAGTTAAATGTTTTAAGGGTTGAATTAAAGTCTATAAGTGTTCAGTTAGATGCATCAATAATTTGAAATTTTAGTATTTTGTGTTCAGTTAAATAAGTTAAGGGATTATTTAAAAGTATGTATGTGTTCAGTTAGATGCAGCAATAATTTAGAATTTTAGTGTTTTGTGTTCAGTTAAATACGTTAAGGGATGAACTTAAAGTGTCTATGTGTTCAGTTAGTTGCAGCAGAAATTTGATTTCGTAGTTTTTGTGTTCAATTAAACTAGTTAAATAAAAAAACAAAATGAACAGATACAACAAACATAGCAAATATTTACAATAACAATATGAACATTTACAACAATAAACTGAACATATATACAAATTTCGTAAGTAAGAAATAAATGATCATATTCAACATACAAAGTGAAATAAATTATTGTTGCATCTAACTGAACACTTACACACTTTAATTTAACCCCTAAAACATTTAACAGAACCCTTAAATCAGCATATTTGATGACGTCAGCACAAAATTTTTTTCGAAAATTGGTCAAAAAATTATTAGTGCATCTAAATGAGCACTTATATACTTTAATTCAACCCTTAAAACATTTAACTGAACTCTTAAAACATTTAACAGAACCCTTAAGTCAGCATATTTGATAACGCCAGCACAAAATTTTTTCGAAAATTGGTCAAAAATTTTTTGCTGACATCAGCACGCGTCATGCTGACGTCAGCACGCGGAAAATTGGATGGCGCTGGATGGTAATTCTGTGGATGGTAGATAGTAATTACCGAACCGAACCAATAAAGACTTACATTTTGAAATGAAAGAAGCATAAAAAGTTTCTAGGATTGAAAATTTCCTGTGACACCCTCCTCAAAAAGAGAAGCAGTGCATGCTTGAGAACTCAAGATTAATCATGTGCATATATATTTTTCTTATAATGTTGACGGCATATATTTTTCCATTTAATCATTGTAGTTAAATATATATTGATCTTGTTTGTTTTATTTGAGTAACAGACTATTTCTTTTTTGAAGAATCTAAACAAATCTTCTCTGTTCGTTTTCAAGCCAAGGGGTCCATTTATTTGTAGGCTTCTTCTAAAATTGTTATTGAAAGCGCGTCCATATGGTAAAAACAGTACGATTTTTTGGGCAGACCCAATTGGCCATGACCCACTTAAATTGGACATTTTCATAGAATACATGAGACTTGACATGAGAGACATCTATGAGGTAAAAAGTTAAAACGATATGGATTCTTTACACGTAACTAATAAATGATGAGTGGGTTGTTTCCTAAAAATTCTTTACACATCACTCACTACTTAGACCAGTAACAGTTATGAGGACTAGTGCTTCAAATTAATTCTGAAATTCGAACAGTCAAATTTTTTTTTTTTTCAAATTTTGGTTTTTGAACTGGAACAGTTGGTTTATGCTACACAATATGATATATGTGTTGAATTATATAAAATAAGTTACACTTATAAAGCCTTTTAGAATTTTATTCTACTCATTTTTCCTCCAATAGAAATTTAAGAAAACTATGTGTAAGATTTTCCTTCCATTGAAGACTTCGATAGATCTGCGTCAACATCGATCTAGAACATCTATTGTTGAAAATTTCAATATAAAAAGGACAAAATTCATAGACTTCGCTCGGCGTCGAGATCTAGAGCAGCTTATGTTGACCCCCATAAGTTCTCTGCTTCCACAGAACTTGCTTTCAAGTTATGAATTAATACATAACATACCTGCTGCGTGCCAATTTGAAGAATCAAAGTCAAACTCTAGCTTTCCAATGATTAAGTAGGAGAAGCCTGTAATGTTTATCACCGAGTTTTTCGCTTATTCATTTTAACAGGCTTCTCTATTATCATCCGTTCATCACTGCACGTCTGCACCTCTCCATCTCTCTGCCTAGCCTTCTTCCTCGCAATGGATATCATAGTGTATGTACATGCGGCAAGTAACTTGAAGAATGTGAACTGGCGTCATGGAAGTCTAAAGGCATATGCGGTAGCCTGGATTGACTCAAGTGCAAAGTGCTCCACCAAAACCGACACCGAAAATGGTGTTAATCCCTTTTGGGATGAGAAGTTGACTATTGCACTGCCTGCAATCTCAGATCCTGAAACTGCTGTTCTTCATATAGACATTGTCCACGCGAACCCTGCTTCTGATACCAAACCGTTTGTTGGGTCGGCCAAGTTACCTCTTAAAGTGGCCCTTGATGAAGCTCAGGCCAAAGGGAAGGCCTGGTTTGACTTAATTTTGGAAAGATCATCAGGCCGGCCTCAGGGTAATCTGAAAATGAAGATAAAAGTAAGCAAATCAGATAACAGTAAACAGGAAACACGGGGGAAACAACCTCATGCGTCATCACAGCCTCAGCCGCAACCTTATTATCAATCTCAGTATCATACGACACCGCAACCACCAATGCACCAATATTACCCTAATGCATCGCATCAGTACGTGCCAGGTTACCCACCTTATTCATCTCAAGCTAGTAGGCCCAATCCAGCTCAGGCACCTGGATATGCCAGTAGCATTGAGGATATTCAGGGCACTGCACGTGCTTCGGAGTCTCTCGATGCTGCTTATGCTAAGGCTAGGTTAGAAGCAAGAGGCCGTATATATGCGCTAAACTTGATTTAAGGAAATGTATTACTGTGGGCTGGTTGGAACGGACGCTCCTGAAATGATTCTACGTTTATTGTTACCTATAATTGTGTACTGCATGTCTTATATTTGTGTGTGTGGTGTCCTGCAGTTGTGTGTGCATGTCTACTGAAGAATGTATTGCTTGGCATAAATTTCCTTTTTTTTTGCTTTCTTCTGCATGAATGCTTACAACTCTAAAATGATTAAAAAAGTAAATCTTGTTTTTGATTGTATGTGTTAATTTAATATGTCTTTTGTGATAATTAATTTCCCTTTGGTAAAACTTCCCAATAAACAATATTTTTTTTCATTCGGTATCGTAGAAAAGATTTATCATGATTTTATAAGAGCTTTTATGTTTACAAGTGACAGAAGGCAAAAGAAAGAAAAAAAAAAGAAAGAAAAGAAAAACAGTGATTCACAAGAAAACGTAAGACAAACTCATATTGAACCAAATCGCTAGTTCTCCTCGATCCCTAATTCACATTTCATTTATTCAATGAAATATAGAAGGCTTTCACATATTACTTACAAAAATTTAACATATAAAAATTCTACATTATTTAATGAACAAAAATTGCGAGTAACATTTTGAAAAGAATATATGAAGAATACAAAAGTGATTTAGATTCGAAAATTTCCTCTGTTATATATCCTACGAGCATAACCATATGCACGTATAGTTATATTATAATAATGAGGACGGCATTATAAATATCTCTACCTGCGACAAAATCTAATCTCCACGGTTCAATTTGATGATAAAAATTGCGAGTAACATATTACTTACAAAAATTTAACATATAAAAATTCTATACTATTTAATGAACAAAAATTGCGAGTAACATTTTGAAAAGAATGAAGAATACGAAAGTAATTTAGATTAGAAAATTTCCTCTGTTATATATCCTACGAGCACATAACCATATACACGTATAGTTATATTATAATAATGAGGACGGCATTATAAATATCTCTACCTGCGAAAAATCTAATCTCCACGGTTCAATTTGATGATTTCAGTTGAATGAATGTTTATTTTAAGACTAGACTATTTCTTGTGTTTTTGAAAATCTAAATAAATCTTCTCTGTTTTTGCTAGCCATTAGTCTTTTTGTTTGTGTGTGTGTGTGTGTGTAGACTTCTTCTTGGACAGCCAGAACATAGCCCACATAAATTGGGTTTTCTTCATAGGGTTCATAAGCCATACATGAGGTTTAAAGTAAAAAGTAAAAACATTTGAAATCTTTACACAGCAGTACTAAAAGCAGTAATAACTATGAGGACTTGAAATTAATTTTGAAATTCAAACAGTCGACTTTTACAAATTGTGAATTTTCAAATTGGGACAGTAGATTTATGATACTCAATATGATTTTCAGAAAAAAAAAAAATTTAATTTTGTCTTTCAGAGTTTTTTTAACTATTTTTTTCAATAGAAAGTAAAATAAATAATAAATAGAGAAAGGACATTATATTACTGGATAGCCCTCTTTTGTCCAAATCGATCCAGTCCGATAGATTCCCATCAAAGTTCGCGCAGATAATGAGTATTTAGATGATTCCTCCGGTTCGGTTTTTTCTTGTATTAAACAGCAGTAAATATGATGTATCTCCGAATCAAGGAGGGAGGAAAGCAATTCCCACTGGCCCCGTGGCCCGTCCGATTTTTCTTGTGTTATTTTTGAACGGTTCCTGACCCTTTCTTTCTTTCCTCAAAACTCAAACCAGCGCTCCCTCCAAACAATCTCTCTCTCTTTAACAACTAACAAGCATTCTCTCAAGGCGGAACCTAGTTATGGCCAAGTCCGCCAGCTAAACCTATCTATTGTTGTACGCCATCTTTCTTTACACGTGGCGCCCAGAAAGTACATAGGTTCTCATTGATTGACTTCAATTAATCAATTTCGGAAAATTTCTTCAGTATTATTAGTGGATCTCCTATAATTGGTTATGCAAATATATAGCCATATCAGTATTGCTGGAATTGACACAGTATAAGCATATTAGTATTTTGTTGGAATGTTAGCTCAAATTCAAGTGGCACCACATACACTTCAGCCAAAGCCTCAGATGGCATTGTAAATGGATTCGGTTGGGGTTAAATTCAACCCCAGACTATCATTCTAATTATCATTCCTCAGATGACATTGTTTATATTACTGGCTGGGGTTGATTTCAAGTGGCTCCACTTACCTCACCTCACATATTTGCATTATTGTTTATATTTGACATTGTTCTGCTTTTGAAATCAGAGGGACGACTGAGGTCTTCTGTACAGCAAGAACTTCTTACCATATTGTTTCCGTTGAGCGTTCCCAGGTGCAGATTAACAATTAATCTAACAAATACTAGATCCATTTCTAATCAGCAATTAAGATTTAACTTTGAAGACTTGATAAAAATAGATAAAGGTTTATATTGGAGAGAATGGTAAATAAAATGATTGAGCTGTGCTGGATATCACTCTTCTGCCTGACTTGGTCATGCCAGGGAACAACCTGCACATGATGGGATCTCTTTTTCAAAGTGTTTAGTTACAAAAAAATATATTTGGTGTAATTACCCACAGAGTTTCTGGCCTTCTATGGGAAATAGTATTATAGCGTGTGGAGTTGGAATATAAAGTCAACTGAGACGTCTCCTTGCCTATTTCCACTACATCACCCCTCCCCTTGCCTAGTCAACATATTCCTTAGCGTCCTCCACCTACAAATCAAAGCAACTTGCCTTCCTACTTTTGCAAGCCTTTCTCTCTCTTTCTTCCCTTTCCATCTCTCTCACATACAGTAACACGTTAACAACAATGCATGTGCAAGTGATCGTCAGTTGCGCTCGCAGTCTGAAGAATGTGAACTGGCGGTATGGCATGCTCCATCCGTATGCCGTGGTCTGGATAGACACAAGTGGTAAGTGCTCCACTAAAATCGATATGCATAACAACATGAATCCTGTGTGGAATGAAAAATTCACTATTCCTCTCCCTCCGACCTCCTTCACTGAAACTGCCATTCTCCACATAGACATTGTCCATGCCAATGCACCACCGGGCACAAAGCCGCTCGTTGGCTCGGCCCGATTTCCATTATATGCAGCACTTAATGAAGCTCGGGCCAATGGGAGGGTGTCCCATTGCTTAAATCTCTTGCGCCCCTCCGGCAGGCCCCAAGGGACCATCGAAATCATGATTGGAGTAAAAGACCCAAATTCTGGTCAGATAAACCAGTTTAATCAACAAACACCATACAAACAACAGGTGGCAACACAGCCTCTGCCTCAGGTCCAGATGCAACCTCGGGCTCAATTTCAACCTCAGCCAAAGCCTCAGATGCAACCGCAGGCTCAATTTCAACCTCGGCCTCAGGGTCAGATTCAACCTCAGCCGGTAGTTCAGCAACAAGGTTTGTATCCACCTCAGCAACAGGTTAAGCCTCAGGGTCAGATTCAACCTCAGCCGGTAGTTCAGCCCCAAGGTCTGTATCCACCTCAGCAGCAGGTTAAACCTCAGCTTCAACCTCGCCCTCGTCCTCAACCACAGCCCCAGTATTTGCAACCACAGGTACAGCCAACTAATCAATACCCTAATAAGCCAGCTCCAGCAAGGCCGGTAGTTTACCGACCAAACTCACAAGGGCTTGCTAGGCCATCACCTGGGCAAGGACCTATATATAACATGGCTGCTGCCACAAACAGACCTTACCGCCCAGCCAAACCAGTACCAGGGCAGAATCAAAATAATCCAGCAACTGGGATGGGTACGGGGCAGGATACCACAAGGCTGAATAGAGACATGCTTATTCCACAAAACAGCAATGGCAATGGTACACCAGCAGCTACAGGCACAAATGACAATGGACAAGTACAGTCTGCCCCTAGTGCTGATAATGGCACAGACAATTCTGAGGTATCTGCGCAAGAAACATACAATGGTGAGACATATAACGACGCAGAATCTATCCAACTATCATATGAGGAAACCCCCGGTGAGTCAGCTGGATGCGATAATGGTGGATATGGCAACACTGAATATGGTGCTGAAGAATGTAATTATGGAGGCTACAGTGTGAATCCCGGTGTGGAATGTGATAATGGAGGTTACGATATGAATGCCGGTGTGGGATGCGGCAATGAAGGTTATGATATGAATGCTGGTGCAGGATGTGGCAACGGAGGTTACGATATGAATGCTGGTGTGGGATTTGATAATGGAGGTTATGATATGAATGCCGGTGTGGGATGTGACAACGGAGGTTATGACATGAATGCGGGCATGGTATATGATAATGGAGGTTATGATATGAATGGGGTTGTGGAATGTGATAATGGAGTATATGAAAATGGTGATTATGTTGATGAACAATATTGCGACGGTGCGTTTGATGGTGCTGGACTTGACAGTCAGGGTAATTGTGGGGAAGTTGAGGTCTCGTCTGAATATTAAGATTTAGTGTTCCCTGATTAAAAGTTATCCAGCTCCGCCCCACCCTTTATTTTATTTTTATTTTTTTTTTTTTTTTTTTTTTTTGTATTTTCATACTTCTGTACTTGTCGTGGTACAATGGGGCCTGCAACTTTCTTACATGCCACTTTGGTTGATTTATCACGAATAATTGGCTATTTACTTATTTAGAAATTAGTTGCCAAAGCTTATATGTTATATCTAGCTGGCGAGTACTCTTTTTCTTCAAATTTTGTGGGTCCCAATTGTTAAAGTCAAAATTCTCATAGAGGCTAATAATTAACCAACGACTATAGAAAAATCTGTGTCCCAAATCATAAATGTTAGTTAAATATAAAAAATTAGTAGATCATGCGAAAATAACGGAGAGCAATGCATGATTGAAGTTCAATAATGTGAAAATAAAGGTAAACAGCAAGAATATGATATATTATGTACCACATTTGGGAACTCAAGTCCAATAACATCAGTATTTTGACGATCAATATGAACACAATGAGATATTGCCCTACTGTTATCAAAGAAAACTGCAATGAGTCGCTATCAAAAGAGAAACGAACCACTTACTAAGGACTAAAATGCTAATTTGTTGCACGCTCATGCCTTCTATCGTACAACCACCGATTCACCTGTACCATTCAGATTCACGTCAGTACCATTATTAAGTCGTCACACATAAAGGTTGCAATCAATTTGCTGTAACCCAAAAAAAAGGAAATCAACTTCTAAGTTCCAATGGCGGTGTTGTCCAGTCCCAAACTCAATCCAACGGAGAAAGATGTAGTCGATCCACAGAATTATCAAATAAAAATTGCGGATTCTCCACTTCTACGCTCAATGCACATGAAAGGAAAATTAACTCTCCAGTTCATTAGTTAGTAATAGAAGTTTAAGTAAACGACAATTTTTCTTTTTGTACTTAATACATTACCTAAACCTGTACTGATATATATGTTGCAAGATTATTGTTTTATTTATTTATATGAAACCTTTTCGCTGAATGAAATCTGAAATTAACGGTCTAAGCTTCAGGCCCAGGCCTACTTTCGTCACTGTTTATATCCAAACTTGTTTCTGAAATTAACATAAATATTCAAAGTTGAGCTACCTCTAAGAAAAAAAATTGAATAAACATATTCATTCTTTACGCAGCAGTACTTAGGATCATAGGATGTGTGCTTAAAATTAATTCAAAGTTCAAACAGTCCTCCTTTTCAAATTTTGAATTTTGAAACCGGATATAGTGGATTTATGTTACTCAATATGATTTACGCGTTGAATTTTTCTTACTAAAATTATTTTTATGGCTTGTAGAACTTTTTTACTGTTATTTTACGTCAGTAGAATTTTTTTTTAGAAAAATCATAGAAAACTTCGATGGACGTCAACATATTCAGCGGCTTATGTTGATAGTTTCAATATCAAAAAACAAAAAAATTTAAAACAAAAAAAAATAATTACATAGCACAACAGCCTACCTATCTTATTTGCATTGTTGGTACTAACCAGATGAGACATATTAATTTTGCGCTGCCCCTCCATTTAATTTGTACAAAGGCAACTGCTTCCAATATCGTACCGTAGAGCGTTCCATGGTGCACATGCACATCCATCTTACAAATGAAAAATCCATCCCAGATACGCAACTAACATTCAATTTTGAAGAATTATATTAAAATATAAATAGGAAAAATACTGGAGAAAATGATCAAGACAAGGATTGAGCGGTGCAGAAAAAAGATATCTAACTTAGTTTACCACATAACTTGAAGTAACTTCTTTTTGTTGCTAAAATAATTTCTCTCAAGTCCAGGAACTTCCGCACATGATGGTTCTCTTTTTCAAAGTGTTTAATTTAATTACAAAGGATACATTATAGATATGGCACCATAACCCATGGGGATACTAATCTTCTATGCAAAAAAATAATCTTAATGCGTGGATTTGTAATTAAAGTCAACTAAAACAAATTCTCAATATTATGTCTATTTCCATTCTTCATCAGAATCATCACCCGTTGCCAGTCAACTGTTCCTAGCCTCTTTCACCAACGAGTTAAAGCAACTTATCCTGTTTTGCAAACAACTCTCTTCCTCTTCTCTCGCTCTTTCATACAGAAAACATTGACAACCATGCAGGTGCGAGTAGTTGTCACTTCTGCATGCCGTCTGAAGAATGTGAACTGGCGGTGCGGCATGCTCCATCCATATGCCGTGGTCTGGATCGACTCAAGTGCTAAGTGCTCCACCCAGATCGATTTGAATAACAACATGAGTCCCGTGTGGAATGAGAAATTCACTATTCCTTTCCCTCCAACCTCCTTGGCCGAAACAGCCATTCTATACATAGACATCATCCATGCTAATGCGGGCCCAGGCACAAAACCGCTGGTTGGTTCGGTCAAATTTCCATTATGCGAGGCAATTAATGAAGCTCAGGCCAGTGGGAATTATGTGTCAAGATGCCTAAATCTTCTGCGGCCCTCTGGCAGGCCCCAGGGAACTCTGGAAATCATGATCGGAGTAAAAAATCCAGATGTTGGTCAGATAAACCAGTTTAATCAACAAATGCCATACAAACAACATGCGGCAACACAGCCTCTGCCTCAGCCCCAGATGCAACCTCAGGTTCAGTTTCAACCTCAGCCTCAGATTCAACATCAGGTTCAATTTAATCCAAAGCCTCAGATTCAACCTCGGCCGGTAGTTCAACCCCAAGGCCTGTATCCACCTCAGCAGCAGGTTCAGCCTCAGTCTTGTCCTCAACCACAGGTACAACCTATCAATCAATACCCTAATAAGCCAGCTCCAGTAAGGCCAGTAGTTTACCCATCAAAATCACAAGAAATTGTGACGCCAACACCTGTGCAAGGAACAAGATATTCCATGCCTACTACCACAAACCGGCCTGCTTACCACCCAGCTAAGCCAATGCCAGCGCAGAATCAAAATAATCTACCTTCTGCGATTGGTACGGGCTCAGAAGTGGCAAGACTGAATAAAGATATGCTTATTCCTCAAAACCAAAATGTTGAGTTGAGAAATAACTCCCATAGCAATGCCAAGTCGTTCCAACAATTGCAAGAATCGTACGACTATACGGTCAAGCCCTCCTCGAACTCAAGCACATCCCCTCCCAATCGTCCACTTCCACCTCCACCTCCACCTCATGGACAAATAAACAGTGGCAGTTCTGACTCCAGCTCCAACTACTCGGGCAGTGGGGCTCTCCCTCCTCCTTCACTCAATATGGCATTTGTCTCGTCAAAAGGCACATTTACGTATGAAGAACTAGTCAATGCCACTGATAGGTTTTCAGATGCAAACCTGTTAGGCCAAGGTGGGTTTGGATATGTGCACAAGGGAATTTTGCCAAATGGAAAGGAGATTGCAGTAAAACAGCTCAAAGCTGGGAGTGGGCAGGGAGAAAGAGAGTTCCAGGCAGAAATTGAGATAATAAGCAGAGTACATCATAGAAATCTGGTTTCATTGATCGGTTATTGCATTTCAGGTGGCAAGAGGCTGTTGGTTTATGAGATGGTGCCTAACAATACGCTTGAGTTTCACTTGCACGGCAAAGACCGTCCAACAATGGAATGGCCTACACGACTTAAAATTGCTCTTGGAGCCGCAAAGGGTCTTGCTTATCTTCATGAGGATTGTTATCCGAAAATTATCCACCGTGACATAAAGGCATCTAACATTCTTCTTGACTACAAATTTGAAGCTAAGGTTGCTGACTTTGGCCTTGCAAAGTTCATTGATGATAACAACACCCATGTTTCAACCCGAGTAATGGGGACCTTCGGGTATGTGGCACCAGAATATGTCTCTTCAGGACAGCTTACAGAGAAGTCTGATGTGTTTTCTTTCGGAGTAATGCTTCTCGAGCTAATAACAGGTCATCGACCCATCGATAGGACTCAGTCTTTCTTGAATGATAGCTTAGTTGACTGGGCAAGGCCTTTGCTGTTGCGTGCCCTTGAGGAAGGGAAAGTTGAACCCTTAGTGGATCCAAAGTTGCAGAAAAACTACAATGCAGATGAGATGGCACGAATGGTTGCTGTTGCAGCTGCTTGTGTTCGTTACTCTGCCAAGCGACGTCCACGTATGAGCCAGGTGGTTCGTGCACTGGAAGGAGACTCATTACAAGAGGACTTGAACGAAGGTGTGACGCCAGGCCACAGCCGGTACATGGGCTCATACACCAGTTCAGATTATGACTCTAGTAGTTACAGTGAGGACATGAAGAAATTCCGTAGAATGGCATTGGAGAGCTGTGAGTATCCGAGCAGCCAATACAGTGTACCTAGCAGTGAGTACAGCCTCAACCCGTCAGGTTCGAGCAGTGAAGGCCAGCGCAGCCGTGAGAGATGGAAATGAGGAAGATGGAGAACAAGCATAGTTCCCAATTCAGCAGCAAAGGGTTTTGAGGTTATTTCAGTTGACTTGAAAAAGAAATTAAAGATATGTAAAGTAGGATTTTTGTGATTTGATTTTGTTTGTAAACTAGCTATATGTTGATGATGTACAATACGACAGTTTGTTTGAGGTTGTTGGACTTGACAGTTGAGTTACTTGTGAAGAAATGGATGTGTTGCCTGGTTATTATGAATTAAGGATCAAATCATCAAATTACAAGCTTGAAGATGCTTTGATTTAATTGTACAGGTCTCCACCACGCCTTATGACCTCCTGGTCTTACTAACAATTTACACTCAGTATGGGGACTGATAGCAAATGAAGATGGAAAGTGTAAACCAATATGAATAAGCAAAACAGAAAAGTAATAATTATATCATATAAAAATTAAGACCAAATAATTGGTCTACCTAAATGCAATATTGCAAACCAAGAAGCTTTTCAAGGTGGCGACGCATGCTGATCAGGTTTCTCCAGCTCCCTTCTATCATACCATCACTAATACCGTTCAGATCCAAATCACTACCACTACTTGTACCCTTTAATCCATCCATCAATTTAAACCAAATGCTAAATACCGTTTGCTAAAGCCCTTGTCTCCCTCCCCAGTCCCCAACGCCTTTCCAAACCCCAATTAATGACCAGGCCCGGCCTATTAAGAACATATTCTTTAGACTTTGACAATTGACAGGCTGAGAAGGAATTGATGACCCATTCATTTACAGAATCCGTAAGAAACAGGCCTATAACTTCTATTGGTTAAAGGGGGAAAAAAGAAGGTACTCATTAAAATGAATAGTTTGTTGTCTGAGAAAGAGTGTGTTAAAAATTGTTCTCATACTGGACTAAAGGTGGACCAGAGGTTCCATTTTAGGAAAAAGTAACATCTATTTTTTTTCCCGGTAGTAATTATGTAACAGTTACATGTGAAAACTAATGTTGCTAAGATTTTCTAATTGTATGCAAAGATAGTGTACGAATGAATTTATTTATCTAATATGTTGTAATTGCGCTTCTTTCTGTAGAAAATCTGTCCCAAATCATAAATGTTGATTAAGTAAAAAATATAAATAATTAGTGGATCATGCGAAATAAAGGGGTAACAGTGGAATGATTGAAGTTCAATAATGTTAAAACAGGGGTTCACAACAAAACTTTGTGCAGCTTACAAATACGGAACAGTTGATAACTCAAAATCAACAGCCTAGCTCTCCACTCTGCCTCATTTTGGAACTCAAGTCAACTGACATCAGTATTTATAAGGATTAATATGATGTGTAACTGAGTTATTAAGAAAAACTGCTATTAGCCGCTGTCTAAAGAAAAAGGAAAATATAATTAGGACTAAATGCTAATTCTGAAATGCCTCATGTCTTCTATAGTACCATCACTGGTACCATTCCCACAGCAGTACCACCAGTAACACTAAGTCTTCACATATAACGATTGCAAAATCAGCTTCCTGCGACCCCATAAATAAAAAAGTAAAAATAACTTCCAAGTTCCAACAGCTGTGTTGCCCCTCCCAAATACAAAGCATCAGAGAAAGAAGTGGTCGCTTCACAAATTCTCAAATAAAAATGCTCATTCTCCGCTGCTTCTCTCAATCTGAACGTAAAGAGAAAAGTATCTCTCTAGATCATACGTTAAATTAGTAATAAAAGTGAAGGACATTTTTGTTTTTGTAGCAAATATATTAATTAACTAAATATATATGGTGAATCTATCTTGCAATCCTCTTTCTTGATTAGTTTTCTTATATTCAATATGTGATCGATCTCTTACATAGTCAAATATCCGAAAGATATTAGTGTATTTCGATCTTCTAGGAGGATTAATGATTTAGGTTATAGTAGAAATTGAAAGTCATTCATAGGTAATTGTTAAAAGTCATGTACAAGTCTTCTATGTTATTTTTTTAAAACAAATCTTTGTTAATGCTTTTTAGTAGAAGTTCGTTATTAAATATTTCACGACTTATCCCAGAAAATCAGTAATAACTAATAAGTAATAGGTCAAAACAATGTTTCCTTATCAAGTTATAGATGACTAAGAAATTCTAACTTTCCAAGTGACAAAAGGACAAAATAAAGAAGAAAGAAAAAAGAAAAACTTAACTGCATTGTTATTGACTTATTAAAAAAAATAAAATCTTAAAAATCTGCATTCTTTATTGAACTAGAATAAAACAATTTTGTATTAAGAATTTTGAAAGATATAAAGAGTACAAAAGGTTTCTAGGATGGAAAATTTCCTGTGTTTATGGATAAAGAGAAGCACATACTCGAGTAACTCGATCGAGTAAATCCAGGTGCATATATATTTCTCCTTATGACGAGCACAAAAAACATGTCGATGTGACAACATTATCTGCATGGTTCAATTTCGTCATCTCTGTTAAATATATAATTTATATGTTTTATTTGAGGATTAGAATATTTCTTGCGATGTTGTGTTTTTGAAAAACCTACACCCCTCTTCTACAGTTGTTCCTTGAAGCCGCAAAAGAGTGATAAAAATATTTAAGAAACTTTTGGGCAGCTATTAGACCATGGCCCACTTATTCTTTTTTTTTTCTTTTTTTTTTTAATGGCAGTACATAAGCAATATGAGGTAAAAAGTAAACACATGCTTTCTTTCCACAGCAGTACTTAATTAGGAGTATGGCGCTTCAGATTTATTTCAAAAATTCAGTCGGATGTTTCGAATGTTGCATTTTGAAATTCAAACAGTCGATGTTTTACAAATTTTGAATTTTGAAATCGGATCAGTCCATTTATGCTAAAAAGTGTGATTTCTGTGTAGAATCTTAAAATTTTATGGCTCATAGAGCTTCTTTTTTACCCTTTTATTCTTTAACATTAGAAAATTACCCCTTAATCATATTTATCCTTCTATTCTTCTTACGGGAAGCATCGGGTATCAAGTTTCAGAGACGGAATGTTGTGTGGGCTAATTGTGCCTACGGGCGTACATTAAAAAATATATATATTTACCTTTTAATTAATTTCAATGATATTTTAAGTTTGAATATTCAATATTTAGATTTAGGAAAGAATGCCCTTACACCCTCCTCTGACTCTGCCGGTTGCCTTCCTCGCGATACAGCAAAATCAAATATTACATCGCTATCAGTTGCCTTCATAAGACAGCGAAATCAAAGCTACTTTTTCTTTTTCCTTCAATAGAAAATAACAAAATTAAAAGATATTTGTAAGATTTTCCTTTCATATATAGAAGACTTCAATCTGCATCTTCATCTTGAGCTGTTGAGCAGTTTATTTTGATACTTTCAATATAAAAAGAAAATTCAAAACATTAAAAGAAATGAAACGTTATACATAGCACCACATCCTACCTCTCATATTGCATTATTGATGCTAACCAGATGAGACCTATTAATCTCGAGCCGGTTCTTCTTATTAGTTTCATCGATCACCTGGAGGTCTGAGATCAGAGAAAACAGCTGAGATCTCCAGTACAGCAGAAACTGCACCATATCGTCTCCCTATAGAGAATTCCATGGTGCAGATCCACTATCATTCTTACATATTAGGATATCCATATACGCAATTAACATTTAAGTTTGAAGAATTAAATTGAAACAGAAAAATATATAAATATAATGCTGGCAAGAATGATCAAGACAATGATTAAGCAGTACAGAAAAAGCTTTCTAAATTTAATTTACCATATAATTTGAATTAATTCATTGTTAAAAAAGAATAATTACATCTTTTTGTTGCTAAAATAAATAATTTTGGATTTAGTCGGCTCAGTGGTGTTGGGAGAAACATCGTGGTTCTCTTTCTCTAAAGTATTCAATTACAAAGAATTGATTTGGTACCATGTATAAACCATGTCAACTCCTCAAAAAAAAAAAAAAAAATGGGTGCGTGGATTTGGCATTAAAGTCAACTAAAACGTCTCACTATTATGGCTATTTCCAATTCATCAACGCTTGCCCAGTCAACTATTCCTTAAACCTCTTCACCTACGGACTAAAGCAACTAACGTACTACCTTCCTAGCGTTGCAAGCATCTGTCTCTCTTACAAACAGAAACGCATTGGCAACCATGCAGGTGAGAGTGACTGTCAAATCTGCACACGGTCTGAAAAATGTGAAGTGGCCATACGGCAAACTCTATCCATACGCAGTTGTCTGGATCGACTCCAGTGCTAAGTGCGCCACCAAGATTGATTTGCATAGCAACGTTAATCCTGTGTGGAATGAGAAATTCACTATTCCTCTCCCTCCAACCTCCTTAGCTGAAACTGCCATTCTATACATAGACATCGTCCATGCTAATGCTGCTGCGGGCACAAACCCGCTGGTTGGCTCAGTCCAATTTCCATTATGCGAGGCAATTAATGAAGCTTGGACCAATGGAAATGTGTCACATTGCCTGAATGTCCTGCGGCCCTCTGGCAGGTCCCAGGGGACGGTGGAAATCATAATTGGAGTAAAAAATCCGGATGTTGATCAGATAAACCAGTTTAATGAAGAAACACTATACAAACAACATGCCGATACAGATATTGGTCAGAATAACCAGTTTAGTGAGCTAAATGGCATCACACAGCCTCTGCCTCAACCCCAGATGCAACCTCAGGTGCAATTTCAATCTCAGGGTCAATTTAATCCAAAGCCTCTGATTCATCCTCAGGGTCAGCTTCAAGCTGGGTCGGTAGTTCAACCCGAAGGTTTGCATCCTCCTCGGCAGCAGGTTCAGCCTCAGTCTCATCCTCAACCGCATCCTCAGTTGCAACCACAGGTACAGCCAATTGATCAATACCCAATAGATTCAGCTCTAAAAATGCCAGTAGTTTACCCACCAAACTCACAAGAGTTTGTTAGGCCAACACCTGTGCAAGGACCTAAATATTCCATACCTATTGATCCTGCATATGGCCCAGTCTGGCCAGTACCAGAGCAGGAGCAGAATAATCCAGCAACTGGCATGGGTACCAGGCAGGAGGCCACAAGGATGAATAGAGAGATGCTTATTCCACAAAACCAATATGTGCAGTTAGAAAATGACAACAACAACAATGCCCGTGCTGCAGTAGTAACTGACGGGGTTAATGACAATGGACAAACACAGTGCTGCAGTGCAGGGCCGCAACCACATGGGATGTTTAAAGAGAACCCCTATGCCAGGTCATACCAACAATGGCAACAGCTGTACCATCAAGATATGGTCAAACCATCCTTGGACACAAGCCCATCCCATCACTATAGTCACTATAGTTCAAAACCCACTTATGTACCCCCTATCCCACCAATAGGTCCAATACCCCAATCTCATGGACATATAAACAGCAGCGGTTTTGGCAACAGCTCCAACTACTCAGGCGGCAAGACTTTTCCTCCTCCTTCACCTAACATGACATTTAGCTCGTCGATGGGCACATTTACATATGAAGAACTAGTCATTGCCACTGATAGGTTTTCAGATGCAAACTTGTTAGGTCAAGGTGGGTTTGGATATGTACACAAGGGGATTTTGCCAAATGGAAAGGAGATCGCAGTAAAACAGCTCAAAGCTGAGAGTGGACAGGGAGACAGGGAGTTCCTGGCAGAAGTTGAGATCGTGAGTAGAGTACATCATAGAAATCTTGTCTCATTGGTTGGTTATTGCATTTCGAGTGGTCAGAGATTGTTGGTTTATGAATTGGTGCCTAACAATACGCTTGAGTTTCACTTGCATGGTAAAGGCTGTCCAACAATGGAATGGTCTACACGACTTAGAATTGCTCTGGGAGCTGCAAAGGGTCTTGCCTATCTTCATGAGGATTGTTATCCTAAAATTATCCACCGTGACATAAAGGCAGCTAACATTCTTCTTGATTATAAATTTGAGGCTAAGGTTGCTGACTTTGGTCTTGCAAAGTTCATTGAAGATAACAACACCCATGTTTCAACCCGAGTAATGGGGACCTTTGGGTACATGGCACCAGAATACGCCTCTTCAGGCAACCTCACAGATAAGTCTGACATGTTTTCTTTTGGAGTAGTTCTTCTTGAGCTAATAACGGGTCATCGACCTGTTGATAGGACCAAGTCTTTCATGAACGGTAGTTTAATTGAATGGGCAAGGCCTTTGCTGGTACATGCCCTTGAGGAAGGGAACTTTGAACCCTTGGTGGATCCAAAGCTGCAGAAGAACTACAATGCAAATGAGATGGCGAGAATGATTGCTGTTGCAGCTGCTTGTATTCGTCACTCTGCCAAGCTACGTCCTCGCATGAGTCAGGTGGTTCGTGAATTGGAAGGAGACGACTTATCACAAGAGAATCATCACATGGGCTCATACGCCAGCTCAGATTATGACTCGAGAAGTTACAGTAAGGATAAAATGAAATTCCGTAAAATGGCATTGGAAAGCTGTGAGTACTTAAGCAGTCAGTACAGTGTACCTAGCAGCGAGGACAGCCTCAACCCGTCAGGTTTGAGCAGTGAAGGCCATCACATGCATGGGATATGGAAATTAGGAAGATGAAGAAAAAAGTAGTTCCCAATTCAGCAGTGAATGGTTTTGACTTTTGAGGTCATTTCACCTGACTTGAAAAAGAAACTAAAATGTACATAAAGTAGATTTTTTGTGATTTGATTATGATTGTAAACTAAAGATATGAAAATGGAGATTATGCTGATGTACAATACCACGGTGCGGTTGATGGTGCTGGACTTGACAGTCAAGTTAATTGTGGAGAAGTAGATGTTTTGTTTATTAAGAACTAAGAATCTAATTGCAAGGGTGCTTTAATTCAATTGTTTTCGCTAATCTTTGTACCACGATCAAATGCACATATGTACAAAAAATGAAGTGAAGCTAAGTTGCTATGAAAGAATCACCGCAATCGGTCTGACTTACTAAGAACTTTTTCTATTTTTTTCGATAGCCTTACTAAAAACTTTCCGCGACGGCTCATGATTTCATGGTCTTATTGGTAATTTGCACTCAGAATCGGGGCTAATTCAAATGAAGATGGGAAACTGTAAACCAAACATGAGTAAGCAAAACCGAAAAAGTATTAAATAATCTAAAAATTCAGATAAAAATTTTTGGTCGACCTACATATAATATTCCACAACAGCAAAAGTTTTTCGAAGTCATGAGGCGTGCAATATCAGGTCTCTCCTGCTACCTTCTATCGTGCCTGCACTGGTACCGTTCAGATCGCTATCTGTACCACTCGGACCTTTCTCTTGATATTTTCCAAGTGCTAAATCCTCTTTCTCTCCTTCAAAAACCCTACCCAAACCCAAATAAAGGCCCGGCTCACTAAAGACGGGCTGAGAAGCAATTGATGACGGTAATTACTACTCTCCATCCTTCTAATTACCATTCACACCATCTATAGGCTCCAAACAAGCCAAATTGGGCCCAGCGACTTGGGCCAGTCTATTTATATCCCTCTAGTCCTCCTCTTTCACACCAACCCTAGCCGCAGCCAGAGAGAGGAGAAACGACCTTGAGGCGATTCTTGCGGCGCTGGCATGGCCGGACGTAGCGAGAGAGAAATGAAAACTTAAATCTCGACCTTGAGGCGATTCTCGCTATCTTCCTCTTGTTCTCAAACAAAAATCCTACTGATCTCTTTGTTTTTGCTATAAACTCGTCGTAGATAGCCAGATCTATCGCCATGGCCGGAGTTTAAGAGATCGCTTGCACCTACGTCGCACTCATCTTGCACGACGAAGGTATCCCCATCACGGTTACTCTCCTTTTCATTTCGATACTAGTGCTGCGTTTAACTAACCATAAAACAAATCCGATGGTATCTCATCGTGAGGATTTGTCAGGAAATTAGTTCATTTCTATTTTAACTATTATCTTATATAATACATGGATCCGATGGTATTTTCACCCCAAAAAATATTTCTATGTTAAATGTTTTGTCTTCTGCATATATGTGCTAGAATTTTTGTTATAGCTGATTATATGTTGACGTTTTTTGCTGAATGATCTCAATCCATTTAGAATTAGAGTCCATGTTTAGATTATTTGAAATTATGTATTGTCTAGAATAAATTATTGCTACGCACCTGGAAGTAATGGTATGCCTGAAAATATTTTAATTTAAGATTGGTATTTTGTTATGAAAAATCAAGTGCAAGCCATGCTGATCAAGGGAGCTTTTGTAAGTAATACGTGATTGCAGTCTAGCAAACTTGGGAAATTGATTCAATTTGTTTTTCAAAATTATTCTAATCGACATTAATTTGGTTCTGCAGGCTGGGAAGATCAACACAATTGTCAAGGCAACTAACCTTAAGATCGACGCATACTTGCATACTTGCCTGCTCTTTTCGCCAAGCGGATGCTATTATTAGTAAAATTGTTCAGTTTGTTGTAATAATGGATTACTATTATTAATAGAATGATTCAGTTTATTGTAATAATGAATATCATTCTTAATAACTGATTAGTGTTCACTTTGTTGCATGGTTATTAAAACGTATTTGATCACAACTAACTGAACACATGAACAATATTAATTGATCCCTTAACTAGTTTAATTGAACACAAAAACTACGAAATCAAATTTCTGCTGCAACTAACTGAATACATAAACACTTTAAATTAATCCCTTAACGTGTTTAACTGAGCACAAAAACCACAAAATTAAAATTTTGTTGCAACTAACTGAACACATAAAACTTTATATTCATCCCTTAACGTGTTTAACTGAACACAAAAATGCGAAAATTCAATTTTGAGATGCAACTAACTGAACACATAAATACTTTAAGATCATCCCTTAACGTGTTTAACTGAACAAAAAAAATACGAAAATTCGATTTTAAGATGCATCTAACTGAACACTTAACAACTTTAACTCATCCCTTGATGCATCTGACTGAACAGAAAAATCTGTCCATTTGATGACGTCAGCGCAAAAAAAAATTCGAAAATTTTTTTTTTCGAAAAAAAATTTGATGACGTCATCACGCGGTTTTGGTGACGTCATCACGCGGAAAATGATGGCTGAAGCCCAATTTGGCCTGTTGAAGCCTGTTGGATGGTATTGGATGGTAAATTGATGGATGGTGTATATAATTTCTGATTGATGACACATCATTTAGAGCTTGTTCACCCTCAAGGCCTCAACCCAACGGCAACGGGAACAAAGATACCTGTCTTTAACTTTCGGATTTGCAAATTAGATGCAAAAATAAATGCAGGGGATGAATTATTAATCTAATATATGGTAATATCCCTTTAATAACATTGGAACTTAGTTAATTTCTGAGAGCAATTACTTAATAATAGTTTATCTCGGCAATGTTAATAATTAATAATTATTCTCCCAAATCATTTCAAGACTCAAAATTTAAAAAAATCATTTTTGGATATATCGATAGAGCAGCAGTAAAATATCAAGCCATTTGATGATGCATTAATAACTATTATTTTTACATCGTTGAAATATTCAAATTACTTTATAAACAACAAATAGTAAATCTCATCAAATTTATAGCTATGTCATTGTATCATATATACTTGGATATTAAATTATTTTTTTATTGAAGTTGTTAAGGTAAATGACTTGAGGATTTTGAATTTAGACTTTTTCGTTTAGTTATTGCAAATTAAATTGTCAAGTAAATAATTATCAAGTACTCCAGTCACATTAAAGTATATGTTTTTATATTTTTCACAAAAACGCAAACCATATCAAATATCATCGAACTTCTTTTTTTTTAATAAACTCACGGAACTTTTTATTTAACTAGCATAGTAAAGTTCAATTTATAGTGTAGAATCTTCAAATCATATTGTTGACCCTCATTAACATTTTCTATCTTCTCCTGCAACTATATTTGATTCACAGCCTATAACAACATTAAATTGCCCGGACACGCGTAGTCTCACTCCATTTTTCCGCTTGTTTTCTGGCAACTAAAGCTTGGTTGATTTTGCCAACAAGGGTCACACCTTGACTCTCAAAAAGGGTCACAATCACACCTTATTTGTTTGGCGGCAGCCAGATTCCTATTTATTCCTTTTCACAAAATAATAGTAATAATAATAACAAAAAAATTCCTTACCATATTAGTTAATTGAATATTAAAGCACCAACTTGAAAATAATAAATAATGACAAATTCAAACGCTACAGCTTCATGATCCCATTAACTATTCATTCTCTGTTCCTTTATCCGTTCCCTGGTTTTGCTCAAATTGTTTTATTACCTCCCATTCCCTTTAAATTGTGATTGAAATATTTGAACTTTCTTACTATTATCATGGGCTATAACTAAGGACAGAATACCTGAGGCAGAACTTTCCTCTTTTTTATTTTCTTAGTTATTTATTGATGATAGCTTATTTTGGAAGTTGGCATGCCTGAATTTAGCTTATTGATTCGAGTATTCGAATTATCAAAAAAAAAAAAAAAAGATTCGAGTATTCGGTGTTCAATGAAGTAGTACGAGTTCTACAAAAGTTGAAAAAAAATTAAGAAAAGTAGAAAAGTTTCAGCTTGGCAGCACTCTCAATACTAGAGAGAAAATTTAGGCCATTCAGCTCATTTCAGTATTTAAATGATGCTAGATATTCTTAAATTTTTTTTGCAACATGCATTAGAACGAACAGTTGTGTCTTTAAATGATTCTAGATATTCTTAAAAAAAATTTTGCAACATGTACGTTGTGTCTTAAATTTTTTTTGCAATATGCATTAGAAGTTTAGAAATTTAGGAGACTGTTTCAGAACGAACAGTTGTGCAATGACCTCAATATTATCTGTCTTCTTGTGATGTCTCTGGTTTCGTCTATGAAGCCAAGTCTCAGGCCAATATAATGAAAACCGCTCTGCTAAGTCCATGATTCATATCAGGTTAATTATTGCCTTGATTATCACCTTCCGTAAATGAACCCTCCCTAGTTCTTTACTCAGTTTACTGGAGACATACTATTTCTATAAATTATACGTACTCTGACATTTTACTGTACTCTTCATCTTATTCCTTTTGATCTTATTTCACCTTCAATAATTTAGCAAATCAGTATGCAGGTTGAGATAACAATTGTTTCAGGAAGATTCCTGAAGAACGTGAACTGGCAGCATGGCACCCTGAAGCCGTATGCAGTGCTGTGGATCGATGCTGGCCCGAAATGCACCAGTAAGGTTGATACAGTTCATGATGAGGACCCAATATGGGATGAGAAAATATCCATCACCCTGCCACCCACCTCTCGCCCAGACACAGCTGTTCTTTACATGGACATTGTTCATGCCAACCCCCTTCCTGGTACAAAGCCGCTCGTTGGATCTGCTCAGCTTCCATTGCGAGACATCCTTAATGAGGCACGGTCTGGGAAGGTGCCTCGAAGCTTGAAGCTCAAGCGCCCTTCAGGTAATCTCTCACATAGTTTCAGTACTTATATCTAAAATTTCTATTCTTGCTACATATGTAGCTACTTTTGTGTTGCTGTTAGTGAGAACTTTGAAGTTTGAACTCAACTTATTAGATCACTCTAATTGTTTGGAATAAAAAAAAATTTCTGAGCATCATTAATAAGTTTGTTAATTAAACATCTTCCTCTGATATCTAGGTCGACCTCACGGGAAGCTTGAGGTAAAGATCGGGGTTAATGAGCATCCGATGAATTACGGTCAGGTTGGTCCACAAGGGCAACCAGCTTACTATGGTTATGGTGGTCCACCTCCACAACAACACCAGTATCCTTATGGTGCACCAGCTGCACCGCCCGCAGGGTATCCCTCTGCACATGGCTATGGAGCACCACGGCCTCCAGTACCGGTACATGAAGGTCCACGGGCCTTAACTGCGCAGAAGAGCAATCGTGGCATGGATGCTAATACTAAACTTGCTGTGGGGGTTGCAACCAAGCTATTTGGTGAAACCTTCAAATCCGTATTTAATTGAGCTTTATAGATTAATTTGGAATAGAAATGTGAATTCACTAAAATTTACCTTGTTCTGCTGTGTGTCTTCCTACTCAATATAGATGCCTTAATTAATTGTACGGTGTGAATGAGAATGCTTCGTGAATGTTTTATTGAGTGTTGATATTTTATTCTTGGACAATTTAAGCCCCAAATATTTATCTATTTTACATTTTCATGAACATATTATCATTTGTTTGTTCTTTTTATCTTTTTAGTGGAGAGGAAGTTATATGCATTTTTTTTTTTTTTTTTGAAGGAAAGGAGTTATATATATTTAACCTTATTTCAAAGCACTAGAGCCGTAGAGCGTAGAATTATCCAAAGTTTAGATGGAGCCGACGTACCCCTTGCTTTCTTCAAAAAAAAAGTTTAGATGGAGCCATCATAGGGGTTGGCTAGCTCTGTGGTGCGCATGCCACAGGGGCTGTGAGATGACAAGTGAGAGATGAGCGTATCAGCTCAAAGTTAACGATCGAGGTGGACTTGGTTGTGAGGGTTCGAACTATTTGGCTGTCAACGGAATACCGTTGATTCGTTTCCGTATACGTTCCGTCCAAACGGAACGAGTGGCGGAATAATTTTTCATACCGTCATATAGAACGGAATGTTCCACGCAGTGGCGAAGCTAGGATTTCGTGTCAGCAGGGTCCATAATTTTTCTTTGTTGAAATATATGTCTAACGTCATGTCTAACATAAAAATAGTATAATAATAATTTTAAGTAACTCTAAAATAATGTAACATAAAAAAATATTTTTGAAAAATCGAATATAAATTATAATAACAACATAAAATCTAAAGTAATATATCCAATATATAAAATAATAATTCAAAAGTCGAGACAATAAAAATTATACAACAATTTGTTATGAATTTTTATTTTTTCATAATTTTTCATAGTAGGTTCAATAAAAAACTTATTGAACACTTCTTTTTATATTATAAATATATAAAGATAGGATGCGTACAAAGGAGTTCAGCCACTATTCAAAACCATAGTATTTCAAAAAAATTGTGCCGCTTGGATTTTTTTTTTTTTTTGACAAGTGTTTAGAATTTTTAGTTCATGTTTTTTATATAATATCCGAATTGTGTTTTTAATCTTCTGTGATCACTTTTGTTTATCATGTCCTAAAATTTACGAAACATTAAATAGATGAATCAAGTAATGCACGAGATTAGCTCTAGTATACATATATGCTACAAATAATCATTCATCTAAATATATTTCATTTTTATTCTAAATTTTTTCTTAATAAGATTCATTGCGGAAGAAGAAAGAAAACGATTCATCAGGAACAAATGTTACCTGGTCCTATGTGATTTTTTTAGGAGTCGTTATGTAATTCAAATCAAACATTAAATGTTCACCTGAGTCTTTCAAATTTTTGAGATGGGTCCATGACTTCTTGTATATATATTTTTTTTACCGACAAGTGTAATATCTAAGTAATTTTTTTTTGAGGTGGGTCCATGGACCCACCAAATTGCACTTAGCTTCGCCCCTGGTTCCACGGAATGTCGACTGGTATCGTTTAAAAGAACGAAACGGTCATTTTACTTCCGTTTCGACATTTTGTGTTGTTTTTAGTGTAAATAAACATTATTCCGTTCCATTCCGTCCAAACGGAACGTCTAACGGAACTAAATAGAATTTCATTTTCTAAAACTGAACGGAAACGAAACGAAACGGCCATACCGTTGATGGAACGGAACGGTAAACAGAATAGGCCATTCCGTTACCGTTGGACACGTCTAACAGCCCTTCGAACTTTGTTATGTCATCTGGTAAGATATTCACAAAAAAGGCAACACCATTGTGTTTCAAACGAATTCTTTAAAGCATGCTTGGAGACTGGAGTCCTCGTTACATGCAACACATTCCACGGGCGGCCGCATCTATGGTTGCTGCAACAACCCTTGGAGGGTTTTGGTCAAACCAGCCATATTTATCTCTATGTAATAGGGTGTCAAACGTCGAAAACGGCAGCGGAAGAGGGTGGTTTTGTTTTCGTTCCGTTTCGGTAAATGAAACATATATGTGTTTCGTTTCTGTTCTGTTTCGTCAAACGAAAGGAATTTTTCATTTCTGTTTCATTTTCAAATTTCTATTGATTTCTTCCCATTTTCTATTTATTTCAGTCTAATTTTCGGTAAATAAAACAGTAACGTCTACCGCTCCCTGTTTCATTTTCATTCCGTTTTCAGAAGCGAAACTAGTTTATCCATCAGTTTCTGTTCCGTTTCAGAAAGAACGAAACCGAACGTTCCAAATGAAATCATATTGACATCTCTAAAATTTATGTATGTTATAGGCGATCAGAAAATTAAGGTTTTTTAGGATAAGCTAGACAGAGACTTGTCTAGTGGAAAAAAAAATTAAGGTATTGTTTGATGGATTTCGCTGAACTAAGGAATCACCATTTCCTGGATAAGTTGCAGCTAATGTATCTTCATTCTTTAATTGAATTAAGAACTCATCTGAAGTTTTTTTTTTAAAAAAAATAAAAATCAAAGTTTAAATCCAAAAAAGATCTAACGAAATTTAAATCAAATAAAAAACATAAATAAGATGTGTGGGTGTCGGAATCGTTTAGTTAAATGTAGTCCGACACTCCAAGCATTGTGAAATAATATTTATTTTAATTTCTGTAATGTGGGACTCTATAACTATTTGTGTGCTGAGTTTTATTGCTCATAAAACTAAACGATTCATTGACAGACAATAATTTGGTAACACATTGTTTTATTTCTGATTTTTGTGATCTCTTTCTATTTTCATTTTCATCATATATTCATCTCTCTTTTGTGTTGCTCGGAGTCTCTCTCGACTTTTTTTTTCTACTACTCCTCCGATAAAACAGCCTCATTCTCATGTCCTTATTGTTTCGTCAATATGACCCTATCATACTAAATTTAATTGTCTTTATTTTATATATAACTTAATTTTGAGAACAAACTAATGATTAATACAATAAAAATTCATGTATTGAGCGAAACTCGATTAGATCCTCTACAATTACAACTACAATTGAGACAAACAACGTAAATATGAGAATCTTAATTTCAACTTTAGAAAAGAAAATAGACAATCTCGTGCCATTCCGTGCTGGACTCAATAGTAGAATGTATTTGAATAAAAAGTTGAAATAACGAAAATAATATTAATTTTGCTTTGCACAATTCCATCGCCAAAGTAATATTCGTCCAATTACAGCGCCTCGATCTCTGCCCTCTCTCTCCCAATATTTTTCCCAGCGCCCTCAGCACTCCCTCCCAATTGCGCCCTCTACTTCGTGAGGGAGTAACTAATAGTTTAAGGAAATACTTAAATAAACATAAATATGCAATTAGTTATCTAAGGTGTAATTAATTAAGTATAAGAAAATAACTAATAAGTTTAAATAAATATCTAATAATATATATATATAGATGTGTTGTTTACTTAAATGAGTAATTAATAAACTTAAGGTAGTAACTAATAAGTTTAACATAATTATTATAATAAAATAATATCTATTTGAACTAATTGAGTATTTATTTGTTGCAAGTATTTTGCAAAGTTATGTCTATACATCATAAGGAGTTACAATTTTATAATTGGAGTTTTTAATCGTTTTTACTATAATTTTTATTAAAAGAGTAGATATTTTATTTTAAAGGAGTGTTTTATAAAGTTATATAGTTATTTTTTTATGGTCAGGTGGCAATCACCACACTGACAATGAATTTATTAAAAAAAATGGTATTTACAAGAAGAAATAAAGAAAAAATTAAAAATCAAAGTTAAAGAAAAAGAAGAAAAAAATTCTACAAAGGAAAACAAAAAACTAAAAAAATCCGAAGTGCGTTTAATTTAGGCATCGATATCAACACAAATATTCTTGACCAGGTATATCATAAAAGGATGTATATTTATTTTTAGGGAAAATATATACCCCTCAAAACTGAGGAAATAGAGGATTTACCTCCTGAAAGTAAAAACTCATGATTTTACCCTCCAAAAATTCCAACTCTTTCTCTATTTGCCCTTCTACCATATTTTTATAGGGAAAATTTGTTTTATGCCACTCAAAACTGAGAAAATTGAGCTTTTGCCACCCAAAAGTATCATCTTGTGTTTTTGCCACCCAAAAACAAAGACTCGTTTCTATTATTGCCACTTTGACATATTTAATAATATAAATAATAAAACAAAAAAGATTTTTGTTACCATTATACCCCCGTCGACTATAACCCAATTGTTTCTGTTGATTTACGAACCAGGATCCATTAATTAAACCCACTCCCAGACCCAGTCGATTTCCTCCTCTTGGGTAATAAATTTTGCCAAATTGGTTCTTGGGTACCCTCTGGAATAGAATAATTAGCATAAAATTGTAAACTGGAGAGAAATGCTGCTCAAATAACAATGAGCTCTTAATGTGAGGTACTGAAAATTTAATTTAAAAAATTATTAAGGTGTAAGGTCGGGTGAGAGGAGACTGGAGCTAGCCTCGACGGTTCAAGCGAGTGGGCGAGATCGAGTGAGAGGAGACAGCCTCGATGCCTAAAGTTTGCCTCTTGATCAGTTGGAGATGCCCGTATTATCTTGACATCCTCCGATGGCTCAAACGGAAGGCTATGTCGTGACGAAGAAGCGTACGAAGGTCGGATTTAGAGAGAAAACGGTGGAGGAAGAAATGACCGTGCGAGTGAGAGAGACAGACTTAAGCTTCTAGGGTTTACTTTGCCTGGTGCGTGCTAGATAGGAAGATCGATCGAGCGGGGATCGAAGTTGAGAGAGATAAGATTCATCGTGAGAAAGAGAGGAAAAGAATAGTTGAAGATGAGAGATCGATTATGTTTAGTTTTTTTTTTTAAATATGCGATTATGTTTAGTTGAGTCTAGTTCCATTGGTTTTAATCGACTGGGGTTGGGTTATAATTCGATCAACTGGGTTGGGTTCTAATTTGATCAAAGGTAAAAAGGCCATAAATATTCAGTTTTATTATTTAACTATTATTTATATTATTAAATATATCAAAGTGGCAATAAAAGAAACGAGTCATTGTTTTTGGGTGGCAAAAACACAAGATGGTACTTTTGGGTGGCAAAAGCTCAATTTCCTCATTTTTGAGTGGCATAAAACAAATTTTCCCTATTTTATAATATAAATAACATTAAAATAATAAAACTAATAGTTTGTGACTCTTTTACCCTTCATCCTTTTAACCTTTTACCTCCGACTGTGCCACGACACCAATTGGTGTTCTCATCTCGTGGGCTCAACATGATAACAATTAACTACATGGTATGCATCGTAGTACCTCCAGGAAGGTGTTTAGCCTAAGATTTGTTGTTTCATTAATCTAATTCGTTTAATTTAGAGTCCCTTTTTGCATCAGCTCGAGAGTTCCTTCTTCAAATTGAACATGAATTAGGTCACAACAGAATTCGAGGCTACTACCATCGTGTTTTCTTTGATTTGGGCTTTCCAACAATACTTTGAACTTTGGAAACCGTGCGGTGGTTCGTTGGAACCAGTTTTGTCAGAGGAGAAGTTTGCTCGTGTCTCTCCTTCGATCTACATGTTTCTTTTTTTTTATAATTTCAATTTTGTGGGGTTGACAGCTTCACCCAATATCGACTTGCCACTTGTGAGGAAACAGGCCACGCTAGGGTTTCCTCAAAGAAGACGGACGCAATGGAAGCTCCACTGGTGATAAATCGAGAGAGGAAAGGTAAAAGAGATCAAGAGTAAAATGGTCACAAATTATTATTTTAATTATTTCAGTGTTATTTATATTATAAAATATGCCAGAAGGGCAAATAGAGAAGGAGCTGGAATTTTCGAGGGGCAAAATTAGGAGTTTGTACTTTCAGAGGGTAAATTTTCTATTTCCTCAGTTCTGAGGGGTATAAAAAATATTTTTCCTTATTTTTAAAAAGTTTTTATTTATTTATTTGTTTTAAAGGATTATAAGTGCAGTTATATGTGAAAGATAAAGGAGGGAAGGAGGGAAGGAGGGTGTTGGAGAAGAGGAGGCGAAGAGGGAGAGAAAGGTTAGGGAGAAAGAAAGGGTGGAAGTTGGGGGAGGTCGCAAAGAGAAGGAGAAGGTTGTTTCCGTCTTTTGAAAGGGAGGAAAGAGCGCTCTTTCAAAAAAAAAAAAGTGTAAGATTGTTCGATGACCTATTTGATAGGATTGTGATTATCATTTGAATCATTTTTAATAGGATTGTGATTATCATTTGAATTTAAAAATGATGTTACTTTATGATTTAGATGAGATGGATTAGCAAAAGACTTAGCACAATTCAATATTTGGTTGTTAAATTCGAGTAAAAAAGTCATTTATATATGAATTAACTGATTATTCTGATCTTTCATCTAAACATATTACATATGACAACTACAATTCCGACAATGAACACACGACTGGACGCCCAAAGACTCACTTATAAATTTTTCTATTTTCTGCCATGTCAAGTGTTAGAAACTTATTTTGGAAAGAAAAAATATTTGAATTATATCATAATATTTTATAAAAACTATTTCAAATACACTTCGAATAAAATTAAATATTTTGGAACTATTTAGTGTAGGTTTTACTTAAACTCCTATGTCAAGCCTCTTCTAGCTAGCCCATAGTAATCCCTAAAACATACAATGGGAATAAACTCCAACTTCTAAATAATAGATATTTACAAAGTCAAAAAACCTTGCTTTCCTGGATAAATTCCTTATTCTCTATCGTAATAATCATTTTATTTATTGTTTCTTCAATTATTTTATCACCCTTTAATTATGAGAACCTTAAAATATATTGATTGATCAGATTAGAATATCAATTAATTTGAAACGTCTGTATTATTGACAAAGTATAACTTTGTTTCACGGGAGATAGATATATCAGATTGAACGCATTGGTTGAATAACTTAGTCTTATATCAAATAAATAATAAATTTATATTATAGTCGCTTGGAACAATATATTTGATAATCTTTGAAGTTATTCTCGCAAATTTAATTTATTGATTTGAAATTTAAATTACTTGTCAAAAGTGGATATGTGTATATGAGTAATTAAAAATTGTGATCATGTATATCCAAATGACTAATTACAATCCGATGGGTGGAGCCCTGAGGACAAATCTACAAAGTAATTTTGTACATAGAAAGGCTGTGATCGAAGAAAATGATTGAAGCACGTTTTCATAGTAATGGCTGTCATCAACATACAGAGAGTTGTTATTTTTTTTTTTCCACGTTGACTTGTCATGAACCTCTCTTCTCAAGTCCCATCATACATGCCACATATCCCTTTTTATTCCTGGTTTTGATTTTGTATGTACGTTTGTGTATTTTTTTTTTTTTTCCTTGCCCCTTAGTGTCTTCTATTACTAATACAAAAAACATTTGTTTGTCAGTCAGAGAAGATACCTTTCCATTACTTCAATGAGGTTTTTTGTCCCTTTCTAGTTAAGATTACTTCGATTAACAACACGATACATCAACAATTATAAGGGGGAAAAAAGTGCATTTTTACAATATTGAGAAATTTTATACTAAAATAATGTTTAGTTAGCTGATCCAAAAAATCTTTAAGTTATTGCAAGAAATTAATAAATGCATATTGAATTTATTAATAATGTGACCTTTTAGTCATTCTGTTACTCTCTAACAATTTGTAACTAATATAGAATGCAGTGACCTTAATCTTCCCCCAAATTAAAAGAATTTTGACACCGGAGGTGTACTGTTTTCATACGACTGGAGCCAAACTTCCGGCAATAAGTATCCATTATACAGCTAGGTCAACGATCCATCTAAGGTCAACACATTCCCTTGAGTGTTACCCTTCCTCAATGCACCCTCCCTAGTTCTTAAATTGGAGATGGCACAATAGTTCTTTAAATACTTCCTCAACGCTTGGTAAAAGGAAACTAAAACAGAAACAAATAATAAACTTAAACACTAGCTACTTCTTCAACCTTAATTTATACTTTGTATCTCTCTTCTCCTTCCACCGAAAAGATCATATCCAAAATGCAGGTGGAAGTGACAATTGTCTCAGGAAAAAACCTGAAGAATGTAAATTGGCGGCATGGTGACCTGAAGCCGTATGCAGTGCTGTGGATCGACTCTGGCCCGAAATGCACCACTAAAGTTGACGTTGATCATGACGAGGACCCTGTCTGGGACGAGAAAATGACCATCACCATGCCACCTACCTCTCGCCCAGACATGGCTGTTCTTTACATTGACATTGTCCATGCCAACGCCCCTCACGGTACAAAACCTCTTGTTGGATCTGTCCAGCTACCGTTGCGAGATGTGCTCAATGAGACACGATCCAGCGGGAAGGTTTCACGTAGCTTGAAGGTCAAGCGCCCCTCAGGTATGCTTTAATATGTATATATATTATCTTTTACTTAAGATCATTTTAATTGATTTAGAATTTGGAGGTTTAGCACTTTAGCTTTAGTTGCTAGCTGCAGTAGTTCAATTGGATTGAAATTTTAATATTTAGTATTAGATTTGTTTACCACAAAGAATATTAGATAATGTATTTCCGTCCTATTCATTCTAAAAATTGTGATTTCTGTGATCTCAAGGCCGACCTCATGGGAAGCTCGAGATCAAGATTGGAATTAAAGATCAGATGATGACGAGTCGTCAGGCTGGTCCACAACCTGCTTACTATGGCTATGGTGCACCACAATATCCATACAATGCACCTGCAGCACCGCCTCCGGCAGGGTACCCTGCCACATATGGATATGGGGCACCACCACCGGTGAAGGCATATGGAGGCGGGTATGCCGCAGCTGCGCCAGTGAAGCAGAAGAAGGACAAACATAAACATGACATGGAGACTGGACTGGCAGTTGGGGCCGCAGCTGGACTGGTTGGAGGGCTTGCAATTGCTGAGTTAAGCAACCATAATCAAAGCCCGACTGTCGTGGAGAATGTCACGTACATAAATGAGACCAATGTTTACGACACCACGAATGTCTACGACTCTACAAATGTTTATGAATCTACTAATGTTTATGATTCAACAAATGTTTATGATTCCACTGATGTTTATCAATCAACCGATGTTTACCAATCAACCGACGTTTACGAATCAACCGACGTTTATGAATCCACTGAGGTTTACGACGATGGCGGGTGGTAATTAATGTGTTATTTGTGATCTGTGAAAGCTCGAGATTTAGTAGGCGATACCATGAGAAGAGATGAATTCTGGTGTTTACTTCGTGCTTCTTTTCCATTTAGTTATTTATTTCTAATATAATCTCTTTGGAAAAGTTTGTGCTATGTTTTCTGCGTAAACTAGTTTCTGAATTGTAAGTGTTTGATCTAAGAAATGTGCTCTGTTATTTACCTATATTTTTGTGTTGTTGTTTTTTTCCTGGTATCCATTTGAACAAAGATGCAGTGCGGTATCGGTTTCATATATAATATATAGGACATTTATCATTATTTTTAATTTAACCTGTCTTGCAATTAAGCCCACGGTTCTGGATGAAAAAGAGATTTATCAAAGTTCACATACTTAACATGTGATTCATGTGAACGGAGATTAGTCAAACTCGATCTGATTTTAATCTTTGAGGTTACACGATCAATTTGAACTGTTTTTTTTTTTTCCGTAATAAAATTTTCTTGGAGACTAAATATAACATTTTTTATTTTTTAAATTTTAAGAATTCTCAATCTAATTAATTATGGCCCTCCAATTTTAAAAATTTTAAAAATAGTTAAAAATTTAAAACATGTACAAAATTTTATCTACAATGAGATTTTAATATAAAAAATCACATTGAGCTATTCAAAATTACCGTTTGAAATTTCAATAGTTGAGGTTTAGATTGAACTTTACTTCAAATATGTTTAATTCTAACATTACTAGTTTTATGTTGGAAAGTGCTAATAATAATCACTAGTGATAAAATTTTTGAGTGTCCAAGTACTATTGTGATATCCGGCATATGAATTTTGTGTGCTAGAAAATGTTAAGCACTTACAAATTTAGATTTGTAAATGATTCACATTTCATATAATTTGCTAAATTTGTACATAATTTATATTTTTTTAATCAAAATTCGTGTAAATGCATTATATCTGGTTTTTTGTGTGCATGTAATTAGCTCAATGCATGATACATGAGCTGCGGGCACATGAATGATGTGTGATGCGTGATGGGTGCATGCCCTAAGAAAAGGTTGAACAAAATTTAGTATAAAATTATTTTAAAAAATAATTGCACTAGGATTATAGTCTAATTTTTAATTTACCAAATTACAAAAGGAAGATTTTTTATGATATATATATTAAGAAATATTTTTTAATGTATAATATATATCCAAAATAGAAAATATAAATAAAGATGTGTGGGTGTCGGAATTATTTGGTTAAATGTAGTCCGACACTTCAACATTGTGAAATAGTATTTTTTTTTCCTGTTTCTGTAACATGACACTCTATAATTATTTGTGTGTCGGGTATTATTGCTCGTAAAGTTGACTCGCTCCACTAACAGAAAATAAATTGACAACGCATTGTTTTATTTCTGATTTTTGTGACTCCTTCATATTTTTGTTTTTACCATGTCTCAATCTCTCTTTTGTGTTTTTGTTTTGTGATATCTTTCACTTGTATAATTTTTGACAATTAATATGTCAAGAAATAAACATTATTATATAAGCGCATCTATAGTATATTATATATTAAAAGCCGTGGCTGCTATGTATTTTTTAGTTAAAATAATTTTATTTTTTTGTATTTTCTATAATTAAAAAATAATTATAATGAAACTTGATTTGTTGTAAAAAATTATTGATAATTAAATGTCAGTAAGAATTTCAAAATCGAGCGAAGCTCGATGTATCCCTCTAGTTTATATATAGAGAATGACTACGGTACACCCTAAAGCACGGATCAAGGGATGCTTTAGAGTTGTTTTTCAAGATTCAAAATTCAAATGTCTGATCCAAACCGTACAATATGTTGAAATATTCTTGGAAACAAATTTTTACATTTTTCATAATTTTGTTGCTATTTTTTTCAGATTTTACAAAATAGAGAATGACTACGATATGTAATTATTCTACTGTATAAATATATACGGACTAATTTAACAAACACTGACCTCTTCCTAGGGACATTTAGGCCCTGATCAAAATGATTTTTATTCAGAATTTCATTTCATTTGAATTGATTTCGTAGAATTTCGTTAAACCTAATTACATAAGAATTCCAACGAAATGACACCAAATTCGTCTATTGTGATCAAAAATTTTCCAATGAAATGAAATGAATTGAAAGCCCACGTAAAAAAAAAAAAAAAAGGTATTCTGATCAGGGCCTTAGTGCAAGTAGACCAGAGATGCAAACTTGCAAGTTGCAATTATACAATCCGGTCATCGTGACCCCCTTTAGCCTGTAACCAATGCTGGTAGGTTCCCGGTCAACAATATTTCCTGGGAGCTGTGAGCTGTCCGCTGTATAATTAGTCTGTGAGTCGGAATCATATATTTCATTACTCCACATCAAAGATCACGCTTTATTCAGGATAATACCTTACACTGTAATTCAATATGCTGCTTTATCATTCAGTAACCCATTAGTTTGTATTTTGTTCCTGTTATTGGAACAAAGAATCTGAAGCCGGAGTAATTCCAAACGTGCAATACAGAATAAAGAAAGGAAACAAATGAAAACTTGAGGACCAATCCAGCTTGCTTGGTCAAAAAATGTTTTAGGAGATTTTTTGCTATCGCACTTATACATCATTGTAATTTCCGTATTCTAGTGACTTTTCTCGTCAAATATTATATTATTATTTTTTAAAGAAACACCAACTGCATTAAAAAAATTTTGAAATAACACAAGTTGTGAGATTTTGAAAATTAAAGATTATTTTTATATCCTTTTGGTAAATATTAAATTATCATTACGATGAACAGAGATTTTTTTTTTTTTTTTTGAGATGAGTTATTGACTTCTAATTCATTTCGACATTTGATTATTCAAAGTAATTTTACAATATTGAATTGGAAATAAGATATAAATTCTCATTTGTTCATCAGTAAATTTTATTTTTTTCATATAACAATTGATTTATGTTTGAAATCTCAAATCTGTAAATAACTTTTTTTTTTAAATCCATGTAATGCGTTACTGTTTTTTTTTTAATGAGTTATTATGCGTTATTGTCACGTTTCGTCTACAGTTGTGAACATGAAAAAGTCATGTAGATGCATACTTCCACTTAAATGGCCGCTTTTGTTAAGCGGTCCACATAGACCAGGCATAGACATGCCAGGATTCCATAGTACGGAGGTGAGGAGTCAAGTGACCTCTGTTAGCCGGTAACCAAACAGGAAAATCTTGCCATTATATGCCCCATTCCAAATTATTCCAGTGAAGTCATTTTATATTTTCCAATTTTTCCTGTGGCGTGAGAAGCGGGAATTCCTTTGTTTGCTTTTCAAGGTAACCTTCCGATCTCTCTTATCTCTTCTTCTTGTTGGATGCTATTATTTCTTCATTTATTTTGGGTTTGATTTTTAGTATATTGTTCATATTTAGGGCTTAATTTCAGATCGCCCCCTTCAGGTTTTGGTTCCGAATAGATGCTCCATTTTGTTGGTTTTTCATGTTTTAATTGTTCGATTTTAGAGAATTTAGGTTTTAGACTATGGTGCTTCCTTTATTACAGAAAAAAATTGGAACTGATCGATGCTTATTCTGGAGCTTGTTGTTGCATAATTACTGATCGATGCAACTGGGGAATTATTTTCTGATGTTTTGAGTTGTTTTAATTTTGATTCCTTATATTAAGAACATCACTAGTAGTAAAAAATTGCTGGAAATTACTGGTAGTGGATCTGCATCAATATCCAGTCAGTACTACAGAAACTAAGAAATTACCTGAAAATTGTATTCTTAAGTCATGATTAGACATTAAAAGAATGCACTCACTAGTGTATGAGTATCCCATTCTTGATAGTGTTAAATTTGTTACTGATATACACTGCTTCACTGGCATCCGTCTTTGTTATGGTTATCCTTGAATTTTTATTTCAGAAAGACTTGAAATATCTGAAATTGGATAATTTTATGCAGAGGTCAAAGCACTATGGCCGACAACAAAAACAATGGTGAGACTGCAGCTTGGGAGGTTGTCTCAGTAACAGAATCGATACACGCAGTTGCAAACCCGTCAGATGAGACAAAACATAACAAGCCACCATCTGATGCCATGGTCATGTCTGGCCACTTTTCCCTCTCTCAAAAAACTGAGCTTGAATCCCTTTTAATGGGCCCTGATAGCAAGTCTGCAGTAGAAGACAAATCATACCATGAAGCCATGGACTCAAGTATGGCATCAGACAAAACAAAGGATGAGCTTGACGTAGATTTTATCGAGCCCACAGTATATTCCTCATCAGAGTATGGTCCGAGCCATGTTGAAGAGGTGACTCGAGAGGTGCGGGAAAACTCACTGTGCAATGAGGACAAGGGAATTGAAGAAAAGAAAGATGCTGCGTGCAAAGAGGAGAAGGCAATTGAAGATAGCAAAAGTGGTGGAGAGGATAGGTGGTGGTTGAAGAAATTGGGTTTGATTTGTCAGAAAGTGAGTGAAGACAAGATGCTATGTGTGTTTGTAGCCACTGCTGCTTTGGTTGGAGTTGCAATTCTCAGCCATAGGTGGCAGAGGGAGAAGCTGCAATTTATCAGTGAAGAGGTACTGTTTTCCTTTCTGTAATGCATGAAAAACTAATATTTTGGTAGTGCATCTGGACATGGTTTGGGACTTGTTTATTGCTGGTTTTCATATTAATCCCAGCATTGCTGATTGGTCTTGATTTCCTAATTCTACTAAGCATAAAAGCGTACTAGCATACATGTACTAACTATCAAACATGAGAGCATACTAGAATGTTGATTGTTTCTCCTCTTTTCTTTCAGCTACCTCATTTATTAAGGTTATTATTTGGCGGCCCTAAAAATGAATTTAAGACTCATTTCACAGTGCAGATATGAACCAACTGGTACAATACCAGTCTATTAACCAGGATATCTGATGATTTGGTTCAAGCATATTATGCTTCTTAGGTCATTCCTGGAATGTAGTTTTATAAAACTGACAGTGGGAAAATTAAGGGTGTGTGGGATAATTTGAATTTTTCTGGGGTATATGAGAAAATGTTGCTTGGATTTGGCCCCTAACTGATTTTGTTTTGTCCTTACAGAGAATGAATTCCACAGTGGCAGGACCATTGCATCGGATTAAAGGAGTACTTCTGACTAACAACCAGTACCGGCCCCTGACCCATACTGAATCTTCTGCTTTCAGCCAATGAGTAATTAAAATTTTCATTTTTTTCAAGGCCTGTATTGTAAATATCTCTTACATTTAATTGCTTCATAAGCTTGCCCTTTTGAAAAAAGAAAATATGGAAGTAAAAGAAATGGTTTCATGATGCCTTTGGATTGTAATTCTAACGTTTTGCTTTTGTTTGAAACAATTATAATTGGTTTTGATATGATATGTTTTTATTTGTTGTTTATTGCATTAGTTTTGTTGAAGTACCAGTAGAGATCAATATGTACTACCTGCCATGTAGAAAATCCTAGTGTTCAATTATAATTGCTCAATTCGTTTGTACTAATTAATGTTTATGTATGCCACAAGGTAAAACTCAATAATGCAGTTAACACCAAATAGCTAATGGAAATGCTGAAAAAAAGTAGTCTTGCTAATATCCCAATTGGATTCCAAAACCCTCCTCTTACACCGAGTTGCTTGTTTTAGTATGAATTATTTATTTTTGCTTTTTTCGTGAATGTATTAATGTATACTACTTAGTAAGGACACGTCTAGCAATGAGCAGTAAAACTGCTCCTTACGTGATTAGACTATGTGCTGTAGCCTGTAGGAATCTGGCCAGACGCGTTAACCAACCTAGTTAAGTTGCTCGTAATTTTTTAAAGCGAAGCTTACTTGTGCACAAGGATAAAGGATAGAAACATATCCATATATTATTCTCTTTACAACTAAAGTGCCATAAATTAAATATTTATTGCCGTGTGTCGGGTTGAATATTGTCCGTTATTTTGGAAAATAAAATTATATTGGAAAAAATGGCCAGAGACTGAATGCACTTGTGTTTTCTAATTGCTAGTTCCTGCTTTTATGGTATACTGAATGCACTTGGTTTCACTAAGAAGAATAAACCGTGTATCTCATAGTGGGTCATCCTTCTTAATAAATAAGCTTAGTTACTGAATGTCCTGGTTTGTTAGGCAAACTCGGGTGATGCCGTGCCCGTGATGATCTTTGCAAATAGGCACACAGATTGAAATAATTGTGTCTCTGGCTTGATTTAGAACGAGAATATTCCCTCTGTGGTTTTAGTTTGTTTGACAAAAGAAATTATCTTTGCTTGTAAGTTTGCATTACCACCAAAACCACGTGCCCCGGTTAGGCCCGCTTGATGCGTGAAAGATCTCTGTATATGGGTTACAAACTTACAATGCTACGATAGCCAGGTGTGATATACATCATCCATTAAAAAACCATCCAAACCATCCAGTTGGACTATTCTGGATGGTCTTGGTGCAAAAATCCAGCTTAGACCAATTTCCGTACGCTGACATCAGTATTTTCACATGATGACGTCATTAAAAAATTTTATAATTTTTTTATAATTTTTTTGCTCGCTGATGTCATCAAATGGACAGATTTTTGTATTCAGTTAGATGCGTCAAGGGATGAGTTAAACCTATTATGTGTTCAGTTAGTTGCATCTTAAAATTAAATTTTCGTATTTTTTTTGTTCAGTTAAATACGTTAAGGAATGAACTTAAAGTGTTTATGTGTTCAGTTAGTTACATCTCAAAATTGAATTTTCGCATTTTTTGATTCAGTTTTAACACGTTAAGGGATGAATTTAAATTGTATATGTGTTCAGTTAGTTGCAGCAGAAATATAATTTTGTGAATTTTTGTGTTCGGTTAAACACGTTAAGAGATGAATTTAAAGTGTTTATGTGTTCAGTTAGTTACAGCAGAAATTTGATTTCGTAGTTAACATTTACAATATACAAAGTGAACACATATAACAATATAGTTTACATTTACAATAAATAAAGTGAACACATTCAATATTCAATATATAAAGTGAACATATATAACAATATAGTCAACGTTTACAATAAACAAAGTAAGCACATATGATGACTAACTAATCCATTAGGAAAACTAGATCACTCATAACAAATTACATATTATGATCTGAATAAATGAAGAACTCAGCACCTTGAATGGTTGATCCCTTAGAGAACTCAGCACCTCAATCCTTAGATGTTCTTTGAAAATGCGATCATATCCACATAATCATTTGGATTCATCTAAAATTTGACTATTCAAACAGTTAGAAACCTGAACCAAATTGGATCAATCATTCAAGGCTCTGCAATAGAGTCGAACAAACAAATGAACAAATTAAAAAGTAATATTTGTATCAGTTATTGCGATTATGACATTACAATGTTCCAGTATTAATGAACAAATCAATATTCACATAGCACAGAGGATCTGATGCACATTTTCTGAAATGTAAAGCAACCTTTGGCCATTTCACAAAACGAGACATCTTTCTTTGACAGTAGAGCCCCAGCAATACCAAACTGCTTCGGCCTCTTCTCAAAGAGCGGGTTTGAAACTTTCTCCTATAGGGGTTTGGTTGTAGAGGGTTAATCACAAAAAAAAAAAACGAGAGGAATATAACCTCAAATGATAAAATGTTAGAGGAATTGGAATTGAACAATCCGGGAATTTTCAGGCACATGTACATGTACAAGTACAAGTGCAAACAAATGATATATAATGATTAAAAAAATGGCAGAAAAGTATGTAAAAATAAATAAATAAAAGATCGAAAATTCGAACCTTCTTCTTTGCGAGAGCTAGATCTGAGAAAGAAACGCGATGTACCATGGCGGCGCTTGTTGGAGGGTTAGGGTCTGATCAGAATCGGAGAAATGGAGAAAAACGTCTTTTTCGGCTGGAGAGTGAGGCAGAGGCGGAAACTCTAGCCTTTTTAGTCATCGCGTTGAAGAAGAGATCGTCGATCGAATCGGAATGACAGAATGGATGAGAAGAAGAGGAGAAGAGAGGTAGAAAGAGGAAAGAGAGATGGATTCATGGTCAGATCTAGATTTTGGTATTTTCGAGGAGAGAGAGAAATGAAATGGAGAAGGGAGGCCTCAGTTGTGTCTTTCTAGTTATGTGACTGGATGGTTGGATGGTATTTGTTTGGATGGCAAATACCAATTATCAAACCCAATACATCGCAAAATTGAAGAAGGGACAGCAGGCCATCAAGGCCCACGACGAGTATCCATTTGCTAATGTAACTTTTATCTCAATCAGTTCAGGACTATTGCCTATTGGACAAAACACTAATGAAACATTTGACTTAAACAAGTAAATAATTCACCTTTACAAAATTTCAGACGTAAGTTACTAAGTTATGTGTCTTATCTGAATTATAGATTATAGATACTTGTATATAGACTAATGTGAACCTTTATTGCACAACAGAATATACAAGGCCATGCCACAGACGATCCAGAAGAATCAGCTGACAATTAACTCATAACGAACTGCAGTTATGACTTAGTTAGATGTAATAATTACTTTCTGTTAGTGTGTAATGATTAGCATAACTGCCTTACTGATCTAAGCGTACTGAGCTACGCTGACTCTATGTGTATATATAGACAATTGCTTGTACAAAAAGATAATACAAGATTAATAAAAATTCCTTAACTTCATCTCTCTCCTTATCTCTCTACATTACTCTTTATGGTATCAGAGCATCAAAATCGCAATTAATGGCGCTCACACCAGATCCAGATCCTGCTATCCACTCTTCTCCTCTTTCTTCCGCTACTACTAACAACACCACTACCTCTATCAATGATTCAATCATCCCAATTACAATCCCTATTACAACGAAATTAACTGAAAACAACTATTTGACCTGGAAAGCTCAGATCTATCCACTTCTCCATGCCTACAACTTGCTCAGATTCATCGAGGCACCTCTGCCAAGTTCGACGATTCAATCTACTGATGGTCAGCTACAGATCAATCCAGAATACATGCCGTGGTTCCGTCAAGATCAATTTCTTCTGGGATGGATCAGATCGTCACTCTCAGAATCAATTCAAGCTCAATTTGTCTCAGCAACCTCAGCAATGGAGATCTGGTCTTCACTTCAAACTGTTTATGCTGCCACATCTCGCTCTCGAGTGACAATTCTGAAGAAACAAGTGCAAAATGCTGCTAAGGGATCTCTATCATGCGCCGAATACATTCAGCACATCCGACACCTGGCGGATGAGCTGGCATTCGCTGGATCGTCGCTTTCTGAAGAAGAGCTTATCTTAGCCACCATCTCTGGTCTCGGATCTAATTATCTCCAGTTTGTTACAGCTGTTAATACCTCCTTTCGTCAATCTCGTCTCTCCTTTTCTGAACTTCATGGCATGCTTTTGACACATGAATCTGTTCTTCGCAACGGAAACCCTAGTTCCACCATTAATTCTCCTTCCGCCTTTCAAACGGGTCGGGTACAGTTTGGAAACAACAAATCTAACTCCAATAACTACAATTCAAGCCCGACAACAACCTCTACTAGGCCTTCTACCTCATCTCGGCCCAATACACCCTCAGCAGGGCAAAAGTCAGCTGCAAACAATTCTGGCACTCGCAGTCCATGTCAGATCTGCGCCAAACCAAGTCACACTGCCAAACTTTGTTACTTCAGGTATGAATCTGATCCTACATGGAAGCCAAGACCCACATGACAGGCTTTGACTGCACAAGTGCTACAACCACCTCAGCCAGCTGCTGATTGGGTTCTTGACTCTGGCGCCACCAATCATGTGACGAGTGATTTGAATAATCTCTCTTCATTCTTTGCTTACAAAGGGTCTGACACCTTACATATTGGTAATGGTTCTCAACTCCCTATTTCTCACATTGGTTCCACTCAATTGGCATTATCTAATCTCAATATTACTCTGACTGATGTTTTGCACATTCCCAATTTTTCTACTAACCTGATTAGCTTGTCAAAACTGCTTCTTGATAACCCTAATCTCACTGTTACTTTTTCTCCAAATGCATGTGAAATCAAGGAGCACCTCACCAACATTACAATCCCTCTACATAGTCATCATAGTTTATACTCTATTCATGCTTTTCCTCCTCAAGCTTTTCTTGGTTTGCGTGTCCCTGCTAAAGTTTGGCATGATAGACTGGAGCATCCATCAAATTCCGCTACTTTACATATTCTTCATACAAATAGCTTACCATGTAGTTCAAATAAACTTGGCACTTGTCATGATTGTGCTGTAGCAAAATCACACGAGCTACCCTTTTCAATTTCCAGCAAATCCTCTTCTTCTCCCCTTGAAATATTGTACTCTGATGTAGGGGGCCCATCACCCCTTGTTTCAAATAATGGAAATAAATATTACCTCATTTTTGTGGATGAGTTCTCAAAGTTCACTTGGATATTCTTCTTGAAACAGAAAAGTGAGGTTGTGCATGCTTTTACTTACTTTAAAGCACAAGTTGAGAATTTACTTGGCAATTCAATCAAAATACTCAGAACTGATAATGGTACTGAGTACAAACCAATTACTAATAAATTTCCTCAAATCACACATTAAACCACTTGCCCTTACACTCCACAACAGAATGGCATGTCTGAGAGAAAACATCGCCATATTGTGGAGTTATCTCTTGCCATCATGTCCAAAGCTTCCATTCCTATGAAATTTTGAGATGATATATTCTCTAGTGTTGTATATTTGATCAACAGACTTCCCTCACCATCCACTTCTCTCACTCCCTACTCTACCTTATTTAACAAAACACCCGATTATTCTTTCCTTAGAATCATTGGTTGCCTATGCTTTCCACATACTCGACCATATAATTCCAATAAACTAGAGTTTCGTGCATTACCTTGCGTTTTTCTTAGGTATGCAAACTCTCAAAAAGGGTATCTTTGTTTACACATACCTTCAGGAAAAATTTATATTTCCAGACATGTTAGATTTGATGAACATGTTTTTCCTTTTAAGGAACAATCAGCTGATAACACATCTGGCTCTATTTTTGCTTTTTCACCTATTTGGCCTCTGTTTTTGTTAAGAGAAACACAACATACAGCTGACAGTTCATCTCATGAATTGCCCGCTTCAAACGGTGTTGACCGGCCTGACCACATTTTAAATTGTGATCAGCCCGCACACAACTCGCCAGCTGCCCACAATTCTCCTTCTCTCAACAGTTCAGCTGACCGAGAGTTAAATTTAAATTCCTCTCTGCCCGCAGCTGACCAAACTCCAACAAGCTCAGTAACACGACCAGCTGAGCTATCTTCACAACCAGTCGATGTTGCGCCTTCTCAAATTCAATCTCATAGCATGGTTACAAGAACCAGAGACCATACACGAAAAAATATACTTTTCCCTGACTATGTAGCCTTTGCAACCTCTGTAACATCTGAGCCAACTTTCTTCACACAAGCTAATCAAGTCAAAGAGTGGAGAGAAGCTATGGCGTCTGAAATAAATGCATTGGCTCGCAACAATACTTGGGTTCTTGTACCACCACCCTCTAATAAAAAAGTAATAGGCTGTAAATGGGTCTATAAACTCAAACATAAACCTGATGGATCTATCGAGAGACACAAAGTCCGGTTGGTGGCAAAGGAATTCAATCAAGAAGAGGGTATCGATTTTTTCGACACTTATAGCCCTGTGGTGCGTCCTACAACAATTCGGATTGTTTTGTCTCTAGCTGTCTCTTCAAACTGGGGGATTAAACAGTTGGATGTTCACAACGCATTTCTCCATGGAGATTTACAAGAGAAAGTTTATATGGCTCAGCCACCGGGCTTCATAGACTCAACTAATCATGACCATGTATGTCTTCTATCCAAGTCTCTTTATGGTTTAAAACAAGCACCACGTGCTTGCTTTCAAAAGTTGAGCTCAGCCCTAGTTTCAATTGGGTTTGTAGCCTCCAACTATGACCCATCATTGTTCATTGCAAGACATAACAACCACACACTCTTTGTTCTTATATATGTGGATGATATTTTGGTGACAGGAAGTGATTCTAATATGGTTGCCACATGTATACAAAAACTTCAACAAAATTTTGCAGTAAAAGACTTAGGAAATTTGAGTTTCTTTTTGGGCATAGAAGCCAATTACAAGACTGATGGTCTTCTTCTCACTCAGTCAAAATATATCCATGACCTTCTGACTAAAACAAAAATGCTCAATGCCAAGCCCTGCACCACTCCAATTGCAACCCATATCACCCTTTCCAAAACTGATGGTGATCATTTCTCTGAGCCTCAGTTATATCAGAGTGTAGTGGGTGCATTACAGTATGCTACACTCACACGTCCAGACATAGCATATGCAGTGAACAAAGTTTCACAATTCATGCATAATCCGACTGATACTCAATGGACAGCTGTAAAAAGGATCTTGAGATACTTGTGTGGGACCCAGAAACATGGTTTATTCATACACTCAAAGTCATCTACAACTCTTCACGCCTACAGTGATGCTGATTGGGCTGGTTGCCCAGACGATCGTCATTCCACATCAGGTTTTTGCATCTATTTTGGTCGCAACTTGATTTCTTGGAGTGCAAAAAAACAAGCCACTGTCTCAAGGTCGAGTACTGAGGCAAAATATAGGAGTTTAGCACTAACTTGTGCTGAAATTTTGTGGCTTCAGTATAGAGTTACATGTACCACTTGATCATCCCCCGTTCTTTGGTGTGACAACATTGGTGCCACCTTTTTGGCTGCAAATCCAATGTTTCACGCACGCACAAGACATATAGAGATCGACTACCATTTTGTTCGAGAGAGAGTTGCAGCTAAACAACTATGTGTTAGGTTTATATGCCCCAAAGATCAGATTGGGGATGTTATGACCAAGCCTCTCAGCACTGTCAGATTCAATTTTCTCAAATCCAAACTAAATGTACTTGATTGTACATTAGTTTGGGGGGGGGTATTGCACAACAGAATATACAAGGCCATGCCACAGACGATCAAGAAGAATCAGCTGACAATTAACTCATAACTAACTGCAGTTAAGACTTAGTTAGATGTAATAATTACTTTCTGTTAGTGTGTAATGATTAGCATAACTGCCTTACTGATCTAAGCGTACTGAGCTACGCTGACTCTATGTGTATATATAGACAATTGCTTGTAAACAAAGATAATACAAGATTAATAAAAATTCCTTCAATTCATCTCTCTCCTTGTCTCTCTACATTACTCTTTAACCTTACATCTGATCGTAAAATTTAATCAATAGATAGCATAATAGTAAATTGTTTAACGATTCCACGTCGACTGTATTATTAAGACATTTTGGTTTGGATAAAAATTAGCATTTTGCTCGATATAAATGTTTGTTTTAAATTTAATATATCCGAACTTCAAAGCTCGATGCCTCGATATTCGTATGATAAAGTTGTTAATTTCACGATTCCTATTTTAATTTAATCGAACCCACCTTGGAAACGTTGCTTGATGACTTGGTAGTTGGTACCACGCAAAATCAACTTGTGCTTTTCGGCACAGCAGTGAGATGCCAGGCGCTAGTTGGCACTAATTTTTCATTCAATATAATTTACTAGGAAAATAAAATAATACAGTTCATTTTTCTAGCTCAGTGTTCGAGATGTAGGAATTGGATTCTCTGTTTGCGAGACCTAACTTGGTTATCTTTAGAAAAGTTAGGTTTACAGTTTTTTTTTTTTTAAAGTATATGCAACTGTCGTAACAATTTTGTAATCTTTCAAAGAGAGAAAAAAAAAAGTTTAGTCGTATCAACTTGGCCATCTTCATAACATTAAGCGTTTTTTTGTACCTGTCCATTTTAAAACTCTTCAAAAAAAAAAAAATGAAATCAAGTTCATTACTAAACAAAGGAATAAGCAAATTAAGCACGTTGACACGTTTTCGTTTGCGTGAAATTAATTCTCGAACTTTGAAAGCATAAAATTCATCATTTTACTTCTCTGCTAAATTCAGAATTAGTTTAGTCCTTAAAATTCTTTAGAAATAAAATGATTAGTTCTGCTAATCTTGATTTGCGAGAAATTGAAACGGTACCCTATTTTTTCTTAAAATAGAAAATGATCTAATGCAAACAAAGGTTAATAATTTACTTAGTTCTGCTATAAATGTTTTTAGATTTCTTAACTTTAATTTAGTGCAAAGACATATTCTACTTAATTTTTTTAAAATATAATTGTCTCTACTCTCTCAACTAATTTAGTTTAATTAAAAGTTCAAAACTAATTTATTTTCTTTTTCATATTTTAGCAATCAATATCTGAATTATCTTTTTAAAATAATTTTCTTTGTAAAATTGTCAACAAATAAATTGATTAACAAAAAAAATAACCGTAAAAACAAAGTACGGTGATTTAAATCTATTTGACGATCACAACTATGTTTAATTGTTTCGAAAATCACTAAAATACAATGGGTGCTACGTTTCATTAGATGCAGTCCAAAATTTTTTCTATTTGAAATAGTTTTGACTTGGTGCTAATATTCAGTAAAATTATTTATCGTCGAATTATTATTATTACAAATATACGCGATCGACATTTTGACGAGTAGAATGTTTAAAAAAATCACATTAAACGCAGGTCATAAAGAAGCTATAATGTTGCAAACTGAAGTACCAGACACAGAAGACCAGAGAACTTTGAAAGTGGGCCCACAAGCTGAGCGCACGAGGGGAACGTTCAGTCACCACGCCAAAGCCACTGCTCCCGAGGCATAACGAGCCGCGCGCGGCCGTCCCTCTCTTAAATTAACGGAGTTCTACGCTTGATGCAATTTTGCAACCTAATAAAACTTGTGAGGACTTAAACAAGTAATGACTGGACAGCGAACTTAATGTAAACTGTCGTATACTTACTTACGTCTAACTTACTTCGCATCTAAAACTAATTAGGTCGCTGGCGCACCTACACACGTGATCTCTTTTGGAAAAACCCTATCTGTTGAAATTAATTACCATTCCGCCACGGCTGAGACAGAATGTCAGAAACTCATCGTATCCCCTGTACCATATCAAGCTTTCATCCAACGGCTCGCACTGTCTCCACGTTTAAAACAGAGGAAACAACAATCTAATCGCTGTAATTAGTAAATTCTACCTGCACTCGGTGCACAATGTCAGCATTGTTAGTACTTATTTTTCTGATACGGCGTTTAGTACGGAAGAAGAACTGAGTGTAAGGAGTATAATTAAGGGCTAATCTGGTAATCACGGTTAGCCGTAAACCATAGCGTGTTTGACCTGACAGAGTATAAATACATTCTGAGATTCCTTCTTTAAAAAATGTTAACTCCACTTGATCTCTCTCTCTATCTCTCTCTCTCCAACTCTGAGCTTCTCTTTCGCTTCTCTCTTGCTGTGTCACGTTACTTGCCCAAAGATATTTCTCCGATTTCTCTGTAGTTTCTTTACCAATTCCATCTATTAGTGCTGAATTTGAATGGTAAAGCGTGTTTTTCATGGAATTTGTGTCGTGAGGAAGGAATTTGGAGTAGAATTTGCGGAGATTTAAGGGTTTTTAGGTGATCTGAGTTCAATTTGTTGTGAGAAGGGATGAGCGGTGTGCATAATAGCAGTGTTGATACTGTAAATGCAGCAGCCGCCGCAATCGCAACTACTGAGAGTCGGATCCTTCAAATCACTGCTGCTCAGGTGAGAATAAGTCGACTTTTCTTTATTTGTTTTTATAATTTGTTGTGTTATTGCACAAAAAATTGGAAACGAGTTGTAAAATTAGCTGATCACTTGTCCTGAGTGACATTGATTGTTTATTTGTGCCAATTTTGGTCTTAATCCTTGCAAATTTTGATGAACAGTTTGAAAGAGTTAGATATGCTGCAATAGAACTCCAATTTCATTAGTTCTAGTTTATAGAGATGATTTCTTCCTTTTTAAAGTAAATATGGAAGTCATGGTATTGTAATCAGCAGTATTTTACTCTAGGTAATCAGTTGTCGGTTTCAAGTCCTTAGATCTTTTTTATCCTTACGTGTCAAAGGCATATATGGAATGTCGAAATTGAAATAATTTTAGCCATGCTCAGAATTCAGAAAAGATCTTGATGGAGACTAAAAGGAGAGTACTGGAAACATGGTTGTGCCAGTATGTGAAAATTGAAAAATCTGGAGACTTGTTCTTGTGATAGAAAGTCAATAGCAATGTGTTGAATTTCCTTGTAGGTCGATACAAACCACTTTCAACACGGTTGTACCAGTGTGTTCTAAGAAGTCTAGAGTAATTAGAGCAAGATTACTAATGCTGCTTGTTAGATTTAGAATTTGTGAGTCTTAATTCTTTAAGTTGTAACTATAAAGCTTGTTAGGCTACTATTTTTTTTTTCTGAAAAAAAAAATCAAAAAAGAAGGGTATAGTAAGGGTCATAATGGGTGGGAAAGATGTGCTGAAACCTTGCTTCAATGTGTAAAATTCAATGACTGAACTCATAGAAAGTGAGATGGGGAAGAATGAGGAGGAAGAACTTATTTTAAAAACCTTTCCTTTTCCCTGTTTTTGGGGAAGAAAACTAATTGGAGCTAGGCTTTGGGTTTATTCCTCTTCTAAACCTCACTTCATATCAGTATCACCCTTCAAGAGAATAGGAAATTAAGAGAAAGGCAAAGGGTGAAAGCTGAAAAGGATAGGGGAATTACTTTCGCAATCAATGTTTTCTGGAATCAGGCAATCAAGTAACTGCAACGTCAGATCAATTGGAATCATGCAAAGAACGATGTATAAACTCTTCCTTTTGATTGCGATTGCACAAGACACTGATTATGTTATCAGCCCTTATTAATAAATGTAAAGATTAAAAATAAAACCTAATTAAATTCTGAAAACGGTTGAAAAATGATTGTTAAATTGGTTTATCAAGAGAAACTTACCTTACATAATTGTAAAGTAACAAGTAAAGTAGAAACTGTAAGCTTGATTTGGAATACGTTGGCGTATCAACATCCAATATTATCTAAGACAAGTTTTGGTTTTAAGCCTGCGCTTACTATCAGCAACAATTATTGTGATGTTTTCCAATGCAAGATCTTATGTCTTATGACTAATTGCTATGGTTTTAAAATGACATGTGAAAGGACAACTTAGCCTTCTGCACCAAACTGAACCCGGTCAGTGTGTATGGCATACATACTTTGAATTTACCAGGTTGTATGTGTCAGAAATAGCAGTTGTTATTTGCCAGAGTTGTGAAATGTTGGGCCTAGTATCTAAAAGCACAATTTCTACAAATATAATAACTAAACTAGGAAACATCAAAATTAAGGGGAAAAAAATATTCAGTATTGCTCAGTACGCCTTGGTGCGAACCAATGTTGAACTAGAATATCCAATTATTGAGCTTTCTATAGAATCTGGAGTTCTATTATATCGGAACTGATTCAAGCTTGTATGATGACTCATTTATATAAGCTGAGAGCTACCTGAGAGGCTACTTGATTTTTTGCACATTATGATGTCTCATCTGAGGGTAATATTAACCAAAACCAGACACCAATCAAATTGCAAAATAAAAAAAAAGGAGGGGTGATAAAAGAATTTATATTATTGTGCTTTTTTGCCATGGCTGTTAGGTTTGGTGTTAACCTTTATTTTGGAGTCTTTGCTAAATTGTTGTTTGAATTGCAGAGGGTAAGAAGAAAGTCATGGTTCAGCTCCTACTGGTGCTTTGGCTCTCACAAAAACACAAAACGCATCGGACATGCAATCCTGGTGCCTGATCCAGCTCCACACAACTCCTCTGTGCCTGCACCTGATAACTTGAACCAGCCACCCCCAATCATCCTTCCTTTTGCAGTGCCCCCTTCCTCTCCTGCCTCCTTCCTCCAATCAGGGGCCGCATCCATCTCCCACTCCCCTGGTGCAGGCCCTACCCCATTCTCCCCCGTCTCCGCTAACTCCCTACCAGGTCCTTTGCCAGCTTTCACTGTGGGCCCCTATGCTCATGAGACCCAATTGGTAATTATTTTTCTCTTATAATTTTGAGTTTAAGTTCACAATTGTTGTCTCTTGGATATAACCTGGTTTGGGACTGAAGGCTTTGTTCTTGTTGGATAAATATTAAGTCATTAACCTGATTTGTATGTATTATACTGGTACAATCTTATTATATTTTTTTTGGAAAATGATCTTATATTATGTAATACATGCCGCTTTACATTGTTGTCATGTTTCATAGCTGAGACATGGCCTTATTAAATGGCACTGTAGATGACTAGTGTCCCATGAGGCCTTGTAAAGTGTCCCTAGTTTTGTAGTCAAATCTTTACCAGATAAAGGCCCTGGCATACTGGTTTGTTTGTATTAGTAGTAAATTGTGTTTCTGGGAAATTCGGGAAGCACTTTATGTCTTGTTTCTTTATTTTTTTCATTAGAAACCAAAACTAAAGTCTCATTTTCGTATTTTTCATTAGATTTTTCTGCAGGAGTTCACTTTTATGAAAATAAAGTGAATTGAGAATAAAAGGACTCTAGGTTATTTAATTGAATACAGTTGTTTTTGCTTGATTTATAGGAGTATGTGGGGATATAGGATAACCCAGGTCTTTGGAATTTTCTCTCCATTTGTAGGCTCACATGTGGAAATTTTTTTTGTTTTAGACAAGGTAGACTTGGGGCCTCACATCTGAGTTTCCCTTAGGAAAAGGAAGTTACAGATCTGAAAACCTACATAAGTATATATAAATTAATTAATGACAACAAGTTTTGTATCATTGGCAGGTTACCCCTCCGGTTTTCTCAGCCTTAACTACTGAGCCCTCGACAGCACCTCTAACCCCTCCACCTGAGACCCTACAATTAACGACACCTCCTTCCCCTGAGGTTCCATTTGCACGACTTTTGACTTCCGAGCAGTATCCAGGAAGTGACACCTCCCGCAACTTGAGCTCTGAGGGTACCCCAGTCCGTCACTACCCAGTACCACCTCGTGTCCCACGAGGCCACCATGCCATACCAGTCCTAGTCCCAGTACCACCCCAGGTCGATTTCAACCACCGTGTTTCTTTCGAACTGACCCCTGAGGATGTGGCAAGGTGCCTCCAGAGGAAGAGCACAGTTGAGCCAGTATCTATACTGGTTGGACCTGTACCAATCATAGATGAAACTTATCATGATCTGCCAGAAAAGATTAGACATTCTGTGTCTCTTCCCACAAACAAGGACTTCAAGTTTGAAAGTGCAGAAATAGAGGCCTCTTCTGGTTCAGAAACTGATGCGCCTCGGAAGAGCTGGTCTTTCTTTCCTATGCTACAACAGCCAGCTGGTGGTTAATGGGTTGTTCCATATGTTCCCATATTTGTCAACAATTTTGACATTTTTGTTGTCTAGTGGTAAACTAGGTCCCTGTGGTCCTTTAGACAATCTATTACCCAATTGCTGTTCTTTTTTTTTTTTTCCTTTTATCTTTTTATTAAGTGTGCATCATGATAACTTAGCTTAATTCTGTACAAATTCATGGACTGTATATATGGAGGTGTTTAATTTTAGCTTCGCAAGACCGGTGTTTAGTTTTAGATTTGAAAAAGTCGGTCTCATGATTATGCTAATTTTTCTCTCCTTGAGGAAATTATTCGTTGATAGTTTTTCAAATATTGTTTCAGCTGCTATTTTTGTAACAACTATCCTGATAGTTTAGGAGCCTAATTATGGGCATGGCAGGATTTCACCACCCGTGGCCGTGTTCTAACTTCTTTTGGCATCATGCACCGCATTTATGAGCCGGCAGCATTAACCAAAGTTTTTTAGTACAAGTTCCATCATTCCTGATATCAATTTGAGGATGGATAGTGTGCTTTCCAAAATACTGAGCTTTCATGCTTCGACATGGAATCTCAAAAAATGAGATTCAATAGACCAATCTGAATCGTTCAATCTTCACATTGAAATCTCATTAAACCCAAATTTATATATATATTTTTATAAAATTTAAACTATTTTTTTATGATTTTTAGAAAAAAAAATTTTAAATCATAAAAATAGTAAAAAAAAAAAAAGTCACGAAAGTAAATTTCAATATGAATAGTACATTATGTGGTATGGATCAATCATTTGAAATTCGAGATTCAAAATTCGAGCTACTAGACAGAAACACCGCTCAATTCGTGCTTCAGAAAGCACAATATCCATTATCCAATTAACTATATTTTGTTAAATAAGTTGATAGTCAACTTAGATGTGTTCTCAAGTAATAATCTGTTTATTCAATAAAAAAAATCTTTTTCCCTGTATAAGAAAAAACATCGATTTGTCTATTTGAAAGGAAAAATCATACACATAATGAACCGCCATTTTTGTATCGCCTCCACTGATTCGCTGGCCATGCATGTGCTGTCATCAGACATAAAACCACGTGGGACTATATTCATTCAGGGTGTGTTTGGATAGTTGGTGGATAAGAATAGGAATAAGGAATAAGGGGCCGGATTTAGAATCTCGTGCCAATCCTTATTCCTAATTCCAATTCCAACATTTTGTTAGAATTAGAATTGGGCCGGGAATAGACCTCTATTCCTTATTCCCATGGTGTTTGGTTTGGCACCGGAATAAGGAATAAGGGGCTTATTCCTTATTCCCACCCAATCATACCCCATCCAAACACACCCTCAGATAATTATCACTTGTTATCAGTCCTCTAGCTCCGATCGCCAAGAAACTTAATTGAAAGAAATAAACTATTATGCGATTTTAGTTTTCGTCGAGAAAATTTCTGAAACGAGATCTGCCAAACTGAATGATGGTACAATTCTGGGTGCATAACATCTAATATTATTTTGCTGACAGCCACTGTCAACCATTCTTAAAAAAACATCTGTTTATTTAAAGTCCTAAGTCGGCCCCAACCATCCACAATTGTAAAATTCTACTCACAATGATCCAATCTGTAACCGATTTCATGTTGAACACTAGTTGAGTTTCTCTTTGGATACCATTTCTCTATAGATTTTTTTTTTTTCTTTTCATTGACCTACCAACCTTCTTTGCGTTCAAAGCTTGTGTTGTGCTTAGTATGTTCTCCAAAAAAAAAATAAAAAAAGGAAAAAGAAATATTTTACTTGGCGTTGAATACATAGAAATAGAATGCATATATATGATGTTTCATCCTCCAGCGTTAGAATTCTGGCACTCGACATTTAATTTAACGCTGGATCGTTTAGTTGGTCATGTTAGGCTATTCCCGGCATCTACGGTAGTGAATGCATATTACTATCTAATATGATTTATATTCATATGTTAAAACCTTAACTGAAATACCATCCGTATTCAATTATGATATATAAAATGTTTTAACTAAATATTTAAGCAGCAAAACATAATATGAGGCAAATTGGTTTACCATTAGCCATCTAATTTTACTGCAAGTAAATGCTTCAAAAAAATATAAACTTCGCTATTTTTTTGTTGTTGTTGTGATTTTTTAATCCTCTTATTTCAAATACCAAATGTAGAAGTTATGTGGAGGTTTAAAAATTAATTCCTGTCTAAAATAATTTATTACATAATAAGAGTTAAAACTCTGAATTTTATTAGTTATGGAAAACTATCTATATATATTAGTCATCTTTTTTGTTTAATTTTCCTCTCAACCTTATTAAGATGACGTGCGCTTTTCACTCCTTGGAAAAAAAAATGTGTTTGATATGCCTGGTCTACATAGTACTTCAAAAAAATACACTCAATTGTGCTCCTTGTATGAATTATCGCGCAATTAATTGTGTTGGTTATGTTATATTTGTCTTTAGTGCATCAATAAATAATATTATGTTCAAAATATGTGGTAACAAAAGAAAAGTTTATAGAAATCATCTCATTTATAAAATTTAAAATTTCTTCCGTAGATATTTTTCTTTTCCGAGGAGCTCGGTAACAAACAGAGGTGGAGCTATGTGCTTATGTATTGTTGTCTCTAATTACGGCCTAGAGGGATGAATAGGCACCAATAAAAGTAGTAAACCGGTTTGGTCAGTTTTGCGGAAACAATCCATTCAAAAGTTCACACAAACAATTAACTAAAAAGAAAAGAGTTAGAGAGATTGACAAGCAATATGATTACGGAGTTCCGACCCGTTAGATGAATGGCTAGCTCTAATCGTACGTCTCCGGAAGTTTCGCAACCATCAAAGGGTGCTCCGTTCAATTCCACCAAGAATGTGTCTACAACTTCGAACTGAATCGCCTTGTCACAATAACACTCGAGGTGGATCGGCCTAACCTCTAAATATCCTACAACAACTCAAGATTGATGCTCTCAATCAAAACACTCAAAGATCTAGCTATGATGTGACTTGGGTTTGATTGATGCCAACTAATCTCAATGGTTTTGCTCAAATTAGTGCTCAAATAGTGAGAGAAGCAATGAGAGTTGTTTGGAGCTCAAAGACAGAGATTTTGCAAGAGTTTCAATAGTTCAAATCAGCTAGAAAGTGGCTGATATAAATAGAGGGCGTCAAGGACGAAACATTACACAACATTACATAGCGTTATACAACGTTTGAAAATTGCCGTTAAATAAAACAAATCCCGACAATACGTTGGACTGCGTCAGTAGCGTTATGAAACGCTTGAATCTAACGGTCAAAATCCGACAAACCCGTTAGGTTTTGTCAGTAGCGTTACACAATGTTATGACACATTATGTACAACGCCAAAAGACTAAACGTTGTATAACGTTCTGAAACGTTAAACAAATCTGACTGTAACGTTATAGAAATCTGACGAAGCATTACACGCCGTTCCTCAAAAATCACCCGAAATTTCCAGAGAAGGCCAAAATCAAATGTCATATAAATCTAAGAAAGTGTTACACAACGTTTGAGTTTTGTTCCGTTGTACAACGTTATGGAATGTTATACAACACACTACTGAAGCGTTTGGCCACTGAAGCGTTACACAACGCTATGAAGCGTTATGCAACGTTTGAGAGAGAATTTTGCAGAAACAAACGAATTGAAGAACGACTTGGAGCGTTATACAACGCTATGAAGCGTTATACAACTCTTATACCAGAAAACTGAGCAGAACTTAAGCAAATCAAATGAGATGAGTTTAGAACAAAATTATACCTATTCTAATGACACTAATTGATCTAAAAACATCCCTTAATGCTCCACAACTTGTACAATTCATGTCTTGAACAATTCTTCAAGTTAAACGCCTAAAAGTCACTTAAGTTCAAGGATTAGAAAAGGTTTAGTATTGTTTTACAAATCGGCAAATATCGGATTAAATTGTTTAGTCCAACATGTACGTTTTGGTGGGCTAGGAACTAAACTGGAACACAAAATTTACTTGAGATAAAATTGATACGTAGATAAAAGATCCAATGAACATGTCGCGTTTGATTTGAATCACATAATACTCCTAGAAAATCGCACAAGATCTATATCACATTTGTTTCCGGCGAATCGCCTGCCGCTTCCATGCGAATCGTACATATGGTTTTTTTATTTTAAAAAAATATTTATGGATCCTACCTACGTACCGATAACAAACCTAATTGCCAGCAATGTTAACGTTCAATCGAGTTAATGTGTTTCTTCGAGTGTATATTAAAGTTTTAGATTATCTGTCATACGGCCATACGGGACATAAACTTGCAAGATCATATTTAATATAAAATAAAGAAGCAACAATCATCTAAGACAATCTTTTCATGTGCCCAAGCCCAACGGGTTCGGATCTTGTGTCGCGCGGCATGCGTGTAGCGCACTCCATGAGCCGTTCGATTTTAATCGGGCAGTTCATTTTTTTCGGGCCTATCAATCTGGTTACATTTACGAGACTTCCATATCTATCCGATTCAGATTAGACGATCCACAGCCCGCGCTACACGCTATGCTGCGCGACACAGGATCCGAATTCAAGCCCAACTCATCCACCAATTTCAGCGCGTCATGTTTTTCGCGTTTCTCCATAAGCATGGACTTTTTCTACTAAATTATAAAGTGTTAAAATTTATTTTGTATAAGTTAAATTACACATGTTCCACGGAAATACTTTGCAAATCTGAAACGGAATCTCCAAAATAAAAATTCATAGTAATTATTAAATAAAAATTATATGATTTTATTATCAGAAAATTGGGTATGAACCTTTCAAATCTTTTCAATTTGTAAATTTATTCCACTTTTTTTTTTAATTTGGATAGCCACCTCTTAAATTCTATTAATTGGAAATATTTGTCATTATCACAAATTTTATTCGATAGATTTAATATTAAATATCAAGTTTATAAATATGGACATATTTGCCCTCCTTACTGATTGAAATGCATAATCCATTAATCTTAAATTTTTTTGTAATTTCATATGTTTGTAGTATTGACTTTCGAAGGTGAAAGAGGGCGTTTGAGGCTTTGAGCAGAATCAAGATCTGAAACATTTTTCGCTTGATTCTGACAAAGAGTTTGTGAAGTATAATTTTGAAAATTTTTTTTTTTTATGATAGATTGGGGTTTCAACCCTCCAACTTATTTCCAAATTAAATTTCCATAAACAATCCAACCATTTCTCGAACTTGCGATTATTTAAAATTTGAAGAGGGATGTAAAATTTGTCATAGAAGAATTTGTGTGCCTTAGACATCCAACTATAGTTCATTTCTTCTCCGACGTTATCATGTTTTTTTTTTTTATTTTATATGCTTGACAGTGGCTGTTAAGAAATCCGACCTTATCATGTGGTATAATCAAATCAGATGAGACTTGAGAGGCTTATATTTTATAAAGCACCATGAGAATCTGAGTTGGTACGGAGGAAAAAAGAAAGGTTATATAGAAAATTACATTTTGGCTTTGTTGAACTTCTGATAATTATTGCAACAAGTAGTGGATCAATGTTAATCTGACAATATTTCGGTACCTGGGCGTTTCTTCAATGCTGCGGTCTCTTCATTAGTCATGGCTCATGATCCGCACTTAAATCTTTACGCGGGGCTGTACAATAAAATTAAAAACCCGTTTAACCCGTCCAACCGATCCATATTCTAACGGGTTCAAACATGATTTGTGTTGGTTTGGATTTTGATTTTACTAACCCGGTACAACTGGGTCGGGTTGTATTTTTTTAAGATAATCCGGGTACAAACCCAACCCGTTTTATTTTTATTGATACGTAAAGTTGTAAACATAATTAACAATTGTCATGTTATATTTTCTCATGCGCTAAATGATAATTTTTAAATAATTATTTGGAAAGGTTCATTTCAGTATTTATTTTGCTAGATCGGCGGCGGGTATATATGAAAATATATCCCATGATTTATTCGCCCAACCATCTCTATCGCCTTCATTTGTACTTTCCCGTTATTTACTGATTTTTGTTATTTGATTTCATTTTCTTTATTTCCATCGATTTTTTGTACATTTAGTCTTTGTGCCTTCCCATCTTAAATGACATCACTAGCTTATTTAATTTTCTTATCATCAGTGAATAATATGATGATAATTGTTCTTATATGATAAATGCTTCTTTTTGTTTAATCGCTTATTGAGTATATGATTGTAATTGCTAAATACAAGTAGGGTAGGTATAATAAAAGTATGTATTGCACATATTTTCTTTAATTAATACTGTCAATTTATTTATGTACCATATAAATAATAAATTATAACCCGTTCAATCCGAAAATCCGTAAAAACCCGTAAATAAAAATTTATATGGGTTGAGTTGGATTACGGGTGGGTCAACTAAATTTTTTTTTGAACCCGGTATAATTGGGTTGGGTTGAAATATAGATAAAAGATTGCAAACCCGCCCGTTGTACACCTTCCTTGATAGTTGAGAGTCTCTGTACAGTTAATTAAAAAAAATGAGGTTCCTTTTAGTAAAAAAAAAAAGTTTTATATATATAAAACTTTATGGTCTGCAAGTCTGCAACAGTCAACAGAGCCTTAGCACCAATTTCTGCAAAAATGCCAGATTCTATGGCAGTAATTTTTACTGAAATTACTTAAAACCTAATCTAAGATCAAGGAATAAGGACTCATTTTTAGGTCAAAATCTGGTCAAATTAACAAATGCATAATAACAACCTATGAACATTAGAATTGAAGAATTCGAGGTGCATCTAATTTTGATGAAACATATGCAATAGACTAAAAAAGTAGAAATAAATGAGGGGAGTGATATGATCAAGGAAGCCATCGAGAGGGGGGGGGGGGGGGGGGGGGGGACAATTACTCACTGAAAAGACAAGGATAAATATGTTTGTATTATATAAAATTGACTTTTAATACTAAATTTATCAATAAAATTAGTGTTGAGGGCAAAAGGCTCTAAATAATAGAATTTGAGAGAAAAATATCTAAATTCAATTATAAGAAGGATTAATTTTTTATATATATCGGATTTTTTTCTATTTTTATTAAATTAATTAATTATATATATTTATTTATTTATTCATTTGGCATGAGCACAGAAGAGACATTCACTGCGCAAATGAAGCACCAACCAAGAAACTAATACAGGAAGCACAAACGCATCTTACTAAGATGAATTCCCCGAGATAGATACTGACATGTATAGATCCATGTTATTTGTCACGTTTTCACTCAAAGCCAGCCGAACATTTAGATTTTTCTAAAAAAAGTCTACCCTAATTGGTCAGTTAAAATAATCGACTAGTTGGAAGTCTGGGAAAACTTACAGGTAGGCGCTGACATTCACATGACAAGTTCTATTCGTGGATTAATAACATATTAAGATATCGATTTAACATCCGATCAATGGCATTTCTTTATCTTTATGACAACTTATGAAGTGCCCATCTGCCATTCCTAATTATTACGTGTTTTACGGAGATGCGATCTGTACTTGGCCATTCAAATCGGATCACATATTCACATTCCACCTTCCATTCTGCGTACCGGTTTTGAAGATAATGGTCAACTGATCTAAAGGAGTACGCAAATAAGTTGAATATGACCAATCATATGACATGCTTAAAACACACAGTAGTTACAACCGCTAGCTTAATGTTAATAACTTCTTGACTTTCCATAAAAAAATTATCTATCAAATAATTAACTATTTATTTAAGTGTAATATCTTCTTCAATAATATAAGTCTATCGCAGATGGTCGGTAATTTTGTACTCAGCTAGAAGCAAATATTAGATCATATGAAAGCTCTAACGAGTAGATTATCTATAAATAAATCGCCTCTTGATTCAAGATATAATGTCTTCTTGAAAAAAAACAAATCGATTTTGAATTTATATGAGATCAAAAGCAAAAATTAAACACCACATATATATTAATAACTCGTTGATTTTCCTTTTTGTATGATTTTTATGGAATGCATTGCAAGTAAAAAAATATATATATCAATAATTCAAAAAAAAATTTGGAACCTATATTTCAAGTTATTAATGAAACTTTTATGCTGTAACTTTTTAAAAAATGGACTAAGAACGTAATTTATAACGATAGTCTTTTGTTATCACTTAACAGACTATACATTTTGAAAATCTTGAATTGCATTGATATATAGGTTTCATAATTTTTTTCATGTTATAATATTTCTCAGTTGGAGGTCCGAACTTTTTTGTAGTGAACTTTGTAGTTTAGATATCCATGAAAACCATAGAATTATTTCTAAACTTCTGGTTCTGAAATAACTTTATTGTAGAAAAGATTGAGATTTTGGATCTCCATAAAATTAGAAACCTTCAAAAATCATATTCCATTAAAGGGACTAAAAGAGAGTAACATATATTTTATTGTTACATTTTGTTCTGATGAGATTGTCGCAATACCGTTAACTTAGTTAATTTACAGAACCGTAGAAGTTTTTGGGTTTTCTATTGATAAACAGATTATACAGTAGGAAATCATTAAGTTGAACTATCCGTAGATCTAACACTTTTTAAGATCCGTAGCCTCGCAGGAGAGAACGAAAAAAATGACGTCATAAATTACTTTTCAATTCAAAGGATCTTATAATAGTTTACTAATTTAATTTCACCTTTTAATAGTCCCGTATAATTAATTTAAATAACAAGCATAACTCAGTCTGCCAAATACTATTTTACTGATGTTGTAAATTCAATATACATAATTATGACAATATAACGATAAATTCACGTATTAGACTTCTAGCTACATTCCAAAAAGGACACTACATTATTGACGAATATATATTACTTCTTTGGATAATTAGTTGTTTATTTGCTAAATATTATTTTTATATTTAGATAGGATTAAGGAATCATCTGTTTATAAGGATATCACACGCTTCGTCATATACCCAACTAATTGCGTATTTCCATGGATTAGTGAACATGATCTTCAAATTATATATTCACTAAATAGTCGCTGTCTAGTATTTCCAAAAAAAAAAAAAAAACAAGGTTTTTGGGTAAACAAATTATACAGAAGGGAAGGAAATCATTAAGTCAAAATATGTCTAAATATCCTTAGATCTAACACTTTTAAGATCCGCATACCTGCAGGAAAACGAACAATATAACGTGATTATTACTCTTTAATTTCAAAGAATCTTCAAAATATTTACTAATTCTATTTTTAATAGCCCGTATAATTCAAATAAGCTACGTCACTCAGTCTGCCAAAAAAAGTTGTACTACTGATGTTGCAAATTCAGTATCCATAACTTTTTTAAGGTCACTAAAACTTTGTTGCAAATTCAGTATCCATAACTTTTTTAAGGACACCAAAAGTTCTTGGCAAAATCAACTATGTGCCCATCTAATTTTTTTCCATGTGGAAATACATTCCTCTAATTTTTTATTTTGAATAATTCTTTTTCTCAAATTATGTTAATTTTACATATTTACCCTCATCAATATTTTTACTTATTGTTTAAATATTAAAAAATTATTTTTAAAATTAGACCAAAATACCCCTCACTACCTCACCTCTTGCCCTTTGCAAGGTCTGCCCGTCGAGATGAAATCCTCTGCTCACAGGTGCAAACTTATGATCTGAACCGTCTGATCAATAATGGATGCCCCGTGAATTATACCAAATTGATAGGCCCGACAAAATTAACCGTCGAGATTAAATCGAACGGCTCAATGCAAAGTTGGCACTCTGCTCACCTTAAAAGTGAGCAGAGGATACTGGTCCCTGTCTCTCTACAACGCTCTCTTGCTCTGGATCATTTTCCTCAGTAGCGGCCACAGTGTAGCTGACCGATTTTCATCGGTCCGATCTAATCTCGATGGGCAGATGTTTGTAAACGGCACAAATATTATTGGACCTGATATTTCAAATAGGCCATACATGGTATGCTGCTACCGTGTAGCCGCCACAGAGGATTTCATTCCCTCTTGCTCTGCCCTCTTTGGGACTTGGTCTAATCTCTAGCATCTCACTGTTTGTGTTTCACAATTAAATTATTAATGGCCCTTTTATGTAAATCCTTGTTAATTTCTTGTAATTTCGCTTCCTCTCCGTTTGCAATCGCTCTTTTACCATACTCCTAAATCTGAATTAACTCAATAAGTTTGCAATTGCGCTCTTTTACCGTCACTCTCAATGATTATGAAAGAAGCATTCATATGACCATGTTTGAGAATAAATAATTATAATAGATTCTTTCATCCTACACGTATAAAAATTGACTTCAAATGAAAGTACAGAACAAGCATTCAACTATCATTGGTATAAAAGAAATTTACATAACACCAATTGTGCTGGGTTAGCACAGTTCAATTTTGGTACTGTTTTTATGGGTCGAGTTCTGGTACCATCATGGTACTCCATCATATTGGGTTCGTTGTTTTAGTTTTTTTTTTTTATTAAACTTTGGTTTTCATTTTGTGAAAGCCAGTCTCTTATCTGCATTTCTCAATAAAACAAAAAAAAAAAATGATAGAAACTGAAGAGTGAAAATTGAGAACGAGAGAATGATGATTCTGAATTTGATTTATTGATATCCATTGCAAAGCCGGTTCCATCTGTGCCGATTCAAAGAGCCTCTGCTTATCCGTGGAAGTAATTTAGAAATTTGTGATGTTATCTTTCATGAAACATTACATATAAAATAAATAAAAAAAATTGAGTTACATTATAAATTTTTAGTTCTTAGATAAATTAAGTATATCCATCTCTGAAGAAGATTAATCATGAACGAACAACGGTTGAGAAAATGATCAATTGATTCCTTTTAGGATATTTTTAACTCCTGGAAAAAGGAAATTTCTGTTACTGACTATACGCTGCAGAAGGCTTTTCGTAGGCAAGGAGCTCGAGTTTAATGATGTTGGAAGTCAATAGAAAAGCTAATATGTCACTCGAGCAAAAGAAAGGGTATAATACAATGCACAGATTTCTTATTAACGACGAAACTTTCATCCTTCGAAAATTCCTCAAAAGCTAACTAATTTGTCATCTCTACACATACAAAGACTAAAACTTCAGTAATTTTCAATTTTCATCTTTAGGCATTCCTTTTCTTCTCAATTATGTAAATTTTATAACATTTTTTTAAAGAAAAATGAAGGTCAAGTCCTCATCTTTTTGTAAGTTTATAACATTTCAAATTGATACAAAGAAGGGAGCATTTTCGAGAGGGGCAGGCATGGCAAAGGTCTGGAAGTTGGGGTTATTTTTGTCTAAACTATAAGATATTAAATTATTACATTAATATCAGTAAAATGGATAAATATTCCAAATTAATATGATTTGAGGAGTGTATATTAGAAAATTGGAGGGAATACAACCGATTTTCAACTTGTTAATGCCAGCTTCTGTAAATATATATGAACAACGACAAACTTATTACTTTGCTTAGAGCCTTAAATTCTTCTCCAATGAGCTACAGTTATTCACTTTTGTTTAACCAAATAATTGGAATTATTATGTAAATTATTCTTGGTACAAATCTGATGCTATAATATTTTAATTTCAATATTCGAATGAAAGCTAAGGATGGAAAAGCGATAACATTTGCAGATACAATTAATAAAGAATATGTTTGGATGAATGATGAAGAATATTCCACAGCTTTAATTTATTTGCTACATGCAAATAGCAGTTCGAAAAAGCGTTGTTTGTTAACACTTAAAAAGTCAAAATAAAATTATTATTCGTACTACTTAATTCTTAATCCAAACACACTAAAAAATATCCAGGACAAAAGTATGATATTACACAAGATTTGATGAACAAATTTATTCATGATGTATATAACAAAAGGTCATAAAAAGAATGACAACTATTTGAGATAATAATAAGTAATTAAGCCGGAGTTGAAGTTGTCAACCAATAAAAAATGAAAGGAAAAAAAAGAAAAAAGAATATTGGTCTCTTCTAACTTTAAAAGGAGCACTAACCCAGCATGATTGGTCTCTCATACTTGTTTCTACTCTCACTGTTATTCGTGGTTCTTCACTTCTTCTAACGTGATTCTCGTTGGTTTTCTCCACTCTCTCTCCAGTTCCCTTTTCCAATCCGAGCTAAGCATTTTTCAACACCCCTCTAGATCTCAAATAGTACATACAAATATAGGACGCTTGCATCTGCGTCGTTCTCTCTCTGTCTGATCATAAATTGACCACAAAAGGTGCTTTCTGGTGCTGATTAGGCGCGTAAAGGTATAACCTTTTCCTTGTCTCTTTTTCTGATTCCATGATTTAATTCAATTCTTTGCTAAGATCTGTTTCCTTTTTTTAGAATTTGGGTCACTTTCATTCCTCCGTGGGCCCTCCCAGTTCGGATAAATTTCTACTGAGTGTACCAGAACAAATACAATAAATTGGATTCTACCTCTTCGACCTTGACACAATCTCAGAACAAAAGACCAAAAAGCAAATTACTCAATTCTCGTCATGGCTTTGTGAATACAGTTTTCTCATTAGCTCCATTTTTATTTTCCCAAAACAGGCCTTCTGTTCCTTTGCACAGACACATCCAAAGTTGATAGCAATCTTACAAAAATACCCATTTTAAAATGTTGGCCATGGAACCCACCACCAAGGTTGTACTTGGTTCGATCGCATTTGGCATTTTTTGGGTACTAGCTGTGTTCCCGGCAGTACCTTTCCTTCCGATTGGCCGTACTGCTGGCTCCCTTCTTGGTGCTATGCTAATGGTACTTCTTCGGGTACTTTCGGCTGATGAAGCATATGCTTCAATCAACCTTCCAATTCTTGGCCTCCTTTTTGGTACCATGGTAGTGTCTGTGTACCTTGAAAGAGCTGACATGTTCAAATACTTGGGTAAGCTTCTCTCTTGGAAAAGCCAGGGAGGAAAGGATCTTCTATGCCGCATTTGTTTGGTATCTGCCGTAGCAAGTGCGCTTTTCACAAACGATACTTGCTGTGTAGTTCTAACTGAGTTCATTTTGAAAATTGCGAGGCAAAATAATCTACCTCCTAAGCCTTTCTTACTGGCCCTAGCTTCCAGTGCAAACATTGGGTCAGCTGCAACCCCTATTGGTAACCCGCAAAATTTGGTAATTGCAGTACAGAGTAAAATCTCTTTTGGTCAGTTCCTTTTTGGTGTTCTCCCTGCCATGCTGATAGGTATTGTTATAAATGCGGGTATACTTTTGTGTTATTTTTGGGGAGACTTGTCAGGGGACAAGTACCACTACAAGGAGGTCGATATATCTCCACAACCTGAGGTTGTAGAAGAGGAAGATGTTACAGGTCACCGGTTCTCACCCGCAACGATGTCCCACCACCCTTGCTCCAGCTCGGGCTCTTTGATGGACTGCATCTCGAGCACATGCATACTAGCAAATGAGCAGGAGGACACAGATAATCGCCCTGTGTCTGGCGCCCATGGCGAATCCAAGGAGAGCACAGGTCTTGTGAAGAGGAATGTGAAGAGCAGCAGCAGGTTAGTGAATTGCACAAATGAGGCGTCCTTCCATCATATACCAGACGAGGAAGCAACAATGGAGAGGTGGCAGAGGTTGCTTTGGAATGGTTGTGTTTATGCCGTCACTCTTGCCATGTTGATTGCACTCTGGGCAGGTTTGAATATGTCTTGGAGTGCAATAACAGCTGCTCTTGCACTTATAGTGCTCGATTTCAAGGATGCTGGCCCGTGTCTTGAGAAGGTATTTTCCTTTGTTCATTTTATTTTTAAGGATTGGATTTTAAGGATGCTGCCAGTGTCTTGCTGGTACCATTTTAACACTTACCAGTTTGTGAACCCTGCTGGTCAATTCCTATTTAAAATTTAATTCCTCAGTGCTCAAGCAAATTAGAGAAATGGGTGAAAACAAAGCTTAAATGATGGCCCATTCACAAAGGAAACATTGAATTAAGTTATAACTTAATAAAACTTTAATAGGTTGCTTGGTCTTGAAATTTACTTGTTTCATGTTGGCAATCAAATGTCGTTAGACCAACACCAGCTAGGTACTAATGTCATCTCCAATTTGACTTTTACTTTTGTCTCATTCAGAGCTCAATTGAGTTTGAACTTCAAGATCTGGCACAAAATTCCAATTAAGCTTCAATTCATACTGCCCCAGTGTCATACCTATAACACCAGCCAAAATGTAAATGAGATAGCATTAAATTATGTGGTAGTGGAAAAATCTCATGTCAACCTCTTGGACCAGAAAAGATGGAGATGAGTTAGCATTAAATCATGCTCATATTTAATCATTTTAGGTTTCCTACGGGTTGTTGCTATTCTTCTGTGGGATGTTTGTGACGGTAGATGGGTTCAACAAAACAGGTGTGCCTAGTGCCTTCTGGGATTTCATGGAACCCTATTCGCAGATTAATACCTTCAGTGGGATGCTTGTCTTGGCTTTTGTAATACTCTTCCTCTCTAATGTTGCCTCCAATGTACCGACAGGTATGCTCTTTTCATTTATTGAATAATGTTTACTCCAAATGATAAAATATAAACATAAAATATGTAAATGTTGTTATTCTCATACTAAATATAATTTCCTCCTCTGCTAAAGAGCTCCAATCCAACCATACCCTAAGCCATTGCTTAACTGTGATATGTTTTTTGTATCTTTTGTTATTCTCATACTTAAATTGACTCTTTCAAACAAAAAGTCGAAATAACCACCAAGGTTTACTGCTATTCAGTTTGTTCAAGTACTAGACCAGTCAGTGGCTGAGCCAGAAAATCTTCGAGTGGGGTTCAATAAATTTGTAATATCAATGTTATCACACAAAATTTAAATAAATTCACACATATTGATATATAAATTTATATTTATATTCACAATGATGTCAATATTTCAAAAACAAAAATGGAGTTCGACAATTATATTTCCTATAATTATTTATGGGGTTCAAATTAGTTTGCCAATATAAAAATCCATGTGAGAAATATATTTTTTTATATCAAAAGTTGTATTTTTTTTTTCAAAAAAATGTGGGTTCAATTGACCTTCCTTTGTTGTATGTGGCTCTGCCACTGAGATCAGTCGGGGCTATACTGCTATAACTTTTGTATCACAGCATACCAGTCCTGAACACTAAGTCATAAATCCCAGCCCTTGGTCTATGAGGTCTTTTGCAGGAAAGCAACACTTGCTATTATTTTAAGTCGTAACTTGCACGCATCAAGAATGCTGGTTTGGTAAACCAACTTATCACGCAAAATCAATTTAAGTTTCATCTATGGCATCCACGCTCATACTTGTGGCTAATTTTTTTTCTTTTGTCTTGGTGGGATTAGCTTTTGTTTTCTCTAAGATAGAAATGCTATTATAATATGTGGGTCCTACAAGCTTATGGATTTAATACCATATTCTTTTGTCTCACTCAACTACAATCATTGATACCCTACCCCAGACACTCTAAATACCAAAGTAAAGGATACCACTTAAAAAAAATATATATATATATATATATCAAACTTCATTGGTTTTTGTACTAATGGCTAGTCTCAACTCTAAACCCAAGGACCATTCCAACAGGATAGTAATCTTTGGAATTCTCTCATTATATTAATAATCTGAGTGTCGGTGCTTGCAGAGCAAAATAGATCAACATTCTTAATTATTAATATTTAATTGACTCCTAAGAATGGAGGTCTGCATTTCATAAATAAAATGCCAATCCTACAAATAATTTCTTGGTCAAGTTGGTTGAGTGCATATTGTACAACAACCTTGCTTGATTGCTGGTCCTAGGAGTATATCTTTTAGAACAGCAACCATCATTAGAGATGGTATAAGATGGACACTGTACATGTAGTAAACCAATTCCTTTTGTAACAAAATACTCTCCTAATTTCTCTACAGTTTTGCTACTTGGAGCACAAGTAGCTGCATCAGCAGCTCAAATTTCTCCATCTGAGGAGACCCGAGCATGGCTATTCCTCGCATGGGTAAGCACAGTTGCCGGAAACCTCTCTCTCCTTGGATCTGCTGCGAACTTGATTGTCTGTGAACAGGCACGGCGGTCAGTGCACTATGGCTACAACCTCTCTTTCTTGAGTCACCTTATTTTTGGTCTTCCTTCGACTATTATAATCACGATCATTGGCTTATTCTTCATTAGTACCAATTGATTTTCTTCAAGATAGAAAGTTAAAAACATTGTGAAAATATGCATCCTTTCTCTTGTATTCATCAATTTGTTCGTTTATTTCATTATTTATCGTGGCAATGAAATGAAATGTGTTAGTTCCTTTTGGTTCGTAAAATTTCCTTTTTATCAGCTTAAGCTCGGAGGATGCAGCTCACTGATTAAGAATAGAGGAGGAATTTGTTTAAGATTTTAAGTGAAAGTCACTCCCAGTAAATGAAATTTAAACTTCGAAATAAAAAATTAATTCATTATTATATACTAGTAATTAATCACTCATCCAATGTGTGGACAAATTTTTTAAATATTATTATTATTTATTTCTTCAACTGAATAACCAATAATAAATAGTAAAGTTATTAAATAGAGTGAAATGATAATAAATGATATCCTTCGGTATAAAAAAAAGTTGTTAAAAAATATATCTTTGGTCTTAATTGGACAAAGCATAGGATATGATTAGTATAGATCAAACTTACACTTCATCTCCATATGATATTACTTTACATGTTATGTATTTCTTATAATTCATTATGAAAAATACTGTAAAATCTAGAAATAATTTTATTCCTATTTAAAACGAAGAGTGAATAAGCTTATACGATGATTTACATCTGGCCATTAAAATTAAATCAAGATTAAACGATTAATCAAGAATATTTATAATACAATATATTTACATCCCCTTGATTGGTATTTTATGAGCAGTAGGAATAAGGATACGTTCGCCTGAAAATAGATGATTTTGACTGTATTTCCAATTTTCCATATGCATCAAGAGCTAACGAAATCTGGCGATCAACTTATCGTATATTTGTGTGAGTTCTTATGTCCACGTAGTATATTATAGATATAGAGTATTTGATAAATTATTTTTATTATTTAAACTTAAAAATAGCAATTAGAAATTTATTTTGTTGACATTAATTTGGCACTGAGATTTTTTACATTGGGTCCCCTCTCCACAATATACTCGTCATCTTTTCTACGTCATATTAATATATGTAAAAGGAAATATAGTTAAAATTAGCCATAATTTACGGTTCATATTTTTTGTACTTTTTAATATGTATAAAATATTTAATAAATATTTAAAAAAAGTTTATAAATATTTTAAGATTTAGTTTCCTTGGCGCCAGTTTTCCACCAAATTTTTATATTTTGATTTTTCTATACTAGATACGTTTAGATATTTTCTAAGTTTATTCATATATGTTCAAATAATTGAATGAAATATATATTTATAATTGTACTTTTCAATATAAAATAAATATGAAAAGTGTTCCGATGCACCACTTTTGGGGTCGCACGATTTATTTCGAAATTTAGAATTTAAACTTCTAATTCGAACAGTTGATATTATTTTTTTAATGACAGATGTATTGTCATAAAATTATATATTTTTTTTAATTCATTTGATACTTGATCAATATAATGATAAATAATAATTAATTATATTCATTTCCGTCAAGCATCTATTTTGCTATTTCAAACATTTAACTGAACTCACGTGATACAATATAATAAATACGAATCTGCAAATAAATTCTCAAATCCTTATCAAATATAATTGTACATGTGAATCTTATTAAATCTTAACGAGTTCAGATTGTTGATCAATCAGGTGGAATACTACGTTGTTTACTCGTTTTAGATCAACCCAAAAAATTGGACCAGCATTAATAGGCGACAAAAAATGGCTGGTACTACGGACCCCCCATGTTTTGCATTCTGGTGCTTTGCGCGATATCTTTGCTTTTTTTTTTATGTAATCTTTTCTAAATTTTCTTATGGATGCGGTATATGATTCTTTTGTGATTCAAATTCAAGACACTGTAATGAACGAGTTTTAGGAACTCTTTTAACTTATCTACATCTGTTCCCGTCAACCTTTCTCGGAAGGACTCTTTTTTATTCTTTCTGCGATGTATGGATGTCATTCTTTGGAAATTGATAATTAATTATTCTCCACATTTACGCATCTCGGCATATACAATTATACATACATTCAGTAAATATAATCGCTTTTGGGATATTTTTGTTCTAACTGGCCCACAAAATAACCTTCAGGTGTTAGTACTATATGATCTAACAAAATGGGCTCACAGACTCACACTAATATGGACTTGAGAAAATAGACTTTCAAAGACGAAAATGATATTATGATTGACCGTAGGGCTGGCAACGAATCGAGTTCGAGCGAGCTAACCTTAGCTCAAGCTTGATTTGAAATTAATTCGAGTTTTATCGAATCGAATCGAGCTAGCCTCGAGTTTCTTAACGAGCTGTCGAGCTGAATTTTTAGTATTATATATATATATATATATATATATATATATATATATATATATTTTAAGCAAGTAATAGACAAATTAGTTAATATTTATTAGTTTTTATTGTACTTTTAATTATAAAATAAAGTTTTATTCATTTTATAATAAGAATTTAAAGACAATAAGTATTCATATGTAAGAAATAAATATATTATATATCAAATTAGGTACTAAATATTATAAATTAGTTAATAAAATTGTATATCGAGCTAATTTCGAGTTAAATTCGAGCGAGCCGAATTAGCTTCGAGCCCAACGAATCGAGCCAATTTCGAATAAAAGTCGAATCGACCTCGAGCGAGCCACGAGCTTTTTTGCCACCCCTAATTGACCGTGGTCATTGCGCCAGAACTTTTTATTAACTAGAAAAACCATCGCGCTTCGCGTGATTAAGTTTTATTCTTCAAATTTTATTACTATATTTTTCATAAATTTTTCACATATTTTTTATGAACATACATAAAATTTTATGCAAAAATGATTTGAAAAGATTGTAAGCAATTAAATAAAAAAAAATGAGTTGGTTAAAAATACTAAATATTATTTCTTATTAGTTTTTCAATATATTTTGAATTAGTTCGTTAAATTAGATTATTCATTATAAAAACTTCTTAAAATTGTGCAACTTTTTTGTGTTGTAATTGGAAAATATATTCAAACATTAATTTTTTTAGGATATTTTATTTTTTATGTAAAAAAATATTTAAGCATGTTATAATTTATATTAGTGTTATAGTTTATTGTTAATAACTCATGAACATATTTATAAATGTTTTGATTGATGTCCACAACTAATTTTGTTTGAAAGACGTATCCTCTTGTAAGATCTAATTGCATGACTAATAATAAAAAGAAACTATATAACGTATTAAGAATATCTATAAAATTTATTCTAAAAATAAATTAGGACATGCTTGCAAACAACTAACAAAGTACAAAATAACCGAAAATTTAACAATTTTGTCAAAAAATAGAAAAAAAAACTATAACTTATTTCCTTATCATTTATGCCATTTAATATAATATGTAGAAAAATAGATCCTATAGTATAAATATGACTAATAATTTGCATATTAAAATATATCAATCAATGCTTGTAGTAAAATGTTTTAGAACTTGAAATATAAAGAAATTACATCAATTCAAAAATAAAAATAAAAAATAGAGAAGGAATTCTATATAATTTTTTGAGAACATCCATAAATTTTTATGTATAAATTATTTTGTGAAGGCTTATAAATAATTAATAAAAGAATTAAAATTTCTCAAATTGCTGATTATGTAATAAAAGAACTCCAAAGGTCCAAAAAAAATATATAAAACTGTATGAAATAAAAAAAGTGAAGGGCCTAACTGGATAAAAGCGAATTAACACCACATGTGTGCTGCCATCTTCTTTCTATCTATTTGACTTTATGTATGTCACAATTTCATGTTTCACTTAAGAAAGATACTTGTGTGGTGGGGATTGATACATAGAATAAAAGAGGAGTTAGCCACAAAAGATCTAATACGGATCCACAGGGTTACCTTGTTTCTTATTTATTTGTTGTGAATGAATAAGTAAAGGCTTATAGGACACCCGTTACACAATAATACTCAAAATGGCCACAAAAGGTTTTCTTGTGCGAAACTGTAGATAATATCCCTCGATATGAATGCTTTCTTGATGATGATGATTCTTGATAATAGATGCTAAAATTTCGAATTATTTATTTGAAGAACGGAAGAAGACATTTGAATTTTGGATAATTGTTCCTCTAGTTTGACAAAGATTTTCATGCCGATCGGAACCATTTTGAAGCGAAGCGAGTCCACGCATAACGCCAAAATGGGTCGCAGAGCCCTTTCCAGTTTTTACTTTGTTTTTTAAAAGCACGATGCACATCAGTAACAATCATGTGTTTGTTGTGGCGCTTGAGAAAAAAAATGACCAATATGTTATGTTAGATTATATTCATTATGTTTTGTGATCATATGATTTGAAATATTATCTAATGGAAATTGATTGAGACAATTCTCTAGATTGTCATCCCTGTCATCCCATCGCTCCCGTTCCTTCCCCTCCTTCCGAAAATTTCCAGCGTTTATGTCGCTCCCTTCTCCCTCCCTCTCACGCGACCCAGCGCCTCCTTCTCTCTCACACGACTCCTCCACTCTCTCCCGCAGGGGCGGAGCCAGTAATTATTTATTAGGGGGACAAATCTGTTATTTACATTTAATTAGGGGGACAAATTATATAATTTTTGTAAAAACAAAAGAAAATACACATGAAAATTTAACATTTTTGGGAGCATAGGGGGGACAATGCCCCCTTCAGCCCCCCATGTGGCTCCGCCCCTGCTCTCCCGCTTGACCTCCCTTCCTCCCTCCCTGCACCTATACTTCATCTCTCCTCCCTCCTCCGACCTCCATCTTTCCTCCCTCCCTCCTGCGTGACCTCCCTTCCTCCATCCCCGCACCTATACTCCATCTATCCTCCCTCCTCCGACCTCTGTCTCTCCTCCCTCCCTCCCGCGTGACCTCCCTCCCTCCGCCCTGCACCTATCACAAGCACAAATGTTATAATACGGAATCAAATTGTTATAATAAAATATCAGATTGTCATAATAAGAGATCAGATTGTTACAATAAATAAAAGATCAGATTGTTACAATAAGATATCAGATTGTTATAATCAGAGATCAGATTGTTATATTAAGGGATCAGATTGTTATAATAAGAGATCGGATTGACATAATAATAAAAAAATAGATTGTTACAATAAGGGATCAGATTGTTATAATACGAGATCAGATTGTCATAATAAGAGATTGGATTGTTGTAATAATAACAGATCAGATTGTTAAGGGATCATATTGTTATAATAAGAGATCAAATTGTCATAACAAGAGATCGAATTGTTGTAATAATAACATATCAGATTGTTAAGGGATCAGATTGTTATAACAAAAGATCGGATTGTTGTAATAATAACATATCAGATTGTTAAGGGATCAGATTGTCATAATAAGATATCGGATTGTCATAACAAAAAATCAGATTGTTGTAATAATAAAATGTCAGATTGTTAAGGGATCAGATTGTTATAATCATGGAAAGAGAGAGGGGGCACAAAGAGGTGGCAGGGGAAGGGAAGAGTGGTGAGGGAAACGAGGAGGGGAAAGGGGATAGGGGATTGCCTGGAGAGAAGAGTTGAGAGCCTGGGGTGGAGAGGAGAGCGGAAGTAGACGCGGGGAGGGGAGTGAAAGTGAGAGGGGGAGACGCTGGGCGCAAGAACTTTCCATTTTCAGATTGGGATTACGGGGATGACAAAATCGGGGATTGCACTTATCACGTCCCGAAATTTTAAAAAATAAACAAAATATCTTGTAATTGCATTAAAGGCAATTTAGTTTAAATACTATTAGATTTGTGTTAATTTTTTTAGCACAAATATGTATTTCTTTAAAAATACTTGGCAATGGCTGCCAGGTAACAACACAAATATATGTATAATAATTAAGTGATCGATTTTAGATTATGCCATGAGGTTTGGTAACTAGTTATATACGACTTGAAATATATCCCTTATTTGATTTAAATTTTGAAATATCGTGATGATTTACATAATGCATTATGTAAGTGTGTCGTGATTTTTATTTCTTTAATATTTAAAATATTATTATTATTTAGCATACTATTTAATATTTGATAGCTATCATTTATTTGCTTTGGTAAGCAATATCAGTTTTTATTTTTGTCAAATATTTATTTTTATCTTATTGATCAAATTGATAAATAATTATCTCAATTTTATTTTTAGAATGTGAAAATTTTTATATCAAATTTATTTCGTGAATACAGTATTACTCATTTCGAAAATGATGACGCAACTCATCCAAAATGAAGGCTCTGTGTATACGAAATAATTACTTTATTTAGTGAGATAGTAAGAAACAATCAAATATACTACGCTCTGATACCACTTAACGACACGTGGTCTCAAGACAAATGTCTCACATGTACATAATAATTAATTAGTTTAGTGATGTAATGAGAGAAACGATTAAAGAACACTAAACAAAACATAGAATATTAAAAATTTTGTATATCAATAGTCCAAAAAAATTACTCTAAGGAATAAGATGACAATTTTTCCTATTATACAATGGCATCTGGCTTTGAAATTTACAATAATACTAAAATAAAATTATAACTTTGAAAATAGTAAATGCAAGAAACTAAACAACTTATTGGAGACCAAACTCATTATGATTCTTGAAACCGTTAAATTGGAGACCACGATAATTATTTTGCACATCAACTAACGTGCACACCTGGCTTAATTGGATTTGAGGTGGCAGCCGTCTCTAGTTCCGAGTGTCGTATGCGAGTCTAAGATAGATAACTTGACAAGTCATAATGTCAGAATATTTATCCATTTGAATATATAATCTAGATTATGTTTGGTGGAAAGATAGCATGGATAACTGATAAGGATTATCTAATTTGATGAATTCATCTTTCCATTTTATTGCTCAAATGATAATAAGATTACCATTTTATCATTTCAATTATTTATTTTTAAAGGAACAAGTTTGGTTTGTAAATAAGGTCTCACGTATCAAAGATCATGTATGCTTCTGTCTAGCAAATTGGTAGCACGAGACAATCAGATATGCTTTAATTTGATCATATACTTCTCAATTTGACTAAGTACATAAAAAAAACTATAAAAAAAACACTAGATAGATTATCTATTTCCTTTTTTTTTTTTTTTCTAGCACTATCTTTTGCTAAAGAAAAAGCTACAAACATAAGAGCACAAGCTAGAACATTTATCTCTCTATTTTTTCCCTTTCTTTTGCACACTTCCATCCGGTGAATCTCTACTCGCAATATTTGTGATTCCAATAATATTTATGGATATCTTTAATATATTTTATTTAAAAAATAGATAATATGTCCATCCTAAAATTAAAATTTTATAACATTTGTAATCTAAAAATTTATTGGTCCCTCCAATTTATTTTTTACCTCCGTCCTGATTTTGATATACTATCTCCATCCTCCAATTTATAACATTTGCATGCCATGGATTTCGAAATGTTTTTTTTTTTAGTTTTTTTAGAGTTACGGGTAAGATAATTCCAAATTGTAAATGTGTTAATTATTAATTTTTCTTCGGCGCCCTTGAGATTATTCTTGAATTTGCCAAATAAAAATTTATTGTTACATTTGAAAAAAAAATCTTGACTTATAGAGTTATATTATATTTGAGGTATCCTATTAAATGAGTTGCATATGTCCCAAAAAATTAGTAGAATGAAATCAAATTAGTTAGACACGCTTAAATTTGGTCACATACTTCTTGAATGATTCGCTACACAAAAACTACGTACCCAAAAGCACAAGATAGAGCTTTTGTTTCTATTTTTTTTCTTGCGTAACCATCTATTCGCTCCAAGAAAAAAAAAAGGCTACATACAGTCATACAGAAGATCGCAAGCTGGAGTGCGTTTTTTCTTTCTTTTTCCTTTTTTTTGCACACTTCCTTCTAGTAAATCTCTGCTTCCATATCAAAATTTCCAAATACTACATCAATTAAGATAGATATGTATGTCATAAATTAAAGAAAAACACATCAATTTTTTTTATTGCGTAGGTAATATTGTTCTTAAATATATTTGTACTATATCAATATTAATTTTCCAAATTATACCGATAAACATTATTAATCATAACTTATTTTCAATTCATAAATATTAATTAATTTTTTGTATAAATATCAATATTTTGACACAATATTTACACGACACCACAAATTACCTTCAAATTATGTCATATCTAAATCACAATTTTAAACTTCAATTAATTATTTTCAAATCGCAAACTTGTATCCACGTTTGGATAAAACTCTTGACCTGTCAAACTCGTTACATCAATATCTGCATAAAGACACTCGCAATAAACCCTGACAGCTGTGTCATAAGAGTTTTTGTTTTTATTCTTTTTCCGATACCATTTTTTCCTTTTTTTCCATTTTCCACCCTCCCTTTCGTGGCCTTTCCCAGATTTGCTCTGAATCCACTTATTACTACAATTAACCATAAAAATTCACTCACAAATCACAAGTCGCAAACAATTTCCAAACAAATCCTAATCCAAAATTTCCAAATCCCTTGTATAAACCTCTCCTCTGTTCTCTCTCTCTCTCTCTCTCTCTCTCTCGTCTCTTCCACTTCCTCACTTCCTCTCCTTTCCTCTCTCCATCCCTCCCAATATTTCCCAATTCACATGGCAAGCAATCAAGAGAGCTCGGATTTGGAGGAGCCGTACGTGCTCCGCTCAGGCGTGCGCGCAGGTCTCAAGCGGGAGTTCACCTTCGCCATGCGCGCTCAATCCGAGCTCCCTTCCCTTCTCGGCCGAACCAGGTCTTCTCAATCAGCCAAGAAGCCTAAGGTATCTGAACTCTTTCTGTCTGGTCGGCCTCAGCCGTTGGATCGTGTCTCTGTTCCTTCCTCTCCTGTTGAGGTGAATGTACCTAGCTCTACTGACAGTCTAGATTCGTCAGGGATGAAATCAGAGGTTGAAAATGAAAATAAAGATAATTTGGGTGAATTTGGAGCTGAAATTGTGCCTCCAGATGGTGTGGGTCCTTTGGTTCCTTCTCAGAATGGTGAAGATCATGCATGCGCCACAACCAACTGCAAAGATGAAGCTTCTGGTGAGGCAGTGGCTGGGCCTCAAAATGAGACTCCCATTTATATTTACACTAGGCGGCGGAGTTTGAAGACTTCTTTGGTAATAAAGAGTGAGATAAAGAGTGAGGTGGCAAGTATGGAGGCTGTGTCGAAACCAGCAGAGGAGCAGTTGCAAATGGATTCTCCTGTTTCTAGTGACAATCCAGACAAAAGTTTCACTCGATCAGCTATTAAGCAAGATTCTGAAGAGACTGGTGCAGATGTGGCAGCTTCAGACACTGTGCATGCTGAGGTGGCACAACAGGAACAAGTTCCGAGTAGGCGGTTCACGAGGTCAGTGCTGAAGGATAAGGCAGAGGGTTTTCGAAGTGGGGCTGCCGCAGGCGAAGCAAGTGCAAATGGAGTTCCTTCTCGCAAGAGTAATCTGGAGATTAAGATGTCAAAGAAAATTTCAGTAAACAAGGTTCCTGGTACTGTGCGAGATTTACTAAGTACAGGGTTGCTTGAGGGACTGGAAGTGGAATACAAATCCCCAAGTGGAAGGGTATGGGCTGTATGGCAATCCTGTTTTATCTGACATTTAAGTTTATTTTTTTTGCTTATAGTTCACACTTGGACTACCATGTGACATTGTACCCACATGTTGTTCTGCAGTCGAAATAGCAGACCAGCTTGGAACCTGTTTGATTTAGCCTTTGTTTCTAGTCCTTTTGTTTACAATATGTGGTCTCAGTGTCTCATAAGCCTCTATTAGTTCTCCACCGATATTTATCTGGTACAGTCCGATAATTTGCATATAATGTTTTGCATCTAATAATTTTTTTTAAACATAGTCTGGTCAGTTAAAATGTGCTTTCATTATTGTTTGGTTATTGTTTGTAAGAATGAGTCACTAAGTTTCCATTATGTCGAAGTGCAGAAATATCCCCTGCAATATTGAATCATACTCTCTCAATCATAAAAATTTGAATAAACATTCTATTGCTTTTCTATAGCTGTAGCTGAAATTTGCACCTGAGTTAATTACTATAAATGAGTTTTAATTAACATTTAGTATACATCTCATGATGGACCCCTTTGCTCCTCATCTACTCCCAAACTATTATCTTCTCAACTGGCTTATCTCTGATGGAGAATGGTAGAGATAGAAAAGAGTATCTGGATATTCTTTTTCTGCTCCTCTCATTTGAATTTGTATTTTCTGGGTTTTTCTTTTAAATTAATTTTGGTATTGGGATGGCTAGATATACTTGATTGGAGAAGGCAGTTATATGGTATTTGAGTTAATTTTGTACCAGTATCTTTTATTAAATTTAACAAGAAATCTTTTGTTAATTATTCGATGGTTTGCTTGGTTGATAAGATATTAAGAACCTAAATATCTTAAATCTAGGTTTTATTCTTAATAAGTGAAGTTCAATCAAGGATTTGTTCATTTGAATTCTTAGATGAGTAAAACTTATGTTTTAGTTCCCTCTACTGACCATTATTTATTGAAACCAGGATAGTTTAGTCTTCTTGCAAATGTCTATTGTTAAATTAGGTTCTATTTTCATCTGATAATCCATGAAAAAAAGGTTAGCTGTTTCCTCAATGGGTACTTTCTATCTATCATTATTGCTCGAGTTCTAAAAATCTGAGGCACTTCATACAAAGAAATGGAATTAATTTAATGCATTATGTACCAACCGATAATCAGATCCTATAAGATGTTTTTGACATCATGCACAATAATTCTGCAACAAACTGACCATTTCTATAATTGCTATATGTTCAGTTACCAGTGCTCCATGGGATCATCAAGGGAACTAAAATCCTGTGCTCATGCACCTATTGTGGGGGCAGAAAGGTACCTCTTTCCTTCAGTTATCCTATATCATGCAATTGAACTGCCAATATTTAAAAATGAAGCATAGGAAATGATCTTGCCAGATATGACCTTTATATGTCTGATACTGTCCTCTGTATGCCGGGTCACCTCCTGTTGTGCTTCATTTGGTATGGTCTCACATATGTAGTCTGTAGAATGTTTTGACCCGTTGCATCACACCAACAGTGGTAGGGTATGTATGTTCTGTATAGTGTATACAATATTAAAATTTAAAATATGTCACATGTACCTGTGCAAAACAAAATGTGCCACACCATCACTTGAAAACATAGGATTTATAAAGCATGTACCTATTTTACCTGAAAACTCCTATGTATATCTTTTTTCAATTTGCTAGAAGATGTGAAGTAACCTTTCTTATATTTTTACCGTAATGAGAAAACAATGAGTACATTCGATAAGGAGAGGGCTCTGTGTATCGATATTCTCTACGTACCTTTTCATAGTGCAACGTTAGATATTCTGGACTAATTAACAACTTGAAAACTGTCCAGATCTAAACACACTGAAGATGTTTCCTTTACACCTCTTAGCAAAGTATTTTACTCTAAAAATATAAGCCAGTACAGTATGTTGTCTTGTAAGAAATACTCTTGCCAAAAATTTCTCCTGCTTATGACCTGTGGATGGTAAAATGTGTTCTTTTAGGCTCTGTCTCCACTCGACTTCGAGTTGCATGCTAAAAGCATGAAGAAACACCCCTCCAAGTACATCTACTTGGCAAATGGTAATAACCTTCAGGCTGTTATGAAGGCTTGCACTGAAGTTCCTCTTAATATGCTGGAATCTGTCATCCAAGATGCCGTTGGCATGGCATCTCAGCAGAATTCTGCAACTTGCACGAACTGCCAAGGTGCCACTTTTACTTTCCCAACCTGCTACTGGTAGTATTCCTAACTGGCTTGCTACCAGACTGGTTTCATAGCAACATAATTCATCATTTAATATTTATATTTGAAACAATATTGTTAAAAGTCAGTTAAGCCAAAGAAAATTATTTGAATGTTGCAATATTCCTTGAAAAATTTAAAGAAAAAACCTTATGTGTGGCACACCAATGAAGTATACAGTTTGAGTTTAGAAAAAGGAGATTAAACAAAGTATTCTATCAAGTGTTGTGATATAGCTTTGCATTTCATTGAAAAACAAATGGATTTAAGAGCAGCACTGAAGCATAAAATTTATCCTTGATTTATAAGTGAGTAGATTTTTAAAATTTAAAATCTTTATTTTGTGCATGTTAGTTATATGATGGGAAATTGGGAATGCATATTGAACTCAGTACATTTAGAAATCAGATCTGCTTCATGTTTTCATCAAAAGAGCATGACTTTTTTGACTCCATGTGGATGAAGTTCAGAAAGCATGATGATTCTTTTTTCGATTGTCATTTGGAGAATCATTCTTTTTTTTTTTTTTTTTTAAATGTTGTTGGAGGTTGGGGTGAAATTAAGCATTTAATATAAAGTAATGGGAGATATGGCCATCATATTTTATTATTGTTTCACTTGTAGAGCCATTTCTAACCTATAGAAGTGGTAAATTGCCATCCTTATGTGATTCATGCTGTGAATTGCATCAATCTGAGAGCACGCCAAGGAGATTGGAGGCTACATCTAGTGAAAGGTACCTTTTTCCTGTATTCTATTTCTATCCTTGATTTTCTGTAACTGACAATAGATATTGGAGATTAATTTAATAATTTTTGTTTTCGGCTCTCAGGACCAAGTCACCAGATTCAGCCTTACCACCTACAAAATCCTCTTCGGCGAAAAAGGCAATCAACTCTGGGCAATTAACTTTGAAGTTAGTAGTATGCTATCATCTACTGATTTTGTTGTAAACTTTTAAGAATATGTCCTTGGAATGTTCCTGCTTAAAGCGTATGCTGTTTCTAAAATTTGACATGTGAAGTGGAATTCTGCAGCTTTTAAGGTCAAGCAATGGTCCGAACATAACCCAAATATAGAAATTAAAGACCATAGTTTAACATTTATCTTAATCAATAATATATATATATTTTTAATTTGCATATGCATTTTGGTTTATGGAAAGTAGGCTTGTGCATTTCTTGTCAAGGACCTAACAAGTAGATATATATATTGATTGGCAGGGATATTGGGTTGCACAAGCTGGTGTTTGAGTCGAAGAAAGTGCCTGAAGGGACTCTGGTCTGCTATCGAGTCCATGTTAAGGTATGTTTTTTAATCATATTTTATTGAAGATTAAGAGTTAGCAAATTAGGTATTGTCTTAACCAAGGCGGTGGATTTTATATGGTTCAGCTAGTATCTTTCTTATATTAGAACTGTTATCGAAATCCTCCTGTGTACTCTTTGCTGTTACATATGTATTGTCTGATAATTTGTAATTCTCTTGCTTTAATAACTTATAGGGCAAAAAAGGAAAGATGGTGACATTACTAAAAGGACATATTATAGGTTCTGGAATTTACTGTGATTGCTGCAGCAAACTGGTAATATATTTGATCTTTTAGGTCAAACCAGTGTTTCTAATATATTGCACTTTATTGATTAGTCAAATTTTATACAATCTCAAAATGCCCTTGCCTGATTTCATACCATACATTGCTTGCCCAGTACGGGTTACAGTTTTGCTGTGATTTTTCCCTTCCATTTTCCTTATTTCTTTGCTTGATTTTCTTTTTTCTTAATTTATCATGGCTACAGTGAGATTAAGCTTTTTTTTTTTTCTATATCTGAATCATTAATGTTAATTTTACACAGTTTGAAATGGTACAATAATTATGAATACAGCGACATGACAATGTTGGGGATTCTTGATACAAACTTTGTCTGCTGTACTCTAGTGTGCAAAGCTGTACTTGTCAGTTGGGAGCAGCTTAGGAATGATCTTGGAGCTGTTTCTTTCCATTCTTTTTTCCCATTTCATTTTTGTTTAAGTGGATCCTAAATTCTCTATTTCATTTGACTGTTCTTTACCTCACTTTGTTTCTTCTTCCTATAGAACTGTTCAAATTTAACTTAACTGTTATGATAGTTTAGCATTCATATGTTTCTCACTCATTTGCATGTGCAGATTAGTCCTTCCCAGTTTGAAGCTCATGCTGGTCGTCCTGCAACCCGCAAGCCGTGAGTTCCTATTATTTAACTCCTTGAATTTCTTGGACCAAAATTAACAGAACTGCACCTTGTAAACAAGAGAGAAAATTTTTAAGAATTCTAATAAATACAATTTCTAAATAAGTGATATAAAACACTGATACAATATAGTATGGCGACTTGCTGTGTAGTACTGATGTACAATGTTGAATAATGCCTGATAGGTTACTGATACCTGAGATATGGTCCTGGGTTCACTGTTTGTTCATTCCAACTGAGACTGGATGCATTAGGTTGAATTTAAATAATACAGAACTGTTTAGCTTCTATTCTTAGTCAGCATAAAGCCTAATCAATAGATGTTTGATGTAAATTTAATTAGGTGGTGTCAGATAGGTTGTGTCAGGTCTGATCAATATTAGTTTAATAATAAAATCTAAACGGGTTTGCCCTAACCCCTCATGGATCAAAAAGTGCATGATCAGACCCAGCTCGACTGATGTGGGTTATGGGTCAACCCTACTGATATTGCATAAAAAGTTATTATTTCTTAAACTTATTCTTTGTATATGTACAAAACAATAGAGAGCACAGTGATCATGGCTGTCATGTCAGTATACAATTTGAAGGCTATGGGTTTGAATCCCAGCCTTGAACAGCACAAAAAACATGTCATATGCAAGTAATGGGTCATGACTCGACATGTCTTAGCTGAGCTGTTTCAAAATTTCTAGACTTGTACCTGATCCTGTAATGGGTTTGGTCTGGTCTGGTTTGGTGCGACATTGACACCCCTAATGCACATGAGGGCACCCTCTCCAACTCCCTTTGATATGTACAATGAAATACTTTGAAATTGTCAGCTCAATACTATAAAAATGATTCTGCACCTAGCCCACTTGATGATCAGAGTCTAATTCCATTCATCTTTAAACTTTAGTTTTTAGCTTTCTTATCCTACTGTCTTATTATTGAAGGTACAACAACACCTACATTCATACAGAAACTGATCAAGGCAGCACATACACCTCCCTGCATGAGTTGGCTGTTATGTTGTCCAAGGACCCAGCACTGAACCCAAGACGATCTGATGATCTATGCCGCACCTGTGGCGATGGGGGTACTCTTGTCGTATGTGATATATGCCCACGTGCTTTTCACCCAGGTAGCTTTCACTTCCATTTCTTGCAATGATTTCACAAATGAGGTCATATAATCATTACTGTGCTTTTTTCTGCTTTTTTTTTCTATTATTCTATTATTCTTATTTAACTGCCAGGATGTAGCTAATTAATTATATTTGTTATGCGTTTCCTCTTTAATTGTGAATGCTCCATGGACAGCTAGCCAAAAGTATATTAGAGGGAAGAAAAATAAAATGATACCTTTAATCTGTCTAAATTGTTGGTTATTGGGCAAAAATGGGCATCTTTTTAATTCCATGGTACTCATTTGTATTTGTAACTTATCGGGCTGAATTTGGTACATTGCAGAATGCGTGGGTTTGAAGGACATACCGGAAGGGCAATTTTTCTGCAGGCTCTGCAAACCTTCGAAAAGAGTGGATGGAAATAATGGCCAGGTTGAGCAGATAGTAATGCAGTGTACTCGCATTGCCATTGCACCTGAAACTTCTGTCGGTGGTTGCGTCCTCTGCGAGTAAGTTTTTTTTTTTTTGTTTTTGCATATGTGTGTGTTGCTGTTCGCTTGCGTGCTTTTTTGCGTATGCACCTTTGTGTGTGTACAGGTGTGTTACTTTATTGATTAGGCTGAGAATCAGTTGTTAATCTCAATCATGTTTTTTTTTCCTATCAATGTTTTTATTAATTAAGCCCATAAGGAAAAGGGGGACAACAAATTGGTAGACAGAAAAAAGACAAAATGAAAAAAGACAAAAGGAAATAAGTTGTCCTTTACTCATGGGCATGAATTTGAAGCGTAATATTACTGTCCGTGTCATGTTCAAAATCCTTCTATATCTCTTGTTATAAACTTATTGGATTTTTACATCTTATTCTGAGTTAGGGTGCCTGGTTTTTGTGCCACGGGATTTAATGATGAAACAATGCTATTATGTGATCAGGTATGCTGCACATTTACAATATCCTTTATTGCTTAGTCAATTTTTCTCAGTGATTTAATATAATTTATTAGGATGTAAGGGTCACGGCCTTTCTGTACGTATAACTTTACCTGTACCCTAGAGTGTTTGGCAGCATGGTATTTTACTTTTTGTTTGGACCAAAGTAAGAGCAAGGGGGAAGATAGTAAAACTTAGTTTGTAGATCTGGCTCTTATTTTTAATGGGTAGGATCTGTTGGAACTGGTTTAACTTGACAATCTGACAGCATCATCGATAAGATTTTAGATATTTGCAATCCTGCAGTTTGCTTTATGCCCAGCAACATTTGTATTAGCTTTTTCTTTTGGTTTTGGACTTTTGGTGCTTCGTTCTTTCGAAATAATATTACTTAAATGAAAAATGCTGTCACGAAATTGGGTTTAATCCTTGACAAGTGATTGCATCTGATTTTTAATGGCCAAAACAGATGATTGATCTCCTGTTCAACTTTCCTTGCGGAAGTTATTGTTTTGTTACTTATTTTTCTTTTCCTTTTTCTTCAGTGCGACAAGGAGTACCATATTGGTTGTCTCAGGAAGCACAACATTGCTGATTTTGAGGTACATTAATCTTTACTGAAAATTTCTTCAACTATTTAGTCAATTATTATTATCTTTTTGTCTTATGCATAGTGTTTTATGTGAAAAGAATTTGATAAACTTTGTGCTAATACATCTGGTTCTGAAGAGACAGTTGTAATATTTACTGTAATTTTCACATCCTTATGAAATTATACTGAAATTTCGTGCACGTACTTGAACTTTGGCGTATTTCTATGTACTTTTTACATATGTTTTACCAAGATGTTATCTGTGACAGAAACTACCTGAGGAGGATTGGTTTTGTACTGGGGATTGTAAGAGGATCCACGAGGCTATAAGGTCGGTGGTTCTTGCTGGGGCCATGCAACCTGAGCCATCTGATCTGGACCTTGTCAGGAGAAAGCGCTCTGAGAAGGGACTGGACACCGAGGCTGAGCCAGATCTGAAATGGAGACTCCTCTCCTCAAATTGGACAGGAGAAGATTGTAAATTTCTGTTTGGGAAAGCTGTGGACATTCTTCATGTAAGATCCCATCTGTTATTTTTAAGTTTTACAGATTTACAGATTATTGTGTTCTCTCTTAGTACTAAGTTTTGCGGCAACAACTTTTCTTGGTACATTTGTTTTGGAAAGCACGCTCACACTCATAATTAGAAAAACAAAATTACTTATTTTTTGTTTAGATTTTTTTTTTTTTTTTTTACTTTCCACATGTGGAACTTAAAGAGTATCATTTTGTTTTCAGGACTTATTCTCTCCTATTCAGGATGCTACAATGAAACAGGATCTCATTCCTCAAATGATCATGGGGTAAGAATATACTTTTATCTTACCATTATTCTTGTTATGCATCTGTTGGTCATTGCAGTGCCAGCTGGTCTCCCTTTATTTTCTCAAATATTTATGGTAGATTTTTTTCCTTTTTTAATCTTTCTCCTGATCCATCTTGTATATTAATTTGGGTATGTACCTACTGCTTAGGTCTGATACGAATTTTAAGCTTTATTTGCATGTGCTAACCTAGTATGACCTTGCAGGGGGAAGTGGAAGACATGGGATTATCATGGCATGTGCTGTGCTATATTAACTGAAGGGTAATTTTTTTATGATAATTATTTTCTTGTTGCCAAAGCTCATTGGAAAGAAAATTTGTGTTAATCATGAACTTTCTTGTTAAGTGCCAAGTTGGGTAAAGTATTATTTAAAATGTTATTTGTTTTTAACGTGTGTATGTATGCAGTTCCTCGGTTGTTTCGGTTGCTCTGTTGAGGGTTATGGGGGAAAATGTTGCTGAATTGCCATTAGTTGCCACATCCCCAGATGCCCAAGGATTGGTAAGTAGTGTAAAATTCTGTGCCTTGCCTGAAAAGTGGCGGGCCTTACTACCTTTGCTAACTTGCCATACCAGAACAGTACAATATGAAATCAAATTGGTCTTTATTTTTCTTACTATTCTTGTGGTTTTGTCTTGTTTGGGTTCCTTGATTTTATCAGTGCTTAGTTAAGCTTCCGTACCTATATATCCTATATTTCTGTCAGTTACATTTGGTAAGAATCTGGATAATTATATATCAGATGTAAGACCTGGCAATTTTGTCAGGGCAGGACATCCTCACTCAGAGTGAAATTTTGTTTATAGACCTGCATTTATTGGTAGACAGTCAGAAATGCTCAAATAAGGCATCTAAAATAATTTTCCACCTATTTAATTATTCCTTGTTTTCCTATTTATATTTTGATGTGAAGGGATACTTTCCCTGTTTGTTCAACTGCATCGAGCGTATGTTGATGAATCTCGAGGTAAAGCATTTTGTGATCCCTTCTGCTGAGGAAACTGAGGCCTTCTGGACATCAAAATTTGGCTTCTCCAAGATTACCACTCAGCAGGTATTCTTCTTTAAAATCCTTTTGTACTGGTATGTTCTTTGTAATCTTTGGCAATTACTTGGCACCAATCTTCTGATAATGTGGAATCTACAACATATGCATGAGCACTGGCTGCTGATGATGTATAACATTATGAAATACGTATATACTGAATAAACTTACATAAAAAAACAGGAATTTTATAGCTAAGGTTAATGATATGTTGTCCAATTTCATATGGTCAGAACCAACTACCATGACAGTAATGTAGCGGTTGCTTCTCTTTTCTCTATTTAAATTGAAGTTGAGGATTTTATAATTCTTTATTTCTGTAACACAGCTCACAGAGGTTCTCAATGGGACTCGAATGACTGCACTTCAAGGGACATCAGTCTTGCATAAGCTCATTCCTCTTAGAGAGAGAAATTGAAGTGAAGGACACTTTCAATTCACTTCAAAATATCCTGAAGAGAACAGAAGATCCACTTTTCTTAGTTGTTTAGCGTAAAGTGTATAGTGTTGATATACAGGTGCTTTACTCCAAATGAGTAGCAGACATGGGCACAATGGTACCTTTTTGTTAGTTGTGCTTGTTAGAATTGAGAATATAAAGTTTTGGAGGATCAGCTTGATTAGTATTGGTTATTCCTAATTTTACTAGATTCCTTTAGATAAGTAATATATGGTTTTTTGTGTAAAGTGGTAGTCAACTTTCAGAACTGAAATAAATTTTCTGTTGCAAATTAGCTGGTGCTGTTTGCTCTATCCTCATTTATTTTTTCTCGAGTTAGTTTATTTTATTTTATCATTTTGCATTCAATGTGTGAGTGTACTGGCCTGGCCCTGGCCAAGTGTTGTAATATTTTAGAAGCTTAATCTTGAAAAAGAATGAAAGAACAAAGAATGGAGCCAGCCGAACAAAGAAGATCAATAAACTGTACTGGTACAAGGGAAGATACAGTACTGACATATTCTCTTTTTGTTTCAAGTGGCGTGGCCACTGATTCCCATTAAAAGAAAGCTAATGCTGAGTTGCGGAAGCATGCAACTAGTTAAGATCCTAATAGTCATACCCCAATGCGGTCTGAAGTCTGAACCCTGCTGAGGTGATGTTGGCTTGTTTTTACTCTTTTTGCTTGTTTACATTGACATGATGCTCTGTAAAAGATTTATTTGTGAATTTGAAACTTTTGGTACAAGATCTGTTATAGGTTATGTAAAATTTGTAAGTTCTGTTGCTAACAAATATTTAGCTCTCCAGACACTTATTTCTTGTGCTCTAGATCTGATTTAATGCTTTATTACTTTTCGGCATTCCTTGCAAATAGTATGTCTTGCTCAAGTAATCACTTGCCCAAATAATGTAGTGTGGTTGGACTCGATGAAAATGCATAAATAGGCACCATGTGTAATGTGTTTAAAAACGGACTGCAAGTCCAATTTTTTCTGTTAAAAAATATATAATAAAAGTGGGGGATGATATATAAAATAAGTTATCAGATTCAGATTCCATTCATAAGATATATATTGGAAAGTCCTTATAATATTTAACCTTCCCCTGCCTCCATATTTTTTGCAGATAATTATCACGCAACAATAAAAGAATAATAAATCGAGAAAGGACAAGTTTCAACACCATTTCCGAGTCATAACTCGAAATAGTGACCATAAAACTATCAGTTATTGAGAATTTTGCTAGACTGAGGAAGAAATAATTAACTTCATTTTGTTACTCGTATTTTCTTTTGTTTAATGCAGATATGATGCGATATTTGTTCTTTTTTTTTTTTGAACTAATGAACGGGAATGAAAATTTAAATTTTTCTGAACCTCTTCACTATGTTCGGGCCCAGCGGACCGTATATGGACAAGGCTCATTCTATACCAATTATTAGTTGAAACGGCCCAGCAGCCTCTGGAACAGGCTGAGTATAAAGAAATCTAAATTTTCTACAAGCCCGACCACCATGTCCCTCTCCTCTGCAATGCACTATCTGAAATCTTTACTCCAATCCTTATTTCTGTCATCGCAGTTAAATTGAAATCATAATCTGTTATCTCCGATGCTGCTCCTTTCCTGAAACACTTCGGAGGGTACTATTTAAGGTTCCTAGGTTAGATTGTACTAACAAAAATAACAGAGAAACTACACTCAAAGTCTCCAACCCAAGCGAGCGCAACGCCTCCAAGTCTTAAATCATCAAACAATAAAATAAATAAAAAAGAGAAAACGTTTCCAAGTCTTCTAAACAAACTCCTCTCCAGTTCCCACAAACGGGCACTCCCAACAACCGTCCGATATTCAACAAAACAATCCTCCATCGGATAAGTCCGAACTGGAGAGGAAGCAGACCGCCGCTGCTCTCCTTACCTTGGTTGCTTGTTATAGACGACCCGAACAGCAGAAACAAACAAAAGAGCTAATGTTGTAGGAGCACCAAAAAACCAAACAAAAGCCTCTCGTCGACTCTCCCTTCGCCTTCGCCTTCCATCCCCATTTCCCATTTCCCATTTCCGTTTCTCTCAGCTCCGTTTCGTTTCCATGGAGAACCCGGGGTCGCCGTACGCCTCCTCGCCTGAGAACGCCGCTCGCCGATCCGAGCAGCCCAGATCACCTGAAGAAGGTACTATAGGATGCGCTTCTCGTGCTTCTTCTCTTTTTTGTTTCTCTTATGGTGTTGTGTGTGTTGGGTATCTTCAGATTGAGTAGGTTTATGTTTTAGAGATGAGATCTGTGGTTAATTTCGTTTTTTCCCCTTTGTTGTAGTTTTTAGAAAAGAGGCGAGAGTATTGGTCGGATGTTAGAAAAATATTTTGTCCTGTTAGTGGGGAATAACATAATGCAACCCTAGATTTTTCATATTTTATACAGAGAGAGAATAAGATTAAGAGATATAAGAAGATAAGGTTTTAGAGATAATAAATAATGTGTATAGTTTAGCAAGAAGGAGATTTATCTAAAAATTAGATATTGCCTTGATGTGACTTTTTTGCCATACTTATATTGAAACATTTTTTTGTCCATCTGGTGGGAAATTATCTGGTACTGAAACTATTTTATGACACCCAAATTGCTAAGATCTCTCAATTTAGATCATGTTCCTTATAAATGATTAGTTGTTCAAATTGTAGAGTTTGATTTGACCTTATCAATTTTATTGAAATAAGACTTGGTAGGTCTCTAGGAAAACCCTAGTAGTTGAAAATTCTTCTCAATTAGGGTTTAGGAGTTTGTTATCGAATTGTTGTAAATTACAGTCTGATTTTGGACATAGGTGTGGACCTGTGTCATCTAAATGTTTCCACCTTGTGACATTATAAATAATGTTTTGTAAAGGTGAAAAGCAAATAAATGTAATCTGTAGCGACCTCTTAAAATTTTCATTTCTAACATTTTTCATGTGTACTATATAATATAAGCAAGTTTTCAATTGGTCTTTAGCAGAGGACAAGGAGAAGCCAACCCAGGTGCGGTTCCTGGTCTCAAACACAGCAGCTGGGTGCATAATTGGAAAAGGCGGGCAAACGATTAATGAATTCCAGTCTGAATCAGGGGCTCGCATACAGTTATCCCGCAGCCATGAGTTCTTTCCTGGCACCTCGGACAGGATCATTCTCATATCGGGCTTCTATGATGACATAATGAAAGCTATTGAGCTAATTCTCAGGAAGTTACTTGATGAGGTATACTACATTTTTTGGTTGCTACCAGTATGTACTTATCAGTTTAGGCCTGAATTCATACTATTTATCGCTGTCTTATGTTGCAATAATTTTAAAGTGAACTATAATTGTCCTTGCATATTTAAATGTAGATGTTAGAAATGATATTTTTTTTTTTTTTTTAAGTAGTAGTCTCTTAGGATTTAGGAATATGAACCCGTTACACATGCGATTATATAAATACATTATTTCAGTTCATATCCACTGACACAGCAAAAAATAGAATAGGAAATCAATCCAAAAACCTGTCAGTCTTGGCTATATCAGTAACCGCCCCCTTCCCCACCCCCACCCCCACCCCTCCTCGAAACCCAAAAAGGGAAAAAAATACACATTACACATATTTTAGAGACACCTAATCAGCATTAATAGAGCTTTTTAAGGTTGCCAGATAAGCTAAGTCAAAAGAAGAGAGAGCCAATATGCGATCTGTTCTACTCGTGAGAGTACTCAGCGACAGCCTACTCTGGCTTCTCAATCACACCCTATCCTGCACCATTCCAATGTAGAAAATGATTAAGAATAATGGCTGTTAGTAACCTGTTAGACTTGAGATTCCCTATCTTATTGACTAAAAAATATTGCTAGAAAAGATCTTATGTAGACACACCAAGCTAGATCATTGGTCTTAAACCATCTTGATTTTTAGTTTTTTCTTTTGATGCTATGCAGGCAGCTGAAGAGACTACCGACTCAGAGGCTAGGACAAAGGTCAGGCTTGTGGTCCCTAATAGTTCATGCGGAGGCATTATTGGAAAGGGAGGTTCCACTATAAAGTAAGTTCTGGAATGATTTTATCTTTGGCATTACTATGAGTTTTTATTCACCTTGTCGGTGTATTCTGCCTTCTTTGGTTTTTGATCAAATCCACTATTTTTTTTTTTGTTCCAAAAGTTGGTTCTTGTTTTACTTTAGTAAAATTTGGTTGATGAGTCAATAGTGAGGTGAGTGAGATTATGTCGGCCTGGGATGTAATGCTTTTATTTTTTCTGCTAATTTGATTGTGGGTTGCTCTGTGGACATCTATTGCAACTCCTATTATTAGCTCAGTTGATGTTTGGTGCTTTTCCCAGCACAGACAAATACAGCAATTGCTCTCCAAAATGCAAAGGATCCTTAGTCTATGAATTTGTAAACATTTTTTTAGACTGAGGCAAATAATAATAAAAAACAGATATACATGTACTAATGTATGCTATCTCCCCATCAATGCAGAGCGTTCATAGAAGATTCAAATGCTGGCATTAAGATATCACCTCAGGATAACAACTATGCAGGCCTACACGACAGACTAGTTACCATAACAGGTCCCTTTGATAGACAGATGCATGCCATAGATCTTATTCTGAACAAGCTAATGGATGATGTGCATTACCCCCATAACCTTAGTACCCCCTTTCCTTATCCAGGTATGTTTATTATTTTAAGTTTCAGCTTACATCAAGCTCCTCATAGTTCATTTTGCTTCTGCGTCAAAATAATTTTTCTTTTTCCTGGTTGTTGGATTATGTTTTGCACTAATACGGCTGAATCCTTGCAGGTTATGGGCCACCTATGGGATACATGGCTCCATCTTCACCATATAATTCCATGAACTATGGAAACAGCGGGCATGGAGGACGATATCCTGCCAACAAGGTAAAAATACCCAATCCTTGACTGGAGACTGATAAGTGATAACCTTTTTACATCAAAAGTTTATACTCTTATTGGTTTTGTAATAATAACTACTGGATATTAGCTTTTTCATAATTCCTGAAACTAATTAACTATCACTTAACGTTTCCATTTATAACCTTTCTTATGCTTTACATAAACCAACACCAACACATCATTATCATATTAATGTTTTCATTTAAAAATAGTTGAATTTATTCAGTAATTTAGTTATAAGCAATACTTGTTTATGAATTATATTGATGTACTACACTTCTATTCTAAAAAGTTAAAGTGCAAAATCTTATCTTCAGGGAAATTCGATGAGGTCTCCAGCTTCATCAAACCAGGAAGGGAATGATTCTAAGACAATTGGTGTTGCTGATGAGCATATCGGGGCTGTGGTGGGTCGCAGTGGTAGGACAATAACAGAAATTAGTCAGGTAGGTTCCTTTGTTTGATACTATAAATCTATAATAATGTTACTTTTTACGATAAAATAAGATGTCTGTATATATGGAGTGCACAAATTTCCATTTGACCTATTTCCCTGCAAGTAGAAATATCAATCTCAGAATCCTTCAAAATATGAGATATATCATGTACACCATTACTGTCAAAAATGAGTCTTTTCATATATCCCTTTTAATACAGAAATGAATAGCGAAGAATGACAGGTATTTTTGGCCATGGTTACCAGTGTATAGTACATAGGACCCAGAGAAACTTTGTTCTTTCCATGGTTTTGTGTGAATCTTCCTTCATCCTGTAAAGAAAATGCCTGATATTTTTTCAAAGCAGTGGTCTGGTTGATATTTTGCTATTTACAAAGATGCATTTAAATTTATTCTTTCTCTTGTATCAGTAACTTCATTTGATCCTGAATCATAGTTAGTTGGAAATGGAGAACAATTTCAGATCCAAGCGTTGCTTTAATGTCCGTGTGGACCTTAACTCTCTACTTAGGGAATCTATCTCCTTCCTGCACGAATTGGTTTCCCAAAATACCTTTGCACAACATAAGGCCCACCTTTTTTTACTGAGTTCTAATTTAAGTGCTTACATAGTGTGTTGCGGACAAGGGGCCTAGATTAAGATTTAGGGTTTGATCTAGCATTTTTTTCCCCTCAAGGGTGACAGTAGTGAAAGATGGTGGGATCCATGAGATGTGATAGGGAATCGAAGATGGATAGACACAGGGGAATAGAATAGTTGGAGAGAATTTTGAGCTTGACAAATATGATTTGAGTGGAGAGAAAATATAGAAATTTTGATGTTTAAACAATAACCTGAAATGTCAGTTCCTTAAAAAAATCAGATTTCCCTGTTACAGTAGCCACTGCTGGAGTTGTTAAATTCAGGATGATTAGAAAGGGGTTTGAAGGTCCATGATTTTGTACGTTCGTTTCTGGAAAGAACTTTGAACGAGTCAGAGAAGATTATTATCATTTTGGTTGGAGGTTTATTTCAGAAGAGTTCCCTCATACTAATTCCTAGTGCCCACTGATTTGATTTTGGTTATCACTTATCGGGATAAAAATTTTAGATGATGCTCCTAGTCCAACTTCTTGAGAATATCTATGTTCTTCAACTGTTAAAGTTTCCCAGGAAGTTGTCTTATCTTTGTTTTCCCTTGTATACAGTAAGCCTGGTGAGGTACTCCATTGGATGAATAACAGAGTCTGGTATTTCATTTTGCCAACGTTTATGGAACATGAGTTTATTTTATCTGGTATACCAGAAGTCTTACTGTGCCATTGTATTCACATTTTAGCTAGTTGAGTTGTGGGATCCCATCATTGCTTCTTTATTTTGGAGTGACAACTCTGATACCCAAATCATTGTTGATAGGAAAGATGAAAACGTTTCCTTATTCCAGCAAAAAGTTAGAACTATTATGTGTACTTATTTGGGAGTTAAAAACATCACATAACAGTTTTTTCTTGTTTCCAGTGATCATGGCTCTTTGTAATTTGTACAAATCAATGTTGCTTTTTTCCTTATATCTTTTTAGGTATATTTTCATTTATTCATTTCTGTGATTACAGGTTAGTGGCGCTAGGATTAAGATATCAGATCGGGGTGATTTCATCACTGGCACCACTGACAGGTACTTAGAAATCTTTCTTATCATACTACTGCCCCATAGCTCATAAGATTCTGTGTATCAGGTCCACATTGTGGTATGGTCCAGTATAGAATAATGGTACTTGGAATCCTGCTAAATTTCACTTAACATCATTAATTTTGGGATGAGCCATGACCAAAATATCCCTGAAGATAATGACTGTTTTCATCCTTGTTTCTGATAGTTGGAGGGGGGAAAAAATCCTATATTTTAAGACTCGGTACTTGGGTAACTATCTTATATTTTGAGATGCAAAAAATGAGTAACAGCTTATGCACAATACATATCCATTTTCATGTTTGTCTAATATATGTTGTTATTCTATGAAAGGTCTTATTAAAAACCAATATATTTTTATATAATTTTTGTATGTAAATATGATACTAGAGAAAATCTGAATAAAATTTTTGCGCCACTACAAATTGACAATGAAACGCCAAGTTTTAAGGATACAAGTCATTCTTCAATTGATAAGAACAAATATTTGATAGTGGTATTAATTTTCTTGCCCACAAGTTTGAAGTGTTATGGGAATTCGGAGCTCGTTGTAATTGTCACAAATTGGTTCTGGTGATCTGATTGTCAAAAAAAAAAAAAAAAAAAATTGAAAGTCAAGGGACTATCATCACAAGTCGAACGTTTGCAGCGGTAGACTGGCTTTGCCCCGTAAGACCTTTCTCAAGTTTTTACCTAGTATTGGGTCCTTTTTTAAATAGGTTAATTTTTTTGGTGTTGATGCAGGAAAGTAACAATCACTGGTTCAACAGATGCAATCCATACTGCTGAGACAATGATCATGCAAAGGGTTCAGGCAAGTTCTGAACGTGACAATTAGGCACATATGGGTTTTCAAATCTCAAAATTTTTGGTCGAATTAAACAGTGATGCTGTATTAACATCTGGTAGGTTGAAGAATGTTTATTTTTCTTTGTTTGTGGTTTTGGCAACGAGTCAGAGAAAGTAAATGCTCAAATAGAAATGTTGTTTATTGTTTTCTTATTGTCACCTTAGTTTTGTAATTTTGGAGCTAATCTCTGTTGGTTTAGTTTAGTTGAGAAGAGTTTTCTGAATGTTAGAGTAGAATTATGTCTTCAAAGTTGTTGGTTGATTATGTTGTTTATTAAGGTTATTTCGTTTCTTTCCCTAGCAGCTTTAGAAATGTGAATATCCATCTGTTTGCAAGAAAATGTTTTTGATATTGTGGACCCTAAACATGTAGAGAAAAGGTTTAGCTGCTTGGTGCTCGGTCCTATTGTAGCAAGGTGCGAGATACTATTATGTGAATAGTATGGGGGATATTATAGCAAGGTGCGGGATACTATTATGTGAATATCATGGAAGATATTATAGCAATTCCTGCGGTATTGTCGTATTGATGATGGAAAATTAAAAAGGAGATATGCTTGACGTAAGAATTGTTAGCATCTGATATCTGCAGTATTGATGATGGAAAATTTAAGTAGAAACACTTCAAATGAAGTATGAACATTGAAGTGTAAACACCGATAAGTTAAATTTAAAGAGTCTTAACGAATTATGCAAGATGGTAAAATTTGATGTTCATCAAATAGACAACAAAGAATAAAATCTGTTGAGAATTGGATAATTCGAAATGGTTCAATAAACATCATTTCTTTCGGTTAAACGCTCTAAATAACAAGACCTTGCGAATGTTAAGCTTCAACAGCACTACGGGCGCCCATAATAATATATCCGACCCATTCAGTAAGTTTCCTGACCCTGCTGGGGTTCATGGGTGTCAATTATTCTAACTTGGGGAGAAATAAATCCACCACGTGACAATTACATTTGTTGAAATATACTAACTTGGGAAACGAGTCATAGAGAAGTTTCAAAGCTTTATCCCGTTAACAAAAGAAGTCAGGACGAAGCTGACAATACGAGCCAATCCAACCCAACTATCATTGGTTTTTAGGCCGCAGCCCATTACCGGTCTAGAACAATCCCCTAACGACTCCACTTTCTTGACGACGTCACGTGGCAAAACCGCTGTCTCAATTTTCTCCCATTTTCTTTCATGTCACCTCTCCTCTCCATTTCTCTCTTCTTTCATAATACTATTGTTTTATGGAAAATTCTGCACTCCGGTCAAATATGCATTATTTTTCATTTTACGCGGGTCTATCAGAAGGTGAGATTGGACCCGATTGGACCGGACGGCAGAATTGCCCTTGTTTTATATGTATAGATGCATTAATAAATATTGAAAATTGGAACAACGCTTCTATATATGGTGTGATATGCATAAAATGTTTTGGAATATCAACAACAAAATCTTCCAAATAATTAAATTGTCTAAATATTTTGTATGAAAAATTACTTTGACATGCAACATACATATTAACTAGTAGAAGTAATATCACAAGAAAGATCATATCCGTAAAATTCATGTGCTCTATCAACACCGTGCAGATTTGTTTAAATATTAACAAGAAATTAATCCTTAACAGCACAAGCAAAGCAGAGTTATTATACTTGGGCTTGTTTGGATGGGTTGTGAATAGTGGGAAGAGTGGGAAGAGTGGGAAGAGTGCTATTTCGGGAAGAGAAAATATTGTTTGGATGATGAGTTTAGGAATAGCGTTGGGAAGTGTGAAAAAGTAGAGAAAAAAGTGTTGTTGGGAAGAGTGTTATTGAAAATTGTGTTAGAAATGGAATTGGCTATTCCAAAACCGTTTAGATGAAAAATTTAGGAATGGAATTGCCAATTTCTAGAAATTGGCTATTCTTACTTCATCCAAACTAGCCCCTTGTGAAATATGAATACAACAAGCACATGCTATCATATCTAGTAAAGTAGTACAGTAGCAAATAAATATTCTAGCCAATAGGAGTTGCAAATTATGAAGTTCCATTTGAAATGGAGAGAGCGCCCCCGATTCCTTTGAAAGTGGGGTCAAATTATATGGACCAAGGAGGAGGTCCGGTATACCACGACAGAGCCCTAAGTGCGGTACACCCAATACAGCATGCTACGCGTCTCACTGAATTGGACTCGACGATCCCTTTTTGGGACCCACCAAACCAAATCTCGAATTGCATTGATTCCCCAATAATATTATTTTTTCTCTAGAATAACCATCAAATAAATTCGGAATGTTCTAATGTCCCTTGTTATGATGTTTGAAAATGCATCTGTACACCTACTCCGTACTTGACCTGTTTTGCTAAGAATATATAATCACTCTAGAGCATTAAAAAAAGCTCAATTCCTCTTACAATGTTTTAATGTCATTCTTTTGTTTATGATATTTAATTTAAATAATGTATATTTTTACAAATAAACTTCCAAAGAATCGTGTGAGAAAAAAGTTCTCTTTCTCATGCTAGTTTTATATCTAGACTTAGAAGAGCACAATGTTTATGTCTTTAAGAAGATGTAAAGAAAAAGCACAATGTTTTTTGATGTTTAAAACACATTTAACTGTCCTATCTTTTTAACTTGATAGACCAAACAAATTCTAGAGTTTAGATTCTAGAGGAATGGCAAACTCTTCAACAACTTGGATCATTTGACAAAACCTTGACGTGTTTACTTGTTTAGTATGGTCCGTTACCACTCACGCCTCTTATAGAAGTTCTGCATGCATTGCTCACCTATATATACCCCTACACTTCGCATCAAAGCTTGTCAACAAATTAGAGTCGAGTGACAACTTAACAAACACAAAACAAATACACAATGGCTAGCGCTAAGACACTTGCGACTACACTCCTACTGATGCTTTGCATCAACATCATTGCTGCTGGAAGGGCATCAGTTCGCTTAATGGGTGAAACCAACAGTAGTGCTGGCGGTGGAGGTGGAGGTGGAGGTGGGGGTGGAGGTGGTGCCGGTGCGACAGGTGTTTCAAGGTACTTTCCCGGTTCCCAGTATATACCAGGTCGTGGAACTGGATATGGGTCTGGTTATGGTGAGGGTTATGGCAGCGGTTATGGTAGCAATGGTGGTGGTGGAGGTGGCGGCGGCGGCGGCGGAGGTGGAGGTGGTGGATCAAATGGTGGCGTTGGTTCAGGATATGGGGAGGGGTATGGTGAGGGATATGGATCAGGATATGGGTCTGCTGGTGGTGGTGGTGGCGGCGGAGGAGGTGGAGGTGGCGGCGGTGGAGGTGGTAACGGGTCTGGATATGGGGAAGGTTATGGGTATGGAAGTGGTAGCGGATATGGATCAGGTGGTGGCGGTGGCGGTGGAGGAGGTGGCGGTGGCTCTGGGTCTGGAAGTGGATCTGGATATGGTAGCGGGTCAGGCTATGGAGCTGGCAATGCTTCTGGTTATGGAAGAGGAGGTGGTGGAGGCGGCGGAGGTGGCGGTGGTGGAGGAGGAGGTGGTTCTGGATCTGGATCCGGATATGGTTCTGGCTATGGATCCGGCTACGGTAGCGGTGGTGGATAGATTAGTTCATTACATATCAGGCATTTGAGTTAAATTATATATACCTTTAAATAAACAACAACCTAGTCTATAATGTGGTTGGGATATAACACGTTTGTTTCTGTTAATTGGTTAATCTCAAAAGTAAAATTAGGTTTTTTTTTGTAATATAATTAATTTGATACTTTTAATTCTGTCTTTTGTTTTAAAGAGTTAAATATACTGTGTAATAATTTATTGATAATTGATATCATTTTGATGTTGTTATAATATTACTTACTGTTTTGTGATGATTTATATGAATTTGATGTTGTTATGATTTACTGTTTTGTGATAATTGTTTACTTTTGCGTATATATTCTAAAATGTCTATGTTCTTTTGAGAAATGACACATTTTCTTTGGAAACTTTTGCTCGCTAGTAGATGATCTGATAAATAGAAGTTTTTAAGACCGTTCAATTATTATCACACGGTTCAGACTTTAGTGAGTGGTTTTAGTTGCTTTCCATTTGTGAGTAAGACAAGGCCTTATCACCCTAGCCTTGCTTTTCATTGTTTCAGAAAGCACAAACTATCAACCCCCGAACTATTATCATTTAATAAAAACAAAATTCTAGATTATATCTTTACACATATATGATAAGTACACTTCAAAATTTATATTGTTTGGATATGAAATTTCGACCCATATGATTTTTTTCTGATTGATAATAGAAAAGAAACATAAGAACATCAGAGAGTCGAAATTTAAAAAACATGTCCTCGAAAGAGTCGTTAATTGTGATTTTCGTTCCATAAGGATTGGAAATTTTAAATGCGGCCGAAAAGCCTGGGTTGCCAGTTCAAACTTCAAAGTTTGGCTTATTGTTTTATTTATTTATTTTTTTAAAAAGATACTGATGTTATATATAGCATTTTACAGTCCAATTTGAATCTAAAAATACTCCAAATTCAGGTAGCATTTCTACAGTAACTTTTGGTGACATCAGCAATCAATCCTATCTAAATTTCTACAAATTATTATGTTGTATTTTGTGTAACGGGTATATCCAAGCTTTTTTTTTGAGTGAAACACGGGGATATGTTCACAATCCTATGCACCAAATAAATGAAAAAGAAGTTGTCCCATGTGCATTCTTTGTGGATTGTTTATGGCACCACATTCATATTATTAAATGTAACAATTCTTATTCAACAATCTTTTTCAATTTGCAACATGACTAATTTACAAGTACATAGTTACATACATAAGGTCAAACAAAAAAGGAAAAAAGGGGCAGCGTGCCATGTAGGGGATGTTCAATGTATTTTACCGTTAGGCCCACCAATTTTGCTATATTTCATATAATTTATATATATTTTTTTAGACCCACTACTTGTCTTCATTACATAATACAATTTTTTATAAATTTTAGTACTTTTATTTAATTGTTTATAAGTTATTATAAAATTATTTCTGCATGAAATTTTATCGATATTCTTAAGAAATTATAATAAATCAAATGACATATTTTTAAAACTATATTTTAAATTATATATTTTTAAAATTGTTGTTTTTTATATATTTCAAGACACGAATTATTTTTTTTCAAAACTTTTGCTTGATAAATTTTAATATGACTATTATTAATTACAATTATATTACTAGAATATATTAATAAACATAAATTACATAGAATCAAGTGATGCAGTTTTTTGTTTTATATATCAAACAATACTACAATGTTGGGAACATTATCTACAGTAACTTTGGATGAAGTCATATCTCCATTTTGAAAAAAAACAATGGACATCTCCATTTCAAAAATTTCAGATTAAATATAGTTTAGTTTTTAAATTGTTTAGCTACATTTAAAAAATCATTTGACTATGAAAAATTATATGTGTGCTCATAAAAATGTAAAGGATTTAAAGATGTAAATTTTTTTAATTATACTTTTAGAAAATATTTTAAATAATTTTATGAATCTCATAAAATTTAATATGCATAAAAGTTTCTAAAATTGTTTGGAGGCCTTGAATAAATCATTTGGCTATGAAAATTTATGTACTTGCTCAAAAATATATGAACAATTAATTGATGTAATTTTTAAAGTTACAAACTTATAAATATTTTAAAAAAAATTTTGAATCTCACAAAAATTGAATTTCCGTAATTTCATAAATGTCATTAGGTTTTTAATTATTCTAAGATATTTACAACTTCATAAGTGTATGAAATTTTATATAAATGATGTGAAGATTATAACAAATCCAATCGTGCCATTGAGCTATTTTTTATTTAATCATATAATTATATGAAATATGGAATATGGTTGGTGCTTTTAAAATTATTTGAGGACATTTATTAATCGATTGACCATAAAATTTTATATCCTTCATAAAAAAAAAATAAAATACCCTGTAATATAAAATGTCATAGTTAAAGAGTTCTAACATATTTTTGTCAAATTTCTAAATCTTATTACTCAATTCTATTGTTTCATAAATATAATTTTGTTTCTCATTGTTTATGAACCTTTCCAAAATTTGTTGATTCATAAAATTTTATAAACGTAAGAAAACCAATCGAATTTTTTTACTCCTCCTTAATTAACATAAGAAAACATCACACGCGAAGCGCGTAACAAAATGCTAATTTTTTTCATCTAAATTGTAAATATTTTATTTTTTTTTTCTATTTCGAGCAATAAATTATTTTTAACACAACATTTTTCCTGAAATATTTAAATATGACTATTAGTAATTATAATTATCTTATAATAATATATTTTTATGATATTATATGAATCAACAAAAATTATATGAAATCAAAGTGATATAGGTTTTTCTTTTATACATTTCTTTCCACTTTTGTTTGGTTGTTTATAAGATTTTTCTAGATTTGTTTGTATTAAATTTTGTGATTGTCTTCAAAAACTACGTAAATAAATTAATGTTTTTTAGAGTTTTAATATATTAATTTATCTATCAATATTTACATAATTTAAATGATATTCATTGATAGATTTATCATGTTAATCAAGTTCATCCTTCCTGTATTATTTTTCCCTTTCCTACCTCCAAACTTAATTGGCCATACCTCAATAACACCTCACGCGCGAAGCGCGTATACAACGCTAGTTTCAATACAAAAATGTGTTCCCTATCTTTCTGACGCTAAAGAATAAGTCGGCTTTTATTTTATTTTATTATTATAAACCTTACAAATTGTTTAGGGTAGAATTTTTATATAATTTAAACATTTGTTAATTATAAAAAAATATTTTAATCGTATTAGATGACAGGCACTGGACGTGTCCAGTATAGGAGTACAACTGGAGATAGGTTCAGGGACTGGAGACGCATACTGTATTTGGGTATTTATACCCACGGTGTATACGGAGTTTCGGACTGATTTTTTTTTAAGAAAAAATAGAGGTCAAGCCTCTATCTTAAATATATTGAAAATTAAATAGTTTACAAAATTTACAATGAGCTAATTATAAATAAAAACAAGAAACAAAAATACTAAAATAATGAAACAAAATCTTAAATGACAGAAATCACCCTCTCCTGAAAAATTTCCACTCAAGAAGCACTTCTTGCAACAAATCAGAAGGTTATTTTTGAACATCTCTAAAAGTTCTTGAGCATCTTTCTCTCCAGGTGACAAAATATGCAATTGCAAAGAGGTCCCTGACAGTGTGCAGAATTGCATGATTGCTCGGAAGTGCTGATGGTGAAGTAGGAAAAGCGAGAAAAGCATTAGCTGTTGCTGAAATTACATCAGATGACCCGAGCATCAATTCTTTGAGATGTCTGAAAAACTGGCACGAACCAAAAAGATGTGAAACTGTCTCACTGTCAGAAGTGCAGAGAATGCATCTATTAGGCAGATTCCGGCCTCTCTTTTGCAAGTTATCAAGAGTGGCAATCTTGTTTTGGAACATTAACCAAAGAAAAACTTTAAACCTTGGAGGTATCTTGAATTTCCAAAGCTTAAACAGCTTTGAAGCATGGCATGAATGAGAAGTTAGAAGAAAGTAGAGTGAATTGGTAGAATAAACATCAGACTTATGCAGCTTCCAAACTGCTGTATCAATGTCAAAGTTAGGCCAAGAAGAGATCACTGGTAACACTGATTGCATAAGATAATTTAATTGGAGTTGAGCATCCACAGAAGTGAATATAAGGGGTGAAAAAAGTGAATAAACATTGTGAGTGGAGATGTAGAATTGGTGCACAGATATGAATTTATTCAAGGCAAAAGAAAAAAGCTCAGAACAAGTGAATTGGAGTATCTGTGAAGACCAATTGTGCTGCCAGAACAGAATATTTTTTCCATCAGAGGGTAAAAAGGTCAGACCCACATTGAAAGAAGGAACCAGGTGCTTGAGAATGTTGGTGAACTTGCTATTCAGAGGGTAAAGAGAAAGAGATGATGACTGTAGAGTAGCAGCCAAAGGTTTCCATAAGGAATGTGTAGCTGAAGACCATTTTCAAAGCCATTTTGCAAGCAAAGCATCATTAAAAGCAGCAAGGTTAAGAACTCCAAGACCACCTGCTTTTTTTGGTTTTGTGACATAGCTCCAAGAAATCATAACTAATTTCCTTCTCTCATAATTAACTCCATGCCAAAGAAAGTTCCTCCTCAGGATGTCTATTCTTTTAACTACCCAAGATGGTAATTTAAAGATAGACATGAAATTAGTAGGAAGTGAAGATAAGCATGAATTAATTAGAACTATTTTTCCTGCCATAGATAATAGTGAAGCTGACCAGCCTTGAAGTTTTGAGCTGAATTTACTCAGTAGAGAATGATAATCATTTATAACTAATTGTCTGTCAGATAGAGGTAAACCCAAGTAAGTGAAAGGGAAAAAAAAAGAAGAAGCTAATCTGCAGTTAAAAATTGCTGCCAGAGAGTTTGATAAAGTGTCAGAGCAATGCAAAGTGATCGTCTGACTAATGAGAAACATAATTCAATTCTTATATTGAGCTATACTGTTCTCTTTTTATCTATATTCTATCATATCGTATAATAAACATCATCTATCAACCAGAGACCCGACATTGAAATGGGAAAAAAAATTCGCAGCTGATTTTACAGTTCGCTATCTATTTTCTCCAAGAAGCGTCTGACCAACATTCTAAATTTCTTCCTCTTTATTTTTTAATCTAAATTTTCTGTTACATCTCTCTCCAAATCTTATAGCCATTTAATTATTAGTATAATTTCTTTGAATAGTTCGACACTGTAGATTCGCAGCTGATCATTTTACAGTTCGATACTCTGTAAATTGAATAGTTATCTTCAAAAATGTGCTTTCGGCACAAGTTACAAACTCATATTTGGTGTGAATTTTAAGTTTTCAACTTATTGCACCATCTCAAACTAATTTTACTGTTGGATATATATTTTTCAAACATACTGTGTGGTCGAGGCTCAATATTCCTGTTGGTGTCGTTTGAATGGGTTAGAAATAGGATAGGAATAGCATAAATTTAGAGAAAAACACTATTCACAGGAATTGTGGGAATTGGTTATTCCGGGAATTGGAAATGCTGTTTGGATGATGAGTTTAGAAATAGCGTTGGAAAGTGTGAAAAGTAGAGAGAAAAGTGTTATTGGAAAGAGTGTTATTGAAAATTGTGTTAGGAATGAAATTGACTATTCCAAAACCGTTTGGATGAAAAATTGGGAAATGGAATTGCCAATTTCGGGAATTGGCCAATTCTCATGCATCCCAAACGCCACCGTTAATAATTCTGAGCAAGAATATCCCTGTTAATTACTTGAGAGTTGCATTCCTTGCTATCATTCATCGACCACAAAATCATTCTCTTTCGACCCTACTGAAGTATATATACACAGATGCTAGACATCATCTAATACGCCGTGTAATAAAAACAAATAAAAGGACATCATAAGCTATATATGTGTTATTTTTTTAGGGGAGCCTCAATTTACTCGAAATCTCGAAAATCCTCCAGGTGTGTGTGAAGTGTGAACGGCATCTATATTATTATTATCAAATCGATATACAGTATATATAGGTGAAGCCGTGAAGGTGGTGTCAGGTCGCATCGCATGTTTTGGTCTAATTCTACGAATTTGCGTATTGTCAACTGTAGCTGCATTCAAGCCCTGGACCCCCCGGTTAGGCAATTTTTTTACTTTAACGTTTTGAGATTGGACTTGGGAGTACTGCTTTCTTTGACTTTCTCGTTGACTTGAAGACCTTATCCGTGAGTTGTGAACTTGTGATGTAGATTAATTATTTAATTACAGTTCATATATTCGCAAATATGATGGTTGAACACTTACTTTTTTCGCCCCCGATTGTGACGTTGAATTTGTTGATAAAAGTTGAAGATATTAATGGTTTGCAACTTAATCTCAACTGTGAGTAAGTGAAATAAAAATTAAAACACTTAAAAATATTAATAAACGATAGTCACTACAAGAAAAATCTAGTAAAAAAATCTATCTAAAGACCATCCTTTTTTAGTGATTAATAAAATAAATAGGAAAACTATAATGATTTAGAAGTCAAAATATATCCAACTAAAATATTAAATAAATAGGGAATGCATTATTAATACCGCTTCATTATGCAACATGCATAAAATGTTTAAGATTACGGAAAACAAAGCTCACAAATTTTATTAATTTTAGATATTTTGATAAAGCATGCAGCATATAGCAACTAGTAGAAGTAACATAACAAGAAAAATCAAGTGGGCATAAAAATTAATGTTTTGTGTGGGCGCCACCGTATAACTTAAGCTGTATTATATTATATTATATATATATATATATATATATATATAAACAAATGCACGATCTAGCTATTAAAATGGTTTTAACAAAAGATGGATCTTTAATTACAAAAAAAAAAGAGATGAAATGTACGTACTTTGATACGCAAGCATGCACTATCATATGTTTCAAATATTTTAGCCAGTTGGAGTTGAAAATTATGAATTTCCACTAGAAAAGGAGAGAGAGCCTGGTCAAATTTTATGGACCAAGAAGCATGTCCGGTATACTACGACTGAGCCCAAAATGCCGTACACCCAACATTACATGCTACGCGTCTCATTTATTGGACTCCGACGATCTCTATTTGGACCCACCGAACCAACTCTAATATTGCACCACCGAGTCCCATTTACCCATAAAATAATTATTTATCTAGAATAATAGATCTCAAATAAATCTGAATATTCGAATGTTTGAAAGTGTTCATATCGCTAATAATTCTCTAGGTTGCCCTGTTTTTCTAAGAATATTCACTCTGGAAATTACCTAAAAATTTTAATCTAATACAGCAGTTTAGTGGTGTAAGGTTAGTAGGATTAGTGGTGTAAGGTTAGTATTTTTTGGATTTTCGAAGTATTTTTTGGAATTTCGAGGTAGAATAGTGAGGGGATGAGATTTTCGAGGGAATCCAACTAAACTCGCTAACCCCGCTCCCAAACACTAAATGATAAATTGATCTAAATTAATCCGAATTGTTATATACATGTCATTTTTTTTATATGATATGTGTATCTTTACAAATAAAATTTCAAAATCAAGAGACAGAAAACAATCTCTTTTACAAGCCTTGTTTTATAACAACAGTAGAACACCCATAATTAAAAGCTGGTTCTGTTGTGTGTATATGATTAACGAAGAAGCAAATTAACACTTAATTAGTCTAAAACAGTTCGTGTTCAGTTCATTTGTAAACGTTCTCGACTCCATAACTGAATAGACCAAAAGCATTCTAGAAATTATAGCTTGTGGAGGAATAGCGACCTCTACAACAACTTAGATCATTTGACAAAACCTTGACGTGTTTACTTGATTAGTATGGTCCAGTACCACTCAAAGACCTCTTTGTTGAATTTTTGCATGCATTGCTCACCTATATATACCCCTTCACATCCCCTCAAAGCTCGTCAACAAAGAGTCGAGTGACAAAAAACTTAAAACAAAACACAATGGCTAGCGCTAAGACACTTGCTACTACACTTCTACTGATGCTTTGCATTGACATCATCGCTGCTGGAAGGGCAGCGGTTCGCTTAATGGGTGAAACCAACAGCACTACTGGTGGTGGAGGTGGAGGCGGAGGCGGTGGCGGTGGTGGTGTTTCAAGATACTTTCCAGGTTCCCAATATATACCAGGTTATGGCTCTGGATATGGGTCAGGTTATGGTAGCAATGGTGGTGGTGGCGGTGGCGGTGGCGGCGGTGGAGGTGGTGGATCAAATGGTGGTGTTGGTTCGGGATACGGGTCGGGGTATGGATCAGGGTATGGTTCTGGAGGTGGCGGTGGCGGTGGTGGAGGTGGTGGAGGTGGAGGCGGTGGCGGAGGTAGTGGGTCTGGTTATGGGCAAGGTTATGGTTATGGAAGTGGTGGTGGATCAGGTGGTGGCGGTGGTGGAGGAGGCGGTGGAGGCGGAGGTGGTGGCGGGTCTGGTTATGGGTATGGAAGTGGTGGTGGATCGGGATACGGATCAGGTGGTGGCGGTGGTGGAGGAGGTGGTGGAGGAGGAGGCGGTGGAGGAGGTGGTGGCGGCTATGGGTATGGAGGTGGATTTGGATATGGTGGCGGGTCGGGTTATGGAGGAGGAGGTGGCGGAGGAGGTGGAGGTGGTGGTGGTGGAGGAGGAGGTGGTTCCGGATATGGTTCGGGCTATGGATCCGGAGGCGGTGGTGGATAGATTAATTGGTCCATTTTTTTGAAGGCATTTGAGTTAATATATACCTTTAAATAAATAACAAACATAGTCTATAATGTGGTGGAGAAATCAGATATTACACGGTTTATTTCTGTTAATAATAATTTATTGGTTAATCTCAAAAGTTAAGACTAGGATTTTTTCGAATATAATTAGATACATTTCTGTATTAATTTAAAGAGAAAGTTTATTGATAATTGATATCGATTAATTTATCGTAATATTACTTGTTGTTTTGTAATAATTGTATTTTACTTTGCTATATTCTATAAGCTCCATGTGAGATATATGCTTTATATTTTGAAAACACTTTCTTCCCGCTGCCATACGCCTATACCGTCTGATCTCAGTAATAGAAACTCGTAACATTGTCCAATTATAATTACACGGTCAGAATTTAGGTAGGAATTTGACTTCTTTTTAACGGCTCTGCTGCTTCCCGTTTGTGGGTCGAGGGTAAAAGCGAGGATTCTATCACCCTAGCCTGCTTTTCATTGATTAAGAAAGTACAAACCTTGCTGAGAGCCTGAGGGTTAAAATAAGTACGGAAGTATTTGCAAAAGAAAAAAAATACAAAAATAAGTAATGAAAATGTAGGTAACACTAACACATTAATTTGCTTTATTTTGTTTTCCCTGCATCTTGAGGTCATCCAAATTGTGAGACTATTTTCCGACCCTTCATTTTTTATAAAAATAAAAAATAAATAAAATACAAACTACGAACAATTAATACTCTAATTTCGCTGTTACATCTCTGTTCTATTCTGATAGCAATTAATCAGCCCTTGCGTGCCTCATGGTTTATTATAACCTTAGATTTATAGATAATTTGGAGTGAATTTTCAACCAATTGCACCATCTCAAATATAAGATATGTGCTGCCAAGTAACTGTGTGGTGGAGGATCAATATATATCCCTGTTAATGACTTGAGAGTTACCGTACGTGCTTGCCGTCTTCGACCAGAAGCCTGATCTGAGGTTCTGAACTTGAAGAAGGCCCAAAAGGATTATTTCCCACTGCTAGACATAAATTAGCTATTGGTGAGTACCCAAATACTACTTGACAGTATCTAATTAATGCGCCTTGTATTTAATTAAAAAGATAGTGATTAGTAAGGAAATAAGTGAACGAATAATTTAAGATAACAAAGTATTTATATCATGTTTTGACATCATTGGGTTTTAGTTATGTAAGGAGAAGGAATAAAAACAGGAGTAAAAAATAATATGGCCATGTTTGGTAATATAATAATAATCAATACTATAATTATAATTATTACTAATACTATAATATTTATATTTATTTATTTATTTATTTATTATTATTATTTGTATTAGTAATAGATATTACAATAATGAAAAACTATTTATTATTATAATATAATTATTATTTTATTATATTTATTGTAATTAAATTAAATGATGACAAATTTTTAAGAAATTAAGGTTATGGTTATTCTACGGTGCGGCCCACCGCACAAATAGGTAATTTCATCATATGAAGTTTATTAAGTTTTTTTCTCTTATGACACATCGATCATACCTTATTCAATTTCCGTTTAGTGACATTGAAGATAATAAAATCAAGTTAGTCCATCCATGCTATCCCATTTTCAATTTACCAAACAGGCTTAAAAAGTAAAAAGTACATAAAAGAACAAAAGCTTTTTTTTTTTTTTTTGGTGACAGCTACAAAAGTTATATATGTGTTGTTTTCTTTTGGGGGCCTCAGTTAACTCAAGAGTCCACTTCAAATATGAAATATGTGAACAGCATCTGTATACTATTACCCAATCGACATATAGATAGTTTTTGCAACATCAATTAGTTTTTGAAGTCCGAATATTTTATCCATTTAAACCTGGTGGGTGGTGGCCGTGGCTCAGCCTGCTGACGGTATATCGTTTACCGTGTTTCGTGCCAACGGAACGGTTGGCGATACGAAATTCTATTTCGTTCTAGAAAACGGAATGAGAGCTCATACCGTTGTTGAAACGGAACGGTAAACGGAATGATCTATTTTGCTTCCGTTTCGACGTTTAGTGTAGTTTTTAGTGTAAATTAACGTGGTTCCGTTCAGTTCCTTCCAAACGAAACGAATAATGGAATGAAATGATATTTCGTTTTTTTAAACAGAACGGAAAACGGAATGGAATGATCATACCGTTGCTGAAATGAAATGGCCATACCGTTGTTAGAACGGAATGATAAACGGAATGATCCATTCCGTTGCCGTTTTAAACGTTAAACAGGTCGTGGGATGACACCTGACAAGTCGCGTCGCATGTTTTATTGGTCATATTCTACGAATTTGCATATAGTCAACTGTGGCCTCCTAGAAAGCCTGGACCCCCAGCCAGCAGGTAGTCAATTTTTTAGTTGGCATTACTGCTTTCTTTGACTCTGATTTAAATATTCGTCTCGTTGACTCGTAAGACCTATCCAGTGTAAGATAATGAATGATCGATGCAACACGATTGGCAATTCTAGTCAACTATGTTTTCGGATGTGCATTAATTATTACATCTATATTCACAAATATGATGGTCCAACATTTATTCGTCGCAATTGTTAGATTGAATTTATCGATACAAGTTGAAAATATTGGTAATTGCAATTTAATATCTTGCGTATGTTTGTATGTGAAATAGAGAAAAATGTATTTTATTTAAAATATAACATTTGAATAGTAGTAAACTAGTAATTAGTAATAAATATAAATAGTAGGAGAAGTAATGGTGAATGATAAATCGAAATATCTTCATATATTATTATGATATTCATTTTAAACCATCGGGCAATTTAGATACCATAAGATGTACTTAAACTGATAAAAAAGACTGACCATTAGTCGATGTTTGTTTACATTTTTTTTTTTATATGACACATATTAATAATTTTTGTTTCAGTAAGAATAGCCATTAATAATTTTATATAGTCTTTAAGATAACACAACATTTTTATCAAAAACTAAACAATTGAACTCATATTCAATTCGAGTTCAAACTAGTCTGAATTTCGTTTATTTTCAAACTGACTTCAGCTTAAATTCAAAACAAATTACAATCAAAATCAACTCTTTCATACTCAATTTGTTTACGGTCTTTTAAGTTCCCTCATTGTCTTTCTACTTTCTTGGTTCGGAGGAATTTATCAATTCTGTTCCTCAAAAAGAATTTGTCAATTCAGCCCACTACATCTGGACCAGGATCCTCTGGACGTTTTAATAAAACGTCCAGTGGATGTTTGTTGATCTGAGCCGTTCGATTTAATCTCGACGGTTAATTTTTTTCGGGCCAATATTTTTTCGGGAGTGTTAAAATTCACGGGACTCCTGCCGTTGAGATTAAATCAGACGGTTCAGATCTAAAAAACGTCCACTGGATGCCATCCAGAGGATCTGGTTCTAGGCCTGCATAACGTCTAAAACGGTAACGAAATAAGCAGCTTGCGTTAATCGTTTCGTTAATGGACGAAAATATTCTGTCTTTTGCGTCTTGCGTTTTGTTCTTATAACGCAACAAAAATTTGTTGCGTTAACTGTTTCGTTCAATAGAACGATCAAAAACGGTTAACCGTTGAAATAAAACCATGGAAATATTGCTCTTACAGCCATGAAAATATTATTGTTACAACAAAGGATACAACAAAATGAAGTTCTTATCAGCAAAGAATTAAACTACAAATCAACATCAAAATACAAAGTAAATGATCAAAAATTAGAGCACAACTATAGATGCCTACTACTAAATCTCCTACAATTAGAATTAGAGCACAACAGCTCCATCTCAGGGACTTGAAAGCAATCCTGGATTTATTAAGCACTGATACACCTGAGCCAACCCTATTTTTTGCATGACTCGATGCTTCTCCAACTAATCAGAAATGCTGAAAAGAAATAGAAGTGCTGAAACACTTTTGCAGCAACTAATCAGAAGAAGCAAAGAAACTGAAAAAAATGCAAAGAAGTCCTCCAAAAGTAGCAAAATAAAGATTATGCTGAAACCAAACATCAACTTTTACCAGTAAATCAGGTACAACACATGCTGATCGTCCTCCATCTCTGGCCACCTCCCTCTAAGCTGCCCTTCTTTGAATCTCATTATTGACGCCAGGGGTGACCTACAAGACAACCAATTTCAATCCTTAAAAACCTCTCAGAGTTTGTCCTTATCAGTTTTTTTTACCAGAAAATTTCTTTGTCATTGAGGCGAGCTCCTCCCTGTCAAGGTCAAGCGAGTTGAGTTATGGTGCAGTCGAGAATTGCTTGATCAACGACAGTGAGGTGAGCTCAGCTGTGTTGGGCTTGAGTAAGATAAAGGCGGAGGTCGTGTGCAGCAACCCAAAGTGGCTTGGATCCAAATGACAGCGCAAGGCGGCTTAAGTCCGACAGGTTGTCGAGTGACTAGCGGATGGGGGGTGCCGCTCGGTGGTGCTTTGATGTGGGTTCGAGAGAGAAACAGATAGAGAGAAAGAGACAGTGAGTGAGAGAGGGTTAGTAGGAGGGGTTAATGGCGGAAAGGGAGGGAGGAGCAGATGTGCAATTGGAGATGAGAGTGAGGGTTCGTGCTCTGGTGTGGTTTCGAGAGAAGCAAAAAGAAAGAGGAGACGAAGAAATGGAGGGGGGAGAGAACGGGGAAGGAACGGCGGAAAACCCAATAGTCTCCATCGTTCTCTCCGCCTTCATTTCCTCTGAAGCACGAAACAGACGAAATAAACGATCACGAAACATGTACGTTTCGTTAACCGTTTCGTTCTGAGATGAAACTGGATTTCTATTTGCGTTAACCGTTCTGTTTTTAAAACGAAACCGAAATTCTTAACCGTTTCATTCCGTTTCAGACGAAACGAAACGAAAAAACGATCGAAACGGTTACCGTTTTCACCCGTATCTGGTTCCCACTACATCTGAGGCATTCTGCTTTTAATAAAACTTTGTTCGGATGTTCCTTTTCAGGGGGCTTTGAACCCAAAACTTAGGCCCAATGGATCAGCCTACTGGAGCGATCCATGCGTTGTGTGCCTCAAAAGGATGAGACTATTTCTTCAAAAAAAAAAAAAAAAAAGGATGAGACTAAGTTTATTTTGCAATTGCAAAATAATCTCTTTTTTTTTTTACCATAAAGTTAAAATAATGTCAAGTTGAGAAGTTGATACTAAAATGCTAAATTGGGGAAGCTCACAAATAATGTCAAGTTGAGAAGATACTAAAATGGTAAGTTGGGGAAGCTCGCATAAGTATTTGATAATAGAGAAAAACAAATTTGCAATTATTTGATCATTCATACAGATTTTTTTTTTCCTAGTATATATAGTCAATTAATTAGCTAGTCCGCAATTTTAGTTGTTGTTCTCCTCCAATTGTCTTAAAGTGACTCCAAAAATACAGCATCCGCTAGGTCATGGCTTCCCACTTTTTACCCTTTAAATAATTTAAAACTATTTTTTTTCTAGATTGAAGAAAAGAACTCAACTGTCAAGTCCGTGCATTGTGTATAATTCAATTTGCATTTGAGAATGATGCGTGGATATTGAAAATAACAAGAGTGCATTTAAGGGGTTGCACAATAAGTTTGAAATTTCTTTTGATAAGTATTTCTTTTGGCTAAGTAGGACTTCTTTAATTTCGTTCATCTCTCTCGTAATTTCATGTGATATCTTGTTTAAAACTGAGAAATAAACACTTAGGTTCTGCTCCACAACACATATGTTAAAGGAGGTAGAGTAGAGAAGGGAAAAGTTGTTTAGATTTTGTTATCTTCCAAATTGGAATATACAAGTTTAAAACTTTTCTAATTTGAGTGTGTCATTCCATTGTCTTCATTTCCCTTCCATTAATAATTGATTTGTGGAACAAGTAAATTGATTCGGGCATAGTAAACGTTTAAAGGTTTACTCTACATTCTTTCCCCTTCCTTCGAAAAGCCTTTCCTGGAGCGGACCCTTAGAGCACAAAACTGCCTTAATGCAATTTCGAAAGAAAGCAAGGTCCCAATGGTAAAATAATAGATATATCATGCCATAACTCGAAACAGGTTGTACATGGTTGAAACTAAGGCTGTGCTCCAGAATCGTGTATTAAAGGAAGGGGAAGGGACGGAGAGTGCGGGAGAGGAAGACGAAGGTGCGGAAAAGAGTAAAGTTGCGAACTTTACTCGCTCCGGTGATGGCCAGAGTAACCAGCGAAACCAGCGATTAAATTGCTGTTACTCTGTGTACACCCCGATTCGGGAGTAACGAAAATTGAAGATCTGGAGTAACCGGCGCACCTTACTCCCCTCTCCGTTACTCTCTCGTCTTCGTAGTGGAGCGAGTAAACGGTACGGACTTCCCTTACTCTCCTCTCCTCTCCCTCCGATTTGGTGTTCTGGAGCACAGCCTAACTTACTTCATTTCTTCAATCGACCATTGTTGCTGTATCGGCTAAATCATGAAGGTTAGCTTTAAAAGCATATGTATAGCACCTATGAGAACAACATAAGTTTCATTTCATCCGGTGTATAAAAGATTACTAATATTTCAAACTTAGTGCCATTAGATCCAGTACACATGGTATCATCAATCATGGTTATAAATCAACGAATTAGGTACTTAGTAGTAAATTAAAAATATGAATTAACATGAACTAAACACTTAGATGCAAAACTTTCTCGCAAAGAGCCTCATCGGTACCAATTATGCACACCACTGTACCAGTGAGTTGGTAGTCCCACCAACATAAGCTTCTTCATGGCAAACCAACCACATAGGTGCCATCTCCTCACACCTACAATGCTACAGAACTCGATCCCATGAACTGCCGTGGCTGGAGATTACCGGAAAATTGAAGGAAATTTAACGGGTTCGCGCCCGAACTTTAGGGCTCCGATAACAAAAAAAAAACCTGTTTCTTTCGTCTAAATCAGCGTGTCGTACTCATCCCGAACCACATCCTCTCCAGCCGAACAAACGACAGCACCATGCTGTCGTTTGGTTTTTTTTTAAATATTAAAAAATTTTAAAATTCAAATGTTGAATCCAAACCGTTCATATTGTTAAATTTTACGAGCGATGCGTTTTCATATAAGTTTCATGAAATTTGGAGTTGATTTGATACTAGATTAAGTGGTCAACAAATGAACGAACCTGGTTAGATTAATTCTAATACGTTCATAATTTGACCACTTAATCTAGTATCAAATCAACTCCAAATTTCATGAAACTTATATGAAAATGCATCGCTCGTAAAATTTAACAACATGAACGGTTTGGATTCAACATTTGAATTTTAAAATTTTTTAATATTAAAAAAAAAAAACCAAACGACAGCATGGTGCTGTCGTTTGAACGGCTGGAGAGAATGCTGGTCCGTACTCATCCGGCTTCCATGTGGGCTGTGGCCGAAACACATCCCACCTTGGCACCTTGTCGGAAACTAGATGGGGAAACGAGAAAGATTACGGCACAAAATTAATCTAGGCATGGAGCGGAGATTAGGCCCAGATCGCAAAAGTATCTGGCCCATTTTAACTCTAGCAAAATTTCCTTTTACACCTCTGGCCTTGACATGGACCTATCAGAAAATTCCAAAATAGCTGAAATTTTGTTGATCATAGAGTATCTTTCTTTTACAACAATAAAAACTAATTTATTTTAGTTGATACTCAATCATTTATGATGAATGGAAAAGGCGCTGTACATGTGTGTGGTTAGGGATGTATAGTGGGTAGGTTCACAATTTTTCATCAATATTTCACAAATCTTAGCCATGATAGAAGATGGTGAAACATCCTTCAATATCTAGCAATTATTCATTGAAAAAGATCGGGGATAAATTAAAGTAGTCATGAAAAAATTCGAGTGCTCATAAATTGGCAAGAGGAAAGTTTATATAGAGAAGTTTAGTGAGCTGCACCTTAATCAAGAGATTAATTAAGGGGTAAAGGGGGACGATTTGAAAGAACGTATTTTTTAGACCTTTTTATTTATGCCTCGTACTCTCATCTCCAAATATGAAGAGGGATACATATGTAGATATAAAAACATTTCCCAGTAATTGCCATCACATTGCCGAGTGAAAAAGTTGCCGATGAGATCGGTGCATATCTTTCAAATAAATGAAAGGTGCAAAGAGTTTCCACTTATGAATGGTTTGAGTACACTCGGAAAAATATTAAAGAAAATAATTTAGGCATTGATTAAAATAAATTCATTTACAAATCAATAGGAAAATAAAAGAAAGAGTACAAAAGATAGTGTGTCCAAGCTAGTATGTAAAATAGCACAAGAAAAGTGTTAATTTAATAAATAATGTGAAAAATAGTATTAAGTTGTACTAATTTGAACAATATAAATGGTGTTTATGATTGTGTGATTCAGAGTAAAATTAATCGTAAGAAAACTAACCTTGCTTCTTCAATAAAATTTTGTGTTAGTAAGATGAAGATCTAACAGTATTTTAGAAAAGAATTATTTAAATTGAATTTAATAAAAATAGCATCGATATTTATGGGTTGATGATTTTCCGATATAGTCTAATATATATACAATTAATGATTAACAGGCGAGTTTAAATGAAGTGAATGGGGGTGCAATGTCACCCATTCTTTTTCCCAATCAAAAATTTTTATATAAATTTTTTATTGTTATATGGACCATTTTCTTACGAAAACCACTATTTGAACCCTACAAATATAGAAATATAGTTTCATTGATGACCCCCAATAATTAAAAATTCATTTTTTTGACATGATAATTTTATTGATATCGATAAAAAAATGTTTAAAATTAGTCATTATTTATTTGAATAAACCCCATTCAAAATTTTTCTGGCCTCGCCACTGACTCTAAAGCTATAAGGTGTGTATTATTTGATTTTTTTTTTTTCGCTACACAATGAAGTGCATTTATATAGACTAGTGAGGGACAATGACGGATTAAAAGGGTCTCTCACTCTCTCCGTTTAATTCTGGTCTCAACTAGAATATCTAAGGGAAAAAAAAACGTAAAGTGTGTTTAGTGGTGAACAATTGATAAAATTAAATTTAGGTTCCTCTAGCAGCTACTTCCAAGATCATGCCTGCAACCAAACTCATCGTAATCAAATCCGTTTTAATCGTTAGAACAATTGGTTTAAGAGAGGGAAATATTTCCGTGGGTAACCTATGCCCTTTTTGAGTTGTATATATATTTTTTCTACTAATATGCACGTGTTTATACATACAATACCAGTAAGATGGTTAGAAAGTAGCTCATTAAATTCTCGAATTAATTGATAATATACTGACACTTGAAATTTTAAAGCATCTTTCTCAAACCCATGACACAATGAATTAATGAAAATAAACGGTGTTAGTTATTGCGTCTTGTCAGTTTTGGTCATGTATTATTTAAGAGTTAAGATAGTTGATAACCGTTCATGTTTAACAACTTTGACAATACTCTTTCAAATTAAGTAAACAATGACGATTAAATATAAAAAAACAAACATGTTAAATATCAACCGCTGTAATTACTGGACCAGTATCCAGCAGAGTGCCTACCTTCAATATGAGCCGTTCGATTTAATCTCAATGGTTAGATTTTTTTCGGACCTATCAATCTGGTATTATTCACGGGACACCATCAATATTGATCGGACGATCTGGATCTAAGGTGAGCACTCTGCTCACCTTAAAAGGTGAGCAATGGATTTCAGCTCGTAATTTCCGACTATTTGATAAACTGTAAAAATTACAACAAAGTTCATCATTATACATGTATAATGTGCATAAAATGTAAATTATATTTCAAATATTTGAGTTTAAAATTTTAAAGGATCTTTCGTAGTTGACGGAATTATCAAACAAATATGTTAGTCAACAGATTCAAATTATGTAATACGATTATTGTTGCTCGTTTCTCCACTATAAAAGAAAGAACCAAAACATTGAATAGAACAGTACTTTTTAGACTATTTCTGGTCTACTATCACGGTTTTTATACATAAATTTGAAAAGTGTTGCTTTGTTGAGAGAAAAACATTTATATGTCCTGTTTTCAACAAGTCAGAAGGCTCGTTAATTTCCCAATTTCATGTTGCCATTGTGTTGTTTAATCTCGTATTGCTATATTTTAGTCAAGTCAACCGTAGTAACTGAACACATGCGGTCCTTAAATTTTGGAGTCAATACTTCTCAAAATTATTATTTTTTTTTTGGAGTTGGTCATTCTTTTTGAGGAGTCTGCTAACTTTTTTTTTGGTATCATTCAAAATAGAGCATATCATATTATTTGCCGAAATCATAAAAATATCACTCTTAATATAGTTGTCATATTATTTGACGCTTTGTTTTAATTTAGAAAGTCTCGGATTAGAAAACCAAAAAGATTTTACAATCCAAATCAAGAATAATAACGGATACGCACTCAGATAAAGACATCTTAGGCCGTAAAATTTTATGGACCGTTGATATTTAAAAAAAATATTTATACAATTCTAATATACGCAGATAATTTAGATATGTGCTGATTTCAACTTTTAAGCACACGCCCACGATACCGTCACGTTAAAACTTTGCGCTTTAGTATGGATTAAAGATTCCAGTTTCACTACTACACTCAAAGTATTTGGAAACTAAAGTTTTAAAAAAAAAGCGAAAGGTAGACGAATGAGGCAGTGACGTGTTGAACGATATTTCCGAAGTAGTTACAATAAAGTACTATTATTTCTATAGTTAGAGAGTGTTGCATAAACCAGGTTTATGATTAAGTTGGTAGACTACGAAGTCCATGGGAATTGACCACCTCTTCTAAACTGCAGCTATTGCAGTTAAAACAACATTTTTTTTCAAATACTAAAATTAGCATATGTCAACAATAATAGTAAAATTATAGTATATTTACAGTAGGTTTACTATATATTAAAAATACTATAATTATCTTCTAAAAAATATACATTATATAGAAATACTTGTAAAAACTAAATAATAAAAAGTAAAAAGCTTCTATTGGAAGAACTTCGAAATACGATGTTGAATTTATTAGATAATTTTTTTACTATAAACTGAAATTTTTTATTTCTGAAATTACATAATATTTACATTACATCTTTTCGTCCTTTATAATACTCTTAAAAATAAGAAGAAGAAGAAGAAGTATTCACTCTTATCCACTAATTATTGTATGTTGGTTTATCTCTCTAAACAACAAACAGTTTGTTAAAACAAATTCACACTAAATACTCATTGAGTTTGATGCATACAATTAATTTGCTAGTTCATCCAACTTCCCGTGTATATGTTAAAATCCTATATAATATTATATCAAACATAAAATTTATATTTCTTAATTCAGAAATTGCTACAGTATTAGCGTTTACCTCTACAATATCAATGGATAAGAAAAAAATTACGACGCAACAATATTAAAAAAAACTACTATAGTTATCTTCTCAAAAATATACATTATATAAAAATACTTGTAAAAACTAAATAATAAAAGTAAAAAACTTCTCTTGGAAGAACTTTGGAATATGATTTTAAATTTATTAGATAAAATTTTTTAGTATAAACTGAACTTTTTATTTCTGAAATTACATAATATTTACATTACATCTTTTCGTCCCTTTATAATACTCTAAAAAAATAAAAAATATTCATTTTTTTCCACTAAGTAGTGTATGTTTGTCTCTCTCTCTAAATAACAAACAATTAGTTAAAAAAAGATGACTTTCATGCTCATCGAGTTTGATTCATACAATTTATTTGCTAGTTCATCCTGCTATACAATATTATATCAAATGTAAAATTATACTTCTTAATTCAGAAATCTCTGCAGTATTAGCATTTACCTCTACAATGTCAATGGATAAGGAAAAAAATACGACACAATAATGTTCAATTATTCATCATTAATTATTTCTATAACAAAAAAAAACATTATCAATCCTAAAGTCAATCTATTTACAAGTTTCCAAAAATAAGATAATATTTAATTACAATTATTGCTGCATAAAATCGAACAGTCAATTTTACAAATTTTCGTAACCAATTAATTTCCATAATAACAAACTAAACAACAGAAGTTAAATGCATTCCATAATCCAAGGCCCCATCAAGTTCAGCCATTTAATTCTAGACCGCTCTATTATACACTCCTCCTACCCCATCCACCCTGCATCCAAGTCGGTGTTCAATTCACGCAGCCTATTCCTGCCACTCCATTTCCTCTCGCTAGATATTTTCTCCACAACTCGCTACACAACCCCACATAAAATCTCCCTCCACAAAAACAAAAACAGAGGCACCTGCTTTCCTCTTCCGTCTCTTCTCGTTCTCTCCTTCCCTTCAAAAATCAAAACACTAGACTCCAACTCTTCCACGCAGGTCCAACTTCCAAACCCCTAATCTCCTGGAACAAGTTACAACGAATCAAAACACCTTTTCAAATTCCAATTTCTAATTTCTAATTTAATCTCTTTTTCTTGCTTCTCTTCCGATGTCCACTCAAAACCCTAACCCTAGCACGGTGCCTCTGGCGCCGGGGTTTCGATTCCACCCCACCGACGAAGAGCTCGTTATTTACTATCTCAAGCGCAAGATCTTGAATCGGCCCCTTCGGCTCGACGCGATTGCGGAGATCGATCTCTACAAGTTCGAGCCATGGGATCTCCCTTCCAAATCGCGGATCAGAAGCCGCGATTTGGAGTGGTATTTCTTCAGCCCGTTGGATCGCAAGTACTCTAACAAGTCGAGAACGAATCGCGCGACCAAGGAGGGTTATTGGAAGACGACGGGGAAAGATCGGGAGGTGAAGAGAGGAGATCGTATTGTTGGGATGAAGAAAACGCTTGTTTTTCACATGGGTCGCGCTCCGAGTGGTAAGAGAACGAATTGGGTGATGCATGAGTATAGAATTGAAGGGGACGGCGTGTTGGAGGAAGCTCCAGCGACAGCTGTTTCACAGGTACTAATTTTGGGATGGTTTAATTTTTTGCGTTTGGATTTAGACGTGGTGTTTTAATTTAGGCCTTTTAGCTTTGGGTAATGCAGGGTCGGTCTAACTCGGGAAGTCTGTGATTTGAGTTTAATTTTTTTTATTTTTTCTATTCTTCTAGTTAGATTGCTTAGTTGAATTATTGTTCCCAATTGTGTCTGTGTTTTTATTCCTTCAGCAGTTGGATTTGTAGGTTTGGGTTGTTGTATGAGGCTGAACCCCAATAGTTGAAATGATTTGGTTGTTACAACAATGATGGCTCCTCTAATAAGGAATTACAGATCAGGCAATGTATTTTCTGGTCATCTTAGAAATTGGGTCAACATATTGCAAAGTTTGGTGAGCTTTTTGAAGCAGTTGGTCTACACTCTGCATTTTGGGTTTTATGTATTTGTTTGTATGGAAAGGCTCTTTATTTTGGGTTTGAATCAGTTCTGCCAATTTTCCTTGTGAGTTCAATTGTTGACGATTGTTTTATAATTTGGGGTTGGTTGGTAGGATTTGTATGTGGTGTGTAGGATCTTCCAGAAAAGCGGGTCGGGTCCTCAGAATGGGGCACAGTATGGGGCTCCATTTATGGAGGAAGAATGGGAGCAGGAGGTGAATGGAGGAGATGAGGCAATGGCTGCAGTCATGCAAGTCGAGAAAGACGATGACTTACAAGATGAGTACCTGCAAATGAACGACCTCTTACCTGTAAGTGCACGTCTCTGTGGATTAGTGTAGCAAAAAAATTGCCACTTAAGCTCCTGATCAGCCCCTAATAAAACTAACTGTTTTGTAAAGCCTCATTACCTAACAATGGTTCAATTGTTGGAAACATTATACCAATTGTGCCAAATGTTGTGCAATTAGTTATTGATTAAGTTTCACGGTACTACATAATATGAATTTACCCCAAAATGGCATTGATCTTCCATGAATTCATTTTGTTACTAGTCCTGAACAAAGCCTTGTTATATTGAATATTTTGTGACTAGAGTTCAGTTGGGCATCATTTGCTCCAGTTCAAGATGTGCAATTAGGTGTTGACTAGGTCAATTCACCATTACCTCAATTTCTGTTAAACTAAGCTTCACATTATCTATAAATCTGATATTATTTGCTGCAACATAGATGATTACATTACTGAGATACAAGCATATCTAAAGAAATATTCCCTGTGCTGGTCTTTTTCAGAATGAAAACCCTATCGATCAGAATCCTTCTCCTCTCGCCAACCCGAATCCTGATGTGACTTCTGTGCCTAATATTCAGCAGGAAAAGGAAGAAAATAAGCAGCCAATCAAACAAGAAGTAGATGAACCAACCAACTACACCAACAAACCTGCAGATAATTATAATGAGAACTTTACCAAATCAGAGTGGCCGCATGAAAGCTTATGGCCACTAAGGACACGAGATGATCCAACGTGCCCAGGTGGGGTTGACGAGATTGTGAGCCTATCAGAGATACTGGATGTTGATGAGTTCTTTGACAATACGGCTGATGGAACTGAATCCAATTTGGAAACAGGACAGGATGGTGATCTAATAAGGTCTCCTCTAATCTGTGATTATAATTATGCGAGCAGTGAGGTAGATGAGGGCAAAACAGCCTTCTACAATGTGAATGAGGATGATGGGGTGTCAGATGGGAGATACTTGGATGATTTGATGGCTTACTTTGATGAGACCGAGGTTGACATTAAATATGATCTTTCGGCATCTGTGCAGAATGCGGATGAATATAGCACCGAGTGTGCAGATGTGCCTGCATTTGTGCAACAGGTATGTAGTAGTTGTTATAATTTGTTGATTCGATTTGACTGAGAGCATAGTTGAGGTGCAGATGAAATAGAACATAAATAGAAAAAAGTGAAGAGGGTCTAGTGCCATACATTTATCTTTATCTTTTATTTTATTTGTTTATTATTATTATTTGTTTTTTTTTTTGTGAACTTCGCAAACCTTCATAAGTTGCCTGTTGTAAACATGTTCAATTCATCAGGATAGGGTTTGTCCTATATAGTCAAGGTTCAACTCTGGCACAGGAATCCTAGCATAATTCCTGGATGTGTGCAGTTAAGACAATACACAAATTCTGTAGTATTGGAGCTACAAATATATTGTTTGATTATTAGTATGCTGTCCTACCAGCCATTATCTCCATAATTAGGTCTGGCGAGGACTGTTATTGCACCACTACTTGGTATGCATTCGCTTGAATGACTTTGACCAATGAAAAGTGATTATCTGGTCCAAAGCTGAAATCGGTGTCAAGTGAATTCAAAACAAAGCTTTACGCAAAAGAGCTTGATATTTGGCCTACTTTGTACTAATAGAGCCCCTCACTCTCTCTCTCTCTCTAGGATGATAATGTCATGGTGAGTGATGCTACTCCCAAAGAAGAGCCAAAGGAAGTGTTCATGGGTGAATGTTCCACTTCTGCCGAGCCCTCATCATCTGATGACACCAACCACTTGAAGAGAAAGACCTTTGATTGCCCTGAGCTATCAGGTATCTTAAGTTCTTTGTTAAATGTTGCACTTAAAATCTGATATAACCTATAAATAAAATATGCAATGGTGTGTGTGTGTTCTTCTTTTTTTTGTATCTATAAATAAAATAGCGATTCCAGAGTATCAGTTATGTTACATTTGAAAACTGAAGGAATCTGGTAGGATTCAGTTTGATTCCTATGTCTCTGAAGGTCCCTTGTTTGTTAATTAGACATTAATGATAGTACATACAAAGTTGTTTATCACGAACAATCATAGCATTCTTGTTTGTTACATATCAATCTTGAAAATAGTGTACTTGCAACTTTCAAGTCATTAACCAACTATACTGGTACTATTTTGTTGAGGTTTGTGTTATTCTTTCTATTAATTTTTTTGACGAGTCCCAGGATATCTTGCTATGTTGCCTGCTTTAATTTTTGCCTTGAGTTACTCTTGGCTCAAAAGTCTAAGTTCACTGTTGCTTGGACCCAGAAACCCCTTTTAACCCATCTCCTTTTGACATGCAGATGAATACAGTGACAAATCTTCCATCAGAAAACGTCTTGTCAGTATGTTGGGATCAATCTCAGCGCCTACTGCTATGGCATCTGACTGCGGCGCTGGATCCAGCAAGTCAATTGCAGCAGCCAATTCTGCTGGCCCAATTCGTGTAACAGCCGGCATGATCCAAATAAGGGGTGACCTCGACTGGTCCTTGCACAAGAATGGAATGTACAGCTTTGTTTTCTCTTATGGCACAGATGCTACTGATCTTCTGACAAAATCAATGCCATTTGAGCCAGCAATGGTCACAAAAATGCAAGACAATGCAGCTTCTGTTATTTTACGGAGCGGGTTTTATCTTTTCTTTGTTAGTCTGGCTCTTCTTACCTTGAGCTATAAGTTGGCTATCTGTATCCGGGGCTAGACAGCTGCTCTGGCTTCTTTTGGGTCGTATTCATTTACGAGTATTTATTAAGAGATTGAATTGAGCTCGGGGAATTCGACTTTATACGCATAACATATCATAATGTTTGTTAACATGTATACACTTTTGTTCCATGATCTCCATGGACCGAACCTAATGTTTGTAGGGTTTAGAATTCGATAAAATTTGGGAAGAAATCATCTACAGACTAGTGATGTTTTTTAACAACCCTGTTGTTGTTTCTATTGAAAGTGTGATATGCATGTGCATGTACTAATTTTTTGTCAGATTATTAACTTGACTACTGATGCATTTATTATGGTTTTTTATGAGTTCACTTTTGTCTTTAATTTTATATTGTTTGCGAAGTTACAAGTTTTTAAAACCGTTGCTCGTGTACTAAGAAATAATTCGAACTTCATAGAACCAAAAAAATAGCAAACTGTTGTAAAATTAACGACTGAGTGAAAATTTACATCTTATATTTCAGCAAAGCAACTATAATTGGGTACAAAGTTCTCGGAAAAAAAAAAAAAACCATAAATTGGGTACAAAAATTATCTAAGGATTTTCAGGGAAAATTGTTTGGATAAAATCCAAGAACCGTCTAGAGTAGAAATCGGGATCTACAGCAGAGATGGAGACGGAATCAAACTGAAAAGACTTGTATGCATGCTCAATCTTCTTTGATATATTGTAATCCTGTAGAATGTCGATTATACCCAGATACAACACCACGTCGTAGACGTCATGCACCTGTTGAGTCTCATCTTCACTTAGTACATGCTCAGCCCTTGCTGGCATGTTCACTCCTAGCTGGATTTGTAACCTGGTACAATTAGTACAATTAATAAATGAACTAAATAAAAGCCTAATCATTTTGAATAAAGGAAAACATAATTAGCAAAAGAAGACTTGTTGAATCTCTAATGTTCAACACCTTGTCAAATCATGTGGGATATACAACTCAAATAGGGAAAAAAAAGGAAGATAAATTTGAATTAACCTAGCAGTTCCAGGAAGGAGAAGATCGACTTCTTCAAAACCAGCAGCTGAGGCACGTAGGCGGCTTCCTCTGATATGTGGGCCCACCACAACACTATTTTCATCATTTGCACGCTGCACCAATACCAGTCCCCATGGATAGCTACCTGTCTCATCCTCCTGTGCATCTGTGCATAATTTGTGTCAATCTTAAACAAAGTTGTACAATGTAATTCTGAAGCAATTAGACTTCAAGCAAAATAGAAATAGCAAATGCAAGTAAACCAATATAGAAGGCAACACTGACCTTCCTCTGAAAGGACTGCAAGTCCTCGACGGGACCTGAGATGCTGGGGCGCACGGTAGTGTACCCCTAGCAACAGGCTGTAATCCATTATCCTTTGTGCCTCAAGAAATTTGCTATCTATCTCAATTTGCCTACATGATAGGTGGTAGTGCAAAATCTAATTAAATTTTCAAGTTCTCAGAAGTAGAACATTAATTAAATTAACAAAAAGATGGACTTCAAAAGGACAAAAAAGGCAGATCTGAGAATAAGAAAATCAATTTTTGAGAAAAAAATAAGAAAATCAATTAAGTATATGGCAAAAGGAAATATTCCTTCAGAGCATGTCGCATATAAGTAACAGATTTTTAGCTTTCATCAGGTTGCTTTGATAAGAAGATGCCAAATTCCAATCATTAGAGACAGGTTTAACGAATAATTTAATTAATCAGCTTTTAGCTATAGATGAATGCATAGCAAAATACTTCAGAGATTCACAAATTATTCATTTAACTCATATTATTTGCAAATTTAAGAATAATTATGAACAGTGTGTTTTTATTTTCGAATAATAAGGCTTTCAGATTTCAACTTTTGATTTCAATTTTCACCCTACATGCAATAGTAATAAATACTAAAAGCATTACTATGTCAGCTTTGTAGCATATATCTAAACAGCCTTTAGCAGAACTCTCTTCTCCTTTAGTCAAATCATCTGTCCTTTTCCACCTCTATATCTAGCTCTCTATGTGACCATTTCTCACTTTATTTGTAAATTTGTTGGTTTTCAAATATATTCTCCTGTTCAACCCATGATTGGATCTTGGTAAAATATAGTAAACACTTTTTAATCACCAAAACGGCAAAACTTTGACAATTTTGCATTTTGGACCTTGTAGCAATATTTATGTCATAAAGTTTCATGAGGTTTCTATTTTCTTTTTCTTTACCTCATTTATTTCTGTGAGTTCGTAACATCAGCTACAAACTATTTATCTTTAACAATAAATTAGTACAAGAGATGAAAGAAAAATGAGTTTTGCATAATAACTCCAGGAGTTAAAAAAAAAAAAATTGGTATATCTCTCTGAAATATTATATATTCTTCTTCAAAACCCATGGTTTCTCAAAAATCTATCAAGCTAAACTCCATCAGAAAATTTAACCTTTTAAAAACATCTTTTTCTGATTTTACCTTCCATAAAATATAGCATCATCTCAATTATAATCATACAACATTTGGTACCTCTCTATGTAAAATTCTCTGAATCTCAATTAAAAACATCTTTTTCTGATTTTACCTTCCATAAAATATAGCATCATCTCAATTATAATCATACAACATTTGGTACCTCTCTATGTAAAATTTTCTGAATCCTCCCTTTCTGATCTAAATTGTTCTGGATCTTAGTGTTCAACAAAACAGAAGTAAAGACTTCCATTTAAAAATCTAATCCATATTATGATAATTTCAAGTCCCTTGGTTCTTGTACTGATATTTCACCTTACATAATTAATGATCATTTTAATAATGATATAATGATAAATTTAGTAAGTTCACACTTATGTTCGGTTTGGTCATTCATTAAACTGTCCATCTGAGGAGGCTGAGATTATTGATTTTTTCTTCTTTGACCTTTAATTTGGTTGGAATGTTTGTAATACAAGGGCATAAGGGGGTTAAGTGAGCAACAAGGACAGTTCACTGCGATGGCATTTCTTGAACACATTCTGAACTTTTTTTTTTTCTCGAGAGGGTATATGAGTAATTAAAACCTGTCCTATAATGCAATTATTAACAGGACTTCTAACATATCGATTTAGTGATGTTCCTCATACATTTGCATAGAACAAGTACTGTGGCAATTTAAAGAAAGTTAACATGCGAAAAGAAAAAAACAAGTCTTACTTTAGCAGGGCTTCACGCCAAGAAGGTTCAAGATAGAAGCTATAATTTAAGTCCAAGTCTTTAAGTGTCGTGTTTTCATCAATTTCAATTTTGTCAGTCGATCGGCCCAAGGATGAACCTTTCAAGTCGAACCTTCTATGGATTCTCAGCTCTGTACAAAACATATTTCCCATTACCACAAACCGAAACTGCCAATGCACACAAGAAATTAGATCAGTAGTTTGATAAATATGTGAAAAATAAATTATGTAATGGCCACAAAGTATCACTATATAGTAAATCAATTCTTGACTTATTTTTTTTATCTTATCCTTTTGGATTGTCTGGGTCCCTTTATTAGGTTCTAGACAAGATCATCCAGATCAATATAGCTTCCATGCTGTTTTTAAGAAAGCAATTTATATCCATCTTTTTACGTAAAAAAATCCCTCACTGCATATATTGCATCTTATCCATGTAAGCCTTTACAAACAAGAAATGTGTGGGTAAGTAGGTTAAGGTAAATAGTCCTAAAGACCAAAATCAACTGGTAAACTAATAACAAAAGCAGCAATAGCATGAGACAAAATGACTATCCACCAACAGAAATCTTTTACTCGAATTATAAAGGAAAGAATTGTACCTTTTGACCACTGGAAGGTTTGACACGATGGAGGCCGAAGAACTTGGTTATCAGAGTGTTGTCATATGTTTTGACATGATGATAATAATCAGGAAGCATTCGCAGCAGTACCTGTCAAGAGTACAAAATAATAAACCACCCTGATGTTCTGTTTAAGATTTCAGAGAAACTATTGTTGATTATATAACTTAAGAAGCTATCAGAACAGCAGTTCCTGGTAGTCTCATATGCCCATCTATATTATTTTCTTTCAAAACCACATCTACTGGTCTCCAAATTTTCTTCAAAAAAAAAATGCAATATAAAATCTTTTGTTTCCTATACAATATGACAAAAGCAAGATGAGGCATCTGATCATATCTGAAGAAAAATGTGGGATAAATGGTAAATCCTTTTTCATGTCCAGTAGAGTTAAGAGTGGCACTTTTGTAAATTTTATTGCCGTATGAAGCAGGGGCGAAGCTAGGATTTCACGCTAGCAGGGTCCATAAAATTTTTTTACTGAAAAAAATATTTGTACTATAATGACATAATGTTAAATCAAGTTTTTAAAAACTCTATTTTATCTGTTGTATCTGGATTTTCATTTATATCGCACAACAGTTTTATTCGTTTTATCACCGTTATATCAACCGTTTTATCACCGGTAAACGCTATATCACCATCCAACCGCTAAACCACACAAATTACATTTTAAAACCTTGCATTTAATATAGACATAGTATAATAATTAATATCACATAAACAACTCTAAAATAATATCACATAAATAAACATGAGAAATCAAACATCTATTATAATAACAACATAAGATCTAGAATAATATATCCAATATATAATATAATAATCCAATAGTCAATGATCATTCATCCAAAAATTCTCTATTTTATTATAAGTTTTTATCTTAATAAGATTCATTGCGGAGAAAGAAAGAAGACGATTCATTAGGACAAATACGACATAAATCTATGTGCGATATTTTAGGAGTCGTTACACAATTCAAATCAAACATGACATGTCCAGCTGGGTCCTTCAAATTTTTGAGATGGGTCCCTAATTTCTTATATATTTGTTTTATTAACAAATCGTATTAAGTTGCACGTAAAATTTTTTTTTCAGGTGGGTCCATGGACCCACCAAAAGTACCGTGGCTTCGCCACTGGTATGAAGGACTTGTACACATTTTGGAGGAGGATAGTACCTGAACTTCAGACTTGCGAAGTGTCTTAATCATGAAGCGGTCATCTTGAGAGAGGAAAAAAACACTGCCACTTTTCCCAGGAGAAGAAAGTTCTCTAAGTGCTGCATCTCCACAAATAGACATCATGTAATCTGCTGCGTCTATCTTGAACATCTCTCGTAAGTTCCTGTCATTAGAATACCACAAGTCATTGATTTTCTACAATTCCTTTTTTTTTTGGCTTATGTTATTTTTGCAATTAAAGAAAAGGTACCTGAAAACCATTGGGCAGTAGTCCTTCCATTTGAAATCCTCCTGGGCACGGTGAGGAGGAGTCAGTTGCGAGCCTTCTTTTGGGAAGTTCATCCAGAAGCTAGCTCTTGGACCAAAATCTGACGCACGCACCTCACGTTTATGTATCGGCGTGATTTTCCCAACTGTATACCTAATTAAAATTGTAGTACTGTTCAAACACTATTGAGCTTTGTTTATAAAATAGAATTCACAAACGCAAGTTATTGAAGAACAGTCTGATGAAATAGTTGTCAACAGCAACTAATATGATAGACAAAATATTAATATTCAGTATAGTATAGTAAACTTTACCATGGTGCCCACATAAAACGAACCACAGAAGCACCGTGAGTGTAGTATCATACAGTAGCATAATAACCTCTTTTTCCCCTAATTTGTCTAACCAAATCTTATAGTATATAAGCAATTAAGCATCATTATCCACTTCCAGCCCAAATGGAATCAAATACTATTAAAAATTAATTGTATACCAGAACAGAAAACTTTCAATCGACCTCCCAGAGCCAGCTCAGCTACTGGCTATAACAGTAGGTACGATAACAATACCAAAACCTGGTACTCTTTTCTAATGTTTAGACAACTCGCACACTAACATAAAAACAAAACCAGAAGTACATGAAAAGAACATAACAGGTGTTTAGTGATTTCCGCAAACTTAAAGAGGAAATTAGAGAATGATGATGATATGAGAACCAAGAATCAGTAGTAATATAAACATAAGAAACCAAGTTACCTAATGCCGAGCTGTAGACTGAGCATAAGATCATAACTCCTGTGCCCCTTAATAATTGTCTCCCCTGGCTTCTTAATTTCCCTTACCATCTTCTTTTGACGCCTCTTTGTCTTTTTAGAAGGCAGCGGGAATGTACCACTCATCACCACCTCACTGATGAGTACCCCTTGCATATACTCCCTCTCCAAGATTGGTACACTGGGCTCAGCTGGTACCTGATCATCACTATCCCCTACAATCTTTTCTATCATCGCCCCCTCAAGACTCCACCTTCTCTCTAATGGCATATTTTTCAACCTGGATCTATCATTTGTAACACCAACTTTTATATTTCCCATGTCAACTGTAGATGAGTGAAGGATTCTTGACCCCAAACTGTGCCTCCTTAAATCAGGTAACAAGCCCCTTTTTCTAAGAACATTTATAGATAGCTCATGTGTGGCCGGCATTATAGATCCTTTGGGGTAAAATACACCTTTTCCATCTTTTAGTCCCCTTGTCCATGTACCAACATAGCAACCCCCTTCATTCCAAGTGTAAACCCCATAACCATGCATCATGCCATTAAGCCAATTTCCCTCGTAAGTGTCGCCATTTTTCCATGTAAGTATTCCTTTGCCATTCATCAAGCCATCTTTCATGTTTCCCTCATAAACATTCCCATTACACCATGTGTATTTCCCATGACCCTCTATTGAGCCTTGAATCCACGGACCTTCAAATACATCTCCATTTGGGTATATTTGTAACCCTAGCCCATGCTTTAAATTTAACTTAAATCGACCTTTGTAAGTTAAGTTATCAGGTCGGATAAATGTACCAGTACCATGCATGTACCCACCTGAATATTCCCCTTCATATATACAGCCGTCAGGCCATACGGTTTTCCCTACCCCATGCCTCATGCCTCGCCTCCATTCACCGTCATAAATGCATCCATCAGACCATATGTACTTGCCAGACCCTTCGGGCGTGCTACCCAATAGTGTTCCAGAATAGCTGTCCCCATTAGGAAGAATAACCTCACCAACTTTGAACCCAGCATTTGGGTCTAGACTACTCGATGGAGTTAAACCTTGTGAGAGAATTTGTTCTAGGTTGCAACTGCCCTCGCGGTAGGGCCCCAATCTGCCTGAACAGGTGGTGGTTCCTGGTTCATTGGAGGTTTCTATGTGGGCTGACATTCATAAATCAAGAAACAATATACCACCTTTTCGTCTCTCTTATGTAGTGACCTAAAAATAAGAATTTCAGAATTTAAGAGCTTGTTCATAAATTGTGGTTGCAATTTGAATTTTGGTGAGGTAAAGAGCAGGTCAAGTACTGTTATGTAAATGACTATCAGCGCTAGTGTACCAACCAGTCCAAGAGTGGATATTTTCTTAAAAATAAAAATTAAATGTGGGAACCTAAAGCATGTTTTAACTATAAATTACCTGTACCGGCAATGCTCTGTACCAGTCAGCTCAGCTACCAATCTGTACCACCAATCCCTGTCTCAGCAAAGCAGTGGCTCTTGGAATCCTGTTAAGTGTTAATTGATCCACAAAGTTAATTAAAAAAAATAAAATAAAAGGGCACCATACATTGAGCCAAGACAGAACAAAATCCAAACGTAAAGGATGGGATATAAATTTTTCTAAGGACTACCTCGAAATAATACATTCAAGGAAGCAAAAATAAAATCCCAAATTTCAGCTGAAGTTTCCAACAACCCAAAACTTGAACTTTCAAATAAAGGAATATCTCAAGTTTCCATTGTCATTGGTAAAACTGTTTCTAGAAATTCCTCTAAATGATTGAATATTGCGAATTCCTAACCAATAAACTGGATCACAAAAGGATTGAAAGTTGGGTATTAGCCAAGGCTACTACAAATATAACTTCTAAATTGTTAGGAGCAATAATGAAACTAAACTCGAAAGGTAGACTAAAAGGAGGGTTGTGGGGATTGAAAGGTTGCTTACAGCTCGCTATTGGCTTGACTAGAGAGGCATCAGCAGTACAAGATAGAGATTGGAGTGACAAGGGTAGAGCTTTTATCTGTCCAAAAAGGGTCACAACACATAAATGGTGCAGAGAAGAGAAGCTACTAAGCAAGCTACAAAAGAGAGAGAGAGAGAGAGAGAGAGAGAGAGAGAGGAGTGGTGTGCTTCCACACCAGGGTTCGTTAGTTTTTGTCTTCCAAGGAACAGGAAAAAAAGTAGAGGGTGAGATAGAGAGTTGGAAAGATTAATTTCTTTTTTTCCCAAAGCATGATTTGATTTTTTATTTTTTTCCCAAAGCATGATTTGAGTACACGAAAACGACCTCTCTTCCTTACACGTGCTTGTAGAAAACAATGACGAAAGTTCTAAAGCTATGATCATTCATACAATCATGAGTCTTGACAATGATTTAAGATAAACCGAATTTTGTACTCGAAACAGAAATTTGATCAAATCCAACCTCCATTTATTAAATTTGACAAAAATTTTTTCACTGTATTTATTGAATTTACAAACAATTTCTGTGTTTAAACCTAAATCACATTTTGGAATATTTGCATATAAGAGAGATTTAAACCAAGATGATAAAACCTTGTAAATTTGGTATAATTAGACGATTTTTTTTAAATGAAATAAGGGCACATTTAGATATGGTTTATAAAATAAAAGCATAGGTAAATTTACAAGAACGATTCGTTCACATTGACGTGATATAGTTTATAAAAAAAATGTTTAGCGCATGTTAGGCATGGGGACTAATTCTAGTCAGAAAAGCTCAAAGATGAATATTAGTTTTAAGTAGAAATTAAGAATTTTCATTAATGCGAATTGATTTTTCTAATTAGAAAAGACAACCTTATAAACTCCCAGAGAAAAATTACACCGATTCTATATAAGTTCATAGCACATCATCATACAGCTGAGATTTTAGAGTGTTCAAAAACCTAAATGACTCTAGCAATTGTCCACAAACTCAAGTATAATTACAAAATGAGCTTTTTTTCAGACAAAATCAAATTTTGTAACAAAAAGATCAATAAAACTTTTTTATATTCTTCAACTGCAACAACATTAATTTTATTTTTATGGATTTATCAGCAAAAGCAAAATTAAGTTGCTGAATAAATTGAGGAACAAGAGGAAAAAAAAAAAAAAGAAGAGAGCAATTAATATATATACTTTGTAAAAAGGAGGTTGGGCTCACTTTGTTGTTCTATATCAATAAAATTTTTTAAATAGTACGTTCCTTGAGATCTAAAATCTACGGAGGAAGATATTAAGAAAAATTATGTCTAGATTGCAATTGGATTCACGCCTTAAATTATAGTCCAACTAAACCCATGAATAATCTACTAAACAAGATCATTAAAGTAGGGGTTGCCTCACACTATTCGCACTAATTATACTTAATAATATGTTGTTAGATATTCTTGCATAATCACAATCAAACGCTAACGTCTTATATTATATTCGTTGCTTTCAAGGGTTCTTTACCCCTGTTTTATAACCTTCTGGAATATGATTTTGCCTTTATATGCCATGAGAAGTTTAATCAATTTGCAAATATTTTAATCCTCTAGCTTCATCTTTTAACTTTACATGGGTTGTTTCTTAGCACTTTGCCGTTAATCAACTCAAGGTTTAAGCTTTTTGCGGTTTAAACCGTAAAAATGGATCGAAATAAATGAATTCATTCTCCGTTTTAACTTAGAAACATGAAGCATTATAGGGAATTAAAATAAACAAGAAACTACGCCTCAACATTCATGTACATGAAAAATGTTTTAGAAGGATCGATATTGTAACTTTAATTACACAAGTATCTGTTGGCAGTAACCAGTTTGATTCAATAACAACCAACAAAAAAAAATGGTATTCATTCTGAACCAGTAAACCAATTGGTTCAGTGTGTGGTTTTCAATTGAACTAATGAACCGGACCGGCCGTTTCAAGCTACTTTCTTTTTTAGCTGGCTTAATCCCCGATTATTATTATTATAATTGGGGTGCTCTGGTCTTCAATTTGGTTTTATATTGCCTGGCCGGTGTTTCTTTTACTTTGGTTTTTTTGTTTAAGATTACGCTTCAGTTCATACTTTGTTTCTTTTACAATAGTCTTTATTTTCTTTATTTTTCATCTATTTAAGATTAATAATAACTAAATCTCAATGAATAATTATGACATCATTCCGTTTTGAAAACATTGATTGCGGGTGAAAACTTGTGAATTTTGGAAGGACAAAATTAGTTGGGATCAGCTTTCTTTTTTTTTTTTCATAAATCTTAAAGACTTAAACTAAACAGGTTTAAACTTGCGGCACATAGCACAAATTTTCAAAATTAACTGTATTAGCCGTAATTCTTTTTATTTTACTTTGGAGAACAGGATAGCCGAGCAGGCCTCAGTTTTTTCTTTTTCTTTTTTTCGTGATGAAAGGATAGTTCCAGCTGGTGGTGGTCAAAGATAATTATGAATACATGATTAAAAGAGACAGTTATGATCCATTAGAAGCATCGAATAATTCTTATGTAGTGACGCAGAGCTACCAAACGCAATCCAATTGAGAGGATCAATTGCAAAACTGTTGGTGAGATGGCACGGCTTGGTAGCGACGTGAGACAGTGAGAGGTCTAGCTTGTACTTTTTCAAACATTTTTTTATACATGCATCTACGATTTAGGTATTTCCTTGATTTACTATACCTGTTTCCAATACTCTCTTTTCCTGATGGCACATCTCATTATTTTGATTGAAAATTGATTAAAAAAGTCATATTTTGCATTTTTTTTTATAATGGTCTCCTCATGCAATGAAATAGTTTTCTTATCAAACTATGATTATCTTTTTTTCATATAAAATGCTTTATTCTTAAACATTAGATTAAAAAATGGTTATCCTTATCTAAACTTTAATAAACAAAATTTCTTATTCTTGTCATGTCTCACATGGCAAATAGAATTAGGTGTGACAAAAGATATTTGTGAATCTGGAAAGCATTAAAAGGGTCCGTGTGAGATTTTTTTCACATTGTTGCTTGTGCGCTTTTCTTTAATTAGACGGAAAAAGCTAGTTGATTCTCCATTCATATTAAGCGTCTACGAGGTTTTGAATTAATGCATTATCAAAAGTTTTAAGTGATCATTCTCCAATCATTTTTATTGCATTTTGACACTCTTTAACAATCCCCCTCCACGTTCACAATTTATTTTAAAACATGAAGTTTGAAACCACATAATGCCACATGCACTTCATCACCCTTTTTTATTTTCTAAAAAGATCGGAAGCACCGACATGAAAATCTGAAATTTCATAATAATCATTGATAATAGCAAACATGAAAGTCCGATTTCGAATAATATGTATAGTACAGAAAATGCGGAATTTTTTTTAAATAATCACAGTAATTTTTAAAAACACGTAAAGAGTGTTGATATTCTATAAAAAAAAAAGGGTTGAATATTCATGATAGTAATGACGGAACCCCAAACTATTAGCTTCTATTATGAAATAATTGTCTCATTAGATTTTTCCATGATAGATCAACGAACCAAGCAAAAATGAGCAAAACTAACTATATATTAATAACATACATAAAAAAACATATATAAAATACTATACGACCACACAGCGATTGATTGGTTGGAGCTTCATTATTATAAGTGAATTAATGTCAACACTAAATTATGTCAGGCACAACACGTTGCAAATCCGCAAAAAGTATGGTGCGACGATTTTCTTCAATTAAGAATCTATCCCTGCATAGCCTGCTAAAGCTCGTCAGCCTCTTCAAGAAAAGCTTCCACAAACCTTTAATAATCTTTTCAAAAGGAGTTGCATTAATTTCTTGGAGGAGGAAACTCACATGTTTAATGTTTCTTCACTTGTTGAGTGAACACGCTTCTTCACTTGGCGCTATCTTTTTGACATTAGTACAAGGTATTAATATAAAGAAAGATTAGTTGATAATTAATTATCTTAATAATTTGATAATCACAAAGATAAATTTAAAACTTAAAACTCACATTTATAAATTATAAGTATGAATTTTGTAGTATAAATAATATGCTCCTATAAAAGTAATGAGATTCCATGCATACTTTATTATTCATCAAGGATTTGAATTTTTCAACCGTTTGAAATTAATTGCTGTCGATGTATCATTAAATGATATCTAAATTATATGGATTTTTATTGATACTCTAGTTAAACAGCCAATAGATTATCGAAGAAATATTTTTTATGTTCATGAATTTTTCCTATATTGAGTTCAGAATATATTATCGAGATTTCAAATTAAGTCATCGTGGAGTGAGCTCATATAAAGTACGCGATAGTTGTATTTATTCAAATTGGATTATGTGATTGGTTTTAATTGATGACGTATTCTATTGGATGTGAAAGACGATCTAGAATAGGTGAACAATATAAAACATATATTCTCTTCTATTCCTTTTATTGTCGGTATTCGTAAATTGATTTTTTGCTGCGGAAATCACGTTTAACTATATATGACGACAACTAATTAGGAAAAAAAAAATACAAAGCTACACATTAACAATTTAAGATAAGTACACATCAAGTCATTAAGAAAATACTAAGATTGATAGCAGGATTCGAGAACCCGGCCGTATGATCAAGATGTTCTAAATGTACCTTGAGATTATGTTTTTCGGAAATATTCCATGCTATAAAAATATTTTAATAAGACTTTAGCTTAATTTCCTAACTCCCAAGTCAAAACCAAATTAAAACATTAAACATGTAAATGACTACCACTTGTTTTTTTATATTGACATAAAAAATATAAACAACAACAATATTTACTTAGGCAAATTTAAAGTAGCGGGTAATTAAACTATCATTCTGATCTGATAATATGTAACCATTGATATTGAGAATCGATTTTTGGTCTAGTAGCTAAAGACAACACATTTTGAATGAAAAATACAGATTTGAAATTCAGTTAGAAGATTTCTCGCAGGTGCTTAAATTTAGCTAGAATAATTACATTCCATTTTTTCAAAAAAAAAAAACAAAAACAAAAGCCTAATCATTGGCGTGAACGATAGGGCACTAATGGACATGTGCAAATGGCCGGTTAAAGTTGGAAGAAAATGTTTTGCATTCAGTGGTTAAATTAGCGTTGAACGGACTTTTCTTTCCGAAACGAAACCTATTTAAGTTTATCCAATGCTTGGTGTCTTCAAATCATTGTTGGGACGCTTGATGAGACTTGATAAGTCCTGATAGTTCCTTTGCATGTTATCCATTAATTAAATATTTATTTTTCTTTATTTTTATGAATTATTTCGGAACAGGTGCTTCGGTATGAGTTTTTGTATGACCGTGTCTTGAGCGTTGTATTAGAAAGTGGAATAATTAGTACTGCATTCTATTTTTCTCGCTGGCAGGTCCCTAGAATCTGTATATCGTTGTCTCGTTGACAGGTGGGCCTGCAATCAAATTAAAAAACGACAAACATTTGTCTATCGTTGTTATTTTTTTTTTTAGAAATATTTAGGATCTGATTGTTTTTGTGTATATTTTAAAAAAAAAAGCAATGGCGCGCCCTTTTGTTAGGTAAATTCATGATTAACTCTCTAATTATGAAGTGTGTGTATGTATAAATCATTGTGTGCATTATTTTGTTGCTGGTTTGGTTTTTCACTTTTTCCTTTTTTGTTTTTCCTAATGGTTTGTTGCTTAATGATACGGGCGCTTGGCAGATTTGTCGTAACTCATATCCTTTTGCTTAATATAGTTATGTATCATTTTCTTCTTATTATTTTTGTGTCCAAGGTTAGTTTTCAACTGTCGGCGGTTGCATTATTAGCTAGCTAGCACTAATTCTACAAGTAAAAACAAGATAATCTAAAAGTGAAAACAAGATAATAAAAGAATAAGAGAGCATATGTTCTATTGCCAGTTGATCACACTACCTAACGATGAGATTGGGACAGATATGAAAGAAAATTAGCGTAAGAGATATTTTTTTAAAAAAATTTGAAACAAAAAAGGAGGCCGACCTCCATCTTTCATCGATAAATAATTAAAGATTTTAGCAAGTTCCTAAAAGTACGTAGAACGGGGGAAAAAAACAGAACAAAAATAAAAAGAAAAAAACAGATCAGGATAAGCTATAAGGTAAGACATGCTATGTATTTCATACGAGTTTGTTTTTTTATAATGAGAAAATATCTATAATGTAACAGTCATCTCGCAGTTTGGGAAGTGAAAAGTGCTCGTCGTTTCTTCTTTTCTTCTTTTTTTCCTTTTTTGCATCCACTTTGTTGAAATTATTGCCGTACACTTTCTAATTAATAAAAAAGATAATAATATCATGTAAATTAAACCACGGTCTTGGACAATGATTCTGATTCTTTTTCGTTTATTTCAGACCTCCCCATAAGTTTAGACTTTTGTGCTAATTTTGCAACAATACCAAATTTATCGAGTGATTAAATACTTGCAAAGACATATAATAAAAATATTTACATTTTTCTTGGTTTTTTGTTATTATACCGTATAATTAAATAATTATTACAAAAATTACGGCGATTCTCGACCTCTCATTTGTAACTATGAACGACTAATCAGACAAAAGCAGGCAAGCAGCGCCATACATTATTTAGATCGTACCAACAAATTCATGGTTAGGATAAGTTAAATAGTTTATGACAATGATAGGAGACAATGAAAGAGCAGAATTCCACAACGTAATGCAATACACACACGTCCAATCATAATCCATCCTACTTGGAATGTATAGATATTTGATTTAAGTATACAATAAGATTCTTTGTAACAGGGGAGGAAGTGGGTTCTCTGTTTCCAGCTGTCTGGCAACTTTAAAGCGTCTGAGAATATGACTTTGTGGCACGGAAAGCATAATTAATCAAGCATCGAATGGTTCTTCAAATTCTCTTTTATCTTTTAGGTTTTTAAGTTGGTACTTGATTTATGGATATATATATATGGACGAGATAATGCTCACTAGTAAGCGACAATTTAATATTTTTATATTGATGTTTTTGGCGTGTCTAATATACCTACTTGCTTTTTGATAGTGTTGTTGCTTCTCTTGTTTTTTAGCTGTTACACATGGAGATCAAATGATATATTTGTTATCCGATTTCCTGACATTTTTGTTTATTTGATTCAATATAGAAGCTTTTCTATATCTTTATGGGTACAAAATGGACATGAACTAAACAGCTTCTTAGTTCTTATCCGCTGCCCTGAATGAATGTATAACTACTGATATTTTTTAAGATATTTGAATTTTTTATTTATAATTTATTTTGAAGGTAAATTATCTTTTGTTATAACAACAATTGTCCATCTCGTCTTTAAACTTCTCTAAATTCGGTATTATTATGTCAAACTTACTTTGGCAGTTCATATAGCCTTTAAATTTTATTTGTCGCAGAATAATTGCACAAGCACCTTAATTTTTTTTCATTTAACAAATATAAATTTCTAAATTAAATCTCTAGAAAAAATAATAGGTAAAGCTCTTTTTTCAGTTAAGAAAACAGAAAAATCAAGGACCTGATTTGAAAATCAAGCCCTTGTAATTTGTAAAGGCCGGGAATCCATCACTTAGATTGGGGTTTCAAATTGTAGTTCTTGTCAGAGCCGGAATTTCAAATAATGTCCCCTAGTAACATTTTTTTTTTCATTCGTCATAAATATATATGTTAACAATTCATCGTTAACTATATCAAACTCAGTTCATGCATCTCGTTCACAGAAACTTTTATTTCATCTACCAGAATGTATGCGTCTTACCCATAATATTATTTTTAAATCTACAAATTAGATATTTTCTAAAAAAGAATGCACTATAGGCAATAAAAAATTTCATGAATCCAAGATGTCATAAATCAGTCGGCGAGCGTCGGTCGATACAAACTGAAGTTCTACTTTTTATATTCATTTTTCTAAGTTGTCAATGTTGTACCATTAGACCAAAAGCCACGATTTTGACTTGATAGCCTCTCTTGATTTGAATTAACAAATAGGTTTAGTGCCGGTTTGACAAGGCCGGCGCTAGTGCTGGTAATTTGATGATGTCAAGCTTTTGCCTCTTGAAACCGACCCTCAAATTTGACAGCACCAGGAGATAATTATATTCGTATATTACTGATAATGACATGATAATAATTGTTAGTATAACAAAGTAAGTTAAACTGAAAAGATCTTTGAGTAATTGTTACCTAAAGGTACATCGTTATCAGCGTAAATAGTTTCTAAGAGAGAAGATATTTCACTTGAGGGTGTTATTTATTGTAATTTAATATTCAAGTTTATTTTGCCATTGTATAATTCTATCCATTGAATATGATTGCAGGGGCCAATTTTGCTAATCCTTGGAGAGTAAATTGAAAATTTCAAAACTAACCTCGGAATTTAGAATATTCGTCTTACTTACCGTTGTTGGATAAATGGTTTTTATTTTACACTGATTATTCAGTTTTGACAAAATTCTAATTAGATTAAGTGTCTGATTAATAAGACAGCAATTTTTAATTTGCCGTTCATAACCACAGCAGCACACACAGTTCCTAATTAACACTATAAGCCTATCTTTCTAAACAAATCGATCTAGCCACTGCTGACAACTGTTTGGTGATAAATCATTCTCTTTCCTACATAAATATTTCATCCATAATTAAAAATCATCATGATAATGGAAAAAAAAAAGATGATTCTATACCAGTGCAACAGTAAATAATTAACAAGCTTTTGCATTAGACATGTGCTGTTCCGAATTTTTTGGTAGCTTTATATCTGGCCCTTTTTCCAGGTGATAACTTTTTGAATCATGCATGTCATTTCTCGTTAATTAAGAAAACTGCACATTAAGGTCTCAATTTTCAGCGATAATACAGAGATTTATACATAATTAAACTGAATTAGTAGGAAGGTTATTTAATTTAATCAACACTTGCTCTAAAACAGAAAAGAGAAAGAAAGGGAAAAAGAGAGAGAGAGAGAGAGAGAGAGAGAGATTACGATCGAAGAAAGGAAGTGGCAGATTTAAAAAAAAAAAATCAGAGAAAGAATATCGTCATTTCTTTTCTAACGAGATAAGCATGTTTTGTTAATTTATTTTAAAAGACATTTCGTACTAAAGTGGGTTTGATTCTTAATTATTATTATTTTTTCCATTTATTCTGAATCGCTAAGGAAAAACAATGGCTGCAGTTGACTACTTTAAGAGCTTTTAAAGATACCCAATCCTCCCCAAAAAGTGGCTCTATAAACTATAATGGATTAATTAATATCTTATAATTATTAAAAACTAAAATAATCACACAACGATGGACATGAATAACTCAATTGTATATTTAAATAATAGAATAAAAAAAGTCAGATAAGATCTATACCAAACCACGTGGTTCCCCATATGCACAAAAATTCATCTTACGTTATACAATGCCAATTGATCGATATCAAAAGCTAGCAGAAACACGAGTGTACATACTTTTATTTGTTAGTGTTCTAATAAAATCAAGTAAAAAAAAAACCATAAATTTCAAGGTATGTTTAGACACAAAAAATATTATTTAACTAACATCTGTATGGAGATTTGTCTTTATATTTTGTCACTAGAAGTATTTTTTTTTCCTTAAATATATTTAATAGAGAAAATGGAAAGAAAGTGATTGTATGCCAGTGCGGCATTATATACAACACGTTATTTCATTAAACATGTGCTTTTTGGATGCTTTGGAAGCTTTATCTCTGGCCAATGGCCATCTATGTTGGTCTCGCTTTTTCGATACCATGCACGTCACCTCATGTTAGGCTATATTTCATTTATAATCATTTTTTAGAAATAAATAGATTAATTTCTGGAAAATTTACGGAATATATTTATTTCCAAAAAAGTTAATTACGAATTTTTTGTTTAGAATAACCTTCTACGGCTCTTTGTTAATTGTTAGGTTAATAATTAGGTAAACTGTCATTGAACGTTAAACCAACATGCAACTAGTTAATAGAACAAGTCGACATCTCACCGTCTAATCGCTATCCAGCATACAGGAGTTTGAAACAAATAAGGAAAAACCAAACTGGAACAACCTTTACATAATTCCAATTCTGAAACTTTAAAGCTTTCTTTGAAACAGATAAGAAAATAATGATCTGGGAAAGAAAGTTATACGCACAAAAGTTTAGATAAGTAAAGAAACTTGTCTTTTATTTATCAATTTAGTAACTTTTGCTCAAGTTCCATGAGCGCCGAGCATATTACTTATTAGTTTAAGATCAATAAAAGAGATGTCAAAAAACCCCACTTACATAGAAAATTAAAAAAGTAAGGATTTTTTATTAATTTACTAAAAAAGTGCATTCCATACTGAGGTGGATTTGACTCTTTAAATCTCTTTTAGTGTTTTTCTATGTTCCTCTATAAATAATGCACCTTGCATATATTCCCCTAGTTGCATAATCTAGAAATCTTGGAAGAAAACACTAAAATGCTCCAGCTTGGGCCATCTCTTCCAATCAAGCCCAATAAATAGATTTTAATGGGCCTAAAAATATTTTCTCATGATTCATGAATTATTGTTCCAAACTTGACTTCCCAAAAGCGTACGCACAGAAGGTATCTCGTATAATTCAAAAAAAAAAAAAAGAAGGTATCTCGTGGCTTGTCAGGAACATTCCACGTGTCCGAAAAGGGCACTCAGGAAGACAGCAATGCATTTGGGAGTGCATTTTGCGTCTTCAAAGATATTCGAATCAAGCCCAATAAATGGGTTTAAAATGGGCTTAGCTAGTGTTAACTTATGAATTTTAGTATTAAACTCCCGACTAGCAACTTCCAGAAGGCAATAAACAATATATAAGCGTGAGCACACAGCGTTTATCGTGGCTTGTTAGGAACAGCCCACGTGTCCACAAAGGACACACAGCAATGCATTTTGCTTCCCAAAGTGTGTCTAAATTAAAGGACTAAAACAAGCACCTCTGTTTCACAAATTCAAAAGAATTAAGCTTCCTGCGAAATAAACGCTGAAATATACAGAGATATATGGAACACGGAAATGGAGGCGAGGGGTTTATAGCTAATGTAAGAAATCAAGCGACTGCTTTTGGGGCTTCCATTCAAGAAGGATGGGAATACATCAAAGCTTCTATTAGCGGCCATGTAACTCTTTTTCCTCTCTCAATTAATCTCTCAACCTTTACTATGTTTTCATGTTATTATTTAGTCAATCCCACGAGTCTTTTGAATTGGAAGTTACTTTTTTTTTTTCTGTTAGGGCAAAACTTATAGGACAATAAGTAATAATAAACTTTACAGTGGTGAATTTCGGTAAATAACATCTATGAAAAAGTAGATGGGTTTTGACCAGTGTAAACAGTATTTGGGAAGGTTCGAAGAAAAATAAAATTAAGAAGGTAAAATAGCTACATTAAAATATACATGAAGGGGGAAAAAGAATCAGACTACTTGGAATTTCTCCGAGATTGTTATAATTTAAAAGTTGAAAAATGTGTAACAATTGAAATTTGGAGGTATCCATTACTTGCTTTAGCAAAATCCTGGTACTGAGTTTGCAGTATTTACATAATAACAAAATTTCAACTTAGACAACAACTCTTGCTTGGTATAAAATTTTTGGACAGAAAGAAATTAATTATGCAGATTGAGGTTTTTCCGTTTTTGGCCCCTCACTTAGACCTTCAACACATGGATGATTTGTAGGTGAAGAAGGCGAAAGCAAAAAATGAGAAGGAAGCGAGTGATGCTGACATGCAAACAGCTAAGGCGCAGGTCGAAGCAACAGATGTAGCTGAAGCTAAGAAGAAACAACTTAGCATGTGAAATGTTGCAACTTGCACATTGTATTTCAGTTAATAGAGCAAACTGTTTTTGAATGGTGAAGTATGAGTATCTAAACCCTAGTTTGTGAGTTTGAGAAAACAGTATTTAGTAATTTTAACGTTTTTTAATCCAATGTTAATTATTAGATTATGTTTTGGGTATCGTTTGCTAGAATTTGAACGGGCTGGTAGAAAGAACGTAATGTGAATTTACCAAAAATGCAATTCAAAAGGGAAAAAGGATCCATTCTAAGCTCTCAATTAATTGTTGGAAGATGTAGTCTTAGATGCTGTTGCAGCGTTGGCTTTACGTGGCGGAGACCAATTGCATTCTGACTATATAGGTGCGTTTGGTTGCACCTTGAATAAGGAATAGGGGTGAAGAGAGAATAGGCATAATCAAACGAAGATAAATATGGGGATAAGTCCTCTCCTTGAGGTGGTTCCTCTTTCCTCTCCCCTCTGACCTAGGAGAGGTGGTATAAGGAATAATACTTTTATTCCCTCTTTCCTCTCCCTCTGACTATACTACTATAGGGTAGGTAGATTATTATGCGGATCAAGTATATGTAAATAATCGAGTCTGACTGTATCTGACTGTATATGTTTTAGTATGTTTAGAATATCACTTCCAAAGTTACTTTTTATAAAGAAATTAGATTGTCATTTTTTTCATAAAATGTTAATTTTGTGGTGTTGTGAAAAATTTAAATTAGATTTGAGCCCTAATTAATCATACTTGTTCATAAAATGAACAATCTAGGCTGGTTTAATAATTCAATTCGTATAGAATTATGCCTTCATAGGATGTAGTCATAATTTGCTTTTATAAGTTCTTTTCCTAAAAGGGTTCCTCTTTTTCATCATTAAGCGTATCACATAGTATTGCAAGGGTGAGTCTTTTTTTGTGTGCTTGAAATAGTAATACTCAAGTAGTAAGGTCTAGTTTGATGGCCATAATATTTTGCAAGCCATCTGGTTTACCTTATTATCTTTCGCATCTTCTACTGTTGTTGTTTCTTTTTAATTCTTTTTAATTTTTTTTTTTTGGGGTTTAGTACGTCCACATACAAACCCAACAAAAATCACACAGTTTAAGGATTGTTTGTTTTCAATAAAACAATATAAGTGCATCTCCAAATTAGAACAAGTTTTCTTAGGAAAAAAAAAAAATCACAAAAACAGTACGTGCCTAGGAAACTATTAAAAGTACTGCAGGGAATTTGGTCGATCACTTCTCCTCAAAGACTGCTGAGCTCTTGTTGTAAGATGAGCAAAAGGGTGGCTTGCATTAAGAACTAGCAATGTTTTTATTTGCTCTTTTGTTTCTCAAATATATTCAAATATTTTAAGAACACCGTATTTGCATAGAGATGAAATTAGAAATTCCAAAACTCCGAATTTACGGGGAGAAAGGTAACAAACTACAAAAAGGAAGGAAAAGGAAGTGGCTTTACATTTTACCCAAAGAAATAAATAAAAACAATATTTAATAAAATTTAATACTTTCGCTAACTAAAGTTTGCGACCATCATTTTCCTTGGGATCTCTGCAACATAAAATTATAAAATTTCAGCAATCCATCCCAAGGTCGGACACAGCTATACAACAATATAAAGGCAATATTTTTGGGATGAACAGAAGTTGTCGACAAAGCTACCAGACAATCATGGGGAGGAAGAAGACCTTTAGCTGTTGAAAGTCAGGTTTATTGTAAGTACTAATTGTCTCAAATGCCTTTGCATTTGGAAGAAAAATATTACACATTTTTTCTTGAAAGGTCATTCATCACCTTTTCTCTTAAACAATATGAACTTGAGTTTACTTTATATGATAAGACGGATCATTTTGGTCATTGGAGGGTACTTTCAGTTGTACCTATCTTGTGCTAATTATCTGTGAAAATCACCTTTCTGTGTCTCAGAAGGGGTAAACCAGAAACTGAATGAGAATACTTGTCTTACCTTTTTATACGAAGGAGAACACTTGCCTCTTCGGAATCGATTTAAGCTGTTTACACAAGAAATTGAATGAGTTTAACTTTGGGCAACAGTCAATCGGACTCTAGCAGAGACATCTTCATGAAGTTGAATCTCAGCTATATAATCTCCAAGTTCTGTGATTTCTGGAATTACAACATTGCTTGCAGCTATCTCCCTAGTTACAATAAAAAAAAAAGATGCTCATTAGTAATTAAACAATAAAAAAATATCTTCTGTACTGCTCTTGTACAGGAATCGACTAGCATGGTACTGAAATCATAGAGTATAATTCGTAGCTGGAAGAGAATTTCAGCAGTCCCCTTAAGAAAAGTGTACCTGTTGACTTGAGCCTTTATGATGTCAGCTAAATCTTTAGAAGTTACACTGTAGATTGGTTTCAAAAAGTAGATTAGAAAAAATACACCAGAATAATGAACAATAATTCCAGATTTAGCTAAAACTAGTAAGGAGGGCTGCCAGTAACAAAAAACTTGTTTGAATGATTCCATTTTGATTATTAAAGAGAGAGATTGACAGAGAGAGAAAAAAAAAACAAACAAGCTCTTCTCTGAATTGAGGCACTCAATACTTTTTGATAATTGCCCAACACACCATTCAATTGAGCAACAAGTATTATAAGGGCAAATGACAGTAGTCACTGACTATAGATAAAGCTAAAGTTGGCAGTTCACTTGCTCCTCCCTATAAATCAAACAAGTTTAATATAAAAGTAGAGACACTACCACTGGTAAGTTTTTCCACAAACAACCACCTGGAACAGCTATGGTGGTGGGTGAAAATTCTCACACTGCGGCTGAATGTAAAAACCCAGATAAGACAATGTGGGCAACACAAAAAGCCAAAACTTAAAACTTACACAACCAGTTGCATAGTAAAAAATCTAAGAGTTGCATAATATACTTAGAAGTTAGAACAGCTAACCTTCCAGAAAGTTTCCCTTGTGAGGCTTTTCGCCTGACCTTAAATGGGCCCACAGCCTGTAGTAGTATTGCCAGCTGTTCTGCCTCTTCTTTTACCTGCTCAAATCATTATCCATTAAGAGTAAATTCAACACATTTTATGAATTACTCAGAATGGTCAACCTTCGCACTACAACACATAATATTTCGATTTGGTATTAGATAGGGTACAGGCTTCCGCTTAAAGGGCCAGGTTGGTAGCTAAATACAGTATATGGGCACTAGTAAGGAGTAAAGAATAGATCAGAGATTGAGTTGTAACTAATTGTTTCCTGATAATGTAACTGGTAGCCTCTGAGGCTACTTCCTTTCAAAAACAACAAACCATACTGTACTACTTTGTAGCAACCAACTTTCAGACTGTTGGATCAGCCTTTTATTTTTCTCTTATAACTTTGGCACTTGTGAACTTCAAGAACTAAACACTGTTCAGACAGATGAAAAGAATTTACAATTTGAGAATAAAACTATAATGACAAAAAATCAGAAAAAAAAAAGAAAAAGAAATACTAACCCGCATTTTCTCAGCTTCTATTCTCTGCTTCTCCATTTCCATTTCCCTAACCGTTATAAAAGGTTAGCACAATGCAGAAATCAAATCACTGTAAATATTTTGGTTTTGGAGTCTGTATTGCTTCTCGAGTTTGAATATCACTACGTTAAATGGGTTAACATTATACTTCAAATAAGAAGTTAACAATGATCGACGTATAACTTCACCATCTTCAAAATAAGAAGTTCCAATTTGAAATGCAACATTATAAGCATGAACGATGATCTATACATTGCAACTATCATGTCTATAAAATATGATTAATTATGACATTTGATTCAGATTTTACTTTCAACTAATGAAACGAATGAATATTGATGAACAATACTTAAATTACATATTGATGGTCTATTTATGTATCCAACAGAATACTTATAAACTTAAATTTTAAATTTTAAATTTGGACTTTATTTCAATTAAATTGAATAAGCATTCTCACATTGTGGAGATAAACCAATGCCCATATCACAAAAACAAAGGACTTTATGTAAAATAAAAGGATGCCAAAAGAAGAGAGTAAGTGTACTTGAGCACGCTCGCCGAAATGAGGTCCGCTTTGCCAAATGGGAGAAGATAATTGCGGTAAAACCCAGCCCTCACCTTCACTTGATCTCCAATATTTCCTACCCCAGTTATATCCTCCTTCAAAATCACCTAAAATTCAACAATGAAAACCCAGAAGAAATTAGTACAGGGAGAAAATGTGTGAGAAGAAAGAGAGAGATTGAAATGACAAACATGACGGATCTTCTTGGCGCGCTTGTTGGCTTCGATCGTCAATCCTGAGGACCGATGGTTCATCGGGTTCGGATTCGGGTTCGTCCGACCGAGTCCGTCCCCGCCTCCGACGACCTGGCCCATCCATGTGCATGGGTTGCGTAATGTAAGAGAGGATAGCGTCGCCATTACCTTACTGGAATCACTCACTACACGAGTGTTGCTTTCTGGTGTTGTTTCAGTTGGAGGGGAACGAAGAAAGGAGCTTCTTCGGCTCTTTTTTCAGCCTCTTATCTTATCCTCTCTTCATTCGTTCGTGCGTGCGGGGATGCATGTAATTCTGTAACGGGCTGTGGTTGTTTCGGCCTGTTTATGAGTTCGGGCTTTTATACGTTGGTTTTAATTGCCCATTGGTTCTTCATGCAATTTTTTGTTTTCGGTTTACGTACATCGGCGAGTTTCTGATTCTCTGAAGAATTTGAAACTGGCAGCTCACATTCTCTGAGTGCTCACTTTTGATCTGAACCGTCATCCGATGGATGTTGGGTGCCCCGTGAATAATACCAGATTAATAGGCCCGAAAAATATTTAACCGTCGAGATTAGATTGAACGGCTTTGGATTTAAGCACTCTGCTCACCTTAAAAGTGAGCAGAGGATACGGCTACTGAAACTGGTATGTCATTTCCAATTGTCGAGTTTACATAGGTGGGAAACAGCTACAAGGCACTTTAGTAAATTTGTTGATCGTATTTAACAATGAGAGTCGAATGTGCTTTCTTAAATATGGCTGCTCTTTTCTTACTTTATCCGTTCATTTGTAGAAATGGAAACAAAAATCTAATGAATACTAGTTACTTTTACCAAAAATTCTGATATTATTCTAAAAAGGTCACATATATATAAACTAATTTGCAAAGGCCTGACACTAATGCTCAACATACATGAAAAAAAAAAAAAAAAAATCAAATCAATAACGATCTATCTCCTGGCATTTTGTTGATATGCTGTATATAGTTTTATGTACTTCCTCCAAAGCATTTCCAGTTCACAGTATCTTCGTGAACTTTTGCAAACTCACCCACCCTTTTGCCAATCCACAACACCCCACACCTGCAAAGACAATCATTGCTTCAGATATGATACTAAGAATTTATAAAATTGAGGTCAAAAGGAAACGAAGAATGAGAATTACTTTGTTTGAGTGATTTTGCTGCAAATAATATTTGAATCATTTATCATCAGTGTCTTGAGGAGATCCAGCCACCCATTTCCAAACACCGCCAGATCGCTGCTGCTGAGCAGCTGTTGGCACCTTTCTCTCTATTTGGGATATTTCTCTTCTTAGGGTTTCAATCTCTTCCTCCAGTGAGCCAATTGCACCTAATTTTTCTTGTGCCGTTTGAATTTGTGTCTAAAGGAAATTGTAAAAACAAAAAAGGAAAACTGTTAGATCTTATTTCCCTTGCCATGCAGTGTTGATATTCTGTGCTCATAACTTCTGACCTAGAAATTGTACAAACAATTATAGAAAAATAAAGATAAAGTCACAATCATGGACCTCGAGTTTAGTGCATCTTGAACTTTCAGCAGCCAGTTGACTACGTACTGACTCATACTCCTGTTAAAAGCAAACAGAAAAAAGACAATAATTGAAGAAAACTATTTTTGAACGAAAGAACCAAATCTAGAAATTACTAAAATGTTTAGTAAAATTTGGCAATCAAGCACAAATGAGGCCCAAATCAGGATTAAGTACAACAGGCTTCTTTCATGCCCACAGAAAGAAAAGAAAAAAAAAAGTTAGGACCAATTGAATAATTTTCAAATAAGGGAAAACCTACCTTCATTAATTCAGAGTGTGAACTTCCGGCATACTCGAGTTTATCCATCAATCTTGAGTTTTCAGCCTTAATTTCTGCCAATTTAGATTCCAAATTATTTTTCTCCTCTCTAAGCACGTCTGTTTGGGATGTAGACTTCTTCACAACAGGGCTCTCAGATTGAATATTCTTCGTCTCAAGATCTTCTGTGGCACTAGCACAGACAGTCTTTTCATCACTTGCAGCTGCTATTGCATATGCTGCAGTAACTGATGCAGCAGCAGCTGCTGCTGCGGGAGACTGCAACAGGCGTGGCCGCACCATATCTTTCTGCTTTGGTTTCATCACAAAAATCTGCACAGAGATATTACATTTAATTAAAATTAGCATAAGTCAACCTATATCAGTAAAAACTATAAATAACTCCTAGGTTGCTGAGAATCGTAGTTATAAAATTATGATTCAATAATTAATATTTTGTTCGCTACAGACCAATGGATTCAATATTGGACTTAACATAAATGTAAATAATTATGAACTAAAGTGACCCAATGGACTATTCTTAACACTTGTTTACTATTATTAGCAAGCAGGAGATTGATTATGAGCTGTTTGTGCTGCCTCTACTCCAAAAAATATGTGTAAGAGGTAGAAACTTGTAACACCCAAGATTTAAAAGCACAAGGTGTGTGGCTCCTCAAATGTAGCCATACTTATGAATTACAACAGATCAAGTATCAAACTAATCCAAATTTAACATGGTTCCAAACATAAATACTCATGCTGTTTGAATAACAAATAAATATGAATTTTGTTAATACACCGAGAGTTATTTAAATTGGATTAAGAAAAGCAAAATAGATAAGAATATAAGACAAGCTCTTCTTTCCTCAAATTCAAACGTTCAAAACTAAATATTTGCTTTAGTCATTGGTACCTCGTTGTTATAATTTCCATTGTAGCCGCCAAATGCAATTATAAGCTTTTCACCATTTGTTGTACTAGAGCAAAGAGTAAGACCCTTCAAGAGATGAAAATTAAAAAATTAAGAGTTTCAGGAGATCTATTTTTGTCTATTTCTGGTAATCTGATACATCTTTGAGTAAATAATGGCTAAACAACATTGTTGGCAAAATTTTTATCTTTGCTAAAAAATTTTATAAAGCCTCAACCAAACATACTCAAGACAAGTCAATAGCATCTTCCCAAATATCAGTAACATGTGGCTCTTATACCAATAGCGAACAAGCAATTACAATGAAAAATACTGGTAGGGTACAATTTATGCTTGTTTTGGGTTGATCAATGTATTTTATGGTAGACATCTTTTGTTTAGAGGAGGGCTCAAGCATTGTTAAAAAGTGAGGTACAGTTTAGAACCAACCAAAATCTAACCCTTTATTACAACTGACCTCACTAGCAAGTGGATGTCGTTCAACTACAGCAGTAGCCACTGACCACACAAACTTAGATGTATTCAAAACAACCGTCTCAGTAGCACCTGAATTAAATTTTGTTGAAATTCAGCTAGGAAATGTATTCAGTAATAATTTAACACTTGAAAATAATTTAGTATATAGAAAATGGAATTTGGCAGGGATATTTCTTTTCAAATGTAAACTAGTTTAGTTGAAGGCTTATATTAACAGAAGTTTGTACTATAAGCCACCTTTTTTTCCCCAAAAAAAAAGAGCAGTTTTCTGTACAATTTGCAAGAAAGGTAATATAATAAAAAAAAAATTGCACAACACATGTGCGACAGCACATCATTAGGAAGGTGGTAGTCTACCACATGTATTGCAAGTCATCAATATTTCAAATTTTAAAAAAAGAACTCCAGTCAAAAATTCAACAACTGAGGGCTAAGTTGATACCACTTTTGTTATCTCCACCGCCAACTATGTACCAGTTATCATCAACGGCAGTACCAGCATGGCCTCCCCTTGGTGTTACATATGCTCCTTGAGTCTCTGGTTGAGACCATTCCATCTGTCGATTTTCAATTAACCAATTTCTATTAATTAACGGTATCTACATTACTTTACTATTAAAGTAGGCAATAAGCGACTTTTTCCTACAATGGCTAACAGTGCTTATTTTGCTAATTACATTCATAACAAACAAGTCATACTTGGGGTTCTTTCAACATTAGCACAATTTGCAGATGATGATCCTCATTTATAACCAAATTGTACAGAATACCTCTACAGCCTCTAACATGTCCTTGTTCCTAAGTGCTACAGAGGAGGGGGGGGGGTGGGGGGGGGGGGCGCGGTATGGAAGAGAGGGAGGATTGTACATACAGTTTCAAGATCAAGCAGGTGGAGATCACTAAAACAAATAGAGTGAGAAGAGCCTCCAAATATTAAAAGATACCGCTCAGCATGCACAGTAGCTATGTGATCGAACCGAGGTGCCGGTACTGTTCCCCTGTCAATGATTACTAAGTGATCAGATTCTTTTTCCCAATCACACCCAAAATTCTCACATGTGGAACCAAATCTCAACAGTAGACTACAGTTTGAACTCCAAAAAAAGCATTTTAGTCTAGATAATTATAGTTTAGCCCCCTTCCAAACAGATCCCTATATTCCATCTATACCTCTGAAGTCTGAACTAGCAAATTAAACTAAGGTTAAGCTCATGATATATATTTAGCTGTTGTTAACAACTCTCAAGTTTGGATGAGCTCAGTACGATACCAGTCATGAGCTTGTTCTTAAAAGGAAATCTTCCCATATAAACCAAAAGCTTTTTCTTGCACTAAAACCCCAAACAATATACCCCTGATGCAACAGAAAATATTCACACGTGTAATATATCTCAGATCAAAGATATCCAAAATAACTTATTGTTTTCAAGAGACAAAATGAACGTGTCCAGTCAAATGAATCAAATGCTTACCTTGTTTCTGCAACTTCCCAAGTCATAGTCTCTAGGTCAAGGACATGGAAGTCATTCAATAGTCTTCTCTTTTTATCTTCTCCTCCAAACATATAAAGGCGGGAGCCAACCACAGTCACTGACTGACCTCCTCTAGATATCTGATGAGAAAAAAAAAATGTTTTTCAAAATTATCCCTAATTCACTATAAACTCGAATTCAATCTTTTTTAGAAAAGATAAAATAAAATATACCGGGGCTTCGCCATCAGTATTGACAGGAGACCACGTGCATGTCTCTAGATCGATCTGGTACACTGCAGCACAGTTAATTAGTTCAGTAAGGATAGAAGCACCTCCACTCAGTACTGGTATCAGTATGTACTGACTAATAATCAAACATGCATGCCCAGGACAATGAGTACGTAGGTTTGAAGGCTTTATCATTCCTCAGTTGTGCTGTTAAACAGCAATAAAGCCGAAGAAAACAAAGTAAAAAAACTAAATATCTACAAAACTATAACCAGTGCCAGCTAATTGGTAAAGATTGGAATCCTCGGTGATCGTTGAATCCACTCCGAAAATTTTTATAAGCACATTCAAGAAAAGTAAGACCAAATATAAAAGTGATGAACTGAAAACCAATCATTTAGACAATACCCAACTGATATCTTATCTAATTTAGCAGGCAAATATCGGCATTCAATATTATTTAAATACAGCAATACAACTTGCTTATTTCAGCGATTAAAGCACCAACCTCTGACTGTATCTGACGGCATTTTGGAATTCCCAGCAACAACCAAAAGCTTATTCTCCCATCTTACCTACACACATGAAAAACATAAACCCGCGAATGTTCAAGCTTGCACAATATTGCTAGGCCTTTTATAGGTACAATTTCAGTGATGTAACTAGTCGCTTGTGCTCGATATGATAGGTTACATGGTTGACAACATCCATAAAAACATTTTATCATCATTCCTAACTACATGAGCAGCCATATATGCACACACACACTATAAAAGTCACTTGTTAAGATCATAGTTTGGTATTTTCCAGGCTAATGTAGTTCAGTGTGGTGTATGATAATTCACTATATAGATGTATCAACCAAGTTCTTGTTTTGATGTTATAAATAAGACCATTTCACATTTTGCAATGGCACACACGAGTTTCAAAGGATCATTTGTTTTTTTCACAAAAACTCTTAAAAAAAGTACCAAACTATGGCCTGCAGATGCTGGAAAGACTTGGCCCGATATACTGCCATCTGATTCAAGATGCTTTGGATTCATGCTGAGTTGGACAGTTGACCATTTGAAGCTTCTCAAATCGAACACCTGTCAAATTTCCCAACATGTTATCACTACAAGCAGCAATTTAACTAAGACATTCAGAGTATTGTACTCTCCCAAGTCCCGATTCTTCCAAAAGAAGAGCAACCACCCTACTTCCATATGTTTCTTGTATCATCAGTGATGAAAAAGAGAGGACAATAAAGGCACACATATATCTACTCATAATATGGTCTGGTGCTTTATAGAGGTACATGGTATGCTCCTCATTTTTCAGAATCTATACAGAATTTCCTGAATTCTGATATTCTTGCAGTGCGCAAATTGATTTAAGTTATTATTATAGCATAGATAAAAACAGCTAGTTGCTAACCTGAATGTCTGAAAGATAGCGACCATTTCGACTCCCCCCGATGACAAATAGTTTGTCTCCTACAACTTCTGCTGAGTGCTTCAACAGTTAACATAAAAAAGACCAAATATTAGCAAGATAAAATTTTAAATAACATTAAGTTAGATAAATCATGCAAAATTAGCCTTTAGACTTGTTTGGTTCAATGTATACTTCCACCTTTTGCTTGATCAAAAGAAAAGGAGAAGATAGAACATATACACACAATTTGCAATGCACATTGTATAAAACTCACTTTCAAGAAATATTTCAGGCACTGCCACAAAAATGTAAAATAAGTATAAAACGAAGCACATGTTACTTCAAGATCTACCTTGTAGCGAGCTGAAGGGCGAAAACTGGATGATGGGTTAACTAAAATCCATCGATCATGAGGCATTGTAGATAGAAGGGAAGAAAGATCTGAATCCCCTTTTACTTCTTGTTCCCCCATGGTAGTTCCTAGAAAGGAAATCATATAATAGTCAATCACATGTCTAGAAGAACGATATACAATGCTACATATTGTAAAAATGTCAGAGACTGACTGAATAGAATCAATTATGTCATTTTGACACCATAAACATATTGAATGATCATAATAGCAATATCTAACTATTAGACTAAGTATAAAATGTTTATGTAGTCATTTTTCATCAACTTTCTGCTACAGCTGACATGGCCAAATCATTACTATTAAAACATTCTTGCTTAGTGATTTCAATTTTCAAGTTACTTTCTCAGTAAATATGCATATACTGTTGATAATCAATTCTCGATTCCTTGTACATTGAGCTTGTCAAATTAAGTGAAAAAAAAAAGTGATTTGTTCATAGAAAGAGGGAATAAACCTCTGAAATCTAATCTTAATAGCGTTGTATAAAATTATCTCCCAATATAAGAGAAAAATGTTACTGTCGGAGGAGGATCTGGACGTAAAAACCTACATAATCTTAATAATTCTCCTAATAAAAACATAAATTTAAAGAAAACAATAAGAAGGAATGAAATCGAAGGATTTATTCAAAAGAAAAGAGAAAAAAAAGCTATGTATTTCTCAAATCTTATCAATCAAATACGAAATTAAACCATAATAAACTAATGAGAAGTAAAATCACAAGCAGAATTAAGCGATTCACCTTCGTAATGGATCAGGAAGAAGCGCAATTGAGGTGAGCGGAGATTCAATCACCTGGCGAGAGAAATGGAGGCGTCCAGTTCCTCCTCCCCGGATCTCACTGCAAGTCTATACAGAGAGAAGAGAGAAGTGGTGGAATTTGTAACGGAAGAGGTCAATGTAAAACGCGGACCGTTTCTGAAATTCGGATTTTAGAGGGCGACAACCGAGGATCCGATTACCCGACAAGGAATGATGGCGTCTGAATTCTCTTTGTGGTTGTCGCTATGGTGTATACCATGTAGCAAACAAAACAACCCGCTACATTATCATTTAGTGAGATGCCTGTTACTTTTAGTACCCCAACTCTTCTAGTATTTCAAATTCTTTTTCCTCTATTCATTGATATATATTTTTTTTTCCTTAACTCTTTTATTTCTTCATATTTAGTTCACAATCGTGCAGTTAGAAAACATCTCCAGACCACTATATGCAAGGCATCAACAGGTAACAAAAAAATTAAACTACTTTTAAAAGTATTAATGCACTGATCACATAGGAAATTTTATCATGGATATTATGTTATTAACAGTACAGACATCATTCCGCTTCTATGATTTGTAATAAAACCGTGATTTTGATTTGCTTTATAACATGAAGAGATCATTGAACTTTGGTCAAAGGCTTTCACATGATTTAGTAGTTGTCTTTGATAATGAGGTGTGGTGGTATGAGTCGATCATTTAGTAGTTGTCTTTAGCATGGAATGAGTCGATCATTTAGTTTGATGTTTTGTGAACAGAGAGAGAGTAACAAATGTGTGCGTTTTACTTCTACTGGGGACACATGGCTGAAATTGAGTAGATGAATTATCAGTAAATAAATAGCAAAAGAATAAGAACTTGTTTTCTTTTACCATATAAACTACTGAAATAATAAGGTAAAATATATAAAAAAAATTAAAAAAAAAACGATGCATCAACTTTAATTCACGGTTATCCAACCATTAAGGTTTTCATTTACCAAACATTAGGCAACTTTTAGACTAAACAGAAGAACTATCATGACCAAAGAATGGTCTTTTTAAGATCTATGCGTTATCACGGAAGCGTCATTTGAATTAGATCAACACTTGGGAGGCGAAAAAACACCAAAAGTTTTCATTTCAATGCGTACCAGTAGGCACAATGGAAACACACCTACAAAATCGAGCCATTTTTTACTCCAGACTGGCATTTTGCTACCATGCATCACCATATATCGAACCAAAAAAAAATAAAAAATAAAAGAAAAGAAAAACAGACCTAGACCATTTTCAACACATTCAAATTTACAAAAAATAAAAAAAAAAAAATTAAGAACTAAGCAAAATCATCATCAAACTTGATCTGATAAATTTGAATTCCTTTTTCCGTTTGAATTACTATGCAGCAAAGAAGGCGGATAGAATAAATCTCCAACAACAGGTCAAGAACAGCTTTTATAAGTTCCAAACCACCAGACTTTTCTGACAAAATTTAATAGCACCTGTGCCGTCATGGTGACCTCCAATTTTGGCCTGCATAGACAGCTCCACTTCCAAGCTCTTCTTCTATTCTAAGTAGCTGAATGAAAAACATAAAATGACATCAGCAGCCCACAAAAATCAGCCATCTCTTGGCCAAGTCCGCACTGTTTGTTCCCATACCAGCTAGAGTGGTACAAGGCAAGTGCAGAAAAGCACAACCAAAAACACAGGATATGAATTTATGATAAACATTTCACATAGGGCATATAATAGTAAAATAATAGATAAGAATCGAAATGCCTCGTTAAAGAAGATGCGGGGAGAAAACCACATAAACAACCTGATTGTACTTGGAAATGCGCTCGCCGCGGGAAGGGGCACCAGCTTTGATTTGACCAGCACCAATTCCAACTGCCAAGTCTGATATGAAGGAATCATCAGTCTCTCCAGATCGGTGCGAAACCACCACCCCCCAATTTGCATCTTTGGCTTGTTTCACGACTTCTATAGCTTCTGTCACTGTCCCTACCTGATTTACCTGCAATATTCTTTGACATGCATCAGTTCCTGTTGACCCCAGCTAAAATGTTACAGATTTCTGATATTTTGAAATTTAAGAGCCAGTATATCATGTCCAAAACTAACATTTCTCATTGACATCATAAATTTGGCTAGGTTGTGTGTGTGGGTGGGAGGGAGAGGGGGGGTGTTAAGCAGGAGGAAAAATGTAGACAAAAACACACACAAAGTAATGCTCATATTGCATCATAATGCAACAGAATTGTCAAGAATTTACCTTAAGAAGAAGGGCATTGCAAGTGAAATCATTTATAGATCGCTGAACCCGTTTGGAGTTTGACATCAACATGTCATCTCCTACCACCTGTTTAAAAAAATATTACTAACTTTGACTACCAAATAGAAGCAATATATAATAGATCCTATAAGAACAGAATGTGTGACCTGGCAGTGCTCAAGGGCAGTAAATACTTTACTGTTCTCCCAATCATCCTTGTCAAAAGGTTGTGCAATTGAGATTATAGGATAATCTGCTCATGTGTATAAAAATTGGTCAGAGCCACGTAGGAGTCATGATAGTGATGGTTAACTATCATACCAGTACACACCTGTGCAGAGTTTGGTGTACATCTCAATCAACTCCTGTCCTGTTTTGAACTTCCTCCCAGACTCATTTGGTGATTTGAAGTCCATATCATATTTCTTCCCTACTCACAATTGATGGTTAGGAGAAGTATAGAGAAAGAAATTGAAAGAACAAATATAAGAATCCAAAATTTACAAGTAATGAAGTAACTATTAATGGAAAGAAATTAAAGTAACATGCACAGGACTTGAGTAAAAATAAAAATCCACACCAACACAAAAGTCTGTTGCGGCAGCATTTAAAGCCAACTTAATTCTTCCATTATAGCCTGCTCTATCTATTGCTTCTATAACTAAATCGAGGCCCTCCATTATGCTGGGGGAAAAAGAACAGGTTCATAATGTCAATTGTATTGTAATAAGTCTGGGATTTGGAATTTCATACTAAAAGAAGTTTTGCTCAAGTATTTGGCAAGAAACTTGCCTTGAAATATCAGGAGCAAGACCACCATCATCTCGTACATTACATTCAGTGGGTCCATGTTTCTCTGTAATAACAGCCTATTATAATATGCCAAGCATTAGTGACACATGAAAAGACAGTACAGAGCATGGGTGGAATTCAATTAACAAATCTTAAGCAACTACATAAAAGAATGATAAACATAAGGCAAAAAAAGTGCTCTTCCATAGTGGACAAATTGCACTTCTAGAACAATGGGCATACTATTAATGAAGTGGTCACAAAACAAGCTGTATAAGAACTTTTTGTTCTTAGAAATATTCTGAAATCATGTCAACATGAAATTGACAATTAATGACTAGGGATATCATTAAGTACAGAACCGATTTCACACATACACAACTGGCAAACCTTAAGATGGTGATATGTCTCAACTGCCATTTGCATCGCCTCCGCAAAGTTGGTCGCACCCAGTGGCATTACCATAATTTCCTACCAACATTAAAAAAAAAAAAAAATCTGTATTGACAAATATAACAGCAGAATGCTGTATGAAACGTTACTAAATTCCTTTAGCTTTTGATGAAATAAAAAATGAGTACAATGTTGCGGTTTTAACTTAAACTGCCAGAACCAATTGTTTGATAAAAAGGCACATAGTGCGCCAGCTCACCAGGTGCTGCTTGAATTCTGGGTCATTGCATATTGAATTTTCAAAGGTTTAGAGGATGTACCAGTCGGGATGAAAACTGGTACTGGGCTACTTTTTTTTTTCTTTTTATTTGTGTATTAAGAGACTTTTGTATAACTCTCTTTCAATAAAAAGGAAGGTGGCGGGAAGTTCCCACTTATTTCCACAACGGCACATGTTTCCACACCAAAGATTAGGGTCTCACAATTTGTGTGGTACACGTCAGGTTCAGTAATGCATAATACCCATTCCAATTCTCTATTGATTCCAGGTAAGTACACCAAATGTAACCTTTTTCTTTGGAGAATGAGCAACCATAATTTTTTTGAAAATAAAGAACAAAACCCCAGAAAAAAGACAATTTGATTGCAGCAGACCTGGACTGCCAGATTATCACTGCCATGCTTTCGACCACTGATGACAGTAATCATAGGAACTGGAAGTACTGTACTGCTTTTACCAGAAAGATCTGCTATGTGCTTATACAAAGGAACCTGCAAATGGAAGGAGACAGAAAGTTGATTAAAGAGAGTATTGTCACAGCAATAACTATTTCTAAATATTAGGAAGCAGAGACATACCTCTTTTTCAGCAGCACCGGCCTTGCAAGCTGCGATTGACACTGCTAGCATTGCATTTGCTCCAAGTACTGACTGCAGGTTTTGTATCAGTGTCAAAATCCCCAAAATAATTTTTGAAATCTTTAATTTTCCCATTTCAAGTGTTCTCTGTGCAAATTGTAATATTTCTTTAATTAAGTTACAAGAATAATAAGGGTATCGACTACTAGAAATGAATTAATCATGTCAATATCTATCCTGAAAAACCTCTATACAATGATAAAATAGTGAGCTAGTATTCATATGTTGTGTGAGATGATAAGCAAAATTTAAAATAAATAAATAAATAAAAAAGAAGAATGAGAATGAGAGAGAGGAAGCTTGGCTGCCTTGTTGTCAGTCTTGTCAAGATCAATCATGGCCTGATCAATCTGAGACTGTTGTTGTGGATCCATGCCAACCAATGCTTCTGATATCTTGTCATTGATAATAGATACAGCCTTGGAAACGCCATTTCCAAAGTACTTGTCATTGTCGCCGTCCCGCAATTCAATAGCATCATGGATTGCCATGGGAGCAGAAGGAGAAACATCAGCAGAGGGGACAGAAGCACGGTAGGAGCCCTTGTTGGTGAAGAGATCAACCTCAACGGTGGGGATTCCTCGACTATCCAGGATTTGCCGTGCCTTGATCTTTGTTATCACTGGGGATACAGCTTTTTTCATGTGATTAGCCTGCAAAACATGCAATTCTTGTTTACAAATAAATATTGCACCAAATGGTTGTAGTTAGAGAAGGAGAGGGAGGTGAGGTATTACGATGAAGAGAATTGGGTCAGGAGCTTTGGCACGGACAGCAGCATTGACAGCATCCTCGATCTTACGGGAGAGCAGGTGCTTGTCCAGGTACTCCTGCACTGACATTACTGCTTCCCTGATTTTCCTTCTTTTATATCTTCTTACTAGTTACTGGCCAGCAAGATGCTGTTATGCCTAACAATTTAAGAGCAAATACGTAAGCATAAACATGTGATTAAGTGTGCCTGTGATACAATGACAAAATAAAAAATGTTTTTCTTGTTAAAAGGTGCCACCTAAATCAATTTAAATGAGACCACAAAACTATGACAAACAATAGAAAATCACATGAAACTCGTACTCCCCAACCGTATATGCATATTGAAACCTAAAGTTCTAATTCTCCAATTAATTTCAAACCATAGACTTCGTCAATCAGATCCAATAACAGAGGGGTAGGAATGTAAGAAGCAAATCATCTATATTACATTCCAGTGAAAAAGGGTTGAGTACTCTCTACTAAATTACACTTCTAAAGCAGAGGCATGTAAAAAACCAACTCGATCGGAGTTATTACCAGCCCATGGACAACTTCCAGACATTGACATAACATGGTTTACAGCTGGTCTCAGCATAACTCCTTAACAGCTACCTAGATAAAACCAACTCAAAACAAACATAATCACCATACACCTCCTACAATACTGGTACCAACCAATGCCAGATCCATCCGTAAGCATAAATGTCAACGTACAATTAACTCTACCAGTAAACTTAACATTACGAACCAAAACCCTGATCAGCTAATCTAGTTAGTTGATCTCACAAAAAAGGTCTTAGAGAATCAAACCTGACTTAGGAGAGGGAAAGTGAAGCGGGGGAGGGAGGCTTTGAGTGAGGCGGAGAGAGAGGTCGGAAGCGGCTCAGGAGAGAGAGGTGGAGATCTATGGTTCGGTTCGGAGCTCAGACGGGTCGCACGAATACCAAAGGAAAAGGGAAATCGATATTCTGAATTCGGGTCGCGAAAATGGGAGAAAACATAAAAAAGACGACCGGTTCTTTCCGATTCAGCGGTTCGCGGTCTGTTTTCAGTTCTCACTGGTCCTGCAGCGATGGTTTTTGTCTTTTGAATCAAGCTGATTTACGGTCGAACCGGTTCGGTTTAAAAAAAAATGCAACGCGGATGCGAGCCGTGGAGCCGTTCATCGATCGTCTACAATGTCTCATTAATTATCTTTAGAGGTGCGGAGAAAGTGTGCTTTCATCGGTAATTATTAGAGGGATTTGTCCTTGATGTTCAATTGTTCTTAATTTACTGTGAGAAACTTTTATGCATCGCTTTTGTTAGTATGCTATGATATTATTCGTCTTAAGTAAAAGTATGATATCGACGAAATATATTATCGATAAGTGAGATTTCATATGCATCGCAGATTCACAAGTATTTCAGTGAGAACATTTATACGGCTACAACAATAATATGGTCAAAAAATTCGAGCGAGTCTAAAATGTCCATATTGTAACTAATGACTCATTCTCCTGAATTAAGATCTTGCTAATTATCAATAAAAGATAATACAAATCACAATAGACTTGCCATATAACTATTTCCAGACCCCCGTTTTATGAATTATAATTTTCCACTAAAATCAACTAACATATATAAGTTTTTCATGTATTTTGAATGATAAAGCATGCATTTTTTTCCCTTTCTCATATCAAAATAGTTGAATAACAAAAGTTGTTCCTCATAACACACCAGTTCCGCAAAGTTGATTCTATTTGAACAAACAGAACTAAACTAGCTTCCTTCTAGATAGAAAAAATAATTTTAAGATGTTGGAGAAAATTAAAGACTATCGGTGTCGATTAATTTAATATTAATAGATGCAATATATTATGAATTCTACTAATTAAAACTCATTTACTAAAAATTAGATACTCTCGTAATAGTTAATAAAAGAGTCTTTTTATCAAAATAACACAGATAACACCCACAAACTCAGATCTGGTCGCACAGGAATCTATTATGCGCACTGTCACGATATAAATCACTAAAAATCCATAAAAAATCGGATTAAAGTGAATCCAGTGAGAAAATGCTCACAACTTGTCCCTCTATCAACTCCATCAAAAGAAAAAAAAAAATCAAATCGAAAGCTTTGCCATGAGAAAAACACAGAAAACCATGGAAAAACTGAGTTCCAGGCAGCAACTTAATTACTTCACTAATTACTCAATTCTCATCTAATTAATGTGCAAAATAGCTTAAACACGACCTTGTGCTCTGATACCACTTGAAGGAAGTGCTCAATTTTTATTTAAAAGCCAACAATTAGCAATAAATACAAGATTAAACGCCATGGATCTAGGCTTAAGGTCATTCACACATCATTTCACATGAGAAAGGTATGAGAAATTATATCTCTCACGAAATCGTATTCGTGAGGCGATCCAAATCGTTTGGAACCGGTGGCGTGCTTCTCCTACGCCTCTTCTTCTCCTTGGATGGCGCCAGTCTCGAGTGAAGGATTTCATGATGCGAATCGGGTAATTTTAAAATTTTATTAACCGATAACATCTAGGATCATTCTTATTATTACTAACTTTCCTTTAATTTATTTGCATCACAATCACATATATTCTTATATAAGAAGGATTGTTGAACCATACCTATGGTCTCTAACGAAGCTTTATTCCTCTTTGGTTCACCTTGAATCCGAAACAAGAATGACAGTCGAATTCCTGCTAGCGATCTCCCCGTCAGCACCTAGCTCCGTCGCCTATATCTTAATCGATTGCTTAATCGATAGAATATTTTAACAAGTATTTAGAAGAAAATAAGAACAAAGCTTCAACACATGAAGACTTACTTGTTCAGAAATTTTCTGATCTGTTTTACCTTTAAAACATAAGAATAAACCTTTCAATTTCATATAGCATTTAAAGCCACTAACCAGAAATTAAAACAGCACTTTAATTTCTGACGTTGCAGCACTAAAACCTTGATAACTCTCTGTAGGAAACTCCAAACATCCTGAAACTTGGACCATTGGATTCTACACTTCAAGGGCTACAATTTTCATATATCATTTGCCCAAAATGGTTATCGTTTGCTATACTAATTTTCTGTTTAAAATTGGCTCAAATTCTGACCCGAATTTAAGGCCTTCTTTCTTCTTCATTTGTTAAAATAATTGGGCTTGGGCTTCAAATAAATTTATACATTTCATAATAATATTCATATATTATTATAATATGTGAAACTTATATTATCCTCATAATATGTACATATTAATAAATTTATTCTTGCTAGTAAATCACGTCATGTGATTTAATTTTCTATTTGCACTTTATTTCATGCAACATGAAACCTTGTACATAGAAAATTTATCTCTCGTTTCCCCTTCAGTTGGTGTGACCTATATTGAGGACCCATATTATGTTGGCAATGGAATAATTATTTTATTCCATAAACTGTAAGCGGTACTCTAGCATACATTACAGCTACCCAAATAATATAGATGTTTAGCAAATCCTTTTACGAAACACGGTCATTCTAGTAATGTTATTAACATTACTTGTGTCTATTCCTTGCCATATGATATTATGACTATTATACAAAGTAGGGCTGTGTCATCTTCGTATTATAATCTTTTCTTGGTCTCTAACAAGTAGGATTATATAATTATAACTGCACTTCAGTTATATTGGATCCATTTATAATATCACTTTACCAAGGGGCCCATTATAATATCATTCCTCAATTAATGAGTGGCAATTAGCTATTGATATATATATTTTCCTCCTACACAAGTTACATACAAAGAACTATTACTTTTATCACCACTTGCTTCAAATGGCTTTTAATAATAATTACGTTGCATATCCCTTGTGTGAAAAATATATCATATCAATCTTAGAATTAATGACACGATAAAAATATTAATGACACAAACACAATCCATATAATATTTTTATCAATTAGGTCTGTTCAATATATGAAACTTTTCATATACTCGTGTTATTAAATGATAATCCTTTATCAACGTTTACAGAACTACAACGTACTTTTAATCAACACGACAGTCTTATATGGAATATTAGTGTTCCTGCTAATATCCAAGACTTGTGAACATTTTAGAGATATATATTCATTTTATTTAGAGTTCTGCGGTTCAAGACCAAGAGCATCTTCTTGAACACTTCTAAATGTGAATATAAACTCATGGAACAAAATGTAATAACATCCAATTCATAAATATAACATATAAAAGTAATCATCATAAGATAACTTTTAGAACACAATTCCAACATCGAGTCCACCAAGAGGTTTAGTCACAAGCTTAGGAGTTGTGCTAACAACTCAAAGCTCTAGTCTAATCCCTTAGCTTTCTCTCTTTCTTCTACTAATTACTATTTAATTTAGTGGAGAAGATGAGAGATCAAGAGGAAGAGAGAGGGGGAAATGGCAGCTAGGAAGGGAGGATGGCAGCTAGGAAGAGAGGAGAGAGAAGGCTAGGGTTTGAACCTCCAAGGGGTCCTTGTATAGGCTCAATTCCTAGGGAGCACTTCCACCTATTTAGAAGTTGTCATCCACCTACCCTAGCTGAAATTCCTTGGGCCTAATGAGCCTCTTCTCAATTTGTTTTGGTTTTTTAATTCCTATAATTAAAATCCATACTCATTGCTCTTCAATTAGACTATTCATTTGCTATGAAACGACGGCCTAATTAATTAATATAACCATTTTAAATTAATATGTGTTGATTCTAAAATAATTATTAATTCATTAATAACTAATTTGGGATTAGATAATGCATTAATCTATTTTTATATGATCTCTTTGACTCAATTAATTATAACGATTCATAACGGTATACGATTAATTAGTCAACTTATCATATTTCCGCAATACTCACTGTTGCGAATAAATAAATAATGCACTGTGTGATTAAAGCTCTATTTGTGTGACCCTTTGAGGATTTATACTATGTTGGCCACGAAAATAAATCGTCATTTATTTCCAATAATCATAAGCGGTATCTAGCAACACGTTATGACTCCCAATTCGTATAAATAATGTACCGTTACAATATCTCAATCCTGCATAAGAAATAATAGTATTTCCTTGTCTGATTCTTATGTCACATGATATTATTGTATAATCCAATATAGAAATGTGTCATTCTTGTAGATTATACATTTCTTGATCTAGAGTTGATCGTCTAGTTTGCATGCATACGATCCAACTCCATCAAGGGGCCCAAACAGATATCATCACTCTTAAGTGTATTAATGAGGGACATACGATTCAAGAGAGCATAATTCAAGAGAGCATAAATAAAGTCCGTATAGCAGCCTTTATCAGGAATCAACATTAGACGATATTTATAGAACCTATCCTCATGTGGAAAAGTTGAACATCTCAAACATAGAATCAAACTCATATGGAATAAACAATGACACATAACACAATTCCTATGTTTATTTCATTGGGTCAAGTCCTGTACTATGTTCCAATAACATACACATATGCAATTAAGTTGGTAACTCCTTAACTATGATTTGTAGAACTTAATCATCACTTAATTTGCATACTAATCTTTTATGATAATTAATGTTCCTTGTTAATTATCAAGATTATGGACGATTTAGATTTATTATTGTCATTCTAATGAATGATCCACAAAGATATACAATTCAGATCATCAACCTGAATGATCTGTCAACCTGAATGATCTGTCAATAATAAACTTTAGGAACAAATGATTAAATATCATCATTAACATAAACTAAGAAAATAAATCATTAAATATTGACTTCTAGGACATAACTCCAACAGAATCATTCATTCATCTATTGATTTATGATTTATACATCGGTATTAAAAGCATCAACAAACACATTTGATATCGATCAATGTTTTCAATACAAATTCATCGTAACAATCCAAATCTAAAGCAATAATTGATCGATTGTTCCAAATAGACATAAAAATAGAAAATACAAAGGAGAAAGAAAGCATAATTATCTAAACTTCAACAATTGATCAATTAAGGGCCGCACATACAAATTGATTGTCGGGAATCGCCGTAAGGTAGCAAGATCGTCAAATATCACACAAAATCATCGAAAAATGTCGAAATTGAGAAATAAAACTTTTAAGAGGAGAGAGAAAGAGAGAGAGAGAAATAAATTGTGAGAGCGGGAAAAAGACCAGATTTGATAATTGAGAGACAAAGTTTGCTTGAGAAAGAGAGAAAGAGAGAGCAATGGGGGTTTTTCAGAGAGAGATCTATGCGAAGGTTTTCCGATCTGATGTGACCAATTTTCAAAATAACCAATCGCGCGTGGCTGACACGTGATTCTGAATATAATTTGGATGAAAATAAAATCGGGAGTGATAAGGATCATCCTCGATTTTATCATCCCATCATCTCCTCTCAAATAACGTGCTTTCTCTCCTTTTATTTTAAGAACGCAATTAATTAAGCACTAACTACCTTCTAATTTTTGTCGCTCATCCTTTGGATTTATAATACAGAGCACACTCCTCCCTCCCTTTCCTATTCTACCATTCCTCTCTCCACCTTATCTTTTCTAGAATAATTAGCATTTTTTTCTAGCACAATTAATTTTTATACTAGAACAGATAATAACATTAATCAACACGATTAATATTTTTTCTAAAACAATTAGTCTCTACTACTTATAAATGCACGCATACGAAGGGTGTAAACATGTCATATAAAAGGGTGTTAAACAATTTTTATATCAATTATAAACCATTGATTTGTGTAATTTGATTTGATCAGTGGTCTAGATTAAAGGTCAGACTTTTTATAGAAAAAAATAAGTTACTACCAAATTAGCTATTTGTTTAAAATGAAAGACTAAATTATTGATTTTATCGTATCTTTATTGTCTAACATGTAAAGTTTTATATGAAACAAAAATAATATCAATTTTTTTTTATTTGCCCGCATATTGAGGACATCTTTTGCTAGTAATATTAAATAGGACAATTAATATTTTTTTACAAGAAAATATTTTTCCAAAACACATTAACTTGAACAATTAGGTTATGAAACTAGAACGATTAGTTTTCAGAACTAGAATAATTATTTTTCCAGAACATATTAACTAGAACAATTAGGTTCTGAAACTATAACAATTATTTTTTAGAACTATAACAATTAGTTTTCCACGTTCTAAAAATAGAACAATTAGTTTTCAGAACTAAAGCAATTAGTTTTCCAAAACATAGTAAGTAAACAAAATTGAAACTTCCTAAATGCGGACCAGATATATAAATGAAAGAGGATGAAGATATGTGTTGATGGAGACTAGTCCATAAATGGAGACTAGAGTTGGAGATCAGAGATGGACAAGAATTTTGAAAATAGAAAAAATTAAACGTGTTTAGAAAGGAATAATTTGAATGACGCTGAGAGGGAATAATGACAAACAATTCCCAAATAAAATCACGTGCAAAAATGTGCAAAAGTGAAAGGAGTCGCTGATTACATGAAGCAATTTCCATTTTAAACAACACAAATTTAATCTTTCTAAACTTTTCGTATAATTTTCACCACTATTTTCATATACTATCTTAAGTCCTATATTTTACTAGGAACCGCATCCTCTACCCATCTCTAAGAGATGGGTAGAGTGCCCATCTCTCGATCTCAGCCGTCTGATTTAATCTCAACGGCTAAAGGAGCCCCGTGCATTCCACCACTCCCGAAAAAAATTATTGGCCCGAAAAAATGAACCGTCCAGATTAGATCAGACGGTCATGATGAGATGGGCACTCTACCCATCTCTAAGAGATGGGTAGAGGATACTAGTCCTATTTTACTATTGTTTTCACGATTTTTTTTTTTTTTTTAACGTTGCTGTAGGGTCCGGAGGGGCAGGAAGGTAGGAACACATTCGAAATTCAACTGCACAAACTTTTATACGGACGCTTTCATTATAGTGCGTGTGAATTCAGTCACATGCGGGGGTAGATCCGTAGGGATCACGATCACGGTAACATTGTCGGTGGTGCAGTATTCAATGACAATAATTCTCATTATTCCCTGCTTTAACTTTGCACAAATTGCCGCGTTCATTTCTTTACTCCTTTGGCCATTCATCTTCCTCTCTTCTTTCTCGAGGCGATCTAAGATCATCACAACCGTTGATTTCTCCAAAGTTCAAACCTTTCCCTCTCTAATCCCACCGCATTGCTTTCATTGTAGCTCTCGGGTCCCAACCTATTCCAAGTTTTTACTTGCATGACCCTACAACTTTGTTATATTTTTATAGTTTCACATCTACAAGTTCAGATTCCGAAGCATTGAGAAGTAGAGAAACATTTTTAGATCTACCCAAAATAAAAATCAGTAGAAATAATATCGAAATATAATTAAAAAACATAAATTTTATTTATAAAAGTAATTTTTTAGAATCAACAAAAAAAATCATATAAATAATTTTAAAGTATGGTTCAAATAATAAATGTTATTTATGAAGCATCATATCTGAGCACATGAGCTGTCTCACTGTAACTCACTATTTTATTATATCTACTCAAACAATAAAAAATCATTCATTTCTATAACACAATTATCTCACCGAAAAACCAACAGTACATTTTTAAACATCACTTGTTATTTTTTAATTTTTTATTAAGAAATTGTTTAGTATTACAAAATACAAAAGTATATTTTTGAAAAGCGGCTCGTGCGTCGTACTCGTAGGTAAATAGAAAAATTACCAGAGGTGTATATACAAAAGTTTAGACCAGCTGAAGTATGAAGAAACAACCAAAACCAAAACCGCTTGTAAACAAACAAACAAACGTCACTCCAAAATACCGACTCCAACTCCACTTCTTCTATACTAAACTAGTACTAGTCCAGTCTCTCACACCAGTACCGAAAGCGATTAGATCCAGACCAGATCAAACCAATGCACTCGACCCGACCTCTCCTCTCGCGCTCCGGCTTCGGCGGCGGCGGAGGAGGCGGGGCCATGAATCTCCGGCCGGAGAACCTCGGCCAAGAGGCGCTCCGCCTAACCGGAAACCTCTGCTTCGCCTTGTTCGTCTTCGCCGTGCTAGTCTTCACGCTCATCGCCGCCACCTACCACCCCGACGATCCCTTTCTCCATCCCTCCAGCTCGCACCTCACCTCCTTCCTCACTTCCACCTCTAACTCCACCTTTATTTCCACGGCCACCGACTCCGCTCCGCTTCTCACTGGTGAAGACTTCATCAATTCTTCTGACGTTGCAGTCCCCGTTCTGTCGACCGATCCGGCCCCTGATTTGTCGTCTTCGACGGATTCGGCGACATCGGATTCGTCTACGTCAGATTTGTCAGATTCCATTGCCCTCACAGTGGATCAGGATGATGCCTCTCCGGTGAGTCTTTATCGACATTTTAAATTTTATTTGATTTTAAGTAAGGTTAGGTGGGGTAGGGTGTTTTAGAATGGATAATGGGAGGAGATGAGAGAGTAACTGAGAGTTAAATTAATTAATTTTAACAATGCTTAACCTTTTAGAGCACTTTAGTTCAAGGGACGTTAGAGCATGATGAACCTTTGTATCACTGAAATCTCTTCGCTATAGTTTTCATCCAGATGTTGCAGACTTGTATGTGTTTAATTTTCATCAAAAAAAGTGTATTTATACAAGGTTTTCTTGTGAGTGTGAAGTAATAACCAGCTTAAATTTTACTGCCACTCATAAACATTATTGTAAATGTTACTACGATTCTAATTGCTCTAACAATGGGAAACATCAAATCCAGAGTTGTGATGTAAATGCCCCAATCAAGTGCTCAGATCGTGATGTGTACAATGTAATGATGCACGCAACTATTGATGGGTTCCCCGATGTGCACATATATCGCTTCGGCAAGCCGGTGCCAGCAGGGCCCCCCACAAACCCCACACAATGCGACATGGCATGGCGTTTCAAGCCCAAGAATGCAAAGAGGGCCGCACTTTATAAGGACTATCGCCGATTTGATATTTCCCGCTCATCCAACTGCTCATATTCAGTTTTGAATATTGGTGACTACCATACTGGTGTTAATGCCCGTAAGAAGAAAGGCGGCAAAAAATCTAGCCGCAGTGAGAACAATTTTAAGATAATCGGTGTGGCCAAGCCAATTATTGTCCCAATTGTTGGAGAAACTGTTAATGATACTTTACCAGTGGTAGAATCAGAAAGCAAGTTTAGCACCGGAAAGTACTTGGTGTATAAGGGTGGCGGGGACCGGTGCAAGAGCATGAACCACTATTTGTGGAGTTTTCTCTGTTCCCTTGGCGAGGCACAGTATTTGAACCGAACCCTTGTGATGGATCTTACCATTTGCCTAAACAATAAATACACCTCCTCTAAGCAAAATGAAGAAGGCAAGGATTTTCGGTTTTATTTTGATTTTGAACACTTGAGAGATTCAGCCTCAGTCATTGATCAGCACCAATTTTGGGAAGATTGGAAGCTCTGGCAAAAGAAGGATAAGTTGAGCATGCATTTGGTGGAAGATTTTCATGTGACCCCCATGAAACTTGCAAATGTGAAAGATACCTTAATCATGAGGAAGTTTGGAGCAGTTGAACCTGATAACTATTGGTATCGGGTTTGTGAAGGGGAGACAGAATCTGTCATTCAGCGTCCATGGCACCTCTTGTGGAAGTCCCGCCGGTTAATGGATATAGTGTCTGGTATAGCATCAAAAATGAATTGGGATTTTGACTCAGTTCATGTGGTGCGAGGAGACAAGGCCAAGAATCCTGCCTTATGGCCAAATCTGGCGGCAGATACCTCTCCTGAAGCTTTGCTTTCCACACTTGGAGATAAAATCGATAATGGCAGAAATTTGTATATTGCTACAGATGAACCTGACACATCATTCTTCGACCCGTTAAAGGATAAGTACACAACCCATTTCTTGGATGACTACAAGGAGTTATGGAGTGAGAATAGTGACTGGTACACAGAGACAAAGAACTTGAATAATGGCATACCAGTGGAGTTTGATGGGTACATGAGAGGAGAGGTTGATATGGAGGTCTTCTTAAGAGGGAAGAAGCAGATTGAGACTTTTAATGATCTCACAAGTGATTGCAAAGACGGAATTAATACGTGCAAGAACAATTCTTAAGCTATAATATTTTGAGCTTAATTTTGGGTTGCCAGGTCTATTGGTAGCATTTATTTTTCCATGTTCTGATTCATTCCTGTTTTTAGTAAATGAATTAGTAGATGTACTTTTGTATAAGGGCTAGGTAGAGAGGTTTTGGAATAAGACTAAAATTCTAGTAGAATAGCTTATTCTCGTTAATATGTTCATTTCTCCTTGGTTCTTGTAAAGTACAAATTCAGGCTTTCGGGTTGATTTTTTTTTTTCTCGTTACAAACAAGTTCTCTTTCACTCCTCGTATGAACCTTGGAAATGCTATTTTTTGATAAGACCCATAACTTAAGTATTAATTGTTAACTTTTCTTCATCGCAAACAGAATCTACATGGGAGTCATGGACTCATCTCGCTATACGGGCTGTTAGTGTAGCTTTCCAAGTCTTATAAAAGAATATAAATCGATTAAAATGTGCTTGATCTGATCTTATCTTTTAGCATAAAGCTGACTGACTGACTGTTCTGGCTTTCTTTGTTATGAGTACAATAAAATGGATTAATTGCGAGAGGGAGCCGATCTCAAGGGATCAACCGCACAACAATGCCTATATATAGAGCATTATAAGTACTATTATTAGCAGCAGATATCAGAGTTTTGCTTTTAGCAGTGTATCATCTCTCCCACATTTAGCTATTTTCTTGTGACATCCCCCCATATATTCTTCGTGTAAATCCCCATCGGCATTTTCTCATTTAAATTTTATTTGCGCTGGGAAATTTCGAGTTCTTTGTCAAAATCTTACATTAAAAAGTCTCCCTTATTGCACAAGGACCTCTCTTCAAAAGAAAACAGAAAGTCACTTTTTTTTTTGTCCTGCGTTCATTTGATTTGCATTTCTTCCTGAACCTTCACGCACTTCCTCCCCCTCTGCCCACCTCCATCTTTCCCCAAACCCACCACCACCTACAAAAAAAAAATAAATAAATAAAAAAAAGGAAGAAGAAAAGACAAGTAGAGAAGAAGGAAACAATCTATGATCAACAATGCATCCAAACCGTCTGCCGTCTTTCCACCAGAGGTTTCACTCAGAAAGTCTCGGTCAAAGTGCCTTGAGACTCATCTGCATCCTCAGCTTCTCTTTCCTTGCCTTTGCTGTGCTCATATTCGTGATCATCACCACAACATCCCATTCTGAAACCCCCTTACCCTACTCTTCCTTCACCCATATTACTTCCTTTCTAGCCTCCTCATCCTCTTCCAGCTCCAAATCCATTATCCAGCCAGCCACTGACGCCATCATGCAGGAAGCCTCATTACCAGATTACTCCAACACAACCTTAGATCCATCACCCGATATATCCCTACCTTCAGATCAGGAATGTGATTTAAATTCACCAATAAATTGTGCTGATCCTGAGGTGTACCATATCCTGATGAAAGCTACTATTGAGGCCTTCCCTGATGTGCATTTTCACCGCTTTGGCAAACCAGTGACGGGAGATGACAATGGGAGGAGTTGTGACATAGCATGGAGATACCGACCAAAAACTGCAAGAAGACCTGGGATTTTCAAGGATTATCGACGGTTTGATGTTTCCCGGTCAGCAAATTGTGTGTATTTGGTTTCTAAAATTGGCGAGTACCACACGGGCTTGAATGCTCGGAAGAAAAAGAGCAATGTGAAAATGATGAATGAAACTAACAAGCAAGATTCATTTCTGAGTGAATATCAATCAGAAAGTAGGTTCAAATCTGGTAAATATTTGGTATATTTAGGTGGTGGAGATCGATGCAAGGGCATGAACCACTACCTGTGGAGCCTTTTTTGTTCTCTAGGCGAGGCCAGATTCCTGAATAGAACCCTAGTGATGGACCTCAGCATTTGTCTCTCATCGATGTATTCCTCTTGGAAGCAAAATGAAGAAGGAAAAGATTTTCGATTTTACTTTGATTTTGAACAGTTGAGAGCGTCTGCCTCAGTGATTGATCAGCGTCAATTCTGGACCAATTGGGAACTATGGCGAAAGAAAAATAAACTAAATGTACGCTTGGTAGAAGATTATCGTATTACCCCTTCGAAGCTAAGTCGTGTGAAGGATACATTAATATTGCGGAAATTCGGCTTTGTCGAGCCCGACAATTATTGGTATCGGGTTTGTCAAAGGGAGAGCAAGTCTCTCATTCGGCGGCCATGGCATCTCTTGAAAAGATCTCCTAGGTTAAAAGATATAGCATTAGCTATTGCCTCAAAGCTTGATTGGGACTTTGATGTGGTACTAATTTTGAGGCCTTATAAGGATGATTTACTTAAGACTCTCAGAGAAAAAATTCAAGATGGAAGAAATGTATATATAGCCACGGATAAATCTGACACTACGGTTTTTGATCCATTGAAAGATAGATACACAATCCATTTTTTGGATGATTACAAGGAGTTGTGGGGTGAGAAAACGGAGTGGTTTATTGAGACAAAGAATCTGAATAATGGGATAACGGTTGAGTTTGATGGGTATATGAGAAAAGAAGTAAACACGGAGGTTTTTTTCATGGGGAAAAAGCAAATCAAATGGGAATAATAGACAGGCATGCTACCATGCAACTAGGTATGATAAAATTTTGGAATAATGTTTCCTGTGTAGATTGTAGTGTTTTCTCAGTTAGAGTTGGCATAAAACTTTTTTTTTTTTTTTTTTCATTCACATACATCTAAATGACGAATGTAATACAGTAATAGTGATTTTGGAGTGGTTAAGATATCACGTCTGGTAATTATACCAAGGCTGCAAAAGCTAGAATAAGGCCCAGAACAGTAGCATATAAGATGTACTGGGCCTGAAATAATATGGTTGTTTAAAACTCTTATTTTGTGATAGGAAACTGAAATCATCTCTACTCAAATTTCTGTAACAAGCCTAAAATTACGGACAACCCACTGGACATCGTTTTTCTCTTTATCTCTTGATTGCTTCACTTTCTCATGCTAAGTTTTTTTTATTTTATTTTAGATATTTAATTTTTTAAGGTAGTGTTTTTCATATTTCTTTTTTTTTTTTAACCTCAGATTATAAAAACCCTTCCAGTTAGTGATTTTTTTTTTTTAAAATTTTCTTATTGGCCATATTCTATATGAGTTTCTCATGCGAAGTATTTTGTTTAATGTTTTTATTGTTCTGTTTCCCATTTTTTTTTTTTTTTGTATTTATTTCAGGATTGTAAGACTTGCGATTAGTAGATAGGGTGTTTTTACTTTCTAGTTGCATAGTCATAACCTATATGAGGGATACAGTTTTATAGTAGGTTCATGAATTAATCAGTGACTTCCAGGGTGCTGGTAAGGTGTGCAGACTGAAAAAGACCGAATATCGGATATGTCATTAGCTAGAATCAGTCGTTTGACTATTGCTATACTGGCCTGTGTCATGTCATTGATGCTATATGTGAGGTCTTGTGTACTTAGTGGTGATAAAATACGACCTGACTCAAAAAGTTTATCCAATTCAATTTGATATTTTTCTTGCGAAAGTCTAACTAACTATATTCGAACTCGGATCCTCTGGTCGGCAGATTAGTGCGGACCATCTGGTCGGCACATGATCCGAACCGTCCGATTTAATCTCAACGGTCCATTTTTTTCGGGCCTACCAATCCTGCCTATTATGCACGGGACATCATTAGCCATTGAGATTAAATCAGACGGTCCGAATCAATGCTGACCAGGTGGTCTGCCGACCAGAGGATCTGGGTTTAACTATATTCGACCCAAACAGAAATAATTCGAAACTCAAGATTCATCCAAAGGAGAATGACACAAAACTTGAACCAATCCAAAAGCGCACAATGTGAAATTTTAAAAAAATTTAAAATTAGATGATTTGGAATCTGACTTAGATTCAAAACCTATAAGATGACTCAAATGCAAATAATGTGTGAAATTCACGCATTTTAGCTCTTCTGCATCTAGTGAGAATTGTCTCACCTTCAATAACTTTGACATATGCTGTCAAGTATTTTAAAAATATAAAATAAGAGATTAAAAGGGAAGTTCAAGAAACTAAAAGGTCCAAAAAATTGATTTTAAGGTTAGAGAGTTTAAGTTTCTGTCGAAAGTAACTGAAATTTCAGGTAAGAGAACCAAGCCTTATAATTTCTTCTCTTTTACTCTGTTTTTCTTCTGTTTGGGAAAAAGGTATAACAGGATAATAGGTTTGTGTTGTATATATTTGACTTCTTTGGCGGTTAGAAAAATTGAAAGACAACTCAAAAATATTTAAATATGGGAAAGAGAAATAAATCTTGAAACTAGAAGGTATACTGTTGACAAAAAGTATGCTTCAGCTTTACTTCGATATTATATATATAAATTATTTAATTTTCCAGTGTAAAATCCTTGCACACAAAGAGTCGGAGCACAGATCCTTGAAGCCATAGTAAAGTGATGGTTTGAAGGTACCTTTCTTGCACCAGGAAATTTGGTAGCAGAAATGTAGAATTTAAGTTAATTCCATATTAAAATTCAAATTATAGTTTCAATTTCAGAATGATATAGTTCAACTTCAAAGGAAGTGATAATGGATTGAAGTGTTGACCAGAGATGGTACGTGTCAAGAGCTTGGAAGGTATTTATTTATTCAACATAATCATTATAAAGATTCGATGCAGTTATATATAAATAAAAAATAAGAATGTGCTTTAGTATGTTGGTATTTTTTAAGTTTCTACATAATCTATGAATTTTTCATAATAATGCCATTACTAAGGCGATACGCACATAGCAAACTTGACAAGGACATCAACTCACTTGCAAGAAGCAAAATTTCTGGCAGCCTTTTGAGGTATTCACTTTTTTTTGTGGGTTTTTTGAATACTTCATATTTTGAGGGACTTGTCATGAATAAGTGTTAAATACCCGACGACTCTTTTGTATTTTGTTTTCATGAGAAGGGATAAGATTTTGTAAGGTCACATCACGTGGGCAAACTCGTCTAGTTTGTTTTAGAGGTAATTATTCTGGTTTGTCTATCCGAATGACACGTGAAAGTTTTTATGTTAGAAAAAAATAAATCAAATTAATGCTTAGGAATTTAAATTGCAAAAAATACAAGGTTATGATTGTTTCAACAATGTCCTATAGATAGATAATTCCTATGGAGTTTAAATTAAAATAAGTTAAAAAGATTTTGACCCATCTGGCCATCTCTCTTTTTTTTTAAAAAAAAACAGTTCCGGATTTTGTTCATTTTAAATTATATCGGTCATATACTATTCGGAGTTCGATCCGAAATATAATTATTTTGTCTGTATTTCTTCTTTTGTTTTTGTCAGTAACAAACGAAATTGAAATTCTACCTCAACGAAACTGAATACTCTCCATTCCAAGAATTAAGGTGGGGGACCAATCAAATTCTTAGTGTGTGGGCCCCATTCACCAAGTCTCTTTTTTTTTTTTTGAAAAATTTACCAAGTCATCAACAATATAATAATGCTTCTTCATAGTTCGCACAAAACGCCTGGAAGCATTTTTGTTGCATTATAACCTTTGAAAAAACAGCTTATTTTTCTCATTTGTATTTAGAATACAGATACTCTCCTCCAAAGATAACTGCCAATCTGATATTAATCTATCTAAATATGTTCTTAGTGCATTTTAATTGTAGTAAAAATGAACATTATCCAATGTGGGCGTTTAAACTTACGACAACAACAATAAAGCATTTAGTCCCAAACATGTCACGGTAGACTAGAAATGAAACCTAGCTAACAATACCAAAGTCACAGACGCTTAGTTATATTCAAATCTTGGCTTCAATTATCAAGGTCAATAAAATCTATTTTTTTTTTCGAAAATTTGACAGCGGCTGTCAAATGGAATAAAATCTATTTTGGATGCTTCATTCGGCAACTTGTTCAAATGGAAAGTGGATATTTGAGCAGAAACTATTATCGACCACAAATTAATTGAATATTAATACTTTCATTTGTCTATAGAGTACCCTTAACAACACAACGTTTCTTTCTTTTTTTTAAAAAAAAAAAAATTTGTATATCATATTTTTATGAATGTCCTTTTAATACAAACAATGCTAAATTATTTAGATCTAAAAATTAGTCAAAACTTGCTCACATTTTTTATTTCAAATTTTTTGGTATTTAATTAATAGGAACAGGAAAGCTCATTTTTTTAAAAGAAAGAAAAGAAAAGAAAGGAAAGATCAAGACTATTTGCACGGTCAAAATTGAAGAAGGAAAATTAAACGTAAGGTACAAATATAGAGAATTGCAGGACTTTCTAGCAAATTTTTGAACGAAGTTTTGGCTTTGAACATGAGAGCTCGCATACATTGTTATAATTACACAATAATAACATTAATATAGTATAGGATTTTAGCCGTTTGATTTGCATTTAAGATTTCAAACTCTTTACAAAACATTATAGCAATTTTTAATGCGTTAGATTCGAATCAAATAAATCTTATTTAAATGCCATGGCTAAAATACTATCACAACTACAATAAGAAATTGAAATTCTTAGATATGGACTTTTCCCACTCCACGCCACTAAGGCACTAACTAAGAGCCAACCAACTCAATACAAAAAAACATTTTATGAAAATAATTGCTGTCACGATGATTGGAATTGCTGGAGTACTTGGTCCCAAGGAATTGTTATTATTCCTTGCTTATTTTAGTTTTATGAAGACTGTAGCTCGCACTTGCTATATTAAGCAACTGCAAATCATGTCTTTAGGGATTTCTTGTTTATTTTTAAAGTTCCATAAAACAAAAGAATGCTATAGTCCATAGATACTATATTAAGCAAATAAACTATCACGCCTGAATCAATTTTATAGATGTTGGCTTTAAATCAAATTAATTTCACGCTCAATGGCGATTTATACATAAAGAAACAGAACCTGCTTTTAATTCTTTCAATGCCATGTATTTTCAATAATTATCCTCGTAAATTTACAGTGTATTTTCAATATAATTTTCCATGAAACATAAAATGCATAAATATTTATTATCAAGGCACACTTCTACTTTAGTTAAATTTAATTATTGATAATGAATTAATGATGTACACTAGCTTATTATCTAGTGCAAACTTTAGTTTAATTTCCACACTCATAGTTGAAAGTCGAAAACCATCTACAACACACACTTAGTTATAACTTAGATGTTTCATAATACAACCAGATTATTACGGATACGCATTTTACCATTCAGTTTTTTTTTTTTTTTTTTTTGTAAAATAATAGCCAAAAAAAAATATTTCGTGTTTATATAAAAGTATATTTTGTGGTGAATTAAAATTTTCGACCGGACTTAAATCCTGATCAGTCACATAATTTTAAATTAACGGTTTAAATTTCGGCCCATATGAAAACTTTGTTCACTACAGGATTTTGTCATAGTTCTAAATTCAATCTTTAATTTTCAAACTTTAAAATATAAATACAAATAACGACTATTTCTGACACCATTTTTTTTTTGTTTGAAAGGTTGTGACGCCAAAACTTAGAACACCGGATCTTCCTTAAAATTAATGACTATTTTCAGGCCAACTGAGCTTGTTTTGATTGCATTAATCTCGCTGGTATGAGTGGCTCTCAAGTAACATCCCTTTCTCTTTGTGGCTAAAAATGTGACGCAAGTAGTCGTACCCACCATCATTATCTAAATACTCTTTAATACCCCAATTGATTCGTTGATGAGTGTCAAAATTCAAGAAACCTCCCATGGGATTTTCGTCAAAAAAAAAAAAAAAAAGGAGTTCAAGTTACCACCAGCGCTTTCAGTACGTGGCATGCGTCACGTGAAAATCAGAGTCTAGGGACTTCTGTTCTTGTAACAAAAAAGGGGCCTGATAAGGATCATCCGCTAGATCTATCATCCCATCATCCGCTCATTAATAACAGAAAAACACGTGGAGATTTCTAGCGCTATTTCCATTTTGGTCCGTGCTTTTCCCCCTTCTTCGCGCTTTCCCTGTTTACTCGCGCCCTTTCCATTCTGCTCAGCGTCATCCTCTAGCTATTGAATCTAAAACTATTTTTGTTGAAGATACTAAACTGCTGAAGTTGAAGATCAACAGTTAGCCTAGTAATTTCAATAATTAGCTTAGTAACTTCAAGGGTAATAGTTTCAACTTCAACAGTTAGCCTAGTAACTTCAATAGTTAGTTTAGTATTTTCAACAGTTAGCCTAGTAATTTCAATAGTTAGTCTAGTAACTTCAACAGTTAGTCTAGTAAACTTCAAGTGTAATAGTTTCAACTTCAACAGTTAGCTCAGTAACTTCAATAGTTAGCTTATTAAATTCAAGAGTAATAGTTTCAACTTCAACAGTTAGCCTATTAACTTCAAAGGTAATAGTTTCAATTTCAACAGTTAGCTCAGTAACTTCAATAGTTAGCTTATTAAATTCAAGAGTAATAGTTTCAACTTCAACAGTTAGACTATTAACTTCAAAGGTAATAGTTTCAACTTTAATAGTTAGCTTAGTAACTTCAACGGTAATAGTTTCATCTTCAACAGCTAGCTGCTGGGTAAGAAGGAGGGGGACAGAGGGATGGATGGAGAGAGGAAGGGAACAAAGAGATGGAGGAAAACAGAAAAGGAAAGAGGGGATGAAGAGCGTAGGCTCTGTGAACAGAAAATGAAAGAGGGAATGCGCTCATTAACGCGTGACAGTTATTCACGCGTTAATTGAGGAGATGAGAGGGGATGATAGGATCTATAGGATGATCCTAAGCAATTCCGAACAAAAAATATTCTTCTTTTCATATGAAAAAATATAATAAACCTAAATACTAAAGTTCTTAGAAGTTTATTTTAAGGAAAAGTAAACATTTTTTTACTGAAAAAAAGTCACTGCATTAAGGGAAAAAATAAATCTTTCTGTACCGAATAAACATAAGGTTAAAAAAAAAAGAATAAATAAGAATCTCATTTTGGCTACTTTCTGGCTGTAGAATGTTGCGAAAGGTAATTATTATCTACCATCCACCGAATTACCATCCAGCGCCATCCAATTTTCCGCGTGCTGACGTCAGCAAAAAATTTTTGATCAATTTTCGAAAAAATTTTGTGCTGACGTCATCAAATATGCTGATTTAAGGATTCTGTTAAATGTTTTAAGGGTTCAGTTAAATGTTTTAAGGGTTGAATTAAAGTGTATAAGTGTTCAGTTAGATGCACCAATAATTTTTTGACCAATTTTCGAAAAATTTTTTGTGCTGACGTCATCAAATATGCTGATTTAAGGGTTATGTTAAATATTTTTAGGGTTGAATTAAAGTGTGTAAGTGTTCAGTTAGATGCAACAATAATTTATTTCACTTTGTATGTTGAATATGATCATTTATTTCTTACTTACGAAATTTGTATATATGTTCAGTTTATTGTTGCAAATGTTCATATTGTTACTGTAAATATTTGCTATGTTTGTTGTATCTGTTCATTTTGTTTTTTCATTTAACTAGTTTAATTGAACACAAAAACTACGAAATCAAATTTCTGCTGCAACTAACTGAACACATAGACACTTTAAGTTCATCCCCTAACGTATTTAACTGAACACAAAATACTAAAATTCTAAATTATTGCTGCATCTAACTGAACACATAAATAATTCCTTAACGTATTTAACTGAACACAAAACACTAAAATTTTAAATTATTGGTGCATCTAACTGAACACTTATACACTTTAATTTAACCCTTAAAACATTTAACTGAACCCTTAAATCAACATATTTGATGACGTCAGCACCAAAAAAATTTCGAAAATTGGTCAAAAAATTTTGCTAACGTCAGCACGTGTCTTGCTGACGTCGGCACGCGGAAAAAAAGTTTTTTTGGCCTGTTGGATGGCGCTAGTTCAATTGGATGGTATTGGATGGTTTTTTGTTGGATGGTGTATATAATTTCTGCAGTTTTTGTAACAAATCAGATTTAACCCACTTTTGAAGCTTAAATGGATCTAAAATACCCAAAGAAAAAAAAGACGGTTTTTAACAGTTTATTAAGTTTGATTACTCGTTGATGTAAACTGATACTAAGCAAACGTACCATTGGGTGTATAAATAAAAATTTGAAAAATATTTATGTTGCAACGAAAAAAATCAACATCTCAATACAAAAAATAATTTAATAGACATTTTTATTTCTTAATATATGAAATTAAAAATTGCAAATGAGAAAATTTTGAATATGTGCTCCATTTGTAAAATGAAAAAAATAATTGTATTTTAAGGAAGTTTTTTGTGTGTTTTGCTTCTTTTCAAACAAAGTGCACAACCAAATCCAACAACATTTTTTTTTCTATTATGTTGAGTGATAAATCATCCAATGATAAATTTCTTTCTATTTGAATTGAACAATCAATAAACAATATCTGTCAATAACATCTACCCATTGATTTAAACGATCAATGGTTAAGAATGCATAGAGTAAACTATTATTTAGATCATTGTCTAATTATTTTAGCCTTTGAAATATTACTTTTTATAAGTAATAGGGATAGGAAATAGACAACAATAATTGGGGGTGAACTAGTGATGGTCTAAATATGGCCACACGCATGACTAGTTTCGAGTGCATCATTTGATCTAACAACAAAACAGAGTATAAGCTTTAGCCGCTTTACCAAATGGCTTCCGTATGCAAACTTGAGATTTATATAAGATTTTAGTTTATTAAGTTCTATATTGTAGAGCAATATTTTCATGACTGACGCGTATTTTTGCCCCCTCCTTTTTAATTTGGTGTATTTGAATTTATTGCATTTAGTATATATCACTCTCTTTTTCAGAAGGGTAGAAAATGATAGCCTTATCATTGGATGTAGCCACAGCCACAGGGTCACAGGGACCATTCCCTATTGGTTGGGGACATTGTTAACTCAAATATTATTTGAAAATTTTTATATGTGTATATACTTAATCATGTAAGAAGTTCAACTACCATTTTGGGCAGGTGCCTTAGGCTGGAGGCCTTGGTTTTCAGCTGTGAATATGTAATTCTGTATGGGTCACCTTAATTAGTTATATGGATCTTTTGAAGAAGGAATTTTTGTAGTTAATGTAGTTCTTTTTTTTTTTTTTTTCCCATTAGCATATTCAAACTACGTGAAGAATTGCCTTGTGATTTTTAATTCCTCATTATCAAGAATAACCTTATAAGAATTGAAAAAAAAGTATGACTTTCTAACAAGACTCAAAAGGCCTTGATGACTTTATCCATCAGATTTTTTTCTTTTTGTAGAATGCATAAATTTCAGAGTTCTACAATTATGCATTGAAAAGTTCAATTGTTATATCTTGATTAGTGACTGGTGTGTAAAAACTCTCTACTCTCAACTTTCTCGCCTAATCCTAATTGTTTCTTGTCTAATGCCAATTTCCACATATTATTCATCTGTTAATTAATGCAAATATGGATAAATAAAGTTTCATCATTTGAAAACAAGTTATCTACTGCCATATATTTATAAAATTGAATCCGATATATCTAGTGTTAGCACTTTACGATGATTTGTAAATAAAACTTGAACTTTAGAATTATAAAAAGATATCAATATTTACTCCATTTAATTCATTTCCTTTTGAGTTACCATTAAAATCTGCTGTATGATTACTTCCTTATTCTTGTCAAATCAGTATTATTGTGTGTCATTTCATGCAAATAAGTTTTATTATAAAACTAACAATTTATTATGAACTTTTCAATAACTTTACATTTACATAATTCCATCAAAATAGTTTTATTGGAAATACATTTGTAAAGTTCTAAAACTTCACAATTATTCTTAAATTTTCTAAAGTGAACGCGTCCTCTCAAAACTGATACACCCATGCTAAACACTATAACTATATATTTGGAAATAGAAAAATATATAAATAACACGGTTTTGAAAATTAATTAAAACTCTGTAGAAATGATTATCATATATCTGTAGATTGTAAAAAAGGAACCAAATTACAATAGTCTTCGCACATTGTGTTCTTTTTGTCGTATGAATCACTAGTAAGGTGTGTTGCATAGTGTTTACGGTTCCAACTAGGAATCACAAGCCTTTTTTTTTAAATATCTTAATTGAAATGAAGCCTCTTTACAAGGACGCCACACGCTGTTCAGCTCCATACCCAACACAAGGAATCCAATCCCACCACTAATCTCACATTACCAAAAGATACAACTATCCCTCTGGAATCTCTTCAGGTAGAATTCCTCGGGCAGCCTTCATTATTTGATCTAACAATCATGCGATGCTCTTCTGGTCAGTCTCTGTCCAGCTTATCCAAAAAAAAAAACAATCATGCGATGCTCATGTCCAAAACTAAAAGATCCATGATAAACAAATGAACATCATCAGTATTAAGTATTAACAATAAAAATCTTTGACACGCAAAGAATTTCTGTACAATTAAATTGAATAATAAAGTAAAATTTTCTGAGATTTGACAAACTACAATGATTCTAGAGTATTGAGGGAGAGAAATGGCTGCCTGGCTCTTTCGTGCCTCTCACAACAAATGCAAACGGTAGTTCGTTACGCCAAGAATCTCTCCCTCTAATCCCTCTCTCTCTCACGTTGACCTGTCTCTTCTCAAAGAAACCTCTCTTTCTCTGCTGTCACAAATATTCTCTGCATGTATACAAAGGATCTTATCTGTCTGTTATAGATAGCACTAAATTAATTTCATAGGTCAAATAAGTGACTCTTTTTTTTTTACAATTTTTTGCCTTGAACGTTGTATGATCTCAAGCTACTAGCTATGTGCTAGCATTGAGAAACTTGATTACATATAAGAAAGTGATATATATTAATAATAATATGAAAGTTTCCTTTAACAACTTCTTCCTTTTTTTTGTTCTTTTTTCTAAACTTTATCTGAATTCTGGTAACAATAGAGATATTCACGTTGGCTCAAGTATAAGACAAGCTGAAACATTTGTTACAAAATATTATCTTGGAAATTAATTAAAAATTCAGGCAAATTTTGTTTTAATGGATTCAGAACTAATATAAGAATTTGAGCAAATGCTTAAATATATTCCGCAGAAGTCTGTAATTCTGTTATGCATCTAGTAGAAGGGCATACTGCTATCTAAATAGGGAAAACTAAAATCATTGGATGCTAACTAAAGTTTCGTTGCTTAATAACGAGACCACCACCAAACACTCCAAATCTCACTAATTTTAGTGTTAGTTGGTTTTAGAAGTAGGTCAGTAATGGCTTAGCTCTCTTCCTGATAAGTTGGTTCTGTTGTTGCACTTGTTGGTGAGTCTATCGCTGTAGTAAGATTTGTCAAACAGATAAGCATCACATTCACTGGTTGAAATAATATCATGCATGATGCATTATTTAGCTTGAATATGATATGCTAAATCTCGAGTTTTGTTAATCCTCCCTACACTTCAGATCTGCAATTGCTGATGTTCTATCTATTTTTTAAGCTAAAGTAATTGAAATTGTAATATTTAGTTATGTTTGTAGTATGTTTATAGATATCACTGATCTTGTATATGTATTTGTAGAAACAAAATCCTAATAATTATCTACTAAATCTTGTAATTTCCTAATTAATGGTACAGGTAGATTCGTCGCTTCTATATATAGACAATGAAAGAGTAAAACATTTCAACTGGCTAGTTTAGTATATTTGCACAAGGGCCCTTCAGGGTTAAGCATGTTATTATTTATTTATTTATTTATTCCATACCAAGTTTAAAATAATTTCATTAGAATTGTATTTTTTTTCAAAAAAATAAAATAAAAATAAGACAACTCTAAAGTGATGATTTTTGCAATGATGAGATATAGAAGGGCGAAGTGCTATTGATTATATTGAATACTTGCACTTCACTGTTCCCTGCAAAAGTTGCCAAAAAGTTTTCAAGTGGGACAAATATAAACTTTTTCTATTCATGGTGTGTTCAAATAGCAAAAACAGGGCTCAGTACAAGTTTACTTTAATTGGAGATGCTTGCTGTTATTTTTTGTGGAGTCTATTTGTTCCTAGACAATCAGATATGTAGCTGAAAATAAATTGGGCTTGCTTCAATTCTCACCCGAATCTCTCTCTTCTTTGTCACCTCACATATACACTTAATTACACCCTATTATCTCCCTTTCAACCGTTGCATGTTCCCAACTCATGGTTTTTGAGCACCTAGGAAGCTTTCTGTCATACTCCACTCCCTAATTTATTGTGCATCAAATGAACCAACCAAACACAAAACTGATCCCTAAAGTATGTTTAAATCTTAATTGATTTCTAGTAACTTGTGGAGTATGACAACTTGAGCATTCATTCACACTATATCCGTTTATCAACTAAATTTAATTACTTGGTTTGGTCAAAATTACTTTATTTATTTTTATTAGAAGATAAACATAGATGTATTTTCTAGCTTATTGTTGATGCAATTTACATGGTAACTGAGTCTCAAGTTTATTTACGTTGAAACAGTCAATTAGCCCATTGGTACACAAATGTCCCAATTATTTTTGACTTGAAAATAATTTAATAGCATTATGTGCATATCTATATTACTTTAATCAGCTTAATAGCATAAATTCCAATCGTGTCCTATTCAGACAGTTCAACTTGAAATTATTTTAAAATATTTAAATATCCAGAATTAAAATGCAAATTCCTCATAAAGCTTGAGTACTTGCTATCATCTAGACTGTAAAACACTCAAGTTCAGTTTTATTTCTTTATACAAACTAAGCAAACTCTTCTTTTTTTTTTTCCTGTTAATTTGCCTAAAATAATCTACCTGATCTAGAATATTACTAATTAAACGGGATAACTTGGCTGTTAATATGTAGAAAAGAATGTACACTGTTCTACCACCACCACCACTAAATAGTACGATCAAATCAAACTGACTGTGGCCTCCTCAACCAACCTAAGTTAGACCACTCTAACAATAGAAAAAATGCCAACACATCCAACAATTCCACTCTATCTCTCTCTCTCTATACACACACACACACCCACAACACATCACACACATCACACACGCAACCCAACTCTATCATCTCCGCAGTTTCTCTTTTGTCTATATTTAAGTCTCTTTACAGTGCATAACTAAGGAAAATTAGCGATTTTTACGCTTTTATACCACGGTTAATAAAAATAGAGTACAAGAGAGAGTTATAGAGAGAGAGAGACCAAAGAAAATTATAAAAACCTAAAATTAAGTTACTGGCTCTGTGTCGCTTGACTCTCCTGATATAAACTCAAGTACCCCTCTTCCTTTTCCTTCACTATCAGTTTTGACACCTCCCCCACTTCCTCTCTCTCTCTCTCTCTCTCTCACAGCCTTCCAACCTCACACTTCTCTCTCCTTCTCTCTTGCTCTCTCTCTCAGTCATGAGTTTCCCAATTGAGAAGAGTGGTGATGGTAAAACATGGCAGAAGCGCAAGCGCACACAGCGGCACTGCAACGTCAACTCAATTTCTCAACCCCCGCCGGCCCCGGTCGTGACCTCCTCGACCTCTTCCTCGGCAGATTTCTCTGCCATCACCACAGAGGAGGAAGAGATAGATCTGGCAAACAGTCTCATCCTTCTTTCTAGAGGCGGGAACATGAAGGACCAGGCGACTGGCATGCAATTGGACACCCCCACTTCCCCTCCACCTCCATCTATAAAAGTTGAAAAAGTTGAAAAAACTGAGAGGACCGAGAAGTCAACAAGTCGCCGGTTGGCCGAACCGACAGCCCAGTTGAACAACAACGACTATCCATGCAGGACTTGTAACAAACGGTTCAGCACTTTTCAAGCACTCGGAGGCCACCGCGCCAGCCACAAAAAGCCAAAGTTAGCATCAGACGACCAGAAGGTGCAATCTCCCAGCGACACTGGCACAACAAGCGTTACTCTAAAGCTAGATGATGTTAGTAACTACAAGGATGAAGTTCAAGTCAATTCGCCGGTGGAGAAACCCCCTCCAGTTCTTACTATCGGCAGTAAAGTGCGGGTGCACCAGTGTGGAATATGTCAAGCTGAGTTCAACACGGGACAAGCACTCGGTGGTCACATGAGGAGGCACAAGCCGCTGAATGGGGGTGTGGATCAATCAAGGAATAAAAAGGATAGAACTGGCCTTGACTTGGATCTCAATTTTCCCCCGTCCGATCAAGGGGAAGTGGTGCATCCTCCACCGCCAGTTTTCGATCAAGGAGATGCGGTGCATAAAATGTCACCGCCGATTTTCCCGTATGACGGAAACCCTCCGACACAGCTTATGCTGGGGAGCCCGGCACTAACCAACTGCCTATTGTGATCAAGAAATTGATGTGGAATTGATGCTAACATTATTCTTTCTTTTCAGTTTACCTTGTAACTTTTAGAAAAGAATTTGGTTTGCTTGCTGTAAGTTATAGCATCAATTGAAGTTAATTGATTGATTGATTCTTTAATTGGAGTGTCTAAGCAGAAACTGATGTGTTGTAAATAGAAGTGACCAAAATCATGTATGCTTTAGGTATTGTTTTTTCTTCTTCTTTCATCCACTATTTTTGTTATCATGTTTTATTTTGCTATTTTTCTTGGTGTGTGCTTCTTGTTGCGTTGAATACTAGTACAAAAATAGGTAAGTCATGGTGTGCATGAGAGAAATAGCAATTCCTCTGTCGTACTTTCTTTGGGTTGTTTCATGTAACAAGTCGCCATTACAGGCTCACATGTTTTTATATAGTACCAATTAAATCAATAAGGGGCCCACAATTCAGTAACTTGTCATATATTATCTCATGATAATATTTGAGAGAGAAAGTGAGAATAATACAGTGAGAGGAGCCTTTTTGGTTTCTCCACCACCAAGTAAAAAGGAGGGGCCAAAGGATCAGGTTCTTTTCCTCATGAGTTCGTTTTGTTTGCAAAGAACTTGCCTCTCACATTTAATGCAATTGTAATGGTAATTAAACAGAATAAAATGAAGAACAAAAACAATAATTATATTGAATAGAAGATTCTATCTACTGGACTAACTGCCCTCACACTTGCTCTCTCTCTCTCTCATGTTTTAGATGTATCTAGCTGCATCTTTTCTCGTACCTAAAGTGCTACCTACATGTTTATCCTCTCATTACAGGAGGTTCAATTTTCTCTCTCCTCTTCTTTTGCCTAAAACATCAGTGTCGCAATGAGATACCAATAAATGCCATCAAAATCTCTTCCATCTGTGTTAGGAATCTGTTGGTTATCAGATATTGTTGTCTCAATCTTAGCCATCCATTAAAAATACACATACACTAATGCTAATTGCATATGCAACCGATACACATTAACGTGTTTTACTAATATTAATTAAAAATCTTAAAAATTGTCATCTAATTTGGCAATTCAGGTTCGGACTATGTATAACACTTGTACATAAGTAGGTATACGCCAGAAATATACGTATTATACTTTTCTTGCCGCAAGTTTCAGGAATGGCACACAACCGGCGGATTGCTTGTACTTTGAGTAACTGGGAAAGAGTTTGCTTGGCAAGTTGAGTTGGAGTAAGTGGAGTCACTCAACCTAACCCTAGTTTAACAGTTATGGAAGGAAGTATGTATGTTTATATGTTCTTTTGTGTGAAGTTGGAATTAATGACTTGATCAGACCCTCAGGTGTCAGTTAAGTGCACGTCTGTATTTGGACACAGTTCTTCTGTATCGCAGTGCAATGAAGCATCATATCATATGGTGTAGAGTGGCAGCAAGCATGCTGGCTAAACAAAGATAATAGACTCGTTTTCAAAAATAAAAATAGTTTTGGTTTTTACGAGGAAATTGGCTAATTGTATATATGAGTGATCAGTAGCTTTAGAGATTGATATGAAAAATATACTTACAAAAAAATAAAGTTAATTACGCGGTCAATGAAAAATTTAATTTTAAGGTTTTACTGAATTTACAATATAATAAAATAATTAATTTTTTTAGTTAAGTGGGATCATCTTAGATTTACTCATTTACCCATAGATAAGTTAATTAGGACTAATTTTAGATTTCCTAAAGTAAAATTGTCACAATTAATACTATATTGTTGTAGGAATCTTGCAAAATATAAATTATCTTTTCCTCTTTGATCAGTCGGAGAACGCGTAATCGATAATCCTAATCTAAGATATCTTAATAAAATTATGTCCGTGTTGGTAACGAAATAGAAATTACTTATAGTAAAAGATCATTGGAAACAATAGTTTTGCAAGCTAATAAAATTAAGATACTATTTGTTTGACAAAATGACGAAACATAACTATACTAAAGTTTTTGTGCATCATTGTTAGGACCTAAATTAAGGCGCGCGCACACATTTTTCAAAGTTCCCGCTCAGTCAAAAACTGTCTATGTATAAGGAATTAAGCAGGGAAATATGGAACCAAAAATTAGGCAACTGTACAGTACACTACATACCATAGGGCCACATAAAATCAGGTACATTTGATACATGTTAAGGGTTTTAATTGCGTGACATGACCATTAACACGGGAATTAAAAAAAGGGTTTGACATTTCTCACATGGGTTAGAGGGGAAACAACCAGTTGCTAGTGCTGATAATCCATATGCAAGTAATACCAAAACTAAATCAAGAAACTGTGTTATTAATGGGTTTGAATTGATACTGTGGTTTTTCTATGGTTTTGTTTTTTCTATTAATTTGAATTAATTAGTGGGCTGCCTTTCCTTCTCTCTCTCCTCTTTTCTTTCTCCTACCGTTACGCCTTGCATGGTAGCTATACAAGTATACATCTTAGTGGCCGGGATGTATGCAAAAGCATAACCTCTATTTGGTTTCCCATCTCAAGAATCATTCCGGGTAGAATATATATTAAGTGAAAAATTGCAATTGTAGATGTTTTGTTTAAATAGATTTTTTTTTTCTCTCTTCAAACATATCCTATGCATTTTATAATAATTCATCAGGTGCGTTGTCAAATATTCAGACAAAAAGACATCCAATGCTGAATAAGAAATATTATGTTTAAATAGAGGGAACAATTCCTCTGAAAATTAGAGGTGCACATTAAGCAGGAGGGGCAATGAGGTACAAAATGGGAAAAAAAAAAAAAAAAACGCTTGGAATTTTACACCAAGAATTCTAGAAAAAAAAAAAAAAAAATTCTCTCTCTCTCTCTCTCTTTCTGGCTACTCGCTGTACATTAAGTGCTACTCACTCATTCTAGGTAATTAATTGAATTTTTCGCTTTTATAAGCATAAATCGCACACAAATTGCATTTACAAACATTAATTTTTTATTATAGTGAACTGCAAATATGCTTAAAACTAATTTGATTGACACCCTTACATGTAACTTGCGCGATGAAGCAACATTGACATACTTCTTTATTACAAATGTAACAATTTAAGACGCATTTTTTTTCCGATAAACCAGTACATGTCAATATGCCATCATCTTTTTCTTTTCTTTTTTTTTTTGTTAAAAAAAATTTACATGCCTTTGCTCTTGCAAAGGAAAAACTGAAGTCTTTGTTTTTTTTCAAAGGTGGTTTTGGTGAATGATTCAAATTAGGAACTCCTTTGTGAAACAGTAATTATATGAAACAACAAAACCCAACAGATAAAAAAACCTTATTCTCAAATAAAAAGCAAGTTCTATACATTTAAAAGGTACTTAATGCATAGTTTATGACAAAGTTCATGATTTATTTATTTTAGTATTTTTTCCAGAAAAAAAAAAGACAAATCATTCGAGAATTTCATGAATTTTACAATGAATACGCAAATTATCTCCATATTATCTGCTGAATTTATTTTTTGCTTCATAAATAAATCAATAATTTGATTTGTTGTTTTATGCATTGCATAGATAGAAGCTATTATCAAGTCAAATCCACATTATAATTGTATCACGAAATTTAAATCTCACAAATCATTCATAAAAATTGAACTTTTTTTGAGATGGATAAACTTGAACTTGCCACTTTGATAAGCACTAATAATTAGTGATAATCACTAAAAAATTAACTACAATAAAATCATTTTATTCAATCAAATATTTGAAAAACAAAATCTACACTAAAACAAAAGTATTTTTTTGGAAAACAAATTGAAATCAGCATAAACATCGTATATTATAAAGAGATACATAATCACTGCTAAGGCGACTGTACTAAAAAATTTATCCAAGTAAAAAAATATGTCATGGAGATACATTTGCTCGAATTAAGGTAAGGAGGAAAAAATGCATGACAAATATTTATCTGGTCATATCAAATAATTAGTTAAGCACTCATGTTCATTAATTGTTTCAGGTTAGGTGGAAAAGAAAACCTTAATATGTTGTTTTCAAATATTTATGCATTATATATATTGTGGTTTTAGTTCTCTATCTGTAATATATAAAACTAATTAGACAACCATTCTTTTAGTTTCAATTTCTACAAATTAGTGTATTTCAAAATAACAAATGAAAAATCAATTATCTAAATGACTGCAAATACTACTGTTGAAGCTAAATATTAATAAGCATATTATTTCGAGCGCTTTTAGCTTTTAAAATGCCAGGCACTTCTTCTCTGATGAAGTCAAATTCTATTATTTTAATTGGTTAACTGCCTAGAAAGTTCAGAATTTATTTGAAAAGGACCCCAAAAAGGGAAAATTCAGATGTGAAATCACTTTCATATTCGGTTCTATTTAATTGGCCACTTGCATCAAAATGAAATCGTTTATGATATAGGTACACACAAAACCTTTTCTAGCTATTAATAACTTACATTTAGAGAGCAACTAAAACGCCGTATAACCAAAAATTTAAATATATATAATTATATATATATTTGAAAAAAATGTACCAACAAGGGCATGTTCCAAATTCTATTCGGAACCAAAATTTTTAGTTCATGTGACTTCTGTGAGTTTGTACCAACCTCCGGGAGTCTGGATATTCTTCTACGTTTCATAATTTTTTTATTTAAAAATTCTTCCATCTTTTTTTTTTTCCTTCCTTTTTGACAGTATGTGACAGCTTTATTAAGAAAATTAAATCATTGAAAAGAAAAAAAAAAGGCCGTAGTAGAAGAGCGGAGTCCTCTAGAGCAGAGTATATGTGTCACTATGACTTTCTCTTATTCACATTTCATAATAAATAAACAACCATCGTTGTCACCAAAACCAAACCGTTAACTATTCATCATGTTTCATCAAATAAGCAACTATTAATCAACTATGCTGTGAGAAGGATAACATTTCTTACCACGCGTAAGTTTGCCTATTCAGAAACCAGTCTAATGTATAAGGTTTCACATCGATAAAAATTGCTTACCATACTGCCTTTCTTGATAGAATTGTCAAAAACATGTTCTTATATACTTTTTTTTTTAGCTTGTTTGTATGAAAAATATTTGTTAATACTATGTTTGGATTGATAAGGAATAGTGCTAACCCCGCTGTTATCCAATTTTTACCAACAATTAAATTAACTACCCTTCCAAATCATACTCTTTAATTTATAAAGTTTCTATAAACTTTTCATATTTTCCCTTTTTCCTTTTTCCAAAGTTATACAAAGAGGGATGTGACAGGTATCGGTATCCATTTTACTACATAAGAAGATACCAAAATAATAACGGAAATGAAAATCCTTCCAACGCGCCACTCCCACCAAGAGAAGTGGAAAGAAACAGAGAACCTTGAGTTTGAGAAGAGAAGCAACCGTGTACTATGACAAAAATATAATAAAGCCCCCAGGTGTCATTCATTCCATCTTGACTTCATAATTAAAATAGAAAAAAAAAATGGTTTGATTCGTCTAAGATGCAAAGTTGGTGCCTGGAAGAATTTGGGGGCCAAACCAGCTGCCACATGGCAGGAATTGGTTTAAGTTTGGTCATTGATTGATTGGGGAATTGAAGACAACTATCCATGTTTCATAAAAGGATGCTAGATTAAATTTTATAAAACAATAACTAAGTCAAAGTCCAGTGTTCCACCGACATGTATATGTGTGCTTAGCAAGAACCAAGAGAAGAAAAAAATAAACATAATTTTGCAGTACACATAATCGTATATATCAATATATGTGATACACATGGATATACATCGGTTTGTCCGTCTTCAGCTTGCATTTTTTATTTTATCCGAAACTTAGTAGCATCAAAGATATCCATAGATACTGGGTTGCCCAATCACAAGAGAAATATGTGCCAAAAGTATAAAGGTATGTTAGGAATATCTCAAGATGTGGTATTTTATTGGTATAAGCTGCTCAACACATTTGATGTATTATGAGTAACAGTTTTTATAAATAGCCAAACCATTTGCTCATTTTATTATTTGAGCGTTACTAATCACTACTGACCGATCTCAATTTTATTCTACGCCTTAATTTGCAGTTAGGTAAGTTTTGGATTTCAGTTAAAAATTTGAAAAAAAAAAATAAGAAGACCGCAATATGGTAAAGAGAGAAGAGAGCAGAAATACATTAATTTTACTTTCTCTGTTTATTGATATGGGAAAATAATAAATTAACTAAAAACACTACATGTCCCTGTATTGTTTTCAGCGAAAGATGGATCTGGAAATTTTCTCACAATTTTTACTCAATCCACAGTAGGTACAAGGATAGTTTTTGCTCATATTATACCTAAATTATAATCCCATTAAGGCAGATACATGTATTGACCTATCTTACATGGTTATCAAATAAAAACAAAAAAAAACCTATCTAACATTGAAATATTTTTTCTTTTAATTTTTATTGAAAGAAAGACTTTAGATATTTATGTTATTATAGATTGCTTAGATTTGTCATTACTGCATTTATATTGATATTGTACTTATCATAAGTAATTGATTTGGATCCATATCCGTTCTGCCCTATTGCCACTGATAGGGACCATAATTGAATTTAGACGTAGTATTCAATCCGTATCAGTATTGAACTATTGATATCCATATCCATATCGTATCGTATTCGATAAATGAGTTGCAGGTGATTATTTCAACATTATGGAGTCTAATTTGAACCCCGAGTGATAGCGGTAATTAGTCATATACTAATCTTGTCTTCTCACCACTTACTAAACAATAATCAACAATGGTAAATAAAAAGTTAAATATACAAAATAGAAGTCCAGACTGAGATCTAGTGCTTTACATAGTGTTTTTCATACAAAATGTGGGAAGAACAAAATTAACAGATTGTTTATCCAAATAAAAAAAAACTTAATCAAATCGACACCATTTATGCTTTTTCAATGCGTCTCCAAAATTTTATTTTTAAGGTCTGACAAAAACAAGAATTATTTTTCTTCCAAAAGAGATATAATACAAAGTTATATTTTCCATTAAAATTACATACCAACATAAAAAAAGATATTATTATGAGCACTCCCGTGGAGAAAAAATAACTAAGCTAACAACTGATTAGTGCAAACATATTAAAATTCTTATTCAAATGGCTGCTTTTTTTCCTTCTTTTGATTCTTTATATGTGTCTCCAAGGTTTTATTTTTACAGTAGGAAGAAAACAAAACTGTTTTCCTCCAAAAGAGAATTCCATCAATGATCAAAGGCATATTTCCATCAAAATTACATACCAACATAAAAAAAGGCATGAAATCAATGATCACTCTTATGGAGTCAAACCAACTACTCCTGCACCATCAGCAAGAAAGATGGACAAGCCAATGTAAAATCTACAAATTACTCAGCTGAAAATCAGAATCTACAAATATAGTACCATTAAGTTTCGGTCTTCCATCAAGGTCTACATGTGCAAGTGTTTTGGTCAAAGGTCAATTTTCGTTCTAAAAACTTTACCCTCCAATTAAAAGTCATTTTTTAATTCAAGTAGAAATTAATAAGTAATTTATTATTCTTTTAGCAGCAGAAAAGAAAAATATATATCAAACAAATAATAACAACAAAATGATGAATAATTCCTAACTAACAGAAAACAACAAAAGACTTCTTTTTTTCAAATGGAAATTTCTTCGACAAAGTTTTCAGATAATTTCATCCCTCCTTTTAAAGGTAGGGTTTCATCTTCAAAAAACCATAAAATGTACAAAAGAAAGCAAATACAAGAATGCTTGTGTATTTGCAAATATAATATTAGGGTTGCACTTAAAAAGAAGATAACACAAAATGAGTAGTTTAAATTACTGGGAAACATGCTGTTTAATGGTCCGCACCAGTACCAGGTGTCACGTTTACATCAAAACAACATTAGTCTTTGATGACAGCAATATACCGGTAGAGCTGGTACTAATACACCACCCAGTAGTTGTTGTATGTATTATTTTCTGTACCAGCTATGACCAATTTATGTCCTTGCCTTGATATGATTTTATGTTCAATTGGGTTCTCATGTCTCAATCCTAGCATTAGCTTAATACTTGTTTTAGTGGAAAAGGAGTAAAGGAGACAACAATCATGTTCCATGGTCTTGGTAGAAACCAGAGATGCATCAGTTGACATTTGGTATGTAATCCACTGGATCTTTTAATAATCCTAAAGAAGTGACCCATTTTTAAATAGATATTGAAACAAATAAAATGAACTTACCACAAGCCAATCTCCCTCCAGCATTTCCCGTCGTAAGGCTCAGTTCATGCCCTCCTGTCAAGATATGATCCCCAAAAGATTAGGCCTAATAGAGAAAATTTCATTAGTTTGTTTACTTATTTGATTTAATACCTTTGCCCAAATCATCCTTCAGCTCATGAACCACAAATGCCCTTCCAATCACTGAATTTGGGCCGCTTAGTGGAATCTAATCCAATTTAAAAGTTATTATTAAATATTGATCATTGCAATAAGGAGAATTCACCTAGTATGTAAAAACATAGCAAAAGGTTTACCTGATTGTCAACAATGGTTGCTTCAGCAACTCCTACAGAAAGGAAGAACAAATAAGAATAACCAGACTCCAATTAATAACTTATTTCCTTTTATATTATTTATACCTTCAGAGTTAGCAACGATGTTTCCCAGATCACCAGCATGACGAATTTCATCCTCTGGAGCACCATGTGTCATTTTATTTGGGTTAAAATGAGGCCCTGACAATTATCATATCAATTAAACTCATGTGAATCCAATTTTAGAACTTGATCACAAACATACAGGGCTGATATGAAGTATTCATTGTTCTCGTTGAACTACTATCCAGCTTTCTAGTAGCAGTAAAAGCCTCGCTGTATAGGTACAGGCCGCTCAGTATAGAAGTTCCATTTTTTGTAGAGCAAGTATGACAGTATTAAATTTTCAGTGCTGGCAAAGTCCTAACATAAATGAAATAACACGTGCTAGTTTGACTATGAGTTACCTATGTTTTCCTCTAGATATTTAGTGCATGATAGCACGATTGCAGAGAAACTGACACACAATTGATGAAATTTGACTGATTGATGAGAAGGTTGGTTCTGATAGTACATTGCACAATCCTGACCAATCAGTGTTGTTTAAAAAAAAAAGGTCTGCTAAAAAAAGCAACTTAAGGAAAAAGGTACCTGTTGACATGCAGCCATTTGTGGTGTCTCCAAACTCGTGCTGAAATATTTATGAAAATGATTAAACGCCCTAAAAAAACACAAACAAAAGAAGATGGCAACATGAATCAAGCACTTACGAGGTGGAATCCGTGGGGCCCAGGGGTTAGCCCAGTGATCCGAACTTTCACTGTTGTAGGACCTATAGGGATTAAACACAACAATTTAGTACAGAATATTCATTGGCCATTCAATTAATCCCCTGAGCGAGTAAAATTGATGCTGCAGTTTTGCTCTAATGGATTACAAATAAAATAAGAGCATGCCCAGTTCTCAATAAGCCAAAGGAATTGACTTGTTTCAGTACACTGCAACAGTCAGTAAACTACCCAGTATGTTAACCTCCTATAACATGACTCCACTGTTCTACTGGATAAACTAAATTCAGTCGCACTCCATAACAATACTAATTCCTAACAACACTAATAAGTCCCCCCCTTTCTCGGTATAACTGCATGGCTGACCATCTAAGAATCTCAAAATGCCGCATATACACAACACAGTGAGGTATTTATTTGTGGTATAAATATGTGAATGCCCTTTAATCCAAAGGATGTCAGTTACGACTTGTTTGTTTTTCCAAATTAAACCACAAGGTATCAACAGAGGTGAAGCAAGTCGATTGGGTTCAACAACCCAACTTGAGATCAGCGTTTCTTGAGTTCCACTCAAATTTTTGTTCTCGTTTCTTTTCTTAGTTTACATTTTCTTATCCAATTAAAACATCCTACTATACGCGAGAGAGAGAGAGAGAGAGAGATGTACCATCGGAAATCTGTAGAAGAGTGACGACACCTTGAACCTGAGAGGTTCCTTTGAGCACAGCGACAGCCTTCTTGGCAGTTGCGGCGGTGGCGGAGAGATTTAAGGAGGAGGAGGAAGGGAGGGAAGATGTTGGTGGAGGCGAGAGAACCAACTGGAGGTGATGGAGCCGCCGGATTGTTCCCTCCTGAGTGCAGTGAGTGGTCATTGGTAGCTCCGGTTATTGACCAAATGGAGAGGAATTCAGGTGTTTGGCGTCGCGTGGCGCGGTGAGCTGACCGACTGCACAGCGGCAGATAACTGAGATAAGTGACTAGCGCGGTCGTCTCGAGGTGGTTTTGTCTGTTTTGATGTTCTCGAGTGGTGTGGACCGTGTGGTATCGGTGTATGACGTACTGTTAACGGTGTTAAGTGGTGATTTTGGCGGTTCTTCTCTGATGGATGCCAACCGTTTGATATGGTCCGAGAACTAGAAGAGTTATTTTTCAAACAAAAAAAAAAAGTGTCATGTTGGTAATTAAATTAAATATAATTATTAAAAAGGAAACAAGAAATTTAGCAAAGTATAAGGGTTTTATATTTTTATTGTGTAGATAAATTATATTTAAAATTTGACATACACGTAATTGCTCAAAATAAATAAATAATTTAATAAACATAAATATTATGCTACAAAGTTATTAAGCAATAGAAATCTTATATATAATTTATGTTGGATATAAAGTGTGGAAGAACAAAATAACTAATTAAACATAATTACAAATGAAAGTCTTGGTATATTATATTTTTCACAAGTAACTTTAAGTATTTGTATTAAGAATATTGAAAGTCTTATTAATTAAATGAAACAAAAAAATTTTAATCATTATTACGCTTCCATTGAGTTCCATAAATAATTTGGCAGCATCAACAGTTATTTTATTTTATTTTATTTTTTTGAACGTGAGAATAAAAAGGTGGTTCGTATATTGTCCAACTTGTACGGATATCAGCCAGGTTCAGAGCTTTGTTCCCCGTTCTAGAGCAAGAGCACAAAGCTAAGCAAGTTCATGCCAAATCGGTACATTAGTAATGGGCAAGGTTTTACTTATCGTAAAAAAACAGGGTAGGTTTAATTTGCCCATACTTTGCTTAAATCCGGATTAGAAATTAACTAATCATTATCAGGAGCCCATGCCCACAGTTTTAGCCCGTACATATTATTGTGTACGCATCTTGTACAACTGGCTTAGCTGAGGTCACGTTTAACATTTTTGTTCTTTGTTTTTTTTTTCCTTTTTTGAGGAAACACGTTTCACTTTATTTATTTTTTTAATAGAATAAGATCCTCCATAAAAAAACTCATGTTTCCAATTCTAATATTCGTGAGTATTAATAAATTTTTTACCGGAAAAAAGAAAACACATATGCACACAATAAAGCATAGTTAACATTTTTTTTATTATTTTAAGTTGAAATGACCTCAACCATTTTATCTAATATATACTCTTTTTTAAGTAAATCTAGTATAAGGTAAAAGAGCTTAAAAAAGAATATCATGAAAGTGCTTAAAAATATTACCGATATAGTCTGAGAGCTTATTATTATTTGAAATTTGATCGCGGCCAAAACTTACTAAGCAATTGTTCTTGAATACTTTTAGATATGTTTATGTCCATGTGAATGAACAGAGACACATGATGATGTTGCTTTCTTTTGAGATGATTCATGATTGCATTTCATTCTTTCTTTCCGTCTATTTCTTTTGATTCATATATTCTCCTTCTCTATAAATATCAAAATGAAGTCAAAATGCATAAAATATTTCCAAAGCTTTTGTATTTGACTGGGCATTAAGCATACCGGACTGGGATCCTCAGCAGTCATTTAAAACGACTGCTGGGAACAGTCGTCCATATTTTTGTTAATATTAATTTTTTTTTAAAATTCAAATGACGAATCCAAACCGTTGATTTTGTTGAATTTTACGGGTGATGCGTTTTCATATAAGTTTTATAAAATTTGGAGTTGATTTGATACTTGATTAAATGATTTAATTATGAACGTATTAGAATTAATCAAACCAGGTTCGTTCATTTGTTAATCACTTAATCAAGTATCAAATCAACTCCAAATTTTATAAAAATTATATGAAAATGCATCGCCCGTAAAATTCAACAAGATCAACGGTTTAAATTCGACATTTGAATTTTATAAAATTTTTAATATTAACAAAAAAATGGACGACTGTTCCAGTAAAACGACTACTGAGGATCCCAGTCCATACTAAGCATACCTGGCATCCTCATATTTATTAATTAATTGAACAAGCGCTCAGCCTATATTTTGAAAATCCGGTTAAACAATTGTTATTTTGGACATTTTACCTAGTTTGAAAAAAAAATAATTCATGTTACTTGCTGTGTATGAATATTTGTTTAATTATTTGTAAAATTTATCAAAGTGGAGCAAACAAGGAAACCACAATTATTTGTGCTCGTGTTTTCCGTACTTGCGTCTCTGTACATTCGTGCGAAATTTGTTGTTGTTTTTTTTATATAATAAATTAATAATTACGACATTAAAGTTTGAAAATTTTAAAAAGTCAAAACTTAAATATATAATTAGAAGCGAAATACAACCAGGATTTCCATCCAAGTTAAGGTCATTAATTTTTCTCCGTTCCCAGCTTACAATAATCTTTACAACATGACTTCCGAATTTTATAATTTTTAATTTCCAAATAAATTATAATATAAAAAAAATTCGGAGGAATGTTTCTGCTAGCGACGGAAAAGAAGAAACTACGGAATTTTCTAGCATTCAAATTTATACATACCTACAATTTGCTACATTTAGCCTTTTTTTTAGCGCTGCTCAATCATCAAACTATTGCACACCCTGTCGGGAAAACAAATTGAGTACTCTTAACATCTGCTACGATACTTACGTGCATGAAATTCTCCACTCCTGGTTTCCAGTCTCAGACATGCAATGATCCCAGATCCAAGCAAAAATCTTCGTTGTCACTAGGCTTGGTCATGTAAATTGATACTGCAACTGGACCGTAAGCTCATTTCCCTACATGAAAAGTGCAAGCACCATCACAATTCAAATTTTGCAAAGCTTATATCAGTCGAAACTCAAAAGTCATGTCTAGAGCACAGTTGGCTAAAGCATTGCCCTTGCAACCATGGAGATGTTTTTGTATCTTTCTGTTCAAGAATTTCATTACAAAAAAGGTTACATAACAACAAACATATTGTCAAATGAAGGAAACTTATTTATTTACTAGTTCTTTTTTTTTTTTTTTTTTTTTTGACAATGTACTTTAGGTGAGCTGAAACTATATAAGGACCCTATATCAATGGTTTATACAGCGCACTTGATTTTTAGTACCTAGTATAATACCAAACCAAAAACAAAGGAACATTTTCAAATTCAACTTAATACCACACAGTAGTACATTAGTTATAGTCTGATGAAGACTCTGCAGCAACAGTGCAGTATGTTGATTAAGGAGCTTTACATTTTTGTGGTATCATCCTTAAGAGTCCATTAGAATGTAAAAACCAAAATCATAACAAAATATATCTCCTTACCGTAACATGCCCAATTATTTGCTGATGCACACCCTTCTAAAAACTGAAATATCACATTATGCCCAACCATCTGAAATGATAGAATTAAAGAACAGCATTAGTAAGGATGATAACACAAAATTTTATATGTAAAGAGTAGGGGACCTTGAAATTCATACTCCCAACAACCACAAATTCCTCAAACATAATAAACTCAAACAAAAGTGGGAATTGTTACCACTGGTTCCATACTCTGAGGCAAAAAAAAAATAATAATAATAAAAAAATAAAAAAATAATAATAATAATAAGAAGAAGAAGAAGAAGAAGAAGAATAATAAAATAAATAAAAAGATGACTATCTGTTCTTTTCTTTCTCAAACACAGAAACTGTGAGAAAGAAAGGTGGATCTGGGTCCTAGGAACCTTAAGAGAAAATAAGAAAATGGAGGCATGGATGATAATTCCCATTTTCTAATCTTTTCTAAGTATTTCAAAGGTATACATATGTCTCTCTTTTAACTAGCGTGCATCATAATTTCACAGTTCGATAGGGCATATAAGCAATTAGATCTTTTTTAAGGTAGATCAGAATTTAGAGAGTATTAAGGTGGACAAACCTTGACTTCTGCACATTAAAAGCACGTCTGACTAACATTCGCTTCTTTCTAGACACCCAGTTTACCCTCAATTTATTTCATTTCACACCACAGTATGAAAATTCCCAATTGAGACAAGTTGTAAAGCAGTTCCTTCCACCAGCCATGCAGTGCGTTCTGGTTGGTGCTCTAATGGATTAAGTGGATATAAACCACCATTATCTGTCTCAACGCCATAAATGAATGGAAGCTTTAGTGTGAGAAAGCTATCAGGTGGTAGCATAACCCTGGACCCAAACCCAAATTTTGACTGCTGTTCTCGGTTTGAAACAGACTCCGGCAAGCATGAGTCCTGATATGACAAATAGAGATTCTTTACAAAAGGAATAAAAAAAATATCCAATTGCCTTTTGAGAAACATAACAATTGATTGTACAAATTTCCAGTGGAGATTTTAAGTTGGGTTCATAAAAAAGATTCCCAGATTATTAATGGAACAAATGGAAAATTGGAAATATGTACTTAGTAAATTCTTTTTTATCTTCAAAATACTCCTAGTTTGCATTCCTAGTGGAAAACATACTTTGAAAACTCAAATTGATTGCAACATACAATAACAAGAACATGCACATACCTCAAACTGAACAACAGGACAGGTGGCGAGTAGTACAGGAAATGGCGGTGTCACCTGCATGTATGCATGTCAAAATGTAAGAAATTAATCTGATTGTGCCAACTATGAGCCACAATGTTCTGTTTCAAGGATTAATTTACATCAGCTAGGTTAGGCAAAAAATTAGATAAATAAATAAATAAAATGTAAATCGATAGAGGAAGTGTCCTTGCAGTATCAAGTTTGTACAGAGAGCAACAACACAAACTCATGGGGTACAATAGCATTCTTTACATTAATATTAAAAGATAATTAAATCTGTTCCTTGCATTCAATCTTTTGCACTTACAATTATAATTCGCTGAAGCTGTGAGAAGGTACCAGCAAATCTGATCTTTTGTGAGTCGTGCTTCTCAGATCTACCACAGTGCGGGCAGTTCATAAATATTGGTAAATTCCGGTTCAAGAGAGAATACGCTCTGCCCCCATCTCTGTATTTCTCATTTTCATCAGCCACACCAGACATACCAACAGGTTGGCCACTGTGCTTTACTGCCACTTCCTTCATTTTGTTAGCCTTTGTTGTGCTAGCCTGCAGCACTTTTGTCGGCAAGACCTTTTTGTTTCCCATATTCCTCTCCTGATCCTTCTCACAAAGAAATGGTGAATCAAGGCCTTTCAAGTGCTTTTCAGAGAGCAAGAATCTGTGGCCATGAGGACACTCGTGCTCAAAACCAACAAAAACTATGAACTCTTGCAAAGATTTATTCTCTTTGGTTCCTTCATCTTTGTTAATTACAGGAACAACATTGTCACCTACCTTTATAATACCAGAAAAGATTTTGCTTTCATTTTTAATTTCATTTTGTGGACCAATGGGCTTGTTTTGCTTTGTGTCCTTGTGGTTAATACTCGGTTTGGGGTGCATCTTCTGGAGAGCAGGAAAGTCGGTATCAGTCATCATACTTCCAGCCACAACTTCAGCAAAGGGCTTCTTTGTGGTAGAACTTGGTAGGCCTTTACCAAAATGAATTCCCAAATCAGCTGTAACTTGTTTCTTACTACTTACATTCAAGTGATGCATCTCCCTGCCTTCTCTGATAATTTCAGAGCTTTCTACTGTTGCGGATTGATCATTTGCAACAGTATCTAAGGTGTTCCTAATCTTCCATTGAAAGAGATACTTCTCTCTAATGCAAAAACCTGTTTGCAGTAATCCCTTTTCAGGTTTATAATACCCTGCACCACCAACCCGCATCAATTGCCATGCACTGTTCATAATGGGACTAACACCAACTGCAGGGGGGATTTTAACTGTCGGTAAGAGACCTTCACACTTGGGCAACACACAGAATTTCACATTAGCTGTCTCAATATCAAATGGGTCATCTCTCAGTGTCCTAGAACGCCCACATGCACATGCATGTAAATAGAAATAGCCACTACAATGTGGTCTTTTAACTTCTGAATCATCCATATCGTGTCTCTGGAGCATGCATGGTTTCCCTGTCAAGCTCGAAACATCGCATTGTTGCCTCCCATTTTCCCAAATGGAGTTGCAATCTTTCTCCAACTTAATCACGAATGCATTTACAGCAGGCCCTTTAACAGCTGCCCGAAATGCTTCCAATGCCTTAGTCAGATGCTCTTTGTGTGTGCAGGTGCGGTAAAATGGAGGTAAATCCCGCAAGTACACTTCCCTTGCAACTGGAAGTGCACTTTCACACCATGAAACAGAAAATTTTGTATTGACATTTGTACCTCTTTCCAAGCAAGACAATGCCGCCTCTATGTTAATACTGTTTTCACTTTTACCTTCGGTAAAGATCTTTTCTGAAGAAGTCAATGAATTTAGGATCAATGCGCTTGCTGACAGCCATTTATCAAGACCTGGCAACTCAAGACCCATAACAGGTCTTACGGTAGCTGAAGATGTTACTGCTGCAATTGCAGCAGCTGCCATGCCTACACCAGAAACTGAATTGGAACCCGAGTTACCAGCAGCTCCACCTCCACGACCTCTTAGCATCTCCGATTGCCGGAAAATGAAATCACGTATAATTTGCACCTCCTCATTATTTGTAAAATGGCTCGTCTTCTCATTAGTTAAAAAATCAACAGATAGTTTGGAAGTCAATAAGGTATCAATCAGGCCAGTAAGGTAATTCAGCGGTTCACCTTTCCGATTGGTTGACCTGTCTATGAGAGTGACAACCCTAGATGCATCGAGTGAGAACAAAGGCAGGTAGCTTGACTTACCAGTAACTCGCAAACTGAGATGGAGCTTCTTCATCAGGAATCGCAGTTGTGCATCTAAAGATGCAATTAGCCGCTTTCTGAAGCTGCTGTCAGCTTTTCCAAATGTTGCATTGTCAGTGGTTGACACTGACGTTGATGGATCTGAAATACTGTCTTGTAAGACAAAAAGGATTACAGGTGATGATTGACCCATCGAAGCCGACAGGTTGGAACTGGTAACTGGTACATGGTTGCCACGTTGGACCAATTGCGGGAATGATGTATTTGTATGAGTGGTGGCAAGTGAAGGATCAGCATTTGAATTCGATTTTGGAGTGTCGTCGAACTTGATAAATTGTGAAAGTGCTTGTTTTGAGGTTTGCAGAAGTCGAAATTTCTTCAATACTTGAGTGTCAAACCGTAGCCCATCATGCACAAATATGATAACGTGGCAAACCTGCAAATAAACAAAAGAGCATTGATTTAGCTCATTGATTCAATGCGTGATTTTTTTTATTATGACAACAAAGCATAATGCATGGAAGGAAAACAAATATGGTAGATTCAAAATCTAGGCTACAATATTAAGCAATTTATGCCTTCTCCCCATCATGTAGAATCTTATTCAGCTTCACTAGCGCAAAATTAGCAGAGTCTTGTGAAGTTGATTGTTATTGATGCTTTAAACCAACACAATTAAGCACAGTTTATGTATTTTGTATTTGCACTTTAAAAATGCTAAAGGAACTTTCTCTTATCATCTGATCAATTTATTGCCAATTTGCCAGCAACCTAGAGTTGTTGCTGATAAGGCAATCTAAAACAGGAAGTGCCCATTTATCAAAAATGGTAGTGTTTGAAACAATTAGCAGTATTGTTTACGTATGGTTTTGTCCAGAACTCAAAAAATTTCAATGGTGTACAAAGAAAAAAATATGTCAATGCACTACACTACGTAAACTCAACAAGACTGATTTTTTTTTCTTTCAAGTAAAATGAAATGTGAAACATAAGAACTCACAGAGAACATGAAGAGCATTCCTTTGAGATCCTCAAGTTCGGATTCCTCCAACTCGGCCACAGACCCATCAACCCAGTGACTCGAACTCGACATAGAGAGAGACTCCAAAGGAGAAAGCGAAGAAGAGAACTGGAGGAACACAATCCCCTTCTCAGCGTCGAAGTGATAACTAACCTTCCTATGCCTGAACCAATCGGATCCATTGCTCCCAAGCAAGTCTTTGTCGAGTCGACCCGACCCAAAAGTGTTAGAATCGATAATCCGGTTTATGAGTTGGGATAGGTCAGTGGAGGAGCTACTTCCGACGAACCCAACAACGACGATTCCGTCGTAGGGGGGTGACGTGGAGGGAGGAGACGGAGTGAAGGAGGGAGGGAGAGTGGGAGAAGATGTAGGAGGAGTGGAGGAGGGTAATGGGGCCCGGGAAAGGACCCGCACTGCTGCTCCGACCGATGGATCCATCGGCGCCTCGTCGGCAGCGGCGGCGGCGGCGCTTGTAGTTGTGGCACCAGGTGACAGGCTGAGATTATGAAACAATAGAAAGGTTTTACAATTTTAACCCCAGGAAAGTTTTTTTTTTTAAATTGTGCTGCTCTTTGGGAAGGCGAATCGTATCCTCTGCTGACCTCTTAGAGGTCAGCAGGCTGCCGACCTATATTTTGGAGCGTTGGATCTAATCCAACGGTGCAGAGTGAGATGGAAAAAAATCGCTGTCCTCTCGACCCTGCCCTTGCCCGAGTTCGCATTTCCTGTAAAAAAAAAAAGAATTATTACTCTCTTCATATGCACTTCCATGACAGAGACATCGAATAAAAAAGAAAGAACGCAAGAGAGAAAATCCGACGGCTCCGACAGCTCCGACTGCCAATCGAGAGAGACTAAACCCTATCCACCTAGTCGAGGAGACTAAAGGTTCTGATCGGAAAGTATTTTTTCCGTGAGAATCGGAAATAGATTTCTCTCCCTCTCTTCTCCTCTCTTCTCAAACGGATCTCTCTCCTCTGGTGATGGCGATCTATTAGATCTCAAGCAATGGCGATCTACTAGAGAGGAGATTGTTCTTTTGTACTCATAACTCTTAACACAGGTAAATTTCTTTAGCGATAGCTTTTTACAAAATTGACGGCATGGCATGGCACAGGTAGAGTAGAAGAGAGGACAGAGATCGAGTATATGTGCTCGACATATAAAAGTTAATTGTTGTGAGTATTAAAATTTTGAATTTATTTTTTCTACAATTTGATTTAGTTGTGGTATTTGAGTAGTTTCATTCCCATGACAGTAAGGAATTAAACATCATTATTTTTGTAATGTATAAAGATTGGGTTCATAAATTAGAATTGAATCCAATAGAGATTCAATTTGTGACTGATGTCTCATTTTTCTTGTCCATGGAACTTCTTCTTGCTGCTTTATTACAGGAGGAAAGGGTACTACAGGACATTCAGCATGTAGTAGAGCTTATGTATGGTACCAGTGGTTCATGAGGCTATTCAGCTAGCTGAGAAGCTTAAACACACAGTGAAGATCAACCAGGTAGCCAGCTCATGTGCTATCAAATTTCGCAAGAAAAGATCAGGGAATGAGAAGGGAATCAGTGGTGGAAGAAACTGTGTTTCAAGCATTAGGAATTGCCACAATGTTACATACTGTTATGTTTCATGATTTCACCTAGCCTTTTTTTTTTTTTCTATTTTGTTGTTTTTCTTTGATTGTAGCATTGTGTTTTTATTCAAGACCAGTTTAGTTATTGGGTTTATGTTTGCTGGTAACAGTAGTTGTTGTTAAAGGGCTAGCTAGATTGATGTTTTATGTGCGAGATTGCTTGTAAGTTGAATGTTAAGCGCACTTTTTGATGTACTTAATTAAGTGTACTATTTTGATGTACTTAATTAAGTGTACTATTTTGATGTACTTATTGGATGTACTATTAATTCAGCGCATTGTTATAGTGTTATTTGATGCACCACTTGATTAAACTACTTATCCTGCTTTGCTTGGCTATTTATAACTTGTACCATGGTTCCATGCACTTGTAAAGAAACTGTGCCATGCACTTGTAAATCATGGTACAGGTACAAGCAATTGATAGCAAATGAATAATAACAGCAGCAAATGATAGCAAATGACATGAATTAAACATGGTGCAGTACAAGCAAATGACATGAATAAAAGATTCTGAGTATAGGCACAAGCAAGTGAATAAATCAAGTGATGCTCTTAAAATTTTTCCATACAAAAATAACAGCAAGTGCCACACAAAAATAACATAGAATATAGATTTATCCACTACATCCAATTATCAAATACTGAATTTATCAAGTGATAACACCATCTGTACACAAAAATAGAAATTTGCATGATTATCACTTCATATAAATCACAAAATTACAACGTCTTTCACTATAATATTCACATTTCTAAGCAGCTGGAACCCTCTAATCCACATTGGTCTTCAATACTTGCAACTTGCAACAGACGCATAAGTAATTAGCACTACAGTTTCGTACTTCTGTCTATTGAAGAATAATCGGAGTGAAGGCCTGAAAAAAAAAAAACAATCCCAAATTGTTAAGTCTGTCACAATTGTAATCCTAAATGCAAAAAATATCATAGATGTTGTTAGAGAATTAAATATCACATGAGTAATTAATATGAATTGATGGTTCTGGTTTGAAACCTTGTGCATAATCTGTTTATACCAAACATTAATTTTGATAGAAGAACTAAGAAAACTTAAAGGCAATTTTGTTGTTTTTGCTTTCAGTTGCTGGAGAAGCATTTTGTTTTACCCTGGCCATTACAATTGAAATCATGACATAAATAAATATAAGATCACATGGCCATTACAATCAAGTCAACAGAAAATATGAAACATGTTGGTTGTTACCAATAATGCACCAAATTAACGATTTTGGTGACAAAATTATTCATCCAACCAAAAAAAAAAATCACAGTACAAATGAGAGGATAAAACAAAAAACAACCAAGTATAGGAGAGGCAAAATCTCAGACAATGATTCTGTCAGGCCACGTAAGAGCTCCCTTCTCCTATCCCCTGTGACACAAAAGGGAAAATTGTCAGGCCGCTATGATGAAGCTCAAAATTGGTCATACGTAGTTTTGATTTTGAAATATATTTGCATTATCTTATTTCAGTCAGATGTGATAGCAATCAGTCAGGCCAGGGTAAAACAGATGCAAATAGGTACGACTGGAATTTATCACAAATCAAACTCAGAAATCAAATTCTTAACCTCAAACCAAAACCCTAATTTCCAAATTCAAACACAAAATGACTTGATTACTCAAATTAGGTAGAGATAGGACTTACCTGAACCACGTTTCTTCACTTTCTTTCTCGCAAGTGCTCGTTCTTCACTTACTGGTAGGGTTCTTCACTTACCTGAACCACGGCGCTCGTTCAGCTGATCAGTCAACGAGTCGGGTAGGGTTCGAACGCGCGCTCTCTCTCTTTCGCTGAGTCGCTTTCTTTCTGTTTTTCTCTCCCTCTCTCTGTCCCTCCCTCCCTCCCTCTCTCTCTCTCTCCAATGGCGATCAAAGCGGAGGAGAGCGGAGACGAAGGGTTTCGTACGCTGATATAATTTTTTTTAAGAGGAAATGCGAAATGGGGCAGTCGGGCAGGGTGATTTCTAGTGAAATTTTGCTATCTCTGCACGAGCCGTTCGATCCTCATCCAACGATAGACAGATCAGGTCAGCAGCCTGCTGACATCCAATATGTCAGCAGAGGATACGATTCGGTCTGCTCCAGCCTCCAGGAATCAAGTTTAGGATAAAGGAAAAGAAGATAATGGGCTCAAACATAGCAATGGAAACTGAGTAATAGAAAGAGTTTATTTTATTTTCACATAAATTTGTACCCTTCAAATTGAAACGTAGGAATTTATTCTACTCTCCTAACCCTTTCATTTCTTTCTATTTTTTTACTAAAAAACTTTGGAGCACAATCTTAGACTTCATTAGGCATTTAGGCTTCATTAAAACGGAATCACCCCAGAAAAGTTATATTAACGAGAATGTGCACTTGTGCAGGGTCGGGTAATAACTTCGCATAGTGCCATACTGCCATGAGAGAAGAAAAGCTTTGAGTTTGGTTTAAATTAAAATCGAGTTGTATAAAAAACGAACAAATTTGAGTTCGCGTGAACTCAAATATAATAATGTTTATATGTATTTTATACATTTTTAAATAAATAAAATATAAATTAATTAAGATTTATTATTTTAAAATTATTTTTATTTACAAACTAACATTTTATTCATTCTGTAATAAAATTTTGAAAAAAAAATAATATTAATATTAAAAATAAATATATTATATATCAAATTAAGTGTTATATATTATAATTAAATAATAAAATTACGTTTCAAACTGAGTCGAACTCGGTGAATCAAGCTAGTTACGAGTCTTAACTCTTAATCAAATGAATTAATTTTTAGCTAAAATCGATTCGATATCAAGCAAACTACAAGTCAGACCTTTTTAATGAACGCTACAATTCCCAAGGAAAAAGTTATCAATGAATGGAATATTAACATATCGGGATCATAATTACTTTACGCAATCTGAGAGACGTGCAATCAAGCAATAAGAGCGCGCCTCCCTCACCCTAGTCCGATTCTGGTGCCGCGCGGTAAGCGTGTCATGCACCCATCCGAGCCGTTCGATTTGATCTGAGCGGTTTATTTTTTCGGGCCTATCAATCTGGTATTTTTTACGGGCTACCCATCATCCATCCAACGGTGGAGATCGTGTGCGGCACCCTTACCGCGCGGCACCTGATTTCATTTATCCTCACCCCCACGTGACTTTAACCCCTCCCCTCATTTTGTGCGCGACCTTAATTCCCTTAACACTTTGTTCGCGTCCCTTCTCCTGTCATCCTATCCGATCTGTTAACGCAATCAAGCCCCTCAAGTGCGTCTCATCTCTCCCCACCCTTGCACGCCTCCTCTCTTCTCACCTTCTCCTTCATTTTGATCTAGCCCCTCGTCGCACATCTTTTTTGATCTTCTCACCCCTTCCCCTCACCCGTGAGATCTCTCTTCTCTAGATCTCATGCACGCTTCCTATTCTCCTCTATCTCCTCACTCCCTCCTTTGATTTGCACACCACTCTCTATCTCTGCATCCCTTCTCTATTCATCTTTATTTGTTCCTTCTCAATATTCATTTCTTCTTGATTATGCAAATATATATAAGAGAGTAACTAAATAAATATAAGGGAGTAAGTAATAAGTATAATGAAGTATCTAATAAATATAAGAGAGTAAATAATATTCAGATCTGATTTTGCTATCATTTGGGAGTAACTAAATATCTACAAGGGAGTAAATAATAAGTGTAAAGGAGTATCTAATATGTAAAAGGGAGTGAGTAACATTCATATCTGATTATGCTATTGTTTGGGAGTAACTATAAGGGAGTAAATAATAAAATAAGGAAGTATTTAATGCAATTAAGAGAGTAAATAATATTCAGATCTGATTCTGCTATTGTTTGGGAGTAACTAAATACCTATAAGGGCAAATAAGAGAGTAAATAGCATTCATGTCTGATTCTGCTATTGTTTAGGAGTAACTAAATAACTATAAGGGAGTAAATAGTATAAGGGTGTAAATAACATTCATGTCTGATTCTACTATTGTTTGGGAGTAACTAAATAACTATAAAAGAGTAAATCATGAGTATAAGGAAGTATCTAATACATGTAAAGGAGTAAATAATTAAATATGATTCTGCTATTGTTTGAGAGCATGGAAGGGAGCGTGGAAGGGAGGGGAAAAGACGCGAGTGAGAGAGGGCGCGAATGGGAAGGGGGGAGAGGGAGAGGACTTAGATGAGAGAGAGAAGAGAGGTGGGTGAAGTGCCAGGGAGAGGGGAGGTGCGTATTAGAGGGGAATCGCGTGAGGGGAGGGGAGGCGGGTGAAGCGCAGGGAACAAAAGTGAGGGTGAATTGCATGAGAGAGAGAGGACGCGTTTTTCATTTTCAGAAAGAGAGAGTTAAGCGCGCTTACCCAAAATAGATTTTGATCGCGTGATTGCCTTATAGGCTAATTGCAGTTATAAGCACTATATCTAGATCGTTTGGTTTGGAGTTTCAAATTCAGGTAAAAGCTTACTACTTTGAATGATATCAATTATTGAAGGGATAGACTAAAATCATTTCCGATCAAGATTATATCCTAATTTTTTTATATTTTAACGGCCTATCTGAATCGTTTAATACGTTCTCCATATTAAAATTCCTTGGATGACTAAATTTTACATTTATTTGAAATTTGTTAATATTTTTAGTATATTACAAAATTTTTAATCTAAATAATTCTCGACCCTCCAATAACAACGAATTTTAAAAATATTAAAAATTTTGAAAAATATAAAAATCGACCTCCACGAAATTTCAATATGGAGAATTTTGTACGGTTCAGATCTGTTAGGAAGTGTTTAATTCCATTTTTGTGCCATCAAATAGCAAGAAACAACAACTAAACACAAGGGATCTAGGTTTCAACATCATTCACAAGCATTTCAAGATGAGAGTAGGAAGAATTGTACCTCTCATGAAATCACATTCATGAGGCTCGAATCCATGGCATGGGAGTCGATGGCGTGCCTTCTCCACCACCACCACCATGGTTGTGCCGCCGGCCTCGAGTCCACCAAGGAGATTAACCACGTTCTCAAGGTATGTGCTAGCACACCCAAGAACAAGCCTAATCCCATTAGCTTTCTCTCTTCTAGCAATTAAATCTTTCATTTAAATGGAGAAGAGAGCTCAACACATGAGCAAAAGAGGGAGAAAAGAGGAGGTTTGTGGCAGCCACAAAGGGGAGGAAGAGAGGAGAGAGAAAGGCTAGCTCTTGGAGCCTCCAAAGGGGTCCTTTTATAGAGCTCAAACCCTAGGGAAAACTTCCCTAAAATTACACCTCTTGCCACCTTATGGCTGGCCACGAATTGGGCCTATATGGGCCACCTCACAATCTCATTTGGGTCTTTAATTCACCTAATTAAAGTCCCATTAGTGTTGGAGTTATGTCCTAGAAGTCAATATTTAATGACTCATTTTCTTAGTTTATGTTAATGATGATATTTGATCATTTGTTCCTAGAGTTTATTATTGACAGATCATTCAGGTTGAGGATCTGAATTGTAGATCTCTGTGGATCATTCATTAGAATGACAATAATAAATCTAAATCGTCCATAATCTTGATAATTAACAAGGAACATTAATTATCATAAAAGATTAGTATGCAAGTTAAGCGATGATTAAGTTCTACAAATCATAGGTAAGGAGTTACCAACTTAATTGCATATGTATATGTTGTGGAACATAGTACAGGACTTGACCCAAATGGAATAAACATATGGATTGTGTTATGTGTCATTGTTTATTTCATATGTTGTTGATTCTAAGTTTGAGATGCTCAGCTTTTCCACATGAGGATAGGTTCAATAAATATCGTCTAACGTTGATTCCTGATAAAGGCTGCTATAAGGACTTTATTTATGTTCTCTTGAATTGTGCGGGGAAAAGTTGTTCATCAAGAAAACCGTATGTCCCTCATTAATATACTTAATGAGTGATGATATCTGTTTGGGCCCCTTGATGGAGTTTGGATTGTTTGGCCAACTTGTACAATCAACTCTATATCAAGAAATGTATAATCTGCAAGAATGACACATTCCTATCTTGGATTATACAAGGATATCATGTGACATAAGAATCAGACAAAGAAATACTTTTATTTCTTATGCAGGATTGAGATATTGTAACGGTACATTATTTATACGAATTGGGAATCATAACGTGTTGCTAGATACCGCTTATGATTATTGGAAATAAATAACGATTTATTTCCATGGCCAACATAGTATAAATCCTCAAATAGGGTCGCACAAATAGGATTCTAACCACTTGGTGCATTTATTGTTTATTCACAATAATGTGTATTGTGAAATGTGATAAGTTAATTAATTAATTATATACCATTATGAACCGTTATAATTAATTAAATTAAAAGGATCATATGGAAACAATTTAATGCATTAGCTAATCATAGATTAATTATTAATGAGTTAATAATTAATTATGTTCAACTTACTTTAATTAGTTTGAGCTAATTGGGCTTCTATTTAATTGGTTAATTAAAGGCCCGATTTAAGGAAGAATAAAGAGAAATAAAGGGGATTCATTAATTGGTGAATTAATGAATAAAGGCCTTTTATTAAGATGGCCCAAGAAAGCCCATTAGGTGGCCTCTTAGGGTGGATGGCATACTTGTAAATAGTATGAAAGGTGGATGAGAGTTGTTGGCTATATAAAGGGGGTCTCCAAGAAGAAACCCTAGCCATCCTCTTTCTCTCTCCTTGCGCCTCCCTAGCCGCCCCCTTCTCTTCTCCCTTCCAAGCTCATGTGTTGAGCATCCCACCTCTCTTCCTCTCCATTAAATAGTTAATTAGAAGAAGCAAGGTGATTAGCAAGAGGTTCAAGAGAACTAGCATTCTCTTTGAGCTTGGTGGTGGGTCCTTGGTGGGCTAGAGGCGATTATTGGTGGTGGAAGAGGCGGTGCAAGCACGCCATCGATTCCCATGCCATGGATTCGAGCCTCATGAATGCGATTTCATGAGAGGTACAATTTCTCCTACCTTTCTCTCTTGATTGGATGTGTGATTGCTTTAGCACTAGATCTATTGATTTGCTTGTTGTTAATGGTGATTAATTAGTTGTAATTAATCTAAAATTAAAATATGAGCATTTCCTAACAGTGGTATCAGAGCTCAGGTCGTGCTTAAGGTTTTTCACACTTAATTAAGTGAGAATTCGTAATTAATTATGTTAATTAGTGATGTGCATGCTTGCTGGCCCTGGAAAGGCTGTTTTCTGTCTTGTTGCTTGTTTTTCGTGGTGTAAAGCTCTCTGAAATTTTTTCCTTCTTATTGGAGGTTGTAGCCCTTTGAGTTGTGGTTGTTTTTCCACTGGAATCATTGAAATTCGATGTAAAATGAATTTTTAGTGATTTAAACGGTAACGGTGCGCAGATCTGTTATTCTGCTGCAGAGTTCTGTTGTTGTGGTTGGTAACAAATAAGTTTGTATACAAAGTACCTGTAACTTTTAGATAGGATTAATCTAAACTTGATGCTCTTTCTGGATATGTAAATTTTGTTGCATATTTCGGATATTATGTGGGCGTTCAAGGATGAAAAGTGATGAAGTTGTCAGATCTGTTTTTTTCAAACAAACTGATTGTTTTGAAAAACTGTACTTATTGAGAAACTTTTATGGAAAAGTGTTAAAATGGAAATGTTCTCCTTTAAGTCTGGAATCTGTGAAAATTAATTTCATAGATTTTCATTGAGATTTGATATCTCAACCGAGTGAAACCTTTTTGGTCGACGGTCAGTTCCAGAACAGGATACCTTGCTTAAATGCTTGTTATCTCGTTGATCTTGAATATAACTTGTGGATTTTCTTTTCATGGAATGATAGCCTATTGTATGTAGTATTTTTCTATGTAAATTGTTTGCTGGAAAAATATCAAGGGGATGATCATACAGATCAAAAGGTTGAGACCCATAACAGAATTTTCTCTAACGGTGCTTCCCGCACAATCTGAGGATTTGTCTTTTTTGGTTCTCCCTGATGGTAATTGATCTCTCCTTGAGATTTTTACAGGTAACCACAATCTTTGTAAGGAGTTCTCTGGATTTATTTCGGATTTTTTGGAGACCGAATTATTTTGAATTTTTTCGGGCCCCGAATTTCGTATTTTAATTAGTTAAAATAATTTCTAATTAATCAATTTGATGAAAGATTAATTAGAAGACTCCTTAAATACCCTCCTTTCTGTTTTGATGGTTGGATTTAATTTAAAAGGGCTTAAACAATTAGTTGTTAAGGTTAAGCTTTCTTTGCATTCGAGAAACTTGAGCAACAAGTATGCACAAAGATTCTAATTAATGAAATTAATTAAGAGCAAGTGAATCATGTATATTGTATATGTGCTAACTTTGTTTTGTAGGAGGATGTGGGTTTGATATGGCTCAAGATTTCAATGCCTTGTGTGTTGTAAAATGTTGTGAATGCATGTGATTGCTTGTAATGTGGCCTAAGGTGCCTTGATAATTAATAATTGATTAATTCTTGATGTAACTTGTGAGGCTTGCATGCCCCTAAGGCCTAGGTGGGTTTTAGGATTTTATCACATGTATTTATTTCCCGTAATTATTAGATAGGATCTTAGTAATTAGTGGGAGGGTTTGATTAGATTAGTTTCGTTACATGGAGATGCGACGGAAACTAATGCAAGCGGGAGCCATACAAACCCACGACAATGCTTGAGATGCTTATGTTATGTGATTGTTTGTGAATGCCTTGAATTGTCATAGGTAGGTATGGGTGTATGCTTACACGACCACCAAACAAAGTCACGTATTTGCTTTTGTCCCAAATTAACTTGATTTAGCCAAATCGTCCTCCTTCTCTCTATCCCCTTCAATACAATTGATTGTCTATTGATGCATTCCTGCCGACGCGGACATCGTAGTCCATCATTGTAGTCGGGGTGTAAATCGGATTTACTAGGAGCAAATAGAGAGAGGTTGCTTTACAACGGACCCACTCGGATTGGACGTTGGGACGAAGTTTGTGGATATACTTATGATATCTCACAAACCAAGAATCATATGGATAAGATATGATTGGTTGGAGAACCTACCTTATCTAGTTGTTTTAGGTGTCATGCCGACGCTGTCCCCTATTTCAACGAAAATGAGGATCTTGGAATCCATTACATTTAGGGACATTAATTAAATGTAGTGGGAGTTTTGTTTATCATTCCATAAACAAAACATTGCATAAACTAAATGACCTTAAATTGAAATTGTTATAGATTTTAAATATGTTAATTTCGTTGCGATCAATCTTTGGAAAACAACAAGCTCGTTTCTAAGGTATTTACTTGGAGAAGTAACACCGATTTCTAAGACATGTTCTTGGAAAGGAGAAACTTGTGCATGTTTAATCCCAAGACGTTCCTCGACTTTCCGAACATAGCTTCGCAATGATTGATTAGTTTCGACGAAAATTATTCAATAAAGCGAATGCTTATATCCTTTTAGAAGTTCTAGACCTTTGAATTGGAGAATTCATAAGGACTAGACTAGACTTCTACACTCTCATCCATTTACTCAAGAAGGTGTTCTTAGAGAAAGTAAATATAGACTCAATCATTTATGATAGAGTAATAGAGTGTGAGTTAACCAAGAGACTCTTCTTATAAGAAGATAAATGTTTCATTAGCTTGTGAACCGAAAGGTTTGAGTAGCTAATTGACAACTAGAGATATTAAGATCTCCAATATCAAGGATTGTTGATATTGTCATACAATCTCTTTCTATGGATAAAGGATATATTGTTCGCACACTTGTTAGTGCTGAAAGTAATTGGTTAAGTATTAAAGGAATACTTCACCAAGATATGAGTTGAATCTTTGAGACCCTCACTAGTGACCGTGTGTCACATGAGATGTTTCATTTGCCATATATGGGAGGCATTTGAAAGGTTGTCCGAAATACCATGATGTTCTAAACCTTAAGATATTTGTCGTTCAAATTATCTCGCTATCTCTAATTCACACTAGTAATTATGTGCTAGTTCATGTGCTCGCATTTAACGAAATGTGTAGGCAATGATGAATAAGAGAAAGTTTGAGATAAGTAAAGTAAACTCCGTTTTTGGAAATGGCTTGTACGTCTAAGCCGCTACCATTGAATACGTAGAGTTATCTTTATTAAATAAAGAGTTTGTTTAGGAATTTGAGGTTGTATACCTTATTCCAAACATCTCATAAAGCCTTATCTCCGTTTCATATTTGATGATGGATGATCATGTTTTGTAATAGAGAAATATCGTTCTCTTATTGTTATGAATTTGTGTATAAGATTTCACGCATCTTGATAGAATTTGCTTGAAATAGATAAACAAATTTCGAATGACAAATATGTAAGACTTCACATAAAGTATTTGACTTTTATGTAAAATAGTCGCTTAGTCGAATATAAACAAGAATCGCATTATGAGAGTTTACGTAACGTGGAGCTCGTAAATCAATTCGATTGCAAATGAATTGAAATTCATGCGAATCGTGTTTATTAAATGACAAAAGCGTCTTTGAACTACGAAGGTTTAAAGAACAAGTAACTTGATTAAGACTTATACATATTGATGTATATAGACCTATGGGTACTTGTGCAATTGAAAGGTTGTTGACATTTTACTACTTGACCAACGATCATTGTAGATATTAACGCATCTATTTGATATGGTATAAGTATGAATCTTTTGACAAGATCAAAAGAATTTCAAGAGTAAAGTTGAAAAACTATTCAATAAAAGCAAAAGTCTTAAGATGGATCATGGTAAATAGTTAAGTCATATAGTTTGATATATTACCTAAGGAGTATGAAATACGTTTCACTACTCGCTCCATGAGGAACATTGAAAAATGTATCCAAGGATGGAGGTATCGAACATTGTTTGATATAGTTCGATCGGTAATAAATCAAATTGATTTGTTCGACTCATGTAAGGGATTTGTGTTTAAGGACAATATTGTTTACACTAAATAAAAATTCCATCGAAGTCTATTGAGAAAGATATCTTACGAGATTCGATCTCTAGGTATATTGTTTCTCAAGATTTGGTGTTGAAAAGCTTATTTCAAGGTTCGATTGATTGATAAGCTTGGACCCAAATAAGACGCTTATTATTTTGTAGGATATCTTGAATTAGCCAAAAGGTACTACTTCTATGAACATGATAAGAACAAGGTAGTTGTTGCTCATCATAACGTAATCTTAAAGAATGATATTCTCAAGAAGAAGTAGTGGGAGTAAAGTGAGCATTAAAGGAGTTTATGCGTCACTACAAGAAGTACCTTTATGGGAAACTTGTCACTCCATACATGGTGTTTAGTGGGAGTTGAGCGGAACTTAATTCACAAGTAGTTGTGAAAGGAAGAAGTTTATAAGCACGCTTGCTTCTAAAGAGTACTCAAACATCTCACAAATGGATGATGTTCGAGAAACTCGTGCAATATATTAGTATCAAGAACTTACTCTACAAGATGTTGTAGAAGTAGTTTGTTGACCTCAAGCACCAATCCTACAAAGATCAACGAGAGTGAACTGCCTAAACTGAAAAGTACATAGGCTTCACAACATCCTCGTACTTGACATATGAGGATCCGTTGATAAATACAAAAGCGATGGAAAGACCCGATTCCACAAATATGGTTTGAATCTATATGATCTTTAAGTGCAATCCATATACATAACAACAAGGTATAGACCTTGATTGATGTTCAAGAAGGAGCGATCCATCTAGAACATTTGGATCTTTAAAGGAAAGATAGATATGGATAGCAAGTCGACTATGTACAAAGCACAATTTCATGATTGATGCTATGTCTAAGTCGATAACCAGTTGACCATGTACAAAGCACGGCTTCTCGCTTGTAGCTGTGTATAAGTCAATAAAGATCATTCTAACAATAGTTATATTTCGTATATATAGATATATGGAAAGATACATCAAAACCGTCTTCTTCGATTGAATGAAGGAAGTTGTTGTGTATTTGACACAAACCGAGGATTTGTTGTATTGTTAGAAACATATATATGCTTTAAGGATCCATTAATGGATTGAAGCAAGTATTGTGGAAAATGGAATAAACATTTCGAAAAGGAAGTCAAGGAGTTGAACTTCGTCAAAAAGGTATCTTGTACAGACAAGATAGTCAGTGGGAGCATGATTGTGTTACATGTATTGTACAAGATACAAGACATTAATTGGGAATAACATTAAGAAAATGAATATTGTCAAGATCTCATTGGAGAATGTTTTCTCAATAGAGAACTTGGGCAAGTCACCTAAATCCAAGGAAACAAAATCTATGGAGATAGATTATGATGGATGTCAGGTTTGAGCAAAATGTGCATATAATGACAAAGTGTTCTAGTTACACGAAAAGATAGACTCCTGTAAAGGATGTCTAACCACGTTGTATGGCATACACTTGAGTTCGACTCGGTGTGTTGCAACTCAATTCGAGAAGAGTGCACGATGCAATTCGAGCATCCTTCTGTTATGAGTTTCATTACGTACGCCATACTTATGCACATGCCCCTATGTGTTGTACCCAAGGAGTATGACAAGCAGTTGTCAACTGGATACAAAGAAAAAAAAAAAAAAAAACACATTTGGACAATAATCAAGAATATCCTCGAGTATCTTATGAGAAAGGGTGATATGTTTTTCATCTGACAAGATGAAAGAAAGCTCATATAAATTGTTATATTGATGCTAGATTTCGAAAGATTGATATAAATACAATTGAGCTACATATTTTGTTTAATGTGGTGTTGTAAATTTAGAAGGTGTTCTAAATGGGATATTACAACCGTTTCCGTCACCAAAACAAAATATATATAGCAACTTGTGAAGCAATGAAAGAATGTAGTATGGATCGAGAAGTTCTCAGTCAAGCTAATATGGTTCTATGCATCTCGAACCATAGCTTAAACTTGAAGAACCCAATATTAAATTGGTGATCCAACTAAGATCTATGACGATGTCACTTGATCTCACATGATGACGATCAAGAACACATATATAGGAGTATATATGTATATAGGGTCAAACAAAATTGGATAGGTTCGCGGACACAGCGAACACTCTAACTTAACCTCTACCTTAAGCGGTATACGAGATGCAGTTGTGCATCCATGCGTGATGGACGTATGAGTAACTTGCTTTAAGCGTATTATATCTTTTGAGGTTCGAGACATGTATATATATGGATATATGACATTGTTTTAAATTCTTCATTGGCTAGAGGTCACTATTGATTGACTCTAGGCCAAGTGGGAGATTGTTGGAGTTATGTCCTAGAAGTCAATATTTAATGACTCATTTTCTTAGTTTATGTTAATGATGATATTTGATCATTTGTTCCTAGAGTTTATTATTGACAGATCATTCAGGTTGAGGATCTGAATTGTAGATCTCTGTGGATCATTCATTAGAATGACAATAATAAATCTAAATCGTCCATAATCTTGATAATTAACAAGGAACATTAATTATCATAAAAGATTAGTATGCAAGTTAAGCGATGATTAAGTTCTACAAATCATAGGTAAGGAGTTACCAACTTAATTGCATATGTATATGTTGTGGAACATAGTACAGGACTTGACCCAAATGGAATAAACATATGGATTGTGTTATGTGTCATTGTTTATTTCATATGTTGTTGATTCTAAGTTTGAGATGCTCAGCTTTTCCACATGAGGATAGGTTCAATAAATATCGTCTAACGTTGATTCCTGATAAAGGCTGCTATAAGGACTTTATTTATGTTCTCTTGAATTGTGCGGGGAAAAGTTGTTCATCAAGAAAATCGTATGTCCCTCATTAATATACTTAATGAGTGATGATATCTGTTTGGGCCCCTTGATGGAGTTTGGATTGTTTGGCCAACTTGTACAATCAACTCTATATCAAGAAATGTATAATCTGCAAGAATGACACATTCCTATCTTGGATTATACAAGGATATCATGTGACATAAGAATCAGACAAAGAAATACTTTTATTTCTTATGCAGGATTGAGATATTGTAACGGTACATTATTTATACGAATTGGGAATCATAACGTGTTGCTAGATACCGCTTATGATTATTGGAAATAAATAACGATTTATTTCCATGGCCAACATAGTATAAATCCTCAAATAGGGTCGCACAAATAGGATTCTAACCACTTGGTGCATTTATTGTTTATTCACAATAATGTGTATTGTGAAATGTGATAAGTTAATTAATTAATTATATACCGTTATGAACCGTTATAATTAATTAAATTAAAAGGATCATATGGAAACAATTTAATGCATTAGCTAATCATAGATTAATTATTAATGAGTTAATAATTAATTATGTTCAACTTACTTTAATTAGTTTGAGCTAATTGGGCTTCTATTTAATTGGTTAATTAAAGGCCCGATTTAAGGAAGAATAAAGAGAAATAAAGGGGATTCATTAATTGGTGAATTAATGAATAAAGGCCTTTTATTAAGATGACCCAAGAAAGCCCATTAGGTGGCCTCTTAGGGTGGATGACATACTTGTAAATAGTATGAAAGGTAGATGAGAGTTGTTGGCTATATAAAGGGGGTCTCCAAGAGGAAACCCTAGCCATCCTCTTTCTCTCTCCTTGCGCCTCCCTAACCGCCCCCTTCTCTTCTCCCTTCCAAGCTCATGTGTTGAGCATCCCACCTCTCTTCCTCTCCATTAAATAGTTAATTAGAAGAAGCAAGGTGATTAGCAAGAGGTTCAAGAGAACTAGCATTCTCTTTGAGCTTGGTGGTGGGTCCTTGGTGGGCTAGAGGCGATTATTGGTGGTGGAAGAGGCGGTGCAAGCACGCCATCGATTCCCATGCCATGGATTCGAGCCTCATGAATGCGATTTCATGAGAGGTACAATTTCTCCTACCTTTCTCTCTTGATTGGATGTGTGATTGCTTTAGCACTAGATCTATTGATTTGCTTGTTGTTAATGGTGATTAATTAGTTGTAATTAATCTAAAATTAAAATATGAGCATTTCCTAACAATTAGGTTGCTCTATAATTGGGCTATATATTTTCCTATTAAATAACGGCCCAATTAATCAATCAATATAACCATTTATATTGAAATGTGTTGATCTAAAATTAATTATTAACTCATTAATAATTATTTTGGGATTAGATAATGCATTAATTTATTTCTATATGATCTCTTTGATTTAATTAATTATAACGGTTCATAACGGTATATAATTAATTAATCAACTCATCATATTTCCGCAATACTCACTGTTGCGAATAAATAGATAATGCACTGTGTGGTCAAAGTCCTATTTGTGTGACCCTTTGAGGATTTATGTTATGTTGGCCATGGAGAATAAATCACTATTTATTTCCAATAATCATAAGCGGTATCTAGCAACACGTTATGATTCCCAATTCGCATAAATAATGTACCGTTACAATATTTCAATCCTGCATAAGAAATATAAGTATTTCCTTTGTCTGATTCTTATGTCACATGATATCATTGTATAATCCAAGATAGGAGTGTGTCATTCTTGCAGATTATACATTTCTTGATCTAGAGTTGATCGTCTAGTTTGCATGCATACAATCCAACTCCATCAAGGGGCCCAAACAGATATCATCACTCACTAGGTATACTAATGAGGGACATACGGTTTTCTTGATGAACAACTTTTCCCCGCACAATTCAAGAGAACATAAATAAAGTCCATATAGCAGCCTTTATCAGGAATCAACGTTAGACGATATTTATTGAACCTATCTTCATGTGGAAAAGGTGAACATCTCAAACTTAGAATCAAACTTATATGAAATAAACAATGACACTTAACACAATCCATATGTTTATTTCATTGGGTCAAGTCCTGTACTATGTTCCAATAACATACACATATGCAATTAAGTTGGTAACTCCTTACGTATGATTTGTATAACTTAATCATCACTTAACTTGCATACTAATCTTTTATGATAATTAATGTTCCTTGTTAATTATCAAGATTATGGACGATTTATATTTATTATTGTCATTCTAATGAATGATCCACAGAGATCTACAATTCAGATCCTCAACCTGAATGATCTGTCAATAATAAACTCTAGGAACAAATGATCAAATATCATCATTAACATAAACTAAGAAAATAAGTCATTAAATATTGACTTCTAGGACATAACTCCAACAAGATCGACCATTAAAACCTCAAAAATTGGAATATAATCATGACTAACAGATCTATCTGTTTGTAATGAGTAACGACTGATTTTAGTCTATTTATTGAAGATGGTTTATTGAAAAAACATTGGGATATAAAACACTATATTATTTTAGTCTGAGTTCAGAAGTACAATTTTTTTTTTTCAAAGCTTGATAACTGCTGTCAAGAGAACTACAAAAATTAAATAAAAAATTAAAATAGAGTTTATGAATGACATAATTTCTAGAGCCGCTGATCAATATCAAGCAAGCAAGTTTCCTATTAGTAATCTGAGAGAAAGCACAAATTTGTACCATATTTTATAACATGTTAACTTTGTAGATTAAAAATATACATGTACAATTTTTATTTGAGTACTCCGATGATCACTTGACATGAATTTATATTTTCCTTAATAGAAAATTATAATTTTTGTTTTTTTTACTGTTATTTTTTTGTTATTGTGAACGTAAGGAATGTAACTTAAAATTCTCCCATACGATCCAAAGTAGATTGCAAACTTTCATTTGTCATATCTTGAAACATTGAAGCTTTTTTTCTAATATTTGATAATACGGTAGATTGGTGTTGGGTTCTGATGATGCTTATGTTACTTTTTAGAAAGTCGTAAATTTTTCAGGAACGGTGAAATAAATGTAAATGATAATATTAGACATTAAGTTTATCATTCCTTATAGGCAACCTACATATGATAAGTGAGAGATTTTCATTGTGCCATGCAGTCAATATCAAACTAAGCATAGCATAATTTTGCATATGTAAACTCTGATGACTGTTTTATGTCAGAAAATTTTAGGAATTATATCAATAAAGGTTGTTACGCGCAATTTAAGATCAACTAATTATACATTATTCCAAAATTCAGAAGTTTTTGCAAAATGACAAAATTGGTGGGTCTGATTTGAATCAAACGGATGCGTTATCAAAGACAAAGAAAAGAAAAAAAAAAAAAAAAACGGTGATTCAAGAGGGTCATCTACCCAAGCCTAATGATTAGGGCCACCACAACGACATATAGGGCATTTTTAGGCACAAAAAATTCCCATGGAAATTATATCCCACGGATATGGATTTCATTATAGAGGATGTTTGTATGAACCAAGGGAAATTTTGTAGGAAAGTCGTTTTTTTTTTTTTTTTAAAGTTTAAAGTTAGCGAAGAACTTTTAACTGGATTAATGTATCTGACGAATTTATAGGCGACTCGAGAGGGTCATTGTAAATGAGAATTAATTTAATATGGAGTCTTTTTTGTGTTTAATGCATTGACCAAGTTGTTAAAAACAGAGATTCTACAAATCTAAAGTACTAATTAAAAGCTATGGCTGCTATGGATAGCAGGCAAAAATAATTTTTTTTTAATTTTTAAATAAATTAAAAATAGTTGTACCAAATATTAATTAAGATTTTTTTTGGGCAGAAAATTTATGTCAAGTTTATATAGCGACTTTCTATGGAAGAAATTACTAATTTTAAACATATAAATTTTTATTTATAATTTTTGACAATTTTCTTACAACAGATTTTTTATATTTTACATTAGAAATTTTTATATTTTATATAGCACAGCGAAGCTGCGACTGTTATGTCTAGTATAAAAAACAAAACTCCCTAAAATACAAACGCTAGAATGTATAACTTCTTAAATTTAATATTATTAACATAGAAAATATACTAGTAAAATTGTAACTCCCTAAAATTTGATATTAAAACAACTCCTTAAAAAAAAAGTCAACTTATTAAGACCTGAAGAATTTTGTCATCTCATATGCGACCTTCAACATTGAACACATGGTCTTACATATTGTCTAGACAGTTTTTGATTTGCACACCTTTTGACATATGCTCATAGGGCTTGTTTGGTTCGGATGGGAATAGGGGGAATAGTGTGGAAAAGTGGGAAGAGTAAGAAGAGTGGGAAGAGTGGGAAGAGTGCTATTCCTAGGTCGTTTGGATGGTGAGTTTAGGAATAGCGTTGGGAAGTGTGAAAAAGTAGAGAGAAAAGTGTTGTTGGGAAGAGTGGGAAGAGTGGGAAGAGTGGGAAGAGGGGCTATTCCCACTATTCCCCTATTCCCACATAGAACCAAACAAGCCCATAAAATCATGAACTCATTACAGTCAAGCATGTCCCTCAAGTGTTTGATGTCGATATCATGCTAGAGGGCTCATTATTTTGTTCTTTTTTATTTTTATATATGCATCTTTAATAGTGTCTTGCTCTATTTTATTTTGGAAAATAAAAGAAAAATTGCCAAAAGTTTTCAAGAACAAGCAACTTAAGGTCAAGTTGTTCTTTTGACTAGTTGATATTCTCTGATGTCTCATTGTAATACCCAAAAAATACATACAACAAAGAAATTCAATTACTAAATGCAATTTTTTTTTTCAAATACTCTTAAAGGAATAAATTTTGACTTCTTTGTTACGGGTAGCTTCATTCAAATAAATCAAGATATATTTATAATAATAATTAAATAAAATATGAGAAATGTTAGAGTCCAATATATTGGACGGATGAAGTCCGTCCAATACGATCGTTTTCGCATTTTTAAATTTCAAACGATCGATCCAAACCGTTCAATATATTCTCCATATTGAGAACTTAAAAGAAACCAATTTTTATATTATTTTTCAATTTTTTTTACTATTTTTTGGTATTTTAGAAAATCATTATTATTGGACGGTCCAAAATTTTTATATCATGAATTTTCTAAAATACCAAAAAATAAATAAAAAATTAAAAAAAATGAAAAAAATGTTTCTTACAAGTTTCCAATATGAAGAACATATTGAACGGCTCAGATCGGTGGTTTGAAATTTAAAAATGTGACAACGATCGTATTGGACGGATCCATCAGTCCAATATATTGGACACTAGCATTTCGTTGAAACTTTCCTTTGATATCCATTTTCGTTGAAACTTATTAAATATCTGTTGCTAATTTCAGGAGCACATACACTGGATCACTCGGAAAAAGTATGGTTGAGATCAGAATAAAATAAAATATTTCAACTTCAACAATAGATAAATAATTTAAATCGGATCTTCGTAAAAAAAAAATGATTATAAGATAGATATATGTATATGAGAATGCACAAAGAACCCATACTTTAGTGATTTGGACCGTTAGATCGAATGACCTCTCTAGATAAATGATGTTGTTTATAAAAAAAAAAAAAAAAAAAAAAAAAAAATTAGATATGATAACATCAGAGAAATCAAAACGGCATCCATCACATGACCACTTTTAGGAGTATTAATTTCTTCCTGTTTTAAAAAAATAAATTGACAAATTATTCCCTTTTCTGCAAACCTCGCCCTGTTCTTTTCCGATGTGGCAAAATTAGGGTACTGGCATTTGAAAAGTATTGAATATGGATTGGTGCACATAATTTTAATCCAAATTAACACTTAAAAAATGTTGAACATCATCGAGGACATAATTCACTGATCAACTCTGTCAACTCTGTCATATATACTATTATACTTATATAAGTTGTACAAACAATATTAAACTGCCAAATCATACAAAACAGACTAAAATATTACTCCTATGAATCTATTTGAAAAAGAAACCTGAATTTAAAAGACCTTTGCAATGTCCTTTACAAGGTCAGGATGGGCCTTACAAAAGGCCTCAAACTCTGTTTTATCAATGGATCCGTCTCCGTCGGCGTCAATCTCAGTCATGGTTTTAAACACTTCATCAAGTGATGTCGACCTAAGCTTGCGCATGGCGTTTGACAGCTCTTGAAGAGAAATCTTTCCATCTCCGTTTGTGTCAAATTGTTTGAATATCATTTCATTATCTTGTGAGATTTCAGTCGCCATGTTGAGTTGGTACAATATGTTTGTGATTAGTGTTTTGACAGGGAAACATCATGAAAAAAGGTGTCACTTTATAAGAGGTGTACCCCTGAATATAGGAAAAACTAAATTTAGTGTTAGTGACAAGTTGTTCTTCTTATTTACACCTTATATACGAGATTTATGATAGTTTGTTTCACTTAAAAGGAAGCCACATTGCGATTCATTTTTGTGAACTTGTCTTTGCCTCTTTGTCGGTACAATTTAAGGATCACACTACTTATAACAAGAATGCAAAAGCAAAAAAATAAATAAGAAAAAAAAAATGAGTGGCGCCCTGGGACGATAATTGGTCTCTAAATCATCTTGTACGTACCATGTTCGAGCCCAATTCAGATACAACTGAGAAATTCATTTGAGCAGAACTCAGGTTGAATTAGTTCGGAAATTTTATTTTGATACCTACCTAGTAACGTTCATTCGGCTGATACAAGTGGAGAAACTTTGCCACGTAAGGAGAGGATAATTGCGATTGCCAAAGAATGAGCCCGTCAATCATGATTATATCTCTAAATATATCTCAGTTTTAGAGCTTTTAATAATCGATTCAAACATTTCAAGCTGATCTTCTTATTCAAATACGATTAGAATCAACTTTATATATTCTTTGAAATTTAGTTTTTCTTAGATTTAAAAAAAAAATATTGCTATCGAAGCTTTTATAGTTCTTATAAATAAGTTGATCTTCTAATAATCTAAAAAAATAGTAAAATTTTTAGAAAATATAAAAAATGATTTTAACAAAATTTGAATATGAAGATCAATGTGAGCAGTACGGGTTGATCATTAGAATTTCTAAATTGAGATATACTCGTGACTAACTGGCTCGTCTATACGTACAGATTTTATCATAAATCGTTGACAATTAAATATTGAGATTTTTCAATTTAATTTGGATCGGGCAGTTATGTAGATTATTAGGAATAGCAATTTTATTAGCAGCACGCGTACTAAACGTGTTCAAGAAAGGTTCGATAAATTTCTTTTAATATAGTTCACAACTTGACATCGTTTGATATTCACAATTTCTTTAATTTGATAAACAGTTCACTTTTCATACATAGTGAACAATGCAATGGACAAAAATTAGACGAAAAATGATAAAAAGAATAAGGGTCGTTGTGATCAGTTTCAGCAAATGCGACTCAAGCAGAATAAGTTTCGTCGGATCTGGGGCTCCTCTAAATCTGATGCCATCTGATCTTTTTCAATTATTTTACTTCTGATGTCAGGAAAATTAAAATAGATGGAAACGATTTGGAAAATCTGCACTATTAATTTGTTTTTTAATATTTCTATAATTGTTTTTTACAGATTCATTTCGTGGAATTAATTTTGATTAAACCCAATTTTTCAGACAATAATCCCACGTACTCCCAGCAATAGATGTCCATCTGTTACATATATAATATTCCAAGGGCTGAAAAACACTCTTTTATTTTTAAACCAAATGACATGTAGTGTTTTGATAGAACTAAAAGAAGACCAATTTCATTAACTAATATGACTAACTATAATATACAAAATAATAATTTAAACAATCAAGTAACGAACAAAAATCTCCCTTGACCGTGTGATCTTTTGATATTTTACTACAAACCTCAGAAACCTATCATTATAGTGAAATTACCCACGCAAAATTAACTCACCAAATTGTTCGTCCTTTTTAATTTTTATTCAATATTCAATTACATCTGCCTCATAAATCAACAATTTTGCAATCAATAAATCCAAAAAAAAAATAAAAATAGGGTCTGCTCAAACACAAGATGCATCCACTAACTTAACCCGCTAATTAACTGAAGACCTTGGCGACGTCCTTCATAAGCCCGGCGTTCGCCTCACAAAATGTCGCAAACTCTGCTTTATCGATAAATCCATCGCCATCGGTGTCGATCTCAGCCATGGTACGCTGCAGCTCATCTGCTGAAACCGATCCCAATTTGCTCATGGCATCTGACAACTCTTGCAACGAGATTTTGCCGTCTCCATTCGTATCAAAACGACAGAACACCCTTTCATTTTCAGGTGTCAACTGAGTTGCCATTATTAATTTTGTGAATTCTTGTTCCCTTGTTTAAACAAATAGGGGAGATCAGTTGAGTAGCTTGATAATAAGAGGAGAAAAGAACTATGGATACAGTGGATCAATGTCACATGTTTGCTTATTTCTAAGCAGGGAGTCGCTGTTTTAATGTTTTCTATGTTTGGCTTTTAATGATGAGCTTTCATGCAGAGATTTGGTACAGTAATAAGGCTAAAATAGCAAAGATATTTGGCTGAAGAAATTGAAAAGATTTGCAACTAATTCTACTATTAAAATCTGTCCACATGAGAGACCAGACGACAAACAAAAAAAGAAATAAATAAACTTCCTCAAGAAACTGTTTGGATATAAAATCATGATTGCATTTGGTCAAGAGCATATATATAATTCGGTTATTTTGAAACACCAAGCAAAAGAAACTACATATGTGTGGACAAATAAAATAACAAAACAATACTAAACAATAAAGATATGTTGTCTAATTTATTTTTTTATTAGACAGAAAACTAAAATATATTGTTAATTTATCTAGCGATTGATATCCAACTGTAAATCAAATCGATCAAACGGTATAAATAAGTGTTTACACTCTAGATTTGGCGTGTAACACCTCTTAGATCATGTGTTTGTTAGAAATAGAGATAGAGATAAATTTCATGCTTGCATATTTACATGACAGATCAAAGCAAACTGCATCATATGCGTGTTTTTTTCTTTTAAATAACCAGTGGTTATTTTCTAATCTGAATCGTCCGATCACTAATGGATGTCCCGTGATTAATACCAGATAAATAGGCCCAGAAAAATTTGAACTGTCAAAATTAGATCAAACGGTTCAAATTAGAAAACAACCATGGGTTGATTTAAAAAACAAGGAGAGGATGCAGATTCCAGATCAAAGACTCAGAAGTCTTGAAGGCCTAAAATAGAAAGGGACGACGAAAAAAAAAACCTTGTGCCTTTAGCGCTGAGAGAGAACAAATTTCTTGCAGAAATGTGTTCCAGAAAAGCAAACTAGGAAATCTGTAAACTACGAAACTCGAGAGTAACTAAACATTTGAACTCAATCAAACAGGAGTACAGCACTGACCTGAGCAGCTGAGTTCTTCGCTTGGACCTGTAATTATTCCATGCATATTCCCTCTCTTCGTCTAATAAACCACAGCTGCAATGCCACTTTAAACAAGCTCTCTCGCTCTCTCCTTCAACGCCACCACCTCTCGCCTCAGACCGCTCTTCGCAAAGCGCGTGAAATACACGCTCTCCTTCTCGGCTCCGGTCTCCTTTCTCTCTCCTCTCCTTTCCTTTTCAACAACTTACTGTCTCTCTATGTCCGTTCCGGTTCTCTACCCGACGCTCGTAACCTGTTCGATAGAATGCTTCAGAGAAATGTTGTCTCGTATAACACCATTATCTCGGCCTATGCAAGAGACTAAGATAAATCCTTTCATGCCTTTTCTATCTTCCAACAAATGGCTACAGTTGGGGCGAAACCAAATGCTTCAACTCTTGCTAGCCTTGTCAGGGCTTCTTTTGTGGTCCATGAACTGTATGCTGGTGTTGCTTTTCATGCCTATGTCATCAAATCTGGACTGTTGGCAAATAGTGTATTACAAACTTCTTTGATTGGGATGTACAATGAGCTTGGTTGGCCTGAGCCAGCGAACCAGGTGTTCGATGAAATACCTAAGCAAGATGTAATTGCTTTCAACTCCATAATTTCTTGTAATATCAAACATGGTAGAATTAAGCAAGGTCTCCAACAGTTCCATACCTTGTTGAATGACGGTTTAGTGCCTAATCAAATCACTTACACGCTGGTTATAAGTGCATGTGGCAAAACAGAGAATTTGAAGATTGGGCGGATGATTCATGGAAAATTAATGATGTCCGATTTGACACCTGATGTGTATCTGCAAAATGCACTTCTAGATATGTATTCAACTTATGGTGATATGGAAACTGCGGTCTTTATTTTCAAAAGGATTGAGATGCCCGATTTGGTCTCTTGGAACTCTCTAATAGTTGGTTATTCTAACATTGGTGTAGGAGAAAAGGCAATGTGTGTGTTTGTACAATTAAGAGCTCAGCAATGGTTATCACCAGATGATTACACCTTAGCATCTGTCATTGCGGCAACTGCTTATTTACCTTGTCTTTATTATGGAAAATCTCTCCATGCTTGTGTAATAAGAACAGGGTTTGAGGCAAGTGTACATGTAGGCAATACATTGATTAATATGTACTTTCTGAGTGATCATCCTGACCATGCTCAAAGTTTATTTAACTCTATGTTGAATAGAGATGTTAAAATGTGGACAGAGATGGTTGTGGGTCACTCAAACTTGGGAGAAGGTGAATTGGCCATGCGATATTTTAATTCCATGAGAAGAGAAGGTTACAAAATGGATAGCTTTTCTCTTAGTAGTGCCTTGTACTCTGCTGCAGACCTATCCATGTTAAGACCAGGTGAAATGCTTCATTCGCTGGTGGTAAAATCAGGCTATGAAAATAACATGTGCGTTTGTGGGAATTTACTGAACTTGTATGCAAATATAGGAGAACTCAAAGCTTTGAATAGGGTATTTTTTAAGATATCGGATCCCGATTTGGAATGCTGGAATTCAATTATTGGAGCATATGGCATTAACGGGAGAGCACAAGAAGCCTTCAATTTGCTTGATGAAATGTCAAATAGAGGGGTACAACCAAATAGCATTACCTATATTTCTCTTCTTTCAGCATGTAACCATGCGAGACTTGTTGACGATGCCAGATATTATTGGTTTTCTATGTTAACTAATGGCATACAGCCACTTCTTCAGCACTATGCTTGTATGGCAACTTTATTGAGTAGAACTGGGCTATTGGAAGAAGCTGAGGACCTAATAAGAAGATCACCTTTTGCAAATCAGTCCAGTGAATTATGGCGGATCTTACTTAGCTCCTGTGTCATGTTTAAAAATTTATCTGTTGGAGTAGGTGCAGCTGAACGGGTCATTGCATTTGATCCACATGATTGTTCAACACTTATATTGCTTTCAAATTTCTATGCTTCGGTTGGGGAATGGAAGAAAGTTGCTGCGCTTAGGAGAAGGACTAGAGAACTAATGCTTGATAAAGAACCTGGTCTTAGCTGGATTGAAATGAAAGAAAATGTTTCATGCTCTTTCAGCTGATGACAAAACAAATATGAGCGTGGCGAAGTGTAAAAACAAACCAGTAAGGGAAGATGTGAGATCAGAGGAGATATTTGATATTTGCAGTTGAATTGTACATATTCTTCATGAGATTGGGCAGTATGTTCCATTCTCTCTTTTTTCTTTTTCTTTTTTCTTTTGGGATCAGTTGAGGTGCTTATCGTTAGGCTCCTTTTGATTTTTTTTTTTCAGGGTATAATCTACAAATAGATAACAATAATTATTCTTTCCTGAATTCCTGCAATAATGGATTATGGTTTCCTGCCATTCACATTGAGAGAATAATAATGATTACGATACCATCACTAATAAAATAGAGTTGGAGCTGTTGTCGAGTGAAAAGAGAATTAAGTCAGCTAACAAATAACAACCATTGAAATTTGATTTCTTGAAGTGACAAATAAAGTTGAGCTAAAGAAAGGGAGACAAAAAAGGAGAGCCACAGGCCATATTAGCATTTCCAAATTACATTTTTCTGTACTTAGAGCTATAATTAGGATAATAAAGTTTTCTATAAGTTACCTTATAACTCCTCAAATATTTGTATGGTTTTGCAATATATTTTCCTGAGATTATTCCTCAGCTCCTTTGTCTTTTTTCTCTGTAGCAAGAATGGTCACTACATGAAGTGTTCTTCATTGGCAAAGTGACCTCAACGTCTCCTAAATTCCCGCAGGTAACAGTGTACCAGCTTGTATTCAATTATTCTTCATGTTGGTTGTTGGTACCAGTAATTAAATGTATCAGTGGAATTGGTACCATACATTGCATCACATCCTTCATCGTTTTTGAATAATGCACCCAGTACTATGTGCCAGTTTTATCAGAAGATTTTCGCAGTTCCTATATCATCATGTCTGAGCATTAATGGTGTCCAAACAAAAGTAAATCATACCCTCTGTTATATTTTCTGCCCCCACATGGAGAAGGCATAATATATGGAGCATTTTACTGACATTGATACAAATGAAAAGGTGGCTTTACACTGACTTCTCTTTTTCTCATCATACAGTATAAATTGGCAAAGTCTTAAGCAAATCGGGATAAATTTACTTCTGCTCTAACATCATAGATTTTTTTTCCTTTTTAAATTCTGTGTTTAAATTACTAAAAAGTTAAGATTCATCACTTGTACATTCTCGACTATTGTGTAGATCAATTTCAGCATTAAAATAGTTCTTATTTCTCATTTCTTAATCAAGTTCATTTTTAGAACGACAAAACATGTTATTTGATAGCAACTTGTTATGACTCGTCATGCTCTAAAAAAACATGAATTGTTAAAATCTGTTAACAGATACTTCAAAACAATACGGAATGTTCCTCTGATAAAAAATAATTAACAATGTGGCAGCTGTTGAAATAATTAACAGGAAGCTTTGGAAAGGTAGTGTCAATCCCAAATAGTCAAATAGAGTTGTTTTTCATAACTCAGAAAAGAAAATCAGGAGCCTACATCCAGGAATGAAGACTGAGTGAGGCTGAGTGTTCTGACATCCCTGAGTTGTATCACTAATATATGTCAAAACTACTAAGCCCCTCTGCGAAGCTCTCTGAATTTGCATATGAAATGTAAGTCATGAGGAAATATTAGTTATAGTCAAGTTCTACCACTGTCCGTATTTTCTTTTCTTTTTTTCCGTTTTGAAAGTAAGACTTCATTGTTACGATTTAAAAGAAATAGATGAGATCCCTCACTAACACGATGATAGGAAATATCTAATTTAGGTTGATGTATATTTGATCGTTCATTTTAAATCAAATTGAAAAGTTTTTAAGGCGAAAAAAGTAGATCCGAAAGAAGAGAATGTACCACGACAGTAGGCCTCTGTTTGCTGCTATTTCTTTCTTGCAACAAAACTTCTCAGTGGGTATGTCAAGCAGTGCAACTTGTTGCCATATTCCAAATAATGTTAAATATTTAGTCAAACGTTTTTTTGTGACTGGGTCCAATGTACAGTACTGTAGAAGTGACCAGCTAATAGGTCGGGGCAAATTGGGTTCACATCAATTTTACTCTTTGATGGGTCAACTAGATTTTGATCAGTTATACATGGTATTGGAATTTTCTGTTGGCTGAATTTCAGATTTAGATTATTTAGATTATATGTGTTAAGAAGTAAGAAAGAAATTTAATTCAAAAAAGAAGTAAGAAAAAAGTTACAACACAACAAGCAATTATAAAAGAAAATATATATGATATAATGTTAGAGGATGAGCCTTTGATTCTTTAGTTAAAAACAACATTTTCAAGTATAAAAATGTATGTTCAAAATTTGATTGAAGAATTATTTATATGTTTAAAGCTAAAAAAAAAATCATGATTTTATACTCGCTGAAAAAAAAGAGAGTATATTATATAAGAAAATATAGAAACTGATGCCGTGCTTTAATTGTATTACGGACAAGATAAGTAAAACTTATCCTTTGGCACATTTATAGGTATGACAACTTGATTGATATATATTAATCGGAGTAAGAAGTTTTCGTATGTGAAATTTGTATTTGGAGCTTTCAACCGTGCGCAGCACCATTGTTAGCCTACAAACAAACATAGGAGATTGAATAGTTAAATAGGTCCCCGTACGTAATAATGCCATAAGGGATGTTACAATAAGTAAATTTAAAAATTTGGGTATTATTATATATTATACCATGGTTCGGTTGGAGTTGCTGAAGGTTAATATCAGAATTGATTGCAAGTGTCTTATGTAGGTTGGTTTCAGAGCTAGTCGGTTGGTTTGAATTCGGATTTTCAAGAGTTAGGCGTGGGGGTCACTTGAGTAGTTCAAGAAAATTTACCAGAATATTAACAATTTGAGTACAAAATGACTACAAATATTAGGATTCGATAGCTTTTCCTGTTGTGTCGGCAGAGCCAGAGCTTTTAAGAAGGGACAAAGAACCGTGGTACGGTACACAAAGACTATCCCCTATTAGATGAGGTTCTGTTAAGATAACGAAAGAAAAAAAAAAGAAAAAAAAGAAAAAAAAAAAAGAAAGAACAGAGCTTCTGTTCCTTCCTAACAAAAAATAATTGACACAAACTATTAAAACTTTATGGCGCCTATTTGGTCAAACAAAATAATGCTCTCTTTGTTCCCATCTTCTAACGCAGATACTGGTACTTTTGTTGTGACTTGTATAGCATTGCTTCAATAGAATCCAGGGCTTCCATATACCGCAGAGACATGAGTTGTAGTTTTTTCCAAAATTGTCAGTGATAAAATTATGTATTTATATGACCATATGTATCAAATTAATGCATCGATTTTATTAAAAAAAAACATGAGAAATGTCATAGTTCAATATATGAGACAAAAGGTAACGTTCTGCGCAAACGTTCTGATATTTTAATGTTTAAACAACTGATAGTGATATGAACTATTTAATGTATTCTCTATATTGTAAATTTATAAGAAGCTATATTGTATATATTTTTAGAATTTTTTAATCATTGCTATTGGAAGGTCCAAAAATACTAAAACTTTTAAAATATATTTATAAAAATTAGCCTCTTATAAATTTTAATAAATAATATAAAGAACAAATTAAAGATTCAGATCGATCGCTTTGAAATTTAAAACTTGAAAAGGATCGGATGGAACGTCTGTCTCATACATTGAACTCTGACATTTCTCAGAAAGAATAGTTATGAAGTTTATGTCTGATAATGACTATATTTTTTCATAAGAAAAGCCTGGCCTTTAAATTTTAACATCGAAAAATCATTAATCATTTCCACCGACATCCGACAAAGATGCATACAATAATATTGTTATTTTTTTATCAGAAAAGTAGTGATAAGTTAAGAGTTGTATTTTTCATTACTATCTTTGATCTTGTATTTTAATTGTGATGACATAGTTACTATGAGACACAATCAAATTTATTTAACCTCAATCGATAGTGCCACAATATATACGATCGATGCAACCTTTTTAGAATATTATTCCGAATTTGGCCAAAAACAAATGATAATATTCAAAATTGAAAACATTCGAATCTTATTGTGTCTCATAATATGCTAGAATTACAACTAGACAAAGCGGATATAATTTTATGAACGTAAACAAAAGATCGTCCAATGCAACCGTAAAACAGTTAACAGTATATAGATTCAGGAGCACTTCATTAAATATACACAGTGCATATTTCGTACCAAGTAGATGCCAGCAAGATCAAATAGCAATGGATGGTTATGGTTATCCCAGAAGCGCATCATATAATCATATAGTATTACACAATCATGCATTCATGATCCAATGGATTCCTCGTGATCTGAGCAGCCATATCTCAGGTATTTCAGGATTTCGGAACAGGAGTGCTTCACTGTAGTCTGTGGACGATCTTGTATAGTAAATATATTATCTTACATTGTTTACTCCGACTGACAGCCTCTGTCAACGATTTCTAAAAAATAATTAAAAAAAAATGTATAGTGAAACTAAAAATATAAAATGTAAAATTTTTACTATTTTGAAAAGTAATATAACAATTTCATTCCAATTTCGTTATCAATAAAAATATTAATTATTAAGTAACATTAATCATGGAAGAACTACTATTAGTTATTTTATATTCTAGTACAATAAGATAATATAAAAAACACGTTGATGATTGAACTTGTGTAGAACTCAAGTTTAAATCAAATTTGAATTATTATGAGCTCGATATATAGTTTAATAATTTTCAATTTAGAAATAAACAATGTAAGAAGTATGCTATAGCTTAACTTATTAGCAGCCTACCTTTAAATGTATAATAATGTATAATTTGTCTTCTAATAGGAATGTTTTTGTCATTCAGGGCGTCAATTAATGAAATGATAAGGAAATATTTCAAGATGTCAGAGCATCAGAGGTTGGCATCTGCTGTTAACATCATAAAAAAAAAAAAGAATTTTGTGTGTGTGTGTGTGGCCCATCCGATGTAACATAAAGGGAATAGATTGAATAAGTTGATGATTTTCAGAAAATAATTTTAATATAATTTTATCCGCTGATTGTAGATCAGACGGACTGCATACGAGAAAAAGACAAGTCACGAATAAACTGGCAAACAATATTGGTGTATTTGCAGTACAGCCTAGCAAGGCTATTGAAAACGGTACAATGGTTGAGATCCAACAACCGCACCACTATAGAGCGAGGTGTGGCATTAATTGAAAAGGTCTGAATTTCAACCCCAATTTATGTTTCGATATCATCTCTGATTCGTCACATGTACCTCAACATTGTTTGCCTGATTTGTAAAAATTTAGAAAGCATATTTCTCAACCGATAAAACCTCATTAATAGCATCAATTACTCCCCATGAATAATATTTGTGACACTCAAGGATTGTTCTATGGAGATTCATGAGTGAATTTTATTTTTATGGTGTATGAATCATGAGATTTTTTCCCCCGAAATATTCATACGAATATTATTTTATTTTAAAGATAGTTATCACAAAAAAATTATAATATAAATAGAATTATTTGTCTGTTTTCAATTATAGAATAGAAAAAGAGTTGCAATGTAATGTCTTTTGACGTAATTTTTCATTGGAACTACTTTATAGTCGAATTATAAATTGAATTTAAGCTTCTAATATTTACATTTTTTATAATATCAAGGTTGTTCAGTTACTTATCCCTGGACCAAAAACTAGTCGTTGACAATGAATGATTTATACTTAACTAGTCGATCAACAACAAAATTCCATTCCACAAAATCATGCAAACAAAAATATATTTCAACGAAATAATGTTGTTGATTTTTATTTAGATTTGAACTGGAAACCTTTGCATTCTTGAGTATTAAAAATAGACTTCTCCTTTCCGGATACGACGATTTTTGTAGTCTCCAAAACCACATCCCAGATCACGGTAAAGCCACCTAATACTCTTTTGTCATTGTTGCTGTGTGATTTCAATAATTGACCTAAAAAGATCAAGCACTTATGTACATCATAACATCATAAAGGCCAATAAACCTAAAATTACCATGAAACAAGTGCAGTAGAGATCTGACACAAGTTAAATAAAAGTGGGGCCAAATTTGTTCAACCTTTTTCTTCGCACAAATCTAGAAAAAACACTTAATTTCTTTGTCTAGCCAGAAAGAAAAAAGAAACCTGAAAATTCAGACGCGGTATCATGGACCCCACTAGTACAACCAGAATAAAGTAAATTGAACTCACAGGCTTTTTTATACTGTTGCTATCAGGTTACATTACCGAATACTGACAATGTTACTGATAAAATGAGGTAATTCACAGTTAGGAAAAAAAACCAATTAATGATACTTCATTACTTTGATCAGCAATCTAAATTTGAACTTGTAGAATATTACATTTAAGTACAGCTGATATGAAGAGAAATTCAATTTCACATCCATAATTACCAAAACTGTTTTTCTTATTGGGAGAGCAAATGTTGGGGAACTGTTGAGCTAAATATAATGAGAATATTGAGGTATAAAACCAAGTTTCAAGAAAATGCATTAATGTAAAATTGTAAATTGATAAAAAAAAGGACAATTATTTTTTATATGTTAAAATTATTTTTAAGGAAGAGGACATATTTTCACTTTCTTTAAGAAGAAATAGAAGGAACCGTATCATTGCTGCGATTTCTTTTAGAATATCGAAAACAAAAGGATATTCTGGCGTCTGGTGTACAGATGATTTTCGACATTACAAAAAAATCTGAAAAAGGAAAACAACCCTTAAGCCTATTGGGGACATTTGTTTGTGATTTAAAAGAGTGCATAACTTAAGTTACGTATCCTTAAGTCCAGTGGCGGAGCCAGAAAATTTGACAATGGGGTTCAATAATTTTTAGTATTAATACTAAAAAAAAAAATTTCATACAATATATATATTAAAAAAAAAATTGTTTTAAACGGGTTTTTTATTTGGGCTAAATCTAAATCATTCATTATGACTGATTACAGATCCAATAACCCTTGAAAATCTCATCCATGGCTATTCAAATTATTAATGTTCTTTTGATCGTGCAATTGACAATTTAGTCATTAACAATTACTGGAGATATTTTACAATTCATTTCGATTTTATTCCAATAAAGTACTTGAAAACTTTACCAAGAAAACATTAGGACTCAAAATATACAGACCAACAACAATATAAAAAAATAAATCGGTTGATAAAAATAATTATGGTTACTGATGGTATGTTAATCTCTTGTAATATTCAACTAAATAAACAAAAATCTATATATTAACAAAGTAGATTGTAAAGTTGCATATTCAAGTTCAATTAATAAGTTCAATATGCATGTGCTAATCATTACTAAAAGTGAAAGTTTATGAAATATTTGAGAAGACAAAAATTAATATTTGTGGCATTCTAATATATATATGTAATATAAATATATATTTTTTCAACAAGAATAAAATTTCAAATCCAATATGGGGTTCACTAGTGGAATATCTTTTGAATATCTATGGGGTTCAAATATTATATATCTACAAATTTTTTCATTTTGCAAGTGTAAACTTTCAAATTTAGTATTATTTTTTATAAATCAATGGGGGACAATTGACCCCCATTGCTTCTACTTATCTCCGCCACTGCTTAAGTCACCAAACATCCGTTAAATAAGACGTCTTAAGAGTGCATAACTTATGCAACCTCTTTAGGTAAAGAGGTTGCATAAGTTATGCACCGGTCCCCTTTAATTTTTTTTCCAACAATACCCCTTAGAAATAATTAATAATATTTAATAAATAACAATAATTATTAAAAAATCATAGTTAATAATAAAGATTAATTATTATAATTAATAATATTTATAATATTTAATTAAAATAAATTATAAATATCTCATAATAATATAATAATTTATTATTATCATTAAAATTATTTTTTTATAATACTAATTAACAATAATTTAAAATTAATATTTAATTATTATTAATATATAATAATAATTAGGTCATAACGTATTATTAATACATAATAATAATTCAAATTTAAGGGCATTTTAGTCTTTTGACAGAAATATATGCATGCATTAAGTTACTCATTCTTACTACACAACCAAACATATATTACATAACACTACATAAACACTTATGCATTCTTAACTTATGCAATCCCTTACTACACAACCAAACGCCCCCATTATTATTTGTGCAACTTTTGGAACACCCGTAGCTAGTACGTAGATGCTGGAAAATTGGGAAGTAGAAGAGCTAGCTAGAGCTTCTTTATTTTTTATTATATTTATTTTTTTCTATTTGTTTGTCAAAAATTTGCGAAGTTTTTGGTTTTTATTTAAATAGGCAAGTTAAGTTTTATAACTTTAAATAATTCATAAGAAATTTATTTCTGTACTCTTTGCTCTTAATTACTACCTCAAAAGTTCATAAAATTGTTAATGTGTGTGAAAGAGTTGAAGAAACAGGTTCAATCTAACGGTCGCAACACTTCTTTTGCAATTGAGATTGGGAACACTGTTTGTAACTTGTCTTTGATGAATTTTGTTTTCTTCTTAGTGCCGACTCTACTATGTAAACCTCAACGGTCGTTTACTTCCCTCTAATGGTACGAGATTCTTGAATATTGCCTTTCAAATTTATTCTATTGTCATGTTTTGGCCAGTTATAACAAGGGATGAAAAATGGTAATGCATGTTTTCTTCTTGTTCTCAATTTCTTTCGACTTTTACTTCAAATGTTAATTTTAATTTTTCCCTAAAAACCCAGAAAAGTTCTTTCCTCATAAATGACCAGTAAGTTTGTCATGACATAAAACAAAAAAGAAAACATAAGACGCTGTACTCCAATTGGTCCCTCTTCCTTACCTTTCCCTTCAAAATTGGGGAAACATCAATGCTTCGGACCAAACAAATTACCAAACCTTGAAACCCAACTCACATGTGAAATCACAGAAGAGGAGAAAGAATACATAGTCAGGAAATGATGGCTAGTTAGGATCACCTAGATACCACCAGTAGTACTTGCTCTTTACTCAGTTTACTCTTTACTGCTTCCCTTCGCCAACCCAATATCCCGGCCTTTCCCTCTCTTCATTTTCTCTTTCCTTGAATGCTCATCTTAGCCTCTCTCTCTTCCATTGGGTCCTCCTAAGACTAACAGTCACATAAATCATTGCTATTTATCCTCCAACATTTCCTCCCCAATCTAGCAAATAAGGGAAGAACCCATAACTCATACTTGTCATATTCATCCCTACTTGAGCCTCATGTCATTTCCTCTATTAGTCTCTCTTCTCCTCCTCTCCATCCACTTGATCAATGCTCAACCCAATCCAGGGTATTACCCGAGCTATCGGTTTAAAAGCTCGCAATTTTACCGTGCATTCAATAATCTCTGGGGGCCACAGCACCAGTCGGTCACTGGTGATCAATCATCCGTCACAATATGGCTCGATCGGAACTCAGGTCACCGTCACTTATATTTTTAGCTATTTTCCTAGATCATAACGGAATGCTGCATATTTATTTATTGTAGAAGTTATTGTCTCATTGTAAAATGTGTTTTTTGTTCTTTTTCTTTTGTGCAGGAAGTGGATTTAAGTCAAGACACCCATTCACAAGTGGGTATTTTGGGGCTTCCATTAAGCTTCAGCCGGGCTACACTGCTGGCGTGATCACTGCGTTTTATGTATGTACAAACTTAGTATAAATCTCTATTTGTACGTATCTCAAAAAATGTATATTTTTTTACTTGGAGATATACTTGCAACATTAAAGAATGAGTTCACTGGTAAATGGTAATCAGCTGATGAATAACTTGTTATTTTTTTCCTTACCCAAAAAAAAAAATAAAAAAGAAATGAAAACAACTTCAGCTGCCTTCAATAATATATCTAATAATGGCTTAAAAAATAATATCTATCCTGTTATATTATTTTTAACTTGGTACTTAACTTTCTGATCGTGAACATTTATGTAGTTGTCAAATAATCAAGCGCACCCTGGATTTCATGATGAGGTGGACATTGAATTTTTAGGCACTACACCGGGCAAGCCATACACATTACAGACAAATGTTTATATCAGAGGAAGCGGCGATGGCCGGATTATCGGTCGGGAAATGAAGTTCCATTTGTGGTTCGACCCGACTGCTGCATTTCACAATTATGCGATTTCTTGGAGCCCCTATGAGATCATGTAAGTTTACTCCCACCAAAATTCTTTTTTTCTTTTGTCTTGACTAGAAGCAGAGTAATTAGTGACGTTCTATTGTTTCTTTTAATTTTCACATCATCAGTTTTTCTGTAACAAGCATTGCATATGCTGTCTGACAGGGTTTATAGTCTTTTCAATAAAATGAAAGATAGAAACGGTTGATTGACTGTTAGTCATCTTTTCCAGCATTAAAAGGGTGATAATAGATAATAAATAACGTAAAAACCTTTAAGGTAATATTTTAATTAAAAAAATGAAATATGCTGTGTCTATATAAACGTAATGTGCATAATAATGAAAGATGAATATTATATAGGAGGTCTATATGGTGTGCAATTTTGCTAGTTCAAAATAAGTTATCTCAAGTTGTTATTCAAGCCAAGTAATTTCTTTTATTTTAGATTAAAGTAATAAAAATTAATACTTGGTTTCACAGGGGCAGTAATGGTAATTAGCAGCTGACTTCAGCAAAAATTAATTTTACTTTATCTGTATCTTATTCTTTACATTTGCATCTACACAGGCTGCCCATTAAATTATAATCAACTTGTGGTAGGTTCTTCAGCTTTTGTCAATACATATAACATAACTATTGTAAAACAGAACTAATGAAGTATAATTGGTACTATATACATTTCATATCCATAAACCAACCAGTAAGATTCATACATCCTTAGGAATAAATACTACTATGTCAGCCAAATTCACAAAACACTCGTGAGGCCCTTTGGCGGTTTCTATCAAATTGACCCAAAATATTGGATCTCTTGTTAAATCCCGTTCACAAATTTATGGAATGGGTTGATCATAAGACTCCAATTGGCCCACCTCTGTCCGTGATTACTAGCCGATTCAATTATAACAATTTGAGGTACTATTTATTAATAATATATTCATAGAACCATGCATGCTATTCACCTCTCAGTAAACTAAAAAAATTCAAACTATTAGTGTGTCCGGTGTATCTTGATCGACGAACTTTTTAGTTTCTTAATGTAAGATCCTTTATATATTTTTTTTCATTCTCAGAAAAGCTTATTTCCAATAAAGAAATTTCCGGTATTAATGTACTTAAGTATTGCATCGAAATACCATATTAAGCTGGTATTTTGCATCAATCACCTGAACTATGATGTACTACTGATCCATATGTTATATAACATAACAACAACTAACAAATAACGTGAACTCTCGCAGATTTTTTGTAGATGACATACCAATAAGACGGTATCCGAAGAAAAGCGCCAATACGTTCCCTCTTCGGCCAATGTGGCTCTACGGTTCTATCTGGGATGCATCATCTTGGGCAACTGACAATGGAAAATACAAGGCCGACTACCGGTATCAGCCATTCGTTGCACGGTTTACAAAGTTCATAGTTCGGGGATGCAGTCCTGCCTTGCCACGCCGGTGCCGTGGTGCTTCCTCTTCTCCATCTGGTGGCGGGTTGAGCAACCATCAATACATGGCAATGCACTGGGCGCAGAGCCGGTACATGGTGTACAACTATTGCAGGGACCCAAAAAGGGACCATTCACTCACACCAGAATGCTGGAGCTAGAACATAATTAGTTCTGATTATAATTTGAATTTGGTAATTAATATTGCTTAGTAAGTTAATTTTATTAATTTTTATGTCATTATTGGTTGGAAGTGTATCTAGCTAGCAGAACCTAGTATATGGCATCACTGTATTTGGGAATATTATTTGGTTTATTTTGGTATTTGAAGGGTATAACGGGCAAAAGCTTGTTTTCCCTTTTGTCATATATTGTGGGACCTTGATGTTTCCTTTTCAATAAGTAACGTTATTTTGATGAATAAATGATGTGACGTAAAGGTTATAGCCGCTATTCGAACAGCTTCTCTATCATTACAAATTTTGTCTGCATTACATTTATCAAAAGAAAAGGAATTTTGTAATTATTAGATGCGTATACGATAAATTTTCTGGTGGGTCTGTTGGAGCATCCCATGAAATGAGATTCACTATCTTACGGTAAGCTTTCAGCTCGAATCGAACAGATTGTTGTTTGTCAAGCACGCATTTATTTTTTTTTATGTTGGTGATTTATAATTTGTAGATTGTTTCAACTTGTTTATAGTCAATTATCATTTTATCATGCCAAACAATCAACATTGACATAGGTTAGAATTTAAATAATAGGAAAAAAAATTCTACATTCATAGTTTGGAATTATAGACTTCCACACTATGAACCATCGACCATAATATTTATCTTCTTAGCCGAATTGTTTTAGTAATAAAAAAGAACAAAAAAAAAAGTATACAACATGTTTTCCTTTTTCTTTTCCAAAGAACTTGTATAATATAAGTTTAATGTCAGTGTCTCGAATCATGTTGTTTTTATGATGTTTCACAATTAATTTTGTAACAATCGAGCTCGTATCTCACACTAATGGTGAACCGTCAAACTCACAATTGTAGCTGCACCTACAATAGCTTGTAAAATCCTTCAGCCTTAGAAATTAGGACAACCAAAGTTGTTTCTAAAAATGTTATAATACCATATAAATATGGTTAAATATAATTTGTTTTTTTTTTTTAAACGCTTACAAGGAGACATTTTAAAATTGGTAATGTACCTTGTAAAAAGACCGATTGATAATGACACATGTTTCATCCAAACAACATTCTATATTCACAAATAAATTTTTATTCTTCACATAACTCAATTCTTAAAAAATTTTATTTTTTGCAATTCTCTATTTAGATATTTTTTGTGCATCCAATCGATGGATGAATTGACAAAAAATTGTAGTTCGTTTGTACAATAACAAAACGACACAAAACTTTTGATTTAGGAAATTGATTAATGGTGCAGTTTTGCAATTGCTTGGATAAAGTGAACAGATAAATAGACAAAATAAACATATAAATGATCAAAATAAATACATATGAACAAATGAGCTCAATAAAAAACAAATTGAATGTGCATATAAAAATCTGAATAAGGAATGACAAAACTTATTTGCTTGTATGTATTCACTTTGATCATCAATATTTTTATCTTATCTATTTTACGTGTTCATTTCGTTCAAACGATGAAGCGATAACAAAACTGCATATGACCGTTATCATTTCTCTTTGTTTATCCTTCGGTTTATCAAATCTTGAAAATCTATAAACAACTAATTTGGGCCGAACCAGCCCAGCCCGCCGACTAAACGGCCCAGGTTCTAAATGAAATTAAATTTTCAAGAGGGTTATAAACAAAAATTCTCGTCGCAGCAAATTCAATAGCAAAATAGGTCGTTGGGGAAAGTGTCATTTTCCGAGATTCTTCCTTTCGTCGAAATTCAAAGAGATCGAATCGAACCGATACCATGGTAAGTTTCAAATTCGTTAAATTTTCATGAATTATTATACGAGTGTAATTCTCCGTTGCTCAGTAGATTGTGATTTGTACAAATCTGAAATTTCTCCTTTGAAATTGAAGGTTTGCATCGCTTGTTTGCTGCCCCTCTTTCTAATTCCAGTAGTCAACGCCCTTCCGTTGCTCTTCGATTTCATTCTCGTAAGTATTCCTTGAATCCTTGTGTACGCTTTTAATATTTATGAAAAGAGACAATTTAGTGTTGATTGTTCAAATCAGTTCCAAATATTACTATTATTTTTGTTAAAAAATATGCACTTTTGATTGAAATTTTATTTTCAATTACAATATTTGAAAGTTTTTGTTGGCCTACTATAGTGATTAATCATACTTCATTTTTGTTAAGATCTTGTTAAGTGTATTGTTTGGTTTGGTTCAGAGTTTAGACGTTTGGATCTGAAATGCCAGTATATCAGTAAAGTACTACACCTGACCTGATTAGTGTAATACAAAGATTCAACATAAACTTTTCACAAGTCTATGTCATATTGCTGCACAGATTATATAAAAAGAATTATTTTTTTATATATATGATAATTGCAGAGTAAGGTGTACAGGCTATTTGGGTGGGAGTATAGGAAGCCGGAGCGGGTCCCACCTGCTTGCCCGTTCAAGCCTAAAAATGGTGCACAAGCACAAGTAAGCTTCATTAGATGTTGTTTTCCTGATCTCCCTGTAATTGATAACAATAGAACTGAATTGAAGTAGTTGCTATTGTCTTTAGTTTTTGGATAGCAAACAAATTAGGTTGTTTTGTGGCATAATTCCCATCATGAGGTTAAAGGATACAAACTTTGATGAATTCGTGGTTACTATAATAGATAATAACTAATGATAATTTTTCTTAGTTAAGGAACTTGTTCTGGTATCTTTTTAATCAAGTATTAGGGTTGGGTGAAAGTTGATTTTTGCTAGTTTTTCTTACAATGCTATTTAAGTGGCGCAGTGATATAAAACAATACCATTATAATTCAATTAATTTATTGTTTTCAGTGCTGGAATTTTCTTGTACCAGTTCTCAATTTTTGTAGTTATTATATTATTCCAGAAGACATACTCATTTTTTATACTTCCTGTGAGATGTTATCCCTCCCAAGATGTCTTTTGTGGCATTATACTGGAATGCAATTTGATGTTTATTTGTCTTTTCAGGATGCAAGTGAAGCGAAAACCACAGTTCCACCCCATGGAACAATTGGCGAGGGAGAGAAAGAGGACTGACAGAAGAAAGATATTGTGATACTGCAAATGGAGTTTCAAGTTATTTGTTCTAAATGGAAAGGCAAGAAACCACCATGTGTAATTTATGTACTTGTTTGAGATCTATTAGATATATATACATAATTATCGTTTAGTAATGTTGATTTCTATTAAAAATGCTTTGCAAGAGATTTCATAATTGCATGATTATGAAATGGGCACTAATATCTCGTTGAAAAGTTAGAAAGCGTATAGACAAAAGTGATTTTCTACCATCCTGAAACAAGCAGGAATATATATTGTGATTTTCTTGCTCTATGAATTTAATAAGATTGGAATATTGTGCAGATAATGTTGGGAATGTTTGTTTAAATTGAACAGAATAATTGTTCCCCTCATTTTCATTTGAGATTTTGTCTTGGATATCTACTTTTCTTTGGCCCTTGTCTAACTTGCTGAATGTAGTCTGGGAATACCAAAGGTGCATCCTTTTTCTATCTGGCCTGTTGTATCATACGTAGGGTGAAAACAGAGCGGATAGGGGTAAAGGCATATCTGTATTCATATTTTTTTCCGGATACGGATACAATTATGCAGATATGAATACGAATCGGATACGGATACAAATGCAGATATATTTCGGATATTAAAACGGATATTTATAAATTAGTGAACTAATAGAAATAAAAATTAAAGATCGATATCAAATGTGTTATACATCAAAATAGTATATTAATTATATGTAATCATCATGATTAGATGAAAAAAATAATTTTATTGTTGTTATCATATATAATCATCTTGATAATAGAAAATAAAATTAATTTTGTAGTATTAGTCCGAATCAAAATATTATTCTAAGAGAATTTATCTAATAAATGTTTAAGTATTATCTAATTAAAAGTCTTCTCTAATGTAGATATGTAATTATATTAATCATCTTGTGTCTTTAAAGATACAGATAAAAAAATTAAATATTTATCAGATATGGTTACGGATAATATCCATATATATATATATATTTTTGATATGGATACGGATCAGATAGTGTCAAAACTATATCCGTATCCATATTTTTTTTGTCAGATCAGATATGAATATGAATACGGATATTTTCGGAAACGGATATGGTTACAATATTATGCGCATTTCTGAATTCGGATCCGGTTTGGAGCGGAACTCCGCTCCGTTTTCATCCCTTATTATACACCTCAATTTATCTCCGTTCACTTCATTTGATGATCCGTGCATGATCGACGGACAGATCTTTTATTTTTCTTTTTTGGAAAAAAAAAAAAGAATGAAGCTTCTCTTCATTTGATATGAGATTTCAATTCTGTACACCGATTGCTTTTTTGGAGCACCTTCGGCATTTCTCCCCAAATCGCTTTTCTCTTCTTCACGCATTTGTACTGTCTAATGACAAGGACGGCTCTTCCTTGCATCGCTTTCCTATCAATTCATTATAGCAAAGCCCTCTCCAACAAAGCTTTTTTATCTCCTCTTCACAAGATTCACGAATCAGATTAGATTAGTGTTCCTAGACAAGTGTAAAATTAGTCATTATTGATTCCTGCGATGCCGGGTGTATGTGATTGCTCTTCACATAGCACTAAAATTTATCTCATGTTAACAAGTTGCTGAACTATCCTTTTTTTTTTTTGTTCTGAGTTGCTTCGAGTTTGAAACAGTATCTCCACTGTAATGACTAATGACTAGTAAATGCATTCTTGATGTAGCAACTGACTAACTTCATTTAATATATTATTCTCATTATTTTCCTATAAAGTACAAAAGTAGGATTAAGATGACACGTCAGATATCTACGATATTTATTTACTCGGCAGCACAATTGTCGCTGAAAACATAAGTGTGTGCAGTTGCCTGTCTCACCTCAGAAAAACCGAATTTAGATTTTTCTTCCCAAAATTCAATGCTGTTGTCGGCCCATTTGCCTAGGAATCAATTCTAGACAACCCGGACGGATCCTGATCCCGTGTTGCGCGACACCGCACTATACGCACGCTCAGCCGTTCGATTTTTATCGGGCGGTTCATTTTTTCGGGCCTATTAGATGCACGGGACTCCCATATCCATCAGATTTAGATCAGACGGTCCATGTCGCCCGCTACACACTGTGTCGCGTGACACAGGATTCGATTTCAACCCGGACCCGGTTGTAATAACTCTCAAGTCTCAACTCACCATTTGATACACCACAATCCGTAACATAGAACCCGGCTATTACAACCTTCACAGATTAAAATAAACATGGTCCAATCCCTCCCTGGGAGTTGCTCCCAACTTCTTAAGACTCACCCATTCCACAACCTCATGCTCCAGGTGCAGCCAATTCGGAGCATTTTTGTCCGCTCGATAGCGCGCTTGCCAGAGAACTGTACTTGTACATGTTCCATCTTACGTCAACACTCAACCGCAAACCTCATAATCCAAATCTCATCTCACTCGCTCAGTCGCTCTCTCTCTTTTCTCTCCCCACCACGTCGTGCCAAATCCAAAAATGGCATCGCCACCACCTCCTCCGACAGCCGCCGCCTCCGACCCAGCGGCGAGCATCGCTATGTTGGAGATCGCCAATCTACTCTCCGTTCCAATGGCTCTCTCGGCAGTGATCCGCCTCGGAGTTCCTGCCACCATCTGGTGCTCCGGCGAGAACAAACCCCTCTCCGCCGCCGAGATACTTCCATCCTCCAATGATCCCTCTCTCCTCCAGCGCCTCCTTCGGCTACTCTCATCTTACAATATCTTCCAAGAGCATATCTCTGAAGATGGGACCCGGTGTTATTCGCTCACCTCTCTTGGGCAAACCCTTGTTGGTGATGCCTCTTATGCTGACTATGTGCTTCAGCATCACCAGGAGGCGCTGGTACACGCCTGGCCGAAGCTCCATGAAGCCGTGCTGGATCCTACTGGACCCGACCCGTTTAGGCGAGCCAATGGAGGGGTACCAGCTTATGAGTATTACGGCACGGACCCGGAGGCCAATGGGTTAATGTTGCGGGCTATGAAGGGGGTGTCAGAGCCCTTCATGGAGAGGCTTCTACAAGGTTACCAGTCGGGGTTTGACAGGGTGGAGACATTGGTCGATGTGGGAGGCAGCTCTGGTGCCTGCCTGGAGATGATCATGAAGCGGGTCCCGTCTGTCAGATCTGGAGTCAATTTTGATTTGCCTGAGGTAGTTGCAGCCGCACCAGAGATTCCCGGTGAGTTTTTTCCCTGTGTATTCTTTCTTTGAGGTTTGGTATGCTATTTTTGTCATTTAACTTTTGTATTAGTTGCTGACAGTCATTATATAACATACTGTGTTGACCTGAATTGGCTGGAGATTTCTGATTTTTTTTCCTTGTTCTAAAATGAGATTTCATCTGTGTTTGAAACTTTGTTGCATTATACTTTCTGATGACTGATGTGTACTAATCATTAGTAACTGTTCCATGAGAATACAATCAACATGATGGGGATTGGCTTTTTTTTTTTTTTTTTTGTTTAGTTGTGTGAGGTGGCCACGTTTGGTACTTGGACACTATTGTATATAAGACATGCAGCTATGCAAGTGTTCCAATAAAATATTTCAACTTGCATTACATTAATGAAGCAACTAGCAATGGAGTTAAAGCTCAATTTCAGTTTGTTGAAATAGTCCTTTCAAATTACATTAATCCCACATCATCCCTGTCAGCTACTTCACATCATTATCTGCTGCTTTTCACATCCTCTCAATCTCATGTAAAATGCACAGACCAGATCTACACCACCAAAGAGCAGCGCGTGGAGCCGGTCCATCTGCTGTAGGTTGGACAAATTGATAGTCAGGCCTGATTTTTAAGGTGTGAAAAGCAGCAGAGACAGATCCATACCCTCACAGTTTTATATAACTTACCCAACTAAGTAGGTCTTAACTCCAGATTGTATAAGAAGAATCTGATTTACCTATAAAAACCTAAAAAACAGAAGTGATTAATCTCTTCAAAATTTTCATTATTGTGATGTTAATAAGAGCGTTGTTCATTCTTCATTTCCCAAGGAAATACATAAATTGGAGGAGATCATTAAAAATTTTGGACTTCATGGGTTGGTTAAGAGTTAAGACTGGTAAAAGTAATGTGTGAAGCCTGAATGTTCCAAGTACTGTTATGTAATTCAGGAGTGAAAATTAGACTTGTTTAATTAAATTTCCTTTCTATGGTAATGAGTAGGAGAAAAGGATACATATGAACTGATGATAAGCTCCATATATGCAGGAGTAACACATGTTGGTGGCGACATGTTTAAGTTCATTCCGTCCGGCGATGCCATCTTTATGAAGGTAAAATACTAAAAGTAAGCTATAGATTTCCAATTTTCTCAATGTTACAAAGGTCATTCATAACTGTACCTACAGGTGACCTTATATATAGGAATTTAAAAAAAAAAAAAAAGCTGGTGGTAAATGAAAAATGAAGATAACTTCAACTCTAGATTGGTATTTCGATGGCTAAAAGAATTTTCCAATTCTTAGTTTTTCTTTTGCCACATTGAATAGAAATTTTTAATTGACAGAGTTCTATCTAGGATCAAGAAACAATGTTCTGATTATATAATATGAGATATGCTGCTACCTTTGGACTTGAAGACTTGCTATTCATCTGATTTGGTTGACTCTTTTTCTTTTCAGTGGATTCTGATGACATGGACAAACAGCGAGTGCATTGCAATACTAAAAAACTGTTATGAAGCGTTGCCTAATGGTGGAAAATTGATTGCTTGTGAGCCTGTCTTGCCAGAGGAGACTGATTGCAGTAGCAGGACTCGTGCATTACTTGAAAATGACATATTTGTCATGACCATCTACCGGACTCAAGGAAGGGGCCGCACTGAAGAGGAGTTCCGTCGGCTTGGTCTGGAAGCTGGGTTCACAGGTTTCAAGGCCATCTATTTGGACCCATTCTACACGGTGCTTGAGTTCCTCAAATAAGGATAACTCGTGCTCCACCAAATTATTTATGTAATTTACTAATTTATCATTTTTAATGAATTTGAAGCTGAGAACAAAAGATGGAGGAAATGTGGGAATGATTGCTGATAGATGTTTCAGCTATTTGGTTTAGTCCTTATCGCTGGAGAAAAAAATAAAAGGATGAGAAATCTAAGATAACTGTGGTTATTACTGCAAGGTGGTGATCATCCCATATTTTCCCTCTGTGTTCAAACTGTTATGTTTGCAAAGGCGCCGACGGCTGATTATTTTAGTCTCTCAGTATAAATCAACCAACTCATTATCTAAGATGCGGCTGCAGGCTGCTGTTTATTAGGATATCTTAGCTTGAATTACAATTTTGTAGTGCATACGAACCCACAAGGCCCAAAAATCTTTTAATAATGCAACAAGACCTGCTGGCCCAAAAGAAACAGGACGAGTCGTCAAGGTTGAAGTTTGTATCCTAATCAAAACAAGTTGAAAGGCTTAGGTACCAATTTAACTTTCAGTTTTGGGGTTTGCAGAAATTAAACCTGTCCAAAAAGTTGTACTGGAAAGTCTTTTTCACCAAAGAGAAAAGAAAAAGGCTTGTATCGGGAATGACAGCTTGACAAGGGAGTGAGAGTGGGGAAATTTTCTGCCTGTCAATCCCTAGTCCCTACATTGCGCATATGTGTTTTTATTTAGATAGAAGAAAAAATCACCAACTTTAAAAATATATAAAAATATTCTCTATCTAATTTCTCATGGGATTCCAAATCTGTGTTCTTCAATGAAAATTATTTTAATTTTTTAAAAATAAAAAGATTCATTTGACAATAGTACATTCTTAAATCAATTTAAATTGAGTTATTTTTTTTCAAATTATAGATATGTTGTTAGATATATAAATTGCGTACAAAATTAAATATAATTTAGTTATGCACTAAGTGATATTGATTTCAATCTTCTCAAACTTTAACCACTTGAATTAAAGAACAAAAAACAGAGAATGTGAATCTACGGTGGAAACAAAAGAAAATGCTAACAACTGTTTTTTTTCTTTTAATTTATTTTTACAACCAATTCATCATTTATGCGGTGGGGCTGGAAGGTCACGGCAAATCATTCAGCCGTACATGCAAACATATCATTATCATTACTCGATAAAGTGTTGAACTTCATCACTCCGTCTTTTCTTCGTCTCCTAATTACTTGTTTTGTTTCTTCTCGTCGAAATAAATCTTTGCAACACCAAAATCCAAACTACTACCGAATTGTGCCTCCAAATATAACCTTCGTCCGTATTTAGTATTTACTGTCCCCTTTCTCTCCACACAACTACACTTTTCTAGACTCTACCCCTCCAAAACCATGAAACCCATCAACCGACGGATCCTAACCATCATTCCCCGACCCGTTTTGCAGGATCCGAGCAACGCACCGGGCCCACGTGCATACCCGATCCAGCTCGACTCGACCTCCACGGCCATGGCTGCTCTTGTTCTTCTAATTATTTTATTCTTTCTCTGCTTCTTCTCTACATGCGCACGTCGCATCTTCTCTCTGGTGCACCGCCATGATACACGTGTCCGACCACCTTCACCGCTGCACCGCACAAGGCGTTTCATTTTTCCACCTCCTTGTGGCCTAGACCCGGCAACTTTACAGTCCCTGCCAGTCGTCAAGGCAAGGAAGGAATTCGGATGTTGTGTTGTTTGTTTGAGTGATTTTGAAGAGAAGGATCATGTTAAAGTGATACCGAAATGCGGGCATCGGTTTCACCCGAGTTGTATTGATGTGTGGTTAGTTACAAGCGGGTCGTGCCCGGTTTGCCGCTGCTCCGACATGGTGACCACTTCACGGTCATATTCAGATCTTGACTCGGTTCTGGTGCATGATGGTGGATGGAGAACTAGTGAAACCATCAGAGAAGAAACAGAAGGAAGATGTAGAAAGGAGATGGCGCGGTTGGAGAGGAGTAACAGCTGGGGACTCGAACGGGGGATGAGAAGTGATGGAAGTGTGCCCAGCGTTCGGCGCACGTGCAGCTTTTGAGGTGTTGGAGCTAAGACATTACACGTGTCTGGCACGTGGTATAGTCATGCATTGTTAGGAACTTAGGAGTTAGGATGAGTTTCTTATATAATTCAAAGAAGCTGGCAGTTTTGTTATTTTCTTTTAGTTTTTGTTGTTCTTTTCATTGTCTCGAGCTTATTCTTTAGTGTTCTTATATACAACTGTGTTTTAATCTTAGATTAGTGCAAATATCTTTTGTAGAATGTTGTTTAAAGTTTTGAAGGGACTTGAGAGTTAGAAAAGATGATTGATTTAATTAAGTGCATACTTGTTTGACTGGTTGTCTCTTGGTGATTGACTGATTGTCACAAACGTCCTATTTGAAGATTTGTGGTGTATTACCGTTAATATCAATATCAGATCAGATAAGTAGTTTACCAACTTATCCTTTACATATTCTTTGATGTATTTTTTGGGGCCCTTTTCAAATATATAGTTGGATATTGCATAAGAACGCACATTTATGTACTGCAATTCTTTTTTCCTTTTTTCAAGTAGAATTGGTATCAGACTCAGCTTGTTTCCAGGTAATTGAAACCAGCCTTTTGAGACCGCCTCAACTGGTATCATGATTCTACCTCTTCTCCAAAATATTATTTTTATTCATAATTTTGTTATTTGTAATTACATTTTAGTATTCAAAGTCAAATTATGTCTACTTGAAATAATTCTTGTCATATATGGTTGTTTTATTTTATAATTTGTACTTACTTTTCAAAAAAAATTGTTTATTTATAAATTTTATGCTACTAATTAACTTGGTTCGTGGATACATTTGTTCAAAATAAAAGTAATTTAAAATTATTCAGTAGAATGCGTTGGGTTCGAAATTTTAGTGCATAAGCAAATTATATATTTTCTATCAATCGGTTTCCTGATGATCAAATCTTGACATTGTCGCTGTGCGATACTATATGCTAAGGTAGACGTGTTGTCGGATTGGACAAACAGTAACACGCGCCATTTCAAATTCATGCAATTTTCTTAATATTCTTAAGATTTCTCCTATACACGCAACACGCGCATTTCTTGTTTTTTTTATTCAAGTTAGTAATCTTTTTGTAACGAGTTGTTGCGTAGGGAATTTAAATTTGCAAGGAAACAGAAAAGGAAAAAAAATGCTTTTGTGAAGTATATCAATATGTCATATCTTAGAGAAAATATTTTGCGAACAAAAAATATTTTATTCCCTTCTTTATCAATCGATTGATCTTCATCTTTCACGCGGCGGCGCGCAGGTGTATGGAAGCTCAAGTCAATCCAACCGTTCATGGAAACATATCATCACTATAATTTTCTCGTGTGCTGCTAATATATATTTACTCATCCTTTGAAATGAGACAAGAATGTAAAAGAGAGAGAGATTTGTATTGAATGTAATTATCTCAATCTATCTTTCCTGGTGTTTGTTTACAGTATATATAATGCTCACATCAGTACAGTAATCGTGTAACAGAAAGTGGTTACAAGAGTTTGTTAGGCCAGTAATGATTACAATTAACTAAAGCTAGTTACAACAGCTCAATTAACTAACTAACTAATCTTCATGTCAGCATTTTCCAGTCATCTGGTAAACTGGTAAAGCACGTCTCAGAGAGCATTGAGCTTGCATTTGTGATAGTCTGTGGCACAGATGATCTAGCAAGTATGTTGCTTATCACCCCCCTCTCAAGCCAATAATCTACAAAGAACATTGAGCTTGCTCCTTAAAAACTGAGACCTTGGTAATGGCAGCGGCTTGGTCATGACATCGCTTAGCTGATCTGCACTACATATGAACTTAACATCAAGCTGTTTAGCAGCAACTTGTTCTCTCACAAAATGGTAATCGATTTCTATGTGTTTGGTGCGTGCGTGGAACATAGGGTTTGCAGCAAGGAATGTTGCCCCTATATTATCACACCACAAGCATGGTGTAGCAGCAGTTTTAACTCCCAATTCTCGCAACAGAAACTGTAGCCACTTGATTTCTGTACATGTAAGCGCTAAACTCCTATATTCTGCTTCTGTACTCGAACGAGAAACAGTGGGCTGCTTCTTAGCACACCATGACACCAAATTGCGCCCCAAATAGACACAGAACCCTGAAGTTGATCTCCTATCGTCTATGCTGTCGGCCCAATCGGCATCGCTATACGCATGTATTTCAGAAGAAGATGCAGAGTGAATTAGAATCCCATGGTTTATGGAGCCAGAGAGATATCGCAGGATCCTTTTTGCAGCCATCCAGTGTTTTTGAGTCGGATCATGCATGAATTGTGAGAGTTTGTTGACTGCAAACGATATGTCCGGCCTTGTTAACGTGGCATATTGGAGGGCCCCAATTACACTTCTATAAAGATAGGGATCATCAAAGAGAGCAGCATCATCTTTTGACAATGAAACTCCAGTGGCCATAGGAGTTAACACTGGTTTGCAGTTGGACATGTTAACCCGAGAGAGAATATCAGCTAGATTGTATGAGATACAAACCCTTGTCAGTAAAATTTGCCTCTATACCCAAGAAGTAATGAAGGGTACCGAGGTCTTTAACTGCAAATTGAGCACTGAGTTGTGAAATGCAGTTGGCAATGTGGCTGTCATTATCTCCTGTAACTATAATATCGTCCACATACACTAGGACAAACAGTTTGTGCTCATTGTTGTTGGAAATAAACAAAGAGGGATCATAGCTTGATGGTTTGAATCCGAGTTGAACAAGGGCTGTACTTAGTTTGTAAAACCAAGCACGAGGGGCTTGCTTTAAGCCATAGAGAGACTTGTGCAACAAACAAACATGGTTTGGAAAATTTGTATCCACAAATCCCTTAGGTTGAGACATGTAGACAGTTTCGGTTAAATCGCCATGTAAAAAGACATTTTGAACATCTAATTGCTTAATTGTCCAATTGAAGGTCATAGCAATTGATAAAACAACCCGAATTGTGGTGGGTCTAACTACTGGGCAATAAGTCTCTAGGAAATCGACTCCTTGTTCTTGATGAAAGCCATTGGCAACAAGCCGTGCTTTGAACCGATCTATAGATCCATCTGATTTTCTCTTGATCTTATACACCCATTTAGAACCAATTACCTTTTGATTGGCAGGAGGGGGCGCCAGAGACCAAGTGTTGTTGACAGCTAAAGCGTGAAGTTCTTTGGCCATTGCTTCTCTCCATGCAGGTAAGGTGTTTGCTTCGGTGAAGGAACGAGGCTCAATTTCTGCAGAAGCTAAGTGAGCCACGAAGTCAGAGAACACTCGAGTTTTTCTTGTTTGGTCTCTCGTTCTAGTTGTCATAGAATGTGTCGAAACAGGGATTTGTGGAGGAGGAGCAGGTGTGAGCTCAGTTGAAGTCGTGGCGATGTCGAGTGGAATGTTTTCAGATGAGGATGGGGTTGATGTAGAAGAAGGGGCAGCACGGTCAGATGGGGTGGCTTCAGTGTTTGAAGTAAGTGCTCGGTCAGAGGAGCCGTTGAGAGTTGGGGCAGCATTTTGAAAAGTTGAGCTGTTGGAAGGCAGCGACACAAGCTGAACGGACACAGGTTGAGTCGACAAAGGTTGAGTCGGCCCAGAAAGTTGATGGGCCTGATTTTGCACAGCTATTTGAAGCGGCATGAGAAATGGCTGATCCGAGACAGGCATTTTTTTATTTTTTGAAATTTCCTCCATATTTTTGAAAGGAAATATTGTCTCATCAAATGCAACATTTTGTGAGACATATATTTTATTGGTTGGTAGATGCAAGCACCTATATCCTTTTTGAGAAGATGAATAACCAAGAAAAATGCAAGGTAATGATCTAAGTTCCAACTTGTGAGAATTATAGGGTCTAGTGAGAGGAAAGTATTGACATCCAAGAATTCTAAGAAGAGAATAATCTGGAATTTTATTGAAAAGAGTAGAGAAAGGAATGGATTTATTTGAAGGTAGTCTATTGATAAGAAAAACCACACTTGAAAAGATCTCATCCCAATATTGAGTAGGAATAGAAGCATGAGACATATTTGCAAGGGCTAGTTCAATGATGTGCCTATGTTTCCTTTCGGCAAGACCATTTTGTTGTGGTGTATAGGGACAAGAGGTTTGATGAAGTATTTGAGGGAATTGTTTTGAAATTGGTTTGTACTCGGTTCCACCATCGGTTCTTAGAGTTTTTATTGAACAATTGAGGAGATTCTCCACTTGGGCTTTGAAATTAGCAAATATTTGAGAAACTTCACTCTTTTGTTTCATGAAATAAATCCAAGTGAAACGAGAATAGTCATCAACAAAGGTAATGTAATATCTATATCCTTGTGAAGATACAATAGGGGAAGGTCCCCAAACATCGGAATGTACGAGTTGTAGAGGAAAAGTAGAAGAATTAAAAGAAGGAGGAAAAGGCAAAACATGAGCCTTAGCTTGTGCACAATCATGACATAAAGAGAGTACATTCCTAACACAAGGCAATTTATTTGAATTGATGACTTCTAAAGTAATGGCATTTGAGGGATGGCCTAATCTTGCATGCCAATTATTGGAAGAAATTTTGTTGGTGAAGAAAGCTTGAGGAGAATTCTTGAATTTGAGAATGAAGAGACCATTAGAGCTATGCACTTGAAGTAGATGGTTCTTGGTGTGGAGGTCCTTTATTACACAAAGAGAGGAAGAGAAATTAACTTCAAGAGAAGGATTATCATGAATCAATTTAGAAAGACTAATAAGATTAGTGGAAAATTGTGGAACATGAAGAACATCACAAAGATTAATTGCATAATTGGAAATTGAAAGAGAAGTGGAACTAATGTGGTGTATAGAAAGACCATTACCATCTCCAATTTGAAGCTTGTCAACACCATTGTAAGGAAGGAAGGAAGACAAGTTGTTAAGATCACTTGTGACATGGTTGTTTGCACCCGAATCAATTATCCACTCGGTTGTAGCTGGTGTGTTGAGCTGAGTCTGAGCTGTGTATGCTTGAAACCTGGGATTTGGACGCCAGTTTGGATCTGGATCATACCGTTTGTAGCACAAATTGGCAGCATGACCAGGTTGCAAATTTGGCAAGTGGGCTTAACAAATCCTTCACTGGGCTGTGCAGTCGGCCCATTCGGAGCGTTGGGTCGAAACAGAGCACCTCTCCCAGCGATCTGAGTATTGGAAAAAACGGGTCGGGTATTTTGTGGAGACGGATGCGGGTAGGAAGGTCGTCCTCTTCCATGGCCACCTCTTCCGGCATAGAAGGCAGTCGCATGTGTCGCGTGACTCTTGAGCAGTGCTTCATGGCTAAGGATAAGCCCATGTAGGTCAGAGAATTTGAAAGGAGAGTGAAGACTGGCTGCATTGACAGCGGCGACAACAGGGAGAGAGTTCGATCCCAAACCATGGATAGTGGCCATGACCAGCTCATCGTCGGGGTAGGGAGAATCGACTGATGCCAATTCATCGCAACTCGCTTGATGCTTTGGAGATAGTCATAGCAAGACAAGTTTCCCTTGCTCGCCGACTGGATTTGTCGCTTCAAATTCATGATTCTCGATTTGGAATTGGAGGCGAGAAGCTTCTGTAATTCACTCCACAGCTCCATCATTGTAGCACATGAAACCACTTGTGCTTGAATCTGCTCAGTGAGCGACGAGCGGATCCAACCCAATAAGAGTTGGTCTTGACAGTGCCAATGCACGTAGTCGGGATTGACCTCGAAACCACCATTGGAGGCCTGTCGAGCTGGCTCAGGAGGTGGGGATTCAATGTATTTTGCAAGTTTGTGGCCATGTAGAAGAGAAAGTGGTTACAGAGAGTTTGTTAGGCCAGTAATGATTACAATTAACTAAAGCTAGTTACAACAGCTCAATTAACTAACTAACTAATCTTCATGTCAGCATTTTCCAGTCATCTGGTAAACTGGTAAAGCACGTCTCAGAGAGCATTGAGCTTGCATTTGTGATAGTCTGTGGCACAGATGATCTAGCAAGTATGTTGCTTATCATCCTTCGTCAATTTTTTTCATCCAAGGAAATCTTAATTTACAACCAAAAATACCAAACTGCAAACGCATTGTTCCTCCAAAATATATCCTTCGTCTCCATTTTATTGCTTCCATTCTCTCCACACAACTGCACCTATCTAGACCCCAAAACCATGAGATCCATCAAAATCGTCACTGCTACCTACGTTCCCCAACCTGATTCGCAATATTACTATAGAATACAACCACCAAAGACAAAAGCCGAGGCCATTGTCCTTGAAGTCCTTCTCGTCGGTATTTCAATTCTTTTATTATTCTCCATCTTGGTATCACTACGCCACATTAGAGATTATGCAACGGTTAATAAATCGAAATAAAGACGGGTTCCATCCGTTGCAGAAGCCCCTGTAGCTATTTAGAAAAAAACCGTCTGGAAAATAGCAACGGTTTTTAACTAAAATTCGTCTTTAAATTCAACAGATAGCAACGGTTTTAATCAAAAGCCCGTCTCCGGCCCAATAAATAGCAACGGTTATTACTGAAAAAACCGTCGCTATTTTGGTACAACAAACTACGCATTAAAATATACATGTAAATTTTGCAACGGATATATCATAAAAACCGTTGCTAAATTTATAAAATAATTTTTATGTTATACCTCTTTTCTGTGGCTAGCCCAATATTGCTAGCCATACAAAATGGTACCACTGTACCAAACAATTCATCAATCACACATATATATCAACATCCAAAATCACAAATAAAAATAGCAAATTAAACTTGTAGAGTATCAAATATTTAGAAAAGTAAGTACATGATCCAAATTTATAAAGAAAATATTCAAGTGTCATCAAATACAAAAGTCTAACTTAGAATAATTTATGCTTCATGAAGTCCATAATTTCTTTCACCGCTACTCCGATCTGTTGATCACTATATGGTTCTGTAAAATTCGCTGATATTTTCCTGAAAAAAATCAACCATCTTAAAATAAACGTCAGACAACACAGTATAAGTTCAGCACACCAGATCAATATACCAATTGTCTTGTTATGATATAATGCTGCTACTTCTATATATGTTTTGTACTCACCTGAAGTTTGGCATATCCAACTTTCCACCAGACTGGCTCAACAAAGTGAACAATGCCAAGTAGATCCAGTATTTCAGAAATAACCACGCCTAGAACTTATTAGAAGCAAAATAAAGAAACATTAGTAAGCATTACTGAATAACATAAAATTGTGAAAACTGCAGCATCTGCTTGTTGAAACCAATGATTGAAATTACTGTCAGTCCCTTTATAATAATTTCAACCTTGAGCATTTTTAAGAACAAAAGAAATTGAAAATGTGTTCAGAAATTGATTTAGCAAACAGAAAAACACTTAAAATATCTTCAGTAAATGCTGAGTTGCTGACTGGATATTAAATTGGAAAAAAGGGAAGAAAAAATGCCACATAATGAATCTCATAAATATACCAATTTGAAAATAAAGATTAACAAAACATCATTCCTAATTTCGAATAACTAACCTGAGTTGTCTAGCTTGTTTAGAGAGCGCTTTCAAAGCATTTGCCTCCTTGAGAGCAGATTTCTTGGTCTGCTCCAAGCGGAAGCGAAGCTGCTCGCCTAAGGAGCTATTGGCGATGGCCTTGACAGCTGTGAAAGGGATGGCCGAGAAAATAACCACACCGGCTGACTCGGCTTCAAGAGAGGAGAGCTAGAGGGGCGGATCGAGAGAGTGAGGCAGTGAGGGGCGGCTTCGAGAGAGTGAGGCAGTGAGAGGCGGCTGTCGGCTTCGAGAGAGAGAGGCGGCTGTCGAGTGTGGACTGTCAGGTGTAGTGAGGCGGAGAGAGGGGATTGGGAGTAGTGAGGCGGAGAGAGGGTGTTGTCGGGTTTGAGAGAGGGGATCTGGAGTAGTGGTGGATCGAGAGCGAGGAAAAGCGGCGGCGGAGCTGCGGCGGAATATCGAGAGTGAGGTGCGGCGGATCGAGAGTGAGAGTACAGTGAGGGTTTGAGAGAGAGGAGCCAGCGTTGGTTGGGGAATGGGGTCGAATGAGGAGGAGAAAGAGGGGGTTGGGGATTGGGTTGCTACGTTTTGATCTAATTCTTTAATGAAATTTCAACGGTTTAAAAAAAAAAACCGTTGCTATCTAAATAAAGACGGTTTTTATTATAAAACCGTCTGAAATTGAAAAAACAAATAGCAACGGGTTTTAATAAAAACCGTCTTTATTTGGGCCCAACAGTTTTTCTTTTTTTTGGGCCGAGAAATGAACAACGGTTTTATTGTAAAACCCGTTGCTATTTTTCTCTCAGATTTTTTTCTCTCTCCTGCTTTATGGCTTCTAACGGTTATTTATAAAGCCCGTTGCTATTCTTCCATTGCAGAAGCCTCTTTTTCTGGTAGTGTATGCTTGGTAGGCATTTACAAGTGCACCCGCTGCCTATTCTCACGGGTGCGCGACGGTGTTGGGCGTACGATGGAAAGCAGCGTGGGGGATGCAGTAACAGCTGCGAACTAAGATGGGAGAGGAGATGATAAGTGAGGGAAGTGTCCGTTCGGCGCACTTGGAGCTTAACTTTGAGTGCTCTGGATGGGTTACTGTATCCCTGTGATAGTATTTAGGAATGAGTTTCATTTCTCATAATAATAATAATAATAATAATAATAATAATAATAATAATAATAATAATAATAATAATAATAATAATAATAATAATAATAATAGTAATAATAATAATAATAACAATATAATTTAATGAAGCTGGCATTGCTTTTTTTATTTTTTTTAATTGTTTCGAGTTGGTTCTTTGGTGTTCAATCACTGTGCTGAAAGTTGTGATCTTTGTTTAGTGCAAGTTTAGTTCTGTTTAATATTATTATTGAAAGTTTTGAAGGATCTTGACAGTCAGAAAAAATATTAATTTAGACATTCCATGCATGTTGTTTGACTCGCGTGGTGATTGCCACAAACCAGCTTCCTGTTTTAAGTATGGTGGTATAATTACCATGTGTCCATGCCAGACAAGTACCTTAATAACCAATTTATTTTTTATTACAATGTGTTACTATTACTAATATAATAACATCCTAACCAACTATGCTCTTAATTAATCACCATTCCAGGTGTTCATTTGAGCAAAGTACTGGCCTTCTCCAATTAATTTGCTCATATCCCGTTTCTCTACACATTGTCTCAAGTTAGGTAATGGGAGATTAAGAATTTAAGATACTCATACAATGCAATATTATAATTTATAAATGACTGATGGTTCTAGATGTGGGTCATCTTAACTAGGCTCACCCCCATAATTTAATTATATTTCTTAACATTAATAAATTTGTTAAATACAATAGAATTCATGTAAAACATAATGTAATCTCTTGCTGTAATCTTTTTGTTTAATGGAGTTGTTTAAAGGCAGAACGTACCTTTTTGTCACGACACAAACAAATTAAAACAAATATATATGTTTCCTTCTTCATACAAAAAAGTTTATTTTCTTCTTTAAAGGAACAATAATGTTTTTTTATTTTTGGGAAAGAACTATGTTTTACAAGCTAGTTTGGTGGCCACAAACTAGCTTCCTGTTTGAAGTATATATGGTGGTATAATTACCATGTCCAATTGTCCATGCCAGACAAGTACCTTAATAACCAAGGTGCCGTTTGGATGTATTAGGAGTAGGCTAGGAATTGCGTAAATTTAAGGAAAAATACTATTTTGGGAAGAGTGAGAAGAAGCTATTCCGGGAATAAAAAATATTGTTTGAATGTTAAGTTGAGAATAAGGTTATTGGAAAGTGTGTTATTGGAGTGAGTATTATTGGAAATAGTGTTATGTAGGAAGAGTGGGAAGAAGCTATTCCATAAATAAGAAAAGTTGTTTGGATGAATTTTTATTCCGGGAAGAAGCTACTCTAGGAATTGGACTTATTCTCATCCATCCAAATGGGGCCTATTTTTTTTATTACAGTGTGTTACTATTGTTAATAATAACAGCTTAACCAACTATGCTCTGAATCACCATTCCTGGTGTTCATTCGAGCAAAGTACTAGCAGAAGCCTTCTCCAGTTAAGTTCCTCATATTCCATTTCTCTGCACATTGTCTCAAGTTAAGTAATGGGAGATTAAGATACTCATACCATGCAATATTATAGATGACTGATGGTTCTATGTGTGGGCCATCTTAACTAGGGTCACCTCCATAATTTAATTATATTTCTTAACATTAATAAATTTGTTAAATACAATAGAATTCATGCAAAACATAATGTAATCTCTTTTGCGATCTAGCTTGCTGTAATCTTTCTGTTTAATGGAGTTGTTTAAAGGCAGAATGAAGTATGGCGTACCTTTCTGTCACGATCACGACACAAACAAATTAAAACAAATATATATGTTTCCTTTTTCTTACGAAAAAGTTTATTTTCTTCTCTAAAGGAACAATAATGTTTTTTTTTTGGGGGAAAGAAGTATGTTTTTCAAGGAAAAAGTAATCTTATTTTTGAGAAACAATAATTTTTTTTTTTCTTTTTTTTTTCATTCGACGTGCTGGAAGTCAGGACAATTAACCGTACATGGTAACACATCACCCCTATTCATACAATAACTCCATATTATTCTCTCCTTTTCTCATCTTCTGGTATATATTTACTCATTTTTACTCATCCTTCTCTTTCAAGTTGTTTGACCCAAAAATATTATGCCAAAATGCATGAAATAAACAATCCATTTTATGACAAATAAATACAAGAAAGCTCAAAAAAATCCACAAAAATACCAAACTAACTCTAAAAATTCCCAAAAAATACCCAAAAATTCCCCAAGAATTATGATGAATTATCATAGTTTCAAAATACCAAAAATATCAACAGAAACTCTAAATTTTGCAAAGAAACTCCAAAACTCCAAAAAAATTACCAAAAATAAATCCATGAGAAATTTTCCAAAACTCTTTGAACCATTAAATCTCTCATATTTTTCTGAACCTACCCATAAAATTTCATCCAAAATACCTAAGGGGAGACCCTCAAATAAATTACTTTCATTGGGCAGCAAAAATATATAAAGGAAATTATAGAAATCGAATGAAAATCCCACAAAAATCCTGAAGTTTTGCGCGTCCGACCAACTGCAGCGGATCCCAGGGGGGAAGGAAATGTCGCTGGGTTTAAAAAATTACCAGCCTCTGAGTGAATCTTGGATGCGCCTGGTTCGTGCACCGAGTTCTTCAAACTTTCAACGAGTACACAGCGAAACAAGTCCAGCCATTTTTCTGTCTCTCATTAATCCTTACAGGTGGGGCCTGCGGTGTCAGCTTCGTCCCCTTCCCTGGTAAAATAGAATGTCGCGTTTTTACCGCGAGAGGCCGGTGAAAAAAGGGTGAAAACAGCGGAACTAGTCGACGTGGCCATCTCCAACTTCACAAATGACAAAACCACCATCCCCGCCCGTGGTTTTCCAAAACCAAGCCCTAGATATCGTGCATTGTGAGCCGTTGATGAAAATGAAAGGTTATGATTAGCTCTCGGCCATGGAGGTGGTGCCCTAGCATCTAGCCTATTTAAACATCAAATTAGAGCAACAGAAGGAGGAGAGAAGTAGCCGTCAGTGTGGATTAGGGTAGATAAATTTAATTAAGCTCAATTGAGCGAAAAACGGTGGGGTAGGTAAAATTTTAGGAGGTAAAATTGATCAAACGGTTAGGGAAAAGAGAAAGGAGGTAAAATTTTAGGTTGTTCTTGTGTAAATGATGATGTATAAGTGAAATAAGTTTGTGAAAAGATCCAATTTCAGTCCCTTTCTTCTTTTCTTTTCCTTGTCTGACTCAGCCACCAAGCCATGGTGCAACTGAGTAATTGAAGCATAGGTCTTATGGGTCATGGTCTGAAGCTTAGCTCAATCATGACCATAAGATGGTTAAATAGATGCCTCATGAAAGTTTGGAGCCTAGCTCCTCGTTTCATGGGGTATTCTCTTGTTCAAGGTAGAATCAGCCAGGGCCGTCATAGGAAAGTTTATAGCATAGCTCAACTCTCCTATGGGGGCTCCAATTTGACTTGGTGTAAGTCCAGAGCCTAGCTCTGGCCTATCCATGATCAAAGACTTAGAAAAAAAGTGCAAAAACAGCAAAGGAAATAATAGAGATAAATGGCATGCCCCTAATCAACCAGCCCATTTTCTGATTTTGATCAAAATCCAGGGTCAAAATATGTAATATGATATAACACGTGTTGTGTTTCATGAATGAATCTGGTATTAGTGTGTAAAACAAAACAAAATGTATATACATAAATTCATCAAATATGGACAAAAGGGAAAGGAAGTTTTGATTGCATAAAAAGCATATACTTGACCTCAATGGACCTTCTGTAAGTGATTTTCATGCACTTAAACAAATAAAAATAGGAATTATCAAAAACAGTCAATAAATGCCATAAAAATGAAAAAATAAAAATTGGGAAAGGTGTGAAAAGACTTGTTCTCACCCTCTGTATCAACTTGAGCACATAAAACATATCAAAATTGATCTGGATTAGGAATCAAAGTAAGCTTCTTCCCTGTAAGTCAACCTACATGCAAATCGAAATGAAAATGCAAAAAAATTTTGACAAGTTCTGCCCCTATGGCTCTTCCACCAAACTGTGACGACTTAAAATAAATTGAAAGCACAAATTTCATATAATTAAGCTCCTGAATCGATTTAAACGCTTACTGGTGCAAAATAATGATCCTGCGGGCCCCACTGTCCAAGTCAGATTAGCCTCACAATGAAGCTGAGGTGCCTCAGTTGAGAACTACCTCTTTCAAGCAATTAAACACAAAATTGAACTTATCTTTGTCTTCCCTACATCCTCACGAGTGCGAGAAACCTTTTCCTGGTAGAAAGCGATGGCCAGAGAGCTTCCGAGGCCATTAATGGCAGTCTGAGCTTCCTCAGGTGCTAGTTGATGGTAGGCGTCCCCACAGCACAAAATAACTCCATCAAATTCTTCTCCTCACCTCCACGATTCGATTGCGACCAACCTCGATTGCAACGGTGGCCGGAGTCATCGTAATTTCATTGTAGAAAAGTCGGGGGTCTTTCTGGAAAAACTCCGTCGACTGTCGGAGAAGAAGGAGATTGAATTCGAATTCGCGCGGATTTTCTGTGGCGAGGAGCGTGTGGCAGGTAAACTCACTCGCCACACGAAGTCCAGAACAAAATCAACGTCCCTGGCCCAATCAGCGTATACGTGGACCAATCAGCATTTTCCATGTCATCTCAAAATTTCAAAAATTTATTAAAAATACTAGACAGCTCAGAAATATTCAAATAAAATATCCATAAAATCCTAAAAATCTGTAGAAACTAGATTTACTGATATTTTGATATGAAATTATGTTAATTTGTGCTCCTTTTGTATTTTTGAAGTATTTCTCTTAAAAATTAAATTTTATAAATTGCCAAAAACTTTGTAAATTCATTAAAAATAGTAGGAACCATAGAAAAATCCAAATAAAATATCTAAAAATTTCTAAAAATCTAAATAAACCAGATTCAATATTATTTTCATATGATATTTTGTCAAAATAAGTAGTTTCTTATTTTTAAAGTATTTTTATTATGAAAACTCAATTTTATACATTCTAGAAAAATGGTCAAATACTTTCAAAAATTTTCTAAGTAATTTTATCACTTTCTTGTCAAGTATAATCAAATAAAAAAAATTAAATTGGCAACATTTAGAAATTTTTCTTTATAATAAATAAGCCTTAAGATGATAAGACAAATAAATAATAAATAAATAAATTATAAATTAGAAATAAATAATAAATAAACCATAAATCATAAAATAAATGATAAAGAAATAAGCAATAAATATATGACAAATAATAAATAATAAACAAATAATTAAATGAATAAATAAATAAACTAATTAATAAATAACATAAAACATAATCAAATAAATCACATTAAATAAGACTAAATCAATTTAATTCAAATTAAATCCAAATCAAGTGCAATTTAAATGAAATCAAATTAAATAAATCAATCTTAATCAAATTAAGACAAATTAAGTTAAGTTAAATGAAATCAAATTAAATCAAATCAAGTTAAATAAAATCAAAGCAAAATAAATCAAATCAAATCAAATCAAGTCAAGTTCAAATCAAAGTAAAAAAAATCAAATCCAAGATCAAGTTTCTCCCACAAGAAGGCTATCTGTTGCCCCGGGAACCAACCTTTACAAGAAGGCCATGAAAGACCCCGAAGGTTGTGAAATTTTGTATCTCATGTTCCTACAAGAAGGCCTCTCGTTGCCCTATGAACCAACTCTCAAAAGAAGGCCTCCCGTTGCCCCGAGAGTTGAGAGATTTTACCTCTCTCAGATTGAACTGTAAGCAATTCATTTGAGATTGAGGATCGTTCCTACAAGAAGACCTGTCATGGTCCCAGGAACCAACTCTCACAAGAAGACCGTGAAAGGTCCCGAGAGTTATAAAACCTTGTTCCTGCAAGAAGACCTGTCATGGTCCCAGGAACCAACTCTCACAAGAAGACCGTGAAAGGTCCCGAGAGTTGTAAAATCTCGTTCCTACAAGAAGACCTGTCATGATCCCAGGAACTAACTCTTACAAGAAGGCCATCAAAGGCCCCGAGAGTTATAAAATTTCTCTTCCAATCAAAATCAAATCGTAAACCAAAACAAAATTTAAAACCCCCAATAAAGAAAATTTCAAATAAATAGTTTTAAATGGTTTTAGTTTAAATCTTGTTAGATATTTCAAGTAAATAGTTTTAGACCTCGACTATTTTAATTAACTGGTTTTAGATATATTTTAGACATTCTCAATTGTGTCCCGTCAATTAAGTCTAGTACCACCAATTGAGTCCGATCTAAGCCAAAAAGAAATAAATCACTTATACCCTCAATTGTGTCCCGTCAAATCAGGTTTGGTGCAATCAATTGAGTCTTGTTTAAACTAAAAGAAATAAACCACTTGCCAAATACCAAAAATTTTTGAAATAATGACTTTTCTAGCTTATTACATATGATTCCTCGAATCTCTTAATCAGATGTTCTCGTGGGAAACCACGGGATAATTAACAATAGGGGCTTGCGCTTATTGAAAAGAAAGGATTCACAAATTAATAAACCCTCATGAGAATGGAGTCTAGTCGATGCTCTCTGGTCGTTAAGAGGCATTAATACCCGAATCCAGGCTCGTGAGGGGTGAATCTAAGACTTATTATCGTTCTTGAAGAAATCCAAGTATTCTTCGAGAAATGACGAAAAAGTCACCACACAAGTATAACCAATTCGTTCTCATTTATTGCCTGCTCCATTCTCTTCACACACTACACCTCTCTAGATTCGATACACCAAAACCTTGTGAGATCCATCAACCGTATGAGTACGACCATACCCTACGTTGCCCAACCTGTTTCGCAGGTGCCGAGCTACGCACCAGATGTACCGAACTTACATGGCTCACACCTTGTCACTGTCATTGTTTTAGTAATAGTATTTTTTTTCTCTTGGCCTTGATCTTATTTTTTTCTGTTGAAAGAAAATGGGATGATTCGGGAGGAGTAAGGGCTGGGACTTCAGACAGGAAAGGAGACAGTAAGTGAGGGAAATGTGTCTGGTGACGTTGATGGGCGTTTCTTTCATTTCTTTTTTTAGAAAATTTTTTTAAGATAAATTGGGGTCAAGTTTCAAATCTCAAATCTTATTTTGGTAGACGAGAAACAAACTTATAATAATATAATTCAATTCAAAGCAGCTATTTTTTTTTTCTTTTTTTATTGTTTTCGAGTTCATTGATTAATTCTTTGGTGATCGTACACTCTGTTTTAACCTTTGTTTTTACTAGTGTCTTATTCTGTAGAATGTTTAGAGTGAATTGCTAACCGGTGCCGTGCGAAAGCAACTCCCTGGAAAGAAAAGGCGAGTCAGAGCAGTAAAATTTTTTTGTCTAGTGGAGTTGGCTGCGGGCTCTTAATTTGCGTACGAAAATAGGTCTTCTTTGTTTGTTATAGCAAACAAATTTGTTTTGTTACAAGAAAATTTCGTGTTTTTTTAAAAACCAGCTGGTCTAACAAACGGTGAGAGGTAGAATATCCTTGTAATTTGGATTTTGACGTTATAAAAATTTCTTTTGAAAAGAGAAATGAGTACATTAAATAGCAGAAAACAAGGAAACATATCATTCACGCGACAGGTGTTCTAAAGCTCTGTTTTCAATGCCCTACCAGTTACTGGAAAATTCCGGTAATAAAGGGTACCGGAACAGTGATCGAAACAGTGGTATAAGGTATTAAGAGAGGAAATTCCTGGGAATTTCAGAAAAATATCGGATTTCGACCACTGGCTGTATGGGTCTCCTACCGAAAACATTGAAGTATATTTCTTTTTCTCGTTTGATCTTTTATAAGGCAGGTTCTGGAAGGTCCGAACAATTCAACCATTTGTGGAACATGAACATAGCATCACTATACATTCCATACAATAATAACTCGATTACTCTGTCCTTCCCTTGTCTGCTGCTACATATTTAGTTATTTACCCATCCTTCATCTCTTTTGGTACAAAGAGATCTTTCTAACGCCAAAGTTCAAATTACGACCGCATTGTCCCTAATAGCTATATTTCGTTTCTCCTCACGATTATACAGTACCTCTCTTGACCCCAAAACCATGAAATTTATCACCCGACTGATGGCAATCATTGTTCCCCACATTGTTGTCCCGCAACCTGTTTCAGAGGAGCCGAGCTATGTGTCGGATTATTCAGATCGTCTAAATGCAAGAGCCATGGTCATTGTCACTCTCATCATTCTATCTCTTTTCGTCTTCCTCGTTCTTTTGTTCATATGTGCAGGCTGTCTATTATCACCGGTGCACGACTGTGATGATCATACTAATAAAAGCAGGTGGGAGGATTCGGGAGGAGCAACAGCTCCGACGGGAGATAATAAGTGAGGAAAATGTGTCCGGTGTGCGGTGCGCACTTGGTCATATGAGCGGAGCCAGTATAAGGTGGCGGGGAGGACTTTGCGCCCCTAAGATTGGAATTTTATTATAATTATTAAATTAATTTTAATGTATTATGTGTTAATATAACAATTCATCTCCCTTTCAAAATATAAAAAATTACAAATTAATCCCCTCCAAATTTTATTTCTAGCTGGAGGGCGTTAGACTGGTCTGGCATGTGTTTCTCCACGCTAATACTAGGAATGGATTTCCTTTCTTATGTTTCACAGCAGCTGGCATTATTGTTTTTTTTTTTCCTACTTTTATTTTTGCGTGCTGATTCTTCGGTGTTCATACGCTGTATTTTAATCTTTGTTTAATAGAGATCTCTTCTGTAGAATGTTGTTGAAAGTTTTTGAAGGTCCTTGACAGTCGGAAACATGTTTTACTTTTAATAATTACGAAACTTAAGCGAACAATTGATATTTAAATGAGGACATAATCTTGATGATTGATTTTTAGTGCGTGTTGCTTGACTCTTGGTGATTGTGACGAACTTCCTGTTTTAGAGATCTTCATTGTCAAAAAAGAGGATTGCATTAGTGCATTTTGTTTGACTTTTGGTGATTGTCACAAACTTCCTGTTTTTAAATATTGGCGGTTTTACCCTTCATATATACCAGATCAGACAAAAACTCATCCAGCTTATCCACTATATATGTTCTATGATTTTTTGTTTTATCCTCGTTGAAGTATACAATTCAATACTCCATAAGGATGCACAGTTTCAACTAAGATGAAACTTGTCAAGTATTTGGTAGATATCAAAAGTTGTTTTAAATTTGTGCCTTCAAATAACTATTTTTTAAATTCAATTAAGATTTTAAAAAACAATTGGATCAAAAAAATATTGAGTTTGGTTGCTACGTACAGTAATTAAGAAACTTGAGTTAACCATTTAGCTTTAAAAACTCTGTACTATGTAGACATTGTTGCTTGTTAATCCATTGTTCCATATTTCGGTTATAATTCACCAAAAAAAAAAAAAAAAAAAAAAAAAAACTGTAGCTGCCAGGCAATTAAGGTTCGAGCAAGAGGGAAAAAAGAATAGAATATGGGCGCAGACGCACCTCAAATCATTCATATATTTTTTTTCTTTACATGAAATAATTAATTACAGGGGAGAAAATTACTGGTGAGTATAATTACAACTGAAATGCCATACATGTCTGCATTCCTTTCTTTTTTGTTTTTTCTTTAAGTTAATAGAACACCATCTCGTCACTCATGCCCCAGAATACGTGGCACATGTTCTCATTCCGCTCGAAACATTTTCAATGTTCCAAGACCATCCCAGAGAAAACACAGTCAATGACCAAAGAAACAAGGAAAAAAAAATGGAAGAGAAAGGAATCTACATACAGGAAAGAATACAGGAGGAAAAAAAAGTTGCCAAATCCCTTCGTGAAGACCCAAAAAACTTGCACATTCATCTCTGTACCTGTCTGCTGTTACTTTTTCTTTCGTTTTCTATTGGTATTCCCTAGAGTATGGAGTATGCTCTGACAACCTCGACAATAGGAGCACGACAGAGGGGGCACTTGCCGCCACCACGTACCAGCTCATTGGCACATTTGGAACAAGTGCACATGTGGCCGCATCTGCTCAAAGCACAATAGTACATTTCTTAGCCATAGTTTAAATTAAAGGTGTACCCGAAGAATCACTTTGTACTCGACACTAGTCCTTTTCGGGAATGCAGGGACCTTAATCTTTGGAAATAACTGAATAAATATCGCCCTATAGCCAAAAAAAATCAGTAGCTGCTTTTGTTCGGACCAAATACTTGAGATATAGGAAAACATTATTATCCACTTACGAGATCAAACATATTCAGTTATTCAAATGTGAGGGGATATGCTGACAGACAGAGTACTGTTCAGAACTAGATAGCGAGTCAAGATAGCAGAATCCTAGATCAGCAAATTTTGGCTGTGACGATGGGGAGCTTGCAGATTGACTTGGAACACAAAATATTCAATGTAGGTACATTAAGAGTTAAGACAGGCTTTAAAGCCAAGTCCATTTTCATAAATATTACTTTAAAGAAGTCAAATTGGAATATGTACAATAAAAGGTTGTCCTAATAACTTTTGAGTCAAAGAATTAGGAAAGAGAAATTATTTTTTCTTTTTATCATACTAAAGAGTAAGTGAGAGTTACTTGAAGAAATTTACACAAGCTATTTTCAAGTAAAGGAGATGAATGCATGTTGTATCTAATGAAAAAACAACATGAATCATAGTTTATCTACATGCTGGAGGTTTAAGCTTCTTCCTGCCACCAGCTACTAAGTCATTAAGTGAGATATCCTATTTAGCTGCCATCTGATATTTGCACCCCGCTTTTTTATCTTTTATAATCAAACTCCAACATTTAATCGGCTGTTTAAGTGACCTGATACATGACTAACTGAGAAGTGATTATATTGGAGATGGAAATACTAACCTGTAGAGAAGGGAATCAATTTGGGTGTCACAGCATACACAGCATGTTCCCTTTTTAACTTGGCTCCATTTTGATCCATCATCTGCTAAATCAATGTTCATACCTAAAATTGATATATGCTGTTAGCATCAAATATAAACATATGAATCATTTGGAAAAAAAAAAAAAAAAAAAAAAAAAAAAAAACTATTGACCAATCTTTCTAACAACGTCAAATGCATGACTAGTACCTCAATATCAAATGCTTTATTAGAGTTTCAATTTCTCATTTCCCACAACATCAACGTGTGTGCAAGAGAGAGAAAAGCGTACCTGATGAACCTTGGAAACGATTGAGAGCAGCAGATACCTCCTGCCTGACAGAGCGTTGTAGTTCGAGTTGCATATCCATACACGACTCCAGCATCCTTTGCATTTGGTTCATCGACTGCTGTAGCCGGCCCATGTCACTCCGTATATCATTTATTGTCTCCCATTCCTACAAATTGAAACCCCACCATGTTACACTTTCGTCAGTCTTACTGCTGCCTGGAAGTACTTATAATTATTATTTATTCCTCAATAAAACTGCATTCAATGCAAATGAGCAATGTTTTTTTTTTTTTTGGTGAAGTTCTCCTGTAATGGACCCAACCAGGACACCATTCAGTGGCAACATATTAGATCTGCAATACAGCTCATTTATTTCTTTGCTGACAAATATTGACTAGCACATCTCAAGAATATAACTATACTGTTTTTTAAGGCAACATTCCAACAACAAAAACTAAGATGGTGAAATAGGAAGAAAGGAAAGAGGGAAGGGAAACACACAAATTCATGACGGTGCACATTATGGCGGGCCCAGTTGCTGTGGCGCAAAGCAGGATGAAAAAGCCTCTGGCGTGGCGGGAGAGGCGGCGGTGGAATTGCTGCGGTCGGCCTCAATTCCTGATTACCAGTTTCTCTCTGCCGATTCTGTGCTCCTTCAGGCAGATTTCCAACTGTCCCCTCCAAGTTCCAGTCGAGAGGCCTGCGACCTTGCCGTTGGATGTAAGACCTAATCAACCGGTCCAGGTTTTCACGGAAGCCACTGTGAAGCAAGTTTGACACACTCCTCCTAAAATGTTAGATATATAAAACAAAATAGAAAGTTATGCAAAGATGTGATAAACTGCCAACGTAGCAATCAATTATAAGGAGAAAAAAAGAAAAATAAATTTCATGAACGGTCCCTGAAGTATGAACTTCTTTCTGCTTTGGAGTAGCAGTTTTGTCTATAAATGCTCTGTTTTTTATGATTTTGATAACTTTTCTCATGTTGCAGTCTTAATGGATGAATAGCAACCACATCCATTTCACAAGAGACTGTCAGAGTACAAGTTATTCTACACGAGCAATCACTAAAAGTCAACTTTCTGACTGAAACACGATAGCAAGAACAAGAAGACAGCAATTGAATGCATTTAAATAAAGCTTCACCTCAATAGTTAAAAGTCGAAAATGAGTTACCATCTATCTACATTTATCCAAAAAGGTGATAATATCATTTTATCATTCAGTTTTTTTTCTGGATGAGCTAAAAGGATCTAGAATCTTCAATAGGAAAAACAATTTTTTAGGCACCAGCATTACAAGCAATACTGTGGAAGTTGAGGACCATTCATGCGATTTAATAAAAAATAAAACATAAAACACACAAACACAGACATACCGGCTAAGGAGTTCCCTAAGCTCCATGCTGTACACATTGTCATCGTCTGGTGGGATAAACCTATTGGTTTGATCAAACATCGGTGGATCAATCATAGTTGGAGAAAACTCATCCTGCCAGTGGTCATCACTTGTGTGTGACTCATCATCCTGCCAATCCTGTTCCTGTAACTGCACATCTGTCATGGCAGGTTGCTGCTCCCCTTCATTTCTCAACTCTTCTGTTATATTTGCCTGTCCCACTTCTTCATGCCGTTGGTCAAATTCTTGTAAGGGATCTTCTGTCGCCATGACATTGTCTGAAGCCATGATTTCAGTTATCGGAGGTGGTGTGATATGTACAATGTTGGATGGTGCCGTCTCTTGTGTGTCTTGGTTTTGGGTCAATGGTTGCTGCATTGTTGTTGTTGCAGTACTGGTGGTGGGGGCGGTGGTCTCTTGGTTATCCTGCACTTCGATAGCCACTTGAGATTGTATGTCACTTGAGAGTTCAGAATGTCCAATGGAGGCGGTGTCAGATATGTAAGATGCCAGGTCATGCGAGCCAGCATGCTCCAATCTGAAATATATGTTGACAATTGTGAATAAATCAATAGACATGGAAGTTAATCCCAGTCAAGTACAACAGAGAAAGCCCCAAGTCTCCCCATAAAACTGGAAGTGCATCTAATTTCATGTCATAAAATTTTAATCAGAGCTAAAATACATTTTCATCTAATTTCATGTCATAGAATTTCAACCATAGCTACAAACAAAATATCATAGCCAGGAAAAGGAAATCGAATCACTGCACCTCAAACCAGACACCCGCTGTCTCTGCCTCAGCTGACCCAATTCTCTCGCAGCCACAGAAACAGGCCTCTCCTCTACAATTGTTGGGCCATTTCTCAAGAACCTCCCTCTCAGCAATGCCTGGAAGTATTAGCAATTGCTCTTACCAATATGGCATAGCTACAAGGTAAATTACTAGAACAGGCATACTACCAGGTAAAAGTCAAACTAACCTGAATACGGTTCCGGTGCGAGAACCTGGAAACAGCTTGATGCTCGGATAGACTCTGGAGCTCCCGCTGCCTGTCTCTGGCCATGCGACTTATCAAATCGGATCGGGCTTGCCGTCCCCGAATCCGCAACATCTGCCTCCGCTGCCCATTTTCTCTCTCCAACACCGCTCCCACGCTTCTCTCTCTCACCCACTCTCTCTCCCTCTCCCTATCCTCCCTCCTGCTCGCACGTGCCGGGTCCCTCTCCTGAATCCATTCCCTAACCATCCGAACCCGCTCGCTCTCTCTGTCGCCCGACCACTCTACACCCGAATTCTCCTCTCTGGAATGCGGAACCCCAGATTGACTCCGAGTTTCTGTCTCCGCAAACAACTGAGATATAATCCGACGCACCCGCTCACTTTCCCTCTCCCTTTCCCATTCCCTCTCTCTCTCCCTCTCCCTCTCCCGTTCCCTCTCCCTCTCCAACACCTCCTGCACAATCTCCGTACTGAATTCCCTACTAGTCCGCGACCTCAGCACCTCCGAACCGCCTCGGCTTCTCTCCCTACGTCCCTGCTGCCTTCTTTCCCGTTCCCTCGCGACCGATAAGTCCTCAAGCTCCCGCCATATCTGAAACGCCTGAGACCGGTATACAAGTCCTCCAGACCCTGCCTCTCTCCCGACAGGAGTCGAGGTGGCATTCGTGTTGGCGCCAGAGTTCGACCTCCGGCTCTCGCGGAGAAAGGAAGAGTCGAGGGTCGAGACAGAGTGGAGACCAGACAAGGCGAGGATCTCCGACTCGCGCTCGATGTTATTAAAGATCTCATCGGCCTCGCGAGCGACCAAGCGGCTGAGGATATGGCTCTCGTGTCGGCGCGACGACTCGGCGAGATCTTCCTCGGACGCGGCGGAACTATCGGCGCATGAGGAGGATATGGACGCGGCGCACCCAGCGTCGAAGTGGCCGCGCACCAGCTCTTCCAAGCCGCGCCTGAAGTGTAAATCCGCGTCCATGTAATAAAAGGGAAAATAGATGTGGAATTGGAACCCTAAAAAGGGTAAATTAGAGGAACGTTGTCGTTGTGTGCAATTTTGAAGATCAATTTGGGTGGAATGGGAATTTGGAGGGAGGAGAGGAGAGGAGGTGAGGAGGGGGAGTGGAAGGGAAATCGTTAATCAGTCTGAGGGTTAATTTGTTTTTTTAATTAGGTTTTTGTTGTTTTTTGGAGGTGGAGGAATTAGGAAAAGGACTTCTGTTGAAGAGAAAGAATTGGGAATTTTGGAGGGGGAATTTTGATAAATTGTGGGTTGATATCTATCTATCTGCACTCGCTTTTGTTTTGTACTTTTGGGTTCTGGCATCGTGGCATGGCATGGTGTTTAGATTATGAATTGCCGGCGGTCAATGTCCAACAAAAACCAAAAAGAAAAAAAAATAATAGAACAACTTTTTATGAATATTTTTTAGTATTTTTAATATCCATGGTCCCGATCCCGAACGGCTTCATTCATGGATTAAAAGTTCATGCATGAATATTTAATATCTGTAGAAGTTTATACCTGATAAAAACGTAGAATTTCAAAATAAATTTCTGATACAAAATAAGTGTTGAGATCAAATAATTCTTTGGTTATTATAGTATTGATAACATTAATACACGAATTAAATTATGACAATAACAACATAATTTATTTAACTAATGAAATGTAGTAAATTAAAATACATTTTAAATTTCCATAGTTGAGCGAAGTAAATATTTATTTGGTACAAAATAAAATTAAAATTTAAGAGTTGCATGTAAACGAACAAACAACTAGAGATAAAATTAGTAATTAGTTTATTTCAACGTCAATTGAAGCCATAGTTATAATTAACTTAATGATCACAATATTTAGTTATCAATTGAAAAATAAGGACAATTATAGCTAATTAATTGTATAACAAAATTTTTTACTGTTTTTTTTTTTCTAGAAAGCGAAGAATCCATGCTTAAGGAGATCAAATTTCTTAATTAAATGAAAACAAGTGTTTTGGTTTAGGAAGTTAAGAAAGACTAATTATGAGATCAAAATACGTAAGTGCAAAAAACACTTAATCCTGCTATGCTGATAAATCCAACAAAGTATTATCATATTACCATATAAAATAAGTACAATATTGTTTTTGTTATTTGAGAAAGGATATTCTTCAAACTTAATGAGAATAATTTACACCTGCCCACAAACCTTTCCCCAAGTCTTATAACCAAATAACAGATAATTATGTAATCTATCATCCTCGATTTTATTTTAATTTTACAAGTTACGGTCTATTGTGTAAAGAGGATTGATATTTTTGAAAAGGGCAGGGTAGGAATATCAAGTTGCTTCCCGTCCACGTCATATAACAAGATGACACGTAGAATTTGTCTTTTCTTGCCCGCTTTAATACGTGATATATATAATATCAAATTACAAATCTACCCCTACCTTCTTATTGGGAAACCAAGATTATTACTGCCAAGTGCCAACCGTTTCTTAATGCAAAACTTATAAAATTTCTATTAAAAAAAAATCAACGGAGTTTGTATAGTTTAGAAAGAAAGAACCAATAAGTTCATTACAATTTGCACGTGACCTATTCTAAGTATTTTGTTGATTTTGTGTGTATGATATTGGGTTTCTCCATCCAACGGTTTCGGGTTTATTAGTGTTAACGGGTCCCGCTTAATGAGCCCAATAAATAATGGTGTTGGTGTCACTAGTCCATTACAGTCGGTGCGTCATTTCCCTTCTTTTAGTTTCAGTGTTGTTTCCTTTGCGTTTGAGGATATTCTCCGGTTCCCAATCAATTGCTTCTGTTCAAACTTTCAATTTAGTCCTGTCAATTATTCTAATTTTACCGATAGAAGCGTGTACATCATTTTCCCAAAAAAGAACCATTTAAAATTTTCTAAAATTTCAATAACTTGTCGGAACGGATTAGGGACTTAGGATTCAACCTGCCATAATTATACACAGACTGTATAATATAGACCCAAAACAAAAAATTGTCTTGTTAATATCACAATTGTGCGCATTTTTTAGGGGTCATTAAATGCGACGGTTTTGCATCAATTTTGCGGTGGTTGAGTTTTTGGTATCACGAGATTCAAATCGGCTTTAGAAATTAGGAAGTAAAATTTAAAAAATGACTCTTTTTTATTATCATGATGCTTTGCTTCACATCATTCCTCCATGTCGATCTAACAATTATATGTAGTTGGTCCATGTCGCTTAAAATGTTGTTTTGCAAAATCACCTTGAAAATTGAGAAAATTACAGACGGGTCATGTATCGCATTTGCAATGGGTCGGTAAAAAAAAATGTTATCGTTGACAGACACATTTGAAAGGTTGGTGTAAAAATTTATGATTGTAAAGAAGTCTGCGATTGATATTTTAAAGTTGATAACCTACACGATATTAATGCGACAAATGTGATGAATAATGAATATCAAAATCAACAAATTTTCCAGGTGTGTTCTTAGTCAGTGAAAATTGCAAAAATGATTGTTCTTAGTCAGTGCATAGAACACAGCATAGCATTATATGTAATTTTCATCAAAACGTTGTTAATTAAGCCAATAAGATAGTTGGATACTTGAATTAAAATCACTCATTTGGACAATATTTAGTTTTTTTGACATGTATTATCCAAATGTAGATAGAGATATATCCCTTTAAAGCAATTATAATATCGTTATGAATTAATTAATGATGATTGTTAGCAATTATTATATAATCAAACATCCCTATTATATTTTAACTCATACATTAGAAGCTCAATTCTTAGAAAATAAATAGACAATCCGCTGCTTCGATTTCGAAAAAAAAAAAGGTAAAGATTGTGTAGCTTTTGTGCACACTGTACATATTGCGTATGACATTCCACCGATAAATGCGTGAATTTTCTGAAAACTAATATCATAAAATAAATAGATAGACAAGATGATGTATTTTCAGTTTTATATCAATATTAACGACTCGGTACATGGTTTTTGGTCTATATGAGATACAGGATTAGGAGTTAATACTTAATACTCAAAAATTAAGGAAAGACAGTTAATTAATTGGTGATATCTGTTCCCTTACTCTTACTCAACAAAAATACATGAAGAGGAGTTCAGAGGGCAATTTCAGTTGACGCTGACATGTATCTCTCCGTGCAACAATTGTCTAATTATAAAACTAATTTTTTGCATGTTTTTGAAATTCCACGACAAAAACGATAAGTTATTAAGTTTCAGGGGCCGTTGATGTATGATGGGTAGAACTATATATAATCTAAAATTTGTAATAATTTTTGGGATGGGAGATGCTTAAGTAATTTAAAATTTTTTAGGGGCTCTCTAAAAAAAATCCTAAGGGACAGGAGATGTGTATGCCTCGGTGGTGAAGAGGTGATCTAATTGAGGAATTGTTAAAAACAAATAGATAATTTTAGAAAATGGAAAAGGTAAGAAGATGTGAGAGCGACGTGATGAACAATTTTACAAGCAAGACCCGAGAAATGCAGGTGATTCTGTAATCTGTATAGATATCCTTAGTATAGGTTAGCAAAGCTTGCACTCCATTGCCTCAAGTTTCGGAAAACCAAAACATTTTACAGAAACCCTTAATTGTTTTATTATTTTAAATAAATATAAGGGACTTCACGTGTGCATAAGCTGCTAGAAAGAAAATGCTATCTTTATCATCACCGTGCATTTGCGGAGCCGAAAGAATTTTCAAAAGGTTCCTATAATTATTGATATTTAAATACTTAATTTTGCATTAAAATAATAATAAAATTAACTATAGAATCGCCAATGAAATTATGATCGCAATTTTATAGGGGTCAAATGTATAATTTTCATGAAAATTGTCTTTGTAACTATATAAGGATATGTGATGAAAAATAAGGGCATCCTATTGGGTGCACTTAAATCTGCCCTTGCCATACGGGTATCTCGGTATATTATGTCATACTTTGGTGCATTGTAATATTTAAAGTGTGCATATGCTTTCATCGAACAATTATAATTAACTAAGAAAAAAATAACTAGAGAAATCAAAATAATATTATATGAAAAATATCCTGCAAAACGTATGTCTGAAGATTAAATAAGAAAATCTCTTGTATAAGAAGTAAATTTGTTGAGGGCTAAATCGGAAAAAACAAACTTGGATAAATGAAAAGGTGACATTACATAAGAATAAGAGCTTCGAAAAGTCACAAGGATTAATATTTCCTTAAAAGAGAATGCTTTGTGCTCAAGGATTACTTATCCTACTAGTAATCAACAAGACGTGGTCCGACCAGAAAAGGGCACTCGTTATATTTTTATTAATCAAATTTATTTAATCCATGTGACTTATTATATATTTATTTAATTTTATCCATTGTTAGGGTTTTGAGGGTTTTTGTTTTATTTGACCGAGCAAAAAAATACTCAGAACTGTTCAAACAACTGGCATCATTACTTGGCACTGCAGGCTCCCGTGAGCGCCTAACCCAATTAATTGCATTGATGAATTTAATATTATTCATCAAGGTTTGCATGAAAAATATTCTTAGTTTTTTTTTTCCTTAAAGTGGGATAAAAAATTGCGGCTGCAGATAAGATTGGATTAATTGGGTTTCTTCTTACATTTTTAACGATGTATGTCCACTTTTCTAATTTCATTTTATACAAAGTCAGTCAAAACAGAACAAAAAAATTTAATACATCCTTATTGCTGTAGTGGTTGTGGAGTTTATTTTTTATCCTACAGAGAAAAGGTATTTATAAAACATTCGGCCGCCTGCAATAAGATAATGGTAGACAATCACATCTATAACTAGTCATAATTTTGAATAATCATCACTTAACGTGCAATTGAACAAAGCATGGCTCACAATAATTAATTCTTTTAGCCGGAAAAAAAAAACTTGCGGTAAAATATGTTGTCTGATACGATCAAAACTTTTATTTACACAAATGTAAGAAGCAGCAAATAATAATAATAATAATAATAATAATAAATAAATAACTAAAATAAAAAATAAACATATATCCTTGTTAGGAAATGCTCATATTTTAATTTTAGATTAATTACAACTAATTAATCACCATTAACAACAAGCAAATCAATAGATCTAGTGCTAAAGCAATCACACATCATGAGAAAAGGGATTGAATCATTACCTCTCCTTGAATCGTATCAAAGAGGTTAGATCCAATGCGTAGGAGCCGGTGGCGTGCGTGCTCCGCCTCCTCCACCACCAATAGTCGCCTCTAGCCCACCAAGCATGGACGGATTTACATTCAATAAAGAGGTGTCAATGTCACCCCTTTTGTTAAAAATAATATTAGGAATATTAATATCAATAGTTATAAAATGTAACTTTGTTATATGCACCAAGTGGTTTGAACCCCCAAAATAATTAGATAATTTACTATTGTTGAACCCCCAAGCGTCAATTTTTGTGAGGATTATCTTTTTGGAAAGATCAACAATTTATATTTGCAAAAATATTGCCATAATAAAAAAAAAAGTCAATTTAATATGACCAAATGCACTTATTGTTGTTGCCACAATTGTTTGTGCGCATCATAGCCCAACTAGGTAACACTAACAGCTGTGCAATTAGCAAATCACATTAGGAAAATAAAAGACAATTTTTTTAATAAAAAACAAAAAAAAAGGTTATCCAGCATTGCCCGTTGGTCCTTCCCTGTTTCCACAATTTTAATTTATTAAAACAAAACTCGAGCGATTCTATTCTCTTTTCAACTTGCGAGATGAGAGAGAAAAAAAAATTTCATCAATGAATTGATTGCTCTAGTCCTCTTTTTGCAAGAACAATAGAAAAAAAGGTATTACTTTTCAAATTTACCCCTTTTTATCAAATCAATTCTTTTTTTTTTATTATAACATATTAAAGTTTGGTTTGCTAGTTAAATTGTTGTTTGAAAATTGAAACAAGTCTAGAACATAGTCAATTTCTAATTTGTATTGTTTTATTTTAATGACAATTGATGAAAACAATAAAGTTATTTGGTGTCATATTTATCAAAGGATATAATAATTTTAATTTTTTAATTATAATTATTTAGGACAATTTTCCTTTTAATGTTCTCCGTTTTTTTTTGAAATCTTTGAATGTTCTCTGTTAAATTGAATATGGAGAAAATTTTGAAAAGACGACAATCTCAAGATGATACTTTAATATCTCAAATTCCTAAACAAGTCCCTAAACTAGTTTAAGCTGGCGCAAAAAAAAAATAGAAAAAAAACTATATATCTAGTTGATCCCGCAAATCGACCAAAAATTTAGTGAACCCCCTTATGAAATTTTCTGGCTCCGTCCCTGCCACCAAGGACCCACCACCAAGCTCAAAGAGAATGCTAGTTCTCTTGAACCTCTTGCTAATCACCTTGCTTCTCTACTTAACTATTTAATGGAGAGGAAGAGAGGTGGGGTGCTCAACACATGAGCTTGGAAGAGAGAAAAGAGGGGCAGCTAGGAGGCGCATGGGATGGGAGAGAATGACGGCTAGGGTTTCCTCTTGGAGACCCCCTTTATATAGCCAACAACTCTCATCCACCTTTCATACTATTTACAAGTATGCCATCCACCCTAAGAGGCCACCTAATGGGCTTTCTTGGGCCATCTTAATAAAAGGCCTTTATTCATTAATTCACCAATTAATGAATCCCCTTTAATTCTCTTTATTCTTCCTTAAATCGGGCCTTTAATTAACCAATTAAATAGAAGCCCAATTAGCTCAAACTAATTAAAGTAAGTTGAACATAATTAATTATTAACTCATTAATAATTAATCTATGATTAGCTAATGCATTAAATTGTTTCCATATGATCCTTTTAATTTAATTAATTATAACGGTTCATAACGGTATATAATTAATTAATTAACTTATCACATTTCACAATACACATTATTGTGAATAAACAATAAATGTACCAAGTGGTTAGAATCCTATTTGTGCGACCCTATTTGAGGATTTATACTATGTTGGCCATGGAAATAAATCGTTATTTATTTCCAATAATCATAAGCGGTATCTAGCAACACGTTATGATTTCCAATTCGTATAAATAATGTACCGTTACAATATCTCAATCCTGCATAAGAAATAAAAGTATTTCTTTGTCTGATTCTTATGTCACATGATATCCTTGTATAATCCAAGATAGGAATGTGTCATTCTTGCAGATTATACATTTCTTGATCTAGAGTTGATTGTACATGTTGGCCAACCAATCCAACTCCATCAAGGGGCCCAAACAGATATCATCACTCATTAAGTATATTAATGAGGGACATACGGTTTTCTTGATGAACAACTTTTCCCCGCACAATTCAAGAGAACATAAATAAAGTCCTTATAGCAGCCTTTATCAGGAATCAACGTTAGACGATATTTATTGAACCTATCCTCATGTGGAAAAGCTGAGCATCTCAAACTTAGAATCAACAACATATGAAATAAACAATGACACATAACACAATCCATATGTTTATTTCATTTGGGTTAAGTCCTGTACTATGTTCCACAACATATACATATGCAATTAAGTTGGTAACTCCTTACCTATGATTTGTAGAACTTAATCATCGCTTAACTTGCATACTAATCTTTTATGATAATTAATGTTCCTTGTTAATTATCAAGATTATGGACGATTTAGATTTATTATTGTCATCCTAATGAATGATCCACAGAGATCCACAATTCAGATCCTCAACCTGAATGATCTGTCAATAATAAACTCTAGGAACAAATGATCAAATATCATCATTAACATAAACTAAGAAAATAAGTCATTAAATATTGACTTCTAGGACATAACTCCAACAATCTCCCACTTGGCCTAGAGTCAATCAATAGTGACCTCTAGCCAATGAAGAATTTAAAACAATGTCATATATCCATATATATACATGTCTCGAACCTCAAAAGATATAATACGCTTAAAGCAAGTTACTCATACGTCCATCACGCATGGATGCACAACTGCATCTCGTATACCGCTTAAGGTAGAGGTTAAGTTAGAGTGTTCGCTGTGTCCGCGAACCTATCCAATTTTGTTTGACCCTATATACATATATACTCCTATATATGTGTTCTTGATCGTCATCATGTGATATCAAGTGACATCGTCATAGATCTTAGTTGGATCACCAATTTAATATTGGGTTCTTCAAGTTTAAGCTATGGTTCGAGATGCATAGAACCATATTAGCTTGAATGAGAACTTCACGATCCATACCACATTCTTTCATTGCTTCACAAGTTGCTATATATTTTTGTTTTGGTGACGGAAACGGTTGTAGTATCCCATTTAGAACACCTTCTAAATTTACAACACCACATTAAACAAAATATGTAGCTCAATTGTATTTATATCAATCTTTCGAAAAACTAGCATCAATATAACAATTTATATGAGCTTTCTTTCATCTTGTCAGATGAAAAACGTATCACCCTTTCTCATAAGATACTCGAGGATATTCTTGATTATTGTCCAAATGTGTTTTTCTTTTTATCCAGTTGACAACTGCTTGTCATACTCCTTGGGTACAACACATAGGGCATGTGCATAAGTATGGCATACGTAATGAAACTCATAACAGAAGGATGCTCGAATTGTATCGTGCACTCTTCTCGAATTGAGTTGCAACACATCGAGTCGAACTCAAGTGTATGCCATACAACGTGGTTAGACATCCTTTACAGGAGTCTATCTTTTCGTGTAACTAGAACACTTTGTCATTATATGCACATTTTGCTCAAACCTGACATCCATCATAATTTATCTCCATAGATTTTGTTTCCTTGGATTTAGGTGACTTGCCCAAGTTCTCTATTGAGAAAAACATTCTCCAATGAGATCTTGACAATATTCATTTTCTTAATGTTATTCCCAATTAATGTCTTGTATCTTGTACAATACATGTAACACAATCATGCTCCCACTGACTATCTTGTCTGTACAAGATACCTTTTTGACGAAGTTCAACTCCTTGACTTACTTGTCAAAATGTTTATTCCAGTTTCCACAATACTTGCTTCAATTCATCAATTGATCTTTGAAGCATATATATATGTATTTCTAGCAATACAACAAATCCTCGGTTTGTGTCAAATACACAACAACTTCCTTCATTCAATCGAAGAAGGCGATTTTGATGTATCTTTCCATATATCTATATATACGAAATATAACTATTGCTAGAATGATCTTTATTGACTTATACATAGCTACAAGCGAGAAGCCGTGCTTTGTACATGGTCAACTTGTTATCGACTTAGACATGGCATCAATCATGAAATTGTGCTTTGTACATAGTCAACTTGTTATCGACTTAGACATGGCATCAATCATGAAATTGTGCTTTGTACATAGTCGACTTGCTATCCATATCTATCTTTCCTTTAAAGATCCAAATGTTCTAGATGGATCGCTCCTTCTTGAACATCAATCAAGGTCTATACCTTATTGTTATGTATATGGATTGCACTTAAAGATCATACAGATTCAAATCATACTCGTGGAATCGGGTCTTTCCATCGCTTCTGTATTTATCAACGGATCCTCATATGTCAAGTACGAGGATGTTGTGAAGCCTATGTACTTTTCAGTTTAGGCAATTCACTCTCGTTGATCTTTGTAGGATTGGTGCTTGAGGTCAACAAACTACTTCTACAACATCTTGTAGAGTAAGTTCTTGATCCTAATATATTGCACGAGTTTCTCGAACATCATCCATTTGTGAGATGTTTGAGTACTCTTTAGAAGCAAGCGTGCTTATAAACTTCTTCCTTTCACAACTACTTGTGAATTAAGTTCCGCTCAACTCCCACTAAACACCATGTATGGAGTGACAAGTTTCCCATAAAGGTACTTCTTGTAGTGACGCATAAACTCCTTTAATGCTCACTTTACTCCCACTACTTCTTCTTGAGAATGTTATTCCTTAAGATTACGTTATGATGAGCAACAACTACCTTGTTCTTATCATGTTCATAGAAGTAGTACCTTTTGGCTAATTCAAGATATCCTACAAAATAATAAGCGTCTTATTTGGGTCCAAGCTTATCAATCAATCGAACCTTGAAATAAGCTTCTCAACACCAAATCTTGAGAAACAATATACCTAGAGATCGGATCTCGTAAGATGTCTTTCTCAATAGACTTCAATGGAATTTTTATTTAGTGTAAACAATATTGTCCTCAAACACAAATCCCTTACATGAGTCGAATAAGTCAATTTGATTTATTACCGATCGAACTATATCAAACAATGTTCGATACCTTCATCCTTGGATACATTTTTCAATGTTCCTCATGGAGCGAGTAGTGAAACGTATTTCATACTCTTTAGGTAATATATCAAACTATATGACTTAACTATTTACCATGATCCATCTTAAGACTTTTGCTTTTATTGAATAGTTTTTCAACTTTACTCTTGAAATTCTTTTGATCTTGTCAAAAGATTCATACTTATACCATATCAAATAGATACGTTAATATCTACAATGATCGTTGGTCAAGTGGTAAAGTATCAACAACCTTTCAATTGCACAAGTACCCATAGGTCTATATACATCAATATGTATAAGTCTTAATCAAGTTACTTGTCCTTTAAACCTTCGTAGTTCAAAGACGCTTTTGTCATTTAACAAACACGATTCGCATGAATTTCAATTCATTTGCAATCGAATTGATTTACGAGCTCCACGTTACGTAGACTCTCATAATGTGATTCTTGTTTATATTCGACCAAGCGACTAATTTACATAAAAGTCAAATACTTTATGTAAAGTCTTACACATTTGTCATTCAAAAATTTGTCTATCTATTTCAAGCAAATTCAATTAAGATGCATGAAATCTTATACACAAATTCATAATAATAAGAGAACAACATTTCTCTATTACAAAACATGATCATCCATCATCAAATATGAAACGGAGATAAGGTTTTGTGAGATGTTTGGAATAAGGTATACAACCTTAAATTCCTAAATAAACTCTTTATTTAGTAAAGATAACTCTACGTATTCAAAGGTAGCGGCTTAGACGTATAAGCCATTTCCAAAACGGAGTTTACTTTACTTGTCTCGAACTTTCTCTTATTCATCATTGCCTACACATTTCGTTAAATGCGAGCACATGAACTAGCACCTAATTACTAGTGTGAATTAGAGATAGTGAGATAATTTGAACGACAAATATCTTAAGGTTTAGAACATCATGGTATTTCGGACAACCTTTCAAATGCCTCCCATAAATGGCAAATGAAACATCTCATGTGACACACGGTCACTAGTGAGGGTCTCAAAGTTTCAACTCATATCTTGGTGAAGTATTCCTTTAATACTTAACCAATTACTTTTAGCACTAACAAGTGTGCGAACAATATATCCTTTGTCCCTAGAAAGAGATTGCATGACAATATCAACAATCCTTGATATTGGAGATCTTAATATCTCTAGTTATCAATTAGCTACTCAAACCTTTCGGTTCGCAAGCTAATGAAATGTTTATCTTCTTATAAGAAGAGTCTCTTGGTTAACTCCATTCCATTACTCGATCATAAATGATTGAGTCTATCTTTACTTTCTCTAAGAACGTCTTCTTGAGTAAATGGATGAGAGTGTAGAAGTCTTAGTATAGTCCTTATGAATTCTCCAATTCAAAGGTCTAGAACTTCTAAAAGGATATTAGCATTCGTTTTATTGAATAATTTTCGTCGAAACTAATCAATCATTGCGAAGCTATGTTCGGGAAGTCGAGGAACGTTTTTGGGATTAAACTTGCTCAAGTTTCTCATTTCCAAGAACATGTCTTAGGAATCGATATTTCTTCTCCAAGTAAATACCTTAGAAACGAGCTTGTTGTTTTCAAAGATTGATCGCAACGAAATTAACATATTTAAAATCTATAACAATTTCAATTTAAGGTCATTTAGTTTATGCAATGTTTTGTTTATAAACAAAACTCCCACTACATTTAATTAATGTCCCTAAATGTAATGGATTCCAAGATCCCCATTTTCGTCAAATAGAGCCTGCTATGGCACGACACCCTACTTAACTAGACAAGGTAGGTTCTCCAACCAATCATATCAACCATACGACTCTTGGTTTGTGAATATCTAAGTATATTTACAAACTTCGCCCCGATGTCCAAGAAAACTTGTTGGGTCCATCGATAAGCAACCTCTCTCTATTTGCTCCTAACAAATCTTTTCATTTGTACCCCGACTATCAAGGTTGACAACCATGACGTCCGCTATGGCGGACCGCGCCATGATTGGCTATTGACGTGAAGGGGATAGAGAGAAGGAAGGCGGTCGACTTAATCAATTTAGTTTGGGACAAAATATGTGACTCTTGTTTGGTGGTCGTGTAAGCATACACCCATACCTACCTATGACAATTCAAGGCATTCACAAATAATCACATAACATAAGCATCTCAAGCATTGTCGTGGGTTTGTATGGCTCCCGCTTGCATTAATCTTCGTCGCATCTCCATGTAATGAGACTAATCTAATCAAGCCCTCCCACTAATTACTAAGATCCTATCTAATAATTAAGGGAAATAAATACATGTGATAAAATTCCTAAAACCCCGCCTAGGCCTTAGGAGCATGCAAGCCTCACAAGTTACATAAAAAATTAACCAATTAATTATCAAGGCACCTTAGGCCACTTTACAAGCAATCACATGCATTCACAATATTTTACAACACACAAGGCATTGACATCTTGAGCCATATCAAACCCACATCCTCCTACAAAACAAAGTTAGCACATATACAATATACATGGTTCACTTGTTCTTAATTAATTTCATTAATTAGAATCTTTGTGCATACTTGTTGCTCAAGTTTTTCGAATGCAAAGAAGGCTTAACCTTAACAACTAATTGTTTAAGCCCTTTTAAATTAAATCCAACCATCAAAACAGAAAGGAGGGTATTTAAGGAGTCTTTTAATTAACCTTTCATCAAATTGATTAATTAGAAATTATTTTAACTAATTAAAATACGAAATTCGGGGCCCGAAAAAATTCAAAATAATTCGGTCTCCAAAACATCCGAAATAAATCCAGAGAACTCCTTACAAAGATTGTGATTACCTGTAAAAAACTCAAGGAGAGATCAATTACCATCCGGGAGAACCAAAAAAGACAAATCCTCAGATTGTGCGCGAAGCACCGTTAGAGAAAATTCTGTTATGGGTCTCAACCTTTTGTCTGTATGATCATCCCCTTGATATTTTTCCAGCAAACAATTTATATATAAAAATACTACATACAATAGGCTATCATTCCATGAAAAGAAAAACCACAAGTTATATTCAAGATCAACGAGATAACAAGCATTTAAGCAAGGTATCCTGTTCTGGAACAGACCGTCGACCAAAAAGTTTTCACTCGGTTGAGGTATCAAATCTCAATGAAAATCTATAAAATTAATTTTCACAGATTCCAGACTTAAAGGAGAACATTTCCATTTCAACACTTTTCCATAAAAGTTTCTCAATAAGTACAGTTTTTCAAAACAATCGGTTTGTTTGAAAAAACAGATCTGACAACTTCATCACTTTTCATCCTTGAACGCCCACATAAAATCCGAAATATGCAACAAAATTTACATATCTAGAAAGAGCATCAAGTTTAGATTAATCCTATCTAAAAGTTACAGGTACTTTGTATACAAACTTATTTGTTACCAACCACAACAACAGAACTGTGCAGCAGAATAACAGATCTGCGCACCGTTACCGTTTAAATCACTAAAAATTCATTTTACATCGAATTTCAATGATTCCAGTGGGAAAACAACCACAATTCAAAGGGCTACAACCTCCAATAAGAAGGAAAAAATTTCAGAGAGCTTTACACCACGAAAAACAAGCAACAAGACAGAAAACAGCCTTTCTAGGGCCAGCAAGCATGCACATCACTAATTAACTTAATTAATTACGAATTTCTCATTTAATTAAGTGTGAAAAACCTTAAGCACGACCTGAGCTCTGATACCACTGTTAGGAAATGCTCATATTTTAATTTTAGATTAATTACAACTAATTAATCACCATTAACAACAAGCAAATCAATATATCTAGTGCTAAAGCAATCACACATCATGAGAAAAGGGATTGAATCATTACCTCTCCTTGAATCGTATCAAAGAGGTTAGATCCAATGCGTAGGAGCCGGTGGCGTGCGTGCTCCGCCTCCTCCACCACCAATAGTCGCCTCTAGCCCACCAAGGACCCACCACCAAGCTCAAAGAGAATGCTAGTTCTCTTGAACCTCTTGCTAATCACCTTGCTTCTCTACTTAACTATTTAATGGAGAGGAAGAGAGGTGGGGTGCTCAACACATGAGCTTGGAAGAGAGAAAAGAGGGGCAGCTAGGAGGCGCATGGGATGGGAGAGAATGACGGCTAGGGTTTCTTCTTGGAGACCCCCTTTATATAGCCAACAACTCTCATCCACCTTTCATACTATTTACAAGTATGCCATCCACCCTAAGAGGCCACCTAATGGGCTTTCTTGGGCCATCTTAATAAAAGGCCTTTATTCATTAATTCACCAATTAATGAATCCCCTTTAATTCTCTTTATTCTTCCTTAAATCGGGCATTTAATTAACCAATTAAATAGAAGCCCAATTAGCTCAAACTAATTAAAGTAAGTTGAACATAATTAATTATTAACTCATTAATAATTAATCTATGATTAGCTAATGCATTAAATTGTTTCCATATGATCCTTTTAATTTAATTAATTATAACGGTTCATAACGGTATATAATTAATTAATTAACTTATCACATTTCACAATACACATTATTGTGAATAAACAATAAATGCACCAAGTGGTTAGAATCCTATTTGTGCGACCCTATTTGAGGATTTATACTATGTTGGCCATGGAAATAAATCGTTATTTATTTCCAATAATCATAAGCGGTATCTAGCAACATGTTATGATTTCCAATTCGTATAAATAATGTACCGTTACAATATCTCAATCCTGCATAAGAAATAAAAGTATTTCTTTGTCTGATTCTTATGTCACATGATATCCTTGTATAATCCAAGATAGGAATGTGTCATTCTTGCAGATTATACATTTCTTGATCTAGAGTTGATTGTACATGTTGGCCAACCAATCCAACTCCATCAAGGGGCCCAAACAGATATCATCACTCATTAAGTATATTAATGAGGGACATACGGTTTTCTTGATGAACAACTTTTCCCCGCACAATTCAAGAGAACATAAATAAAGTCCTTATAGCAGCCTTTATCAGGAATCAACGTTAGACGATATTTATTGAACCTATCCTCATGTGGAAAAGCTGAGCATCTCAAACTTAGAATCAACAACATATGAAATAAACAATGACACATAACACAATCCATATGTTTATTTCATTTGGGTCAAGTCCTGTACTATGTTCCACAACATATACATATGCAATTAAGTTGGTAACTCCTTACCTATGATTTGTAGAACTTAATCATCGCTTAACTTGCATACTAATCTTTTATGATAATTAATGTTCCTTGTTAATTATCAAGATTATGGACGATTTAGATTTATTATTGTCATCCTAATGAATGATCCACAGAGATCCACAATTCAGATCCTCAACCTGAATGATCTGTCAATAATAAACTCTAGGAACAAATGATCAAATATCATCATTAACATAAACTAAGAAAATAAGTCATTAAATATTGACTTCTAGGACATAACTCCAACAATCTCCCACTTGGCCTAGAGTCAATCAATAGTGACCTCTAGCCAATGAAGAATTTAAAACAATGTCATATATCCATATATATACATGTCTCGAACCTCAAAAGATATAATACGCTTAAAGCAAGTTACTCATACGTCCATCACGCATGGATGCACAACTGCATCTCGTATACCGCTTAAGGTAGAGGTTAAGTTAGAGTGTTCGCTGTGTCCGCGAACCTATCCAATTTTGTTTGACCCTATATACATATATACTCCTATATATGTGTTCTTGATCGTCATCATGTGATATCAAGTGACATCGTCATAGATCTTAGTTGGATCACCAATTTAATATTGGGTTCTTCAAGTTTAAGCTATGGTTCGAGATGCATAGAACCATATTAGCTTGAATGAGAACTTCACGATCCATACCACATTCTTTCATTGCTTCACAAGTTGCTATATATTTTTGTTTTGGTGACGGAAACGGTTGTAGTATCCCATTTAGAACACCTTCTAAATTTACAACACCACATTAAACAAAATATGTAGCTCAATTGTATTTATATCAATCTTTCGAAAAACTAGCATCAATATAACAATTTATATGAGCTTTCTTTCATCTTGTCAGATGAAAAACGTATCACCCTTTCTCATAAGATACTCGAGGATATTCTTGATTATTGTCCAAATGTGTTTTTCTTTTTATCCAGTTGACAACTGCTTGTCATACTCCTTGGGTACAACACATAGGGCATGTGCATAAGTATGGCATACGTAATGAAACTCATAACAGAAGGATGCTCGAATTGTATCGTGCACTCTTCTCGAATTGAGTTGCAACACATCGAGTCGAACTCAAGTGTATGCCATACAACGTGGTTAGACATCCTTTACAGGAGTCTATCTTTTCGTGTAACTAGAACACTTTGTCATTATATGCACATTTTGCTCAAACCTGACATCCATCATAATTTATCTCCATAGATTTTGTTTCCTTGGATTTAGGTGACTTGCCCAAGTTCTCTATTGAGAAAAACATTCTCCAATGAGATCTTGACAATATTCATTTTCTTAATGTTATTCCCAATTAATGTCTTGTATCTTGTACAATACATGTAACACAATCATGCTCCCACTGACTATCTTGTCTGTACAAGATACCTTTTTGACGAAGTTCAACTCCTTGACTTACTTGTCAAAATGTTTATTCCAGTTTCCACAATACTTGCTTCAATTCATCAATTGATCTTTGAAGCATATATATATGTATTTCTAGCAATACAACAAATCCTCGGTTTGTGTCAAATACACAACAACTTCCTTCATTCAATCGAAGAAGGCGATTTTGATGTATCTTTCCATATATCTATATATACGAAATATAACTATTGCTAGAATGATCTTTATTGACTTATACATAGCTACAAGCGAGAAGCCGTGCTTTGTACATGGTCAACTTGTTATCGACTTAGACATGGCATCAATCATGAAATTGTGCTTTGTACATAGTCAACTTGTTATCGACTTAGACATGGCATCAATCATGAAATTGTGCTTTGTACATAGTCGACTTGCTATCCATATCTATCTTTCCTTTAAAGATCCAAATGTTCTAGATGGATCGCTCCTTCTTGAACATCAATCAAGGTCTATACCTTATTGTTATGTATATGGATTGCACTTAAAGATCATACAGATTCAAATCATACTCGTGGAATCGGGTCTTTCCATCGCTTCTGTATTTATCAACGGATCCTCATATGTCAAGTACGAGGATGTTGTGAAGCCTATGTACTTTTCAGTTTAGGCAATTCACTCTCGTTGATCTTTGTAGGATTGGTGCTTGAGGTCAACAAACTACTTCTACAACATCTTGTAGAGTAAGTTCTTGATCCTAATATATTGCACGAGTTTCTCGAACATCATCCATTTGTGAGATGTTTGAGTACTCTTTAGAAGCAAGCGTGCTTATAAACTTCTTCCTTTCACAACTACTTGTGAATTAAGTTCCGCTCAACTCCCACTAAACACCATGTATGGAGTGACAAGTTTCCCATAAAGGTACTTCTTGTAGTGACGCATAAACTCCTTTAATGCTCACTTTACTCCCACTACTTCTTCTTGAGAATGTTATTCCTTAAGATTACGTTATGATGAGCAACAACTACCTTGTTCTTATCATGTTCATAGAAGTAGTACCTTTTGGCTAATTCAAGATATCCTACAAAATAATAAGCGTCTTATTTGGGTCCAAGCTTATCAATCAATCGAACCTTGAAATAAGCTTCTCAACACCAAATCTTGAGAAACAATATACCTAGAGATCGGATCTCGTAAGATGTCTTTCTCAATAGACTTCAATGGAATTTTTATTTAGTGTAAACAATATTGTCCTCAAACACAAATCCCTTACATGAGTCGAATAAGTCAATTTGATTTATTACCGATCGAACTATATCAAACAATGTTCGATACCTTCATCCTTGGATACATTTTTCAATGTTCCTCATGGAGCGAGTAGTGAAACGTATTTCATACTCTTTAGGTAATATATCAAACTATATGACTTAACTATTTACCATGATCCATCTTAAGACTTTTGCTTTTATTGAATAGTTTTTCAACTTTACTCTTGAAATTCTTTTGATCTTGTCAAAAGATTCATACTTATACCATATCAAATAGATACGTTAATATCTACAATGATCGTTGGTCAAGTGGTAAAGTATCAACAACCTTTCAATTGCACAAGTACCCATAGGTCTATATACATCAATATGTATAAGTCTTAATCAAGTTACTTGTCCTTTAAACCTTCGTAGTTCAAAGACGCTTTTGTCATTTAACAAACACGATTCGCATGAATTTCAATTCATTTGCAATCGAATTGATTTACGAGCTCCACGTTACGTAGACTCTCATAATGTGATTCTTGTTTATATTCGACCAAGCGACTAATTTACATAAAAGTCAAATACTTTATGTAAAGTCTTACACATTTGTCATTCAAAAATTTGTCTATCTATTTCAAGCAAATTCAATTAAGATGCATGAAATCTTATACACAAATTCATAATAATAAGAGAACAACATTTCTCTATTACAAAACATGATCATCCATCATCAAATATGAAACGGAGATAAGGTTTTGTGAGATGTTTGGAATAAGGTATACAACCTTAAATTCCTAAATAAACTCTTTATTTAGTAAAGATAACTCTACGTATTCAAAGGTAGCGGCTTAGACGTATAAGCCATTTCCAAAACGGAGTTTACTTTACTTGTCTCGAACTTTCTCTTATTCATCATTGCCTACACATTTCGTTAAATGCGAGCACATGAACTAGCACCTAATTACTAGTGTGAATTAGAGATAGTGAGATAATTTGAACGACAAATATCTTAAGGTTTAGAACATCATGGTATTTCGGACAACCTTTCAAATGCCTCCCATAAATGGCAAATGAAACATCTCATGTGACACACGGTCACTAGTGAGGGTCTCAAAGTTTCAACTCATATCTTGGTGAAGTATTCCTTTAATACTTAACCAATTACTTTTAGCACTAACAAGTGTGCGAACAATATATCCTTTGTCCCTAGAAAGAGATTGCATGACAATATCAACAATCCTTGATATTGGAGATCTTAATATCTCTAGTTATCAATTAGCTACTCAAACCTTTCGGTTCGCAAGCTAATGAAATGTTTATCTTCTTATAAGAAGAGTCTCTTGGTTAACTCCATTCCATTACTCGATCATAAATGATTGAGTCTATCTTTACTTTCTCTAAGAACGTCTTCTTGAGTAAATGGATGAGAGTGTAGAAGTCTTAGTATAGTCCTTATGAATTCTCCAATTCAAAGGTCTAGAACTTCTAAAAGGATATTAGCATTCGTTTTATTGAATAATTTTCGTCGAAACTAATCAATCATTGCGAAGCTATGTTCGGGAAGTCGAGGAACGTTTTTGGGATTAAACTTGCTCAAGTTTCTCATTTCCAAGAACATGTCTTAGGAATCGATATTTCTTCTCCAAGTAAATACCTTAGAAACGAGCTTGTTGTTTTCAAAGATTGATCGCAACGAAATTAACATATTTAAAATCTATAACAATTTCAATTTAAGGTCATTTAGTTTATGCAATGTTTTGTTTATAAACAAAACTCCCACTACATTTAATTAATGTCCCTAAATGTAATGGATTCCAAGATCCCCATTTTCGTCAAATAGAGCCTGCTATGGCACGACACCCTACTTAACTAGACAAGGTAGGGTCTCCAACCAATCATATCAACCATACGACTCTTGGTTTGTGAATATCTAAGTATATTTACAAACTTCGCCCCGATGTCCAAGAAAACTTGTTGGGTCCATCGATAAGCAACCTCTCTCTATTTGCTCCTAACAAATCTTTTCATTTGTACCCCGACTATCAAGGTTGACAACCATGACGTCCGCTATGGCGGACCGCGCCATGATTGGCTATTGACGTGAAGGGGATAGAGAGAAGGAAGGCGGTCGACTTAATCAATTTAGTTTGGGACAAAATATGTGACTCTTGTTTGGTGGTCGTGTAAGCATACACCCATACCTACCTATGACAATTCAAGGCATTCACAAATAATCACATAACATAAGCATCTCAAGCATTGTCGTGGGTTTGTATGGCTCCCGCTTGCATTAATCTTCGTCGCATCTCCATGTAATGAGACTAATCTAATCAAGCCCTCCCACTAATTACTAAGATCCTATCTAATAATTAAGGGAAATAAATACATGTGATAAAATTCCTAAAACCCCGCCTAGGCCTTAGGAGCATGCAAGCCTCACAAGTTACATAAAAAATTAACCAATTAATTATCAAGGCACCTTAGGCCACTTTACAAGCAATCACATGCATTCACAATATTTTACAACACACAAGGCATTGACATCTTGAGCCATATCAAACCCACATCCTCCTACAAAACAAAGTTAGCACATATACAATATACATGGTTCACTTGTTCTTAATTAATTTCATTAATTAGAATCTTTGTGCATACTTGTTGCTCAAGTTTTTCGAATGCAAAGAAGGCTTAACCTTAACAACTAATTGTTTAAGCCCTTTTAAATTAAATCCAACCATCAAAACAGAAAGGAGGGTATTTAAGGAGTCTTTTAATTAACCTTTCATCAAATTGATTAATTAGAAATTATTTTAACTAATTAAAATACGAAATTCGGGGCCCGAAAAAATTCAAAATAATTCGGTCTCCAAAACATCCGAAATAAATCCAGAGAACTCCTTACAAAGATTGTGATTACCTGTAAAAAACTCAAGGAGAGATCAATTACCATCCGGGAGAACCAAAAAAGACAAATCCTCAGATTGTGCGCGAAGCACCGTTAGAGAAAATTCTGTTATGGGTCTCAACCTTTTGTCTGTATGATCATCCCCTTGATATTTTTCCAGCAAACAATTTATATATAAAAATACTACATACAATAGGCTATCATTCCATGAAAAGAAAAACCACAAGTTATATTCAAGATCAACGAGATAACAAGCATTTAAGCAAGGTATCCTGTTCTGGAACAGACCGTCGACCAAAAAGTTTTCACTCGGTTGAGGTATCAAATCTCAATGAAAATCTATAAAATTAATTTTCACAGATTCCAGACTTAAAGGAGAACATTTCCATTTCAACACTTTTCCATAAAAGTTTCTCAATAAGTACAGTTTTTCAAAACAATCGGTTTGTTTGAAAAAACAGATCTGACAACTTCATCACTTTTCATCCTTGAACGCCCACATAAAATCCGAAATATGCAACAAAATTTACATATCTAGAAAGAGCATCAAGTTTAGATTAATCCTATCTAAAAGTTACAGGTACTTTGTATACAAACTTATTTGTTACCAACCACAACAACAGAACTGTGCAGCAGAATAACAGATCTGCGCACCGTTACCGTTTAAATCACTAAAAATTCATTTTACATCGAATTTCAATGATTCCAGTGGGAAAACAACCACAATTCAAAGGGCTACAACCTCCAATAAGAAGGAAAAAATTTCAGAGAGCTTTACACCACGAAAAACAAGCAACAAGACAGAAAACAGCCTTTCTAGGGCCAGCAAGCATGCACATCACTAATTAACTTAATTAATTACGAATTTCTCATTTAATTAAGTGTGAAAAACCTTAAGCACGACCTGAGCTCTGATACCACTGTTAGGAAATGCTCATATTTTAATTTTAGATTAATTACAACTAATTAATCACCATTAACAACAAGCAAATCAATATATCTAGTGCTAAAGCAATCACACATCATGAGAAAAGGGATTGAATCATTACCTCTCCTTGAATCGTATCAAAGAGGTTAGATCCAATGCGTAGGAGCCGGTGGCGTGCGTGCTCCGCCTCCTCCACCACCAATAGTCGCCTCTAGCCCACCAAGGACCCACCACCAAGCTCAAAGAGAATGCTAGTTCTCTTGAACCTCTTGCTAATCACCTTGCTTCTCTACTTAACTATTTAATGGAGAGGAAGAGAGGTGGGGTGCTCAACACATGAGCTTGGAAGAGAGAAAAGAGGGGCAGCTAGGAGGCGCATGGGATGGGAGAGAATGACGGCTAGGGTTTCTTCTTGGAGACCCCCTTTATATAGCCAACAACTCTCATCCACCTTTCATACTATTTACAAGTATGCCATCCACCCTAAGAGGCCACCTAATGGGCTTTCTTGGGCCATCTTAATAAAAGGCCTTTATTCATTAATTCACCAATTAATGAATCCCCTTTAATTCTCTTTATTCTTCCTTAAATCGGGCATTTAATTAACCAATTAAATAGAAGCCCAATTAGCTCAAACTAATTAAAGTAAGTTGAACATAATTAATTATTAACTCATTAATAATTAATCTATGATTAGCTAATGCATTAAATTGTTTCCATATGATCCTTTTAATTTAATTAATTATAACGGTTCATAACGGTATATAATTAATTAATTAACTTATCACATTTCACAATACACATTATTGTGAATAAACAATAAATGCACCAAGTGGTTAGAATCCTATTTGTGCGACCCTATTTGAGGATTTATACTATGTTGGCCATGGAAATAAATCGTTATTTATTTCCAATAATCATAAGCGGTATCTAGCAACATGTTATGATTTCCAATTCGTATAAATAATGTACCGTTACAATATCTCAATCCTGCATAAGAAATAAAAGTATTTCTTTGTCTGATTCTTATGTCACATGATATCCTTGTATAATCCAAGATAGGAATGTGTCATTCTTGCAGATTATACATTTCTTGATCTAGAGTTGATTGTACATGTTGGCCAACCAATCCAACTCCATCAAGGGGCCCAAACAGATATCATCACTCATTAAGTATATTAATGAGGGACATACGGTTTTCTTGATGAACAACTTTTCCCCGCACAATTCAAGAGAACATAAATAAAGTCCTTATAGCAGCCTTTATCAGGAATCAACGTTAGACGATATTTATTGAACCTATCCTCATGTGGAAAAGCTGAGCATCTCAAACTTAGAATCAACAACATATGAAATAAACAATGACACATAACACAATCCATATGTTTATTTCATTTGGGTCAAGTCCTGTACTATGTTCCACAACATATACATATGCAATTAAGTTGGTAACTCCTTACCTATGATTTGTAGAACTTAATCATCGCTTAACTTGCATACTAATCTTTTATGATAATTAATGTTCCTTGTTAATTATCAAGATTATGGACGATTTAGATTTATTATTGTCATCCTAATGAATGATCCACAGAGATCCACAATTCAGATCCTCAACCTGAATGATCTGTCAATAATAAACTCTAGGAACAAATGATCAAATATCATCATTAACATAAACTAAGAAAATAAGTCATTAAATATTGACTTCTAGGACATAACTCCAACAATCTCCCACTTGGCCTAGAGTCAATCAATAGTGACCTCTAGCCAATGAAGAATTTAAAACAATGTCATATATCCATATATATACATGTCTCGAACCTCAAAAGATATAATACGCTTAAAGCAAGTTACTCATACGTCCATCACGCATGGATGCACAACTGCATCTCGTATACCGCTTAAGGTAGAGGTTAAGTTAGAGTGTTCGCTGTGTCCGCGAACCTATCCAATTTTGTTTGACCCTATATACATATATACTCCTATATATGTGTTCTTGATCGTCATCATGTGATATCAAGTGACATCGTCATAGATCTTAGTTGGATCACCAATTTAATATTGGGTTCTTCAAGTTTAAGCTATGGTTCGAGATGCATAGAACCATATTAGCTTGAATGAGAACTTCACGATCCATACCACATTCTTTCATTGCTTCACAAGTTGCTATATATTTTTGTTTTGGTGACGGAAACGGTTGTAGTATCCCATTTAGAACACCTTCTAAATTTACAACACCACATTAAACAAAATATGTAGCTCAATTGTATTTATATCAATCTTTCGAAAAACTAGCATCAATATAACAATTTATATGAGCTTTCTTTCATCTTGTCAGATGAAAAACGTATCACCCTTTCTCATAAGATACTCGAGGATATTCTTGATTATTGTCCAAATGTGTTTTTCTTTTTATCCAGTTGACAACTGCTTGTCATACTCCTTGGGTACAACACATAGGGCATGTGCATAAGTATGGCATACGTAATGAAACTCATAACAGAAGGATGCTCGAATTGTATCGTGCACTCTTCTCGAATTGAGTTGCAACACATCGAGTCGAACTCAAGTGTATGCCATACAACGTGGTTAGACATCCTTTACAGGAGTCTATCTTTTCGTGTAACTAGAACACTTTGTCATTATATGCACATTTTGCTCAAACCTGACATCCATCATAATTTATCTCCATAGATTTTGTTTCCTTGGATTTAGGTGACTTGCCCAAGTTCTCTATTGAGAAAAACATTCTCCAATGAGATCTTGACAATATTCATTTTCTTAATGTTATTCCCAATTAATGTCTTGTATCTTGTACAATACATGTAACACAATCATGCTCCCACTGACTATCTTGTCTGTACAAGATACCTTTTTGACGAAGTTCAACTCCTTGACTTACTTGTCAAAATGTTTATTCCAGTTTCCACAATACTTGCTTCAATTCATCAATTGATCTTTGAAGCATATATATATGTATTTCTAGCAATACAACAAATCCTCGGTTTGTGTCAAATACACAACAACTTCCTTCATTCAATCGAAGAAGGCGATTTTGATGTATCTTTCCATATATCTATATATACGAAATATAACTATTGCTAGAATGATCTTTATTGACTTATACATAGCTACAAGCGAGAAGCCGTGCTTTGTACATGGTCAACTTGTTATCGACTTAGACATGGCATCAATCATGAAATTGTGCTTTGTACATAGTCAACTTGTTATCGACTTAGACATGGCATCAATCATGAAATTGTGCTTTGTACATAGTCGACTTGCTATCCATATCTATCTTTCCTTTAAAGATCCAAATGTTCTAGATGGATCGCTCCTTCTTGAACATCAATCAAGGTCTATACCTTATTGTTATGTATATGGATTGCACTTAAAGATCATACAGATTCAAATCATACTCGTGGAATCGGGTCTTTCCATCGCTTCTGTATTTATCAACGGATCCTCATATGTCAAGTACGAGGATGTTGTGAAGCCTATGTACTTTTCAGTTTAGGCAATTCACTCTCGTTGATCTTTGTAGGATTGGTGCTTGAGGTCAACAAACTACTTCTACAACATCTTGTAGAGTAAGTTCTTGATCCTAATATATTGCACGAGTTTCTCGAACATCATCCATTTGTGAGATGTTTGAGTACTCTTTAGAAGCAAGCGTGCTTATAAACTTCTTCCTTTCACAACTACTTGTGAATTAAGTTCCGCTCAACTCCCACTAAACACCATGTATGGAGTGACAAGTTTCCCATAAAGGTACTTCTTGTAGTGACGCATAAACTCCTTTAATGCTCACTTTACTCCCACTACTTCTTCTTGAGAATGTTATTCCTTAAGATTACGTTATGATGAGCAACAACTACCTTGTTCTTATCATGTTCATAGAAGTAGTACCTTTTGGCTAATTCAAGATATCCTACAAAATAATAAGCGTCTTATTTGGGTCCAAGCTTATCAATCAATCGAACCTTGAAATAAGCTTCTCAACACCAAATCTTGAGAAACAATATACCTAGAGATCGGATCTCGTAAGATGTCTTTCTCAATAGACTTCAATGGAATTTTTATTTAGTGTAAACAATATTGTCCTCAAACACAAATCCCTTACATGAGTCGAATAAGTCAATTTGATTTATTACCGATCGAACTATATCAAACAATGTTCGATACCTTCATCCTTGGATACATTTTTCAATGTTCCTCATGGAGCGAGTAGTGAAACGTATTTCATACTCTTTAGGTAATATATCAAACTATATGACTTAACTATTTACCATGATCCATCTTAAGACTTTTGCTTTTATTGAATAGTTTTTCAACTTTACTCTTGAAATTCTTTTGATCTTGTCAAAAGATTCATACTTATACCATATCAAATAGATACGTTAATATCTACAATGATCGTTGGTCAAGTGGTAAAGTATCAACAACCTTTCAATTGCACAAGTACCCATAGGTCTATATACATCAATATGTATAAGTCTTAATCAAGTTACTTGTCCTTTAAACCTTCGTAGTTCAAAGACGCTTTTGTCATTTAACAAACACGATTCGCATGAATTTCAATTCATTTGCAATCGAATTGATTTACGAGCTCCACGTTACGTAGACTCTCATAATGTGATTCTTGTTTATATTCGACCAAGCGACTAATTTACATAAAAGTCAAATACTTTATGTAAAGTCTTACACATTTGTCATTCAAAAATTTGTCTATCTATTTCAAGCAAATTCAATTAAGATGCATGAAATCTTATACACAAATTCATAATAATAAGAGAACAACATTTCTCTATTACAAAACATGATCATCCATCATCAAATATGAAACGGAGATAAGGTTTTGTGAGATGTTTGGAATAAGGTATACAACCTTAAATTCCTAAATAAACTCTTTATTTAGTAAAGATAACTCTACGTATTCAAAGGTAGCGGCTTAGACGTATAAGCCATTTCCAAAACGGAGTTTACTTTACTTGTCTCGAACTTTCTCTTATTCATCATTGCCTACACATTTCGTTAAATGCGAGCACATGAACTAGCACCTAATTACTAGTGTGAATTAGAGATAGTGAGATAATTTGAACGACAAATATCTTAAGGTTTAGAACATCATAGTATTTCGGACAACCTTTCAAATGCCTCCCATAAATGGCAAATGAAACATCTCATGTGACACACGGTCACTAGTGAGGGTCTCAAAGTTTCAACTCATATCTTGGTGAAGTATTCCTTTAATACTTAACCAATTACTTTTAGCACTAACAAGTGTGCGAACAATATATCCTTTGTCCCTAGAAAGAGATTGCATGACAATATCAACAATCCTTGATATTGGAGATCTTAATATCTCTAGTTATCAATTAGCTACTCAAACCTTTCGGTTCGCAAGCTAATGAAATGTTTATCTTCTTATAAGAAGAGTCTCTTGGTTAACTCCATTCCATTACTCGATCATAAATGATTGAGTCTATCTTTACTTTCTCTAAGAACGTCTTCTTGAGTAAATGGATGAGAGTGTAGAAGTCTTAGTATAGTCCTTATGAATTCTCCAATTCAAAGGTCTAGAACTTCTAAAAGGATATTAGCATTCGTTTTATTGAATAATTTTCGTCGAAACTAATCAATCATTGCGAAGCTATGTTCGGGAAGTCGAGGAACGTTTTTGGGATTAAACTTGCTCAAGTTTCTCATTTCCAAGAACATGTCTTAGGAATCGATATTTCTTCTCCAAGTAAATACCTTAGAAACGAGCTTGTTGTTTTCAAAGATTGATCGCAACGAAATTAACATATTTAAAATCTATAACAATTTCAATTTAAGGTCATTTAGTTTATGCAATGTTTTGTTTATAAACAAAACTCCCACTACATTTAATTAATGTCCCTAAATGTAATGGATTCCAAGATCCCCATTTTCGTCAAATAGAGCCTGCTATGGCACGACACCCTACTTAACTAGACAAGGTAGGTTCTCCAACCAATCATATCAACCATACGACTCTTGGTTTGTGAATATCTAAGTATATTTACAAACTTCGCCCCGATGTCCAAGAAAACTTGTTGGGTCCATCGATAAGCAACCTCTCTCTATTTGCTCCTAACAAATCTTTTCATTTGTACCCCGACTATCAAGGTTGACAACCATGACGTCCGCTATGGCGGACCGCGCCATGATTGGCTATTGACGTGAAGGGGATAGAGAGAAGGAAGGCGGTCGACTTAATCAATTTAGTTTGGGACAAAATATGTGACTCTTGTTTGGTGGTCGTGTAAGCATACACCCATACCTACCTATGACAATTCAAGGCATTCACAAATAATCACATAACATAAGCATCTCAAGCATTGTCGTGGGTTTGTATGGCTCCCGCTTGCATTAATCTTCGTCGCATCTCCATGTAATGAGACTAATCTAATCAAGCCCTCCCACTAATTACTAAGATCCTATCTAATAATTAAGGGAAATAAATACATGTGATAAAATTCCTAAAACCCCGCCTAGGCCTTAGGAGCATGCAAGCCTCACAAGTTACATAAAAAATTAACCAATTAATTATCAAGGCACCTTAGGCCACTTTACAAGCAATCACATGCATTCACAATATTTTACAACACACAAGGCATTGACATCTTGAGCCATATCAAACCCACATCCTCCTACAAAACAAAGTTAGCACATATACAATATACATGGTTCACTTGCTCTTAATTAATTTCATTAATTAGAATCTTTGTGCATACTTGTTGCTCAAGTTTTTCGAATGCAAAGAAGGCTTAACCTTAACAACTAATTGTTTAAGCCCTTTTAAATTAAATCCAACCATCAAAATAGAAAGGAGGGTATTTAAGGAGTCTTCTAATTAACCTTTCATCAAATTGATTAATTAGAAATTATTTTAACTAATTAAAATACGAAATTCGGGGCCCGAAAAAATTCAAAATAATTCGGTCTCCAAAAAATCCGAAATAAATCCAGAGAACTCCTTACAAAGATTGTGATTACCTGTAAAAAACTCAAGGAGAGATCAATTACCATCCGGGAGAACCAAAAAAGACAAATCCTCAGATTGTGCGCGAAGCACCGTTAGAGAAAATTCTGTTATGGGTCTCAACCTTTTGATCTGTATGATCATCCCCTTGATATTTTTCCAGCAAACAATTTACATAGAAAAATACTACATACAATAGGCTATCATTCCATGAAAAGAAAAACCACAAGTTATATTCAAGATCAACGAGATAACAAGCATTTAAGCAAGGTATCCTGTTCTGGAACAGACCGTCGACCAAAAAGTTTTCACTCGGTTGAGGTATCAAATCTCAATGAAAATCTATAAAATTAATTTTTACAGATTCCAGACTTAAAGGAGAACATTTCCATTTCAACACTTTTCCATAAAAGTTTCTCAATAAGTACAGTTTTTCAAAACAATCGGTTTGTTTGAAAAAACAGATCTGACAACTTCATCACTTTTCATCCTTGAACGCCCACATAAAATCCCAAATATGCAACAAAATTTACATATCTAGAAAGAGCATCAAGTTTAGATTAATCCTATCTAAAAGTTACAGGTACTTTGTATACAAACTTATTTGTTACCAACCACAACAACAGAACTGTGCAGCAGAATAACAGATCTGCGCACCGTTACCGTTTAAATCACTAAAAATTCATTTTACATCGAATTTCAATGATTCCAGTGGGAAAACAACCACAATTCAAAGGGCTACAACCTCCAATAAGAAGGAAAAAATTTCAGAGAGCTTTACACCACGAAAAACAAGCAACAGGACAGAAAACAGCCTTTCTAGGGCCAGCAAGCATGCACATCACTAATTAACTTAATTAATTACGAATTTCTCATTTAATTAAGTGTGAAAAACCTTAAGCACGACATGAGCTCTGATACCACTGTTAGGAAATGCTCATATTTTAATTTTAGATTAATTACAACTAATTAATCACCATTAACAACAAGCAAATCAATAGATCTAGTGCTAAAGCAATCACACATCATGAGAAAAGGGATTGAATCATTACCTCTCCTTGAATCGTATCAAAGAGGTTAGATCCAATGCGTAGGAGCCGGTGGCGTGCGTGCTCCGCCTCCTCCACCACCAATAGTCGCCTCTAGCCCACCAAGGACCCACCACCAAGCTCAAAGAGAATGCTAGTTCTCTTGAACCTCTTGCTAATCACCTTGCTTCTCTACTTAACTATTTAATGGAGAGGAAGAGAGGTGGGGTGCTCAACACATGAGCTTGGAAGAGAGAAAAGAGGGGCAGCTAGGAGGCGCATGAGATGAGAGAGAATGACGGCTAGGGTTTCCTCTTGGAGACCCCCTTTATATAGCCAACAACTCTCATCCACCTTTCATACTATTTACAAGTATGCCATCCACCCTAAGAGGCCACCTAATGGGCTTTCTTGGGCCATCTTAATAAAAGGCCTTTATTCATTAATTCACCAATTAATGAATCCCCTTTAATTCTCTTTATTCTTCCTTAAATCGGGCCTTTAATTAACCAATTAAATAGAAGCCCAATTAGCTCAAACTAATTAAAGTAAGTTGAACATAATTAATTATTAACTCATTAATAATTAATCTATGATTAGCTAATGCATTAAATTATTTCCATATGATCCTTTTAATTTAATTAATTATAACGGTTCATAACGGTATATAATTAATTAATTAACTTATCACATTTCACAATACACATTATTGTGAATAAACAATAAATGCACCAAGTGGTTAGAATCCTATTTGTGCGACCCTATTTGAGGATTTATACTATGTTGGCCATGGAAATAAATCGTTATTTATTTCCAATAATCATAAGCGGTATCTAGCAACACGTTATGATTTCCAATTCGTATAAATAATGTACCGTTACAATATCTCAATCCTGCATAAGAAATAAAAGTATTTCTTTGTCTGATTCTTATGTCACATGATATCCTTGTATAATCCAAGATAGGAATGTGTCATTCTTGCAGATTATACATTTTTTGATCTAGAGTTGATTGTACATGTTGGCCAACCAATCCAACTCCATCAAGGGGCCCAAACAGATATCATCACTCATTAAGTATATTAATGAGGGACATACGGTTTTCTTGATGAACAACTTTTCCCCGCACAATTCAAGAGAACATAAATAAAGTCCTTATAGCAGCCTTTATCAGGAATCAACGTTAGACGATATTTATTGAACCTATCCTCATGTGGAAAAGCTGAGCATCTCAAACTTAGAATCAACAACATATGAAATAAACAATGACACATAACACAATCCATATGTTTATTTCATTTGGGTCAAGTCCTGTACTATGTTCCACAACATATACATATGCAATTAAGTTGGTAACTCCTTACCTATGATTTGTAGAACTTAATCATCGCTTAACTTGCATACTAATCTTTTATGATAATTAATGTTCCTTGTTAATTATCAAGATTATGGACGATTTAGATTTATTATTGTCATCCTAATGAATGATCCACAGAGATCCACAATTCAGATCCTCAACCTGAATGATCTGTCAATAATAAACTCTAGGAACAAATGATCAAATATCATCATTAACATAAACTAAGAAAATAAGTCATTAAATATTGACTTCTAGGACATAACTCCAACAATCCTATCTAGCTCTCCATCTAAAACACTCAATTACTAAGCGGACATGAGTCATTCAACAACCGAACTTGTTCTATATTTTAGTGGTAGTCTCTTCTGAGCGAGTTATTTACGAACTAGATAAGTATGCCAATTGTAAAAACAATCGCACAAGAACTTCAAATTAAAAATAATCTTCACTTCAATATGACTTCATTCTCCATTTTAAAAAGAAAACAAAAAGTGAGCTATCATCATCCCAACCCGAAATATAACATATTTTATTTCACTTGGAGGAGTTCAATCTTATCAAAATCATAAAATTTGAGTTAAAAAGTTTATATCTGTTATCTATATATAAATAAGTTTTATGAGAGGTTTAACTTGAACCTTTTTTTTTTTTGATAAGTCAATAATTTAAATTTATCTAAATCAATTTCAACACATGCATTTATGAGGGAAAGCAGTAAGAATTCAGAAAATTTATTTTCTATTACCTCATTGGGTTTATTTTAAATTGAATTTGCATACAAATTATAGCATTCAAACAATTAAATTGATCACTTTATCGGATGTTAAAAAAAATTGTCGTAATGACATTTTTTATAGTTTTAGAAATACGAATTTGATTATTGTTGTTTGAAAAAAATTCAAAACTGTATCAAATATAATATTTTAATCTCAGGAAAAATCTGTGATAATCTACTTCACATGTAGAGTTAGGACTAAATAAACGTTTAAATTAATTATTCAGAAAGTAATTTATAATTATATACAAATTGAATATAAAATGGATGCAATGATCCTATTTGGATGAAAACAATTATAACATTTAGACAAAAAAAAAAAAAAGATAACTTCAATTGAATAATTCTAACCAGATGTACATTGAAGTTAATAAATCTGTGATGAAATTAGCCCCGAGCTAAATTTTCTAAAAAAAATATTAAGATGTATAGTGTTGTAGAGGAATGGCGAAAAATAAAAAGTATGTGCATAATATTTCATCGGAGAAAATCTAGGTGGAATCTTAGTTCGGCGAAAGTATGAATGAACCCCACCAAAAAAATTTCTCAGTAATAAAAGCACTTTTGTTTTTTTTTTTTTTTTTGAAAAATGGCCCATGGGCACTCATTCATTAAACAAGATCACCTTTTAAGTCTTACAAATTTTTGCGCATAAAACATAAAAAAACCCTGGCATCAAACTAAAAAACAATACCCATCTACTCCAAAACTGAAACTAAACATACTAGTAACCTACCAGAACCGTAATAAAACCGACTTAAGAAAATAAAATAAAAGCTTACAGTAAAACCGTAAAACAGAAAATCCTATTGCCAGGGTTGAAAAAAGTAACAAAACAAATTAAGGAGGTGCCTTTGCACTCTTTGAAAAAAAATTTCATCAATCATCCTGTCAATTTTTGCCTGTTGTTGTAAAGCCATAAGCATCTGCCCCTATAGTTGATGTTATTTCTTCTTGCTAAGTTTGCTAGACCATGAGATTGGTGCACCGCCTCCCTTTTCACATGATGAATTGTAGCCATTCCCTGGTTCTCTTCATAATTGTTCTTTGCACTGCATTGAAAGCCCTCCATGATGGCAGCTCCGACATGTCTGCCTGTTGAATTGCTTGTACTAGGTTTAAACAATCAGAGAATAACTGTACCCGTGAAAGCACTTTTGTTAGGCGACTGAACTATGAAGAAATTAGTTGTTTGACCAGAATTTAAAAGGATCAGATTGCCTAAGCATTCCTTTACATTTTTATAATTGAGGCGATCGTCTTACTTCCTTTTAATTTGCACTTTTTTGCATATATTATTCTAAAATATAACCAACCTTAACACAATAAGGAGACATACTTAAATTCTTAATAATGGGCTATTGAAGACGGAACCGTATCCTCTACCCATCTCATTGAGATGGGTAGAGTGCCCATCTCTCGATCTCAACCGTCTGATTTAATCTCAACGGTTAAAAGGAGCCCCGTGAATTTCATCACTCCCGAAAAAAAATTATTGGCTCGAAAAAAATGAACCGTCGAGATTAGATCGGACGGTCTTGATGAGATGGGCACTCTACCCATCTCAATAGAGATGGGTAGAGGATACTGGTCCTATTGAAGACACGCTTTATCGTAATAGTGTCGTTTGGATGGCAATGGAATTGGCCAATTCTCGGAATTAGCAATTTCATTCCTAAAATTTTCATCCAAACCATTTTGGAATAGCCAATTTTATTCCTAACACAATTTTCAATAACATTCTTCCCAATAACACTTTTCCCTCTATTTTTCACACTTCCCAACGCTATTCCTAAACTCACCATCCAAACAACATTTCCAATTCCCGAAATAACCAATTCTCACAATTCATGTGAATAGTATTTTTTCCTAAATTTATGCTATTCCTACCCTATTCTTTTGTAGTCTTGTTCCTGACCGTTTCAAAATTATATAGTACGCATAATTAGAGGATGAAGACTGAAGAGACGTGTCGTTTGTTTCTTTCTTTCTTTGATGGAAATTGAGAACGAATGGGCGGAGCTGTTTTTGAAATTTTGCCTATGAATTAATTGCGATATCTAACAAAGTCCCTTTTTCAAGGACAAAGAACAGTTTCAATTAAATAGACTCTCAGCTCTTGTAGGGAAATGGCACAAAATATGAGGACCAATGCCCTTTGAATTGGATATACCGGGCCTAAAATAGGTTTAAAGCTAGAAAAAATGATTTCGGGGCTTACAATAACAAATTCCCATCTCAACTGAAAAGAAATTAGAAATGGACGTGCAATGTATGCATTTCTGGCTACATTTTTTTTTGTTAAAAAATGTACTCTGATAAAAAAAATATTTATCATGCATTTTTATATTTTAAGGGAAAAAATACAAACATATTTTTGGGGCACATATTTCATATCGCTTTCCTAATCGCTCTATAATACTAGTTTGAAATTTAAGGTACGTTGATGTTATGCAGTGAGAATTTTTACATATCAAAAGACTTTTTTATTTTAATTTTCGCATGCACTTTAATTTCGAAAAAAGTTAAATTACAAAAACCACCATTTTTATTTTAAAAAAAACGATCTCAAAAGAATAAACTAAACAAACGAAAAAAAAAAAAAAAAAAAAAGACATACACTGATCCGTGGATCTAACACGGACGGCCCGTTTATATTGGAGAGGAACTTAATACAGGCCGCGTAATCAGAACTAATCCAAAGTCCAAAACTTAGATAAATGGGGCCCTGGACAACAAGCAGCTCGCAAAATTGCATATGTGATATTGTATCACATCCGAGGTGAAATTCTCTCCCCCCGCTCAAATCCTGTGCAGATTAGCCTTCTTAATTATTGTAAAATTCGTATTAATTTCATTTTCAAATTTAAACTCTCTTACAAGAGCGCAAATCCGTGCTAAAACGAGAGTTGTTTCCCTCGACACTCTACCTATTCCTCTTTTCTTTTTCTTTGTTGGCTACAACACCTATCGAGACTCGAGAGAGATTCCCAAATGGCAAATCTAGTTTTGAAATGGAGATGTCATATATTTTGTTTTTATTAATGCTCAAGGAGGACATAACTTGAGTTCCTGGGTTGGAGATTTAATTAGCAATAGCAATGAAGGTCCTGCGTTATCAGAGTACTATGTTTGATTTCTATTTCTATTTTGAATTGTAAAAACATATTTTGTTCGGAAGTTCCTTAAGTTAGTTAATTTATTTTTGCTTATATATTGTTTCCACAAATTGGATAAATTTGTAAAAATCGTTTTCTCTGTGGACTGGAAATATATAAAATATAATGAGATGCACATGTCATCGTATTGTTGTTGTTATAGAAAATAAAAGGCCAACGGCTTTTCTTTGAAAAGAATATTGCAGAAAATGAACAAAGACCCGCCTGTTTGACGGACCTCCTAGTTATTATATAAGAAGAAAAAAGATGGGAAAAAATTAAAAAATTAAGTAAACTTGACACGCCATCCATTGATCCAAGTGCAAAGAGCAGTCACTGAAAGCCTGAAAGCTACACTTCACCGAACAGTTGTAACTCTCCCATGAGACCACGGTGACCACCAAAGTTAATAATCTAACACTTGTCATGAGAGAGAATTAAAAAAGTCGAGTCAAGCCTCGGTGGACTGAACTGCTAAGAAGAAAATTGCGGGCCACTTTATAACCCCTGTTAGTTTAAAGTCACCTTTTTTTTGGGTTTTGTTTCGTTTGTTATTGATACCCAATTATTTTTTTTTTCCTATGATGACAAATCTTCATAATTTTATTCCACCAAAGACAGACCTTCAATTATGTCATGGTAATCAACTTAATCATTAGTCCAGTAATCGCCAAACCGTTCTAAAATTTTCTTTTCCTTTTTAGTTAAGAGACGGGTACATGTTCTCTATCCATTAATACTATCAAATCAATTTCAATTTTTATATGTTCTCTCTGTATTATTTTTAATATCCGCCAAAACGTCTAATCATGCAGAGTGTATTGTCATTGTGCTTGAATTGATAAACAAATTACGAAATTAGCGGTAACCATCTATGTCAAGAGATCATATGCTTTTTAGGGTTGATACTAATCACAATTCACAAGTGCCAAAAGGAGATAAGGCTTCTGCCACCGAGGATAATGATAGAAATATAAAATAACAATGATAACACATACTCTAGAACCAGCTAGACAAAAGTTCAAACCACCAAAGTTCTAGATAATATAATTTACACAATTGATAGAACAATCATAGTTCATAAAACCGGAAATACAAAACATCACCTCAAGGGACCACAATAAAGCCTTGATGATTTAAAGGATAAGAAAATAGATGTAGTCATGTAGACAACAAGCGCTACCAACATAGTAAGACAAGGTGGCATTGGCCAGAACAGCGATACATTTTTTTAAAAAAAAATTTATCGGCTCTTGAATGGGATAGCTCTGATCACAATTACGTGGTAGATAGCAGCCAGCGCAGCTCCGATGAATGGACCCACCCAGAAAATCCACTGAAAAATAGATCACAACAAGAAAAGGATTAATTTTCAAACTAACAGTTGATTTTCCTTTTACCAGTAACTAAAGAGCTTATGATGGATATGTTGGGTAGAGGAATTTTTATGTCAAATAGAAAGAATTTGTTAGAGATTTTATATGTCCAATAAAATGCTATGGCAACTGTGTTATCTTTTTGTTTGGCGTTTCTGTTTTTTCCTTTTCTGGTGATAGATGGGATCCTTTTCTGGTGATAGATGGGAGAAAAGGTACTCCCAAATTGCACAAATGTTGTAAACAATACAAGTCACCTCTATAAAGTTGGATTTCTTAGAATGCGCAAATAGTGCTGACATTATAGGTAGGGGCTTGTATCAGGTGTGTGTGTGTGTGTGTGTGTGTTGTGAAAATACTATTATACAAAATTTGCATTTTACCATATCATCCCAAGCATGGTCCTTGTTGTAAATTATGGCGGCGCCCAAGCTCCTTGCTGGATTGATACCAGTACCAGTAATTGGGATGGTAGCCAAGTGTACTAGAAAGACTGCAAACCCAATTGGCAGGGGTGCGAGGATCTACACCAGAAAGTAAAACACAATTCAATACATTAATTAAAATGACGAGCAAATATTTGCTCGAAGAATAATTGACCTTAATGCAGTAAATATAGTTCAAAGCTCCAAAGTCCCTTTGTGCGATACAATTCAATAAAACCCAACATTAATAATACCAGTACCAAAGAAAAATAAACCTAAAAGTTTATCTAAATGCAATATGTACTCTTGAAATTTTACGAATTGTGGTGGTCCTCCAAGCTGACTTGCTACTTCAAGTTTATTTGAATGTTATGTTAGCGTGAACAGATTATACTGATACTTAAAAGCCACCACTTACAGGCACATGAGAGTCCCTAGCATTCCTCTTGGCATCAGTTGCAGAGAAGACGGTGTACACCAAAACAAAGGTACCGATGATCTCAGCACCCAAACCAGACCCCTTGGTGTACCCAGGGTTAACCACATTAGCACCACCGCCAGTGCTTTGATACAACCCCTTCTGATATCCCTTCACAACTCCGGCTCCACATATAGCACCGAGGCATTGCATGATGATGTAAAAGACAGCCCTTGTGAGAGAGAGTTTTCGTGCGAGAAATAGACCGAAGGTCACAGCTGGGTTGATGTGTCCACCTGTAGAGATAATAGTTTAATTTAGATTTTCAAAGGGTTTTTCAGAAACAAAAAACATTTAGCTACAAGATAAATTATTTAAAATTTGTTCTCCTAAGTTCTATGATAAGTATTCTGTTTTTGAATTTGGTACAAATGTACAACTAAAAAATCAGCATGGCTTGCTGCTCCTAAGATTATTCAAATAATTGTGGGGATCAGTTTCTTACATCATTTAAACTGAGCTTTCCATTCGAAATTGTGTTCACAATTTTTTTCCAAAATAACAAGAATTAATTTAGGTTTAGAAAACTAGTGAATAATTCAGGTACTAAATTGCCAAATTAAAGGGCCAGGTAAGCACCACAATTGCAATATTTACTAAAAAGCAACAAAACACCATCTTAATTAAACCCAAAAAAAAAAAAAATCAGACCTGAAATTCCAGCAGTGCAGTAGACCAAAGCAAAGATCATGCCACCAAAAGCCCAAGCAATCCCTTGAATACCAACAGTGGCACACTTGGAGTTGGAGTTGTTAACCCCCATGACAGTCAGAATAGTGATGTACAGAAACAGAAAGGTGGCCATGAACTCGGCGATGCCGGCACGGTAGAAAGACCAAGAACCCAACTCTTCGGGCTCGAAGAATGGAGCTGGTGGTGGCTCCTTGTAGTCTTTCCCTTCATCCTGGCTTTGGGCAGCCGTGCCGATTGGCTGCCTCTCGGAATATTTGTTTGCTCCCAGACGAACATCTTCTTCCTTTGCTTCCATTTTTGGTTAGAATTCTCTTTGATTGTTTCCTTTTTTGTTTTCTAGGTTTGGGTTTTTAGCAGAGAAGAGGAGGGTTTGTGGGGGTGGCAGTGGAAATGAAATGAGAGTGGATTTATAGTACTGAAGGGAAGGGGATGAGGAAAATAGATCAATGATTAATGATGTAATTTTGAGCTAAAGTCCCTCTAGAAAACGATATTTGTAAGTTTGTCTAGTGGGGTTCAAATTTTCGTGTTTTTTTTGGAATTTTTTTTGGTGATATTGAATTAATTTTTAAACAAGTTGTCCGATTGAAGAAATTTTTCAATATTGAAAAAAAAAACGTAACATTGTCGTCTTTTTTTTATCATGGTTTCTCCAATTTTCATGTCTCCTAATTTATTTATTTATTTTTTATAATTTTAAAGGAACTGGCATTGTCATTGCCTCTTTAATTCCAGCGTCTTGCTACCTGTTTTTTTTTTTTTTTTTAAGTAAAATCACAATTAGTGTAACGTACGGTATTAAATCTCATATTATATTTATTGATAATGGCTTAATTTGATCATTTTGATAATCATTCAAAATATATTAATATTTTGATACTTGTCATTTGAAATATGATCGATAACATACACAATGTATACAAAAATAACATAATTTCATGCAAGTTTGCTTGCTTACCCACAAAACATAAATTTTGCAACAATCCGAATTAATAATATTTGAAACTTAAATTGCATGTTATTTGATACATAACTAATTTTAAACATATATTGTGAATATGAGATCCCCCCCCCCCCCCCCCAATCTTATTATGCTCCTGTAGCACAAATTTAGAACTTCCATGGTCATAGATGAAATTGTTCCAATCTCAGATAGAAAATTGTAAACACAGCCTATTAGTAGTTACATGATGCTGTCTTTTATACTATTTCATGATATGGACTAGTATAAAAGACAAATAAATATGAGCCTTAAAAGAATTCCTTAATTTATTTGCCAAGAGAGCCTTGTGATAATTGGGTTGTTTAGGAGAGTGTTCTGGAAAGCGCTTCCGCCAGTAGAGATCAACAACCCATTTTCCTGTGTTAGCTACATATGCGTCCTTCCGTATTGCATTCCACTGACGATAATATCGAAAGGAATAGAGAAGCGAAGTAGAAAACACCACATGATTTTATAATTAGAGTGTGCCACAGAAGATAAAGACAACAATGGGGCCAGCATGGTCGGTTTATTTGGTCTTATCCTTTGTGAGACCTTACCATTGTCTAGTGCAATATTCTCTTGTCCAATCACTTTCAATGTGAGCTAATTCATTATTACTAGGCTTTTTTTTTGCTCTGTTTTTTTAAATTGTTCATGACCAGATAAAGTCCAAGAGATTAGTGTAGAAGATTATACAAAAACGAGGAATGACATGTACCAACGCATTTTATGCAAGGTTTTGCTCTCCGAAATTCTGTTTCAACTTCCAATGCATGCATTTTTCTGTTCATGCACAGAAGAGCTGTTCGAAGCTCTTGTATTATCTATGAATGGAAGTTTTGTTTGTGTTTAGCAATTATTTTAGTGCATATAATGCTATGTTGATTAAGAACTTTGTATGGTGGTATATTTGCCATATCTTGTAAACAAAATATTTTTGAAATTTAAAATATAATTAAAATCAATGAAAAAGGTTATCCAGAATTAAGAAATTAACAGGGTTATTTTCATTTTTTAAAATTACGGAACTTATATCCAGTTGAAGAAAATTATGAATTAAATCTGATTTGGCCAAAGAGTAATTACAGGCTTTTGGAAAATGGGAATTCAACATCCCTTGTGCATAATAAACCTTTTCCAGTCCTAAAAAAGTAAAAACTAAAAGCATATCTCTTTCTCTGTTTTAAGTTTTAATGCTTAATTGCTTATAGCGAGGCTTATAACGGAGAAGAAGTTTGCTATGCTGAAAGGTTTGTGGCTCTGTGCTTAAATTTCTGTTTGTTTGAATGGCATCTTTTTCAAACGGTTAGAAAACAGAACTTTGTATAGTGGTACTTCCAATCCAAAGCCTGACAAGCTGCACCGGGGGGAATTCAGATCAGCTGTCGTGCGGCACAGCTTGTAGCGCGGGCTGTGGGCCGTCTGATCTGAATCTGATGGATAAGGGAGCCCTGTGAATCTAATAGGCCCGAAAAAATGAACCGCCCGATCAAAATCGAACGACTCGTGAGGTGCGCTACACGCGTGCCGCGCGACACAGGATCCGGATCCCACTGGGGGTGCATCACTGTGCAAAGGGGGGAACTTTCTCTGTGTGCACTTCTTAATTATCAGTTATCCCATGTGCAATGGCGAAGCTAATGACTGAATAAATTCTAATTGAAAAACTATTTACTAATTATTTACGTCTCATTTTGGCTATCTAAAAGTTTTAAATTAAGTTTTATATTTGAAAATATAATATTACAAGCATGATCTATACAATTATATGTAAGGACATAACAATAATTAAATTTGATTTATGCTTTACTTTTTATCAAGTGCTTTAAAATTTCAACGGTCCAAAAATTAGCCGTTCGTCATGCATCATCAAAATTAATGAAAACATTGCCAACATTGTAAAAACAACCGTTATCAATTAATAAATCCTCTATTTTTATTTGCTTTTGTGTTTACAAAAGTAATAGTAATATTTCAGCTTTTAAATATTTGACAATATTTTGTCTGATTTTTCAAACGTATGCATTTAGATCTATATTCTTAAAATTTTTAGCACTCCTCCACGAGTTGTTTTATCTTATTTGATCTGCATCATGATATGTACATATAGTTAAAATTTATTATATATTGCCAAAAAAATTAAAAGCATAGACTATGGAACGTTTCATGCAATGAACACTAATAACTTAGACTGAATTTCACGACCATGTCGATAATATTTGATGTTTTTTATGGTTGAATTTTCAAAAATATAAAAAATGAAAAACATTTTTTTTCCCTGAACAATGAATATTAATTCGATTTTTTTATTACTTTTAAAGATAAGATGGACGTTAAATTCTCTAATTTATTATAAGATATAAACATTTACCTCTAACTAGATTTCGAATCAACGATCTTCATTCAAAGTCTGTTCATTGTCACGATTCCAATGGCTAATTTTTTTGTGAACGTACGATATTGTTTGATGTACTTCACTAAAATGCACATAATCGGTTTTGACGATTTTAGACTTGTTCTTAGTCAATTTCATCATCTACTCATTTAAATTTAGTTTGGGTACTCCGAACCCATAAATTTTTCATGAAAATAATAATGTATAAAATTTATTACTTCTAAAATTTTGTGTGATCTATTTTAAAGGCTGAAGAAACAAATTAAAATATTCAAAGTAGAATCCATCGGATTCTCTTGGGTTCTCTCACTTACGTGTCTACAAAGAGAACCAATAAAGTTCTCTGCCATCGAGATCAGTAATATATTGGAAAAGAAAAAGAAGTTCACTGCTGCCTACTTGTTTTTCAACCAGAAACTAGAAAGTACGACAAAAGTTGCAAAGACGTCCTCCTTTCTATTAACTTTATTGTAAGGGGAACACGATCATTTTCTAAAGATAGCCCTCCTTTCTTTAAATTTTTTCCTAATGTAAGCGCGATAATATTTCTGTTATAACAATTACAATAGTGGATTTTGGAGCGTGTTAGTGTATTGTTGTAATCTATGGTATTAAACAAGTTGCGCGATACAGATTTTCTTCGTGCAATATTTGAGATTCCATGGGAAAATAAAAGAAAATAAGAAAGAGACGTAGCATTTTAAGTAACTTAAGTTTTTTTTTTTCACGAGAAATTTCACGATACAGATTTTCAAACGTGAAATTTGACAATATTTGAGATTTCATGGGAAAATAAGAGTAATACTAATTAATTCTGGACCTCCAATAAAAAAAAAATTCTGAAAAAATAGTTAAATTTTTTGTCTTCAAGATAATTCAATATGAAGATCATATTGAGATGTTCATATCAATCATTTTAAATTTTAATAGTTGAGACTAGACTCGTTTGTGTTGTCAAACGCATTAGATTCTAGCATTATTCGAAAAATAACACAAAATAAGAACCGCTAAACATTGCATGCTTATTTGATTCTCTGAAACCACTGCTAGGTGAAAACTCTCGCCATTAGAGTAAAATTGCATATTATTAGAACTAGCAAAAGATGCTCTCAATATGTGAGCAAATAAAGAAGTAAATAATGTTACATGTGGATATCTTTCTGAAAAAATAAATTATTTAAATACTACTTGGCTCTTTTTTGTCAAAGGATCTAACCTTTTATTTAAAATCAACATCTAAACCACATGTCAGACCACACACACATCAATGATCCATAATTAATATAACAATTATTTCCACCCTTTAATGAAATTGTTCCGATTTTTCATGGGTGCTTTTATAAGTAGTATAGATTAGTAGAATTTTTATTGTTTTATTTTATTCTTTTGTTTTAAGTTTTTAAAGAAAAGGAGAAAAACTTTCTCATCATTTACCCTTTTTAAGAAAAGAGGATTAGGCAACTTAATGATAAGTGCCTTGTGGGTCCTATGTCTTAATTACAATTTAGACTAACCTCCTTTTTGTTGCATACCACATATCATGATTTCTCGCTGGATCCCACACAGCCAGCCTTAGAAATCAAGCAAAGGTAATGATCCTAATTATTTGTTACATACAAAAATGAATTAGATTAGGCAAGATAATATTTTTTTAAAAAAGACAAGATAATATTTAAAAAAAAAAACGGTCTAAAATTTTCCACTGAACGAAGGAGATTTTGGACAGCTACCTTAACCGCCAAATCGTTTATAATATGCCACGTGTCACGTCTACATCAGTTAACAAACTGTCCATTGCTGTACTGCCACGTAATATTCTGACTTTTGCGACTTCTATATGCACGTTTATCTGCTGCTCTTTGATTTGCCGGATTTTCTTTTTTAGAAAATTTTGATATGCTAGACTAGATGAGCTCTAATTTCTAACCACATTTAATGAAACTTTCATCTTTAGGGCAATCTAGGACATTAAATGCACAATTTCAAAGGTTGATATGATCACTGCTAGCCATATTGGGCGAAGTATACAATATTTAGTTTTAAAAACTTGATTATCATTAGGTAACCACTTGGATTAAATTTGTGAAAAACTTAAGTTACTAAATACTACCGATTAAACTCATCTATTAGTAGTATACAATTAGAAAGGAAAAAATCGATACAATTTTAAACACTTTTCATTGTTAACGAAATACAACAATAAGACATATTTCTAATTTATAAGAAGTATGATTGGTTCATGACAAATTATGACGAAAAGTTGACTAATCTAATTTACTTTAAGTAATGAATTTGCAAGTTTAAAGAAAGGGAAAAAGGATAACATATATATTTACATGATTTAACACTAAATTTATCGAGAAATTGTTAAAATGAATTTCAAAGGGATCCCGATTTTTTTTTTTAATAGAATCAGAGGAGCAGAGAGCACTTCATTTTCCTATCGAATAGAAATACAATCCCAAAATATAGTTTCTCTGCTGCTTATATCTAGCTATTCTATCCACGCGCCAGGTCAACACAAATATATTCATGTTAACTGCTGTTGATTAATGAAAGTTTCTGTTCCTTGAACTACTAAAGTTACTTGTTATTTGTGGTAACCCTGTTTGACACCAATCGATATTAATATTGTCTTGGCTGTGGTGGATACTGGTAGATAAATACGTTAATTTGTTGAGATGCATTGGTTATTTCTTTCGAGTTGTATCTAAATCTTATTCACTGTGGCACATATTATCGTTTACAACATCCTAAAATTGATACATCCGTCTTTAATGTTAGTACAAAGATAGAAATAATATATCACCTTTATTTAATATTCCTGAATATATATTATTGCAGCATGTTTTTTCGGTGATACACACATCTACTCGTCCAAACAAAGTGGTCTACTTCTTTCATTCTTTGGGCTCAGAACCCAAAGAGTCGATAAATGTCAACAGTTCAACACTTTCTCTCTTTTCATATTTTCAAACTAAAAAAGTGATAATCTCAAATTTTCTATGGGGTTATTCAATAAATGCACGAGGAAGATCTGACTCTGACAGAGTCATAAACCTTTCTTAGCATTGAGAAATACCCTTGATTATTAATCAAAAGAGGAATTATTTTCTTTGTCAAATTTATATTAGCCCAAAATGCAATGCTATCCTAAAGAAATTAAGACTATGTAAGATGATAAATTTTGAGGATAATGCTTAAAATTAATAATAAATTGCTGATGTGATATTAATGTTGTGCTATCTATTGGGCAATGCTATCCTCCTGTCTATTTTTTTTTTCTGTTCTTTTTCACCCAAAAGGAAACATTAACTGATAGTCAAATTGTTTTTAGATATTCAAGGTTGCGAGATCCAAGTCAAATTACAGTGTAATTCGTTTTTCTTAAATTTTTTTAATCTCATCTCAATAGATGTCACTCTCCCTCTTCTCGCAAGTCCTGGAACTCAATGTACTCTCACGTAGCATTAGATGAAAGCATTGAATATTTTTAAGCAAGCCTATCACTGTCAAATGCGACTACTAATTTCTAATGACGTAATCCTCAGTTAAAGCCAACCAGAAGGAACCAAACTAGCCGTGTCTTTGTTTTTGTCAGAGGTCCTCTCCACCTCAAAAGTTAGAAAGCAATACTTCAGGCTGTAAGTGTAGCATTCATACAAAATTAGCAGCACATGATTAAGAGCTCACGGTACAACTTTAGAATTCACATGCATAGATTATACTAACAACCCAAAAGGACCTAATAAATTACATTAACAAAGGTTAGTCCACAATCAAACACATATCAAAGACAGTCCACCTAACTAACACTATAATTATTTATTATATATTGATACCGCAACGGTACACTTGAAACAACTCACGACATCCAAGTTTTACAATCACTGCTATATGCAAAACATGTTACAAGTCTACCGACTACTCGGTTGTGGTTGCTTGAGGGTGACAGTGCATATGAGTGCAAACCCTATGAGGCTCCCCTCTTGTCCAAAGGTTTTTCAGTTCACCCCTTTTTCGCCCTAGGGCTAAAAAGGTACCTGTAGATGGGTTTACAAAAGACAAAAAGAAGAAATCAGCATTTTGTTTACACAAAAGCAATCAGTCTTTCTGGTCTTTTTTTAGTGGATATAGAACTTGCCTAATGTGAAAGGAACTATATACAGAAGAGCTGGTTGTCCATGGCCATCCATAAGGTTCAAGGCTACATATGTAACGAGTAGACCTACAATAAAAGTACTCAGCAATATTAGCTTCCAATAGTTAATCTGACTTTCCGGAACTTGAAAAATTCTATTTTCAATTAGCTTCAAGTAGTCAAACTAATTAGGCATGTAAATGAAAACCTATACAGCTTTATCACAAGCATCAAAAAGGAAAGAAAATGACGCGTCTTACCAGACCCATAAGCCACCATTGACCACAGGAAATAACCACCACGCAAATTTTTCTTGGCAGCCCAATCATACCTGAAAAAGCAATAGTAAGTTCTAGACTATTTCAACCCTGCCCATTAATTCTATATGAATTTACAAGTCACTGTCTTTGTACACTTGTTGCTTTATCTTCCATTTAAATATAATTCAGTTTGGTATATCAGATTCTCAAAGCCATGCCCTGAAGCAAAAGTATGTCAAAATAACAGCAGGATATAGAAATAATGGGTCCAGTGCTTGAAGTATATTTTCATGAAGCAAACTGTTTGGTCAGAGGTTCAAATTACTTCTATTAATTACTTCATTGTTCCGAGCTCTTTCTCCACAAATTTCGAGACAATGGGTAAATGACTTTAAATTGGTTTGTTCTCATTTCACCACTATAGCACAATACAAGATTCAAGAGAACAGGAAAATATTTTCCTTCTACAATTCTAGCACTACATTTACAACAACTCACGTAATATTTAAGTAAATATTCTCAAAGGAGACTTAAATAGAAGAATGACCTTAGGGCAAAGGCAATTAACAAGCCAGGAAGAAGGATGTCACCAAAACCAATGATACTGTAACCACCCCATGGGTCGAACATGCGTGGAATCTTCAGCAACATTGGCACCCCATCCTCATCCGTCTTATCACCTCTTGCTACCTTTTTAAAATTTAAAATTATTCAAGTAATATCATTGGAAAGTGCTTTGCAATGACAATTGCTACATCGATGCCAGTTCTATACTTACCACAATCATGACACTTTCATGAAACCACCACTTGGAGACAAAAACCCAGAAGATGTCATATAAAAAGGCACAGCCTAACAGCACGGATCCAACCTGTACATAACAAAATAAAATCAAAATCTTTGTTTTAAGGATTACATTGAAAGACATTGAGGTTTAGTTTCATGAATCAGAATTGATATTACCTTGAGATTAGGTACCCTGACAATTTGCAGAACTGTGATAATTAAAGCAATACCCTGCAAAGCATAAACTTATTCGTGAACCATAGTTATAATCACATAAGTTCGATTGCAGTCAACTAATGTGGTTATTACAAGGTAGATAACAATCATGACCAACACCAAAAGACGCAACAAGAGTTGCCAGACCTTTTTCGTGGTTGATAGGTATTGCGTTAGATATCTAAGTAAGTAAATTTATACTTACCAATACAACTGCTCTTTCGATGTTTTGCTAGATAAGAATTTTGACACAAGGGCTAACATAGCATGATTACCAGGATATCTTGACCAATCCAAGCAAAGGAGAGACGGCGATATATTGCCCACAGAACAGCAAAAACAATGCAAAATGGCGAGACAGCCAGTGTTAGGTAAGAAACAGCTCCAAAGAAGGGAACCTTTACAAAAGATTCTCCGGTATGCTTAAACCACCTGAAAAGGGAAAGGACATGAAATTGAATGAAGTTGGAGGTTCACAGATGCCATGTTAATTTTGAAAATTAATTCAAAAGGAGAAAAAGGGATCTTGGTTAAACATACAATGATAATAAAGCCACCAAACAAGTTTGCAAGCCCTGCACAGAAGGTAAGGTTTATAAGAAAAATATCAACATTTCAAAAACAGAGGTAATAGATATGAAAAAAAAAAAAACAAATACCATGTTTAATTAGCAATAGAGGAACTCCATAGCATAAAAAAAATGACAAAAGGTGCAGGAAACAAAATTATGAAGGGAAAGTCAAAGTAGAGAAAAAAACCTCGACTCCACCTATGCAGAATAAGACAACCAAAAGTTCCACAAACCAATAGGACATTAGCTTGTAAAGGAGAATCAGGAAAAAAGATGCCGCTACAACAAATAATATAGCAGATAACGTATTTATATCAACAACACCACTCCCACCAGTAGCTTGCGCATTAACAAGAGCAGCTTCATGGCCATCCTTTCAAAAACAAAGAAGAAACAAGCAATCAGCATGTCAGGAATAAACAAGAAAGGGAAACTCTTTTTAAAAAGAAGAACATAAAGCCATCAAACTACTATAAGACAGAGTAATAACCTTGAGTAACTTCTCATGCTCAATGGAAGCTTCTCTAGCGCTACAAGCTGACCAATAGGATGCACACAGAATGGTGCCCACAGCCATCAGCCAAAGAAACACCTCAGCTGTATCTACTGCTGGGCGTTCTGGAGAATACAGCTGAAGGGATACTGCAATAAAGTATACATGAGCTTGCTTGAACTAAAAATATTCTCATTTTCTTGTTTAAGATATATCCTAGGAAGTTCTCTCTTGATCTCTCTGGAAGCATGATAACAATGTCATCTGACCATGATTGTTAGTTCATATAAACCAGTAAGAGTTCAACAGTGATTATTGAGGTCTGAAATTTCTTGACCAGAAATGGTAGTTACACCAGAACGAAGGCAGTCCACATAATACAAAACTCACTGTGTGTCTTACTCCTACCCTTTTGGCGACAGAATCAAACAATATGTAACCCTTGATATTCAGTTTCCAGGCCCTCTCTAAATCACCTGAACTGTTCTCCCTCTCCCATTTGGTTTCACTTCCCATAACATTTTTCTTGTGAATTATAATAATAAGAAATAATGGAGGATTGTAATTTTTTACAAACGCAAGCAACTATAACCTGAGTTAAGGACAAATTTGTATTCAGAAGCTTCACTGACTTTGCTATGCTACATAGACAGAAATGTGAAAGAAAATGGGCTGTTAACTATAACCTGAGTGGCCTTCCTTAAGTAGTTTCTCTAAACTGATACCAGCATCTTTCGGCAGCATAACTGCGGCTATATTTATGTTCAGATCTGTTTCGTTTTGGTCGCAGATCATCTTGTAAAGTTCTGTGTATACATGTCCATTGAAAATACTACAAAGGTCAATATTCAAGAACTGCTAGTCAAAATTACCTAAAAAGTGCAGAATGATTGCTGTATGGTTCAGTAGTAATACCATCACTGTATATAATATAGAGGGAAATATCACAAAATCCTGGTTCCAGTTTCATACTCTTTCTGTCTCTCTCTTTCTCACACATGCACACAGACACAGACACACACACACACACACACAAACACACACACACTAATGCAAGCACACAAAGAGAAGCAAAACAGTGTTGATTTTATTTGGTAATGTGCAGTCTCAAAACCTTGCCAGCTGGAGTTTCGAAAAACAAAAGACAGGCCACACCCAGAGTTGTTCTGCCACAATGTGATGCAGGCATGCAACCCAACTAGGCTGCATGAAATAATTTTTTACCAAACACACATACTTTTCATATAAATGTTACTATCTTTCTTATGTGCAAAAATCTGGATCAGAAACGATGTCTCCATCAAGTTCTCACTAACAACATTTTCCAGAATCAATAATAAAAACAATTGATCAAATTCTAGTAAATCCAAAGAATGAAACAACCCAAATTCCCAACCAAATAAAGGTAAACCCAACCAGACGCAAGCATTAAATACCGCCAATTGGATGAGTAAATAGATGCAAGATTCATCCAAATTCAATGGAGGTCTCTAACATTATATCATTATTATGGTATGAGTTGAGGTAAAAAAGATGAACCTTTTCGGTGGTTAACAATAAGAATGGCAGAAGCACCAGATGCTTCAGCAGCTCTTGCCTTTTCAGTGAACTTGCATGACCCTCGGTGCACAAGTAGGACATCACCAGCTACCTATTGGTTTTAACTGCCCTTAGAAGCTGTCTCGGCAAAAAGGACTACAATCCTAGATTATAACCACTAGACATGACCTTCATGAGTATTGGGCTGTATTGGTTAACAGGTCAGACACTAAAGGCACTTAATTTGGTTTTAAACTTACCAAGTAACAGAAGAATCTTATTTCGTCCTATTACTATCTCTATTATAAGCTTGTTATGGACTGGTCCCAGTGAGTTGGTTTTGATGTTCAAATACAGCATTTTGATCCAAAAATTCAATGGTATGAAGTGCCAAAACAAAGAACGCTAGATAAAAAAGAAACTAAAATGCATTCAACTGGCGATAGGAATGGAACACAACATGAAATTAGCACCAGTACAAGCCTGTTGGTCTGATACTCCACTACTCTAGAGCCTTATGTACCTTCGGGAAATGCATCTACCAAATCTCTCAACTTCTCTTTTTTGGATAGAGGAGAAGGATTTGGAATAGAAAGAGAATGAAGAGAGACAGAAACCTTTGAGGGTGGGGTGCAGCAGTCAGGAGGGTCTGCCAGAGAAAGCTTGGTTCGATTAGCATGTTTCTCTTTCGACACAATGGGTACGCCGAACCGAGCACCGACTCCAACAAATTCAGCATCCTCTTGTCCATCAACCCAGGTTTGCACTTTCACCTGTTCAAATTAACCAACAGAAACACACAAAAAACCAATAAAACCTTGTTCAAAGTAATTTAATATGATCAGTGCCCAGCAGCTCATATGTTCCAAAATGGAACCACTGACGAAGGCAAAACCCCTAAATTAAGTAAAGACAATAGCACCTGAAAAAGGACACCCTTTTTACACAACCAATAATTCTCCTCGCATAAAAAATAAACAAACATAAATTCCCAAACTAAGATTCTAAGCTGCAAAAAACTAACCAGGACAAAATTATTCGCGCATCCAGGAATCTTAGGCGCAGTGTCGTCGTCTTGGACCGTGTCTCCGGCCATCGCCAGCCATGGAAGCGCTGAGGAGAAGAGAAGAAGCCAGATCAGCACGGTCCCTGGTGCGCCGCGGCGCTGAACCAGGTCCATGGTTGATTGTTCCTCGAAAAGTATACTATCTCAATTCTCAAAGAGAGAAGAAAGGCGAATCGGTGAAAATTCGGGGCAGAAACTTCGATTATACCATGGGAAATTAGATCCGCGAAGAAGCTTGCGCAAGGATTGAGGATCTTATTTTTTTAATTTTATAATTTAGTTAGGTTTTTCTTCGGATTTTTCAACTGAATTTAGACCAAGTAAAATAAAGTGAGCTTGTCGTGTTTGTGCACTCATTAGTACATTTTCTTTGTTCGTACAGATGAGGGACGACAGGTCTCAAGTTCTATACAATACCTTTGATAGAATCCACCTACAATTCTTGGAGAAGTGCTTTTTTAAGTTTTAATGCTTGAGGCTTTTAGGATGGTCTATAACTAATTTGCCATTACTGCTATAACACAGCAAATGAACATGATATAATATGTAATATGAAAAGTTTGATATGATTGAGAACAAAGATAAAAATAATTACTAAAAAATTAATATCAAAATTGATCTATTGAATTTGAATTAAAAATGAATTAAATTGCACGCTGTTACAATCAGGACAACACACAAGAAATCTACAACAGTATAGTATTATACTAATATGATTATTTTTTACGAATAATCATACTAATATGATTGGATAATAACTTGCTTTTAAACCTTAAAAAAAACTTGCGGTTAAAAGTAACTATTAGTTGTTGATCTCAAGAATTTATTAAATAAATAAATAAATATTTATATAATTTGTTTCCAGGACTTCAAAATAATATTTTATGTGGTTTTCTAATTCTTCACAAGAAACGTTTATTTTACAAATATCTTCTTCGAAAAACGAAAAAAAAAAAAAACTGAGAAAAGGTATGCATTATCTGTATTTTACTTTTGGTTCAGATGGCCAGACTATTATCTCCAAGTTTTGTGATTCCGAGTAAGTAGAAGTTTGGATTCTTTTTTTCCTTTTCCCTTTTAACCGGAATTTCGGTTTCAGGCTTTCAACTTTTATGAGCCCATACTATTCGTTTATTTGTTGTTACCTTTCTGATAAAAGCTTAGCTGGACAAAGAGCACCGTCGCCTATAACTGGTCAATGTTGTCGTATCATCAGTTATACAGTCTTAAAAAAAAAAAAAAAAAAAAAAAAAAAATTATGTGGTCTCTACAAGGAAAAAAAAATTACAACTTACAATAGATATAGAGTTTTTATATATGTATCGACAAATGATGTTTGAAAACATCTAATATTTAGACCGAATCTAAATATATTACTGCTCCATATGTATTCATTTTAATTGGTTTTAGTGAGAGAAAATGAATTGATATTTTTTCCACTTGATTTAGAATGCATAGTTTAGATTTGTCAGAAATCTTCCATAGATTTACATTACATCGGACTTGAACATACTATATTTTTATGCCTATCATAAATATTCATCTTATCATTGCATTATTTTAAAAAAAATATTAATTTTTTTTGTTGCTTGTTTGTTATTTTTACTTTATTATTTCAAATTAAAGTCGAGGAAAAAATATTTTAGAAAAACTCTTCTTTCATTCTATTCTAAAATCTTTGTAATGGCATTTGATTACTCTATTTAAAAAGAAGAGAGCAAGAATACTGGAAAGAAATGAATTTATGGATTTATGCTATGTTGGATTGCAAAGTGCATAAATAATTTTACGTTGAAATTTCAAAAATTGAAGTTTTAATGGATGATTTGAGTCAGTGATCTATGTACCGAAATTCGTCGGAAGACCAAACTTCATTTTTTTTTTAAACACAGAGAAATCATTTTTATTGAAAGTTCAAAACTTTTCAGTCAATAGATGTTCTCATTAGCAAAAATAATAATAATAATAAAATATTTAAGATATATAAAACTTTATTTCTAGAAAATTTCAATACGTAAATTACATTAAACGGCTCGGATAATCCCTTTTAAATTTCGTTTAAAACAAAATAAAGTATTTTTTCTATTTACCGCCAAGGTCAATTTCTTACCAACTACCGAGTTTGATTTCAGATAGAAAATTAATGAGCTCATAATAAAATTGAGAGTGAAAAAGACGAGCGAAGATGTACAAGGTCAATGTCTTTCTTTTTCCTATCGGCACCAAAGTCAAAAATAACCAAATTAGTATGGTACAATGGTACGGACCGAGTACGCATACGCAACGGGTACATAATAACAGCACACCGAGTTCAGGCTTCGGACTTCAGAGGTTTGGAAATTTACTCCTAAATCCCACGTTTATTTATATTTAATATTGTAACCCTACTTCTTCCGGCCCATACCATGCTCGTCTTTGCCGAACTTTTTTATTACAGAGAAAAATATATCGTTGATTCTTTCAAAAAAAAGAAAAATATATCGTTGATCCATTTGCTGCAAAATTTTTACTGTGGCGTGACTTGTTAAAACTGCGACGGTAATCTATCTATCGTAATTTTTTTTATTTATTTTGTTATAAGAAATTTGAAAATAAATATCTTCTTCGTGAATAGAACCAAGGATCACTTAATCGATGGAATAGAACCAAACCACTAGCCCAACAATCTAGCTTTATCTATTGTAAATTAATAAAGTTAATTGTATTTGATGTTCAATAGATCCTAATTTCTGTCAATTTAACCGCTAAAATTTGTTTCACTAACTACTTAATTTTTAACTCCAAAATGTAAATATTCCAGGTTCACATTACAAAAATTATGAATGTATTTATTACAAGTCCAAGTTTCCTCGCTATCAGGAGTCTTCAATACCACGTTCTTTATTACAATTTACAAGGATACATGTTATCGACTTGTGACATAAAATTTGAATATTCGAAATCTTATGTAATTAAGCATAAAGCGTTCTTTAGAAATTTAAATTATTATTAGAAACCATTTTTACGCCTTACTGTTGTCCGGTTGATCCAAAAGATTGACACATCTAGTCATAATTTGACAATTATAATCGAACAAATCTTACAAGATGTTTGACGGATGCAATTTAAATAGATGTGAAGTGGAAAATTTAATCTCGTTGACCAAACTTTTCTCTCTTTCCTTGCTTCTTCTGGCACAATCCTACCTGAGCATTTTTTGTTATTTGCATTAGTTTAATGCATGGAAGTTTACTGCAAAACAGCCAATGACAGGTTTTTTTTTTTTTTTTTTTTTATGAAATTAACTCTTTAGTTGAATAAATGGAACAAATATTTTAGTAGTAAATTGACGAAGATACAACATTAATGTGCAAGTTGATTGGTTGATGGAGGGGGTCAACGGACTTTCCCGCGTTATAATTGCCAAACAAATGCTAATTTATACTAACAAGTACAGATTTTTATTGATAAATACATATATATATTTTTTATTTAAACATAACTACTGTTGCGCAAACTAGCATTCTAAAAATAAATTCATGATTAAGTAGTGACTAGAGTCGGCAAATACAAAATTGCAGACAAAACTACAAAGAAATGCACTTAAATAACAAAATAACAACAGTAATACAAAACAACTATCAACTCCTACAAAAGCACCAAAAAAAAAAAAAAACTATTATTTACAGAGAAGAAATCTTCTTCACATACAAGGAAATTAGGCTGAGAAAGCTATACTGCCAAGGATAGTAATCAGTAATCACTGAGGCACTGAAAACAAGCACTAAGAAGGCAGCACAAAACTTGTTTTTCCCCCTCAAAATAATCAAACAACTTACCTGCGTCTCTGTTGCCATTCTTGAATTGCAGAGCGAAGTGCATGATTTGGTGTTAGCTCATCACTTGGTAGTTTGAGATTAGTCATCGGGGAAGTATCATGGCCACTTTGTAGCCAACCTTTTATAGCTTCAGCTTCATAGGTGAACCCATCTGCGGCTATTTGAGGGTCTTTCATGATCTCCTGCAATTTCATAGTTTGCAGAAACATTGGAACCTTCTCTTTAACTATGTAATTTAAGTTGGGGGAGCATTCCATTTCTAGGGCTGGTTCAACTAACAACCCAAAATTAAGTACTGGTTCTACCAAAGACGCAATCCCATTGTCAAAGCTTAAAAAATATGCAATTGAAACATAATTTGACAAAAGCAAAGGTGGATCTTTCCGAAAAAGTGAATTGCACCATACCTTAAGTATTGGACACATGAAGTAGGAAGGCACGGAACCGCCAAATTCTGACTCTGACCCAATTGACCAAGACCGGAGTTTAGATGTTTTTGCTGCATTCATTAAGGGTTCCACCACTTTACAAACCTCTTCTATCACTGGCCGACTGCCTCTCTTTGTATCACAACACCTCAGAGCCAACCGAGCCAATTCCTTCGTTTCCTCCAAAGGCCAATCCCCAGCCGATCCATCCAATACCTCATGCAAAGTCTCCTTGTCCAAAGCCTCCTGCACCACCTTTTTTATCCGAAAGGCAGGTCGTCCAGACAGCAGCACCAACAGTAAAACACCAAATGAATACATATCACATGCTGGTATGAGTTCTCCAGTGGCAAGTAACTCAGGTTCCACATAAGCAACAGTGGATCTTCTTGAAATGTGGCTCCGTGAAAAGGCCATGCCAAGGTGCAAGTCAGATAGCTTGACTGAGTAATTCGAGTCGAAGAGTATGTTGCTTGGCTTAAGGTTGCCGTGTGCTATTGGGTTTGGTTGGGTTGAGTGAAGGTAAGTCAGCACATTACACAGCTCTGATGCAACACGAGCCCGGACTTGCCATGTCATTGAATGATTCTTTTTGTGCAAGTAGTCTTCTAAGCTACCATGAGGGGCATATTCATAGATCAGTGCATGGGCCTCCAAACAAGCACCGACTAGAGAGATGAGGTTTGGATGTCTTGCCTTGGTTATGTTCTCCACCTATATTGAAACTTTGAAAGCTTAAAGATCTATTCATTTATCAGGGCACTGTAAAGCAATCAAATACTGCCAGTCTGAATATGCGAGCAGTAAAGTGCCCATTAAACAGATACTGATGTGAGGAAAGGACCAAGAAATTGTTAAGAACAGACACAATTTTTTTTTAAGCCCGTAGGAACAGATATCATATTCGGTCCTTCTGATGGAAGTTCCTCAGTATTTCAAAGTGTAAATTAATTTGGCCTCTCTTTCTGTTCTAGTCAGATTATACACACACACACCAAATCTAATGCAGGAGACAATTGTAGACCAAAATGAAAAGCTCTTGAAAAATAAAGATCGTTTGTTTAATTCGCTCGATCAATCATAATGTAATTTTTTTTTACTGAAAAATTGTACCTTTTGGCTAAACTCATGTTTTTGGTAATAATCATGATTCAACATCTTTATTGCCACAATACTATTGTCAAGATGTCCCTTGAAAATGCTTCCATGGCTGCCTTCACCAATCTTCTTGGACTCATCAAATCCATTAGTTGCGTGAATCAATTCCTGATATACGAACTCCCTTGAGTTGAATTTAAAATCAGTGCTAGATGAATGATCCTGTTCCTTCCTTTCTGCATTCATCAGCTGCTCTTGTCTAAGTGATTCAAGAAGGTGATAAGCCTCGGTGAGCTTCTTCTCAAAATCATTTACCATTGCTTCCGATTCGCTAATGCGAAGCTCAAGTGCAATTCTTTGTTCACGTGCCCTGTTTATTTGTGCAAGTATGTTGTCTAATTGTTGTTTGTCCTGTTCCATCTCGAGCTTCTCTCTTGCCAATCTTTCTTCAACATCCTTTCTTCTTCTCAATTCTTGGAGATGAAGACTCTCTGCAGCCTTGGCCTACCACCAAAGGAAAAAAGATAAATATTTTCTTTCAAGTAGGATACGAGAAAATATAAAATAATAGAAGTTTCCTATTTATCTTACTTTTACTCACTAACTTATCTAATTTTGTTATCAATTTCCTTTTCTTTTTGTTTTCAAGTAAGGGTAAATGTTGATGCTTTGGTGACTGATCTGGGGTTACTTTGATGCACGAATTACAGAGAAAGATAATGGAAAAAGAACGAAAAAGAGAGATTTTTGTTGAAAATCAACAGATTCTCGATTTTTAATAAGTTTAATTCTCAAAATAACATAACTGACTTCCAGAAAGTATGACGGCTGCTTATATAGCAAGTACAGAACCCTATAAAAATAGAATACATAAAAATTACTAAAACAACCCTAGAAATTGTTCAAATTGTAAAGAAAGACCCAAAAGTCCATGAAGGAAGGCTCGGATCGCAAATCCGAGCTGACGATTTGGCAAACCACAGCTTGCTGCAGTCAGGCTCTGAGTCGCGGAGCTCCTGTCAAAATTTCAGCCCGATCCGACGGTCGGATCAAAAGTTATACCCCTTTTTGTGAAGTGTGCGCGGAGCCATATTGCATCATACTTACTTTCATTAGGTATACTATCTTTATATTATATAAATATATTGACCTCTTTCTGCAGTTGTGTATTATCTCATTATAAGATAAGCCGCCAATATCTGATATCTTTCTGGTCTGGACAATTACAACAACAATAACAACAAAAACTAGCCTTTTGTCCCAAATAAGTTGGGGTAGGCTAGAAATGAAACCCAGCAAGAAGAAAGTCACCAAAGTCACCAAACAACTAAGCCTTTCGTCCAGAAAATTGATTGCAAGAAAGAAAATGTATATTCTACCTTCTTGGATGCCTCAAGTAGATCTCTCTCAGCCTTCTGGCGTCTTCGTGTTGCTTCATAGGCTTCATTCTTCAAGTCTTCAGCCTCAGTAATTGCACCTCTCAGTCGGTCATACAAATCAATATCCTCTATTGACACCTCATCCTACATTTGTTCATCCATCTTTTATATGCTAATTAACATTGGCTCTTACAAAAAAAACAAAAACTTGTTTCTTCATTATTATTATTGGTAAAATATTTGTTTATCTATTCAATTAAAACAGCAAACTGCAGGTACCATAAAAACATGGTTGTTTGTATAAAAATGTGCTTACCCAAATATTCAAATCTTCAAGTTTTGCTAGAGAGTTCTTATTCTCTGTCTGAGAGTATGCATGTGTATGTGTTATTTTGGTTTTGTAATCAAAATTTCACAGTTAGACAAAACAAAAGTGATGGATGAACTATCCCTGAATTTGAATATAATGAGAGAAGTGACTCACAGCTGAGCCATTATGCGGAGATGACGACTCCGTCTGGTATCCGTCTTCAGCATCATAAGGCACTGTGCTGGGCCCCTTTTCAAGCACATTAGAGGGTCCTGGTTTCTCAGTCGAGTAACTGTCCATAGTTTCCTTGTGGGATGATCCATTGGTCCATTGGCTGCTGTTGTTGGATGCCATTGTAAGGAGCATGTCTTCGGCATAAGTGCAGTTGATGGAATTGGACCTAGGTGGGAAGTAAGAACTCTGCATGCTGGGTTGTGCAGTCAGTCTGTGCAAGTCAGAGACAAGTGAATTGGACCTTGTGCTTGGGCTGCTTGAGGATGATGAAGCTGCTCTTGGACTGATGACTCCTTCAGTAGCTTCCCTGTGAGAACATGCGAACAGGTTTGGGTAGTAAAAACACTGATGAAGCACAATATTGCTGTCAACCGAAAACTAAGGGACGTCAAGACTTCTCTATAAGACCATGCACACGGACAAGATAGTAAATCATTGATATAGCACAATGACTCTTGTCAATGAGGAACTTAGGGATCCAAAACCTTTTTTAGTCTATGGAGAAAGCAATTTCAATTATTTTATACTATTTCCCATTGTTGGAACCTTCTCCCAACAAATAACTCGTGCTTATACTTTACACAAGATTTGCTAACAGAACATTCCTGGATTGCAGTATATACATGTTAACCATGTACAAATGTTGGTGCATATAAAAATCTAATCTTTACAAAGGAATCAGCAGATGGTTAAATGAATGAAAACATTAATTCAAATGTAATCAGTATTCTAAGGAGTATAAATTTACAGAAGATCATAGCTTCATCTTCACACACAGAAACACACAAGTATAGAGCACATAAAGATGCATTTACTTACTAACGACATGGTTTTGCACATTAAAAGCTAAGGTACTTCTGTTTCATTAGTCATTGACCATCTTATATCTAACTCGATTTGCAAGGTTAAGCATAATAAAAGACTTGAACACAACTATATCTAGATTCCAACATAAGATATAGAAGAAAATAAACACACTGACATACCTAGTGCATATCAGATTTCCTCGACAAACAAACAAAATTTTGCACCATAATTCTGCTTTTTGTTCAACCAATATTGCCTTCCTGGATCTTAGCGTCTTCAATCGCCTGGGAAATACACCAATCTATTACTTTACAATCCAAATTTAAGCATAACTCATAATATATTAACCTTTCCATTTCAATCAGCAAGAATAGTAAGGATTCCCATTATTAGAAGTACAAACCAAAAAGTTTTCTTTTTTTTCTGAAATGAAAACTGAAAAAGATTGTAACATTTGATTAAAAAAAATAATGAGAAAAACAAAATACTTCAGGATAGTATATACTGTAGTGTACTAATATTCTGAGGTTGTCTTTTTGAATATATGGAAGTTTCGAAATCCTTGTCCCTTAAGCCCAAAAGGTTCAAAAATCTCATGGTGTGTTCGCACTTATTATAAGCTATGTGTGAGATGAATCACTTCAAAAGTTTACAAGTTTCAAATTATGAAATAAAAGAGAGGTAATTTTAAACTTATCAGTTCACCTTGAGTAACGGCGATCAGCAGCTGCACCCATGACAAGTTCAGTGACCCCATGTTCATGAATCAGGTCAATAATGCCCTGTGCTGTGTCGTCCTTCTCTATTACTATCTTCTCCACCTCCACCTATATTTTTTTCAAAATCAAATGCTGATTAAGAATTTTAATTATAAGCCTTCTTTATAGACAGAACCTCAATAGAAAGCCATTGTATGGATGGTTAAGGATAGAGACCAATAAGACAATGGATGTCAACGCATTAATTAATAGTTGACCTCTAACATATCATTTAAAATAAAGAAAGACAGATTGTGGTACTACAGAAAATTTGACTATGCTAGGAACTTAAGAAAGAAAGAATAAAAAACCTTTTGACTTGAGCAGATGTCTGTATAATCTTTTAAAACTTTGTCCATTTTGCCTTTCTCTACAACTTGATAAGCCTTCACCTCCTGTTCAGCTAGTTGGCTCACAGGAAATTGTGCACCCACTATATTCAAATTAAAATAAATCAACAATAAAAACAATAAGTTACACAACATATGTAAAGGTCACTAATAGTCAATTTCTCAGTATATATCCGTTCAAATATAGATTTGAATATTTGACAATATATTATACAAGTGCTGATTTGTTTACATCTATGAGCTAATTTTTCTCTATCCTTTTGTGGTAGATATATTCATATCATAATAAAAATTCAGGTAATAAAATACCCTCCTAATAATAGAAATGAAACATACAAAAGCTAGGCAATATGGCATGCAAGAAAAGCAAATAAAAAGAGGACAACAAGTATATTTGCTATCTATACCTAATACTCCATTCTTTGATAAAGTAACATTCTCTTTTATGACAAGGTGAAAGAAAAATGTAAGTATGTAAGCAGGAGATCAAACAAGTGAAAGATCAAACAAGAGAGAGATGAAGAAGACTAGATGGTGCTGTAAGCATAAGCAGGAGGCCACAACGACTGTGCATGTAAGAAGAAAGGCGAGAACTTTTATATTGGCCCAGCCATTATTCCAGTTTAACCATATAGGATCCTTAGCTAGAACCATGAGACTTTGATTTGGTGCAGCCAATTGTTTGAATTTACTTACGCATAGCAAAGATCATAGAGAAAAATCAGCCCAGCATATGAGATTATACATTTTGAATTAGAAGAAGGCTCATTAACTTACAGACACAGTAGAGAAACACACCATAGGAGGAGAGAAACATCATATAATAAGCGACAAGAAAACTCTATTAGTTAATTGAGATAGTGACAGCCACCACAATGCTAAAATTCACTGCCACCATCATAAGAATAGGTGATCAAAAGATCTAGGAACATGATTCTGTCTAGGAAAAAGCAAATAGGGATCTACAACTCTAACATCATGTAACAGGAGAGAGATTTTAAATAATTTCCTGTACTTCATCAAATTACTTTAAATATTAGAATAACAACGGAAACATCTATCATGAAAACAGAACATAAACTACGCAGAGAAATGAAAACCTTGCAGCTGTAGGGATATCATACTGGCAACCCATGGACTATTCCACCAACCAACAATCAGCCAACAAATTTTTTTATTTTTGTATTTTTATTACACTGGAAGCTTTCAAGTTAAATTATGCCAGGAAGGATTAGACTCAGGGTCTTGCCTGTTTTGTGTTTTAATTCACAATTGGGCTGCTCCTAATTTCCTTCTATGGGCCTAAAACAAATTTAGTAAAAGGGAAAATGGGCCAAAATAGTTGAACAAATTAAAATGTGCTTTTTCATGGTCTTTAACTCGAGTGCTTTTGCAAAGTAATAACACGTTTATTATACACCCAAATTTGCTCAATAGAAATAACACTTAGGAATCTAAGATAGATCATTTAACATGGAAAATTACAATAAACACCATAATATATTGCTACTATTTCTACCAAAAAAATCACAATAAAAACCATAATATATTGCTACTATTTTACTCAAAAATCACAATAAACACCGTAATATATTGGTACGATTTCTACTCAAATCTTTCGAATTATCATTATGATTGACAAGTGAAGTTCAAGCGAAGTAAATATAAATAGTGTTTGGTGGTAGTGAAGTAAGTAGATATAGTATTGAAAATACAAATAAAAATGAAACTGATTTTTAAGTGTTTAGATTCTCATGATGTGTTTTTCGAAACTTTTTGTTTGCAAAAAGACACTCAAGTCTCAAGTTGGATGATATTAAATACACAATATGTCACACATCAATGATGTTACATGTCTACAAAAGTTTTGTCCTGTTGTAAAATTTCGGATTGATATAATGATCTTTAGTTAGCCTATAATAATGATTCCAACTAACTTGATAATTCTTTTTGGATGGCCAGTCCCTTATGTTCAGAACCCAGTTCCGGCCATTCCTAGCATTGTAACATTGTTGGTATTTGGAATCCTGAATCGATCAGATCACTCTAACCATATTAAGATATAATAAAATGGAAGAAGTGGGTATATGCTCCAAGCATAATTAGTTCTCATATTAAAAAAAGAGAGAATATTTTATTCCCGTGCCTTCTAGAAGACCATTAGTAAGAACATGGTTACGTCAAGAGAAAAACCAAATAGTGACTCCGACGAATAAATATGATCAATTTATTCAAGTGATACACAAAAACCCCTTTCTCACTTATTCATTTAATAACAAAAGTCTCAATGTAAAATTGTGCACAAGCGGAAGAAAATATCCTGAAACGAAAGCAAAAAAAATTTCGGTGTATTTGGTTTTCTTTGTTGTAATTGCTTGGCACATTTGTTGTCTTTTCTTCCCGTTATTTTCAGTGATTAAAACAAAAAAAGGCATAAAAAAGTAGGCCAAAAGAAGGAAAACACGAGGTTATTGATAATATCTATTTCGAAAATAAAAACTTTTACTTTTAGAGATAGAACAAAAAAAAAAAAGAAAAAAAAGAACATTTCTGTATGACCATTAAAAGCAAAATAAAGGATATATTATTCAATAAGATAAAAACGAATTCGAGAGAAAATGAGGATCGATTTGCAAGGAAAGAAATTCTTACTGATATTAATCGTGGTTGCTGGCTTATGAACATGAACAATCACAAGTTTTTTGTTCCTATCGAAGTTTTGCAAAGCCCAAATCAAATTCGCCTTGCTTTCTCTCACCTCCTTCCCGACTGCCACATAGACCTTTTCAATTGGGGCCTCATTCTCTTCCCTTCTCTCTTCTATTTCCTCCATTAGAGAAGCTTTTCCTTGAGAAATCGACCTCTCACGGGGTAGAAGCAGCAAAGCAAAGGATGTGTTGGAAAAGGTGTGCCAATTGGAGTGTGTTTAGTTACATCTGACAAGAGGTGTGTTTGTACGGCGCTTTGTCGTACTATCGAAAAAGAAGAAATCGAGAGAGAGAGAGAGAGAGAGAGAGAGAGAGAGAGAGAGCAGATAGAGCTTTTTGGAGATGCTTCTAACTTTGCGAGGAAAGGCGATGAGATGGTAAAAGAGCTGATACTGATAGAGAAAGAGCGTTTACATAGAAATATCAAATAGACCCGTTTCAAATTGAATAACTGAATTGTGGAGCCCACTTATCGCTTGAGTGGTTAGAACGGTTTCAGATAGTTTTCAAGCTAAGACAGGCGAAGGATTTAGTTTCAGATCTTGATGTATATAAATGGAACAGGACTATGTACCTACAGCAAACAGGGGATCAGACAATTTTGTATCTCCTAAGATTGTCAAAACTTCTATAAATAAAACTATTAAATATTAATATATCATAAACTGTGATGACTATCAATTAATAATCTGCACTTATAATTCATACTAAAGCATAAAGTTTTTTTTTTTTTTTTTATTTCATTCCAACATGGGAGTTCAGTTAAGATAGGTAATGACTTCAACGATATTGTGGAGGCATGAGTTTAATTTTTGCTAAATGCAAAAGAGATAAAAATAATTGATTGCTATTAGAATAAGAATGATGGTCCGGTAGTATAATAAAATTATGATTAGTATAGATCAAATTAGAAATGAACATTCATCTATTGTAAATGCTAACCTATCTCAACTAAAAAAAAGTATAATTATTATTATTAGATTAGACGTATTGTTTACATGTATGGCTCTACATATAGATTATTTCCAACAAATGTGGAAATTCTTAACGAACATCGTGGATTGTCGTTGAGATAACGTGGTACACTATGTCTAAACAACATGTCTTTAAGGAAATATTCTGCTCTGAGCAAGTAGGGACTTCACAAAAATAAGTGAAAAATATTTGAAGAGTTAAGAAGTGTGGGGACCACCATGAGAGTTCTCTTCGCCTCTTCCTACCAGACACTATACTCGTTTTTGTTGAACAAATAATTGTCAATTTGTCAGTTTGTCACAAAGCGCTGTTATGGCTATCCAAATTGCTAATTGCACGCATGGCCAAGATTTTGCCCAAGAGTACAACCACAGATGAAAGAAGGAATGTAATGGGTACCCACTGCAATTAGATAAGTGAATATCATATATATATAGTGATCTTCATTTTTTATAATTTTAATTACATGCCATGAGAAATGCGATACCCACAAACTGACAAACTACATATCAAATAAGCATCTACTGGTGAACGCTTTAAGATACTCAAATTTACAATCTTATATCTGTATAAGAAAAATATCAATAAGAAATCTATTTTTATCTGCAATATTTGTCCGAAGCAACTTAACATAATTGATTTATTATAATGAATCTTATAAAAATGGAATAAATATTTTTATATTTTAATTTTCCATAAGAGATTATTTGAATTCACATACCTTGTCCTTAAATTTTCATGTTAAAAATATGACACAGAACCATCATTCATACATTTTGCACAAATATCTGACAGAATAAGTAACAATGTTAAAAATATCCGATGATCCGAATTGGACGGTTAATACCTATTGTAATAGAATTCTGACATAATAATTATGGAAGCAGATACAAATTAAAAATTTTCAATAGAGTTTCAAATTCACACCCGCCAAAAGAAAAAAGAAATCAAATTCACAATTTCACTTCTAATTATTAGGCTAAAATTTGATTCTCCAAAATAATATAAAGATTTGAGCCATCTGGTACCATCAAAGGGTACATGCAGCACTGCACCAGTTAAGTTCTAAAATTTTTATTTCGGTTTGCACTCATACTAGATTATTTTTAACATATGAAGCGTATCTACAAATGTGCACGCAGAAGCTGTAGTAGTAGAATATTCCTTTATTCCGTCGTCGATTCGCTGCTAGAGTCCCAAGGTTGGATAAGTTTTAGATCCTTTGTGAGTAATTCTGTGCTGTTTTGTGTGCCAAAATACGACGCATTTGAACTTTACGTCTTTACGGCGACTCAGTGGACTATATGTTGAGTTTGGCTAGAAGAATTTTTCTCCTCTTTACCTGTTAGGCAAGATAAAACTTTGTTTATTTTTTAAAATAAAATTTATCTTCATTCTTATATATTCTAGTTCAATCCATGAGATAGTGAACTGAAAATTCATGAAATGGTTTGTTCACAGTATATTGATAGTTACTATTTCATCGCCGAGAATATATATATATTATTATTTCTAAAATAGCTAATTATAATCATAAAAAAATTCAAAATTGTTATGTTTAAGAAATCTATGATTAATCAACATTTGAATGAGCCCCATTATTGTTCTTGTTAATTACAGAATTCCTGGGCATAGGAGATCAAAAGCAAAGGCTAAATAATCCAATTTATGAAGTAATCGGAGTGGTGCATGACATCCCAAACGGCTGGCGGTGAGGCATTTTTCTCTAGTTATTTAATTATTTAATAGGCTATTGTTTCATTTTTTAAAATAATACTGTCCTTTTTTCTTCTTTTTACTAATTTGTTAGGATTGTTAAGTAAAGAATTTCATTCGCCAGAATAGCCCTTGTATGAATTTCAGGGAACTGGTTCCTACGAAGCAGCACCAATAAATGACAATAACATTTTTTTATACTAATTGTTTGGTCGTGACTTGCATTAACATGTTTCAAAATGGGGAGTATATGAAATTTGTCGTTACTTCATCGATATGTTTCAACGACTTCTTATTAACAAGTTGCAATTGTGCGCATCTATTTATAAAATTATTAATTTTTAACAGTACATTTATTAATGCCAAAAGTACTTATATGTAATCACTCTACTAAAAAGGTCAAAATGGCTTGCAATAGGAAATATCATATAGTTATTCTGAATTAGCTAAAACAATACTGTCAGTGTAGTTTAACAGCCGAATGAAACTAAATAGTTTACTCGACATATCTAATATAGACATTCCGTTATGTTTAAAATAATTAAAATGAAGTAGTGTCCATAAATTTTTCGTAACTGGGTCAGAAAAATTTATTAGTCACGAAAATTTCGTCATTTACGGACCTTGCTGTTTCGCATCTTAATATTTTATCTTGACTGGATCACGGTAATTTCTGTCACCGCTGGAATTTTGTTGTTTGTTTGTCCAAAAATTTCTTTTAGTAAAAAAGTTCGATAATGTTTGATAGGAACTTAACTCATTAAGTTTAAAGGAGTAATTAAGTAGTTAAACCTAAAACCGTCTTATTTCTCTAAAATTAAGTTAGAAATTTAAAAATTAATAAGGATAAGACAGTGTTTTTTTTTTTAAAGTCATGTATGAGTAGTTAATTATAAAAAGATCAACTTATTCATTTTTCTGTTTCTGATTGAAAGAGAATAAAAGATAAAAGTATAATTTGTAGTACTTGTTGAGTCACTCCATGTATGGAGTAGTAACTTACCATGCCTTATCACCACTTGTTTCTGAATAAAGCCATGTCATCAATTAAGTAGTGTCAATATATTTGTTTTAAGACGCATTTGATCACTCAACTTAAATTAAGTAAAAATTAAGTCCATTGTGTTACATTACATTGAATTTAGATATTACATTTTGTCTAATTGGCATTTGAGGTCAAGGTAAGCTTGTATATCAGAGGCGTTAACTGTTTCCACCGACGCCTGCGACTAATTAATGTTTTGAAAAATATCCATGATGAATTTTTTGAATAAAAGAAAATACTACCTCCAATTTTAGTTCTCAAAAGTCAGAACTCAGAATTGGGAATTGAATGCCAGTGAGTCAATGACACGTTTGAATTCACATGGACCTTATACTTTTCCCCTTAGTTCTTACTGAACAGCCTATTCAATAATGTATCTTATTTCTTAACCTTAATTTGATTCCAATAAATATTTACACAGTTTATTGATTTAGTCAATATACAGTCCATAGATGTTTCGTCGAAGTTTCTCAAGAGACTCTCTCGTTAATTGAATATACCACATTTGATTTAATCAGATGGATCCAACGCATGCACGTATGTAGAGGAAAAAAAAAATATCACCATTTATATCTGAGGTGTTAACAAATCAAATTAGGACGAGTTGTATCTGATTTGAACTTAGTTTATAGTTTTCAACAAAAAAAAAGAAAAGAAGAGAGAGAGAGAGAGAGTTTAGTTCATGAGTGCTGCAATTTCGATAACTTTATTATTAGCAACTAGACATTGATTTGAATAAACTAGTTACATATAATTATAAATTTGAACTCAAGGAAAATCGTAACCTCGAACTTTTAAACCTAAAAACAAAATTATCATATTCGATCTATCAATTTATCTATTATTGCGATATTGATTCGGAATGCTAAAATGAATTTACCTTTTTGTAAATTGAAAAACTATCCACATATCAAGGGTACAAATACAGCTGGCCGGTCTATAGTACAACTGCCGTTGAATATATATGCTACATTTGACTTTAAAAACTAAAAAGAGAGCTGAGTGAAAGGGACCATGTCGCATGGACAATAGTCAATAAAAAGTACAAATTGCAACTGGCGTGTCCAAATTTATGATAGATATCCAAATTCAACCACCACGAATAGCATGCATTTATCTTCCAATGAAATTAATTGAAATGGATGTGAAGTTCCAACTGTGTGATCAGATACGGTGCATGTGTAATGTGTTTTCAGTTTAGGCCTTTGTATTCTTCTATTTATCGTGAACATTATACTTTCTTGTCGGTTTATACTTATAATATATAATAATAAATAGAAGAGAGTTCTACTACTCATCGTTTTGCTGTCACCAAATACCTTAAACAATTATTTTTTATTATTTTTAAATTATAAAATTCAAATATCAAATCCGAATCGTTAATGTTGTTCAATTGGATTACTGATACGTTTCCACATAAATTTTATGGATTTTGAAGTTCATTTGATATTTGATCGAGAGATTGAAAAATAAACGAATTTAATAATCGCTATCTAAATTAGAAACTCTATACAACATCAATATTATAAATAAATTTGTGTGGGTGTCGAGATCCATTAGTTAAATATTGTCCGACACTCCAAGCATTGTGAAACAGTTGTGAAATACCATTTTTCTAATTTATGTAATGTGATACTCTATTACAATTTGTGTGTCGGATATTATTGCTCATAAAAAATAACCCGATTCACCAGGAAACAATAATTTGACAACACATTATTTTATTTTTTATTTTTTAACCCCTTCCTATTTTTATTTCCATCATGTCTCAATCTCTCTTTTGTGATGTTTAGAGTCCATCTTCACATTTCTCTTCTCCACCATTATTCCTCAACCAAGCATGACTAATATATATGTACCAAGTTGCTAACCAATCAACCTTTCCGTACCAAAACATGAACACAAAGATTACGAATACAATTGCAATTTATAACGAATATTTTCTCCATGCACAATGAACTTTTTTTAAACCATTTTAGTTCGCTCTAGGTTCAGACTTCTTCATTTTTATAAGTCACCTACGCATTTTTATTAGCTTTTATATCGGTAAACAAATAAAGTTCAATTAAATTAAATTTGATTCATGCCCTTGACTAGATAAAAAGATCACGAATAATTTAAATTGTTTGATTTGACAAAATTGATACATTTTTTATCTATATTGTCCAATTGATCTATTTTTCATATATATTTGCCATAAGTTTTATTTAATTTTCTTCGAATGGAAAAAATATGAAAAATGACATTAAGTTTCAGTAAGTACCAAACTAATTTTTTCCCCTTTTTTTTAACATTCCTCAAGAAATTATCAATTCTAACTGTATGCTTCATTTTGTATCCTATCCGATGTTACTCTAGATGATCTAGGTAACAATTTTAATTTCATATTTATATATAGATTAATTTTATGTTATTATTCATTTTAAACTGAATTACACAAATTTGGCCATTTGTCTTTTTGAATTTCTCTCAAACTCTATAGGTTTTTAATTGTCAGTCTCTTCATTACCAGGTAAAATATATTTAAATATGTTTATAATTCAGTTGGTGTCAGTTACAAATTTTAAATCTATAATATATTTTAAATATTGAGCGAAGCTCGATTAGCCATTCTAGTGAGAAATAAATTAGAAACTATCAAAGCGATGAAGATTTTTAAATCTACTAAAAAAACGAAAATTTGTAAAACAATTTTGTTTATGATGTCTAAATTGTAATCCTGCATTCTATTTTTATTGCAAATATATATGTGTCCATCTTTTTTTTTTTTTTTTTTTTTGCATGAATAGATCGATGTTCGTGAGTATGGGCGGATCCACATTTTGGGGGGGGGGGGGGGGGGGGGGGGGGCAATGTCATACATTTTTTTAAAAAAAGTTTTATTATCTCTACTATTTATAAATGCACACATACAAAGGTGTAAACAGTTCATATAAAAGAAGTAAACATGTCATATAAAAGAGTGTTAAATAATTCTTATATCAATTATGAACCATTGATTTGTGTGATTTGATTTGATCAGTGGTCTAGATTAAGGTCAGACTTTTTATTAGAAAATTTTAAGTTACTACCAAATTAGCTATTTTTATAAAAGGAAAGACTAAATTATTAATTTTACCGTATCTTTATTGTCTAACATGTAAAGTTTTATATGAAACAAAAATAATATCAAAATTTTATTTTCTTATTTGCCCGCATATTGAGGGCATCTTTTGCTAGTTTGATATAAATACTATAGTTATAAAATGTAATTTTGTTTTAAATTCTTTCTATTTGAATCTCAATATATTTATGTAAATTTTTGTTATTGAACTCAATTAATGTCTCTTATTTATATATATATTTTCACCGTACTTAGCTCCTAATTATTACTTAAACCATTATAATTGTGTCATAAATTGTCTTGTTTTCCAGGATTTTGGTTCTACCCGCCGCTTCTTTATTTGTTTTGTAGAATTCTTGTGAAAATTGAAGACGAGACACGACACATGAAGAGGATGGACTAGATCACAAGCCAGAAGACTCATTCCTGGCTCACTTAGACGTGCTATGGACCATTGGAGGCCAGTACAGATCGAGTATCGAGCATGGGCCTCATTCTTAGCCCATTTGGCGGATCCAGACGCGCATTTCGGTCCAAAATCCCCAGATTTTGGTTCGAAATTATTTCAGAAAAGTTCAAAAATGGAAATTTCGAAGAAAGAAAGTGCGTTTCTTTGCCTTAGCCGTCTCCTGGCTCACCCCTCGGTCATATAGGCGTGGTTTCTTAGCAGAGAGACTATTCTACATTCTACCACATAGTTTCCACCTCTCGTTTGATGGTTTTGGCTCTTTCCATGGATTTCTTTGAAGAACAGCGATGGTAGTGTGCGACGGCAACAACCTTGTGACTCTCCATCGATTTCCTTGCCCTGGATCAGCGACTATTTGCATAAGAATTTATTTTGGTTTATTCTTCTATGCTTTTATCTTGTTATTCTATGGGTTTGTATGTCTATTATTGCATGATACTGGTTGTTTCTATTATGAACATGTGAGGCTAAGTTTTATGATGTCTTAGGGCTAGTTAGTAGATTAGTTTAGTACTTGTGATGACTTGATGAATTTATATTATGCTATGTGATTTATTTTGTTGAGAATTATATCTTGCTTAATTAAATTGATTGTCTGTTTGATTGTGTACCTATTGATAAACTGCAGCACCATTAGGGCATAAAACTAGAACAAATAATTGGTTAGTTAAGTATTTGAGGTAAGCCAATCGCTCAAAAGAGGAGGTTAGTTTACGACCGAAAGGTGTAACTTCTATAGATCTGAAAGGACAGTAGATACCTCCAGAAATTCAACATAATATTTTTAAGTGACTAAAATCCGACACGAAAGTTTAGGTTTAGTTGTTTACATGGTAAAAAATCGAGTTCCAAATCAAGTTTGAACCAAAATCGCGACAGCTGAGGTTAAGACTTAGGTCTGGTCGACAAGTAACCTTCATATAGTGTCACATAAATATATCAAGTCAAAACAGGAGTTTAAGGCGAGTTTCGGAACGACCATCATTGATTTCAGTTTGAAATCTATGCATTTCGATCCGTAATCTGCCTCTGTCTCGATTTTGGTCGTAAACTAATTGAACACAAAACCCTAGAACATTCTTTGCATCTATTTTAGTCCAGAAAATTTATAAAAAAATTAATTTCGAAAATAATTTATTATTTTTATCTGTTTTACTTCCCTTTTCATCATCATTTTGATACTTGCAAATTATTCCAAAAACTCACAAAAAAATCATCTATCTAAATTTTAAGAACGATTAAGTCTGGTAATCATTTGAACTGTCCCTATAGGTTCGACCCTTAGCTTTGCCAGAACGACTAATAAGATAAATCATAGGTATAAATTTATTTGACCTCGGATTAAATTTCTTCATCACCAATCTATAATTTTCATTTCTACATTTACAAATTGAATTTGTAGAGTAACAGATGCACGATGGAGTACATATGAAATCATTATGATAATTTTAATGTTACTAGCATAAGATGCCCTCATACGTGGGCAAATAAAAAAACAAAATAATGTTAGACAATAAAAATATGTTTCTTAATTTACCATCGATACAAATTGATATGTTATTCAATTGTTTCTATATTAGATGGAAAACCAATCAAATCCAAAGAAAATTTTTTCCTTCTGTGCAGCAATTCAAAACCGAGATAATTCTTTCCTTGTGTGCGCATAGAGATGTGTTGAGACAGATCTAACCATACATTTATAGATCAACGGTATAAAAATTGTTAACAAAAATTGTTGTGACCTTTCTCTAGGTGCATTTATAAGTATATAAGTATAGAGATAGAGATAGAGATAGAGATAATTTTAGGCGAACGTAATTGTATTAAATTTTAAAATTTCTGTCTCTGCCACAGACTAGCGGGGCCGCGTGGTTGCCAATTCCAGTGACGCGTAAGAATAGAAAACGGAAAATCTCCCACGGGTAGATGGATACTCGAAGAATTCCATTTCTTTTAATTTATACAAAGGGCCAACAAGAACACCAAAATAGGCATTCCGACATTTTTGCTCATTTTCATCTCTTTTAATTTTGCGGACTTTTGACTAAGCAAAGTGCATTTTCTTTTTCAATAAAAATGTAGTTTCCTCAAACATATAGGCTTTTTGGTTGTCTCTTTTAGGAAGATGCTAGAGCAGAATCTTTCTCTTTTATTTAATTTTATTTTGGTGAAGTAACAATCGTTCTCTTCTTATTTACACTTCTTGTTTTCTTATTTTAGTTCCTTTATTTGAACAAGGGAGCGAATAAAAGCCGGCTACATTTTCTTCGTTTTGAAAATTAATATGGTACCACCATACTTATTTTTTAAAAAAAAACAAAGAGCGCGGTACCATCACCTTTCAGTACATATTTCATCACATTCTTTTACCAAAAAAGAAAATATATATCATCACAACTTCAAATACATCAAAGGATGAGAATATCGGCACACATCATTACTCGGAGAAGTCAGAACATAAACAAATGATTCAGAATATCTTCTATTCTATTCACCAAAATAAAAAAGGGACATATAGTAAGAACAAAAATTGCTTAGAAAACTGATAAATAAAAAAAGGTTGACTATTTAAGTAAGGCATATTCTGCTCTAGAAAGTGGATATCCCTCGACATGTCAAGTAGTGTTAGTAAAGAATTAACAAAATTATTCTTATTGTTATAGTTTTATGCACAGTTGAATGTCACAATGAAGGAATATCCTGCCAATTAATGAAATAATAGTATTTTCTTAGGGAGCTCATGATACATCAATCTCGTCATTGATAACATCACTAGGGTTCATTTTAAACATTGTAATGATCCACTTAAATACAATCCGGATTCATTTTAATTTAAATATTTCTCGAACCGAAAAAAATAAAAGTTTTTTTTTTTAAGAAAGGTTAACAGTGACAAAAAAAGGTTAAGAAGCCAAAAATCGATTTTTAACAAAAATACCATAGTTCTTTAAAGTTCACTTCATATATCATATTGATTTATTTTAAATATAGTCGAACTCAATTAAAATCTTAATGCTTTATTATGTCCGGTTCCAATCATACAAATTAATGAGCTATGACTTAAACATTTCTAGTGTGATATTAAAAAAAACAAAGGAGAATTTTATATTAGTAGGTACCACTTTACACATAAATAGTCAACACGGCTGGATAGAGACAGCAAGTACTTATAACCTAATATATACTGGACACTATCTCTTAACATAGTAGGTTGAGAGTCAATATTTGAAATTTAGCAAATAGAAGGCTAACATTTTCAATGAAAATATTTCTTTCAGTTTTTGACATGGGATAATCATAATAAATAAGAATATTTCTCACGATAATTATCTTTCCTAGCCCTCTGGTGATTGGATGCAGTCCGTGAAATAACTTTTGCCTAAACTTCATTGAAGCAAGGAAAAATTTGTCTTTCTTTAATTTAGAAACTTGGAATATACATACAAGCATTTATTTTATATTATCGCCTAAAAAAATTTCACATGATAAGTTCACTACAATTATCAATCTTCTTTTTGCCTAAATTTTTTTTTTTTTCCATTGACAACAAACTGTTTGGTAAGAAATTGGCAGGAAAATATAAGAAACGGCACCTTCAATTTTTTTTTATTTTATTTTATTGTCTGATCTTTCAAACATCAGCACTGATATAGGTGTACTTCAAAATATCAAGTTATCAACTATACTTCTCGCACATTTGACTTGGAAGAACTTTTCATAATCTTATATTATGATTGGCAAGTTGAGTCCAACTTGCTGCCACGTCAAAGTGACATCTGCATGTACGCCAAAAAGTGATATATACAGAAACGATATTTTACACAGGAAAATTTTTAACACAAGCAATCTTATCAATCTTTAGGCTGTGTTAGGTGATATAAATTCCATGGACGTCAGATAAAATTGGCGGTTGGTAACTGGCTTTTCTTAGAAGAAACGAGCAATTTAGATGTTTCACATAGGATAATTTAGAAACCAGAAAATAATTTCTTGTTTAGAAAGCACACAAGATCTCCTTTGATATTGAATATAGAAACAAAAAGCTCACGAAATGTTTAGGGCCCATTTAAATAATCAAGACCAATTTTCAGGAGGCAGAATGGAAACAATGGAAGCCGTTTTTTATTATTTATTTATTTTTATTTCTTTCCAGCTATTACAAGAAGCATTTAAAAAAAAATATTTCTTAAACGTAACACTATGAAAAAAAATCAACTTTCACGGATAGGCAAAATGATAAAATTCACAACATAGTAATGCACATTAGTTACTGTGTGCCTGGAAAATTAAAAGACAAAAAGGGAAACTAATTAAAAAGAACCTTAGGTGTTAGTTAACAATTTAACATGCTATAGTAGACTCTGTACTGTACATGCGCCCTTATTTTCCAAAACATGTACACACTTATGAGATGCTAAAAACATAAGCTCTATCTGTTTCTCCTTCACAATTCTTAAAAGCAAAACAGAAATGGGGAGGTTTATGTAAGTACACCCAATTCCCAAAGGTATGGCAAAAGGGCGGAAAAAGAATTAACTCTACAATTTCCTATAGTACAAATTTGATCCCTCAAAGCTTCTGTTATTTAGCATCTGATCTCAAAACCTGCATTTGAAGTTTACAAATGTCAGCCTCATTATTTAGACGGAACAAGTAAATATGCTAACAAATAATGGTGCACTACTCAAGATGATATCTATTCAACAAATAAGCAACAACAAACATGGACCTGAAGTGGTTGCTTGGCTGATCAAAACAGATCGTAGAACATTAGATAACACAATACTAGAGAATTGTATATTAACTACATTTGGTATCATTGTCCTCATTATCAAAAGGAAGAAATTTAGGTCATTCAGAAAAGAACAACTGCGCTAGAATAAGCATCCTCAAACCTTTGCTTGATATTCTATTTATACTAGAGCAATTGACTGGCAAAACTAACCGCTTCTTAGACGAATTGATTCCCGGAAAAAAGCAGCACCTTAATTTTAAGCCTGCATCAGAGGTTCTAGAATCTTCCATGCATCTTTGCTAAGATCAGGCCGGTTCTTCCTTTTGATCTCACAGCACTTCAACCCCAACTCAGCCAACTGCATGGCTAGATCGAATGGCCATTCACCTGCAGACTTGTCGAGTATACTTTGCAACCTCTCCTCATCAACTGCATCATGGACCTGGTTTATAATTCCCATTGCTTGTCGCCCTGTCAAGAGGCGCAACAAGATGATGCCGAAAGCATACACATCAGAGCACGGCCGTAACTCGCCTGATGCTAGGAACTCTGGGTCCATGTAAGCAAATGTTCCCATTGGATGTGTGCACCTGCCAATTATTGGTTCTTTCTTGTTTTAATTAATAGGTTGCTATTCTTTTTGTATTATTGAAGAGATTCAATATCCCTCTAAGCTTGTGTTCTGGTATGACCGTATGAGCTATCTTTTTTAGCACTTTTTTGACCTGTTGGTCTTGAAAACGAGAAAGAGTTACCTTTTGATGCCTACAAGTCTAGTTTTTACATATATATATAATTTAAATCTTAATACAGAAGTCCATGGCTAAACAAGCGGGGTCAACAAGTTAAGCATATTTACATTTTATAAGAAATTCACTAAAACTACTCTGCTTTTTTAACAAGCAGGGTCAAACAATATGAATATTAGGACATTTAGATGCAATTCTGCATGAAACCAAAAGAAATGCAACTACAACTCTATATAGTTTACGATTATTACCGAAAGAGAATGGTGCTTGCATCAGCTTCAAGTAGGCGGCAAATCCCAAAATCCCCCAACCGGCTGATGAAATTTGCATCAAGCAATATATTTGCAGGCTTTAGATCACCGTGTATAACAGTGAGGGGCTTGAGTGTGTGCAGGAACACCAGTGCAGAGCATATCTCTGCTGCAATCCTGCACCGGGCCTGCCATGTGAGTGGTGGTGTGTTGTCCTTACGAGTCAGCCTGTCCTCCAGGCTGCCGTTCGGCAAGAACTCGTAGACAAGTGCCCATGCCTCAGGGCACGCGCCTATGAGTGTCACCAGGTGTGGATGCCTCACCTTGCTCAACACATCCATCTGCCAATGCAAATTGAATATAGTTAATTATTTCGATATTTTGATTTATTTTCGATTTCCAATAAAAATCCTCTTGCCTGAAATATATTTCACGTGAAACTGGATAATAGTGTATTGTGCCGAGCATTGGAGTTCCTATCCTACTACTAGCATGTAATACGAACACAATGCTAAAAAAAGTTAGCAGGAGCAGTACCTGTCCTACTACCAATATGCAAGTGCTGAAACTTGGTGGACAACTGTTGCAGGCTTGTTCACCACAAATTCAGTACTTTTGCTTGTCATGAATTTTCTTCCCATAACTTTCACTTTTAATTATTGCTTTTTAGACAATATTTCAGTAAGATATTACAATGAACTAGAAAAATCTCCAGCTGAGAATTGGAAGTATAACTTTATCCAAGCAAGTCACACACAGTCCTTGTAAAAGTTAACTTTTCCTGAAGAGCAATCTGAAATAGTCATTTCAATTGTTGATAGCTATCAACTTACCTCTTTGTGAAACTCGGACTTCCCTTGCATTCCCTGAGGATTCAACAGCTTTATAGCTACATCAGTTGATCTCAGCACCCCTTTGTAGACACTTCCATACCCACCTTCTCCAATCTTTAAACTGTCGTCGAAGTTATTTGTGGCCTCTTGCAGCTCAGTGTATGTAAACTCAGAAAAGTCACTACTCCGACAGCTTTCTAGCTCCTTTATCTTGGCTCGCAGCTGTTGGATTTCTCGAGTTGCACAGTCTCTGTCTTGTCGGAGATGCTCCTGCTCCTGCTCGAGCGATAATAACAAGGAATGTGCCTCCGAGAGCTTTTCTTGAAGGTCCTTCATGATGCTTTTGTAGTTTATCAACTGCATTAGAAAGAAACAATTGTGTAAGAACTGATTGGCACTTCTGCAATTTTCTCGAGTTTTTGGTACCAAAGGGTGAATATCTTGGGACGTAACAGGTAGCAGTATGGTTGTTAGGTTAATGTATGCTCATTAAATGTCAACTAAGATTATGTAGAATTTTTAGTGGGGCTCTAATGACATTTTTCAACAGATTTACAGAACCTTTTCTCCAGAAGTGGCTATGGCACCATGCTGTCACACTGGATTATATTGTCAAATTAGCAAGCTTATGGCACATTAACATGTGTATATCAGAATTTTCAAATCAGCTGATATTCTTAGAGAAGGGGTCTGTTTAAGGAACCTCTAGCTCTAATTGCGCCCTTTGATCTTGCACCCTCTTTAGTTCATCAATTATCTCATCCCTCTCTTTTCTTATCTCCTCAAAACTGTGATCGCTGCTTGGTCGCTGGATTTTTGGTTTGTGCTCTTTGTTGTTAGACACATCTCTCGAGTAGAAGGAATCATCAGTCTTTTCCTAAAAAAGAAATTACATCACATTTAGTTACCAGAGAACTCCAATGTTTCCCAGGATACACTTTCCCATTATTCTCTCTTTTTTTTTCCCAGTATCTTTCTCTGATTATTCATAGCTGGCAAATGAACTGGATTCTCGAGGTGCCAAGCTATTCTGCATCTAACTTGTGCCTCAGTCACTGCCAAAGATTAAAGCAAAAGAAATGATATGTTAAAAGAAAACATGACTATAAATCATACACTCTTGGATATTTTGTCTGTATCTTGCTCTTCCTTCTGACGCCTCAGAGTCTCCATGTAGGATTCACGGCGTAGCTTCTCAGCCTCTGACAACATGTTTTGGAAGTCCATATACATCTCCTTATTTACACCCGCTTCATTCTGAAAGCGCAATTAAAAAGTTGCAGTTACATGATTTCTCATACAGTAAGATTACCATTCAGGCCAGTTCTACACCAGTGCTTAACAGTTAACATAGCTAACATGCTTAACAGCTTAAGGTCAAAACTACCTGCCTCAATCTCCGAATTAGTACTCACCAGGTAATGGTTAAGAGTTGAGAATCCAGCAATGTCTGGCTGCTGTGATTGAGCCAGCACATTATCACCCGAGTTTCCTTGACTGGACAAGCTCTTAGTCTTCACTTCAGTCTTAATCACATGGCTTTCTATGAATCTGCTACTATCTGATTTTGATGTATTTCCATCCCACAAGTCGATAGCAATGCTGTTAGGCTGGGTTGGATGGTTGTCTGGAGAGAGTGGAATGGTTAGAGGATCACCAGAACGGGAATCGAAGCTGGTTGTCCTTGACCCATATGTAATACTGTCAGCTGATAGGAAGCTGGGGTAATTATGCATTCTATTACTGGGCATCTCATCAGACCGAAAGCTGGATATTGAGCTTGAACTCATACGATGGGACCCGTGTAGGCTGTGCCCAACTAATACTGCTTCCCTGTAAACAAGGTTGATGTAAGTGGACCTTTGGTACTGTACAAATAGAGTGGAGTGCTGGATTATCGGGTAGCCTACTAGTGGCCTGGTACTACCAAGTTACCTTAATAATTAATGCAACAATAATTTTCAAACTTTCAATTATCTAAAAACTGAACAGGCCCGGTCCTGACCAGTTTACAAAATGTAAATTGTATACATAAAAACTGTTCTAAACAACTCCCTTTCAAACAAATATTCGAAATAAACTGATTGATTATACCTTGTGCATATGACATTTCCTTTGCAAAGAAACCAAATCTTGCACATTTGATCTGCACGTTGTTGCACTGTAATTGCGGTCCTTGAGGTTGGTACCTTCAATGACCTATTTGAATTAATATTAAATTACGTTTATAGTAAGAAAGCTGCAAAAAATCAAGCTCGAAGGGACATTTTTTTGTTTACTTGGAATAATGTTCATCTGCTGCAGCTCCCATGACAAGCTCTGTGATCCCACGCTGACTGATAAGTGTTATTATCCCTTCTGCCACATTGTCCATTGATGTAATCACCATCTCAGATTTTACCTATTGGAAAAATCTTCGTCAAATCATTTAATTCTGAGTTCTGATCCATTAAGGTCCAGTATCTTTGTATGCAAATTTATCTATGCCATCTCTATCCCAACTAGATTTGTACTGAAGTATACAGTGACCTTGATACAAGTGAGTATGTTTTGTTAGTCATGGTGACTTTACAGTTTAATAGTCTTAACAAACCATATAGTTTGGGTATACTGCGCTTAACCTTGAAGAAAATTATGAACAGATCAGAAAAGGATGAATCTAGACAATACTACCTTCACACGTGAGCACATTGTCATGTATTTGGCTATATTTTGGTTCATTTTTCGAGCCTCCGTCTGTCTAAAGGAAGCAACTTCATCTGGAGCTAGGTAGTCCGCTGGAAATAAAGCACCCACTACAATATCAAATTAGCACAATCAGGAAGTATGTTAACAAGAAAAGAATCACTCTAAAGCCTTCCAGGTTGTACCAAATTTTATTACTTTTTTCATTATTTGCCTCAATTTCCTTTTACTTAATTAATTGGGTGGTATAATTCAACACATTATAAAATGGTGAAAATTAGATTCATCCAGGCAGTCTTTGTTAGACTTCCATTTTTCTAAAGTCATATTTGTTCCCTTCCTTTTTGTTCACATGCTCACAAACCAAAGCAACGTGATTAATTCTGAAAAAATCACAATAAATAATATAAATAAATATATATAATGCATCTGGTGTGAAACATACTGAAAGGAATTGTCTTTGCAGGGGAGTGAATATGCAATATGACAATCTTTTTTGAACGAGGTATGTTTTGGAGCACCCATAGCAAATTAGCCTTCCATTCCTTGGCATCATTTGGGACTGCCACATAGACCTTCTCCTCCTTCAATGAACCCATGGTTGACCCAGACATCCTTTCATCATTCATCTCTGGCTCCTCAAAGTGAAAGCCACTGCCATTGGATGAATGGCTACTGGTGCTGGTACGGTCAGCAAATGCAGATGGCATATCATGCATTGGTGGATGTGCCGATGCAGGCGCTGTGCGGAAGAAGTTCATTGTTGATTGTTCTGTGTCTTGTGTGTTGGGTAGGGGGTTATTGAACTTTTGATTTTGGATTGACGGAGGAGACTAGGCATGGAGGAAGACCAATGCAGACAGGAGTGCGCAAGCACTTTGTTTGAGTTTTATTTGTTAATTTAAAAATGGGGAAAATATTTGAAACACTAAGTCATATCTGACAGGTGTTCATTATGGCAGTATCTAAAGTTTAAAATTACTTAGTAGAATGAGCAATGCTCAGAATAAGTTCCATAGAATTATGAGGATAGAGTCAACATTAAGATTCTTTATTTTGATTATACATCTAGTCCTCAACTGAGCTCAGATTGCACAGGAAAGAATTGTAACTATAATTTCTTTACATATTTTTTTTATATTTTATATTTCGGTTTTTGTATTTTGATTTTCAGAAGTTGTTCACACTTCAATATTTAAATTATCAAGATTTTTTTATACAAGGAATTGAAGTGGATGAATCTGGACGGTACCATTCTTGAATTTGCAGAAGTGCCGAAGTGCTGCTCCTCACCTATTTCTATATTTTCTATATGAAGCATATTGAAGCATGAACTTTGACTAAAATCTCACCATGCATTTTTCTAAAATATTCCTTAGTTTTGTAACTTGGTATCAGAGAGCAAATTAATTAATCAATAATCATAATTAGTTGATCCATTATTATATATATTGATGTTATTGCTAACCATTATATATTATTATGCAGTCTAATGCCCTTCTTGGCGGATGGCACTTTGACTTTAAACAACAAAAAATCTAAATCCCCAGAAGTTTGTTCTCTCATTGGTCATCATCATTTTTTTGAAAAATGTGAATAATAAGTTCAAATCGTCAACTAAGTTCTTTGGGATTATCTTCCATTTTTTCCTGGAAACTTAAAACCCAACTGAAGCAAAAAATCCCTCATATATAATTACAGAAGCTCTCCATAGTCCAAACTGTAATCAGAATAGTTGGAACATGTTTAACAGAGAAAAAAAAATAATTAAACAGGAATCTTATTCTTTAATTCAAAGTAGAATCAGGGTAGATGGATACTTTCTTGTATTATTAAATAATAAATTCTACATTCAAACAAAATATGCATCCGTGCTTTTCTTTATTTTATTATTATCTTCAATCAGTTATTTCATCAAATACCTTGTGTGCAACTAAATGCATTTATCGCAGAAAACCTCACCGCTAGAGAGATACAGAGAGAGCGCTCTACGACCTTCAGTTACAGAACGACTTCCGATTCCTCATCTCCACCAACTACTATGCCGTCGAGGTTCACTATCTCCTCATTTCGCCTACCTCAGAGGGGTTACACACATCCCATCTTCCTACAATGCCGTAAAGGATCACGCGCACACCCATACACCGGTACATCTCTACGCACCATGAGATGAGAAATGAGATGAAGTCTCCGAAGGGGAGAAAGATCCCACGAGGGAAACATCCAGAATGCTTTCATCGTACAAACCGATTTTATACAACCAGCATTTTTGTTTTTAGATTGTTCAGTCCGCCACTTGGGAGATGATTTTAATTGCCTCGTGCTATTTATGATCTCGTCATCTCAAAGGTTTGCGTTTTTAAACTGGGCAGTGGGTACAATGGGACAGTACTTTGTTCTCCGAAAATGGCGCGATCGCATTGCAAGACGCTTGTACACGACACATCACATCACAAACTACATCACGAGTACAAACTATTATCGTGTCGGGTCGAGAATCTCAAAAAAATTAATATGATGTAACGTGACATGATTCGACACGCAATACGATAAAAACAGAACAACGCAAATTTAATATTTTAACGTTGTAAAAAATAACATTATAATTAATAATCATAAATAATTCCTCTTTAATTTTTTTAAATGATTATTTAAATATCTTTTATATCCGTGCTCAATTTATATCGTTCTTTATTTTATAACGTCTAATTAAATTTCTTTTAACATTTTATTTTTTAAAATCAGTTCAAACAACAATTTTTTTTTTTAGAAAAGACTCCCAAGAAAGGTGGCCTGCATTTGCATTACACAACTTGCACGCATACAAAGTTGAAAGTCACCAGAATGACTTAGCTAAACAAAACACTGCTCCGTAAAGGAGACTTCTACCAAAATCATAAAATACCAAAACAAAAAAATGAACAGAAAACAGCACAATATCACAGGTAAACAACAGCCAAATAATCAAAATCTAAAACTAATTCTAATCATCTACTGCATTGCTTGCACTTCCAGAACCCGCTAACAAGAAATCCTGCTCCATGCCAGTAGTAGAGCTTGTCCAAAATAAGAAAAAGCTGAAAATGGAAGCACAAAGATTGACAGCCCGAGCTCCTGCAATACCATTTAAAAATCCTACTATTTCGTTCCCCCCAAATTACCCACATAAAAGCTGCACATAAACTAAGCGCCTTACTTCTATGTTCATTTGGTAGATTGAAAAAATCTTCCCAAATATCATAAAGATTAGTAGCTGTAACCCTGCAACCCTACTTATTGTAATGATTAAACAATAACCAGAAAGTGCTAACAAAAGAGCAATTAACAAACAGGTGATCAATAGACTCATTAGCATCACAAAAAACACAAGTTGGGTCCACCTAACAGCCCCTACTAATTAAATTATCCTTAGAAAAAATTCTATACTTAAAAGCTAACCAACAAAAAAGTTTAATCTTAAGGGATATTTTTAACTTCCAAAAAGGTTTAGCTATCCTATCTAACTCACCGCCATGCATTATAAAAGTATAATAGGACTTAACTTTGTAAGTACCAGAACTATCCCAATGCCACACTGCCTTGTCAGGCAAGGGAGTGAAGTTATAAGCCCTTAAAACATTCAATAAATTCCCTTTCTCTACTCTAAAAGCTATAGATGCCCCCCTTTTCAAAAATAACCTAATATTACCATTATGCCACACCTGACTAACAGTAGCTCTCTCCTTTTTAGTTTTGTTGAAAACCAAAGGAAATCTCTCTTTGAAAGTCCCCCTGAACACCAATTATCCAACCAAAAAAGGGTGTTCCTACCATTCCCCACTTCTTTAGAAGTACCCAATCTCACTAGTTGGTCACTCTCAAAGACACCCTTCCAAAAAGGAGAATGACTTGAAGGAACCCTGTGATTATACTTAGCACTAATAATATCTTTCCAAATACCTTTGCAATTAGCATCATCTAAGTTCCACTTCCATTTACCCAGCAAGGCTTCGTTCATACTGGCTAAATCTAGAATTCCCAACCCCCTATTTCTTTAGGTCTACAAATCAACTTCCAGCAAATTAAAGCCATTTTTCTTTTGGTATCACTCTGTCCCCAAAGAAAATTTTTTCTAATCCTGTCAATAGCTTGTATCACCCAACAAGGCATCTTAAACATAGACAAGAAATAAAGAGGGACAACAGATAAAACAAAATTTAGCATAATCAATCTTCATCCTAAAGAAAGAATGTTACTTTTCCAAGAAAAAAGCTTTTTTCTAATCTTATCAATCACCTCATACCGATTTTCTCTGGAAGGGTTCTTCCAATGGAGAGGCAACCCTAAGTACTTCATTGGTAGAGAACTAATTTTGCAGTTTAATAAACTCGCATAACTCTCTGCCTCTGAAGTAGATAAATTCAGAGGTATAAGTTCACCCTTTGCAAAGTTAATAGAAAGTCCAGAAAGCATCTCAAAACTTTTCAAAACCCACCGAATTTTATCCACCATCTCCTCACTGGCTTTAACAAATAATAAGGTGTCGTCAGCGTACTGTAAATGCATTAAAGGTAAACCATTCGACAAATTAGGACCTAAACCCGAAAAGTGTCCCCTTTCCATCCCCTTGGAACAATTTAGACAAAACATCAACCGCAAAGATGAAAAGATAGGGTGATAGAGGAATTCCTTGTCGTACCTCCAGTTTACTAGGAAAATAATGGCCCTGAATCCCATTAACAAGAACCGAAATCCAACCCGCTTGAAGCACATTCTTTATCCAGTTAACCCAAGTACCATTAAAACCCCTTGCCACAAAAAGAGAAAGTAAAAAATCCCAATTAATGCGATCAAACGCTTTTTCAAAATCAAGTTTTAAAAGGAGTTCCTTGTTCTTGTGTTCCTGAACCCATTGCAAAATCTCATGGGCTGAGGCAATACCATCTAAAATTGATCTACCTTTAAGAAAGGCAGTCTGATTATTATCAACTAATCTACAGAGAATCGGTGCAAGTCGATTAGCCAATACCTTAGTGAAGATTTTGTAGCTGCAGTAAATGCGTTAGAAAAATGAAATCATCAATTAATACTTCTACAAAAAATATCCTAATAATTTTATAATGGTTTATACTGAATTTGTAATAATTTTCTCCATTTTAATATTTTAACAATTTTTAATAAATATTTATAAAAAAATAAAAAAAGTTTTTGATACAATTTGACATGACTAACACGACACGACACGATTGTTTCAGTCATGTCGTGTCGCCTCTTCTCACCACTCGGCACAACACGACATGACATGATTAAAAAAATAGTTTGTGTCAACATGACACGACACAAAACTCTAACACGATAGTATTTGACACTACACAACATGCACGATTTGAGAACACTAATAATACTTTCAAATTATATATCCGTATCCATATTTTTCTTTTTTTTTTAATAGAGATATAAATACAGATATATTCAGATCCATATTTGAATCATACGAATAAGGATATGAATGTGCTTCGAATATTGAAATAAATATCTATAAATTAATAAACTAGTAGAAATAAATAAATATTTCGATGTCGTACATCATCATCATGCATAGAGAAAAATTACTATATAACAACTCTAGATCATATCGATCCATAGCATTCACTCAGCATTCTTCATCCTCCAAATTTTTCTTTCTTCTCTTACTAGAAAGAAGGGTTTCCCTAGCCGATATCTTCTCAGGTTTAACTAGCCTCCCCATCAGCGCGGGGAACCTACGATAAGCAACAGACGGATCCCTAAACGAATCCACTGAAAGTAATTCTATTCTCTTTTTCAATTCTCTCATTTTCAACACATCCGAAATAAATGGGCGATATTTACCCAACAGCTGGTATACTGAACTCTTCTACAGCCCACCCCAATAATTCATGTTACTAAGGTTCGTCGTAGTGAACCCATCCATCCTAGTAGCAAGCAGATGAAGAAACAACGAATGGAAATGCGTCGAAATTGAAATGTAAAAAAACAAACATTGATGCATGCAGGTCACAACTCCAATCCAATCTAGCTGAAAAGAGTGCTCTTAACAAGAAAGCATGCAACGATTCCAGTTCTCCTTTGAGCAACTCAGTAAGATCTCAGTGCTCATTATGTTTATTCACCGACATTAACTGACTACAGAATGGAATGAAGCATGCAATTAGGCCTGTCGACGGAAGTACCATTATACGTTTTCCGTGCCGTTCCGTTCAAACAGAACGTACAACTGTATAGAAATGGGTTTCGTTTTTAAAACGGAACGGGTAGCGAAATCAAGAGTTATAAAGTTTGCATCTGTGGAATGTCAGACGAAACAGCTGGTTTCGTATCCGTTCCAATTCGTTCCGTTCTAAATGGTAGGCTGTATGTTCATTTATTGCGTTGTCTCTCTCTGTGTCAGGCTTTGTCTGTCGATGGTAGGTTGTAGGTAATAAATAACGAGAGATAATGGGATCCTATGAAAGAAGTGCCATCCAATAAAGAGAGAGAATTTGTGGTGCTGACAAGTGGCGCATGGTGTGACACCTCATTTCACTGGATTGTCGTTGTTCCCTGCTTTGAACTGAACACATAAAACTTGCTAAACTTGATCTAAATTGAACATCAAAACAAACAATCTTACTGTAAGTTAACTTACATGTTAAATCAAAATTGGACAAAATACAAAAAAACTTGCACGTTCTGATCATATGCTTCACACAGTAAATTAAGGAACATCAAACCAAAATAAAGGCTTAATCCAACTTAAATTGAGCTCATGAATCTTCCTAAGCGATAACTGGCACAAAGAGATGACTCATTGGGCCCCACAGTCGTAACTCAGATCAGACCAAAACGGCGTCGACGTGTCTCAGTTGAAATCTCCTTCTTCCAAGCTCCCTCACCTGAAATTAAAGTTATCAATGTCCTCTACGCACCTTCACGAGTGTATGGAACCTCTTGCTGGCAGAAACGGAGCACCAGAGAGCTCCGAGCACCATTAATGGCTTCCCGAGCTCTCTGAGGTGCTACGTGGTGATACGAGTTGTCACAGACTGAACGGAGCACATCAATCTCTTCCCCTCACTCTCACGAGTCCAACTCACCCAGCCTCGATCGAAACGGTGGCCAAACTCGCCGGAATTTTGCCGGAGAAGATACAGGGACCAAACTGCAAAAGTACCGCAGTCGACGAAGGGAGAAGGAGTTCAAACGCGACTTGGCGTGGATTTTCTGTGACGGATTTGGTGTAGCAGGTTAAGTCATTCGCTACACGGAATCCAGAAAGCAGTCAGCGTCGCTCTAACCTCGTCAGCGCCCAGTCAACGCACACGTGGCCCAATCAGGAAATTCCAAATCAGATTAAATTTCAAAAATTCATTAAAAATAGTAAATAACTCAGAAAAATACAAATGAAATATCCATAAAATCCTAAAAATCTGTAGAAACTAGATTTACTGATATTTTTATATGAAATTATGTCAATTTGTGCCCCTTTTGTATTTTCAAAGTATTTTCTAATTAAAATTGAGTTTTATAAATTGTCAAAACTTTGTAAATTCACCAAAATTAGTAGGAATCTCAGAAAAATCCAAATAAAATATTAAAAAATTTCTAAAAATCTACATAAATCAGATCCAATTTTATTTTCATATGATATTTTGTTTAAATAAGTAGTTTCTTATTTTTAAAGTGTTTCTGTTATGAAAAACTAATTTTATAAATTCTAGAAAAATGGTCAAATACTTTAATAAATTTTCTAAGTAGTTTTATCACTTTCTTGTCAAACATAAATAAATAAAAAAATAATAAATTGGCAATATTTAGAAATTTCCCTTTTTATTTCTAATAATATAAGAAATAAATAAAATAAATAATAATAAATCATAAATAAATGAGATCATAACTTCTAATTAAATCATAAATCTTAGATAAATAAATAATAAATAAATTTTAAGTAATAAAGAGTAAATAAATAAATCATAAGTAAGTTATTATAATTAAGCCTTAAATTGTAAATAATAATAAATTATAAATAATAAGTAATTTAATAATCATAAATAAACAATAAATAATAAATATGATATCAAGTATGAAGTATCTTGAAATCTAATCAAATCAAGTCAAATCAAATTGAATTAAATTAAATCAAATTAAATTGAAATCAAATTGAATCAAATTAAATCAAATTAAATTGAAATCAAATCAAGTCAAATTAAATCAAATCATGTCAAGATAAATCAAACTTCTCTCTTCTTCTCTCAAAGCCGCAAAATGGCTGAGAAGCAATCCTTAGAGCCCTCAAATGGCCAAGGATTATGAAATCAAGCTTCTGTTGTTCTCAAAACCCCTAAATGGCTGAGAACTGATTCTCATGAGCCCTCAAATGGCCTAGAATCATAAAATCAAAGTTCTCTATTGTTCTTAAGCCCCTGAATGGCTGAGAACCAATTCTCAAAGTCCTTAAATGGCAGAGAACCGATTCTCAAAGCCCCCAAATGGTCGAGAATCATAAAATCAAAATTGTTAAAATTGTTCCATTGATAAATATATATATAAATATAAAAAAGGTTCAAATAATTAGTATTAGATATCTTTTAGTTGTTTTTTTAGATAAATAGTTTTATGGATTCTTAGCTTTCTTAGTTTTAGATATTCTTTGACATCTCAAATAAATAGTCTTAGTTTTAAATATTCTTAGATGTTCCAATTAAATAAGTTTTAGATATCATTGGATATTTCAAATATATTGTTTTAAAACGTACTTAGACATTCTCAATTGGGCCCCGTCAGTTAAGTCTGGTGCCATCAATTGAATCCAGTCTTAGCCCAAAAGAAATAAACTACTTATACCCTCAATTGCGTCCCGTCAAATTAGGTTTGGTGCTACCAATTGAGCCTTGTCTAAACCAAAAGAAATAAATTCCTTGTTGAGTACTAAAACCATTTAAATAACGATTTTCTAGCCTATTATATTTAATTCCTCGAATCTCTTAATCAGAGGTTCTCGTGAAAAACCACGGGGTAATTAACAATAGGGGCTTGCGCCTATTGGAAAGAAATGATCCACAAATTAATAAACCGTCATGAAAATATATTTTAGTCGATGTTCTCTGGTCGTTAAGAGGCATTAATACTTGAGTTCAAGCTCGTGAGAGGTGAATCTAAGACTTATTCTCATTCTTGAGGAAAGCCAATCATTCTTCGAGAAATGACGAAAAAGTCACAACAAGTATGTCTACCAAAGAAGTTTGGGGGGTTCGAATTGATGGACTTAAAACTGCACAATATTTCCTTGCTTCTGAGATGGCTGTGGAGGTTATATGATCAACGCTCATCAATGTGGTCTAATATTGCAAAGATTTATGGTAAGAGAGACCCAAACATCCCTCCGTTAGCTTGGAATTGTAATGGATCTTTCTTCTGGAGACAACTTTTGGCTTTGCGCTTTTATTTTCAGCTTTCTGTTAATACAATAATTAGGAGTGGTTCTAACTCTCTTTTTTGGTATGATAATTGGGGTGGCTCTTGTGGGGATTACTTTGATAACTCACATGATCATCCTACCACAAGGTTTGTTACTGTCCGACAAGCTTACAGAAGTTGGTTCCATTTGTTCCCTGCTCCCTTGCCCCTTTCGCTTAGCTTGATGTTTACACAGCTGCAAAACCTTAACTTTTCAGGGGGAAGGGATTTACTCGTGTGGAGATGGAACTCGGATGGACAGTATAGCTCAGCCTCTTTTTACAAAGCGCTAGTAGCTGCTGGCAAGATACAATTTAAGTTCCAAAGGATTTGGAGATTCCATGTCCCTCCAAATATTAAGTTTTTCCTGGTTTTGCTGGCACATGGTCGTTTGTTAACACAGCAACAGCTGATTAGACGAAACATTTTGGTTCAACAACAATGCGTCCTCTGTCAGGAAGATTTACTTGAGACTTCGGATCACCTTTTCTGCCACTGCCCTGTTTCCGTCAACATTTGGAGCCGGTTGGGACTTTCTACTGACATGCTTGTTGATTTACACACGCTCCTCACTTATCTCTGTTCGCTTGACGGGAACTCCCTCGTACAAATTCAACTAGCAAGTAGCAACTTCTTTATGGGCTCTCTGGCGGGAGAGAAACAACAGGGTTTTCAGAAACGAAAGACGAGGCATTCAAGCGATACAGGATTGGATTGTGCAAGAGGTGGTTCTTTTTAGCAAGTTCTGTTAGGTTAATTAGCAGCTTTTGTTTCTTTCTTTTCTTTGTCTTTGCTTTCTTTTTTCTTCTTCCTAGATAGCCGCTATCTAGCATTTCTAAAAAAAAAATGTCGAATACAAGTTTATCTAACGAGCTTTTAAAAAATTGTATCCATATTTTGGAAGTACTGTCATCATATTTTAAACAAAAATCAGCTACATACTTCTTTCATTTTTTTCTATCCAAAAAAAAAACCCTTCTATTCTTTAAATTTAAATATAGTTTTCGCTAAATTCTGTTAATTTAAGAAAAATATTTTTCATTATTTTAATAATATTTAAAAATTAAAAAAATATTTTTTTATAATTTAGGTCCAAAATATCCTTTTGTCATGCTCTATGCGTTTCGACCTCTCTAACTGGCGTGAACTGACAACTTGAATCATGGACCATGCGATGTTGCGGAGAAGAAAATCATTTAAACTAAGCTTCAACATGTTTGTTGGACTAGTTCTAGGCTTCTTGCATATATATGGATAATGGATCTTTGGCAATCAAGTTAACCCATTTGAGGGAAGAATTTCAGCCCGTTTCAAGACACGACTCATGTGGATCGTCACTAAAAGAACCCCAAAATTGAAAGTTTGAAACACAACAAAGACTAAGATCAATTAAATTGTCAAATAACAAGAATTTGACTTATAATTCTTAGATTGGTAAGAAAACTGAGATACAATGTTAAAGAAAACATAAATTCCTACAAAACGAAAAGATATATATAAATAAAAAGTTTTGCTTTGTCTGATATATTTCACTCATAACTGATCCATTAATAAGAAGATGATAGTAATTAGATATGAATTTAGCTTAACTTTTTCCAAAATTCAAGTTAAGCCTTTTTGTCTAAATGGAGACCTAAATAATAAAAAAATAGTTTTAATTCTAATTTGTCTCTTCCCGTTTTCATCCGTTAACGTTCTCCGATAGTTCTAACCTGTGAACCCTTTTTCTTCCCACTTTCTTCTTTCACGCGGAAAGAGGTAAAATCCTCCCAAGCGAAACCTTGATGATTTCACCCTGCTGAAACCCACTCAGATTCTAAGGTCCCGCTCTCTCGTGTAAAATGGTTACTCTCGCTCTCTATCTTCTTTTTTTTTTTTTCCAACTTCTTTCCAAATTATTTGTTGGTGAATAGAATTTAAGGCTGTCAATTTGTAATTGCATTTGTTTGTCTGCTATTCGTAGCTTATGTTAAACCTTGATTTTGCATATAAGCATATTTTAAATTAATTCATTACTGAACTATTACTGACCTATGTGAATATTTTTTTTTTTAACTTGGCATGTATAAACATCGTGCAAGATTATTATTTTTTTTTAAAGAAAGTTGGGTAATGCAAGATTATGTTAATGTTATTACAGTTGTACCAGATAGTACAGCAAATAAGAAGAGATAAACATATGTACTGAAGTATAGTGTTCGGTACCATATTCTAAACAGTTCCATCCTTCAATGTACGTAGTATACCTATACTGGTACCACATGGATCAAAACTTGCCCACATAAGAGAAAAAATGTCATATTTCATATTTGTCTGAATGAACCGGTATATAATAATCAAATGTCATGTTTCTCATTGATGTAGTTTCTACATGTAAAATTAGGTTAACTTAGGATTATTTCCTCTGTTGCCAGAGGCTCCCTTTATATATTAATCAAGAATTGTACTTTTACAAATAAGACCCTAGACTTCTATAAATAACATAACTACTAATCTCTCAACACTCCCCCTCAAGATGGGCGATAGATATCAATCATTCCCATCTTGTTACAAGAACTCTCAAATTGCTTACACCCTAAACCCTTAGTTAGGCAATCAGCCAACTGTTCTTCTGATTTCACATTGTTCAAAGCCAACACTCCATTGTTCAATTGTTCCTTGATGAAGAAACGATCAATCTCCACATGTTTGGTGCGATCATGCTGAACCGGATTGTTCGCAATATTAATTGCTGACTTGTTGTCACACCAAAGTTGTAGAGATCCTCTTCGAAACACGCGTAGCTCAGATAGGAGATTTTTAATCCACATCAACTCACATAGGCTAAGTGCCATCGCCCTGTACTCAGCCTCGGCTGTAGATCTAGCTACCACATCTTGCTTCTTGCTTCGCCAAGTTACAAGATTGCCTCCAACAAACACACAATATCCTGTGGTGGATCGGCGATCATCCAAACAACCTGCCCAATCAGCATCACAATAACCTTCAACTCTCAGATGTCCATGACTTCGGAACCATAGTCCCTTTCCAGGACTTCCCTTGATGTATCTGAGAATTCTGTGAACAGCATCCAAATGTTGTTCTCTCGGATCATGCATGTACCTACTCACCACACTCACTGCATGTGAGATATCAGGTCTTGTGTGGCATAGATAGATGAGCTTACCAACCAGTCTTTGGTATTGTTCCTTATCCACCGAGTCACCTCCTTCAGCAGATATCTTCTGATTCGGCTCGATAGGAGTAGGAGCAATCCTGCAACCCAGCATCCCTGTCTCAGAAAGAAGATCCAATGCATATTTTCGCTGAGAAAGAACTATGCCCGTTTTTGACCTAGCAATTTCAATTCCAAGAAAATATTTCAGTTGTCCCAAATCCTTGACCTCGAACTCCTTTCCAAGATTTTTCTTTAATCGCATAATTTCCGCAGTATCATCTCCAGTAATCACAATATCATCAACATAGACAGCCAGGATGGTGATACGACCTTTCAAGTGCTTGTAAAATACAGTATGATCTCCATTGCATTGTTTGTACCCCATGCCACAGACTGCAAGTCTGAACCTATCAAACCATGCTCTCGGAGACTGCTTCAGCCCATACAGTGACTTCTTGAGCTTGCATACCTTCCCAACTGATTGTGAAGTGGCAAATCCAGGTGGAATCTCCATGTACACCTCTTCTTGGAGATTTCCATGCAAGAAAGCATTCTTGACATCCAACTGGTGTAGTGGCCAATTGCAGTTGGCAGCACACGACACCAACATCCTCACAGTGCTCATTTTTGCGACCGGTGCAAAGGTCTCATCATAGTTGATGCCATAAGTCTGACTGTATCCTTTTGCAACCAATCGTGCCTTGTACCTATCAACCTTGCCTTCTGGAGTTTGCTTGACAGTATACACCCATTTACATCCAACAGCACGTTTTCCAGCTGGTAGAGGTACCAACTCCCATGTGTCATTCTTTTTCAACGCTTGAAGTTCCTCTTGCATGGCACCGAACCATCTAGGATCTTGCTTAGTTACCTGCCATGTGTTAGGTACTGGCACAGAATCTAGAGATGCAAGAAATGACTTATATGTAGGTGGAACAGATGCATATGAAATATAATTTGCAATATCATTTCCCCAACTACCATACTTGACAGGTGGTTTTCCAGCATTGGTCCTAGGTGTCCGTCGAGGCAAGACAGGTGGAGGATTGCTATCCATCAATTCTGAAGGAATGTTTGAGGAAGAGTTACTAGGGACTTCAACATTTAACTCCCCCTGCTCATGTTGCTCAGGCTGCTCATGTTGCTCAGGCATAATATGTTGCTGCTTTTGTCTCCTCTTATAAACTAGTAGCTCCCCCTGCTTACCAGTATCTGAGACACCAACACCATCGCCTTCGCTAACACCATCATCACCGCCACTCAATGACTGAGAAGAATCACCATCATCATCACCATCACCGCTACTCAATGACTGAATAAGACATGGTATTGTACCAATTACTGTTTCCTTCATATTCTCCCCCTCTCTACTAGCACTAGTAGAGCCATTCTCAAACAAAGGGCCTAAGTCTGTCTTTTCTCCATAGTATGGTTCAGACTCTCGAAAGGTCACATCCATACTGACAAACAATCTCCTTTCAGCGGGACTCCAACAATTGTATCCTTTCTGACTTGATGAGTAACCCAAAAAGATACACTTAACTACACGTGGATCCAACTTACCAACTGTCGTCCGGTGATCTCTAACGAAACATGTGCATCCAAATACTTTTGGAGGAACAACAAAATCATTAGAGCCAAACAACAACTCACGTGGTGTTTTCATTCCTAACACCCTTGATGGCATCCTGTTGATCAAATAAGCTGCTGTCAAAACAGCTTCACTCCACAAAAACTTGGGCACATTCATTGTTAACATCAAGGAGCGTGTCACCTCTAGTAAATGCCTGTTTTTTCGCTCAGCCACTCCATTCTGAGCTGGAGTGTCTGGACAAGTGGTCTGATGGAGGATCCCTTGATCAGAAACAAAAGTAGCAAACTCCTTATTGACATATTCTGTCCCATTATCCGTTCGAAGGACCCTCACTTGTACTCCAAATTGGGTTTTCACACAAGCTGAGAAGTCCTTAAAGCATTTGAGCACTTCAGATTTCTGTTTCATCATGTATATCCAAGTCATACGTGAGTAACAATCAATAAAGGTGACAAACCATTTAAACCCACTAATAGAAGTAGTTGGACATGGTCCCCAAACATCAGAATGAACAAGTGCAAAAGGCTCCAAACTCCTTAAACCAGTCATCTTGTAAGTAGAACGCGTGTGTTTGCCAAGTTCACAAGCTTCACAAAACAATCTTTGCATATCTACTTTACTCATCATTTCAGGTTCCAACTTGCTCAAACTATCAAATGATAAATGTCCCAATCTACAATGTTGAAGCATCGCTTCCATTTCTATTCCTCCACCAACTGTACGGGCAAGCATCGCGACTTCCTTGTCCAAGTACCACAAACCATCTCGTCTGATGCCAGTCCCAAGTCTCTTTCCTGTTTCCCTTTCTTGAAAAATACACATATCTTGATCAAAAATAACAGTGCAATTTAATTGATCAATAAGAGCACTAACAGAAAGTAAATTTACTTGAAATGACGGGACATGCAACACTGATGACAAAGTAATCGATGAGTTACAACAAACCATGCCAGTGCCACTGATCGGCCGAGAAGTACCATCAGCAGTTTGAACAGTATCAGGATGTATCTGCTTGTTAGGACAATATTCTACAAAATCACTAGATGACCCCGTGATATGCCTTGATGCACCTGAATCTATGATCCAATCAGCATTAGATTTAATAGATACAAGTGCATGTGCTTGAGTACCTTGCTTCACATGAGCATAACCCGTAAAGTTGCCGGGACATGTAGTATCATCAAAATCTTGAAAGGTGCGTCCTTTGTCTTTAGACATCTCAACTTGAATCTTGAACTGACGTAGTTCCTCCAATTCTTTCAACTCAGCTCTAGTCATCTTTTTAGTATCATGAGACTCCTTTGTCACAGCTACATTTACAACTCCCACACCTCTACACCTTTGGTCCTTTTGACCATTATATCTACCATTTTGTTTTCTGCTTCCTTGGTCACCATCAGATTTGCGGGATTGAGGACAGCTGAAACTAATATGTCCTGTATTCCCACACCTATAACACTTTCTATCATCCTTGTAGTTTCTCGTCCCCTCAAGTTTAGTATCATTGGACAACAATTCTTTTTTCTTCATTACCTGTGACAGTTCCAACACAGATTCGGCCATCTTGCCGAATGAGTTCTCATCAAACTTAGCCTGAAGCATTCTAGCTACTCCTTCTATAACCTTCTGCAAATCTATACCAGTCACAGGTTCACCCATTTTCACAATCAACAACAATAAAACACAGCAAGAGGACGAGATCAATCACACTTTAACAACAAACCGTGCGGATAAACACGATCACGGTTTTTACTATCTATTCAGCAGGAAGTCAAAGAGGAAAAAGAACACTTGTAGAGAGACATGAAAAAGAAGACTAAACCGGGTCAAATGGGTCATGTGATGATGGTGCCGGTCTTTGCGCGGTGTACAGAAGACCTCACCTCTCCGGTCTACCGCGGTCCACAGCAGCAGCACCAGATGCGTTGCTGCACTTGGCGTTGGCGCGGTCCACAGGTCCAAACGCGACTCGGTGTACACGCGGTCCACAGAATCGTTCGTCTCTCGTGCGCGGAAGGAGAAGCGCGGAAGAATTCTCGTGCGTGGAAGCGGAGCTGGTCTACCGCGGCTCACACAGATGCGGAGAGAGGAAAGGCCCACGCGGTGCATAGAACTCACGCGAGCAGAGGAAAAAACGGAGAAGAGATCAGTCGCCGCCAAGCGGCTCTGATACCATGTAAAATTAGGTTAACTTAGGATTATTTCCTCTGTTGCCAGAGGCTCCCTTTATATATTAATCAAGAATTGTACTTTTACAAATAAGACCCTAGACTTCTATAAATAACATAACTACTAATCTCTCAACACTACATATCACAAATCATAAACTCTTAAGATATTTCACAAATTATAAAACTCTAATACAAAACGGTTATAACAAAAAGCAAACCAAATGTTTAACAGAGAAACATATTCTCATGCAAATCTTTCATCTTCAGCTCTTCACAACATATTTTCACAAATTTCTAGAACACTAATATGCATATGAGCCAATTGCACATGATTTCTGTGCTGTCGGATTGACTTTAAAATTCGTGCAGCGATTTAGATCAAGGGATCAGATTAAGTCGCTGATCAGTAGAGATCCCTTAAGTTTTCCGTTTGCTCTCTCCGTTTGCAAAACTGAAGCGCCAAAAATAGAACAAAACTCGCACCTCTCTTCTCTCTCGTACGCAACACTTTCCTCTCTTGACTGGGCGTATCTCTCCTAGGGTTCGCATATTATCTTCTCTCTCGCACCACTCAGCAAAGTTTCGTCTGGTTTCAGTCGCAAATCAGATCCGCGCAAGAAACCCTAGATTGTATGGACAACTCTACGCATCTCTCTCTGTGCGTTTGAACAGGTCAGTTTTGATCAATATCTTTTCATGGTCTCTACGAAGGTTTAGTTAATTTTTGCGTGCTCTGGTTTTGATTGCACACCAATTTAAGGAATAGCAATTCCGGGACTAAATTTAAGGAAAAAGTGAGATTTCGGAAAGCGTGGGAAGAGTGTTATTCTGGGAATAGAAATGTTGTATTGATGGTGAATTAGGAATAGCGTTGGGAAGAGTGTTATTGGGATGAAAAGTAGAGAGAAAAGTATTGTTGGGAAGAGTGTTATTGGAAATAGTGCTATTCCTGGAATTGATAATTGCGTTTGGATGAAAAATTTACTCCAGGAATAGGCAATTCCTGGAATTGGCCTATTCCTAGTGTATCCAAACGACAACAATGAGTTTAAAATTGTGGTGCTTGAGAAATCGTGGTGGGCTTTGAAATCATGAGCTTAGTTAAATTAACCAAAAAAATCATGTTGCGTTAGAAATCATGGTGCTTGAGAAATTAGCACCAGTAAGTATTGTTGCCAGGGTAACGTGCTTTAATTAGGACCAATAATTCACCATTTTTTTTTTTGAGAAAATCATGGTGCTTTAATTCTAGAGCTTAGTTAAATTAGCACCATATGTTTTTCACAGAGGTTACATGTGAGACTAATGCATCGGCAATGACACCCTCTCAAGTGATATTAGATCCACCAATATCTCAATGTAAGGAAAAGAGAAAAAAACCATCAAGATTTAAACCACCATCGGAGATAAAGAAACCGCAAAAATGTGGCATATGCGGTAGCAAAAAGGGTGGCCACAATGCGAGAACATGCCCGGTACAAATAAATTGAACATTGTATTTATTAATTCTTTATATTAAAGTGATTATTTATGTAATATCTTATTTTTATTTTCAGCTAAAGAAATTGCAAGGGAAGAAAGTGCAAGGGAAGGCTAGAAAGAAAGCAAGGGATGATGATAAGGATAGTGAACAAGAATTTGAAGATGTCGAATCGGATAGTGCACAAGAACTTGAAGATGTGGAATCAGATAGTGCATATGATATGAAGACTCGTCAAGTTGAAGATATGGGAATGGATGTTGTGATCATTTTGTTATAGTTTTAGGAGTGTAGACCTAAATTAGAGTATATTTTGTGATAGCTTGATGATATAACTGTTAGAGTTATGTCCTTCGAGCCAATCATTTGATGATATTATATTTAGTTTATGTTATTGATGATATTTGATCATTTGTTCCTGGATTTTATTATTGACAGTTCATTCAGGTTGAGGATCTGAATTGTGGATCACTGTATTTCATTTAATAGTAAATGACAATAATAAATCGAAACTATCCATAGTCTTGATAATTAACAAGGAACATTAATTATCATATAAGACTAGTATGCAAGTTAAGTGATGATTAAGTTCTACAAATCATAAGTAAAGAGTTACTAACTTAATTGCATATGTATATGTTACTAGAACATAGTACAAGATATGACCCCGATGAAATAAATATATAGATTGTGTTAAGTGTCATTATTTATTTTAGTGTTTGATTCCAAGCTTGAGATGGTTCAGTTTTTTCACATGAGGATAGGTTCTATAAATATCGTCTACCGCTGATTCCTGATAAGGGCTGCTATACGGACTTTATTTATGTTCTCTTGAATTGTGCGGGGAAAAACTGTTCATCAAGATAACCGTATGTCCCTCATTAGTTCACCTGGTGAGCGATGATATCTACTGGGCCCCTTGATGGAGATGGATTGCTTACCGGCAACTTGTGCAATCATCTCTAGATCAAGAAACGTATAATCTGCAAGAATGACACATACCTATCTTGGATTATACAAGGATATCATGTGACATAGGAATCAAAACAATAAGAAACTCATTTCTTATGCAGGATTAGATGATTGTATTAGTACATTATTCATTTATGCGAATTGGGAATCATAACGTGTTGCTAGATACCGCTTGTGATTATTGGAAATAAATATTGATTTATTTTCATGGCCAATATAACATAAATCCTCAAAGGGTCACACAAATAGGACTTTAACCATACAGTGCATTATTTATTTGTATTGGAGAATACGAAACTTGATAAGTTGATTAATTGATTATATATCGTTGTGAACCATTATAATTAATTATATCAAAATGATCATGTTAGAATAAATTAATTCACATGCTAATCCATTTATAATTATCAATAAGTTGATAGTTATTTTGTTCAACTATATTTAATATAATTATAAGAATTATATTGAATATAAAGACTTTAATTTATTAAGTCTACTTGAGCCCGATTAACTAGCAATTGTATAGGCCCGTTAATTAAGTGAATTAATGTGCCTAAGAGAGACAAAAATTACAAATGTTGTAATGGGCTAATTAGCCCATGATTGGTACGGCTAGGGTATGATAGCATGATATCAATTATGCTAAGATTTGGATGAGATATTTTGAGTATATAATGGTGAACTTATTGCTCAAGAAAAAAATCTAATCTCCTTCATTTTTCTTGGCCGCAACTTTCATCAAGAGAAGAAAAAATTTGTTTTTCTTCTTTTTGCTCTCATCTATTGATTTAGTAGGTGCTCATGTGTTGAGCTTAGCTATTCCAAAGATTAAATAGAGATTTAATTGGAAGAGCAACGTAGGATTAGCTATTTTCTCCTTCTTGCTAGCACAAGAGTTGGAGAAGGTGGTTAATCTTCTTGGTGGACTAGAGGCAGCGAATGCGCACATCCATCGACTTCTAAGCAAAGGTCGATCCTTCTAGTTACGATATTAGAAGAGGTATAATTTTCTACACGTTCTCTTTTATATGTTAAATGCTTGAATAACTAGATCCGTTTATCGTGCATGTTAATTGATTATTAAATATTAATAAAAATTAAAATTGCACATGGACTTGAGTTTCTAACAGTGGTATCAGAGCGCTGGTCGTTATTTGAGTTTTTAATATTTTAAAATCGAGATATTAGTAATTAATTAAGTTAATTAATGATGTGTATGCTTGATGTTCTGGAAAAAAGCTGTTTTTCTGTCTTGTTGCTTGTTTTTCGTATTGTAAAGCTTTCTAAAAAAAATTATTTTTTATAGAGATTGTAGATCTTTGAGTCATGGTTCTTTTGGCACTGGTTTCACTATTTTCTAAGCAGTTATGAATTTTTAGTGATTTAAACGGTGACAGTGCGCAGATCTGGAATTCTGCTGCACAGTTCTGTTTGTATGGCAAAAAAAGGACATATTTTATAAAAATAACTACTTGTATCTTTTTCGCTAGGGTTATTCTAAATTTGATTCTCTTTCTGGATATGTGTAATTTGCTGCATATTTCGGATTTTTTGGACGTTCAAATGTGGAAAGAATCGAAGTCGTCAGATCTGTCTTGCTGAACAAGTTAGTTGTTTTTGGGCAAACTGAATTTATTGAAGGATTTTTTAGGAAAGTATTTAAATAGAATTGTTCTATTTCGAATTAAGATTCTGTGAAAATTAGTTTCATAATTTTTCAATAAAGTTTGATGCTTCAACTGGGTCAAATAGTTTCAGTCGTCAGTCTGTTTCAGAACAGGGCTTCTTGTTTGTTTGCATTTTAACTTGATGATTTTGAATAGACCTTAGTATTTTTCTTTTCATGGTTAGATAGCCAACTGCATATGCTAGTTTTTCTGTATAAATTATTTGCATGAAAATTGCATGTAAGATGATCCTACAGATCAAAAGATTGAGATGAAAAACAGAAAATCCGATATCGGTGCTTCACGCATGAAATCTGGATTTGTCTTTTTTGATTCTCCCTGATGGTAAGTGATCTCTTCCGGAAATTTTTACTGGTAGTTAGACTCATGATGAGTAGTTTGCATGATTTATTTCATAATTTTTGGAGACCGAAAAATTTTGATTTTTCTCGAGTCTCGTTTAATATTTTAATTAGTTAAAATATTATTTCTAATTAATCAATTGGTTGAGATGTTAATTAGAATACTCCTCAAATAACCTCTTTTTCTGTTTTGGATTGTTGAATTAAATTTCAAAGGTTTAAACAAATAGTTGTAATGTTAAACTTCTTTGCATTTGGAAAAACGAGCGACAAGCATACATAAAGATTCTAATTAATGAAATTAATTAAGAACAAGTGAACCATGTATATTGTATATGTGCTAACTCATTTTTGTAGGGGGATCGTGGGTTTCGGCTCAAGATTTCAATGCCTTGTGGTTTGTAAATATATGTATGTGTGAATGTGTGTAATGCGGCCTTTGGTGCCATTAATTAATTTTGATTAATTTTAATGTAACTTGTGAGGCTTGCATGCCCCTAAGACCTAGGAGGGAATTATGATTTTTCTACATGTATTTATTTCCATTAATTATAGGATAAGATCAATATAATTAGTGGGAGGGCTTGATTTAGATTAGTCTTGCTACATGGAGATGCAGCGAAGACTGATATGCAAGCTGGAGCCATACAAACCCACAACAATGCTTGTGTTTTGAGATGCTGATTATGTGAATGTTTGTATGCTATGAAATGTCATAGGATAGGTATTGGTGTATGCTAACACGACCACCAAACAAGAGTCACATAATTGAATAGTCCCAATTAATTTGATTAAGCCAAACGCTCTCCTTCTCTCTATCTCCTTCACGCCGTTTGTCTTCTCATGGCGCGGTCCGCCATAGCGGACGTCATGGTTGCCACTCGGAAGTCGGGGTACAAATAAGATTTGTTAGGAGCAAATAGAGAGAAGTTGCTTATCGATGGACCCAACAAGTTTCTTGGACATCAGGGCGAAGTTCGCGACGCGAACCAAGAGTCATAATTTTGTTGTGATTGGTTAAAGAGAACCTACCCTATCTAATCATTTTGGATGACGTGCCATAGCAGGTCCAACGTGATGAAAATGTGGATCTTGGAAATCCATTACATTCGGGACTTTATAAATATGTAGTGGAAGTTTTAGTTTATATTAATAAATTAAAACATTGCATAAACTAATAAGACTTTGAATTTGAAATTGTTGTAGATGTCTTCCCATTCGTCTTTTTCATTGCGTTCTCTCTTAGAGAAAGAGAAACTCGCCTTCAACGGTGCCAATTTCTTGGATTGGCACCGGAACCTTAGGCTAGCCCTTAGATTTAAGAAGGAGTATCTCTTGACCACTCCCTTGCCTCCTCTTCCTGATGAGAAGGCTCCTAAAAAGGACCATGAGGACTATGACAAGCATCATGGTGACGACATAGAGATGTCTGTCCTGATTGTTGCAGTCATGGACTCTGAGCTCCAAAAGGAGTTCATTGATAGTGGTCTGGGAGTGTATGCTATCGTCTCTCGCCTCTCGAACATGTTTCAAACCAAGGCCCGCACCGAAAGGGCTAGACTCATCAAGGCCGTCGCCAATACCCGATTGGCGAAGGGTCATGAAGTCGGGCCACACGTCATGAAGATGGCGGGGTTGTTTCGGCAGCTTGAAAGGCTTGATACGCCCTTCCCGTCAGGGGCGATTCAAGATTTCATTCTCAATTCTCTTCCTTATGGTTTCACGGGGTTCGTTGTGAACTACCGCATGAATGGCATGGACAAGAGCTTGGATGAGCTCCAAAGCATGCTTGTCGAAACTGAGGAGAGTTTGAAGAAAGAGAAATGAGCCAAGGATGTTCTGACAGTGACTGAGAGAAGCAAGAAGTGCAAGAAAAGGAAGACCCGTAAAACGAAGAAAGGCAAAGGTCCGGTGATGCCCCAGGCTAAGGGAGCTCCCGAAGGTTCAAAACGCAAGAAGAACCCAGCCTTATCCGAGACTGTTTGCTACTATTGTAGTGGCAAGGGCCATTGGAAGAGGAACTGCCCCAAGTATCTCGCTGACAAGAAGGCGGGAACTGTCCAGCCTTCTGCCTCAGGTATATTTGTCATTGAAACCCTTCTTGCCACCTCTAACACTGACTGGATATTTGATACTGGTTCGTGTACTCACATTTGTCGAAATGTGCAGGATCTAAAGAGTAGGAGGCAATTGAAGAAAGGTGAAGTTCAACTCCGCGTCGGTAACGGCACGTGCGTCTCCGCTATGGCCGTTGGGAATGTAGAGTTGAATTTATCTTCTGATTTTATTTTGGAACTTAAGGATGTTTATGTAGTTCCATGCATCACTCGAAACATTATCTCTATTTCTTGTTTGGACTTGGATGGTTATGATGTTGTAATAAAGAATAAATGTTGCTCTTTATTTCGTAATAATGTTTGCTTTTGTATTGCACAATATTTGAATGGTCTTTATGTGCTTGATACTAGTAGCGAGCATGTTTTGAGTGTTGAACGTGACAAATAAGAAACGTAAGATTTCACATGAAAGTACGACTTTAATGTGGCATTGTCGCTTAGGTCATATCAACGAGAAATGCATCAAGAGATTACAAAGTGTTGGTCTCTTGGATCAATTCGATCACGAATCGATTGATACTTGCGAATCATGTTTGATGGGAAAAATGACCAAAGCGCCTTTTACCAACAAAGGTACAAGGACAAGTGGCTTGTTGGACCTCGTGCATACTGATGTATGTGGACCATTGAGCATTTGTGCACGTGGAGGTTTCTCGTACTTCATTACTTTCACCGATGATCATAATAAATACGGATATATCTACTTGATGCGGCACAAGTCTGAATCCTTTGACAAGTTCAAGGAGTTCAAGAATGAAGTTGAAAACCAACTTGGTCGAAAGATCAAGGCCTTGCGTTCTGATCGAGGTGGTGAATACTTGAGTCATGAGTTTAGCGATTATCCAAAGGAGTGTGGAATCGTTCCACAACTCACTCCACCGGGAACACCACAGTGGAATGGTGTATCCGAAAGGAGGAATCGAACTTTACTGGATATGGTTCGATCGATGATGAGCCAGACTGACTTGCCTAAGTCGTTTTGGGGTTATGCTTTAGAAACCGCCGCTTTTACACTGAACCGTATTCCGTCAAAGTCCGTTGAGAAAACGCCTTACGAAATTTGGTTTGGCAAGAAACCAAGTTTATCGTTTCTCAAGATTTGGGGTTGCGAAGCTTATGTGAAAAGGCTAATAAGCGATAAGCTTGGACCCAAATCCGATAAATGTTATTTCATAGGATACCCTAAGGAAACGAAGGGTTACTACTTCTACAACCATAACGAAAACAAGATAGTTGTTTCTCGTTTTGGTGCATTCTTGGAGAAGGAGTTCATTTCAAGAAGAAGTAGTGGGAGTAACGTGGTAATTGAAGAGATTCAAGAACCACCGCAAGATATGCCCCAAGTAGGCAATCTCGTTATTCCCAATATGGTGCCTAATGAGGTGGAAGCCGAACCCGTTCCACAAGCAGTTGTGGAAGAGGTTCATGAGTATGCTCCCTCAAATGAGAACTCGAACGTATCGCGAGTCGATAGTGATCAAGTTACTCAAGCATTCGAGTTTCAAGAACCAAATCCACAAGTCGTTGTGGAACAAGTTCAAGAGCCTGAAGCGCCAATCCTACGAAGGTCAACAAGAAAAAGTCGTCCACCCATAAGATACTTGGGTTTGCATGACGTCCTCGTCATTGCGAATGACGAACCGTTGACCATAACGGACATGATGAAGAAATCCGACTCCAACGAATGGCTTAAGGCCATGGAATCCGAAATGCAGTCTATGTATGACAACAAGGTGTGGACCTTAGTTGATCTTCCCGACGGAGTGAAACCCGTTGAGAATAAATGGATTTTCAAGAGAAAGGTCGACATGGATGGCAATTTGACTATATACAAGGCACGGCTTGTCGCGAAAGGGTACAAACAAATTCATGGTATTGACTATGAAGAGACCTTCTCACCCGTTGTCATGTTTAAGTCAGTTCGGATCTTGTTAGCAATTGCTGCATTTTATGACTATGAAATATGGCAAATGGATGTCAAAACCGCCTTCCTAAATGGAGATTTAGAAGAGGAAGTGTATATGACACAACCCGAGGGTTTTGTAGATCCAAAGAATGCTAACAAAGTGTGCAAACTTCAAAGATTTATTTATGGATTGAAGCAAGCATCAAGGAGTTGGAACATTCGCTTTGATAATGAAGTCAAAAGGTTGAACTTCATTCAATGCGAAAAGGAAGCTTGTGTTTACAAGAAGATTAGTGGGAGTGTGGTAGTGTTTCTTGTACTTTATGTTGACGATATTCTCTTGATCGGAAATGATATTTCCGAACTAAATGCAGTCAAGACTTCATTGAAGAAAGTGTTCTCAATGAAAGACTTGGGCGGGGCTGCCTATATCCTAGGTATCAAGATCTATAGAGATAGATCAAGAAGGATGATAGGCTTAAGCCAAGAAGCATATATCGACAAGTGCTTGTGAAGCACAAGATGGCAGGAGCCAAAAAAGGTTACTTGCCTATGTCACATGGCGTGTACTTGAGTAAGACTCAGTGCCCCACGACTAAGGAGGATAGAGTTTATATGGAGCAGTTCAAATATCCTTCTGTTGTGGGATCCATTATGTACGCCATGCTGTGCACTCGCCCCGATGTGGCATATCCGATTAGTGTGACTAGTCGATTCCAAGCCAACCATGGCATGCCACAATGGACCGCAGTCAAGAATATCCTCAAATATCTCAATAGAACTAAGGAGAGTATTCTCGTGTACGGTGGAGACCAGGAGCTCGTTGTAAGTGGTTACACCGATGCTAGTTTCCAAACCGACCGAGATGATTCTAAGTCACAGTCCGGCTATGTGTTTCTGCTCAATGGTGGTGCTGTGAGTTGGAAAAGTTCCAAACAAGATACCACAGCTGATTCCGTCACCGAAGCAGAATACTTAGCGGCTGGTGAGGCAGCAAAAGAAGGCGTATGGATCAAGGAGTACTTAACCGAGCTGGAGGTGGTTCCAAGCATCTCAGGTCCAGTAGATCTCTACTGCGACAACACAGGAGCCATAGCTCAGTCAAAGGAGCCTAGGTCTCACCAGAAGACCAAGCACATTCTACAACGATTCCATCTTATCCGTCAGTTTGTGAACGATGGATGGATCAAAGTTAAAAAGGTGGACGGTGCTGCGAACACAGCGGACCCTCTGACGAAGCCTCTTTCTCGGCCCGCGCATGAGTTGCATGTTTCCTCCATGGGGATTAGACGCATGCCTGAGTGGCTTTGAGTATATTTTATTTTGAGGCTTTAGTATGAGACGTGTATATTTGATATTACATTGAGTACTATTCTCTGGCTAGAAGTCACTATTGATTGACTCTAGGCCAAGTGGGAGATTGTTAGAGTTATGTCCTTCGAGCCAATCATTTGATGATATTATATTTAGTTTATGTTATTGATGATATTTGATCATTTGTTCCTGGATTTTATTATTGACAGTTCATTCAGGTTGAGGATCTGAATTGTGGATCACTGTATTTCATTTAATAGTAAATGACAATAATAAATCGAAACTATCCATAGTCTTGATAATTAACAAGGAACATTAATTATCATATAAGACTAGTATGCAAGTTATGCGATAATTAAGTTCTACAAATCATAAGTAAGGAGTTACTAACTTAATTGCATATGTATATGTTACTAGAACATAGTACAGGATATGACCCCGATGAAATAAATATATGGATTGTGTTAAGTGTCATTATTTATTTTATCAGTGTTTGATTCCAAGCTTGAGATGGTTCAGTTTTTTCACATGAGGATAGGTTCTATAAATATCGTCTACCGCTGATTCCTGATAAGGGCTGCTATACGGACTTTATTTATGTTCTCTTGAATTGTGCGGGGAAAAACTGTTCATCAAGATAACCGTATGTCCCTCATTAGTTCACCTGGTGAGCGATGATATCTACTGGGCCCCTTGATGGAGATGGATTGCTTGCCGACAACTTGTGCAATCATCTCTAGATCAAGAAACGTATAATCTGCAAGAATGACACATACCTATCTTGGATTATACAAGGATATCATGTGACATAGGAATCAAAACAATAAGAAACTCATTTCTTATGCAGGATTAGATGATTGTATTAGTACATTATTCATTTATGCGAATTGGGAATCATAACGTTTTGCTAGATACCGCTTGTGATTATTGGAAATAAATATTGATTTATTTTCATGGCCAACATAACATAAATCCTCAAAGGGTCACACAAATAGGACTTTAATCATATAGTGCATTATTTATTTGTATTGGAGAATACGAAACTTGATAAGTTGCTTAATTGATTATATATCGCCGTGAACCATTATAATTAATTATATCAAAATGATCATGTTAGAATAAATTAATTCACATGCTAATCCATTTATAATTATCAATAAGTTGATAGTTATTTTGTTCAACTATATTTAATATAATTATAAGAATTATATTGAATATAAAGACTTTAATTTATTAAGTCTACTTGAGCCCAATTAACTAGCAATTGTATAGGCCCGTTAATTAAGTGAATTAATGTGCTTAAGAGAGACAAAAATTACAAATATTGTAATGGGCTAATTAGCCCATGATTGGTACGGCTAGGGTATGATAGCATGATATCAATTATGCTAAGATTTGGATGAGATATTTTGAGTATATAATGGTGAACTTATTGCTCAAGAAAAAATCTAATCTCCTTCATTTTTCTTGGCCGCAACTTTCATCAAGAGAAGAAAAAATTTGTTTTTCTTCTTTTTTCTCTCATCTATTGATTTAGTAGGTGCTCATGTGTTGAGCTTAGCTATTCCAAAGATTAAATAGAGATTTAATTGGAAGAGCAACGTAGGATTAGCTATTTTCTCCTTCTTGCTAGCACAAGAGTTGGAGAAGGTGGTTAATCTTCTTGGTGGACTAGAGGCAGCGAAGGCGCGCATCCATCGACTTCTAAGCAAAGGTCGAGCCTTCTAGTTACGATATTAGAAGAGGTATAATTTCCTACACGTTCTCTTTTATATGTTAAATGCTTGAATAACTAGATCCGTTTATCGTGCATGTTAATTGATTATTAAATGTTAATAAAAATTAAAATTGCACATGGACTTGAGTTCCTAACAATAACTTCACTACAAGAAAGATGGGCTATAGATAGATTTTTTTTACTAGACTTTTCTATAAGTGTTGTGTGTTGATCTATTACTAGACTTACTTGATACACTAAATCTAGCAATTTTTTTAGCAAAACTCAATTTTCTAGTAATATGTCCTTAAAAATCTAGCAATTCATTTTTTGATAGACTTTTTCGAATCTTGCAATATCTAATGTAGCAATATTTTGAGTCTAGCAATTTATTATTGCTACATTAGATATTGCAAGATTCGAAAAAATCTATCAAAAAATAAATTGCTAGATTTTTAAAGACATATTAATAGAAAATTGAGTCTTGTTAAAAAAATTGCTAGATTTAGTGACTTATTTACTTAAAAAAATTGGAGTTATGTCCTAGAAGTCAATATTTAATGACTTATTTACTTAGTTTATGTTAATGATGATATTTAATCATTTGTTCCTAGAGTTTATTATTGACAGATCATTCAGGTTGATGATCTGAATTGTAAATCTCTGTGGATCATTCATTAGAATGACAATAATAAATCTAAATCGTTTATAATCTTGATAATTAACAAGGAACATTAATTATCGGATAAGATTAGTATGCAAGTTAAGTGATGATTAAGTTCTACAAATCATAGGTAAGGAGTTACCAACTTAATTGCATATGTGTATGTTATTGGAACATAGTACAGGACTTGACCCAATGAAATAAACATGTGGATTGTGTTATGTGTCATTGTTTATTTTATATGAGTTTGATTCTAAGTTTGAGATGTTCAACTTTTCCACATGAGGATAGGTTCAATAAATATCGTCTAACGTTGATTCCTGATAAAGGCTGCTATACGGACTTTATTTATGTTCTCTTGAATTATGCGGGAAAAAGTTGTTCATCAAGAAAACCGTATGTCCCTCGTTAGTATACCTAGTGAGTGATGATATCTAATTAGGTCCCTTGATGGAGTTAGATCGTATGCATGAAACTAGACGATCAACTCTAGATCATGAAATGTATAATCTGCAAGAATGACACATTTCTATCTTGGATTATACAATGATATCATGTGACATAAGGATCAGACAAGAAAATACTTTTATTTCTTATGCAGGATTGAGATATTGTAGCAGTACATTATTTATGCGAATTGGGAATCATAACGTGTTGCTAGATACCGCTTATGATTATTGAAAATAAATAGTGATTTATTCTCCATGGCCAACATAGCATAAATTCTTAAAGGGTCACACAAATAGTACTTTGACCACACAATGCATGATCTATTTATTCGCAACAGTGAGTATTGCGGAAATATGATAAGTTGATTAATTAATTATATACCGTTATGAACCGTTATAATTAATTAACTCAAAGAGATCATATAGAAATAAATTAATGCATTATCTAATCCCAAAATAATTATTAATGAGTTAATAATTAGTTTTAGATCAACACATTTTAATATAAATGGTTATATTGATTAATTGGGCCGTTATTTAATAGGAAAATATATAGCCCAATTATAGAGCAAACTAATGGGACTTTAATTAGGTGAATTAAAGATCCAAATGAGATTGTGAGGTGGCCCATATAGGCTCAATTCGTGGCCAGCCATAGGGTGGCAAGAGGTGTAATTTTGAGAAAGTTTTCCCTAGGATTTGAGCTCTATAAAAGGACCCCTTTGAAGGCTCCAAGAGCTAGCCTTCTCTCTTCTCTCTTTTTTTTCCTTGTGGCTGCCACAAACCTCCTCTTTTCTCTCTCTTTTGCTCATGTGTTGAGCTCTCTTCTCCATTTAAATGAAAGATTTAATTGCTAGAAGAGAGAAAGCTAATGAGATTAGGCTTGTTCTTGGGTGTGCTAGCACATACCTTGAGAACGTGGTTAATCTCCTTGGTGGACTCGAGGCCGGCGGCACAACCATGGTGGTGGTGGTGGAGAAGGCACGCCATCGACTCCCAAGCCATGGATTCGAGCCTCATAAATGCGATTTCATGAGAGGTATATCATCTTCTACTCTCATCTCTTGAAATGCTTGTGAATGACTATAAAGCCTAGATCTTTTGTGTTTGATTGATGTTTATGGCTAATTGTTGGCATAAAAATTGAAATTAAACACTTAAAAAAAAACATCATAAGAAACCTTTGAAATTCATATAGCATTTAAAGCCACTAAGTAGAAATTAAAACAACACTTTAATTTCTGACGTTGCAGCACTAAAACCTTGATAACTCTCTATAGAAAACTTCAAACGTCCTGAAACTTGGACCATTGGAATTTACACTTCAAGAGCTACAATTTTCATATATCATTTGCCCAAAATGGTTATCGTTTTCTATACTAATTTTCTGTTTAAAGTTGGTTCAAATTCTGACACGAATTTAAGGCCTTCTTTCTCTCTTCATTTGTTAAAATAATTGGGCTTGGGTTTCAAATAAATTTATACATTTAATAATAATATTCATATATTATTATAATGTGTGAAACTTATATTATCCTCATAATATGCACATATTAATAAATTTATTCTTTGCTAGTTAATCACGTCATGTGATATAATTTTCTATTTGTACTTTATTTCATACAACATGAAACCTTGTACATAGAAAATTTATTTCTCATTTCCCATTAAGTTGGTGTGACCTATATTGAGGATCCATATTATGTTGGCAATGGAATAAATGTTTTATTCCATAAACTGTAAGCGGTACTCTAGCATACATTACAGCTACCCAAATAATATAGATGTTTAGCAAATTCCTTTTACGAAACACGATCCTTCTAGTAATGTTATTATCATTACTTATGTCTATTCCTTGCCATATGATATTATGATTATTATACAAAGTAGGGATGTGTCATTCTCGTATTATAATCTTTTCTTGGTCTCTAACAAGTAGGATTATATAATTATAACTGTACTTCAGTTATATTGGATCCATTTATAATCTCACTTTACCAAGGGGTCCATTATAATATTATCCCTCAATTATGAGTGGCAATTAGCTATTGACATATATATTTTCCTCCTACACAAGTTACATACAAAGAACTATTACTTTTATCACCACTTGCTTCAAATGGCTTTAATAATAATTACGTTGCATATTCCTTATGTGAAAAATATATCATATCAATCTTAGAATTAATGACATGGTAAAAATATTAATGACACAAACACAATCCATATAATATTTTTATCAATTTAGGTCTGTTCAATATATGAAACTTTTCATATACTCGTGTTATTAAATGATAATCCTTTATCAACGTTTACAGAACTACAACTACAACGTACTTTTAATCAACACGACAATCTTATATGGCATATTAGTGTTCCTGTTAATATCCAAGACCTGTGAACATTTTAGAGATATATATTCATTTTATTTAGAGTTCTGCAGTTCAAGACCAAGAGCATCTTCTTGAACACTTCTAAATATGAATATAAACTCATGGAACAAAATGTAATAACATCCAAATCATAAATATAACATATAAAAGTAATCATCATAAGATAACTTTTAGAACACAATTCCAACAAGAGGTAGAGGAAGGCTAGATTTGCTTTGCGGAAGCGCCGCTGGTTGGCTTGCTTTGCGAGGAGACGGAGGTCCCGGTCTGGATGCTTCAACAGGAGGTGGAGGTGCTGGTTGGTTGCTTCGAGGAGAGGCGGAGGAGGAGCTTCGAGAGGAGGCGGAGGAGATGCTTCGAGAGGAGGCTGAACCGCTGATTGGGATTCTCCGAGAGTATGCGAAGACGCTGATGGGTTGCTTCAAGAGGAGCTCCAGAGGCGGAGGAGGAGCTTTCAAGAGGCGGCGGACGAGTTAAAAAAAAATGGTGTGAGCAGGCTTGTGCGTGTAGAGAGGAGAGGATAAATTTTGAAGTAACGGAGGAGGGTCTAAGTAAGGGGAAACAGAGCAAAATTTAAAAATAACGGAGATCGGACAACACCAGCGACTTAATCCGATCCCTTGATCTAAATCGCTGCACGGATTTTAAAGTCGATCCGACAGCACAGAAATCCTGTGCAATTGGCTCATATGCACGTTAGTGTTCTATATCCATCCTCTCTCTATATATATAGTTATAATATTTCTGGCTTTAAATTCCTCCTTATTATTTTTTTCAAGTGCGATGACACCACCTCTTTTGTCATCCCCACTATTATCTTCTCTCTAATTTTCCTAACTTTTCTTATCATATTACTTGGTTGGAATAAATTCCGTGACTTGTTGAGATTTTTTTTTCTTTTATGAGATTTCCAAATTTGAATCTTGATATAATGATATGGTTTGAATAATTCCGTGAAGCACTAATAATGATTATTTACATTACAGTTAGGCTCATGTGATATTGCTGATGATGCAATTTTGTTTATTTAATGATTTTGGCATATTACAAATTTCGTCCTTTGTTATCTTGTCAGGCTTTTTTATTTTTTTAAAATATTTATAGGTCCTTGAATGGTAATCCATCACAATCAGAATCAATCATTGCATTTAAAAATAATTGCTTGTTCTAAGAGAAATATCTTTTGTGATAAAAAAAATCACTTGTAGAAGTCTTTCGAAGTACTGATGAGTGATGACTTCATTACTTCCCTTCCACTTGTTGTAAATATAGTAATCACTTAATGTGGACAAAATAACTGCTGACGTGTATGAGTTCCCAATGATATAGATTGCTATATACGGGTGACTCAGCGGGGGTGATTTCACACTTCATCCTTTTTTAAAAAGAAAAAAAAAAGTTTTCTATGGATGTTTTCCATTTACTCGAAATATTTTATCACTTCGGAAAATCTCGTCATTTTAAGAGGAGATATAATGTTTTCTATTTCAAACAATATAATACTAGTTTTTTAAGTAAGATTAGAAGTAAAAGTTATTTTCTCCACACAATGAAATTATAATCTTTAATAATTTTTTTAACGAGTGGCAAGTGCCATCCAGTGATGTTTCATCCAATGCCATCAACTTCCTAGAGTGAAGATGGCGCTCTAGTTGTTGTGTCGCTGACATAAATAAAAATACGCTTCATTCTTTCCTACTCGAAATAGAAACTGCTCTCTCCCTCCCCCTTCGTTCGCTCTTCTCAACGGCCTCCTCTCCAGTGGCGAGGCTAGGAATTTTTATAATGGGATTCACTAAATTTATATATATAGTATTTAAATTATCCTAATATAAATTAGACTATATCATATATCCATTACTCTAATAATTAGTTTAAAAAAAAGTACGAAATAAATTCTAATAAAAAAAAAATATCAAGAGATGAAGAGAAAAATTAGGATGTCTTTCAAACAACGATTGTGTTGCAAATCAAAATTTTGATATATTCTACTTATAATCTAAAAAATTATCTGATGAGCATAAAGGACCAATTTGAACAATAATACCTTTTTCTAATTGTCCTTAATTAGAAGAGAAAAGTCTATGAAAATTTAGAAGAAATTTTTTTCTATCGCAAAGAGGAGAAATTCAATCGCTTTGAGCTAAGTGGCTTCTACAAATTTTTTATTTTTGTTTCTATGCGTAATCGGAATTGGAAAGATCATCCGAAAGGATTCTATCATCCCCATCATCCCCTCTCATCTCCTCAATTAACGCGTGAATAACTGTCACGCGTTAATGAGCGCATCCCCTCTTTCCTTTTCTATTCACAGAGCCTACGCTCTTCACCCCCTCTTTCCTTTTCTGTTTCCTCCATCTCTTTGTTCCCTTCATCCCTTTGTCCCCCTCCTTCTTACCCAGCAGCTAACTGTTGAAGATGAAACTATTACCGTTAAAGTTACTAAGCTAACTATTGAAGTTAAAACTATTACCTTTGAAGTTAATAGCCTAACTGTTGAAGTTGAAACTATTACTCTTGAATTTAATAAGCTAACTATTGAAGTTGAAACTATTACCTTTGAAGTTAATAGGCTAACTATTGAAGTTACTGAACTAACTGTTGAAGTTGAAACTATTACACTTGAAGTTTACTAGACTAACTGTTGAAGTTACTAGACTAACTATTGAAATTACTAGACAAACTATTGAAAATACTAAACTAACTATTGAAGTTACTAGGCTAACTGTTGAAGTTACTAGACTAACTATTGAAATTACTAAACTAACTATTGAAAATACTAAACTAACTATTGAAGTTACTAGGCTAACTGTTGAAGTTAAAAGTATTACCCTTGAAGTTACTAAGCTAATTATTGAAATTACTAAGCTAACTGTTGATCTTCAACTTCAATAGTTTAGTATCTTCAACAAAAATAGTTTTAGATTCAATAGCTAGAGGATGACGCTGAGCAGAATGGAAAGGACGCGAGTAAATAGGGAAAGCGCGAAGAAGGGGGGAAAGCGCGGACCAGAATGGAAAGGGCGCTAGGAATCTCCACGCGTTTTTCTGTTATTAATGAGCGGATGATGGGAATGATGGATCTAGCGGATGATCCTTATCAGGTCTGTATGCGTAATATATGAAATGGAATTAAAATTAGGACAGCGGAAAGTATTTTGCTGGAGAGCAATTCTCTTTCTTTGTTAGGTTTGCGACCTTCTTTATTATTATTTTTTTGTCTTTTTTGGATTCTGGAACGAAGATATGGTTTGGGCAGGCGATTCAAATAAGATTTGTTTCTATCCTAGCTAATTTGGTCATTTGGACTATTAGTGTTTTGGATCTTTATTTAATTGATATGGTTCGAACAATCAACAACTAAAATTTGCAGCATAATACTTTTTACCAAAGGAAAGAAAATATTATTATTATATAGGGGGTTCAATAATAAAAAAATTTACATAAATACTTAGGGGTTCAAATTGATAAGACTTATGATAAAATTGCATTTGACAAATACAAATATTTATCTCTAATAAAATTATTTAAAAAAAATGGATGACATTGACACCCATTGCAAGAATGTAAACTCGCCTATGCTCCTCTCCCCTCTTTGCTCTTCTTAGCACCCTCTTTTCTCCCCCACCTTTTTCCTATCACCTTTTTTCCTCATCTTCTCTCCCCTCTACCTTTCTCTTATCGTTTCCACCATCCTAGCCATTGTTTGCTCATCTCTCTCACTCATCTCTGTCCAACAAGCTGAACAAAATTTAAGAAATAATATGAACAAATATAGTATAAAAAATAAGTTGAGCATATACTTGTCTCGCACTTTTTCGGGTCCGCACCTTAGTTAGGATTTATGGATACCTCCGTGGGGGTGAAAAAATACGGATCAGATATCCCTCGAACTCCTTGGGACACGACTATCAATACCCGCCTGACAAAGGATGAGGATACCATAGTGGTCTCAGGGGTTTCGAGAGTTTGATTGTTTGTTGCAGGTCCTTTCCTTCCAGTAGGCGCAAGCCCCTACTGTTAATTACCTCTGAACCAAGTCGAGAGAACCTCTAGATCGGAGATGTTAATAGATTAGGCATATCAAGTGTGTCCAAGTTTGTTAAATGATCGTCTAAAGCGACCACGTTGATGAACAAAGTAAACTGACAGTGAGTATGAATGCAGGATAAGTATCTTATGATGGCATGAATGCATATGATGTGCTGTGGTGATTACGAGGAGAAGAAAGTTTATATTTTAAAAGAGCTGCACGGGCAGTCCCTCTGTATTTAGATGTGGTCTGGTAGATCTTTTATCGATTAGGTATTAGATCACTTTGAGACTTGTCATTCCCATATCCGAGACGCATCACGTGTATGGAAAAACAAGTGTAAACGTGTAAAGCCTTGATCCCGTGATGTTTTGAAGAGCCGGTGTGTTGGACGTGCTGGATCTTCGGTATTGAGACGTGTCTAAGACTTAGGTTTGCTGTCGACGTGTCGTGTTGAGAGCTTCAGGCATCCTAGCGCACAGAAACTCCAGTTCTTGAACGTGTCATAGCCTCAGTCGTTTGTTGACGTATTTGAACTTTCAATCTTTAGCGTTTTGGGGTCTGGCTTAAGCGTTTTAAACCCTGGCGTTAAGATGTGTTAGGAAGTTCAGGTCACTTGAGTCTTGTTTGCGTTTCTAAGACTTTAAACATTTTAGTTTAATAGCCTTATAGCCCTGGCTTTCCAGACATTTTGGTCATTTGATTTTCTGGAGGATATGTGTTTCCTAGAATTTAGATTTAATTTCTGGACTTGACTTTTGGGTCTAAGTATGGGGTTTTAGGTTCCTTGAATTTGTTATCTTGGAGTCTGTAGTTTGTTTGAAGGTCTCAGAGCTTGAAGGCTGTGTAGAGTCCGTATAAGTTTTGGATATTTTTGGATTGTATTTGATGTTCTTGAGTTTAGATCTTGGTTTTAGTCCGTCTGGCCAGGGCTTCCTGTTTTATTTTGAATACCGGGAATATCAGTCCCTGATAATTCAAAGTACCGGCTATCGAAATGTACCTGTTGTCCAAGTGTACATGTTGTCAAAGTGGTTGAGACACTTAAACTTTTGAAATTTTCATGTTTTTAATGTCAATTAAGTCCTTAAGATATTTTTAATGATATTTTTAAGAGAAATTAATGATGTTAACTTAAACTCCCTTTTCTTTAGGAATTTGATGTTGAAGTCTCATACAAAAATGTTCTTCGTAATTTTCTGACCCTTCTAGCTATTTTTAAAGCATTTTTGAAGTCTCAGCAATTTTAGAAAATTCTGATTGGTCAGGGAATTTGCTGTTTCGTGTTTGGCCTGTCAGAGACTCGCTACACGCATGGCGCCATAGAAAATCAGAGCAGGTTGCTGGGGTGAATTTACTGAATCGCTTGGTTCACGCGCGTGTCCGTGCGCCGACGTGCTGGGATCCTGACATCGTGGGACCCACTGTCAGTGACTTGGCGTATCATGCACCATGTCCATCTAACACCTTCCTTTAATCCGTTGAAGACGAATGAGAGGCGTTGATCCACGCCAAGATTCGTGTGGGTCAACGTTTCAATGCGTCTCTTTCCTTTTCTTCCTTTCTTTCTTCTTTCTCCTTTGCCTCTTTCGACGAGAGCTTGACTCGAGTCAAAGCTCTGAGGTCGACTCGATCTCCGCAATGTGAGAATCATTTGGCCGGCGAGAAGTGTCGGAGAGGTCGTCGTGTCTTCCTCTTTCCTTTTCAGCTGGTCGATTTGGTCGTCTCTCACTAATTAGAGTCATGGGGACTTAGTCGTTCTCGATTTGGGATTGTACGACAGTGCTTTTGCAACCAAAATTGAGCCGTGTGGGGCCAATCGGCGACATGCTTGAGCAACTAGAGAGGCGCCTTGGGTCGATTTGAACATCATTTTGAGGTAAAACCCTAAAACTCGCTGTATGCATTTTGAGCCGTGAGTTACCCAATTTCCTGTGATAACCAGACCCAATTTGGTCATTTAGGGGCTAATTAATGAGTAGGTTACGATCTATTAGGCACTAACACTACCTAATTGGGTCATGAGGGCTTTGATTTATTTGTCTTGGGCAGTACTCGGATGTATCGAGATTTGGCCTTTCCTGACTTTGGGGTTTAACTACCTAGTTATGTCTGGTCAAAATTGGGCATTATAACTAGGTAATTGAGGTTTTAGCTAGTATTTGACTATGCTGGCTTGGTGTAGTGGCTTTGTAGAGTGTTATTATGGAATGGGAGAGAGGTAGTTGAACTTGTTTGGGTTATTTGATATCTGTAGATCATAGTTTCATTGTCTGGTGATTCTTAACATGATTTTGGCAGCATAACTAAGCATTTGTGGTGCAAGAAGGGATGGGGCTATGGTCTCATGGCAAGACAGTCTCATGTGACCTTGGTGCTGGATTGTGGAAAGATTTTTTATTTGGATATGGGGTATTTGTAAGGCTTGATTGAGGAAATGATGGTGGATTTGGTTATCACAGGGGCTTGTGTCACCTCACTGAACCATGAAGCACGAACCAGTCCCTGAGTAACTGCTCAGAGGCAAGTACACCCATTGAAACTGATCCATGCTCCATTGAGAGCTCAAAATCATGGGTCAGAGAGAGATCAAAGGTGACTGCTCAATGGCTAGAACACCTGTTAGCTTGACCCCTCTCATCCCTTATACAACAAGCTTTAGGGGCTTGTACCCTTCTTCTCTTCAAGCTCCTTCTCTGGTTGCTCTAGCTTTGCCACCTAGTTGCTACACAGAAGAAGAGAAAGGGATTTTGCAAGTATATACTCCCTTATTATTACACTTCTCACTTTTATTTGCACTTTTATTTGATTAACAGGAGCTACCTAGTTTAGTTTTTTGTTTGTTTCCCATGCTAATGCAACTACAGACATACTAGTGTGTTTATTTAGGTGTTTACTTATATGATTAGGCTAACTGTTGAAATAAACATGCTTATGAGTATACTGTTTTGAGCATATGCAACAAGAACCAGATATGAAGATGCATAAACATAGAAATAACACAGAAATAAAGTAGATATATACATAAATAAGCTTTATTTCAAACTGTAGAATTACATTTTTTGCTAATTACCTTGTATAAAAACTAAATAAACTTCTTTGTTTTACAGAAAATAACTTGAGTTTCAAAATGGACAGAGTTTCAATATAGCACTTTGCCTCCTCTTCTTCTGTCGATTGAGAGCTTGTTTTATAGGGAAAGATGACCCCTAGGGTTTGTGTTGATGCAGTCTTGATGCTGCCATGTGGCATTTTCTGGGATTTTTGAATGTTGATGAAGGGCTGAGATGCTTCCTTGCTCCTTGCCACCTCAATTGGTAAGTCTTCATGCACTTGAGCTTGTTCACTGTCTTGTACATCCTCCAATAGTCACTTGACATCTGGATTTAGTGTATGGCAGTGGGCATTTGGCATAGTTTACTTCAATTTACTGGTTTCTTTGGTGTTTACATGACAGGTGGGCCATGGGATTTGTCATGCTAATTTGGGGGTGTTTGTGCCCTTCTCCTTCTGGCTTGAGAGAGGGGTTGCACCTGGCGCCAAAATGTGGCTTGGACATATGGCATTGATCCATGGTTTATAGAGTTTTGATGGTGCAGATGCATTTGTAAGGGTATCTTCAGCTGTTGCATAGCTGTTGAAGCTATCTCCTAGACTGGACAGTGCACTTAGGAGGTGTATGATCCTCTCCAGTGGTGTCTTGGCCTCAGATTGGCTGTGGCTTGTATCTGGAGACTTGTTGGTGTGATTTCTGGATAGTGTAGCTGTCTGTGGGACCCACTGGGCCAGTATGGTGGCTCCACTGCATCCCGCTGAGGTATAGAAGAGGCAAATTTGATTTTCTTTACCCTTCAGAACCTATTGGATGTCTCCATTTAATTTGGTTTGTTGTCTTTGCTTGATCCAGGTGGCATGATTTTGATTAATACCATTGGATGTTGGGTGTGTTGGCTTGGGCGCCTGAGAGCATGCAATGTTGGTACATTCTCTCTGAGGAAGGAATTGATGAGGTATTGCCTTTGCAGATTTTCTGTAGTTGGCAACCTTGTAATTATGCATGTTTGAGCTGTCACTTGACATGATATATGTCATTTGATGCTCACATTCATATTACTTGTTTATTTAGCATTATTTGATAGTCGTTGGCAGTAAATTTGAGCCAATGATTTTGATATGAGGCTTAATCAAATTCTTATGTAACTGTGAGTTGTAATTCTGTGGGCAATTTGATACATTTGTCTGTAGGCTAGTGTTTTGAGTCAACACTTGTCATATTTTGACAAGTTGTGCTCACACTTGTCCTGTCAGATGGCTGGAAAAGGTAGGCAGTGGCATTGGCCATGGCTTGCCTCAGATAGGTGCCTCCCCCATATGGCCAGTGATGAGCTAGACTTGGCAATTTATTGCTTTGTCATTTAATCTGAGGCCCCAGGTGATTTTTGATACCAAAGTGGCATGTGTCTTGTACATACTTGATCCTTGGCCAGCATATGACTCAGCTGATTTTAGTTGTCCATTCTTGTATAACACTTGTGCAACATTCTGGAGAAGCAATTTCAGGGGCAAATGTGGCATTGAATATGCTTCCTTTAGTGTTTTATGAGCAACATTCCCTTGTTTTTTTGTGGGAATACCTGATTTGCCCATGGGTCAAGGAATGACACGCATGAGGGACCTTTTTAGGTATAATCTGTCACTTCTATTTTCATATTGAGTTATCTGTGTGCATAGTTGTAGGATCCAGCTAGCATCTGGCCATTCATTGCATTTGATACTCATATGAGTGGCTGAATGTCCTCCATACTTGTAAAGTGATAAAGGCTTGGTGTTTCCTAGCATTGCAGCATGCTTTTTGCACCCTATGTTGGCTCTGTGTGCCATTTAATTCTCCATGGAGAGGGGATGGACCATTTGTATACCATTGGTTGGTAATTCCAGTGACACAGCGAGCTCCCTCTCTCTCTTAATTGCTTGGTACAGTCAATGGTACACTGTATTAGCAGGTCTAGAGTTAACTTTTCAGTTTATAGGCTGAAGAACAACAAATTATCTCCAGTTAACTGTTTCACTCAATTTTGTTCACTGGACATCTCCATTCCGAGAACTAATCATGTCTTATAAGAGTTTCTAATGCTCTTTTTTTATTTTCCATGAATGGACACGCTCTTTGAGTTACTGTAAAGAGATTCCTACCCACAATTCGAGCTGTAGTGATTCCTACTGCTTACACAGTGCGTACTCGAACTTCTCCGCCATGGCCATGAATGCAAAAGCTTGCTTCAAGTCAAATTGAGTTCAAATTGTCCGTCGTGCATCTTCTCTGAGTCCAGTAAAGGCTTCTCAGGTATTTAGCTTCGTCAATTTCTTCTCAATTTTGTGTAATTTTGCTTGCATTTATGTCGGGTACTGATCTCCTCTCTTCTAAAATTAGGTGATTTCGTGCACCATTTCCAGTCGAGTCTGGTGTCTCTGTGTTTGTAAGCTCATTGCCTTTCCAGCGGTGCTACTAGTTCGAGCAACGACTGAGTGTAGTGGCGGGGAAATTCGACCTTCGTCGGAGAAGAAACCTTCTTCTCTGGGTCTGTCCTTTCTCTTCTCTTTATTTCCTTTAACGGAAACTGTGGGGGTCCACCGTGGCATCCAATGAGGGGCTGCCACGTGTGGAGCCTAAGTTTGGTTTGGGTCGAGTCGGAGCCGTGTCTGGGTCCAGGTCGATCGCGTGTCGGGTTTGAGTCTAGATCCATGTGTGGCTCAAGTCGATTCACTGTTGAATCTGAGTCGGAATCGATTGTGGTTGGGTCGAGTCAAGTAGCCTTTTGGGCTAGATCGAATGTGGGCCGTCGTGGGCCGATTCTTTTTAGTATAATCTGTTTGTAATAACTCGGCCTATAGACATTTATGTATTTATTGATTTATGCATGATTTTATACACGTATTTCACACGTATTTGGCACTTATTTCACATGTACTTCACACATATTTTTGTATGGATTTGTATGATTTGTGGGCCCGACCAAATAGCTTATTATTGTAGCGTCATGGTATTAACCCTTTTGATATACTTGATTAAGTCCAAAATTGCTTGAAATAGATTCAATTTGAACTTATCAAATAATCATCGTCAATTACACCCGAGTAGCTCTATACGAGCATTCTTTCATGCATCTTGACGTCTTCTGTCGGCTTATTTAAATTTGTCGAATTTTAGAGGCAAACAATACTATAAACAAGTTGAACAAATAAGATAAACAGAGTGCACATATAATATAAACAAAGTGAAAAAATATAAAAATAAGCTAAATAAGAAATAAAGTGAACACATACAAAAACATAAGATGAGCAAAAAATAAGGTGAACATATACATGTAACAGAGTCAAGATATACTAAAGATTTAAATAGTGGATAACGTATAGCGAGTTCGTAATGGACATGCTCCCCTATAGCGAATATTTAACGACCGCTATTAGATCATAATTTAAAATATTATCAACAAGCAGTATAATTTTCCTTCCACCCTATTTAGTATATACATTCAATTAAAAAAAAATCTTAAAAATATAAAGTTACGTTGCAAAATCTAATTTACTAATTTGTCGGATGCTAAGTTTTGTTAAAAGATGCGTGGTTTTCTTTTAAAGACAATCTAACCATTCTTATAAAGGCTAGTCACATCATGCTTTACATGCTTGTTTGACCATAAAATAGATATATATATTTTTATGAAACTATTAATATAAAAGTTGTACCTTATTTCTCAAGCTTTCTATAGAATTTTAAATCGAATCAATCAGAGTTCGTAAGTATAAAAATATACTTAAAATACTAATACTATTTATTATTTTTGCTAAATAAACCCACTAAATACCGCTATTGTATACTAAAGAACCCACTATATGTTGTTATGTATATTGTCGAAAAAAATGCTAAATATACAATTTTCATTTAGCAACGTAGCGGTATACCATATAACATCGCTATAGCGGTCGCTATGACGGATATTTAAATCATTGGCATATACAATAAACAAAATGTACGTATAAATGTATTAGATACTCCTTTAATATTGTTGACTGGATAGATATTAGATATTGTCTTGTTATAACTAATTTAACAGTTATGTCTCTTGGATACTCCCTTATTATTACTAACTGAATAGACATTATACACTCCTTTGTTATAATATATGAACATATGTACATATTAAATAATTTCTTTGTATTATTAAGTGTCATGGAATACATAATTATTAGAGACAAAGAATAATAATTTCTTTGTATTATTAAGTGTCATGGAATACATAATTATTTGAGACAAAGAATAACGAAAAAATAGAGGAGGAGGGACAAAATGAAAAAAAAAAGATAGATAAGATGAAAAAAAATAAAGGAAGAGGAGTGAGAAGCTGCAATGTGAAAGAGAGAGCGAAAGATAATCAAGAAGAAAGAAGCACAGAGAGAGGAGAGGGAGGATTAGAGAATCGAAACAGAGGAAAGAAAGAGAAAGGAGCAGAGGTAGAAACATGGAGGAGGATGAGGGAGTAGGGAGTGCACATAAGGAGAGGGAGAAGAAGGCGCGTGAGAGAGAATGAAAATAAAAACGCACGAAGAGAGAAGAAGGGAAATGAGCGCCGGATGAGAACGGGTAAGAAGAAGGGAGTTGGACGGCAAAAAAATTGGATGACAAGAAGCAATAAATAATTAGGCGTACATTTTAGATTAAGTTGGAAAATAACACTTAATTATCTAAGGCAATATATTAATCCACTTTGTACACGGGCAAAACATTATCTTAGCTATTGCTGCATTAGATTTTGACTTTATAAACTCGCCATTAAAGACTAAAACATAACATGCATGTTAACAATTTTCTCAACAAAATAAAACTATTTTTACTGTTATTAAATGACAAATATGCACGAAAACATAACATGCAAAGATGCACGAAAACATCACAAAACATCATGTTATAAACAAACTATTTCCAAAAAAAAAAAAAATGTTAACACATTATTTCACAGTGATCAGAATTCAGAGCGCGCGAGACTCATACAGACAAATCTCAAAGAAAAAGATAGAGATGCCATGATAAACTGTATAATAAATAAAGAAGCAATTCTAACACAAAATGACAAAATCTATTTATTCCAAATCAGACGTCATTCCTTAGTCAGATGCCCTATAGAGATCTCATTCCTTACTCAGATGTCCTATAGTGCTGAGGTCGTTGGCGGTATGATGAACACTATTATGCTTGGTAAGGCGATACCACAGGGTTTGATCGAATATTAAAAAGAAACAAAATTATCGAACAGATAAATTGGTTTAAATCACACATGCTTTATATGCATGTTATAGCCCACATTTTTAGTAGTCTCTATCAGAGGGTTTTCAAAACACAAAAAAAAAAAAAAGAAGAGGATGAAACATCCCTGGCGGCAAATTAATATTGAATAGTTAGTGGCCAACCGTGTGGTAAATGCTGCGGCTTGGAAAATATCTACAATATTAATTTCACCATTAAAATAAAACAAAAGAAAACCACATAAGAAGGTGGTGGTGTTCCGTTAGGCCCTCTCTTTTAATTGCAATTGTACTTTCATACTATAAATTTTGTAATAGTTTACACACACTAAATATTTCCAACCTCCTTTATAAAACAAATTGCAAATTACTAATTTATTTTCTCCGTCATACTTATTAATCATACTCATTATTTCTAGAATGCTAGATCATCTTGTAAATTAAATATACATTTTTTGTTAACAGCAAAAAAAAAAAAAAATGAACCGAATCAGCTACAAAAGCAGCTTCAATGATAAATGAGATAGAAAATCCGGGGCTCATCAAATGGCCGGCCTTGTGATTCACGAGTTTTATGTGCGCCGTAATCCATTTTGGCATTCCTTGCTTGCTCACATGGTCGGATGCGGCGCTACAAAAGGCAGTATCCGTTCCCTTGACCCGTATAGTTTCCTCGTATTAATATTTTTTTCTTTTTAACCTTTTGGTATCTCTTTGGAGAACGTGACTTAATTTCTTTGACTATTCTCTGTTTCGTGTTTAGATGCACGGATTTGCATAAGCGGATCAGTAGCAACTAGCAATTGACGAGTATTGCACAAGATATTGACAGAATGAATATATATCGTATATATTTGGATGGATGGTGTGGCGCCAGGTCGAAACAGGGCATTCTTGGTCTCCTCTGTGCCACACGCCTCACTCTGTTTTCTTGATATTTATGTCTATCATACATTCATACTCCACAGTCCACACTCTGACTCTGTACTCTTGCTAACCTTTATTTATTTATTTTTGAAAACCATTTTTGGTTTTAATGCTTGGGGCCATAGGCACTATTGTTGCTACTTCAGTGCGGGCCGGGAGTCCAGTAATATCATTTAATTAAGTCGATACAACATTACTGTGTTAGATACATACTCGTAACTCGTAGGACCATTTTGATCATAAGTTTTGTTTATATCATGGCATACGTTATGAGATTCATTTAATTAAGTCGATACAACATTACTGTTTTAGATACATACTAGTAGGACCATTTTGATCATAAGTTTTGTTTATATCATGGCATACGTTACCATGAGTCATTATCCGTAATAATATTTTTTAAATTATTCAAATAAAAATATGAATTGTTTGTTTTGTTTTATGCATTTCAAGGAGATGATGTGACAATATGGGAAATTATTTTAAATTTTAGAAAAATGTATAGAGCTATAATTTATGGATGTGAAGTTAGTTTATAATAAAATGCCATTGACGAATTTAGTAAGCATGGAATTTTTGTGGTTTTAAATCAATTTCTTAAAATTAATCGAGAGGAAACAAGCATAATTTTGAGTGTTTAAAGAAATAAATGCGGACCCGCCGTTTTTGGTTGTCTTATTAATTAGTTTTTAACAACACAACTGTGGTCCAAGAACAATTACATGTAGTTTATCCATAACTTGAAGGAAATGGCAATGAGTATACAGTATACAAGTGGTCGGTACAATGTAAATACAGGAGTTCCAAGTCCTAGCTAGCACAATTTTCAGGTCAACAATATTGAGAAGGACAAGCATTTTGGAGAACTCCACAAGTAACTATATACCATAGAGATGATAAACGAGGAGGGTATCATTTGCCCATAAAAAGAAACAAAAGATGGATGAATATATTCGATTTCGACCGAAGCGACTGGCTGCCTGGACTTTTCACAAAATTGTTAGTCATGCTTCTAAATAAAGATACCCTACATACATTAAGCAAAAAGGAGGCGATGTACTTTGCGTTTTCATTGGGAGCTGTCTTGGAAAAACCATCCTTTCAAGAAAAGAGAAAAACATTTTACTCATGTGGGGAATAAATTTTGAAACCTGGATAGCATGCACGCTTGATTTGATACGAGTGGGAACGAAGTTGGTTTTGAAATTTGGTGATAGAGCAAGATAGTACATTAAGCAAAAAGGAGGCGATGTACTTTGTGTTTTCATTGGGAGCTATCTTGGAAAAACTATCCTTTCAAGAAAAAGAAAAAAAAATACATTTTACTCATGTCGGGAAAAAAATTTGAAACTCGGATAGCATGCACGCTTGATTTGATATTACAAGTGGCAACGAACTAGGTTTTGAAATTTGGTGATAAAGCAAGATAGTACAGTGTCGATGGAGGCTTTAGCTAGCAAGTTCCTTTTTTAAAAAAATAATAAATTAAGTGTTAAGACTTGCAACTATTTTCATATTAAAAATTTATAAATATCGTTTAGTTGAATTTCGAACCGATTTTTACTCAATGTAAAGAAAATAAAAAACACAAAGAACACGAGAATTTTATGTGGTTCGGTACAATGCGTACCTACGTCCACGACTCACACATACCACTCTTTTTATTTCTTTTTCAATAATTTGAGTACATCAATGGAGTAAAGAAGAAGAGGGAAGAAGATGTCTTGGGCAAGAGGAGATGTGTCTGCCTTTATAGAACATAGGCATGATGAAGGAAATTGATTTATTTCTATAATAAAATAAAGAACTAAATTGGAAAAAAAAAATTCCAAGTCTGTCTGATTCGGAGTCCAATTCGGACCAAATTGAGAGGAATTCGGTCCGAATTGAGCCCTCTGGCTCGCACTCCCCCTCAAGTTGGCAGGTAGATATCTCGCATGCCCAACTTGCCAATCACAGTCTGAAAGCTAGCAATGGACACTCCTTTCGTCAGTATATCAGCTAACTGGTCTTCTGTCCTCACATGGGGAATACCAATAATCTTCTCCTCAAGATTCTGTCGGATGAAATGCCGATCCACTTCAATGTGTTTGGTCCTATCATGTTGCACAGGATTCTGAGATATAGTAATCGCTGCTTTGTTGTCACAATACAACTTCATCTCCTCGCCATCATAGAGACCAAGGTCTTTGAGTACTTTTTTAATCCATAGTAACTTTTGAACACCCTTAGCAATTCCTCTGAATTCAGCCTCAACACTAGATAGAGCTACAACTTTCTGCTTTTTATTTCTCCAGGTGACTAAATTGCCCCCAATGAAGGTGAAGTATCCAGATGTGAATTTTATGTCAGTCACATCTCCTGTCCAGTCAGAATTTGTGTAGCCCTTGACTTGAATATGACCATTCCTCTTGAAGAAGATACCTCGTCCAGGGGATCCCTTAAGATACCTCAAAATCCACATAACTGCTTCCATATGTTCCTCACTAGGAGCATACATGAATTGACTCACCACAGACACGGCATAAGCAATATCAGGCCGAGTATGTGATAAGTAAATAAGTCTTCCCACCAATCTTTGGTATTGGTCTTTATTCATAGGTACTTGACCAAGAAGCACTCCTAGTTTTGTGTTCTGCTTAGATGGTGTATCCATAGGTTTGCAATCTAGCATCCCTGTCTCAGCTAACAAGTCCAGTACATACTTCCTCTGAGATAAAGATTGATATCACTTTTATTTGTTAGTATTTTGACCGTACTTGGCACCCAATTATGACCCAAAACTTGTTATAATTTGATGTTTTATTGTGTTTTTCCAGGATTTGGCTTTACCGCCACTTCTATTTGTTTGACACAGGTTTTGATGAAGATTCAAGGAAAACGGACCCAAAGAAGTTTCTCCACGCTTGTTTGCACGCCATACGACTCATTCCTGGCGCTTGGGGCACATTCTAGACCGACATGCGGGCCACACCGCTCAGTTCAGATCTTGATTTCGGACTTGTTATGCTCAATTCGACCTGGACGAACACCTGTTCGGGTCGAAATCAGAGCCGTTGCTCCCATTCCACTCCAAATCCAAGTCGCCACTCTGTCCAGGTTGGACAGATTCTTGTCCAGGTCGAACACATGCCTCTTTAGCCCTCCAGCCTGGCTCCAACATGGACCAGCTCGTGCCAGGGGTCGAACAGCCCTGTTTGGAAGGCCAATTGGCATTAAAGACAGGCAGCTGGCCCCAGATTTCAACCCTGGACGCCTCTGGCTTGTCCCCCAAGAAGAAAAGCTTCTACAAAAGGCCTCTATCTGCCCAGCAGAGAGCTTCTTCTTCTTTTCACGTTCTACCTTGAGACAGCCCCTGTTTTCCACCATTCCACTTTGAATCCTTCATCTATAGCTGAGATTTCTTTACTGCTTTGAAGCGACGGCGGCAAGCGGCACTGACTTCCCACATTTCCACCCTTCCACTGCCATTGAAGAGACAGATCTGAGCATTTGAGGAGTATTTCGGTTTATTCTTCTTATGCACTATTCTTTATTTTCTATGGCTTGTACCTTTATTAGTATTTCTATATTTTCTGCTATTATTTGTTTAGAAAACATGTGTGAGTAGTTTGCTTTGTCTTAGGGTAGGATTATGATGTACGTTTATTATGATGTTGTGATGAATGATTGGCTTGATGTTTGACTATGTTATTTATCTGCTTAGTATTATTTCTTTGCTTGTTAAATTCTGCTGCTTTGATCTGTTTTTGCTTCTGAATCTTAGGCCTGGTTTGGTTAAGCTACAAATTTAGATCGTACAACCAGAATTGAAACAAGTACTTGGGGTAAATCTGTGACTTGAAAGAGTAGATTAATTGAACTGAAAGGTTAATTTCTAAATAGGTCGAAAGAGCATTTAGATACCCTTAAGAGCACAAGTAGATCAAACTTAAGAACATTATTTACTGACACGAAGTTAGGTAGTGAACTTAAGAGGGCTAGGTAGAGTCCTGTGCTGGTTTCTAACCCAAAAGGCGAAAGTTGAGGGTTAGAACTCGTGTTACAGCCGGTCCGGGCCCTGAACGTTGTCCAAGTCAAGCCTTGAACTCTTTTCCAGACCTTCTGTTCGACCCGTACAAGTCTTGTCCGGGTTGGACAAAAGTCTGAAAGCACAACTCACTTCCAGACCTTCTGTCCAGGTCGAAATGCCGTCAGTTCGGGTTGGACAGAACCTTAGAAGCTGGTGTTTCGGGGTTTATTGTGAAAGCGATCGGCTCTCGAGTTTCCGGTGCTAAACCTAAGTCATTTCCGATCCCTAGGACGCTTTTATTTATTAGAAAAACCTTCAAAAACCTTTGTTATTTTCTTTGTTACTCTAGCCTTGCTTAGAACTGCTTTCAAGAATTGTTTTAGAGTCTAAAAACACCCAAAAATATCTATTTATTGCATGGTTACTCTTGAATTGTTTGAAACAATATGTTTTTACTTGTCTAGCTTTTGAAAACCAGCGAGTCCGATAATCATTAATCCGTCCCTTGGGTTCGACCCTAAGCTTAACTGAAACGACTAGTGAGTTAAGTTTTAGGTACAAATTTATTTGATATCTGGTTCCTAAAACCCGCTCATCAAAGATATACCTTCCTTATTGCGTGCCACTTCTATTCCAAGATAGTACCTCAAGCCTCCAAGATTCTTCATCTCAAATTCCTTGGACAACTTCTCTTCTAGGTCTCGGATTCCTTCAGAGTCATCACCTGTGATTATCATGTCATCAACATAGATTATCAAAATAACAATTTCTCTTTATTCTTCAAAAAGAACAAAGTGTGGTTTGCATTACTCTGGGTGTATCTATATCCTTTCATGGCACTGCAAAATCGTCCAAACCAGGCTCTCGGTGACTGTTTTAGACCATACAATGCTTTCTTCAATTTGCACACAAGAGGTTGTTCACTTGAGTAACCATATACTAGTGGAATGTCCATATAGATTTCTTCATCTATATCCCCATGTAGAAGTGCATTCTTCACATCAAATTGATGCAGAGGCCAGTCTCGGTTTGCTGCAATGGACAACAGAATCCTGACAGTGTTGAGCTTGGCTACTGGTGAAAAAGTCTCTTGGTAATCTACTCCATAAGTCTGAGAATACCCCTTTGCCACCAGCCTCGCTTTGTACCTGTCAATTTCTCCAGTGGGCCCATATTTGATTGTAAATACCCATTTGCAACCTACCTCCTTTCTATCATTAGGCCTTCTTACCAATTCCTAAGTTTCATTTCTCTCCAATGCATCCATCTCTGTTTTCATTGCTTCAACCCATTTCGGATCACTCAAGACTTCATTCAGGTTTCTTGGAATATTGGCTGAGGCAAGAACCTTGTCAAACTCTTTCATTGATTCTGGCAAGTGAGACATAGTCATGAAGTTTGCCATTGCATATCTACCTCCACCACGTCAATCTGGTCGATATTTCTTTGGAGGTATGCTTCTGTTGAACCTGTAAGGTAACTGGTAACCAGGATTAGTACTAATAGGTTCAAGAATACTTACCTCTGACTCTGGAGGTTGGTCAAGTGGTGATGGAGGAGACTGTATCAATTCTTCATCTTGAGTTTCTTCTGATGGACCCGAAAGATCAAGTGGGTCCATTTCTGAGTCAGTATAAAGAGAATTGTCGCCCAGTAACTATGAATTCAGACCGAATTGTCCTGAATTCGGACCGAATTGATGTGTGTTACCATCTCTGTCTTCTGAATTCGGACCGAATTGATGTGTGTTACCCTCTCTATCTTCAGAATTCGAACCGAATTGACCTGAATTCGGATCGAATTGATGTGTGTTATCCTCTCTGTCTTCAGAATCTTTTGAATTCGGACCGAATTGACCTAAATTCGGACCGAATTGTCCTGAATTCGGACCGAATTGACCAGTTTCCATTGCATCAAACACATGTTCATTCTCAATCACGCTCACCCCTGAGAACGAACTTGATCTTTCACAAAATACCCCTCATTTTCAATAAAAGTCACATCCATTGTAGTATATATTTTTCTAGAGACCGGGTTCATACACCTATATCCCTTTTGACGTTGACCATAACCTATGAACACACACTTTTCAACACATGAATCTAACCTTGACCTTTGATGTTTTTGTATATGAACATAGGCTATACATCCAAATATCTTTGGTGGAATAGTAAGAACTGAGGGAATTACACAGTATTTTGAAAGTACTTGCAGGGGTGTTTGAAAATCAAGTGCCACAGAAGGCAACCTATTCATCAAGTAAACTGCAGATTTAACTGCATTATTCCAATAAGAATGAGGCACATTATTTTCTAGCATCATTGCTCTGGTCATTTCTAAAATTTGCCTATTCTTTCGCTCCGCTATGCCATTTTGTTGAGGGGTGCCCACACAACTTGTTTCATGTATAATCCCATTGGTGTTAAAGAATTCTCTTAAAGTTTTGTTGACAAACTTCCTTCCATTATCACTTCTGAACATTTTAACATTCCTATCAAACTGGTTCTTTACCATGGTAATGAAAAATTTGATGGCAAGTGGTACCTCATTTTTATGTTTTACCACATTAATCCATGTCATTCTAGTACAATTGTCAACAAATGACACAAACCATCTGTTACCCACCTGGGATACAACCGGGGAAGGTCCCCATACATCAGAGTGAACCAGGTCAAAATGAGTGGTATTGTCATTATCTAAGTTTTTAGCAAAATGGGCTCGATGACTCTTAGATTTAATGCATACCTCACAGTCAAAAGATTCATTCTCAAACCTAGAAAATAAACTTGGATAAAGTTTCTTTAGGTACCCGAAAAAAGGATGGCCCAGACGTTTGTGCCACATCCAAATCGAAGACTTCCTACTTGAACTTGAGCCAGCTGATAGGTGAGCTCTTCCAGCAGCTATGTCTTCCAAATGATACAGTCCTCCCCTCTTAGTACCACGACTAATAATTTCTTTTGTCATGAGATTCTGAAAGAGACAAAATCTGGGATACATGAGTACAACACAATTCAGTTCTTCACATAATTGACCTACAGACAATAATCTTGATGAAAGAGAAGGGACCAATAGAGTATTTGAGAGTGTCAAAGATGAAGAAAATTGAACATCTCCAGCCCCTGTGACTGGATAAACTTCCCCATTCGCATTGACAATCTCAGTCTTCCTTGGGTGAGATTCTCTTATCAAATCATCCTTGTTGTAAGTCATGTGATCAGTTGCTCCAGAATCTATAATCCAAGAGTCATTTATGTTTTCAATAAGGGTCATGGTCTTTAGTAAAGATTACATACACAAATCTCTTGTGAAGGGAAAGAAGTCAAGTCTAACTGTGCAGTAACTCGCACAGAAAAAGGACAAGTACAAAACACATAAGTCAATAAGAAATTTCGGTGCGAAATAGACCGATTTCGGTCTGAAATCGTAAGTCTGGTCAGAGTTTCGGTGAGATATGGTCAAGGTTTCTATAAGATAAGGGTTGGTCGAGAAGATCCAACTATGCAGTAACTCGCACAGGGATAAAGGATTCAATCTTGTGCAGTAACTTGCACAAGACAAAGGAAACACAGATCTCAGAACCTACCGCTCTGATACCATGTAAAGAAAATAAAAAACACAAAGAATACGAGAATTTTACATGGTTCGGTACAATGCGTACCTACGTCTACGACTCACACACACCACTCTTTCTAAGTCTGTCTGATTCGGAGTCTAATTTGGACCGAATTGAGCCCTCTGGCTTACACTCAAGATGCATTGTTATTAACACTGGATTAATATCTGATTCTCAACTATTAAGTTTTCTTTTTACATCACTTAACCCAAAACCAAACATATTTATTTCGGAAAGCATGCAGGAAATGAGTTGATTTTTTACACACGCCAATCACAGGTATAGAGACTCTTAAATTTTTTGGGGACTGTTTTAAATACCCTACCAGACCGGCCGGTTCAACTAGAAAAACTAGGAACCTGACCCTAGTCTGGTAGGGTAAGCCCATAATACTGGAATACGCATCAACCGGATAAAACAGGAAGAGAACCGGGTATATCGGGAAATGAGGATGAACTGGCAGTGGCGAACCGCTCTTGAACCAAGAAGTAAACCCACCCATCCGATCCAAATTCAGTACATAAGAAGCCTGATGAAGGTTTCAAAACCTAGGTCAAATAAATTTATTGCTAAGGTTTACCTCACTAGTCGTTTGGTAAAGCTCAGGGTCGAACCCACAGGGACGGAATGATTGACTACCGGAATGATTGACTACCGGACTTGATCGTTCTTAAAATCTAGAGAGATGATTTTTTTGTATGAATTTGTGAATAAGTTGCTATCAAGTAAAGTATAATGAAATAGATAAATAAACTAAGTATAAATAATAAAAAACAATTTGTTGGTTTTTAAAATTCTTTTGACTCAAACAAATGCAAGAAAATGTCCTAGAGGCAAGCATTCAATTAGTTTAGCTTTAAGGCACATCTACCCACAATTTTCACCGGGATAGAGGGGTATTTCGGACCAAAACAGACTGATTTCGGACCGAAATCAGTACTGGTTGGGTCAAAAACCTGCCTTAAACCTACCATTCCGACTTGATAATTTTATAGGATATCATGTGAAGGTTACTAAGCGACTAGACCTTAATCCTAACCTCAGCCGTCGCCTTTTGGTTCTGATTTAGGTTTGATGTCGGGTTTTACCACAAAAACATCTAATCCTATACTCACGTATTAGAACTAAAATATTTAGGAATATTTAGTTGGATTTCTAGAGATATTCAAAGTCATGTCTGTTCATTTAAAAGTTACACCTTTCGGTCGTTAACTAACCTACTCTTTCGAGCCTAGGTTTATCTCAATTACTTGATCAATTAAATACCTAATCGAGTTTCATACCCTAAAGACGTCGCGACTCATCGATAGGTAAACATTAAAGTAAGCAATTAATTAAACCAAGCATAGACAATAATTCTCAACTAAATAGATCACATAATATCATAATAAATTCATCAAGTCATCACAATAAACTAAACTAATCTACTAACTACCCCTAAGACATAATGAAATTTATCCTTACATGGTTTTAGAACAAATAACAATAAACATCATGCAAGAAACAAAGATACAAGCCATAAAATAACGAAATAATAGCATGAAAGAGTAAACCAATAGATACTTATGCTATACTAGCTGTTCTAGGGCAGAGGAATCGATGGAGAACTGTTGTGCTGCTGCTGTCGCCTTCAAACACCGTTGTTCTTCAATGAAATCCGTGAAAAAACGCTAAAAACTCAAGAATGTGAGGTGAAAATCAATGGTAGAAGGTAGAATCCCCTTTCTGGAGGCAGAAACATGCATATAAAGTCATCCCAGGCGGCCAGGAGGCGGCTAGGACAAAGGGGAGGCGGTTTGCACTTTCCTTCTTCGAAAATTACCAAAAACGCACTTTCCAGAAGTGTATTTCAGACCGAAATCCGTACATTTCGGACCAAAATTCCAGAACAGCGCACCGATATTATTTAGGCCATAATTTCTTCATCCGGACTCCGATTTAGGTGATTCAAAGATCGTTGGAAAGCTTAGGATGAGCTCTAAAATTCTATGGACTCATTTAGTCATTTTGCTTCTCCAAAATTCTTCCTTTTATGCAATTATTATGCCCAATCCACCAAGTTCCTACAAAACAAATGAAATGCCACGGCAGTACCAAAATATAGGAAAACACAACAATTTATGAGACAATTTATATTGGTTTGATCAGTAATTAAGGGCTAAGTACGGTCAAAATACATATAAAAATAAGAGATATCAAATCTCCCCAAACTTAAATCTTTGTTTGTCCTCAAACAACGTCATAAGCTTAAAAGGTAAGACTGTACTTAGACCTAGAAATGAAGTATCGCAAACCAATGATGCAACGAAAATTTATTAATTAAGATTATTCAAAGTTTCATGATATCTCTTTTATTTGCTGTTGTTTTGACCGTACTTGGCACCCAATTATGACCCAAAACATATTATTATTTGACATTTTGTTGTGTTTCTCCAGGTTTTGGCTTTGCCGCCGCTTCTAATTGTTTCACACAGGTTTTGATGAAGACTCAGGGAATAATGGGCTCAAGGAAGCTTGTCCACGCTTATTTGCACGCCAGACGACTCATTCCTGGCACCCGGGACGCATTCCAGACCGACATGCGGGCCACATGCCACGATCTAGTCAGTTCGGACCTCGATTTCGGGCTCTCCACGCCCTGTTCGACCTGGACAATCTCCAGTTCGGGTCGAATTATGGGCCGTAGCTCCCATTCCACTCCAAGCCCAAATCTTCGATCTGTCCAGGTTGGACAGATTCTGTCCAGGTCGAACTGGACTCTCTCCAGGTCGAACTGTGGCCCAACCACGCGTCTGTCTTCTCCAGCCTGGCTCCAACCCGAACTGACACGTCTCCAGGTCGAATTGGCAATTTTGGCAAGGATCTAGGCATTGAATTCCATGGCCTGGCCTCCCCAGAGGGCAGCTGGACGCCCCAGCCTGCGCCCCAAGTTTAGGAGAGGCCATAAAAGCTCTCCTGGGGGCCATACAAGCTTCTTCTTCTGGCTTCCACGTTTTACCCAGAGACAACCCATTCTCCACCATTATTCCACTTGGTTCCTTCATCCAAAACTGAGATCTCTCGACTGCTTTGAAGCGACGGCGGCAAGCGGCGCTGACTTCCCACGTTTCCACCTTTCACTGCCATCGAAGAGACAGATCTGAGCATTTGAGGAGTATTTCGGTTTATTCTTCTTATGCACTTTTCTCTATTTTCTATGGCTTGTATCTTTACTAGTATTTCTTTATTTTCTGCTATTGTCTGTTTAGAGAACATGTGTGAGTAGTTCGCTTTGTCTTAGGGTAGGATTTGATGTAAGTTTAGTATGAAGTTGTGTTGAATGATTGACTTGATAACTTGACTATGTGATTTGATTGCTTACTATTATTTGTTTGCTTGTTAAATTCTGTTGCTTGATCTGTTTTGCTTCTGAATCTTAGGCCTGGTTTGGTAAAGCTTTAAATTTAGATCGTACGACTTGAATTGAACCAAGTACTTGGGGTAAATCTGTGACTTGAAAGAGTTGATTAATTGAACTGAAAGGTTAATTTCTAAATAGTTCGAAAGAGCATTTAGATACCCTTAGAGCACAAGTAGTCAGACTTAAGAACACTAATCCCCCGACACGAAGTCAGGTTAGTGACCTTAGGCGGGCTAGGTAGAGTCCTGTGCTGGGTTTTAATCCAAAAGGCGAAAGTTGAGGGTTAGAACTCGTGTTACAGCCGGTCCGGGCCCTGAACGTAGTCCGATTCAAGCCTTGAATTCGTTTCCAGACTCTCTGTTCGACCCGAACAGGTCTTGTCCAGGTCGGACAGAAGTTTGGAAGCGCAACTCAGTCCAGGGGCTTTTGTCCAGGTCGAACAGATTCTGTTCGGGTTGGACAGAACCCCGGGATCCGGTGTCTCGTGGTTCGTTGCGAGAACAATTGACCGAGGAGGTTCCGGTGCTAAACCTAAGTCGTTTCCGATCCCTAGGACGCTTTTATTTGTCAGAAAAACCCCTAAAAACCTTTGTTATTTGCTTTCCTGTCTTTTGCTTTGTTTAGAATTGTTTAGAGTCTTGTTTAAGTCCAAAAACAACCAAAAATATCTATTTACTGCATGGTTACTTTTGAATTGTTTGATTCAACCTGTTTTTACCCGTCTAGCTTTTGAAAACCAGCGAGTCCAGTATTCATTAATCCGTCCCTTGGGTTCGACCCTAAGCTTAACTGAAACGACTAGTGAGTTAAGTTCTAGGTACAAATTTATTTGATATCTGGTTCCTAAAAACCCGCTCATCAAATTGGCGCCGTTGCCGGGGACGGTGTTGATATTGGATACTTGCTTTAGTATCAAGAGACTAGACTTTTTATTTTGTTTTTAATCACTTTTGTTTTCTCTCTCGTTTCAGGTCTGGCAGGTAGGAAGAAAGGCACACGCTCTCAGTCACAGCCTCCTATCGTGCGAAGATACTATCTCAGAGGGTTAGAACAGGATCCGGAGCTGCAACAACTTGAATTCCTGCGCGAACTCAACGCGAGGCAGCAACCAGAGCCCATTCCAACCCCCTGTTCGACCTGGACAGATTCTGTCCAACCCGAACAGAGCTCACAACAGAGAGAAACAACCGCTGCAATGGCAGGGGCCAACAATCCTGTCGATATTGCGGCTGAGACGGCACGACTGGACGCACTCAGGCTCCAGCTCGAGCAGAGGGAGGCCCAGCTGGCCGCCCAAAGGCAAGCCCTGGACGACGAGCGCCGGCAATGGAATGCCGATGATGAGGAGGCCCATGATCTTGACGGGGGGAACGACGACGTCCCCAACAAGGCCCTCATGGACTATGGCACTCCAAAGGCCAAGAATGTGGCAGGGCCGGTGATTATCCGAGGGATAGATGCTAATAACATGCAGATCACTCCGGCCCATGTCAACCTTGTCTCGCAAGATGCTTTTCTGGGAGAAGAATATGAGGACCCACATGCTCATTTGCAAACTTTTCTTGACCATACTAAATTGATTAAATTGAATGGTGTCCCTCAACAAGCAATTAGGCTTTTGTTGTTTAGGTATAGTCTTAAAGGTAAGGCCCAGAAATGGTACAAGAACCTGAAAAAGGGGTCGATTGATACTTGGGGTGGGATGGCTCAAACCTTCCTTAACAAGTATTTCCCCGCTGACCGGGCCGATAAGATTAGGACCGAACTGAACAACTTCCGGCAAAAGGAAGATGAGACCTTGACCGACGCTTGGGACCGGTTTAGGGACCTTGAAACTTCTTGTCCTCACCATGAAATCCCAGAATGGTTGCTCCTCAAAAACTTTTACAATGGTCTTTATGACAATATTAAGATCAACTTGGATTCTGTTTCAGGTGGAGGCTTCTTGAGGCTTGACACGACTAGGGGGAGGGACAAGCTGGATCAATGCGCAAGGGAGTATCATTGGCTGCCCATCTCAACCAGCCGTCGGGCGACCAACAAGCAGCAAGTTCATGCCCTCTCAACCAAGGATGAGAGGATCGCGGAGCTCGAGGCCGAGCTAGCTGCTTACCAGTCCGCTCAAGGCACCCACCTCAACCGCACAACTTGTGGGAGCTGCGGAGAGGAAGGACACACGTCCATCGACTGCCCGCTGACCAAGCCGGAAGCCAATGAGGAGCACGTCAATGCCATCAATGGGGGAAATTTTGGTCAAAAATACCAATATGCCGGCCCCAACCCATCAAACTCAAACCCGTATAGGAATAACCAGTATAACAATAACAATAGGGACCAACCTTTCCAAAAGAGGGTACCTTACAACAGGGATGAAATCCCTCCGGTTATTCTTGACTTTATGGACAAACAATATAAATTTAATAAAGACATAAAAGCGAGTGTTGATGAGTTGCAATCAAATGCAGGTGCACTGACCCGAATTGAGCGCATGATGGAGTTGCATTTCGGAAAGGAGAAAGGAAAGCTCCCCAGTCAACCTCAGGTCAACCCGAACGCTGAGTGCAAGGCTCTCCACGCCTTGAGAAGCGGGAGGCAGTACGCGGACCCTCCGATGCCCACTGAATCGACTCCACCACCTTCTGTCCAACCTGGACAGCCGGCTGTCCAGCCCGAACTGGAGGCAAAGGAGCCGATTGTGCAGCAAGTCGCCCCATTCCAGCCTTTCCAAGGGCCAGTTCGACCCGGACAGATGCCTGTCCAACCCGAACAGGGAACAGACTCACCTCCAACTGAAGCACTTCGACCCGAACAGTCTGCAGTCCAACCCGGACAAGCAACAGACACGGGCCGAAGCAAGGATAAAGCGGCGCCAACCAAGTTCAGCTACCAGCCTCGCGTTTCATTTCCTCAGAGACTGGTGAAGAGCAAAGAAGAAGCCCGATTCAGGACATTCTGGGAGATCCTGAAACAAATGAAGATCACGATTCCTTTCACCGATGTAGTTGCACAAGTGCCCATCTACGCGAAATTTTTGAAGGAATTGTGCACGGGTAAGCGGTCCATGGAAGAGCTCAAGTCTGTGGCGCTCACAAGTGCGAGTAGCAATGCCCTGGTAAGGAAAATGCCGCCAAAAAGAGAAGATCCTGGCAGGTTTGTTCTGCCGTGCATAATCGGGAGTGCTATCATCAAGCAAGCACTTTGTGACATGGGGGCCAGTGTTAGTGTCATGCCCCGCACTGTTTACCAAAGGATCGGGTTTGGTGAGTTGTTGCCCACGCCCATGACGGTCAAGCTCGCCGACTCCACCGAGCGGCTGCCAATGGGAATCCTCAAGGATGTCCCAGTACAAGTTGGAAAATTTCTGGTTCCGGGAGATTTTGTTGTAATGGACATGGAAGAAGACAAGAAAGCAATTGAAATAGTGGGAGAGGTAATTGACCTTGTATGGCTTCCGGTTCGACTTGGATTTGCACAAAGAGAGACGGGGCAGGGGCGAATTGGGCAAACCGACGTAGACTAGCGCTGCAGCAACTAGGGAGATGTTGCGTAGAGGCGCCAAGGAGGTAGAAATGGCTGAAATAGTGCCACCGGAGACAACCCAACAACAAACTCGTGGTGAGCCTGTCCCGGGGAGCGGGAAGTCCCTAAGGTCGTTGAGGGACCCTAGAGAAGTCGAGTAGAAGCCCCCGAGAGCGCCTGGAGTTGGTGAAAGTCGAAAACCGTCGAGTTTGGCCGATTCTCCGAAAAGTGTGCCTTGAATTTTCCTTCCAATTGAAAGCAGTACTCAAAATTCTGAAAAGAGAGAATGGAAGAGGGTGAAGAGACGAGTTTATAGCACTTCAGATCTGAAAAATCGGTGGGAAAACGAAAAGGTGGCAGTTTTTGGCTTTGAATTCGGGTTGGAATGGGGAGAGACGTGAGTGGGAGAGTGGGATGCGAAGGGGGGGAATGAGGCGACTGTTGGGGAGCGGAAAGGTGGCAGTTAAATTTTTTTTTTTTTTTTTATATATATATGGGTCGGGTTTCAATTAAAACTGGCCCAAAAAGGTTGCCCAATGAAAATAATTGAAAATAATTAATGAAATGGGCCTGTGTCCCTTTAATTTCAACCCAGAATGGCTTCTGTCGGGCGCCCCTTTCTGTGCACAGCCGGAGTGTTGATGGATGCCAGGGACGGCACGATTCTGGTCAGAGTTGGGGGGGAGGAACTCCATTTTTCGATTTCTCATGCCATGAGATGTCCAAGCCCCACCAATTCTTGCTACCTGGTCGAAGTTATCGAACCGACACCGGAAGAAATTCTCGAGGAGCAGTACCAGACTGCCATTTCTGACTACCAAGAATTTCTTTTTAATGTGCAGGAAGCCGTTGGAGTACAGGAATCGCTGGAAGACTTGGATCTGGCACTTGACGGCAACCCGACCCTTCTGTCCGGGTTGGACACAATCTGTCCGGGTTGGACAGAAGATCAGGCAGACCAAGCCGAAGAGTTTCTGCCCTTATTCGACCCGGAGACATCCAGTCCAGGTCAAACAGAAGGGCCATCAAGGGAAATTGAGGAAGTTCTGGCTCTCTCCAGCCCGAACGATGCCTGTCCAGGGCAGACAGAGGCACCGAAAGTCGAGCTCAAGCCACTTCCTCCCTCTCTTAAATATGAATTTCTTGGTCCAAATGAAACTTACCCTGTAATTGTGAATTCTGAATTAAATGCAGGGCAAACAGAGAAGCTTTTGACTGTCCTGAGGGAGCACCAAGAAGCTATTGGGTACTCCATCGACGATCTGAAGGGCATAGACCCCGCAATTTGCACCCACAGGATTCTACTTGAGGATGATCACAAGCCATCGAGGGAAGGGCAGCGCCGACTCAACCCCAACCTCGCTGAAGTGGTCCGCAAGGAGGTGCAAAAGCTACACGACGCGAAAATCGTCTATGCCATCTCGGACAGCAAATGGGTGAGCCCCGTGCATGTGGTGCCGAAGAAAGGAGGTACCACGGTGGTCAAGAACGACAAGGATGAGCTGATTCAGACGCGAGTCGTGACCGGGTGGAGAATGTGCATCGATTACCGCAAGCTCAATGCGGCAACCAGAAAGGACCATTTTCTTCTCCCTTTTGTTGATCAAATGTTGGAAAGACTTGCAAATCACTCTTATTATTGTTACTTAGATGGTTATTCCGGTTTCTTTCAAATACCAATCCATCCTAGTGACCAAGATAAGACCACCTTTACCTGCCCTTATGGTACTTTTGCCTATAGGCGCATGCCTTTTGGTCTTTGTAATGCACCGGCCACTTTCCAGCGTGCCATGATGGCCATTTTTTCTGACTTTATTGAGAAAGAGATGGAGGTATTCATGGATGACTTTTCTGTTCATGGTGCTTGTTTTGATTCATGTGTAGCTAACCTCTCGAAAATTTTGCAGCGATGCAAGGAAGTGAACCTGGTGCTGAATTGGGAGAAGTGTCATTTCATGGTACAAAAAGGTGTCGTGTTAGGCCACGTTGTGACATCTCAGGGGATTGAAGTCGATCGGGCAAAGATTGAAGTTATTGAGAAGCTCGAAATTCCAAAGAATATCAAGGATGTCCGAAGTTTCCTTGGGCACGCCGGATTTTACCGCCGCTTTATCAAAGATTTTTCAAAAATTGCAAAGCCATTAAGCAATCTCTTGATTAAGGACTCTGAATTTGTTATTAATGATGATTGCATTAATGCCTTTAACAGGTTGAAAGCGGCCCTCGTTTCGGCACCGATTTTGCAACCGCCGGATTGGTCGCTACCATTCGAGCTCATGTGCGACGCTAGTGACTATGCGGTTGGAGCTGTACTTGGCCAGAGGAAAGACAAGAAGCCGGTGGCCATCTACTACGCAAGCAAGGTGCTTGATCCGGCTCAAGCCAACTACACGACCACCGAGAAGGAACTCCTCGCCATTGTGTTTGCCTTGGACAAGTTCAGGTCCTACCTAGTGGGATCCAAGGTGATCGTGTACACGGACCATGCTGCATTGAGATATCTTTTAAGCAAAAAGGACGCCAAGCCAAGGCTCATAAGATGGGTCCTTTTGCTCCAGGAGTTCGACCTTGAGATCCGAGACAAAAAAGGCACAGAAAATTCAGTAGCGGACCATCTGTCTCGGTTGCAATGGGAGGAAGCAGGCGGCACCGACCTTCCCATCAACGACGCTTTCCCGCACGAGAAGCTGATGATGATTGAAGGGATTTCGGGGCCATCCAGCCCCAGTTCGACCCCAACAGCCCCCATTTCTTGGCCTATAAAGCTGAATTTGGACCAATTGGCCCTCATTTCGGGTCGAACAGGTTCCTGTCCAGGTCGAACGGACCTCACGGATGACGACTGGACTACTCTGGCCATGGAAGTCCTTGCCATTGAGCACAGTCCAGGTCGAACTGCCGGCTGTCCAGGTCGAACAGAAGTTGTGCCGGCCCAGTCCAAGCAGCCGTGGTACGCCGACTTGGCCAACTACCTGGCCAGCGGGGTTCTCCCTCCGGAAATGACCTGGCAGGAGAAGAAAAAGCTCAAATCTGATGCGAAGTTCTATTTCTGGGAAGAGCCCTATCTTTTCAAGATTGGTGTTGATGACATGTACAGAAGGTGCGTGCCTTATGATGAGGTACGCTCGATCCTTGCCGGCTGCCACTCCTCGGCTTACGGGGGACATGCCTCATTTTCTAAAACAGCGGCTAAGGTGCTCCAATGTGGATTGTTTTGGCCCTCCATCTTCAAAGATGCACGTTCTTTCGTGCTTTCCTGCGACCTGTGCCAAAGAACGGGCAATATCTCCAAGAGAAATGAAATGCCACAAAACCCCATCCTTGAGGTTGAGATTTTTGATGTTTGGGGTGTGGATTTCATGGGCCCATTCCCAAGCTCTCAAGGGAATGAATACATCCTGGTGGCGGTAGACTATGTCTCGAAATGGGTCGAGGCAATTCCATGCAAGGCGGCAGATTCCAATGCGGTTATCAAGCTCTTCTCTAAGGTAATTTTCCCCCGCTTTGGTGTCCCTAGAGCAGTGATAAGTGACGGGGGAAAGCACTTTATCAACCGGTCATTTGACAACCTCTTGAGGAAGCATGGGGTCACGCACAAGGTGGCCACCGCCTACCACCCGCAGACCAGCGGGCAAGTTGAGGTCTCCAACAGGGAGATTAAGAGCATATTGGAGAAGACGGTAGCCCGGTCCCGCAAGGATTGGGCAGCCAAGCTTGATGATGCTCTTTGGGCCTACCGCACCGCATTCAAGACACCCATAGGCATGAGCCCATTCAAGCTTGTCTATGGGAAGCCGTGCCACTTGCCGGTTGAGATCGAGCACAAGGCATATTGGGCTACGCGCACCATCAACATGGACATGCTCAAGGCCGGTGAGAAACGGATTCTCGACCTTCATGAGTTGGATGAGGTACGCCTTAACTCCTATGAAAATGCTAAACTTTACAAAGAAAAGACCAAGTTTTTGCATGATAGGCGCATTTCAAGGAGGGAATTCAAGGAAGGCGATCTTGTGCTCTTGTTCAACTCCCGCCTCAAGCTTTTTCCGGGCAAGTTGCGATCCTGGTGGTCCGGCCCATTCCGTGTGGTCAAGGTCTATCCATTCGGAGCTGTTGACATTTGCGACAAGGAGTCGGAGCCCTTCAAGGTCAACGGCCAGCGGCTAAAGCACTACATCGCCGAAGAAAAGATCGAGGATGTCTTTGTCCTTGCTCTCTCCGAACCCAACATAGAATAATCTCCAACAGGACGTCGAGCTGAGGGACGTTAAACAAAGCGCTGCTTGGGAGGCAACCCAAGAGTTTTTCCAATTTCTAGTTTTCTTTATATATAAAAAAAAAAAAATAAGAAGAGAGCAAAATCACATCTATTGACTATTAACTAGTGGGAATGCATGATTTCAGGGAATCAAGGAACTGCCGAGCTCATCGAATAGCTTGTGCTAGAGCACCAAGGGTTCCAGCATCGATCGGACCCCCGCACGACCTCATACAAGCTATGCAACCGACCTTGAGCGTTGGCAGGCACGGTTTTTGGCTCAAGTTCGACCTGAACTGGTCAATTCGACCACCCATTCGACCTGGAGAAGCCCAAATCAGCCCAAATTCGACCCCTCCAGAACTTGTTCGGCCCGAATGGACTGCAAGGAGTCACTCCATGCACGATTTTGACCCGGATGCCCGTCAGTTCGACCCGAATCGATGGCCCAAACAAGCCACGGACGTAGGGTTTTGTTCGACCCGGACAGCTTGCATTCGACCCGGAGGGACCGTGGGACACTGGCCCATCTCGAGCCATCTCCTTGCCTCTCTTCGACCCGGATAAGATCTGTTCGACCCGGACAGAAGCCATTCACATCTCCAGGTCCACTTCAATACCTCTGTTCGACCCGGACCAGTTCATTTCGACCCGGACCAGTTCATTTCGACCCGAACATAAGCCATTGGCTTAGCACGATCCACCTTCGACTCTGATTTTGACCCGGACTCACCAAGTCCAGGTCGAACTGAAGCTGTGCCTTAGCCGATTTCAGTGTGCCGCAACTCGATTTCTCCTGCAATGGTGAGGCCGAACACCCGTTCTCGTGCCGGTTCCTCGCGGGCAGCAGCTCCCCCGTCTCCGCCATCGGATTCTGATGATCTGCAACACCCGATGTCCAATCATCCTGATTTCCAAAGGCACCCCGATGCGGTACAATACGAGCAAGCTCTCGGTTTCCAAGTGCCATGGACTTTTCAGTACCTGAACATTATCAAGCTGCATGAGCGGAAGTTTGAGCACACCCGCTGGATAGACTTGGAGACTCTGCAAAACTTTGGTGTTAGGGATGAATTTCTGGAGCTCACAAGCAAGATAGGGATCACCCCAAGATTCTGGACCCACAGGGAGAAAGCTTTTGAGAGGTACACTTGTGAATTCTTGAGTTCTTTGAAAATGATGGTGGAGGGAGAGGAAGATATCATAGTCTTTAGGTTGGGAAATGCAAGTCACAAGATAACTTTGAATGATTTGGCTCACATTTTTGGGCTGGATGTGGGCTGCCCGGATTGGACTAATCCCTTCAACTCCTCTTTCACAAGTGATATGGTCTGGCAATACCTCTCAGGAGTTGGCAATGGTAAGAAGTCTAGGCTTGTGCATCACCCCACGCTCCGCATACTCATGCGGGCTTATGCATCACAGATTTTCACAAGGGGTGAGACGGCAAATGTGACTAATGGCAAGGAACTAGCTTTGATGTGGCTGACCCTACAGCGGGAGCCGGTCAAGATAAATATTGCGAAAATCATGGTTGAGTATTGGATCTATCAAAGAGACAATATTTCCAAGGGGGTTCTCACCATGGGAGGATACGTCACCTTACTTGCCCTGCACATGAATTTTCCAAGATTGCAAGGAGGCAAGTGTGGCGGATTTGCGCTGTATGATGACTATGCCTTCAAACATGCCCAGTTTATCCAAGTGAATAGGGATGGCACCTACACATGGCTCCGCAAGGAAGGGACAGATTTCCTCATCCCGTACCCGCATAGAGTGAATGTGGGTCGCCCAGACTTATGGCTGATTCCAAAGGACTATGCGCACCCATCTGCTGGGGGTGCGAGCTCAAGCCGGGCCCCTCCCATTGGACCCGCTGCAGCCGCTGCCACAAATCTAGGGGGAGAGTGTGATTTCTCAGATGCCCCGTCATGGGCCCTTGGATTGAGAGATATGGTGGGTAATCTCATAAGGCTCACCATAGAGAACAATGCCCAACTCAACCGTCGCCTCGGCCGTGTTGAGAGATTTGTTGATGACTATGAGCTTGCCGAGCACCTTGGATATTGGCCCGGCGGGATGAACGACCCCAACTTATACTCAAATGCCGGCTCTTCTCACAGCGAGGCGGCACCGTTGCATTCCTACCATGGCTCGCCAATGCAGGCATCTCACCACAGCCACCTCTCTCCGATCCAATCTCTCTGCAGCCATCATTCCATGGAGGATGTCGACCATCATGTGCCGCAGGAGCAGCAAGGCCCGCCTCTCAGCCCCCACTTGCAGTCCCCTGTGAACTTCCCATACGTGCCGCAATACCAGGAGGAGCCACTAGATGCACAACCCCCTTACATGCCTTTCCAGCAGCCGCCACCGATGGGCAGCCCATATCAAGCGCCCTCCGGACCGGCCGACTATGTGCACGCCCGCCAATATCAACAACCCGATGATTGGCACTCGGAGGATTCCTATGGAATCTTCCCTCCTCACTCCTTCTAGTCAGGTAAGTAACGCTCCCCCTCCTATTTATTTTTCTCTGTGCATGACAGCATTAGGGACAATGCTTTGAATTGTTTGGGGGGGGGGCGCAATAAATTGCTTAGTTTTCAGACTTGTCGTTTTTCTAGAAAAATTTTGGATAACTAGGCATTAAGGGGTAAATTTTTGTTTTTTTTTTACTCTCTGTTCGACCCGAACAGAATTCCGTTCGACCCGAACTGGAGACGGCAGCAATGTTGCCTTCTGTCCAGGTCGAACAGACTCTGTCCAGGTCGAACTGAGCACTTGGTTGATCTTTCCTGGAACCCAGCACCAGTCCAGGTCGAACAGAGACTGGGATTTTGAGCTGAAACGTCGGGTTTTGCTGAATTTGAATGCTTTTGCCTACGTTTTCTTTCCTGAACTTTATTTGTTGATAATCACACTGCCCTCTAAGAGTTGTTTAATTGGTTCTCATCAAGTATTCTCGCTATATAGACATCCTAGTTTGAGTTGTGCACCAATGGACCGAATTGCTTGTTTTAGGTCATGATAGGACCCGAAATTGGTTGCTCAATGATTCGTCATTTCAATCTCAGTCAATTCTCACGACTTTTCACCGAGTGAACGGATTTGTGTCTTACAAAATTTTGTTTAAAGATATTTTACCAATTTTAAAAATTATAAGATGAGTTTAGATGGTTTTTAATGCTTGAATCACCAACGAACGATCAAATTGAACAAATCTAAATAGTTGCGAAAATGAGGGTGCGAAGGGACTTGAAACCACTTAAATCGAGACATGATTGTGGATGCTACTAGGAGCCCTGGCCCAAGTGTACCGTGGCCTTGGTCGTGTAGCACTCTACTTGATCTCCTAAATTCCATGTACAACGGAGAAAGGAAGATGTGATGTTGCTAGGAGCTCTGGCCCAAGTGTACCGTGGCCTTAGTCGTGTAACACTCACGTCCGATCTCCCCGGTGCGTCATGTGCCGGTAGCTTAATCCAAGTCCCGATAGCGTAAAACCCTAAGTGATGTAAATCACCATAACTCGACTTACACATTTAAATTTAATTGGTGAAAATTTTGTTTATCTTCTCATCATAAAATTTTTGACTTTGTTAAAGTTTCTTTACAGATTTTTGTGAGACATGGAAAAGAACGGGCGAATAACTTTGAGTTTGCATTTGTTTGATGAAATAGGAGCTAGGGACCTTGATTGATTTAGCTCTCATTAGGACCAAGTGTTGCATGGTTAGAATTGAGGAATACTAAACCCTTATACTCGATGATTTCGGTTGAATTGACTCATTTGTTCCTGTGTGATTGGTTTGTAGGCATAAGTAAATAAATTTTAGCTTTACCCTGTTTTGGGCACCTTTTTCTCTCTAAGTCTAAGTATGGTCAAATTCTAAGCTTAGGCCCTTGCTTGAGGACAAGCAAAATTCAAGTTTGGGGGGATTTGATATCTCTTTTATTTGCTGTTGTTTTGACCGTACTTGGCACCCAATTATGACCCAAAACATATTATTATTTGACATTTTGCTGTGTTTCTTCAGGTTTTGGCTTTGCCGCCGCTTCTAATTGTTTCACACAGGTTTTGATGAAGACTCAGGGAATAATGGGCTCAAGGAAGCTTGTCCACGCTTATTTGCACGCCAGACGACTCATTCCTGGCACTCGGGACGCATTCCAGACCGACATGCGGGCCACATGCCACGATCTAGTCAGTTCGGACCTCGATTTCGGGCTCTCCACGCCCTGTTCGACCTGGACAATCTCCAGTTCGGGTCGAATTATGGGCCGTAGCTCCCATTCCACTCCAAGCCCAAATCTTCGATCTGTCCAGGTTGGACAGATTCTGTCCAAGTCGAACTGGACTCTCTCCAGGTCGAACTGTGGCCCAACCACGCGTCTGTCTTCTCCAGCCTGGCTCCAACCCGAACTGACACGTCTCCAGGTCGAATTGGCAATTTTGGCAAGGATCTAGGCATTGAATTCCATGGCCTGGCCTCCCCAGAGGGCAGCTGGACGCCCCAGCCTGCGCCCCAAGTTTAGGAGAGGCCATAAAAGCTCTCCTGGGGGCCAGACAAGCTTCTTCTTCTGGCTTCCACGTTTTACCCAGAGACAACCCATTCTCCACCATTATTCCACTTGGTTCCTTCATCCAAAACTGAGATCTCTCGACTGCTTTGAAGCGACGGCGGCAAGCGGCGCTGACTTCCCACGTTTCCACCTTTCACTGCCATCGAAGAGACAGATCTGAGCATTTGAGGAGTATTTCGATTTATTCTTCTTATGCACTTTTCTCTATTTTCTATGGCTTGTATCTTTACTAGTATTTCTTTATTTTCTGCTATTGTCTGTTTAGAGAACATGTGTGAGTAGTTCGCTTTGTCTTAGGGTAGGATTTGATGTAAGTTTAGTATGAAGTTGTGTTGAATGATTGACTTGATAACTTGACTATGTGATTTGATTGCTTACTATTATTTGTTTGCTTGTTAAATTCTGTTGCTTGATCTGTTTTGCTTCTGAATCTTAGGCCTGGTTTGGTAAAGCTTTAAATTTAGATCGTACGACTTGAATTGAACCAAGTACTTGGGGTAAATCTGTGACTTGAAAGAGTTGATTAATTGAACTGAAAGGTTAATTTCTAAATAGTTCGAAAGAGCATTTAGATACCCTTAGAGCACAAGTAGTCAGACTTAAGAACACTAATCCCCCGACACGAAGTCAGGTTAGTGACCTTAGGCGGGCTAGGTAGAGTCCTGTGCTGGGTTTTAATCCAAAAGGCGAAAGTTGAGGGTTAGAACTCGTGTTACAGCCGGTCCGGGCCCTGAACGTAGTCCGATTCAAGCCTTGAATTCGTTTCCAGACTCTCTGTTCGACCCGAACAGGTCTTGTCCAGGTCGGACAGAAGTTTGGAAGCGCAACTCAGTCCAGGGGCTTTTGTCCAGGTCGAACAGATTCTGTTCGGGTTGGACAGAACCCCGGGATCCGGTGTCTCGTGGTTCGTTGTGAGAACAATTGACCGAGGAGGTTCCGGTGCTAAACCTAAGTCGTTTCCGATCCCTAGGACGCTTTTATTTGTCAGAAAAACCCCTCAAAACCTTTGTTATTTGCTTTCCTGTCTTTTGCTTTGTTTAGAATTGTTTAGAGTCTTGTTTAAGTCCAAAAACAACCAAAAATATCTATTTACTGCATGGTTACTTTTGAATTGTTTGATTCAACCTGTTTTTACCCGTCTAGCTTTTGAAAACCAGCAAGTCCAGTATTCATTAATCCGTCCCTTGGGTTTGACCCTAAGCTTAACTGAAACGACTAGTGAGTTAAGTTCTAGGTACAAATTTATTTGATATCTGGTTCCTAAAAACCCGCTCATCATTTCACATGTCAAAATTAAGCAATTTAAAATTAAATCTAAAGACAAGGGTTTAGTTCTCTTTTTGGTTTTATTTGTTCAACTCTTAGTTCTCATGAAATCATAAAATCAAGTCAAGGACCTTAGCTTCACTTCATCAATTCAAATGCAATCTCAATTTCAAATGCTCGTTCTTTTTCACACGTTGTAAACAATTGCAAATAAAGTTTTATCAAAACTAAAAATTTTACAATGAGTCTAATTTAATTATTTTTCACCAAATTAAAAGAATTTTTTTATATATATATATTTTTAAGCTACAAGCACATGACATGCTGGGGAGGTCGGACCGGTTTTTATGCCTTACCGCTACGGTCCACAGAAAATTACGTCTTACCGCCACCACCCTCCAATTATTATTTTTTATTTTTTATTTTTTATTTTTTTTAGTTTGCTTGTTGGTGATTCAAGCGTGCAAGAACAATTTAGACTCATTTTATAATTTTTAAAGTCGACAAAAACTATTTAAACAATGATTCACAACATACAAAATCGTTCACTCGATAAAAACTTGTGAGAGTTGACTTAAAATGTTTTGACAATTACAAGCATCCAAATTCAGGTCCTATTCTTTCAAACAATTTCTCAATTCGATCTATTGGTGCACAAATCAACCTGAAATCTCCAAAACAAACGTTTATCCTTAAGAAATAATTTTAAAATCGCTTTAAAAATTCAAACCAGTGTGAAACAGTGAATAATATATCAATACAAACCTCTCGGTGATAATGCATGCATAAGAAAAAATCGAAATCAAAAGTTCAAATTTAAAAATGGCCGAAACAGATTCAATTTTACCAGCAATTTTTAGTTCCATCTTCCCCCCCCCCCCTCCCAAACTGATTCAAGTACTGTCTCAGTACGTCACAATCACAGAAAATGAAAAATAAAGGAGAGGGAAGTAAAAATTGTACCAAATCAATGAAAAGAAGATGGCCCGGCCCCACCATGTAGTGCAACTCGTATGAGGTCGTGCGAGGGTTGCTGTCTCTGTCCTTTTCTGACCCGTGGTGCTTTAGCACGAGTTGCTACTTTGTCAAGTTTCCATCGATTCCTTTTTACCTACATCAACAAAATAAAAACATTAAATAATTATTTTTTATGATATTTTTTTTTCTAATTTTTTTTGTATTTTCTTGATTTTTCTAAAATTCAAAAATGAAAAATAAATAATAAATAAAACTCTAAAAACCTTTGGGTTGCCTCCCAAGAAGGGCTCTTTTAATGTCACTAGCTTGACCCCTTTGTTTCAAGACTTGGATTGATCAGGCTTGGAGAGCGAGACGGCAAGTGCTTTGTCATAGCTCATGTTGGTGACGTCTCTTGCTGAAAAACGAAGCTTTTTTCCCCCAACTCTCACAAATATCGTACCATCCCTAGCATTTGTTTTGACTCCTACAGTCCTAAGGAATGGACGCCCCAGAATAATTAGAACCTCCTTGTCCTCTTTCATCTTCATGATCACAAAGTCACAAGGGACCACAAATTTGCCCACACAAACTGGCACATCCTTCAACTCCCCCAATGGTAAACAAACTGACGAATCTGCGAGTTGTAAGGTCTTGGTTGTGGTTTTCAACTCACCCAATCCAGTTCTCTCATAGACAATTTTGGGCATCAAACTCACACTGGTCCCCATATCACACAAACCTTCATCAATAGTCGCCTTACCAATTGTGCAAGGAAGAGTAAACCTGCCAGGATCAGAGAGCTTGGGTGGCATCTTGTTTTTCAAGGCCAAAGTTTTGACCTCTTCAAATGTCATTCTCCCTGTGCACAACTCTATGAAAAACTTAGCATAAATAGGCACTTGTGCAAGCAACTCCATGAAGGGAATATCAATGTGAATCTCCTCTAAAATTTTCCGAAATCGATTAAACAATGTAACTTTCTTCTCTCTGACCAATCTCCCTGGAAAAGGTAATGGGGGCTGGTATGGAACCTCGGGCACTGACTTCATCCCATTTTTCTTCTCCTGAGCCACCTTTTCGGGCTTTGTGGTGGCCATTTCGGACCGAAATGAATTGGTTTTGGACCGAAATGGGATCTCTGGTTGAGAATTTTCAGATGTTGGTGACCCGATTTGCAGGCTAGAGGGCTTGGCAGAGTCCTGGAGAGGTGGAATATGCAGAGCTTGCTCTAGAACATGCTTACTAGCCCGCACTTGTGCCTTTCCCTTAGCCGGTGGTTGTGTCTCGGTCTCAACCGGCATGAGTGGGCCTTCATTCTCATTGCTGTCTTGCAAAACGTGCAGAGACTTGCATTCAGCATTGGGGTTCACCAACGGTTGGCTTGGAATCTTTACTTGCTCCTTCAAGAGATGTGCTTCCATCATGCGCTCGAGCCTCCTCAAAGTACCTGTATTATTTTTCAATTCATCCAAATTCTTAGCCACATAGAGATTGAATTTCACTTGGTCATCCATAAGTTTTTGAACGACAAATGGAATATAATCCCTTTTTTGAAAAGTATTTGGGTTTGGCCCTGTGTATGTGTAACATTCCGTTATTTAACATTTATTTTTTTTAAATAGTTCAATTATAATTTTATTTTATTAACAATATTTTAAATAGAAACAAATATTTCTGAAAATATATTAGAACTAAGATTTTTTTTTAATTCTTGGATGCTGAAATATTTTTCGTTTAGTACTTGGTCAGATTGGATCTTTTAATTAAAGTCTTTTTTTTTTTTCTTTGTTTTCCTCATTACTTTACTAACGAGGTCTAAAAATATTCTTAACTTCTTGCTGTCTTTAGTGCTGAGTCCAAGCCGTTAGTTTTTTTTTTTTTTTTTTTTTTTTTTTTGAAGCACTAAATTTGTTTATTTTTGCACCTCTTGCTTTCTGCGCCAAAAGTTGCGGTTAATTAAAAAGGTTTTATATTAATATCATTCTTTACAAAGCCAGTGTATAAGTTAAGGAAGTTAGGCGCCACTAGAGGCGGTTATTTTTATTAAGGAATTTCTTATCAAGAGAGAGGGGTTATTTTTAAAGAGAACCTATTAAGTTTTATACGCTAAATATTTTCTGTTCTCTCTCTTGCAAAACCCTAAACTTCCTTTCTAAATTCCATTCTGTTGTTATTGCTAGAAGAGATCTGTGCTAGGGAAACGAAGCAGTGGTTGAGAAGTAAGTTAATTTGTTGAATACTTTCATTTGTTATCCATATTTTAATCGATAATTAATCCAGTTGGGAATTCGTATACCAGTGGGTAGAAGTACACTTCGGTTCTCTTTTCTGTGTACATCCATACTCTCTTTATTTCAAGTATACTACTGCTATTTGGGAATTTAAAGACGTGGCTTATATACCAATAGATACAGTGTGAATTGTTGACTTTATATTGCCTTATTTTGACCGTAACCCATCTCATTAAGGACACTTGTGTACACCGCTTATTGATTGTTTCTCATAAATGATAATATCTAATTGTGTCTTTACTTTCCCTTCACAAATGAAATCTAGTTTTATTGGTTGTATAAAATAGCCTTTGTCTTTGTTGGGTTGACTAATTCCAAGTTGTTAGAAGAGTCACCAAAAGGAATATTGTTAGTATACTACGGGTAGGCCATATGGTGATTTTGTTTTTATTTATTTATTTATTTAGATTATATATATATATATATATATATATATTAGTTTAGTTATTTATTTCCATTTCGGATCTTTAGTAATTAGAAGTTATTACGCAAATTTAGGTGCAAGCCGTGACAGGCAGCAGAAAGACTAGAAGTTTGGACGTGCCGCATTACTTGAAAGGTGCGGATCCTGGTTTGATGTGAAATTGTTTTCTTATATTTATAATATAGTCATAGTAGGAAGTGCATGTTTTATTTTCCTTTGCATTTTACTTGCGTTTATTTTCTATATACTGTATAGATGCATTATTGTTATTAATAGTGTTTACAAAGATTGTCTTATGAGAAAAAGTTAAGTGAGCATGAAGTTAAGTATTAACACGCATGGCTATATAGGTCACATAAATGCATGTCCATATTGGTTAGTGTTAATTAGAAAAGATAGTAGTTGTTAATTACATAAAGTTTATTGTTAGCGTTAATGAGTAAAGACAGTGGATATTTAAGTGGTAAATATTAAAGTGGAAGTGGTAAATGTTAAAATGGAAGTGGATGGTATCCGTTGTACCAAGTGTTTGGCCTGAGGGCCCTAGTACTAGCGCGCTCCCCAGAAGTTATCTGTTCGCGACAGATAAGTGGGCTTCCTGGGTTAGTGGAATTGATGTCAAACAAGTGGGCTTGGTATAAGTGGGACGGATTTCCAAGTGGAAAGTAAAATGTAAAGTTATTAGTAGATATTTGTGAAGCTATTAAATTTTAATTTGGAAAGTGGTTAGTTTGTCATCATTATTATAGCATGGTTGTTATGGTAAGAACACATGTACATATAGTACTATTGCTTACATTGTCATTTACGGTTTCATGAAATTTCACAAATCTCCGGGCTGGAACTAAATACCGCACTGAGAGATTATTTCAGTCTCTCATCCGTTTTCCATTTTATATGGGTTCCAGGTATTGAAGATCAGTAACTAGAATTTTCTCATGAAGAGTAAGGTTCAAGGATGCGGGTTATCTGAGATGCCACATTTGCTTTGTAGTATTTTTTTTCTTTTATTTGTAGGGTGAACTCAAATGGATTTGGAACATTGAACGATCAGGGAAGTCTCGTGTTAAAACTTACACTGATAGTCTTTGTCTTCTTTTTTCTTTACTTTGCATTATGGTTAACTGTTGACGGTTTAAATTATTAGAAGTGGCATCTTTTATCTTATGTGAATTATTTGTAATGTATATGATGTTGTACGCTTTGCGTTTTATACGCGGCGGGTTGTCGATGTGCGCTTCGAGTCGTGAAAAAGTGACTCGGGGTGTGACAGTATGGGTACTGTTGACCATTATTAATCGATTTGACATGTCGAGCTCCTTTCTCTGGCTGTGCCAATGGACACTTAAGGGATGTGTGCCCTTCTTCGCCACAAACTCCACATGTGTTCGAGTTGAGATGAGAGCCTTGGAGAGAGCAGTATGTGGCTATTTCTGCTTCTAGCTCGGCAATTCTCCTATCCCTCGTTGAGATCTCGTTCACGTGTTGCTTGCCACTTGATCGCCGTTGGTTGACTTGTGGTAGCCAATTGTATTGCCTTGCACATTGCTTGATCAAGTCCCTTCCTCGCAACGAGTCCATCTTCAAGAAGCTTCCGCCACCTGAAAGAGAATCCAAATTAATTTTGATATTATCATAAAGACCATTATAAAAATTTTCTCCCAAGCATCTTCCATGGATTCATCATCACTTTGTTGGAAATTGTTCAGTTCAGTCCTAATTTTGTCAGCCCTACCATCAGGAAAGTATTTCTCAAGAAAAATTTGGGTCATTTCATTCCAAGTTCTAAATGACCCCTTTTTGAGAGTTTTATACCATTTTTGGGCATTATCCTTAAGACTAAACCTAAACAACATGAGTCTAATGGCACTTTGAGGCACCCCATTCATTTTAATCAATCTAACATAATCAACAAAAGTTTGCAAGTGTTCATAGGGGTCCTCGTGTTCATCTCCATGGAAGGAGTTTTGTTGGACAGCTGTGACATGGGCGGGGAGGATCCGCATGTTGTTTGCTTCAACTCCTTGGATGTTCACCGGCCCGACAATGTCCTTGACTCGCGGAGCACTATAGTCCATGAGAGATTTGTTGGGATTCTCAGCTGCATCCTCTCCATCAGAGTTGCCATGGACGCTCTCCTCGTCCATCGTCCACTTGCAACGCTCCTCTTCGAGCTCGCGCCTTTGATTCTCCAAGCGCCTCCTATCGGCCAAGATGCGAGCTTCTCTCTGCTCGAGCTGGATCCTCAAGGCCTCAAGGCGCTCTGCCTCTGCTGCTACATCGACAGGTGCACCAGTTCCTGCCATTTCGCTCGATGTTTTCCTCTCTGGTTGACGATTTCAGACCAAAACAGTGGGATTTCGGACCGAAATGGGGTCTTGGGGGCTGAATTTGTGGGCTGTTGCTCCGGATCCTCTTGCAATCCGCGTAGAAAATACCGGCGCACAAGAGGTTGAGATTGAGCTCGAGTTTCCTTCTTCCTACCTGCCAGATTTCAACCTGCAGCACGAGAGGAAACAAAAAGGTAATTAAATAAAAAGAAATCTAGCCTCTTAATACTAGAAAAAGTACACGATATCAAACACCGTTCCTAGCAACGACGCCAATTTGATGAAGGTTTCAAAACCTAGGTCAAATAAATTTATTCCTAAGGTTTACCTCACTAGTCGTTTGGTAAAGCTAAGGGTCGAACCCACAGGGACGGATTGAATTGTTAGTAAAGCTTGTGCAATACCAAAATTTAATCGCTTTACTTATGATATTGTTTTGCAAATCGTCAAAAGGGGGAGATTGTTGTACTCAACTACTCTCGATTTGTCGATTACAAAACAATATCATTTGGCATTTAACAATCTTCCTTGAGCTTTATAGAAATTTATAGGAAGAAGATGCAATTTATGAAGACTTGGATAAAAGGTTATTGCAAGATCAAGATCAAGTCTTTAGGGAGTTTGTAGGCTAGCTTAGACTAGGATAGAAGGTATATTTCAGTCCTTAGTTATCCTTGAAATGGTCTAGATAGCAGAAAAGCTCAAGAAACCAACAAAAACCAGTTTTCTGGTTTTTGTGTTGTATGACGCCCCAGAGCATCACACGACGCCCGGAGCAAAAACCAGTTTTTTGGGACCTTGTGTCGTATGACGCCCTAGAGCATCACACGACGCCCTGTGTAAAAACCAGTTTTTGAATCCTTGCGTCGTATGACGCCATATAGCATCACACAACGCCCAGACCAGTTTTATTCTGCTTATGGGTTATATAACGTTAGATTGAGTTATATAACGGATGAACAGAAGCGTTGCATAACGCCCTATGCATTATATAACTTACCTTTGTTATTTCACTGGAACTTTCCTTAGAAAATACATTTTTGTGTTGAGCGTCTTGTGATGCCATACAGCGTCGTGTAACGCCCCTGACAGTTGTCAGTTACCGTTTGAACTTTGCACCCCCAACGTTGTACAACGCCCTTTAGAGTTGTATGATGCCCTGACAACTCAAACGGCTAGTTTCTCAGTTTTGTCTTTTTTAACGGATATATTCTTGCGTTGTACGACGCCATATAGCGTTGTACGACGCCCGTGCTGTTTTTACTGGTAACAGCTCTCCTCGAGCTCTATATATATCCAACCCTTGTTCTCTCTCTATGAGAGAGCCATACCTTGCAAAATTAGACCAGAACAGAGCCTTCGAGCACAGGGACATTCTCCCACTTGAGCTTTTCATAGCTAGATCATTTTGAGAGATATTGTAGCCATTTGAGTGCTCCTCTCCCTTGAATAGCGAGGCCGTTGAGCCGTTAGAGCTAGGCCCGTAGTGCCACCCACCTTGAAGGCCTTTGTGCCGTTTGAATAGTGAGGCTGTTGTTGCCATTAGAGCTAGGCACGTTGTGCCACACTTGAGTTAGGCCGATCCACCTCGAGGTCATTGTGACGAGACAATTCGGTTCGAAATTGTAGTCTCGTTCTTATTGGAATTGAACGGAGGACGCCCATTTGGTGGTTGCTAAACTCCCGGAGACGTACGACTAAGGCTAGCACTTCCTAGCGGGTCGGAACTCCGTAATCATATCGCGTGTTCAATTCCTTTCTCTCTTTCTCTCTTTATTTTCTTGCATATTTGAATTGCTTGTATGTGCTTGATTGTTTTGGGTACCAATTGACTTGTGCTAGGTAGTTCATACCAAAATCGGTCTAAAACCAACTAAACGCTGCCGCTAAACTTTGAAATTGGTTAAGCCGCCTACCTTATTAGGGACAACATATTGACTACCGGACTTGATCATTCTTAAAATCTAGAGAGATGATTTTTTGTATAAATTTTTGAATAAGTTGCAATCAAGTAAAGTATAATGAAATAGATAAATAAACTAAGTATAAATAATAAAAAAAAAATTTGTTGGTTTTTAAAATTCTTTTGACTCAAACAGATGCAAGAAAATGTTATAGAAGCAAGCATTCAATTAGTTTAGCTTTAAGACACCTCTACCCACAATTTTCACCGGGATAGAGGGGTATTTCGGACCAAAACAGACTGATTTCGGACCGAAATCAGTACTGGTTGGGTCAAAAACCTGCCTTAAACCTATTGTTCCCACTTGATAATTTTATAGGATATCATGTGAAGGTTACTAAGCGACCAGACCTTAATCCTAACCTCAGCCGTCGCCTTTTGGTTCTGATTTAGGTTTGATGTCAGGTTTTACCACAAAAACATCTAATCCTATACTCACGTATTAGAACTAAAATGTTTAGGAATATTTAGCTGGATTTCTAGAGATATTTAAAGTCATGTCGGTTCATTTAAAAGTTACACCTTTCGGTCGTTAACTAACCTACTCTTTCGAGCGTTGGTTTATCTCAATTACTTGATCAATTAAATACCTAGTCTAGTTTCATACCCTAAAGACCTCGCAACTCATCTATAGGTAAACATTAAAGTAAGCAATTAATTAAACCAAGCATAGACAATAATTCTCAACTAAATAGATCACATAATATCATAATAAATTCATCAAGTCATCACAATAAACTAAACTAATCTACTAACTACCCCCAAGACATAATGAAATTTATCCTAACATGGTTTTAAAACAAATAACAATAAACATCATGCAAGAAACAAAGATACAAGCCATAAAATAACGAAATAATAGCATGAAAGAGTAAACCAATAGATCCTTATGCTATACTCGCTGTTCTAGGACAGAGGAATCGATGGAGAACTGTTGTGCTGCTGCTGTCGCCTTCAAACACCGCTATTCTTCAATGAAATCCGTGAAAAACGCTAAAAACTCAAGAATGTGAGGTGAAAATCAATGGTAGAAGGTAGAATCCCCTTTCTGGAGGCAGAAACATGAATATAAAGTCATCCCAGGCGGCCAGGAGGCGGATAGGGCAAAGGAGAGGCGGTTTGCACTTTCCTTCTTCGAAAATTACCAAAAATGCACTTTCCGGAAGTGATTTTGGACCTAAATAGAGTCATTTCGGACCGAAATCCGTAATTCCAGAACAGCGCATCGATAGTATTTGGGTCATAATTTCTTTATCCGGACTCCGATTTAGGTGATTCAAAGATCTTTGGAAAGCTTAGGATGAGCTCTACAATTTTATGGACCCATTTAGTCGTTTTGCTTCTCCAAAATTCTTCCTTTTATGCAATTATTATGTCAAATCCACCAAGTTCCTACAAAACAAATGAAATGCCACGGCAGTACCAAAATATAGGAAAACACAATAATTTATGAGACAATTTATATTGGTTTGATCAGTAATTAAGGGCTAAGTACGGTCAAAATACATATAAAAATAAGAGATATCAGTAATTAAGGTGCATTGAGAAGATGCGATCAAAAGGTGCCATGAGCGGATGCGATGAAAAAGTACTATGGGCGGATGCCATATGCAGATGTCATGAAAGGTGCCATGAGAGGATTCCATGAGCAAATGTATTGAAAGGTTTCGACCCTTTCATGACATCCACTCATGGCCCTTTTATGGCATCTGCACATGGCATCTACCCATAGCACGTTTTCATCGCATCCGCTCATGGCACTTTTTCATCGCATCTTCTCAATTCAACTCTTCACAATCACATATTTATCAAGTTATTTCCATAATTCCCTACTTATTTATAGACTATATATATTTGCATCGAGTCTTTTCAATGCATTTGCTCATGAAATCCTCTCATGGCACCCTTTCAAGACAATTTGCATATGACGTCTGCCCATAGCACTTTTTCATCGCATCCACTCATGGCACCTTTTGATCGCATCTTCTCAATGCACCTCTTCACACATTTATGAAGCTATTTCCAATAATCCCCACTTAATATAATAAATAATAATAAATCATATTTATGCATAATATGAATAGCCAATGTCCTAAGGATTTGAAGACAAACCGATTATAAATTAAGTAGCAAACTGTACTTTCCATTTCTATTACTCAATAAAAATTATAATAGTTAATGTACATCTATGTATGATTTTAATAGCCTCCTTATATTGTTTCATATTAAACAATATCATGTGAAAAATGTTGGAGTTATGTCCTAGAAGCCAATCATTTTGGTTACTTCTGTGGTTTATGATATTGATGATATTTTATCATTTGTTCCTTGATTTATTTATTGATAGATCATTCAGGTTGAGGATCTGAATTGTAGATCTCTATAACTCATTTGTTCTTAAATGACAATAATAAATCTAAAGATGTCCATAATCTTGATAATTAACAAGGAGCATTAATTATCAAATAAGATTAGTATGCAAGTTAAGCGATGATTAAGTTCTACAAATCATAGGTAAGGAGTTACCAACTTAATTGCATATGTATATGTTATAGAACATAGTACAGGACTTGACCCAATGAAATAAACATTTGGATTGTGTTAAATGTCATTGTTTATTTCATATTAGTTTGATTCTAAGTTTGAGATGTTCACCTTTTCCACATGAGGATAGGTTCAATAAATATCGTCTAACGTTTATTCCTGATAAAGGCTGTTATAAGGACTTTATTTATGTTCTCTTGAATTGTGCGGGGAAAAGTTGTTCATCAAGAAAACCGTATGTCCCTCATTAATATACTTAATGAGTGATGATATCTGTTTGGGCCCCTTGATGGAGTTTGGATTGTTTGGCCAACTTGTACAATCAACTCTAGATCAAGAAATGTATAATCTGCAAGAATGACACATTCCTATCTTGGATTAAACAAGGATATCATGTGACATAAGAATCAGACAAGGAAATACTAATATTTCTTATGCAGGATTGAGATATTGTAACGGTACATTATTTATACAAATTGGGAATCATAACGTGTTGCTAGATACCGCTTATGATTATTGGAAATAAATAATACTTTATTTTCATGGCCAAAATAGTATAAATCCTCAAAGGGTCACACGAAAACAAAGCTCTTAATCAATAGTACATTATATTAGTTTATTTGTATTAGGGAATACAAAATATGATAAGTTGAATAATTAATTATAAACCGTTATGATTAATTATTTCAAATAGATCATATGAAACAAATTTAATGTATTGTCTAAACCAAAATAATAATTGTCTAGTATTTGATAATTATTTTGTCTCATCACAATTGATTTAATTATTAGAATTATATCAATAATTTGGACTATCTTTTGATATGTCAATTTGGACCGAGATTTAATGCAATAACTAAAGGAGATAAGAGAGATTGTTTAGACCATCGAAATGGGCTTCAAAGCCCACTTCTAGGCCGGCCACAAGGGAAGGGAGTGGTCTCCCCTAGGTTAGGTAGAGCATGGTCTATATAAATCCCCCTTGGGTGGAAATTAGGGAAACCATTTCACCTCTCTCTCTTCTCTCCTAGCCGCCATTTAGCTCAAGAAAGATCAAAATTTCAGATCTGAAATTTGTGCTCTATTATTGCATTAAATAGGGTCTCATGTGTGGAGAATTAGCTTCATATTAATTATAAGATAATTAGAAGAGAAGTTAACTCGGGGTTTAGACTTGTTCTCTAGTCTAGCTAGCACTAGACTTTAGAACTTGATTAAACTTTGTGTGGACTCGGGGTTTGCGCCATTAAAGGAGGGAAGACGGTGTTGAAGAGCTCGCCACCGGCTTCGAGTGATTTGGATCGAACTTCACAAGAACATTTGTGAGATGTATAACTTCTTCCTACACTCTCATCTTGAAATGCTTAATGTTGATTGAAACCTAGATCTTTTGTGTTTAGTTGTGATTTCTTGCTATTTGATGGTACAAAAATGGAATTAAACACTTCCTAACAGTGGTATCAGAGCACATGGTCGGTTTAAATACATTTTGTGCATTAATTAGATGAAAAATGTGTAATTAGTTGAGTAATTAAGTTGCTGCCTTTGTTTGCTATCTGGAACTCTGTGTTTTCCGAGATTTTCTGTGTTTTTCGCATAGCAGAGCTTTCAATTTTATTTTCTTTTTGATGGATTTGAAAGAGGGATAAATCGTGAGCATTTTTCCACTGGTTTCACTTTAATCCGAGTTGTTTTGGATTTTTAGTGAATTTTTCCGTGACGGTGTGCAGGATTGGTTCCTGTGCGACCAGATCTGGTGTTGTGAGCATTATCTGAGTTATCTTGATAAAGAGACCTTAATTTTATTGGCTAGGAATGAAATAGACTTGGAGTACTTCCTTCCATACCAATTTGATGGTATGGATCGAAGTCTTTCTATTTTTTTGAATCGATGAAACACAAGAACGGTCTGATTGGTTTTCTGTACCAATCGGATTGTTTTGAAAACTGGTATTGATTGAGACTTTTTATAGAAAAAGTGTTTAAATAAAAAACTTCCTTTTGAAGTCCTGAATCCATGAAAATTAATTTCATATCAATCGGACCAATTTGGGTACCTCAACCACTCAAATTCAATTTCGTCGACGTGCTGTTCCAAAACAGGGGACTTGTATTCAAACTCCTTAAACTTGATGATTTTGAATGAGTAAAATTGTAAATCTTTCATGGTTACCAGACTTGTACTTGTGATTGTTTACTGTAAAATTGTTTTGCATTAAAAGTTTTTGGAAGATGGTCAAACAGTCCAAAAGGTTGAGACCAAAACCTGAAACTTCAAACCGGTGTTTTAATACACAACCTAAAGTTTGATAGTTTTGGTTCTCCCGATTGGTAAATGATTTCTTCATGAAATTTGAACAGGTAGTTTGTATCTTGATAAGGATTGCTCATGATTTTTTCTGGATTTTTTTGGAGACCGAAATATTTCTTGATTTTTTCGGGTCCCGTTAAATGAAAGGTGTTCGTTCTAATTAATCAATTAGTTGATAAGTTGATTAGAACTCTCCTTGCTGTCATCCATTGGATTTTTGAATGTTGATTTTATCAAAGAGTTTAAGCAATTAGTTGTTTGAATGTTAAACTCTTTTTGCATGGAAAAACACAAATTAGCAAACAATACGCAAAGACACTTAATAGCTCGCTAGTTATGAACAACTTAGACATATATTTGTATATTGTGCTAACTTATTTTTGTAGGAGGATGTGGGTTTGATATGGCTCAAGATGTCAATGCCTTGTGTGTTGTAAAATGTTGTGAATGCATGTGATTGCTTGTAATGTGGCCTAAGGTGCCTTGATAATTAATAATTGATTAATTCTTGATGTAACTTGTGAGGCTTGCATGCCCCTAAGGCCTAGGCGGATTTTAGAATTTTATCACGTATTTATTTTCCGTAATTATTAGATAGGATCTTAGTAATTAGTGGGAGGGTTTGATTAGATTAGTTTCGTTACATGGAGATGCGACGAAGACTAATGCAAGCGGGAGCCATACAAACCCACAACAATGTTTGAGATGCTTATGTTATGTGATTGTTTGTGAATGCCTTGAATTGTCATAGGTAGGTATGGGTGTATGCTTACATGACCACCAAACAAGAGTCACATAATTGTTTTGTCCCAAATACGATTAAGTTAAATCATCCTCCTTCTCTCTATCCCCCTCACGTCAATTGCCAATCATGGCGCGGTCCGCCATAGCGGACGTCATGGTTGTCAAGCTTGATAGTCGGGATACAAATGCAAAGATTTGTTAGGAGCAAATAGAGAGAAGTTGCTTATCGATGAATCCAACAAGTTTTCTTGGACATCGGGATGAAGTTCACATAGCGAACCAAGAATCATAAAGTTGTATGATTGGTTAAGAGAACCTACCTCGTCTAGTCATTTTGGATGTCGTGCCATAGCAGGTCCATTTTGACGAAAAATGGGATCTTGGAATCCATTACATTTAGGAACATTAATTTAATGTAGTGGAAGTTTTACTTTATGGAAGTTAAAACAAAAACATAAACTAAATGACCTTAAAATTTTGATATTGTTGTAGATGTCTTCCTCGTCTTTTACGCTACGTTCTCTTCTTGAAAAGGAGAAGCTTGCCTTCAATGGTGCCAATTTCTTGGATTGGCACCGCAACCTTAGGCTTGCCCTTAGGTTTGAAAAGAAGGAGTATCTCTTGACCACTTCAATTCCCTCTCCTCCTGCGGACACTGCTTCCGAAAAGGAGCAGCAAGACTATGACAAGCACTTGATGGACGACATTGAGATGTCGGTCTTGATTGTTGCGGTCATGGACAATGAGCTCCAAAAGGAATATATTGATAGTGGTCTTGGAGTGTTTGAAATCATCTCTCGTCTCTCAAGAATGTTTAAGACCAAAGCTCATACCGAAAGGGGCAAACTCATCAAGGCCGTCGCCAACACTCGTTTGGCGGAGGGTCATGAAGTTGGCCCACACGTCATGAAGATGGCGGGGTTGTTTCGGCAGCTTGAAAGTCTTGACACGCCCTTCCCGTCGGGGGCTGTCCAAGACTTTATTCTCAACTCTCTTCCTCATAGTTACTCGGGGGTTCATTGTGAACTACCGCATGAATGGCATGGAGAAAAGTTTGGAGGATCTCCAAAACATGCTCATGGAAACTGAGGAGAGTCTCAAGAAAGAGAAAGGGTCTAAGGATGTTCTTGCTGTGAATGACAAGGGAAGGAAGATCAAGAAGAAAGCCCGAAGAAACAAAAGAGGCAAAGGCCCGGTGACGCCCCATGGCTCGTCCAAGGGTGCTCCCGAGGGTTCAAGGAAGAAGAAGAACACGGCCACTTCCGATACCGTGTGCTACTATTGTAGTGACAAGGGCCATTGGAAGAGGAACTGCCCCAAGTACCTTGCTGATAAGAAGGCTGGAACCGTCTGTCCTTCTACTTCAGGTATATTTGTCATTGAAACCCTTCTCGCCACCTCAAGCAATGACTGGATATTTGATACTGGTTCATGTGCTCACATTTGTCGAAATGTGCAGGCACTAAAGAGTAGGAGGCGCCTCGAGAGAGGCGAAGTTCAACTCCGTGTCGGTAACGGCACGTGCATCTCTGCTATGGCCGTTGGGAACGTGGAATTATCTTTGCCTTCTGGTTTTGTGTTGGAACTCAAGGATGTTTATGTAGTTCCATGTATCACTCGAAACATCATCTCTATCTCTTGTTTGGACTTGGATGGTTTTGATGTTGTAATAAAAAATAAGTGTTTGACTTTATTTCGTGATGAAGTTCGTTATTGTGTTGCGCATTTATCGAATGATCTTTATATGCTTGATAGTAATGAACTTGTTTTGAGTGTTGAAAATGACAATAGGAAACGTAAGATTTCTCATGAGAATGCAACTTTGATGTGGCATTGCCGCTTAGGTCACATCAATGAGAAGCGCATCAAGAGATTACAAACCGTTGGTCTCTTGGATCAATTCGCTTTCGAGCCAATTGACATATGCGAGTCTTGTTTGATGGGAAAGATGACCAAAGCGCCTTTTCCCAACAAAGGGACAAGGGCAAGTGGCTTGTTGGACCTTGTACATACCGATGTATGTGGACCTATGAGTATTTGCGCACGTGGTGGTTATTCATACTTCATCACTTTCACCGATGATCATAGTAGATACGGATATATCTACTTGATGCGGCACAAGTCCGAATCCTTTGATAAGTTCAAAGAGTTCAAGAATGAAGTTGAAAACCAACTTGGTTGAAAGATCAAAGTCTTACATTCCGATCGTGGAGGAGAGTACTTGAATCATGAATTTGGTGATTATCTAAAGGAGTGTGGAATAATTCCACAACTCACTCCACCGGGAACACCACAATGGAATGGTGTATCCGAAAGGAGGAATCGAACTTTGCTAGACATGGTTCGATCGATGATGAGCCAAACCGATTTGCCTAAATCGTTTTGGGGTTATGCATTAGAGACCGCAGCTTTTACACTAAACCGTGTTCCATCTAAGTTCGTTGAGAAAACACCCTATGAACTTTGGTTTGGTTGGAAACCAAGTATGTCCTTTCTCAAGATTTGGGGTTGTGAAGCTCATGTGAAGAAACTAATGAGCGACAAACTTGGACCCAAAACGAACAAGTGTTATTTCATAGGATACCCTAAGAAAACGAAGGAATACTACTTCTACAACCGCAACGATAACAAGATAGTTGTTGCTTGTACCGGTGTGTTCTTGGAGAAGGAGTTTCTCGCAAGAAGAAGTAGTGGGAGTAATGTAGTTATTGAAGAAATTCATGAACTACCACAAGACATGCCTCAAGTAGGTAATGTAGTTATTCCCAATGAGGTTCTAAATGAGGTTGTAGCCGAGCCCATTCCACAAGCCGTTGTGGAAGAGGTTTAAGAGAATGCTCCCTCAAATGAGGACTCGAACATATCGCATGCCGATTATGTTCAAGAAACTCAAAGTTTTGAGGATCAAGAACCAACTCCACAAACCGTTGTGGAACAAGTTCAAGAACCTCAAGCACCAATTCTACGAAGGTCTACAAGGAAAAGTCATCCACCCGAAAGGTACTTGGGTTTGCACGATGTCCTCGTCATTGCGAATGACGAACCTTTGACCATTAATGACATGATGAAGAAATCCGACTCCAAGGAATGGCTTAAGGCCATGGAATCCGAAATGCAATCCATGTATGACAACAAGGTTTGGACCTTGGTTGACCTTCCCAACGGAGTGAAACCCGTTGAGAACAAGTGGATCTTTAAAAGAAAGGTCGACATGGATGGCAACTTGACCATTTACAAGGCACGACTTGTTGCGAAAGGTTACAGGCAAATTCATGGTATTGACTATGAAGAAACCTTCTCGCCCGTCGTCATGTTCAAGTCGATTCGGATCTTGTTAGCAATTGCCGCATTTTATGACTATGAGATATGGCAAATGGATGTCAAAACCGCCTTCCTAAATGGCAATTTGGAAGAGGATGTGTACATGACACAACCCGAGTGTTTTGTGGATCCTAAGAATGCTAACAAAGTATGCAAGCTTCAAAGGTCCATTTATGGATTGAAGCAAGCATCGAGGAGTTGGAACAAGCGCTTTGATGAAGAGGTCAAGAAGTTGAACTTCATTCAAAGCGAAAAGGAACCTTGTGTTTACAAGAGGATTAGTGGGAGCGTGGTCGTATTTCTTATTCTATATGTTGATGATATACTCTTGATCGGGAATGATATTCCCGAGTTGAATGATGTCAAGGATTCATTGAAGAAGGTGTTCTCAATGAAAGACTTGGGCGAAGCCGCCTACATCCTAGGAATCAAAATCTATAGAGATAGATCTAGGAGGTTGTTAGGCTTGAGCCAAGATGCATATATTGGCAAAGTGTTGAAAAAACACAACATGGCTAGTTCCAAGAAGGGTTACTTGCCTATGTCACATGGCATATTCTTGAGCAAGACTCAATGTCCGACGGAAGATGCAGATAGGAAATTCATGAACAAGTTTCAATATCCATCTGTGGTCGGATCGATTATGTATGCCATGCTATGCACTCGCCCCGATGTGGCACATCCGATTAGTGTGACTAGTCGATACCAAGCTAACCCTGGTATGCCACACTGGACCGCAGTCAAGAATATCCTGAAGTATTTGAAGAGAACACAAGATAACATCCTCGTTTACGGTGGAGACCAAGAGCTCGTTGTAAGTGGTTACACCGATGCTAGTTTCCAAACCGATCGAGATGATGCTAAGTCACAGTCTGGCTATGTATTCCTGCTCAATGGTGGTGCCGTAAGTTGGAAAGTTCCAAGCAAGAAACTACGTCCGATTCCGTCACCGAAGCGGAATACTTAGCGGCTGGTGAAGCAGCGAAAGAAGGCGTTTGGAACAAGGAATTCTTGACCGAGCTGGAGGTGGTTCCAAGCATCTCGGGTCCAGTGGATCTCTACTGCGACAACACGGGAGCCATAGCTCAGTCCAAGAAGCCTAGGTCTCACCAAAAGACCAAGCACATTCTACGACGATTCCATCTTATCCATCAGTTTGTGAATGAAGGGTGGATCAAGGTCAAGAAGGTGGACGGTACCGTGAACACAGCGGACCCTCTGACAAAGCCTTTGTCTCGAGCCGCACATGAGTTGCATGTTGCATCCATGGGGATTAGGCGTATGCCTGAGTGGCTTTGAGTTGTATCTTTTACTTTGAGGCTTTAGTATGAGACATGTATATTTTGGATATTACATTGAGTACTATGCACTTGCTAGAAGTCATTGTTGATTGACTCTAGGCCAAGTGGGAGATTGTTGGAGTTATGTCCTAGAAGCCAATCATTTTGGTTACTTTTGTGGTTTATGATATTGATGATATTTTATCATTTGTTCCTTGATTTATTTATTGATAGATCATTCAGGTTGAGGATCTGAATTGTAGATCTCTATAACTCATTTGTTCTTAAATGACAATAATAAATCTAAAGATGTCCATAATCTTGATAATTAACAAGGAGCATTAATTATCAAATAAGATTAGTATGCAAGTTAAGCGATGATTAAGTTCTACAAATCATAGGTAAGAAGTTACCAACTTAATTGCATATGTATATGTTATAGAACATAGTACAGGACTTGACCCAATGAAATAAACATTTGGATTGTGTTAAGTGTCATTGTTTATTTCATATTAGTTTGATTCTAAGTTTGAGATGTTCACCTTTTCCACATGAGGATAGGTTCAATAAATATCGTCTAACGTTGATTCCTGATAAAGGCTGCTATAAGGACTTTATTTATGTTCTCTTGAATTGTGCGGGGAAAAGTTGTTCATCAAGAAAACCGTATGTCCCTCATTAATATACTTAATGAGTGATGATATCTGTTTGGGCCCCTTGATGGAGTTTGGATTGTTTGGCCAACTTGTACAATCAACTCTAGATCAAGAAATGTATAATCTGCAAGAATGACACATTCCTATCTTGGATTAAACAAGAATATCATGTGACATAAGAATCAGACAAGGAAATACTAATATTTCTTATGCAGGATTGAGATATTGTAACGGTACATTATTTATACGAATTGGAAATCATAACGTGTTGCTAGATACCACTTATGATTATTGGAAATAAATAATAATTTATTTCCATGGCCAACATAGTATAAATTCTCAAAGGGTCACACGAAAACAAAGCTCTTAATCAATAGTACATTATATTAGTTTATTTGTATTAGGGAATACAAAATATGATAAGTTGAATAATTGATTATAAACCGTTATGATTAATTATTTCAAATAGATCATATGAAACAAATTTAATGTATTGTCTAAACCAAAATAATAATTGTCAAGTATTTGATAATTATTTTGTCTCATCACAATTGATTTAATTAATAGAATTATATCAATAATTTGGACTATCTTTTGATATGTCAATTTGGACCGAGATTTAATGCAATAACTAAAGGAGATAAGAGAGATTGTTTAGACAATCGAAATGGGCTTCAAAGCCCACTTCTAGGCCGGCCACAAGGGAAGGGAGTGGTCTCCCCTAGGTTAGGTAGAGCATGGTCTATATAAACCCCCATTTGGGTGGAAATTAGGGAAACCATTTCACCTCTCTCTCTCTTCTCTCCTAGCCGCCATTTAGCTCAAGAAAGAGCAAAATTTCAGATCTGAAATTTGTGCTCCATTATTGCATTAAATAGGGTCTCATGTGTTGAGAATTAGCTTCATATTAATTATAAGATAATTAGAAGAGAAGTTAACTCGGGGTTTAGACTTGTTCTCTAGTCTAGCTAGCACTAGACTTTAGAACTTGATTAAACTTTGTGTGGACTCGGGGTTGGCGCCATTAAAGGAGGGAAGACGGTGTTGGAGAGCTCGCCACCGGCTTCGAGTGATTTGGATCGAACTTCACAAGAACATTTGTGAGAGGTATAACTTCTTCCTACACTCTCATCTTGAAATGCTTGTGAATGTTGATTGAAACCTAGATCTTTTGTGTTTACTTGTGATTTCTTGCTATTTGATGGCACAAAAATGGAATTAAACACTTCCTAACAAAAAATATGTAATGGAACCACTATTCAATTTATAATTATTTTCATTCTTTTGATTCACTTTTCAATTCAATTCAATTAGAATTTACAATTTTATGATTGTTGTTATTTTCCTTTCTAGATCAAATAATAGTTTATCAAATTGTCTAAATATAAAAAAAAATATACTTGTATAATAGGATCATTTCCACTAAAACCATTTAATAAAAAATTCTCACTTCAAAATCATCTACCGACTTGAAAAATTAAGAATACAAAATTTTCATATATTATTTACAATCAAATCCAACATCGTCGAGCGAAGCTCGACGTACGGATCTAGTAGAACATAAAAGTACTATATACATTTTTGGTTTTTGGACCAGTATATTCCGGTAATATTGATAAGCCCCATACAGGTTGTTCCATCGGTTTGACAGTCGGTATTGTATTTAAAACATTACTTTTGGGACAATTTATTATTTTCAGAACAAATATCGCATTTAAAACATTACTACATACAACTTCTCTTTTTCATTAATATTTTAAAATTTTAAAATATAAATTTCGAATCCAAACCGTTGATCTTGTTCAATTTTACGAGTGATGCATTTCTATGTAATTTTTATAAATTTTGGAGTTTATTTGATATTTGATCAAGAGACAAAAAAAATGAACGAATGTTGTTAATTATAACAGATTAAATTTAATACGTTCATTTGTTGGCCTATTGATCGAATATCAAATAAACTCTAAAAATTATAAAAATTATATAAAAATGCATCACTTGTAAAATTGAACAAGATCAACGGTTTGGATTCGAAAGTCATATTTTAAAATTTTAAAATATTAATGAAAAAGAGAAGTTGTGGCATTTGCACAAAAAACTTGTAGCACTAGAACCTTGCTCATAAAATATTCGTAATGTGTGCACTTCAACAGTTGCAGATGGATCGATTTAAATCCAATGCTTTCTTTGAGATTAAAAAACAAAATAATCAAGTTTAGTATGGTATGGTTTAGACAATCAAAATTGAATGTTGAATCGAGCATGGATGATTAACGGCTATTCTGTAAACTTTGTGAGGCCTAAAAGAAAATTTTGATCTCAAAGATTTGGACCACATTCTCTATCATGCTAAAAAAAGGAATAAGGAATGGGGCAATCAAAATTCGGAACTGATCTGTTAATTCCATCCCGGAAAGTGACCTGTTAGTTGCATTTTCTTGTATGTTGTTGTAAGAAAAAAAATGTCATATTTGTTGTATTTTGTTGTTATGAAAAACAAAACAAACCACAGTTTTTTTTTTCTTTTTTCTTTTTGTTCTGTCTCTGAGGAACTTTCTTCATACAATTATGTATTGCAATTATTTATTTATTTATTTATTTTGTGGTGTATTACAGTTTTTTTTTTTTTTATTTAGAGAACTTGGTAGTGGCTACCAAGTGGAAAACGAAAAAAAAGAAAACTTAACAACTAAGACGAAAAACAGAAACGAGCAAAACTAGCAGTGGTGTATTACAGTTGAGAGTAAACCTTCTCAACTCTTCTACGCGAAGCAGACAGAAAATGGAGAACGACGCAGCACAATTCACCAAAAAAAATCTATGAGGACCACAAATTTCTGTTTTGATAAGCGCCGGTGTTGATTACGTCAGCAAAAGCTGAACTCATTCAGAGTCGTAATTGATAATTATTTGGATTTTCTGAATCTTTTTCGAACTGCGGAGCAATTGCTGCAATTTAATTTTAGTGTAGATTTATTTATAATGAAGTAGTTTGATAGTTTTTTAATTATTGCAAAAATAATTATAACTTTTTAATTTTGCTTTTGCTTGATGAACTATGTGCGCAAATATACACGAATAATGCAAATTTTATCTTTCATCAGTGAGTTGAAAAATACAACAGTCCATATGTTATGATCTTTGATATACTATCAAATACACTGGAATATATAATTAAATAAAGTTTTGATCCACAAAAAATCTAATGTCTTTATAACCCTTTTGTTATACTAACAAATACGCTTAAATTAAATAAAATTTGATCCGCAATGTTTAACAATATGATTATAATAGTTTTCCGTAACTCCAACAATATGTCTTGACTTTTGGTAAAATAATTAGTATTTTGACTTAATTTGAGAAATTGATACCGGAGTTGTCTCTATATATAAAATGTTGTTAATGAGGCGAAACTCGTATTTTATTCACAAAACATGTATATTAAATTATTAATTCATGCTGACACGCAAGAAGGTAAATTCAACAAAGTGAAATATCGATATCTTTACACCCTGATCGGAACGAAGAGGGCGAGTGAAGGAATTGGATTTGATGAGCGGAGCAGAAAGGAGAGTTGATTTTGGAAATCCTTTTAAATCTTACCAATTGATCGGAACGGATGGAGACGACGGAATTGGAGTTAATAGTAAATCCTTCCTCAAGCTGATCCGACGAAGAATAACGAAATCCCACTGAATTTCATCGTTTTTGAAAGAATTTGCAAATTGGATTGACCCCTAAAAAGGTCTCGTCAAATCCAATTCCCTCGTGTATCGTTCTCACTTCCGATCGGAAAATTTGATGAAATCGGAAATCTGAATCCGATTCCTACAGAAAAAAAATTTTGATCAGTGTGTTAATGTATCATCATCACAAACAACTATTTTGTTTCAAATGAATACAGTTCGTCGTTGGCTCCGACGTATACTTAAAAATAACAAATCACTTTCCGTTGAACGCAAAAGAAAAATAATTTTTTTATTGAGTAAGCTATGCATCTCTACATAAATAGTCTTAATTCAAAACAAAAAATAATTGTTTTAAATTTTAATTGTGTAGTATTTTCTTGAGATTTGTCACTATAAATAATCGTCTACGAAGACGTTAATAAAGCACACACATATATATCATTTTTTTGAAGCAACACACGTATATATAATTAAGGAGACTTAAATTTATAACTAGAAATGATTTTATTTACTATTTTCTTTCTCGTATTGATCTCGCCAAAAAGGTGTGTAAAATAGAGAGGCACTTCACGATCCTCAGTTTCTCACCATACGTCATTACGTCGTATTAGGGAATAGGACTTGTACAATACTCAATACTACGGAGAAGTTTCGATCTTTTGTTTATTTTTTTTTTTAAAAAAAAGTATAATCTTACGGAGGGAACTTGCGTCCAAATCAGACAAAGAAGGTCCGCGTAAATGGCAACTGGCATCCCATGACCTTTCGTCGGGTCAAAGCGCATGACCCACTGACCACCAAACTGCCCCACAAAAAGGAAAATAATACAAACACGCCCTTGTTTTTTTTAAGCTTGACTATGAAACTAGCGCAGTTACGCCGCTCCCATTTGCTACCTAATTTCTAAGGATCTATCGAATTAAGTCAACATTTGATGCGATATGTTATCAATCTAGAGCATCCGAATCAATATAATTTGATTAAGACAGTCTAATTGTATAAAACATGAGAGCTTCATGTCTCATTAACACTATGATGGGATAAATCAAGTACGTCAACATAATTATGCGACTAACTACGCCAACATAATTATGCGACTAACTGTACGTGAATCATATTGAGTCTAATTGGTTGCAATTAATAGGGCTCCGTTTGGATGTGGTGGAATAAGGATGGAATAACTTCTTTCCAGCATAAATCCTTCTTCCTAATAAAAAATTCATCCAAACAATATTTCTTATTCCTAGAATAACAACTCTTCTCACTCTTCCCAATAACACTCATTTTTTACTTTTCACCCCAATAACACACTTCCCAATAATCTTATTCCCAACTTACCATCCAAACAACATTTTTTATTCCCAAAATAGCTTCTTCCCACTCTTCCTCAAATAACATTTTCCACCCGGAATAATTCTTCCTCCCTTATTCCTAACTCATCCAAACAGAGCCAGACTAAACTAGACATATTTCAATATTGTGATGATCTTATCGAACATCTTGAAGGATATAAATAATTTCTAGATTATCCATTCTACTTAAAACAAATTTCTATTTCCATAAAAAAAAATAGTTTATATAGTATATCAAAAATTATATCATAATTAAGTCATGACATGTGTGAAACAATTTTTAAAGATAATAATTTTCAATTATCTTGAATTATTAAAAGACAATTTATGTATAATCGCATCAAGAGTTTTGCAAGATGATTTATCTTAGATCCAAATGGAACAACACCATCATAATTACATTATTTTATTATATATGGTGTCGTTTGGGATGGTAATAGGCCTATTCCCGGAATAGGCAATTTCATTCCTAAATTTTTCAATTAAACACTTTTGGAATAGGCAATTTCATTCCTAACACAATTTCCAATAACACTCTTCCCGATATCACTTTTCTCACTCCTTTTCATCTCAATAACACTCTTCCCAACGTTATTCCTAAACTCATCATCCAAACAACATTTCCTATTTCCGGAATAGTCTCTTCCCACAATTTCTATGAATAGTGTTTTTCCCTAAATTTATGCTATTCATACTTTATTCCTAACCCATCCAAACTACACCTATATTAAGTTATTAACAAATATGTAATATATTGTCTTTTTTTTTAATTAACATCTCTGTATGCCTTATATTTTATTACTAATATTTTTTATTTTTAGTTATTTAGTATTGTTGTATATATGGATTATAATTCACATGTCAATAACACATGGGATACAAGTTGGAGAAAGTTAAGAAAGGTAGAAAAGCAGCAAAAATGGAACAAGCATTGCTACTCTCCCCCACTATATAAAGGGGAGGCAACCAGCCTCAGCCTTCAGACCAATCACACTACTTTCAAAAAGGAAGAAGAAAAAAGAACTTAGGCCATGGCATTTTTTCTTCTTTCATTGCAAACCCTAAACTATGTAATAGGATCTATAACTCTCTTCCTTTTGTGTACCCTTATCTCCATGCTTTGGATTTCACCTCAGAAAATGAAAGTTAAGCTCGAGAGGAATGGTTTCCGTGGCCCTTCTCCAGGATTTCCATATGGAAACTTGTTTCAAATGACAAAAAATGATACCACCTCGTTTCCTCATCCAGCTTCAGGAACTCTTCACGATATTCATGCTGCTGTTTTTCCATATTTTGCTCGCTGGAGAAAATCTTATGGTAAATTTGAAAATTTAAACAGCTCACCGTTATAGAATTTACAGGCTCTTTTAGATAGTGTGTTTTTAGTCAGAAAAATTGTAGGAAAGTCGATAAATCTCCTGATTTTGTTTGTTACTTATTAGATGCCTTCATTGATTACATCAACTGTATATATATACACTTTGTCCACATACATTTCCATGCCGGTTAATCTAATATCCAGTAACAGAGAATTTTGAGTTTTTTCATAGAAATTACATCGTGTTTTTTAGGAAGCACCACAAACACAAATGCTTAATGACAATATATTATGATTATTCCACATGAAATGTTTACCTAAATAATTATTTAATTAATTCTGTTGCTTTTATGCTACTTATCACAGGAAACATGTTCGTTTACTGGCTTGGGACTGAACCCTTTTTGTACATAGCAGATCCCGACTTCCTTAAACAGGTTACCTCAGGCATCCTTGGTAAGCAATGGGGAAAGCCAAATGTTTTCAAGCGTGATAGAAAGCCGATGTTTGGCAATGGCCTACTAATGGTTGAGGGTAACGATTGGACTAACCATCGACACGTCATTTCACCTGCATTCTCAATGACCAATCTAAATGTAAGCATTTGATGTTTATTTTTTTTTCAGAAAGCATTTCCTATGATGTTCTTTTTGTATTTTGTTCTCAGAAGATTCTGGTCCAACACACATATGTATAGTGTATTGTATGGTGGAAGTTCAGTTCGGCACTTCGGCCTATGAATCAAATACATTTATAAATTGGAAAATTAGTTATTAAAAAAAATAATTTTATTTTATGTTTCTCTTGAAATTAACTCTGTATTAGCAACTCTATGATGATAGAGTTCGTTTCGAGAAAATTAGAAAACTATAAAATATTGAATTCCAGCCTTACTTGTGCTTTGGAGAAAGAGGGACCCAATATAACAGTAGTTTTGTTTATTATACATGGACAATTTCAGACAATGATAGGCTTAATGGAGGAAACCACAAATAAGATGCTCAACCGATGGAACAACCTAGTTCTGTCAGGCCAAAGGGAGATAGACATAGAAAAACATGTTGCTGAGAATGCCGCAGAGATTATCGCAAAAACAAGCTTTGGCATCAATGAAGAGAATGGCAAAAAGGTCTTTGAAAAACTACAATCCATGCAAGCCATGCTATTCAAGACCAACCGCCTTGTGGGAGTCCCCTTCAGCAAATTTCTACACCTGAAACAGTCATACGATGCATGGAAGCTAGGAAAAGAAATTGACGAACTTCTCTTGGCAGTTATCGAGTCAAGAAGGGGTTCGGATGCAGCTCAACAGGAGAACGACTTGCTTGGTCTAATGCTGGCTGGAAGTGATGAAAAGGCTATGCAGGAGAGACGCCTCACTACGAGAGAGCTTGTGGATGAGTGCAAGACATTCTTTTTTGGGGGGCATGAGACGACTGCTCTAGCACTGTCGTGGACACTGTTGATGTTGGCTTTTCATCCCGATTGGCAGTCAACTCTGCGAGAGGAGGTCATAAAGGCAACTCAAAGCGGTGGTGAACTAACTTCAGATGTGTTATCGAGACTGACTAAGGTATGTACAGTCTCTGACTCGAAAGAAAAGTTTTGGTGTATCGCATGCATTTTCCTGCTACTTGAACAAAAAATAATAATAATAAAAAGCATGATCCCTTAATAAGGGGTTTTACACTTTTAACTTTGGTGCTACTGAACTTTTGACTTCGGCTCCGATCTATCAGGAATTTCACATTTCTAATGTTTTTGGATTATATTAATCATATTTACAACTCATTAATCATAATGCATGCATGATTGACTGCGGAACGATCATAGTTAATTATTAGGTCTCTTTTAGCTTGGAGTGTTCTTCTTCTTCTTCTTTTGTGTTTATATAGGTACTTGACAAAAGTTTGGTGGAACAAAACACATGGAATCTTGATTCTACCTCAACTAACTAGTAGATAGAATTATATATATATGCATGGTAAGCAAAAAGAATCTAGGAACATAAAATATTGTAGGTTCCTAGAAATTTCACACCAGTTTCCATATGTATAGTCAATAGTGGTCGTAGAGATTTGTAGTGGTTGAGGATTCGATCAGTATTTTTTCCTTCATTCTGTACTTGCATAGAAGTTTCAGAACAGCGGAGCCTAAATTTGATTTGTTGGGGAAGGAAAAACACCTGTATATATATATATGTATAGAGGAATTTGTCTTTTCCAATAAAGAGGCGGGTCTATATGGAATACATATATAGTTGGCTAGTTATTTTGAAAGGTTTTATCCTTTGGAATTCTCTTCTGATTATGGTCGTCAATGGAACCAAAACAACTACAAGCTTCTTCTTTATTTCTTAAATTTCTTATCAACTAATGACATTGCATGTGGACAAAAAAAATAATGTACAATCTTCTTCTTTATTATTATTTTTTTTTTCACACAATCATTAATATCAAGAGAAATGCCTTAGGTCTGCCCTAAAATATTTGATTCCACATTAAAATATAGTTATATGTATAACGAACTAATTATCTTTGGACATATGAAATTTATTATGTTTTGTGTTTAGTATAACGAGCTAATTTTCTTTGGACATACGAAATAGTATGTTTTATGTTTAGTATACTAGCTTATTGATGTAAATTTTCTTTAATTTTCACCTACCTTCAAAACTTTGGTAAATATTAAATTGGATAAACCGTTTTTGTAATGTGAACGCATGTAAGCAGAGTAGCAGACCTCAGGTGTAATTTTGTTGATATATTTTCAAATATTAACATTGCAAAATTTGGTCGGACGAGTTATCAACGTTTGTTTATTAAGTCAGCAGTAAATATAATTTCACTTTACATTTTAATTTTGGTTTGCAAATATATATATAACTTGCTTAATCTTAATATCATTAATTCACGTAATTGCTGCAGATGGGCTGGGTCCTAAACGAGGTTCTTCGTTTGTACTCGCCAGCACCAAATGTTCAGCGTCAGGCCCGGGAGGACATATGCATTGGAAACGGAGACCAGGTCATCCCCAAGGGAACAAACATGTGGATAGATGTGGTCGCAATGCACCATGACGCTGCTTTGTGGGGCCCAGATGTATTCCAATTCCGACCAGATCGCTTTGCTGACTCCATCCATGGTGGTTGCAAGCACCGCATGGGGTTTTTGCCTTTCGGGTTTGGCGGGAGGATATGCGTTGGGAGGAACCTTACGGTGACAGAGTACAAGGTGGTGCTCTGTCTGATTCTGCGCAAGTTTCAGCTGTCCGTATCTCCAGCATACCAGCATGAACCAAAGATTATGTTATCCCTTAGACCTGCTAATGGAATCCAACTTGTACTCACTCCCTTGTAAGGCCGAAAATTAAGCTCCAGACAGACGATAAGATAATTAATATGATGTATATATCAATATATCTACTAAACTTCAGTGCCGATCTAAGTATGGCAATAAACAAGTGGTTCATCAATCAGCCGATCAGCTGTCATTATACGAGCGGTCCATGGTACTGGATCATTTTAGTGTGTAGAATAAAAAATTATAGTTTTTTTTTTATTCCTTGAAATTGTAGGACCTATAATTGTAATTTTCTAATATTTTGCAAGGCATATAGGGAAAATAAAATATAGTGATGCTTGTTGCTGATTCTTTGCGGACTTGTGCATATTGCTACCTTGCCCAAAATTTGTTATTAATCGATCGTTATTAAACGAGCGCACAAAAGATCTAAGATGCATCAAAGAACAATTTTCAATTGGTTTGTTGTATATGAAGCTAAAGCTATAAACCTCCAGAAAGGGGGTACAAATTAAACTGCTTTAAACGTAATTAAATAAGTTATTTTTGTTTAAACACACGCAACGGGTCCATAGCTCAGTGGTAGAGCATTTGACTGCAGATCAAGAGGTCACCGGTTCGAACCCGGTTGGGCCCTTTTTTCTTTTCCCCCACAATATTATTTATATTTATCGACTGGAAAACAATTGCTAGTTCAATTCGTTCTTGTTCTGTGCGCTCTAATTTCTATTGAGTGGGTATTTTACTTTTTCTTTCTCATCTTTAATTTCTAGACTTAGTTTTCATCTTTCTTTCCGGATTCAAATTCTATTAGGTTGGCTTGGCTTCATCTTCTTCTGTCTGCACTCCTTTTAGGATTTTTTTTTTTTGGAACAAAAAGTTCGGGTCAGCACTCCTTTAACATTTATAATGGGAAAAAAAAAAACAATTGCATGCAAATGAATGGAAATATCGGAAAGGCTAAAAGTCCACAAGCATGCAAATGTCATAATTGGTTGTTGTATGAAAGACAAAAGTAGTGATTTCAAACAAAGTAACATTGCTTAGCAATTAGCCCATATTGCCTACTGTAAAAATCAATGATATATCCACCTTGCCACGGCCTATGAGTTCATACTTCATAGTTCATACTGTCTTAAAAAAAAATCATGATAAGATGCGATGCACTTCCTTAGTTGATAAGTGAAACGGTAGTTCTATAAAGTTTTTATCAACGTGGATTTTATTTAATATTCTTCATTTTTTTATTTCACATATTCCGCACACACGTTGCGGAGAAAAAAATTTGTTGCTGTATAAAAATAGTAAAGTTTTAGTTTAAACTTTAATCACAAACATTGCTAATTTGCTATGCTCCAAACTGAACCTTTTTTCTATATAGTTTCGTTTTCTTTTCATAAATGAGTAGAGTGCGACCATGTTTGATCGAGTTTAAAGTCGTAATCTAACTAAAATGGATGTACAACATGGGTTTTGGAGCCGTGTTTGAATTTGCTTTGGTCAACAGCAATTGAATGGTCTAAGTAGAATCTCTCGTTATAAATCAAACGATTCAAACTTGACCTAATATTTTCGTATAATTATGAAATAACAAGCAGAAGTCCGCCAAATTAATCAGTCAAAAAACTTGAATATGTACTTCCTGAAGTGTTTGGGATTATTTAGTAAAATCCGTTTATTGAAAAAAAAAAATCAATATTTTTTCTTGAAGTATCAATACGTTCTTAACAAATAGTATAGACTTAATTAAAGGATAGATAAATCAGTCGAAATAATCTTTATTGAACGGCGTCTGTATAAGGACTTAGATTAGATCAAATGACTCCAGTCATCTTTATTGCAGATATAGCAGCGGCCACTCATGCTAGCCCAAGGCAGAACAATGTAAGACAATATTCGGCCCATTTTAGTACAGTTTACCTTTTTCCTCCAACGCTTGAGCGTTGAGTCCATTGTTTAGGCCTGTAAATATCCAGTCCATCGTACAGTCCCGCATGTTAACTCCGGCGTACCAGCCTCCGTTGGGTTTGATTCCTCTAGAATTCCCAATCCTATGCATAATCCTTTGAATGGACTTGAATATTGATATATATGGTTTAAGCATGAGCTATTTTGAAATCGATTTGATGTATACAACTACTCTAAAAAATAATTATGAGATCTGAAGTTTCGTTTTTCATAATTAGTCGGTCAAAACTCTCGGGTAAAAAATATTTTGAAAATAAACAACTTGATTAACGTTTTTTATTTTTATCATGATCTTTTTTCTCTATTTTTCACGCTAGTTTTGAATAGATATATAATCTGCATTTGCCAGTTCTAAAAATTCAGCTATATTACTTAAATTTTTAATGAAGGTATATTTTTTTGAGTTTTATTGTAATCTAATTATAGTCTATATTTATATTATACTTTTCATCATTCTCCCCTAGTTCATCATTCTTTGAATCACATTTAAATTTTATAGCATGATTATTTCTTGCTATTTTGGGTGAGTGATTCTGATAATGTCTCATTAATTTCATGTAGAATTGGACAATCAGAGTGCATAAGATTTTGTAGATCATCAATCCCAACAAATCACTTGATAATTTTTCTATACATATATTTACTTCAAACATCCTATATGTTTTATTAAAAAACTTTCTAAAAGTATTTTTATTTAATTTTATTTTCTTGATATGTATAAATCGATTTTGTAATTTTTTTAATTTGATTAAAAAAATATGTATAGGACAATGAGAATGAGTTGTCAGAACTCTATTATAGTAAGATAGTTTTTAAATATCCAAATGGTTGTTTTTTTTGGGGAGAAGAAATAACATGTTTTGGACTTATAAAGTTGTATTAAGTATATTTGTAAAGAATATAAAGTGCAAATTTGGATTGTCAACTAAATAAGAGAAAATAGATTCTATGATATAAAATAATCAATGTTTTTGTTTTGATCTTACATTTTCACAATAATATAATTGAAAAAGAAATTTAGAATTCTTTGTGTTTAAATTCTTAGATTGTTATTTTTTTCATGCAACAATGATAAGTTATCTACACCCTTGTTGTCATTTAGTTTTGGTAATGACTTTTTACTATACTACTTTTGAAAATAAAAAACTATTAGTTATCTATGATTCTTTGAACTATATTATATACATATATTGATTATTAGAGGAAAAAAATAATAGTAAAATTACACTTTTGTTGATGAATGAAAATATTTAGCAAAAGATGTTGACGTACACAGTTTTTGTGCGAGTTGAATTTTGAATAATTATGACATGACATATCTATATCAGTATAAAAGCGCCACATTTAATAAAATTTGAAATCTCGTTGTTGCGAACTTCTACCCAAAATACCCTTGAGCTAAAAAAGGATAGTTAAATTTCCCGCCTCATACTCTTGTTCAATATATTTATGTATGCTGCATTTCATACAATGTCTTCCCTTTTATTTGCTACAATTTATTTTTTTACTCCGTCTACAATTTATTGACAATTTTGTCGCATTGTCAATAAATTACATCTTTTTTTAGCCTTCAAACCTCCCCTCTTTCCTTATTTCGTTAAAAAAATCTTAAAAAATATTCATATATTTTTAATGGAATACTCATGCTTTAAGTGACCATGTATTTTTTTCCTCAAAAAGTTCTTTTTAGATTCTGATCTATAAGGCTAAAATTTAGAAAATCAATGGGAAAAAAAATTACCAAAATGCACAATTTAAAAATTTCTACCTTAAGAATTGCAGACAATCAGGACATTCCGACCGTTCCGTTACTCCAAACTTTCCAAAAATCCCCGTTCTACCCTTGGTTTCCTTTTCCCACGATCTCACTATCTCTGCTTTGTCCAAACCCTAACCCTCACTCCCTTCCCCGGCCTTCCCTCCACCGCTTCCCTTATCTCCGATGGGGAAAGGTCGACCCCGTGCTGTACAGAAATCTCTAACCCATCCACTTCCCCTCCCTTCCTCTCCATCCACCCCCATTCCCTTAGCACCCGTTTTCCACCCATCCGAATCCGAATTCAGTGACCCACTCCAGTACCTCGCTCAGATCCGCCCTTTAGCCGAGCCGTACGGCATTTGTCGCATAGTTCCACCTGCTACCTGGACCCCTCCTCCTTTCTCACTGTCCCTTTCTTCTTTTCCCACTAAATCTCAGCCCATTCACCGCCTCCAGTCCCGGCTATCCTCCACTGACCCGTCGACCTTTCGGCTCGACTACTTGCGGTTTCTCACTTCACATCTGCAGAGAAAGCCTCCGAAGAAATCTCCTGTGTTTGAAGGGGAGGCGCTTGATCTGTGCCAATTGTTTAACGCGGTAAGAAGGTTTGGTGGTTATAATGAAGTTTGTGGGGGTAAGAGATGGGGTGATGTGGCACAGTTTATTCGACCAGGGAAAAAGGTCTCGGAGTGTGCTAAACATGTCTTGTCTCAGTTGTACTATGAACATTTGTATGATTATGAGATTTACAATGATAGAAAGGATGATCCTGAGAAGAGCAAAATGGAATTTCACACTAGAAATAAAAGAAAAAAGAATACCAAGAATTTAGTGCCGGAAGTAGAGAATTTCAGCAATGAAGAATTTGATCAGATTTGTGAGCAGTGTAACAGCGGTTTGCATGGAGAGGTAATGCTTCTATGTGATAGATGCAATAAAGGTTGGCACTTGTACTGTCTCACACCTCCGTTGGAGAGCATTCCTTCAGGAAACTGGTACTGCCTCGACTGCATCAATTCAGATCAGGATTGTTTTGGGTTTGTACCTGGCAAGAACCGATCCCTGGATGAATTCCGGAGATTGGATGATAAAATGAAAAGAAAGTGGTTTGGCCAGAGAAATTTAACGAGATCTCAGATTGAAAAGAAGTTCTGGGAGATTGTGGAAGGAAAACGTGGGCCCGTGGAGGTCATGTATGGGAATGATTTGGATACATCAATTTATGGTTCTGGTTTTCCTAGACCAGGTGACCCATGCCCACCCGATGTTGACTCAGGTCTGTGGAAGCTGTACAGTGAGAGCCCATGGAATCTGAATAATTTTCCCAAATTGCCTGGCTCAATTCTTCGTACTGTGAGAGAGGATATCACAGGTGTGATTGTACCGTGGCTTTATGTTGGGATGCTTTTTTCGGCTTTTTGTTGGCACGTCGAGGATCATTGTTTCTATTCCATTAATTACTTGCACTGGTATGGATATGAATCATCTGTCTGGTTTCTGTAATTGATGAAAGATGTTTATACAAGTATATAATTTCATTGCACTAGTGAGGGAAAAAGCGAGGCTTTCTTTGGGACCTGCTGCACAACTTGAGGGTTAATTAATTTTGGCTGAATTTGCAAAACAAGGTTAATTTTTGTACGATAACTATTGATCTGCATATAGATCACGATATACTCACCTGTACTGAAATTATATGAGTTTCAATGAATCTGCTGAAAGTTCCAGTTTGTTTATAAAAGGAAGAAATAATACCCCGGTTTTTTATAGGTTATATTTCATTACTCAATTTACAATTTTTGGAAGTTCTAAGAGTATTATCTCAAAAAAGAAAGAAAAGAGTGATAGAATGTTCATGCAAGGAATTTATGAAGAAGATTGTACTACTAACAACTTTCCTTTCATTCTTCCTCGACTTGATGAACTTAGAGATTTCTTATATATATTTTCAGGGGAGAGCCAAAATGCTGGTATGGTGTTCCTGGATCTGCAGCTGATGCTTTTGAGCAGGTACTCTTTAAGAATGACATTTGTATTTGCCCTCCAAAACAATTAGGTACCTACACTTAAAAGCATCTGTCTTGGTATTGTTCTCACACAAATCTGGATGAAGGTTATGCGAAGTGCCCTGCCGGATCTGTTTGATACACAACCTGATCTCCTCTTCCAGCTTGTCACCATGCTGAATCCATCTGTGCTGCAACAGAATGGTGTTCCTGTTTATAGTGTTGTTCAGGTACGAGCTGCTTATGTTTTTTAATGTTATAAAATTAACTGAATTACACCATCTCAAGGATTATGATATAGCTTTTGGTACTAAGCTGGGTGACACTGATATTACCAGAAACATGCTTGCCTGAAACTATTTCAGGCAGTGCAAATTTAAAGCCTAAATGAGCATAATTGGAAGGATACACCAAAACTAAGAACTTCAAATCTAAACCAAGGATGCAGTTGAATGATTATAGGCTCATTTGATATGTTAAAAGTTCGTAATTTATTGATCTATAGTTACCTTATCTGAGCTATTAATACTATTGAGCTGATCTGGATTTGGTCCATGGTCCATGGTTATTGGTTGATGGCAGGTAATCTCAGTATTAATTGTAGGATATACGATGCAATTGCTGCCAAAATATTTGTATTGTTTATATGGACCTTTGGTTTAAGTAGTTAAGATCTTTTGTCGAATTTATCATTTTTTGCAAATTATAAGAACTTACACAACACCATTAAAATTATTTTATTGGCTAAAAGTTGACCTCACTGCATGTTCGCTTGTTTTCAATCTTCAGGAACCAGGGAGCTTTGTTATTACTTTTCCCAGATCATTTCATGGTGGCTTCAATTCTGGTATGCATGTCCTAACAATTGATTGCATGTTTATAACTCTTGAAATCATCTTTGTTTGCTTTTTTCTTTTGTTTATTTTTTTTGAAACAGTAGGCATGCAATCACCACTTTTGCAGTTGTGAGCACTGAAAGAATTCTGTGCTTAAGTTGAATATCTGCCCTTACATGTTTGCTGAATTTTCATGTCTATGCTTTGGAGGGATAATAATTTTCTTTTGTGAGGATCGCTAAGTCACATAAGACTGTCTATTCATATGACTAGGAATCTTAAAGCATTTTTGTGTTTTTTTTATTTGTTCGTAGATATTGAATACCCAAATTCTTGCATATAAATTCAGGGTTAAACTGTGCCGAGGCTGTGAATTTCGCCACTGCTGATTGGCTGCCTCATGGGGGTGTCGGGGCAGAACTTTACAGAAGGTACCACAAGGCAGCTGTCTTATCACATGAGGAGCTGCTGTTTGTGGTGGCTAAGAATGGAATTGATTCTAAAGCACTGCCATACTTAACTGAAGAACTAGAGAGGGTATTTCAAAGAGAGAAAAGACACAGAGAAGATCTATGGGTTAATGGTGTTGTCAGGTCAAAAGCGATGCCCCCGAAATTGCACCCGGAGTATGTCGGTACTGAAGAGGTACATAACTTTGCTAATGGGAAGGATTGATGATTTGCTATTTAATTATATGCAGGTTTTACTTAACAGTTCCTGTTTGAACCTTTGATCCTTCTTGATATTTAATTTAAAATTGCATGGCATAGCCTGCTCTCAAATGGAGTGTACATCCAGTAAGTTAACTAGACTAAAATTAATTCCAGTATTTTGTTGGATGCTGTAGATCAGGTAGTTACAAAATAATTTTATTTTAACTAAGAACTGAATCCTATTTGTTACCAAAATTAACTTGATCTTTAAGGGGTCAAATTAGTTAAGCTTCAAAAACGACAAAAACCTTGTTTACAATTTGTGATCTAGGATAAATTTATTGTTCAAGCATGCATTGATCTTATGAAAATTATATATGTGGTAGGTGGTCCTAACATTCTCTGAAATTGCTAGAAGTTTAAACTTACGACAACAACAACACTGAGAATTAAGAGAACAACGACAATAACTAGAACAATGTGATTGTTGTCGTTAATAAACATGCTAAAACTTTTAAAGTTTTGGAACATGAAATGAGATAATGGGGAAGAATTTTTGTGTCCTCTTATATTTGCTATTGAATATAATTATTTCAGGATCCAACATGCATCATTTGTCAACAATTCTTGTATCTTTCGGCTGTGGCATGCGAGTGCCGACCAGCCTCTCTTGTTTGTATAGAACACTGGAAACATCTCTGTGAGTGTAGTCCAGAAAAACATCAACTTATCTACCGTCACACTCTCGCCGAATTTTTCGATCTGATCCATTGTAGTTTGGAGACTGGTTCCTCTCAACAACTGCAGAAAGAGGTTTTAATTCTGCTACTTTCTTTATTTTTGGTTGGTGTTTTGCTCTATTAATTTTTGAGGCTTCAATTAATAATGGTGCGTGAGCTTGCTTGTACTTAAATGATTGGGCTCGATGGTTCATTAGGAGACACTAATTCACCCAAATTTGCTTCGGGGACCCTATTTAAACTAAGTTAATCCATAGATCTTCCCCATATTTAAATTAAGTTGACCCGACCTTCAATTATGTAATTGAACATGAATACTGAAGATGGTGCCGAAAATTTACTGGTGTAATTATAGCTAGTATATGGTATTAAGTACCTGGCTGAAAACGCAATAAACTTCAAAAATTAGTCCTTGTATAAAAAAAAATTAATCATAGCTTGAAGACACAAATTTTCAGTATTCTCCCAGACGTTGATTGAATTTATTTTTCCATTTTTTTTTTTTTTTGGGAAAAGGCCCGTAGGCCTTATTTTTCCGTTCTTGTTCTATATTGAAGTGTAATTTCGCACGTACCTCATTTACCTTATTTTAGATGAAAGGTGGGACTAAATCCTTTGCGCAGCTTGCTGAGGATTGGCTCTCCAACTCGTACAACATCCTTGAGATGCCATTCTCAGACTCAAATTATCATTCTGCCCTCATGGATGTGGAGCAGTTCCTTTGGGCTGACCATGATATGGACTCGGTATATTACTGTTACTAGCATAAGATGCCCTCATATGTGGGGAAATAAAGAAACAAAATAATGTTAGACAATAAAAATATGTTGCTTAATTTACCAGCGATACAAATAGATGTGTTATTCAATTTGTTTCTATATTAGATGAAAAACCAAATAATAGTGTTGTTTCGTCTGGTGATTGATATCTAACCACAGATCAAATCGATCCAACGGCAAGAACATCTGTTTACTATTTAGACCTAGCGTGTAACACCTATACGTTACGTGCATTTATAAGTAGTAGAGATGCACATGCTAAGTTATATCTTTGCTAGTTTCAAAATTAGGGTTGCAACTTAGGAAGTTCCTTCATATGTACGGGACTTAAACAAGTCAAATATTGGTGCGATACTAACTAGTTTTTAGCACATTGTTGATTTTTTTTGGGCATATTTGCCTCTTTCTTTGATGTAACAGCATTGAAGAAAGCGAATTAGCAAATAATATATTTTGAACCGAATAATCCCAGTACTATTTGGATTGACTACAATATTGACTGGTACATCCCTGTATAGAGAGTACCCTAAAGTCTCCTGAAATTTGAACAATGTCTTTCAGGTACGGAATATGGCAGACAGATTGACTCAGGCTATGAAGTGGTCAATGCGTGTCAGAGGTCTTCTGTCAAAAATAATCATTAATGCAAAAAAACTGAGTTCTGACAAAGCTGCATTTAGTGAGGTGCAAGAGCTGGTAACTGTTAATCCTGTGCCATGCTGTCTCCCTGAATTTGACCAACTTAAGGTACTTATCCTTTAAGACTTTAAATAAAACCCTAGAAATTCTGATTAGATTCATGTTCATGTATGCTTATTAAATACCATCATAGCGCATTCCTGTCATTTTAGCTGCTTTGAAGAGTTGACTGTACAAGGAATGATTTTTCTTTGTGTATTTTTTTTTTCTGGGTTCTTATGCAAAGGCTCTGGTTTGCAGTTAATACAGAATTTTTCTCAAATGTAAACCTGTGTTTAACTTTTGTTTTTTTTTTTTTCCATTTTTTTGAGTAGACCTATGCGGACGAGGCAGAAAAGCTGATTTCGGAAATAAATACTGCTCTTTCTTCCAATTCAACAGTAAGTATTACGATACCTGTAGGAAAGTTTACCCAGTAAAAAAAGTTAAGTTTGATTCACTTTTGTAGGGAGCTTGATTTTTTTTGGTTTCCAGGTTTTTGATTATTTAATATCCCTCCCTCCCTCCCTCCCTTGCTCACATATTCACATTCACACGGTGATGGTTGTATATTTTATATGGGAGCTGTTGTGACGCTGTTTTTTTAATTTTAATTGGCATATTCTGTCAGATTTTGGAGTTGGAATTACTCCATTGTCGTGTCGATGAGTTCCCAATTCATCTGATTGAGGCCACCGTTCTGTTGAAGGAGATTTCTTCTGCCAAGGTATAACTAGCTGATAATTATGAACAAATCTAAGGTCCTTGCTTTGTCCCCGCTAATTGCATTGCAACTTAGGCTAAAGAATAACATCGCCTATGGCAGTGCAGGACTATATTTGCCATTGTGCCTCAATTCACCTAGTTAAACATTTATCTCTCATTTAGGTAGTTAGATATCAATTTTTGCCTTGATTTACTTTAAGCAATTGAACACCAAGAAACTCAAACAAGGTGAGAGAAACAAAAGGGGAAAATGGTTAAACCAGGATGATTGCTATTAGCACTCTGTCCAGCATATGTGGGTACTGGACCATACTAGTACTGTACAAGTTTTGGTATGAAATGCTTGGCAATTATTGTATAATACCTTGACAGAAAGGTTTATTTATTAGATTGTTTTATCTACTCCTTCGAAGACTAAGTTTTAAAGTAAATGCATGATCTGTCGGCTTTACATAACATAATTAGAGAAAAAAAAGGAACTTTCTTATTCCTAGTGCAATATGCTGCAGCTTTTGTTGAAAAGTTCCACTAAATATCTAGAAGAAAAGGAGCCAGGTGTCATCGAAATCAGCCACCTTAACAAACTAAAAGCTGAGGTTTGTCTTATATGTTTGTTAACAGGTCTTATTTTTGGGTAAATGATCTGTGCCCTTACACTTCAGGGACAATTTTAAGTTTGGGAATTTGACCTTTCTGCGGTTCCTTTTTCTGTGTTTGTTGGGTTTTGTTTTTGGCTTTGATGTAAAATTTTGACATCAAAAGGTAGTAGTTTCAAATAAGATTCTGAATTCCTGCACATAGACACAGAGTACACATATGTCAGATATTCTTGTTCACTTTGTGTCAGGTTGAAATTTTGCTGGACCTTCTGGTTGTTTGAATACTTTATTCAATAAACTGGTATTTGTAATTAAAACTTAAAAGATTGTTTGAGGAGAATGCGTGACATGCTTGTTCATCTTAACACAGATGCAACTACTCCGCGTTCAACTTCCAAAGATGGATATAATTTTAGGGCTATGCAGAGAAGCTGAGTCCTGGAAATTGCGGTGTGAACAGTTTTTCAGGGGCCCCATTAAATTGAAGGTTTGTCAATTTGATAACTCTTTTTCTTTTTTTGGTGTTAAAATCAGGGATTGCGATCTCAATTCGCTGATGCATTGTCTGTCAGGTACCAAAGCGATCATCTTTTATTTGTTTTTCCTGTTTTTGGGACTTACTGTGAGTATGCTTGGCAGGTATCTTGTAGGAATCCTCTTTTTACCCATCTGATCATATTTTTTTTGAAGCTCTTTTGATTGAGTTAGACTTTTTCAAAAGCTTATTTCTTCCCTCGAACTGTTTGTTCTGTTATTATATTTCTGGAATTTCAGTGGCTCATTGAACTTAACATTTGGCAGGAGCTTGAGGAGTTCCTTAGAACCACAAGCAATCTCACTTTCAACATTTCAGAGTTGAAGCTTCTCAGAAAATACCATGCTGATGCTTGCGATTGGATTTGTCAGGCTAATGATCTATTACAAAGTCTTAATGAAAGAACAGATTATGAAAATGTTGTAGAGGAGCTTTATTCTGTATTGGAAGCTGGAGATTCTCTGAGAGTACAAGGTAAGTTGGTCTTCCTTCCCAATTATTGCAATTTCTGTACAGGACCTTGCTGGCAGATGCTACCCTCGATAAGCCTTATTTGTTCTTTAGTTGTTCAGTTGAACATCAATTTAATTTCTTATTAACCTAGCCGCAGTTTTAATTTTTTCGTCAGTTACCTGCCAATATGCTATTAACGCTTAGTTTCAAGTTTGAACAGATTAAAGCTTGAATGCACAGTTAAGCACGGAGCACATGAAAATTAGTCAATCAGAACAGTAGTTCTATCATACTTGATGGTTGCATACATTCTAATAGGAGGACAATTGCAAAATCTACTATTTAATTTCAATTCTTGTGAAAATCTGTATGTATTAATTTGGTTGTTATTCTTTGATGTACAGTTGATGAGTTGTCTGTTCTGGAAGTAGAACTCGAAAGATCAACTTGTAGGAAACGAGCATCTGAGGTAATATTACTCTCTGCATGGTTACTTTGTCATCAGTTGTATGTATGATGTAATTTTACTCTGTGCATGATTACTTCTGTCATTAGTTGTACTTGTATGTTACTTTACAAAACATGATTCATAAATATGTTGTATACTTGTATGTATTTACATATTCTTTTTTGCTCTATGTTCTTCGAATTACTTGATCATTGGCAGTTATTCTTTGCTACAAGAACTGGAATGATTTGTATTCTCAAAACTTACTTCTGTGCAACTTAAATTCTTGTCTGCAACTGTTTGCAAATGTACTCATTATTTGCAATTAAATCCCAACAAATTTGTAATAAATGCAAGTAACACTCAACTTTCTGCTTCTCTTTTGTAAAATTCTGTACCCAAAATGTACATTAGCTTGGCTTCAATGCTTATCATTTGGTATGGATTGACTGATAGTTGCAGAAGGCCATTGTATTTATCTGTCCTCTCATTTATACATATTGTCTGGATGTATACCTTCTTGAACATTTTTATTTGACAATGTGTAGGCTCTCTCCAGCCGACCTCAATTGGATGCAATTGAACAATTGCTCACAGAGGCTACCTTGTAAGTTACAATTGCCTTGCCACATTTCCAATTTCAGGAGCAGCTTTGACATGAAAATGCTTGTTTTGATGCTGCTGTTTTCTGTGTTTTTCAGATTAGGAATAGAGAGAGATCATTTATTTGTCAAGATGTCTGAAGTCATTTTAGAAGCCAATTCCTGGGAAGAGAAAGCCAGATTTGTTCTCGAAAAGACGGCCTCATTGTCTGAGTTTGAGGCACTTATTCGGTAAAGTGACTATCACTAAAAAAAAAGTAAACAAATGAAATAAAATGTGACCTTCGTGCAAGATTGATAGATCATATTATTACTCGTTCTGCAGCACACCCTTCAGATAACCGTCATTTTTCTTTTTGTCATGCGTTGAGCAAGCCTTAATTAAAATGCTATGGGAAGTTATGGATCAAGTGTTCTATGTTCTAGCTTATATATACTCAGTTCTGTGCACATACACCTAATCCTCATTTTTCTTTTGGTCATGTATTGAGCAAGCCTCAATTAAAACCTATGGGAACTTATGGATCAAGTGTTCTTTTTGATGATTCTATGTTCTAGCTTATATATGCATCATTATTATTATTTTTTTTTGTATTGTCTAAGATCCTTGGAATTATTTAATTTTCAGTTCTTCAGAAGATATTTTTGCTATTCTCCCTTCTCTTGCGGAAGTTAGAGAAGCAGTCTCAATTACTCATTCATGGATGGAGAGATCTAATTCATACATTACTCACTCCAGTATAGTTTGTGATGACGTTCTTAAATTATCTGTACTTAAGGTGCATGCTGTTTCATTGACAACTTTCCTCTATATTTTAATTTAGTTAAAAATAAAAAGATCAGGAAAAAGGAAAGATGTAAGTAATAGGACTACAAGTAACCAAAGGGAACATAAATTATACATCTGAACTGAAAAGGACTAGAATCTGAACCAAAGTGGCATTCTGTTTTGCTCAGAAGCAAAGGCGATAACCACTTTGGTGCCAGTTTACTTAGTATACTTTGCTATGAAAACATGAGGTTTCATGCTCATCCTAAGGATTCAATCCCATAAAAATTTGGAACCTTAGCAAACACCAATATCGACCCTTTCTAACATCTCATGTATGAATTTACTATAGTCATTCATAGGGGTTTTAGGCATAACTTGCCCCATATTAGTTTCATTAAGTAAGAAATGACATGCTAGAAACAAATAGCTTTAAAGAAAGTATATAAATATTGAATTGAAAGAAAATAAAACCTGTGAGGTTGGATGCTGTTCAGCTAGAACATATCAAAATCCAAGATGCATTTTCTTAATTAAAACCCTAATGGTGTGATGTTTTTTTGTTATATTTTGTAGGAATTGATCAATGAATCAAAAAATTTGAAAGCTACCTCAGACATATCTGCAGGGTTGGTCAAGATTCTAGAAAAAGCTGAAGAGTGGATGCAGAGTGCAATGACTGTGATAGAAGAAGCAAGAATTTTCTTCTCTCCTTGTGAAACAATAAATATTTCCACATCCCTTCTCAAAGAATGTGATGGGCTACTTAACAAAATTGACAAAATGGTAGAAGCTGGTTCTTCCCTTGGTTTTGATTTTGAGGAGCTGCCTCAGTTGAAACAAGCTGCCAAAGTTGCCAGATGGATTTCTACTGCATTGTCCTTTTGTTTCAAAGTCCCTTCAATCAAGGTAATTGCTGAGCGACATTTTTGGTTTGAATTATTTCCCGTCTTGCAGTCTTAGGTGCTTAGTTGCATCTTTCTGGATAAAATCAAGGATTAATTGCAGAAACAAAGGGGATTTGGGTTGATTGCAGCTCCACCTCCTGATTTTGACTACATGGTTACATACTAGTCATGCCCAGTGGCTACCTAATCTTTTAGTGGAGTTGATTAAATTTGCTTCCTTTTTTTTGTGTCCATTAGAGTGAGAACAGTCAATGCACATGATTATCAACTTGGTACTAGTGTCTCTGTGATTCCTTTGGTGATTAACTTATTGTTTTGATATGTGCAGGAAGTGGAGACATCAATCAAAGATATGGATTGCCTTATAGGGTGGATATCACGGAGTACTTTAGCAGATCATCTTGCTGGGGGAATGCTATGGCTACGGAGAGCACTTTATATGTTTCCGGATCCTAAATCTTCTGAAAAAAGATGCATGCTGAAGGACGTAGAATCCCTTCTGGATGAATATCAGGTTTGTGTGTGTGTGTTTTTTTTTGGTTCTCTTTGTGCGGAAAGAGTTGTACATTTAGCCCCTCACGACAACAGATATGCATAGTTTCAAGGGATGGTGGTTCAGTCAGCTTTTCCATTATTGCTAAGGATATACCTGATATTTAGCAGGGTTACCTGGTGAGGGAAATGATAAGGTATTAATAGGAACTGAACACAAGACTTTACCCCTATGGAACAATGATCAGTCTTAAGTAATGAGAGTAGGAAAAACTGGTTGGAATAAAATACAACTTCATGGTTTCACAATGTCTTAATTTTTTTTTTCCCATCCACAATATTTTTAAATGAATAAATTTTTTTCTCTATTACTGATGTATAGAAATCAATGTTGAAACTTAACAAAATGAGTTTCATTTAAATGCTACATGCTAATTAGCAATGAACCTTTAGACAACAGAATAGTAAAGGTTATTGGGTCTTTTGGATCTTCGTATTATGTTCTGGGTTTAGCTGACCACAGTTCAACATGAACCTCAAAAAAAAAAAAAAAAATTCTAAGTCTGCACATAGTTTGTTTAAACAATTAAATGATATTCCCCTCTTGATTCTATTTGGCTGGGAAGAAGACCTAAATTCTTTCACCTCTAAGATCCCAAATCAATAGTAAAGCAATGCTTTCTTGCTCTAGATTATTAAGATATTGTAAAAACTAAATTTACGAGCTGTTATTCTGTGACATCACTCTTCCTTTCTGGATCACTGTTTTCACTGCACAAGTTTGCCAACAATCCACAATGCAGAACACATCCACTGTTGGCAATATCTGGTAACCCTGATATTACCAATGTACTTGTACAGGTACAAATGGTAGTTGTTTGTAGATATTTGATATTTTCAGGGTTCAAATGAAAATTGTTTTGTTTCTTTTATATTGTGTACTAATGGCCATTTAATGTAAAGAATCGGAGTCCCTTAGTTTCTATGGAATAAGACTTGTTATTGTGGAATAATTTGAATCAGGCAGCGCTATTTAAGCTCTCTTAGTTTCCCGTGGTATTTACATTATCCTGAGATATGGAATTCATGGAGGCTTTTCCTGAAAAATGGCTGCACCATGTTGCAAATTGAAAATGATCCCAACCATTGAAATAATATTTGGGATTAATCATGGTGGAAGGATGCCTTTATTAGAACAGTTGTTGATGATGTTCCTTTTTTTGTTCCTAAATCATTTCTACTTATGTAATTCTTTAATGCAGGAAGATGTGGTGCCTTATCCTAAAATAGTCATGCGACTCCAAAATTCAATCAAGAAACACCGGTTAGACCTCTTAAGTTTTCCTGTATCTTTCCACTTTTGGATTTTCTTTTGTGTTTAATAGGAATTTTTTAGGTGAAAAATTAATTAATGATCCTTCATTATCATTCATGACCCATTTTTCTGTCTTTCTTCTTTTGTTTTTTGTGGCATTCCAGGCGCTGGGTAGAGCAATCTCGTGCATTCTTTGTGTTTCCTGGTCAGAAGTCTTGGACTGTTCTATTAAAACTAAAGGTGATTGTTTGCTTACAGCTTTTTTCTGGTGAAAAGATAATCTGACTTTCAGTTACTAAGGTTTGATAATTCTTATATTGACCTCAACATGGATTAGATTATGAGTTGTGTTGAACTTCGCAGGAAAGTGGCTTAACAGATGCATTTGTTTGCCGGGAAATGGATGAAATTGACATTGAATTTGAAAAGGTTAATAAGTGGGTTAGAAGATGCCATAACATAATGCAATCTTTTCTTAGTGATGCAAGTTCTTTATCCACCCAACTTGAAAAGGTATGCATTTTATTATTTTATCTTGAATACATAAAATTCCTTTAATATATAGAGGGAGGGAGCATAGGGAAGAATATTTTACAGTAGTTGGGATCCAAAGATTGCTGCACTGTGTAGTATTTGTAACAGGAATGGCAAATTGGCAGGTCTGTTTGATCAATTTAGATTTGGGCTAATTTGAAGTCTGTGTTTCATTCTGATCAGTGTCATTTCCAGTCTCTGATCACTCTCAGTTGCCAGATAAATTCTGGCGCTGGGTTGTTCAGTTTTGAATTTCGGTTAGGAATTGAGGTCATTTGGTTTGGAAAACCATCAATTCATGGTGCAATGCCTGACTAAATTTATTTAAAGCTATCAACCTTTTTTTTTTTCTTCTTTTTGATTGAATAGTTTAGCTTGCCAAAAGGTGGGTTAGTATTTGAGCTCAGTTAGGTCAATTGGGTACGAATATGCTTGGTCCTGGTCAAATCAGGTAGGGCAGTCTGGTTTCTGGGTACTGGAGGTCCTGGATTTGTTGGTTTCACGTCCATTTTGTATCATTCCTGGACCAGGCCATAGGTGTCCTTTCTTCAAAGGGAAAATTGGATATAACACCCTCAAATCTCACTCAATCGGAAATAACCCCTATAGTCTTCAAAATCGGAAATAACCCCTTATAATCTATATACTCTTAAGGAAATATAACACCTAATTAACTTTCATCATATTTTAAATAACAAAAATTCGTTTTTTTAGCTAATTTGGATGAAAATGTCCTCATCTCTTTCTCTTCTACCCTAGAGTGTTTTGTAAAAATCTTAAACAGATGTGATGAAAACCTTTCTTGCGTTCCTTGCATCTCCCCTTTGTTTCCAAATACATCCCAAAAGGTAATTAGATGAGCATCACTTCTTACTGCATATATGACTCACAGGGATGAGTAAATTGTGAGCACAAATCCTGTTTCATTTTATTCGCCTTCAACTTTTTTTGCTGGGCACAACTTTCTCATCCATCAAAAGTAGGCTAGTTGGAATTTCATCAGAATCTATATGCGTATCTTGATGGAATAAAGGGTTAAAAAATATATGTATAAAGAAAGATGGGAAATAAAGTGTACTGGGTAGAAGAGAAAGAGACAAGGGCATTTTTGTCCAAATTTATAAAAAAACGAAAATTTCTATTTAAAATATGATGAAAGTTAAATAGAAGTTATTTTCTTGAGTACAAAGATTATATGGGGTTATTTCCAATTGAACAAGATTTGAGGGGGTTATATTCAATTTTCCCTTTTTCGAATTTGCCAGATTGAGTAGTCATGCCACCCTGTAGAGTCACATATTGGTGCTGAAGTAACTGAACTCAATTTTAAGATTTTGTTGTCAAGAGGGCAATTGCTCTTGGGATATTTTTAGATTTTAAATAAGGAATGAAATATTTTTAGTCCTGAAGGGTATGGAATGCAAAATGTCATGTGCAACAATGAGGAGTTTATTCCAAACATAAAAAGTTCCTTTGCTGGTGTTTTCACAATATCCTTAGGAAAGATTTCTCTGCTTGCATTGTTTGCGATAAATGGAAAAAGAAAAAAAATTGTGTTTAGAGTTGCAGTGATTGGCTTGCGTCTAGACTTGTATGCAATAATACTTGTGGGGAACCTACCAATTCAGAGAATTTTGTGGTATTACCTTTATCAATAATATGGCTTGTCATCTTTTATATTAAGTTTGATAAACTTGTGGGATTTAATTTCTCTTATAGCTGAAGAGATCCCTGGATAAGGCTTTATGCTTGTATAGCGGGTCTAGTTGCATGAAACAGAGGAAGCTCTGTGTTTGCTGTCCCTGTGATTCTGACAAGGAAGAAGCTTACCTATGTTCTCTTTGTGGAGACTGGTGAGCAATCAGTACCAAGCTCTGTCACATTAGCAGATCTGACTGTAGTTCATGATAAATTTTCTGTCTTCCTATGAAAATGACTGTAGTACCAAGCTCTGGGTTTATTGTTTATACCTCTATAGTGTGGGAAATATTACTCACCTCCCATCTTTATTTAAAAATAATATACCAACTTGTCCTCATTTTTACCTTAGTTGTGGAGAAAGCAGTAAATCAAAAGGATATAATGGCATCTTTGAGTGGATTGGATAGGGTGGCTACAATGACTTGGTTGAGGTTTTATGTAGCTTTGAAATTTCTCTGGGTTGGATGCTTGGCATTTCTTTTTGCAGGGGTGTAACTTGTATTTTATATCTCATGGGATACAAATGAATTTTCCCCATTTTGGTTCTTTTTTTTTAAAAAAAAAAACTTTATGTTGGCTATAGATGGATCTTCATTCATCCTGTTAAAACAAATCTTGAAATCTATAATTTACTGTTAGGCACTAGTGTATCAGAGCTTTTCCATATGTTTCAATGTTTCTGAAAACATAGTGATGTGTTTTATTTGTTTTTGATGGATAGGTACCATAGTTCATGTGTAGGACCACCTTGTGCCATACATGAGAAAACAGAGGAGCTAGCTTGTCCCTTCTGCCTCTACATGAAAAAGGGTGATATGTCAGAAAGTGAAACAAAAGCCTTTGTAAGTGTCCTAGACTCCTAGTGTATTTATGCAATCATATTGATATTTTTTGTGTTGTCTTATTTGTGTAACTTAATTTAAGTTGCAGATGTGTAAAGGGGGAAGGCCTGAGTTGAAGTCATTTGTTGAACTGACCATTGCCAAGGGTCCCTACACTGGGTAACAAACAATTTTCCTTCAGTCATAAAAGCACACATAATGTAGTGGTAGCAATACCTGTTCCAGACCTGATTGGTTTAGTACTGTCTAAGAATGATTTCTTTTCTTTTTAATATTAAATAGGGTTCGAGAACTGGATTTGGTGGAAGAGATTGTGAGACAGGCTAAGCAATGTAAGACGTGTCTAATGCAAATAGTGAACAAGTCTAATTCGTATCTTGGAAGGGATCTTAGTATTGTCTCCCAAGGCCTTCTTATTGCTCTCAAGGTAGTTCAATTTGACTATTATTATTATTTTTATTTTGTTTCTTCCTCAGAAAGTGCTCTTTCATCATTGTTTTAGGTACCTGAATGAACAGATTTAAAATTGACCTAAACCTTGAATTAAAAATATCTGAACTAAATGAACAGATTTTCAAATTGACCTGTATCCGATCCTAAATGAGCTACCTGGGAGTGATATCTAACAGGAAATGGCCCAAATCTGTCTTGACATCTCCAACTAAACCCAATCTGAATTGTACCTTGATCCCTCTAAGAATAGAGTGATAAGTGTAGATAAGCCTATTTTGTTGAGCTAAAGACCTTATTGTCATGCTACATGTTTTGCATCCAAACTACGGTTAGTCAAGGGCTGCAGCTGACTGGCTAAAGCTTAGTCCTTGTGTACTGAAAAAAAATTTTTTTTTTTTTTAGATTTGTTTTCTATACTGTTGATTGTCGATAGTAAATTTTGAGCTTGATTGAATCTTTGGTTTTTTCTTTTTTTTGTTTGTTATTTTTTACAGGCAACAGCTGTTGCAGGAATATATAGTGAGCATGAAACAATAGGCCTCGAGTTGGCATTAGCTAGATATTCATGGAAAGTAAGAACAAGTAAGCTTTTGTCAGCCCCGACAAAGCCAACCATGGAGCAATTGTTGTGCTTTGAGAAGGAGGTATAATTCAGCTTCATGACTTGATAAAATTGGATTTTATGTTATATTATATCTTAATTTATACAGTATCCTGCGATGCCACACTAAGTACGTTTCTGTAATGTCTTTTTCTCCTGAACTTGATGTTTGTTGCCTTCTAGATGATAGCTGGTCTATACTGGAATTTAACTTGCCAAGTCTGACTAATACATCAACTGAACCAAATATTCTTTTTTTTAGAAGCCTAAAAATGATGGTTAAAATGGCTGATCCATTTGACCCTTTTAATTGCAAGTGCCTGCCCTATTTTCCTATTTATTGGAAATAATCAAGTTTGTCTATTTCTTCTATATTTTGGACAACTCAGGGTCTAGATTTGGGCATACCTTACGAGGATCAATGCATGCATGAAATGGCGGAAGCTAAGCAAATTGCCACACACTGGTTAGACAGGGCTAAACAGGTAGCATTAATAAACAAAAATGAAGTGAACAAATGATATTGATTTGCTAATGACTTTTAGGTGCTTAGTGAGATCATCTTTCAGAAATTTATACAGCTATTAAATATAACACTTTGTGTGTTTCAGGTGGTGTTAGATTCAGGGGAACTTCCCCTTGACAAGGTTTACGATCTTATTAGTGATGGTGAAAATTTGCCTGTCCATTTTGAGAGTGAATTAAAGGTATGGTTCACATTAATACACAACTCGTCTTATTTTCAACTGTATGGGCCTAGTAATTGTTATTACATAGCAAGAACTTGATTTGTTCAGGCTTTGAGAGAGAGAAGCATTCTGTACTGCATATGCCGCAAGCCCTACAATGGTGAGGACATGATTGCATGCGACATGTGCGATGAATGGTACCATTTTGATTGCATTAAATTATGTGCCCCTCTGCCAGAAAAATTCTACTGTTATGCCTGTCAACCATCTAGCTGGTAAATGCATTATTTTTTGCTCCATTTTTTATACTTTATTCATCTTTATATTTGTTATTTTTTTCCGTTTGTCAAATTTATAATGGTTCCCCCAATTACCTGATTATGCCCTACTGAGCTGCTGTTTTTTATAAAGCTTACATGTGCAATGAGATCCCTATCATCTGAACTATCTAGTTACTCTTAAACTGCTATTAGAAAAGCAAGAAACAAAATATGTAATTGTAGATCTGGTTGCATGTTTTAACTCTGTCTCTCTCTCTCTCCCAGTTCAAATAAAGCTGGAAAACTAGGCTTAAGCCCAACTTCTAAGGGGAGTAAGAAACGTCAACTAAAGGAGCTAGAGACAGTAGATCTGGCTGCATGTTTGAAGAGTGAGATGCATAACTTATGGAGGGTTAACACAAGGCCCTCTCATAGAACAGCGAGAAGACGTATTGATTTCAGAACTTTTCATGATTTAACTACCTTAGTTTAGTTGTAAATAAGGAGTGTAGGTTATTAGGATAACTTATCATTCTTTAACTGTTGTAAGTTCAATGGTCAAAATGTAATAAAACTTTGTTGTGGACTGTAGAGTAAAATATTAATGTATAAATTTGTATAATTTCTTGTTGGGTTTCTTTTCTAGCCCACCTTAACTTGTTTGGGACAAAAGGCTTAGTCGTTGTTGTATAAATTTGTATAATTTAGGTTGTATTCATAGTGGATAACAGTAGAAACTTGAAGGTGCATTGGTGGCATTTCTAATTCTTTGCAGTTGGGAATTCAAATTAGTGCAAGATATGTATTCGTGTTCATTTGTTACCTACTAAGATACTGGATAAAAGTAAAGTATGTCATATTTACCTGTTTGATGATGTCAAATCTACCTTGCTGCTGAGTCGATGTAGTACAAGTTCAACTTATTCTTTATAGAGCAAAATAAGTTTTGCCTTTATGAGAACATGGTGTACAAATTTACTTTTTAAGGTTATTATTTTGGAAATCTTTTTAAGAAATGGAATTTTAAAAAGAAACTCCAGTGAAACAAAATTGCCGCTAGTTAAATAAGATTACCAATTGATACATGAAAATCATTATATTATTTGGTCCAGGTGCTTTAATATATTTTGTTTTTATCAAGTTTTTTTTAAATGTAATACATTTAAATATCTAAATCAGCCTTCCCCCCCCCCCCCCCCCCCCCCCCCTTTTATGTAAGGATGATGCAGGGAGGTGCTTTGGGCAACATGTTTTTCACTTGGAGCAACATCAATATTTTTTAAATGACTAATTTACCCATCTTGACTTCCAAAATTTTTTTTTTTTTGTTCTCTTGATAAATTGTGATTGTTTTATGAAGGCATGGAATAAATGAGCATAACACGTTTGAGTGTTAGAGATTGTAGAAATGATTTTGGATAGTTAATTTAGTTCTACAATTAAACATAATATTAATTAGTTTATATTGAGAGATATTTTCAATTAATTATTATAGTGTTAACAAGCTTTCTCTTTCTATTAAGTTGCTAAATAAAAATCTACCACGCCCAAAAAAAAAAATACAGACCTCAAAAATTTTAAATTAGGGGCACTAATAGAACTTTTATTGAATACTAATTAAGTTTTTACAATGTCAAAAAAGAGGAGATTGGATGAACTGGTTTTGCGGCTAGGGTTTGAATGCAATTTTTTTTATGGCAGCTGTTTGAATGTATTATTATAGAAAATAAGAAAATTTATTAGGAAAGTTTAATGACATCGAAGGCATATTTGTCCATGCTATATTTTCTAGTGTTGTTCCAAGCATAAACTCGGTTGCCCAAAGCAACTCCCGATGAGGCACCTCGTCATCATTAAATTTGTATGCTAAATAACCGTAAATGGAAGTCACAATGTAGGTGTTATATAACATTGTTATTTTGTAAATTTTAAACTAACTTTCCTTTATAATATTGGTGATTTGAGAATTATATGTAGCGGCTGGCTAAGGACGATACTTTCAATACGGATTTAAAAGTCAACTGAAGAACTTGTATAAACATTTAGAGTTGGAAAATTTAATTCTATCTTCATCTAACATTTCCAGTTGATATACTTTGGTTAATGTCTAAATGCACCGGAGTTACGAAACACATCTCGGGTGATATTGAACCAATACAGATAGAACAAGAGTTAAAAATAAATCAAAGAAGATTGAATGAAGCTATTATTGGGCCGAAATAATGGAATTCATGACCGCAAAAAGAAACCGACCCAAGATGTTAAACTGAGACCTACGGGTTATCGGATTTAGATCCGATTCAGCTAACAAGTCGCCAGGAGGCCGTCTCTAAACCCAGTGAAAAGGTCAGGACGGCGTTGAGCATCTAGGGTTTCGTCAAGAGTTGGTGTTGGAACGAGAAATATGTCGAAGAAGAACAATCTCTCGAAAAGAAAGAACCAACATGAATTCGACCTCAGAAGTAAGAACCTGAGTTAATTTGAGTTTGCTCCTTATGTGAGTTGCTTTAGTTGGTCGTAGGTCTAATTGTGTAAGTTTGACAGGTTTGGAATAGGGGGAGAGGTATGAAGGGTTGATAAAATAATTGAGAAGAGAATATATTAGAGAGAAAGGCTATTTATTTTATTTATTTATTTTTTATCATGTAGCAATTTATGGTGCTTATACAAGTTTACCTTCAGTTCTGATTAAGAAGCTCTTGAGTTTTTAAAGTAATACAATTTGAGTGTTGATTGTGGCTGATTGTTTTGAATCAGGGGAGAAAGCAGAGAAGGAAAAGAGGGAAAAGAAGCTACAAGCCAAGAAAACCAAAATGAAGGTGTGTTTCCTCTTCCAAGTTTTACTCATTAGCTTCTTTAGCTGATTATTCCAAATTCAGGATGTTGTATGCAGTTAAAAACATAAAGAAAAAAGAATGTTGTATCTAACTTGAGTTTAATTCAAGGTCGATAGGGATTTAATTGATGAATCAAGCATATTTCACGGGGTTATATGGAAGGTTCAACATGTGAGCAGTCCGTTTGAATAATTTGATCCCTGATTTCACAATAAAGTGCTTAGCTGTTTTAAAATGGGGCATAAAAGTTGAGTGAACTGGTATTAATTTGGTACCGTTACAATAATTTGGTACCACATCTTGTCAAAATCCTGATTGCAGTAAATAGAAGTATAATCATTAAGTGTTCTCCATTTGGCATCTTATCTTTTAGCCTTCAGAAATTGGTTCTCTGGTCTTAGGGCATTTCTTTGATGTCATTTGAGGAAATCCTTGTTATGTGCCCCATCCCCATATGCTGAAAGATGAGAATGTCTCATTTACACCTTTCATTTGATTATCTGCAATATCATCCACTGGCTGATATTGCAGGTATTGTCTTATTGAAATTCTACTGTTGTCCACAGACCACAGTCCTGATTTCTGTAGACAAGTGAGGAACGAGTGTAAGTTGGCACCTTGTAAATAACATGATGAAAAAGGCAGCTAATGTTTGTTTGTATGTCTGTCATTTAATTTTTTTTAGTTTTAGGGGCATGTATCATATAATTATGAGGTTTTGCCAGGGGCATATTTGAACTTCCCTCTATTTTGAACAAATTAACTTTCTTCTATCAATTGGAGATATTCATTTGTTTTTTTTTTCCCCTTCTTTTTTTTAGATTGATGGAAGTGAGATGAAAAGAAAGAAGGGTGGGAAATTTAAGGTAGGGAAGAAAGTGAAGACTAAATTGTCTGCTTTGACGAAAGCTAAAGTTGCACAAGCTATGGAGGTTGATAAGTGACATTACCGTTCTCTACTGTGATAAGAGAATTTAGGAATATTCGTTGAATGTGGCTTGATTTTAACTATATCTTGTGAACCCATTTACATGCACATAATGTTGTGATTTCTGTACTTCAAAATGGTTTATGTGCTTGACCTAGTGGATGTAGTCAGGATGTATTCTTCATTTTGTCATTACCCTAGGATCTCAGAAATCTGGTAGAAAACTATTGCAATTTTGTCAATTCTACCGCCGCTCATTTTGCTTTAATAGTTGATAATTCTAATTATTCAATTTTTTCTTCAACACCCTCATTGAGTGCAATGAACTTCAACAATTTAGCAGAATATTTATACAGTTAACATCCAATGAAACGTTCCCAAATGTTTCTTATAAAAAACCTGCTTTATACTCTATTGATCCCCATGAACTGCAGTTTGGTAAATGCATCAAATAGCAGTTGTAGCTTCTTCAATTCTTCTTTCGTCAATCGTCATTTCTGCCATTAGAAAAATGAAATATGAAATAAAACGTGTGTTCACAATTGCTGTAATATTGTATTCCAAAATAAATGCATACAGACTATACAGTGCATCTGACTTGTGCTATGGTCTCTCAAATAAATACATACAGTGCATTTGATTATTAAAAAAAATGATAAATGTCCAGAGTTTTGGTGCTTTGGACAATCTATAGATTAAATAACACTATTCATCATTGTGATAAGCATTAGTCTGACTGTTTGAGTGCTTCCGGAAAGTAAATAAAAAGACATTGCGTTCCTGCCTTCCTGGGGATGAACTTATAAAATAACATATATGATACACGCAACGCAATTATGCAACGCACCTATTGCACGGTATGTCGGTATGGTAGCAAGGGCAAAGGGTGGTGCTGCTGTCGGGTGTGTCAAGTCTCACTCTTATCTGCACTATGCAAGTTCAGGGGCGGGGGATGAAGCACATTTAACTTTCCCCACCATGACAAATATAGAATATGAATACCATACTATATGAATTTAATATAATATCATATTACCTGGCACGTTAATATTTTGCTTTATCTCTGTCAGTCTGTCCCTTCGCCTCATTGAATTGAAATCTAATTGGGCTGGATTAATGGAATTCAGGCCCACAATTTGAACCCGACCCAAAGATATGAACTCGTAAGCTGGGGGTTATCGGATTGAGATCCAATCAGCTAACAGTTCGCTAGGAGGCCATATCTAAAAACCAGACACAGGCCAGCGCAGCGGTGACCATCTAGTGTTTCGTCTAAAGTTGGTGTTTAATTGGTAGTTGGAACAAGAAACATGTCGAGAAAACAATCTCTCGAAAAGAAATAAACAACATCAATTCGACCTGAGAAGGAAGATAAGGAAGGCTCTCTTAATTGCCTATGTGAAAGGTTTGGAGTAGGGAGATGAGGCATGAACCGCAGAAACAAGCTGTAAAGGTGAAATAATAGAATTAACGGTTTCATAAAATAGTTAAAAAGATGATATAGTAGAGAATTTGTAGAGAGATGGTTCTTTTTCTTAAATCATGTAGGAATTTATGACGCTTGTACAAGTTTAATTACTTTCATTTTATAACTAAATAAGCTCTCGAGCTTCAAGAATAATTTTAATAAGAGAGATATGTATACTCAATTTGAGGTTAACTGTGGCTGATATTTTTGAATTCAGGGGAGAGTGGAGAAGGAAAAGAGGGAGAAGAAGCTAAAAGCCAAGAAAGCCAAAAAATGTGTGTACTAACACTAAAGTTTTTTACTCGTTAGCATTTTTTGTTTTACACACATTTAGCTGATTATTTAGAATTCAAGAGGTTGTGGTTTAAAAAGGATAAAAGAATCAAATGTTGTATCTAATTTGAGTGTAATTTGAGGATAATAGGGATTTAATTGGTTAATTGAGCATATTAATTTTAACTGGGAGGTTATATAGAAGGTTCTACATGTGAGGAGTTTGTTTTGGGTTAATTTGATTCCTGATTACACAAGGGCTTAACTATATTAAAATTGGGGAAAGAAAAACTTTTTACACTATTTAAAATAAGAATTTGATATACTAGAATTAATCCCACAAAGCAAAAAGAATCAATGTGTATTGTTCATTGTTGCCACAATCTTTCCTGAGACCTATTCGCAGAACTAGAAATTGATACAAGAGAAACATTGTTAATGTTCAACCAATTAATTGCATCACCGCCCTAGCATTCATTAGTTGTATTATGCATCTTAGTCCCAAAGAAAATATGCAATGATTTGATACAAACCTATACTTGTGAAGAAAAATTGTCCCTATTGAAAGAAAATTGTTGCCTTTGCTTCCTTCTAATTTGGTGAAGCGAAACAGCGCAAACGCAAAAACGTAAGAAGCAAAGTATAGGCAGAGAAGTTTGAAAATTACTATATTTGTTGGAGAGATACACTTTACAGATTTAGAAAAAAAAAATCATTATTTTAAGCAACAATTTGGATATTACTTATTATTATTAGTTATTTCTTTTGATGGATGGCGCTGGAGAACGAATGGAAAAGGAAATGACAGTATAGGAGGGGCAAAGAGCAAGCCAAAGGTATTTCTATCCTATGATATAAAACAATAATTTTTAATTAAAGAATATATTTAATCAAAAGGAATTATTTCTTTGATTACAAAGATTACAAAGATTAGAATGTTATATCCAGTTTTAAAGTTTGTAGAGAATTATTCCCGATTGCCAAAGTGGGGGCTATATAGATAGTTAGATCCAATTTTGGATGTAACTGTGTCACTCACTCCCGCCTTATCTGCACTAGACACGTTCTGTGATTTTCTCAACAAAAAAAAAAAGAAGCAAATTCAGCGTGCCCCGCGTATACTATACCATATCGATCGTATCAATATCATATTAATGTACCTGACAGTTTAATATTATTATATATCTCTCTACACCTGTCACTTGATCTTGCCTTAATTACCTGTTATTATATATAGACATAGATGTATTGTAGTACATCTCATCCATTCCATTCATCTCTCCTACCTAGCTACAGTGAATATCCTTTGATCATTTTTTTTCAATTTTGATTGCTTGGCAATTAAGGATGGGTCGTAGAATTGCAACTCCGTCGTCGTTACCTCATGCATTCGTCTTCATCGTCATGCTTTCCCTGCTTTTGCCTTGTCTACTTTCAGGTACCATGTGTATATAACTATATATATTACCCAGTTCCACCCCGTTACGATATGCTGAATTTCATAAATTGACATGAAATTGACCGTACGTATCCATAACTCATATCTCCTTTTTCTTCCCTTTCTTAAAAAAACAAAAATAAAAAATAAAATTGAAATTGTGCAGCAGCTGCAGAGCAAGAGAGGGCAGATCAGCAATTTTCCTGCAACCGCTGTATCTGCCTACGCATATTTCCAACGAGATGCACTTGCACTGACATTTTTACCTCATGCCCCCCAACGTGCGAAAACTGCAAGGAAGTAGATGAAGGCTACATGTGTTCTGATTGGTTCTCCGGTACTCCGGAATCCCTTTTTCCCTCTATTTGCAAAAATTATAATGCACTGTATCCGGGCCTCCTTGCCCAGCCCAAATAGTAGACAGGCCTCGCTCCCCAGTCCCCACATATGCATTTGTGTTCATAGGTATCCTCTGCTCTGCATTTTGTGTGCGCGCGGGTGCGTGCGTGCAGGAGTGTCGTGCCTATCTAATATCCGTTTTTATTATTCAATAAAAGTTGCATGCAACGGCGTTTCTGCTTTGCATGCAGTTGTTCTTTTTATTTGTTGCTTATATATAATTAATAAGTGTCGGGTGGAAATTCAGACGAAATCGAGTCTTGGATGGAGCGAATATGTACTCTTTATTATTTCTTTTTTTCTCTCTTTTTTTTTTTTATTTTGTGTGTGTGCGCGCGCGCACGGATGTCGTACCTATGTACTATCTGTTTCCATTAGTCAATAAAAGTTGCATGCAATTGCACATTTGCTCTTTTTATTTGTTGCTTAATTTTTAAGTTTTGGATGAAAAAATTCAGACGAAATCGATTGTGTCTTAAATGATAACATTTGCTTTAATCTTCAGCTCCGAACTATATAATTAATAACAAAACAACCAACAACTAATTTTCGATAAGCGTCGCTCGGTTGTTTTGCAAAAGATCGAAAGAAATACCTGGCAGTACTTTGCATAATGGTAGGTATGTTGCCTCTCTTCTTCGAGGTTGGACTTGTACTTGCTGCCCAGCGCCCACTCTATTGTCACCTCGCGCTCTTTCACCGCCATTGCAATAACAAGGCTATCAGCCTGACAGCCTATCACCATCTTTTAATTTGAAAATTTTATTTGGGCACCCCAAATATGATCGGAACAGTCTCTAAAAATTTTGAAGACCAAATTAGCTAGTTATGCATATTGAAATTAATTATATGCCTTAATTAATTACCTAAAAAACTTACCACAACAGCCAAACCACCATTGACAGCTGCCGTTCAAAAGAAAATACACAAAATATATATATATATATATATATATATATATATATATATATATATATATATATATATATATATATATATATATATCGCAAACAACTCTCTCCCTGTTCTTCTCAACTTTCTCACGTTTAAAGGGTATCAATTTTTTTTAAAGAGAATTCCTGATTTGAAGCTAATAATGGATGTATAATAAACAAGTTTTAATCGCGGATCTCTATCTGATTCCTCAGGCAGTAAATTTCCACGTCACTATGGGAAAAAAATAGAGATATAATTACTAAGACACTGGACAAAGCACTAAAATTCCTAAACCATTAAAATTATTCCAAATAAAATCATTGAAATAAAACTCTGAAACATGTTTTTATTTCGAGTTTTATTTTAATTTTGAAAGATCATTGTGAATGGTTAATGTGAACTGTGGAACTTCTTGGTTGTACAAGCAGAAAATTCCATCAGAACGTTCAAATACGCCAAAATTACGAAATGAAATGTTTTTTCGGGTAAAATGAAATTTATTTTTTCGAAAAAAGTAATACAATACGAAACCGATATAGAAAAAACAACATAAAAAATAGACCAAAGAAATCATTGAATTGAAATTCTTATTGGGCTGCATTAATGAAATTCAGGCCCACCAACTGAACCCGACCCAATATAGTAACTCATAACCTGCGGGTTATCGGATTCAGATCCAATTCGGCAATAGTTTGCCAGGAGGCAGTCTCAAATATGCAGAGGAACAACAATCTCTCGAAAAGAAAAAAAAAAAAAAAAATGAATTCGATCTGATAAGTAAGGCTCTGTTAATTGCCTTTGATTTGGTTCGGAGTAGGGAGATGAGGCAAGGATTCTTTTTCTTAAATCATGTAGGAATTCATGACGCTTGTACAAGTTTAATTACCTTCATTTATAACTAAATAAGCTCTCGGGTTTTATGAGTAATATTTGTTAAGAGAGATATGCTTAATCAATTTGAAGTTAATTGTGGCTGATTTGTTTAATAAGGGGAGAAAGCAGAGAAAGAAAAAAGGGAGGATAAACAGCAAGCCAAATGAAGGTGTCTTCCTCTTTCCAAGTTTTACTCATTAGCGTTTTTAGCTGATTATTTAGAATTCAGGGTGTTGCACGCAGTTAAAAAAACGAGAAACAAATGTCGTATCTAAATTGATTTTAATTTGAGGTTAACAGGGACTTAATTGATGAATTGAGCATACTTTCACATGGGAGGCTGTATGGAAGGTTCCACATGTGAGGACTTCATTGGGTTAATTTGTTTCCTCTGATTACACAATTAAGGGCTTTGCTGTATTAAAATTTGGGCAAAGGAACTTGAGTGAACATGTATTGATTTTGTACTGATTCAGCATTCTACATTTGGCATCTATTAGTCTTTTAGCTTTCAGATTTTTGTTCTCTAGTCTTTTAGGTTATGCTCTTTGCTATCATTTGAGGAAATTTTCTTGTGGCCCCCATATCCTGAAATATGAGAATGTCTCATCTACACCTTCCATTTAATTATCTGCAATATCATCCATCGACTGATATTGCATCCATGTTGCTCGCAGCTCTGATTTGGTAGAGAGAAGTGAGGAAAGAGCGCAAATTAGGCATCTTTTGAATAATGTAACTCAGTTACACAGATTGACAGATAATGTATGTTTTGTTGCATGTATGGCACATAATTTCCTTTAGTTTTCGGGGTATGCATGAAATTTTTCATATTCGAATATACAAAATCGTTCTGTGGTTTTCCAGGGGACGTATTTGAAATCCTCTTATTTTTGAAAAAATAAACTTTTATTACATTGGAGATAATCATTTGTTGTCCCTTCTCCTTTTTGTTGTTAGATTGATGGAAGTGAGATGAAAAGAAGGGTGGGAAATTTAAGGTGGGGAAGAAAATGAAAACCAAATTGTCTGCTCTGACAAAAGCTAAAGTTGCACAAGCTATGGAGGTTGATAAATGACATTACCGTTACGTCATAAGAGAACTTACGAATAGTTGTCTAATGTGGCTTGATTCTGAGTGTATCTTTTCAACCCATTTATATCCATATAATTGTGGTGCTTTTTCAGTACTTCAAAATGTTTTCTCTGCTTGACCTAGTGGATGTAGTCATCAACTCATGATTGATTTTCTAAATGTCAATTTGTTATTCCCTTATTAGGATCTCAGAAGTCTGGTAGAAACTATCTATTTTTTATAATATAAATATTACTGTCATCTCGTTAGTGAAATAAAAGCCAAATGCTTATGAATTAATTTGGAGCTATATTATTGCATTCCTTTTTGTCCCATTTCGTTCTAGACTCTACTGCCAGCTCTTTTCACTTTGATAATTTTAATTATATAAAAATTGCATATGTACGAAAGCATTTGCACTGGGCGGAGGCAAAGGGGAGCTTGGCCCCCCTAAGATTTTAAATTTGTATGAAAGTTTTGAATTATATGCTAAATAATTTTGTTAATATATAACATATTGCACCCCTAATAAAAGAGTTCAAATAAAATAATTATAGCTCAAATACAATCTATTTAAGTTTATTGCTCGTTCAAACTAGTTTAATTATAATTTTTCCTTTTAGATCAAATTTAGAAGATGAAAAATCACCAATAAAACATTGCCCAAATATGAAAAAACTTAACTTATTATTTTTTTAAGAAAATATTAGTTCTTTATTGCATTTGATACAATTTATGTTCAGAAAAAATACTACTGTAAATAATGAAATATTATTTTTTGTTGTCAATTTTTTTTTTTAATTTTCAAGCTTTAGTCTGTCTTAATCGAAATTCTGACCCCCAAGTTGAAATTCTGGCTCCGCCCATAAATTGCACAATAACAGTTAGAATCCGATGAAATGTTACCCAAATCAAGTCCTACAAAAACCTTTATACTCTATTCCCTGATCTAAGCTCAGTAAACGCATCAAATAACAGTTGTAGCTTCTATTTTAGCTGCAAGTTCTTTTCCGAAATAAATACATACAATGCATTTGATCATTATTAAAAAAAAAAAAGATAAATGTCAAGAGTTTTACTGCTGTCGTAAGACCTAGGCTAAATAATAGCACTTTTCATCATTGTTCTAAACTGCTAATCATTAGTTCGAATGCTTTTGGATATTAATTATATTTAAAAATTTTGCCTTCCGGGCAATGAACATGAGAGATGAGAGAAGCAGAGATCGGCGATTCACTCATTTTTGTTTTCCTTTCCAAGAGAAGTTACTCTTCTCGGTTTCCTGACGCTGGTGGTCAATGGCGGCTAAGAATTTTTGTCAGTTCTTTGTTTTCTCAGCCGACGATTAATTTTTATTTTGCCAGTTATGATAGATGTGCATTAAAGCGGTACAACGCACCCATCCAAGTATGGTAGTAAGGTCAAGGGCATCAGTGGGTGCTGTTGCTGTCGCTGTGTCACTCCATCTTATCTGCATTATGCCCGTTCTGCGTGTTTCTCGCAAAAAAAAATTAAAAAAAATAAAATAATAATAATAATGATAATAAATTAATTAAATATTGAATATGTATACTATATCAACTCAAAATCATATTATTTTATCTGGCACGTTACTATTATTTAATATATTGGATTTTTTTTCTCTACATCCGCTCCTTGACCTTACCCTTAACTGTTATTATGTATATATATATGTATGCAATATAATATATCTCATCCATTCCATTCATCACACGTCTATCCTACTTATTCATTTTGATTGCTCAGAAATTAGGATGGGTACAATTGCAAAATTGTCGTTATCAACATCTTTTGCATTCCTCGTGGTCACCATGCTTTCCCTAATTTTGCCTATGGCTTTGGCACGCTCTCACCTCCCTTCCCATTCTCATCCTCATGATCTACTTTCAGGTACCATATATTACCAGTACCGCCTCATGACGATCTACTTAATTAATTTCATGACTTGACAATATCTTCCCATTCTTAAAAAAAAATAAAACAATAAATAAAATTGCATTGTGCAGCAACAGCAAAGCAAGTGAGGGCGTGGCCATGCTGCGACAGCTGCGGTGCCTGCATCGAAACATTGCCTCCGCTCTGCCAGTGCCTTGATCTGCTCTCTTCATGCCCCCCAACGTGCCGACGCTGCGTCGAAGAAGACCAAGACCCAGCTCTCAGTGCTGACCCACCACGCAAGTACCGCTGCTTGGATTTCATCACCAACTTGTGTGAACAAACCTGTACCAGTACCTCCATACTCAACCAATAGACAGAAGCTCGCTTCACTCACACTTCCATATGTTCACTCCATTGTATTAATTTGCGCTCATATGCATTCTAATTAGTTTGTGTGTGCACGGATTTGTACGTATGTACTATATATTGGTTTCCATCAGTCAATAACAATTGCATGCAACGGCTCTTCTTTCTGTCTTGGGTAAAAATTCAGAAGAAATCGAGTCTTGGATGCAATTAATGACAAATAATTCAATCATAACATTTTCTAACTTTCTCTTCAGCTCCAAACTAATCCAACCAACAACTACTTATTGATTAAGCGCTGCTAGATCATTTTGCTGCAAAGCGTGACACTCTTATTATTGAACAAAACATGAACTGGCGCTAGATTTGGCCTTCTTTCAGGTTGTACTCCCCTCTCTGTTGCTGCCTTGTGCTCTTTCACCACCATTACAATAACAAGGTTATCATCATGTTTAAATCTGGTATACCGAGTCCTCCAAGTTCCAATTTCATACAGACAAGTTTCCAATTCAATAGTGAATATTTATTTTATTAAATATATATCTCTTGTTCCTTGTCATCATTATATATTACCTAAAGAGAGCCTATTAATTATGAAGTTCTATGTTTGTTTTTATTTTATCAAAGATGAAGAAGATTATAGTAAACTTTTTAAAATTAAATGGATAATGTGTACTTCTAACCTCTTATAAGTCAGTCTAATGCTATTACTATTGAAACCCCAATTGAAAGCTACAGGTTTTCTATCTTTGAAGAAACTTCCTAGAACTTAAGGGAAATTCTTTGTATTGTGAAAATTAAATTTTATGCTTTAAAAGGTTTCAAGTGCTGAAACTCTTCAGAATGCCAATTTAATACTCAATATGGCTTTTAGAAATAATATTGTATCATATGCGTTTGTTGAGCCATCATTTATATTTTAAAGCTATACAGACATGCATGCACTATCTGCTATCTAAACAAATAAGGAAACAAAAGGGTTCCTTGCCCTTTATATTAATTGATACAAAATAAGTACCATAGTTTTCTAGTAAACATTTATAACAATAAAAAAAGTCTGTTTTTAGTACGTACCATAGCTTTCATGCACCAAGCCGTCATTTGTGGAGGCCCGGGTTCATGCACCATGGTCATAATGCCAGCTCCTAGCTAGCTAGAAACCTTTGGACGATTTTCCATAAGGACCGTAACAATTATTGAATATTCTCAATTTGAAAGCTAACAATTATCTAAAACTAACCCTGTGCGTCCGGTCACGATTATTGAATATTCTCAAAATGTATGCTTTACCTTACTTTTGATTTTCTTTATTCAAAACCGAGAATTCATAAGCATCCAACTATTTATATATAAAAAACTGAACTCATGCGGAGTTTGAAATTTTAACTTATAATTTTGTTAAAAAGATTGTGTTTCGTGAATCAAATTTTTATTAAAAAAATAAAAAATAGTATAAAAACGTATTTTGAATTAAGAATATATAATCTATTTAAAATCAGAATTAGAAAACATATACTATCAAAATATTATTGTCATTAATAAAATAAAAGCAAAATGCTTATAAATGAAACATTACCCCTGTTATCCTATTTGTAGTCTATAGATTCTACTGCAGCTCTTTTCACTTGCATATTTGATAATTCTAATGGTTCAATTTTTTTTCACCCAAAGCCCTCGCTGTATGCGTTTCAGTAATTTAGAAGATTAATTGCACAGAAAATATTTGAATATGTAAGAACGCATTACGGTAGCAGTTAATTAAAATCTGATGAAATATATGTTCCCAAATCAAGTCCTACAAAACCGGATTCAGATCCTCTGGTCGGCGACCAGTTGGTCGGCAGAAGAACCGGATCGTCTGATTTAATCTCAACGGCTAAAAGGGAGCCCTGTGAATTCCACCACTCCCGAAAAAAAATATTGGCCCGAAAAAAATGAACCGTTGAGATTAAATCAGACAGCTCGGATCACGCGCCGACCAGGTGGTCCGTACGTTTCTGCCGACCAGAGGATCCAGATCCCTACAAAACCCCCTACTTTTACTGATCTATTCCCTGAACTACAGTTTGGTAAATGCAACAGATAACGTTGTAGCTTTTATCAGTTGACAGCCGCTGTCAATTTTTCTAAAAAAAACGTTGTAGCTTTTATTATATATTCATTCTTTTCTTCTTATTTATTTATTATTATTTTTTTTTTAATATTGTCCTTCCCTAAGGAAAATACTTCTTTCTTCATTTCTGTCATTAGATCAAAAAGGAGATATGATGTGTGGTCACAATTGCTGTAATTTGGTCTTTCAAAATCAATACATGATCATCCAGTGCATTTGACATGTACGTCTATGGTCTCTCAAATAAATTACATACAGTGCATTTGACATGTCTATAGTCTCTCAAATAAATTACAAACAGTGCATTTGCATTGAAAAAAAAAAAAAGATATAAGTCCAGAGTTAAGTATAGTTCTTTCAGAAAACCTAGGTTAAGTAACAGCACTTTTCGTATATCAGTGTTAAACTGCTAATCATTAGTTTGAGTTCTTTTCGGAAAGTAAATTTTAAAAAAAAAAAATGCCTAGCTGGTGATTTAACTAGAGTTTGAGAAGGAGCTGACAGCGGCGATTTTCTTATCTTAACTTTTGTTAGTTTTTGAGTCAGTAAAGTTGGTTTTGTTGGAATAGTTTTCCGTTAAACTCTAATTGATGTACAGAGAAGCTTTATATAGGCTGCAAGGTAACGGTAAAAAAATGTTAACGTTAGTACCACACTGTACCAACGGTAACTTGTTAAAAAAGAAAAAAGTAGAGTGACAATAAATAAAAATTGATGCTCCTTTTTCCTAATTAGCCAATGATGATAATCCTGAGGCTAATCGTCCCTTAATCTTCCTTTCTCAACACTCCCCCTCAAGTTTGGATTGTAGATATCAAACAATCCTAGCTTGTCCGAAATATTGTCAAAGAATTTAATGCTCAATCCTTTCGTAAAAATGTCCGTCAATTGGTCTTCGCTTTTAACAAACGGAGTTTCAATTTCCTTTGATTGCACCTTCTCTCTAATAAAATGGCAATCCACTTCTATGTGTTTGGTCCGTTCATGGAATACGGAATTTGCCGCAATGTGTCGGGCCGCTTGGTTGTCACAAAATATTTTCATTGGTGTTTTGTGTTCAATGTTCAAGTCGGTCAATAATTGCTTGATCCACACTAATTCACTTGCGGTAGAGGCCATGGCTCGATACTCCGCCTCAACGCTTGATCGTGCCACAACCTTTTGTTTCTTGCTTTTCCATGTGACTAAATTTCCGCATACAAATGTGCATAAGCCGGTGGTTGATCTTCTATCAAAGCTACCGGCCCAATCTGCATCGGAATAGCCACATATAACATTAGTTCCATTTTTTCTCATCCAAATTCCCTTTCCGGGAGAACCTTTTAGATACCTTAATATTCTATTAACGGCATCTAAATGCGGTGTTCTTGGTGCATGCATGAATTCACTAATTTGGCTTACGGCAAAGGAAAGGTCCGGTCTTGTAACGGTTAGGTAAATTAATTTACCCACGAGTTTTTGAAAATGGCTTATGTCTTTTAAAGGTTCACATTTTTCATTATCAAGTTTTTCATTTATTTCTATTGGTGTTTTGGCCGGCTTACATCCTAATTTACCGGTTTCTTTAAGCAAGTCAAGAACATATTTTCTTTGATTTATAAATAACCCTTTTGAAGAATGAGCTATTTCTATACCAAGAAAATATTTTAACTTGCCTAAATCTTTGATGTCAAAGGTTTGTTTCAAGTTTCGTTTAATATTTTCGATTTCCACAAGGTTGTTTCCGGTTATGATTATGTCATCAACATAAACTAAAACCGCGGTGGTACCGTTGGTATTATGCCTAACAAACAATGATGGATCGGCTCCACTAATTTTAAAATGACAAGATATTAAAAAACGAGATAGTTTACCATACCATGCCCTTGGAGATTGCTTTAATCCATAAATCGATTTTTTTAGCCTACAAACAAGGTTAGCAATACCTTCCTTTTTATGACCGGGTGGTATGGACATATATACCTCTTCTTCAAGTGTTCCTTGAAGAAAGGCATTTTTTACATCCATTTGGTGAAGAGTCCAATTATTATTTACCGCTATGGAAAAAATTATCTTAACGGTTTTCATTTTGGCCACGGGAGCAAACGTTTCATGGTAGTCAATACCTTGAGTTTGGGTATAACCTTTGGCGACTAATCTAGCCTTGTACCGTTCTGCGGTGCCATCACTATGGTATTTCACCTTATAAACCCATTTACAACCAACGGGTTTTTTTCTTTTTGGTAGTTCACACAACGTCCAAGTTTGGTTTTTTTCTAAGGCATGGAGTTCTTCCTCCATTGCCCTACACCAATTTGGGTCATTTTTTGCCGTTTCAAAATTGGTTGGTTCCTCAATTTTTGATAAGGCATTGATGAAAGCATAATGGTCATGAGAAATGTGATCATAGGAAATAAAGTTTTGAATAGGATATTGTACCGAATAGGTGATGAAATCTTTTAACCTTGAAGATGGTTGAACTTGTCGGCTTGACCTTCTCAATGTCACCTCTTCTTGATCATTTTGATTTTCATCGTCTTCAAGTTCTTCTTCCGATACTTCAACTTCCTCTTCATCTTGATTTCCTATGTCAATATTTTCTACAACAACTTGCTCTCTTTCTTGATTAGTGACACAAGGAAGAACAACTTCGCTTTGAAGAAAAGGATCTTTTTCAATGCTTTTGTAAAAGGAATCATTCTCAAAAAAGGTAACATCTCTAGAAATAAAAATCTTTTTTTGTCTTAGGGTCATAACATTTATAACCCTTTTTGAAAGAAGAATAACCAAGGAAAATGGTTTTAATAGAAGCGAAATCAAGCTTATCAATCTTGTTTTTGTGAACAAAAGCAACACAACCAAATACTTTCAAATGTTCAAGATTGATTTTTCTTCCAAAAAGAATTTCCAAAGGACTTTTTAAATTCAAGGTGGCACTTGGCAATCTATTTATCAAATAGGTTGCGGTGAGAATGGCTTCTGACCAAAAAAATTTAGGAACACTATTTTGAAAGAGAAGAGATCTAGTCATTTCAAGAAGATGACGATTTTTCCTTTCGGAAACCCCATTTTGTTGAGGAGTATAAACGCAAGAAGTTTGATGAATAAATCCTTTTTGTTTGGCAAAATTCGAGAAATTTTGGTTAATGTACTCGGTGCCGTTGTCAGTCCGAAGTGTCTTAACCCTTTTTTCAAATTGAGTTTCAACTAAATTCACGAAGGTTTGAAAATGAGAGAAAACCTCACTCTTGTTTTTCATCAAATAGGTCCAAGTGGTTTTTGAAAAATCGTCAATAAAAGTAACAAAGTACTTAAAACCATCATAAGAGTCTAACGGGGCGGGACCCCACACGTCGGAATGAACTAACTCAAACATTTCAATACTTTTGGAATTCGAGTTACAAAACGGAAGTTTTGAATGCTTAGAGAGTTTACAAACTTCACAACTCCTACTACAATCACTAGAAAAATTAAACAAGGACTTTAAAACTTTGTCGGAAGGGTGTCCCACACGCTTGTGCCAAAGAGAACATAAATCTTCATTTTTTTTCGAATGAAAAACACACTTGTTGCAATCCAAAAAATAGAGACCGTTTTCTAAACAACCTTCACCAATCTTCTCCTTGGTGAGAAGATCCTGAAAAATAACGGTTTTTTCTTTAAAAATAATTTCACAATTCAAATCTTTAGTAAGCTTGCTAATAGACAAAAGATTAACCGAACAATTTTCGACATAAAAAATATCTTGCAAGAACTTCTTGGATAAAACACTAATAATACCCCAACCATGAATTCTAATTTTCTCATTGTTGGCCACCGTAAAATATTGGTCACCATTGATGGTTCTATAATTGCTCAACAAAGATTTATTTCCGATCATATGGTCGGTCGCACCAGAGTCAAGAACCCATTTGGAATTATTTTTTGGTGTATTTTTCATGGTCAACCCGGTACTAAAGCATTTATTTTCATAATTCAAGAAATATGGATTAATTCTAGTCACAACATTGGTTTTATATCGGATTGGGCTGGTTTCATTTTGGGCCAAACCAGAGAAAGAAGAATTAAAAGAACCTTGGCCTGCTCGCTGGCCCAACAACGTAGAGATCAAGGCCTCCAGTCGATCGAGTCTGTCGGCTTCGCTGCGAGTTGACTCAGTCGAACCAGAGTTCGTGCCCTTCACCTCTCCGCTTGAGTCATTCTTCGCAGACACAAAACCCTTCTTCTTCTCCTCTTTCGCGTCTAGGGTTCGACCACCATTTCTCTTCTTCGCCTCAGCCTGATTCCGATCTCCTCGCTTGGGTTTGAGGTAAGGATAGAGGACCCAGCACCGATCCTGGTTGTGGCTGTCCTTCTGACAGTGAGGGCACCACCTATCGCTCTCCCCCTTAGACTTGCCCCTGTCGGCGGTGGCTTGACGAGCTGAGAAGGCTTGAGCTTCTGGCTTAGGGTTCGAATCGACACCCATAGCAACTCTTCTCGTCGCCTCTTGTCTGATTCGAGCAGATACCTCATCAAACAGCAGTCTTTCGGTGGAGAGAAGGATTTGGGCTCTCACTGCGTCGTAGCTGGAGTCAAGCCCAGCCAGGAAGGTGTAGACCATGTCTGTCTCAGCCCTCTCCTTGAGAACCTCCAGGTCAGTGGTTGGTGGCCTATACACCTTGAGTTCTTCGTATTTATTTCTGACATGCCCTATGTATTCTGGTATTTCTCGGTTTTCTTGTGAAATTTGGGCTATGTCTTTCTTCAGCTGGTAGATTTGAGCATGATTTTTGGTGTTGCTGTACTGTCTTTCGATTGCTTTCCACATTTCTGCTGCTGTTTCGTAGTAGCGGAAGCTTTCTGCCAGTTGTGGCTCGATTGAATTTGAGATGAGTGTCATTACTTGACTGTCTCCCATGTCCCAAATTTCTGCTGCCTCTGTCCTTTCTGTGGGTTTGACCTTGGTGTCGTTGGCAAACCCTAGCATCCCCTTTGCTCTGAGGGCGATCTTGGCTGCCTTGGCCCAGGGAAGATAATTCTTGCCATTTAATGGCATATTAGTTAATTTTTGTGAGGAGTTAAAATCGGCATATTGCCTTATGTTTGGAACTTGAGTTGTGGTAGAATCTTGGTTGATATTGGTGGAGCTCGGATTTGGTTGCTCATTCTCAGAATCTGACATGATGAATCAATTTGATTGATTTCTGATCTTTTTTTGTGTTTGCGGAAGCTTTGGTTGAATCAGATACGCTCTGATACCATGTTAGTTTTTGAGTCAGTAAAGTTGGTTTTGTTGGAATAGTTTTCCGTTAAACTCTAATTGATGTACAGAGAAATCTTATATAGGCTGCAAGGTAACGGTAAAAAAATATTAACGTTAGTACCACACTGTACCAACGGTAACTTGTTAAAAAAGGAAAAAGTAGAGTGACAATAAATAAAAATTGATGCTCCTTTTTCCTAATTAGCCAATGATGATAATCGTGAGGCTAATCGTCCCTTAATCTTCCTTTCTCAACAACTTTTTGACAAGTGAAGTTTGTCAATGGCGTCTTAGAATTTTGGTCAGTTATATCATATATGGTAAAGGTGTATGCACGTAATGCAGCGTGGACCCATCGCAAGATATATATGGTAGTAAGGTCAAAGTGTCAATCCGTGCTGTTGTTATCGCTGTGTCACTCCATCTTATCTGTGCACTATGCGAGTTCCTCACACACACACACAAAAAAAAAAAAAAAAGGACGTTCACCATTAAAAAAATATGTATAATCATGCATACTATACTATATCATATTAATTTACCTGGCACGTTACTAACTTTTCTTAATTTCTCTACACGTGCTCCTTGACCTTACCTTCACTGTCTATATATATGAATATTTCTCATTTATTGCATTCATCCCTCCTACTACCATAAGTCTATACTTAATTTTTCATTTTGATTGCTCGGCAATTAAGGATGGGTAGAATTTCAACGTCGTCGTCTTTTGCCTTTTTCTTCATTGTTATCATGCTTTCCCTATATTTGCCTTTTGCTTTGGCTCGCTCTAGCCTCCCTTCCGCTTCTAATCCTCATGATCTACTTTCAGGTACCATATATTACCGGTACCACCTCATGACGATCTACTAAATTTCATGAATTGGTCACATGCCTATATATCTCCTTATTCTTCCCCAATTTTAAACAAAATAAAATAATAAATAAAATTGAAATTGTGCAGTAGTAGCAGCAAAGCAAGTGGGATCATGGCCATGCTGCGACAAGTGCGGTTTCTGCACCAAATCATTTCCACCTCTCTGCAATTGCCTTGATTTGCACCCGTTATGCCCTCCAGAGTGCAAAAGTTGCGTTGAAGAAGACCAAAACCCAGCTCTCAGTGCTGACGCACCCCGCAAGTACCGCTGTGAGGATGTTATCGTCAACTTTTGCAAATATACTTGTACCAGTGCCTCCGTGCTAAACCAGTAGACAGACCTCGCTCCACAAACTTCCCTCAAATGTTCAGTACTTCAGTCCCATGTTTTTGCACTTATATGTATTCTCCTTGTTATAATTTTTGTGTGTGCATGCACTTGTGCACACATGGATGTCGTATGTATGTATGATCTGTTAGACAATAACAGTTGCATGCAAAGGCTCTTAATATCTGTTGCTTATTAATGTTGGGTGAAAACTGAAAATTCAGAGAAATCAAGACTTGAATGCAACGATGAATAATTGAGTGATAACATTGGCTCTCTTGCATTTTTCAGCTCCAAACTAACCCAACCAACAATTAATTTTCGACAAGTACAGGTAGGTCATTTTGCTGCAAAACATGATACTTTTATTGAATAAAACATGATTTGGCTCTAGATTTGGCCTTTCATGTTGTTGCGAAAGATAGAAACATTTTGCAGTTTAATTGCAATGTCGGTATGTAGCCTCTCATCTTTTCAGGTTGTACTGCCCTCTCCTTGCCACCTCAATCGCGCTCTTTCACCACCATTGCATTAACAGGGCAATCATCATCTTTAAATCTATTGGCAGATTTAGCCAATTTTCAAGTTTAAGCACATTTTGATTCAAAGTCCAGACACAATTTAAATTCAAGCTAAGTCAAGACACAATTCATAAAATCACTAATTATATTTTAATTTCCAGAAAACAATTCTAGACACTTGCATAGGCTTAGCTCTGTTTGGATCTGCCCGTTTACATCTGATGTACCTAGTCCTCCATGTTCCATTTTCATATCGACAAGCTTCCAATTAAATAGCTAATATTTCATTTTATTTCTATATATATTTCTTCCTTGTCATAATTATCTATTACTATGTGAGTCATTTTTTTTATGATTTTTCTTGGTGCGTCAAAAGTTGAAAGCATAAGGAGGTAATCAGATAAAACATAATTGATTAATGTGACTCTGCCTCAATTAATTTAGAGAGTAGGCTTGCTGTTTTGGTCCAATTTTGGAAAAATTGCCCCCATCTTATCCACTATTGAAAGAGACAATTTTTATATCTTCTAAAGAAACTCTCCAGTAATTCAGTGGGATTCTTTGTATTGTGAAAATTATATTTTGTTCTTTAAAAGGCTTCAAATGCTCATCTAGTATTCGATTGGGCTTCTAAAATAACATTGTATCATCTAACATTTGTTGAGCCATCATATATAAAGTTGGTCCTACATAAACTATCAGCTATCTTAATAACTAAGGAGACAAACAAAAGGGTTCCTTGCCACAGCCCTCTTTGCAACAAATATAATGTGAAGGAGCGTTATTTATATTATTTATTATTTATTGCTACAAAACAAGTACCATATAGTGTGAAGGCTCTTTTGTGAGGCAGCTGCTAGCTAACGATGATTCACACAATCACGCTAAATTCAGGAGATTGATTATCGACCTTTTTGTGAAGGCCCAGGCCCAAAACAAGCGTTGGCATGCACATCTGGGTTGTTTCAATGCCAATTTGAAAGCTCTCGTGGATTCAGCTTCTTATCTGTTTAAGAGAACGATGAATAAAAACCCAGTTTGGAAATGAGGATTGGATGCTCTTAACTTATGCCGTTATGCGTTCGGTAACAAACTAACAATTATTGAAGGTTTTCAATTTGTATGTTTTAATTTATTTTATTAAAAAATCTGTGTCTTGTGAACAATTAAAATGTCAATTATTATTTTAAAAAATAATAAATAAATATAAAGATGTATTGTGAAATACTAGTATATTATTTATTTGAGGATACCGTATTCATTACACATAAATTTCAGATTGAAAAAACAAAATATATGTTACAGAACTGAAAAAAAAAAATAAAAATTTAAGAAATTAAAGTCAAATAAAACTTTGAAGATACCGTTATCATTACATACACAATTTTCAGACAAAAAAAAGAAAATATATGTTACGGACTGAATAAACCCTGATTGATAAAAGTAAAAATTTAAGAAGTCGTTCGTCAGTTATCATAAATTAAAATTTTAGAGAGATCTCGGGCATTACCTTTCTTTACTATTCACGTTGATTGCCATTAAATTCAAAAATGTTTTCTGTTGTCAACAAATTATTAAAATATCTTCATAAAAATTAGATTCAAATTTTTTTTTTATGAACGCAGGATGTTAGAAAATATAAAGAAAATTATATATAAGAAACTGTTTTCATTTTTATCGCCCGATACAATTTTGCTTGCATAGGTCACAGCAAAGCTAAAATGTATTTTATGGGCAGTCTTTGAGGTAAGTCCACACCGAGCATGTCTAAAGCTTCCAAAAATTGCACTAAGAAAGCGGCAATAGTACAAAATACTACAACTACAAAGCATAGAACTCTCTCGAACCCTTCCAACACACCAAGACTGCACACAAGGAGAGTTGTTGTGAAAGAAAAATTAAAAACCAAAAATGGAAGAAGAACACAATAACATTACGTTTATACCACCTCCTTCGAAAGCGTCGGAAGAGGTCCCACAATCAGAGGCACAATCTGCTACGGAGGAGAGGATTAGTTCTGATGTCGTCACCAAAGAACCCCCTTCGGAGAATAGTTAGTTCTTTCCTCTTTTTCCTATTTTTTTTTCATTTTTTATTGTATTATTTTGTTGAGGATAGAGCATTCACTACAGTCCCTGCTAGTTAGTTTTATTACGGTGCAAAATAAGTAAATTACTGAAACAAATTTAGAGAAAATATGTGATTGTACATTTGTGCATATTATCTATGTTGATTGAAGTTCTTTTTAACAAAAACTTTTAGATTACATTCAATTTCTGAGGATTGTTCCTTTTACTTGGGGATCACATGTAATATTCTTTGATTTTAATACTCCTTTTGTTCCATGAATTGAAACTGAAAAGGAAATTGCTTGTGTTCGTCACACTTCTAAACTTCAATATTGATTTTGCCATGAGAGATTTGATAAGCTAATAATCTGTTACTAATTCACATCGTCTTTTAAAATTTCCCTAATTTTTATCATATTTGCCCTTCAATTTGTAGAAATAGAAGGTACCTACTCACCAGAGAAGATCTCAAGGCCCCCCGCTGAGAGAGGTAAAGCGGTTAAAATTAATAATTATTTTATATTATGCTTTCTCTGACTGTGTTTAAAAAGCTTAGAATTTTGCAGATATCAGTCTCACAAGGATAGAAACAGACAAAAAAATTTCTATAATCAAGGCATGGGAGGAAAGTGAGAAAACCAAGGCTGAAAACAAGTAAGAAATTTCTATAATCAATGTTTCTCTTCTTAAATTTTGCTGTCTTATGTGCGAGTTTCACATATAACATGTAATTTGTGTAAAATTGTGAACAATTTTAGATCAAGATTCATTTACTCATGTAGAATAAGAATTCCTACTAATTGGTAGTTGCGACCAAAAAGAGATTTTTTTTTATCATGTAGATGAAACAATTGTCATGATTTGAGCCAATTTTTTAGTCCTTTTTTTTTTGTAATTCCTGCATATCTCGATTTAAAAATTAAGGACTCACTTAATTAGATCAACTTAAGATGGAATTATTCAACATAAGATGAAATTGATAGATGACTAGTCGAACCTCACATTGCAGCAAACTTGATACTCACTCTACCTAACTATAAAGAAGAAATTCATAACTGGACTTTTTTTAATTTTGATAACTGTTTGATCTGATGTCGGGGACAAAATGAATTTGGCATTAATAACCTATCCTATTCATAAGATTTTAGATATTTGAAGTAGTTTTACTGACATGGGGGGAAAAAACAGAGCTCAAAAGAAGATTTCATCAATTCTCTCATGGGAGAACACTGAGACGGCAGCTATTGAAGCAAAGCTGAGGAGGGAGGAGGTACACCTAATTTACTCTCCTTCTATAATTTTTTACTGATATCCTGTTGATAGATTGACAAACTTCTTAAATAATTTGACAGGAAGAGTTAGAAAAGAAAAAGGCAGAGTACGCAGAGAAGCTGAAAAACAAAATGGCTAATATACATAAAGAGGCAGAGATGAAGAGAGCTGTCGTAGAGTCCACGCGTGGTAAAGCATTTGTCGAAGCAGAAGAGAAGGCAGCAAAGTATCAGGCCACAGGTACCATCCCAAATGAGAACAAATGGTGTTGTGGTACCAGCACTTGAGTATATATGAAATGTATAATGAGGTTTGAGTGAATTATCAATCATGTGGATAATGTGTTATGTTTAGATCACATGCACTTTTGGTTCTCTCTTCTTATATAATGACATAATATTAAGAAGCTCTTGTAAATATTGCTATTACCAATTTGCATTTGTTAGAGTTTAAATCATGAAATATCTGTTAGGACCAGAACTCTGGATTTTCATTTTCCCCTCTTTTGAATCGTAATGTTAAAGATGCGTATAATGCATAAGAGTTTGCAACATTTAGTCCCACACTTGTACTAACTGTCTATATACAATTTGGAATTTTTGCTGAGTTTCAATTAAATTATTTCAATGCAGTAAAAGATGTGTCTAACCACTAACATAGGTCAGATAGTGTCTGTATATGCTTACTTATTCTTGCGAGTAAATTACACAAACGATCCTTCAAGTACCATCCATTTAATTTATCGTTTCAGTCCTTAAGTTTAGAAAGTATCAATTTATATCAAATTAGTCCTAACCACTATCGTTAGTCAAAGTTTAGAAGATCCTAAGTTAGCATTTCGGCCATAAGCCCATAAAGGATATTTATGGTTACATGTAGTCGATTAAATTACTTTATGATGACATGAACATTGACAATGGTATTAATTTAATTGATAAATGATTTCGTAGATAATTATTTTAGTAGGTTTATAATTCGTATTGTTTGCGGAACCGATACTTGTTGAAATGCTAAAATACCAAGTTGTTACGGAGGAAAATATTACTTTCCATTGATGAAAAAGATGGGAACAATTTGGTTAGAATTGTAAGAGTTAAGGACGAAATTGATTCTTCTCAATTTTGAAGACCAAAAATGATAAATAAGTGATACTATAAGGACTTATTTGTTTAATTTACTCCTATAGTTTTTTTATAAATCCATTGCTGCAGTTGAAACTTGACACTTATTAATAGAAGTTGCACGGTTGTATACAATGTTCTATGGTCAAACAATCAATATATTCTATAACAAAACAATACAAAAGAAAAATATAGAGTAAGATTCCGAGAAAAACGAATACCAGTTGCACAATTACACTGACAAACATCATTCTTGTTTACAAGTAAAAAAGAAACCTTATATTTTTCTGCTATGTTCTATGAGATCAATTTTACTAAAATTCATATATGATAACTAGAAAGATATTAAGTAGGTGTTAATCCAGGCCAATCCTGACCTTCCACAAGCCAAACCTTCAACAGCAGATGCACAAACAGAAACAAGATGACTAGCAGGAGCATGATGATGCGCAACTTAGCCATCAAAACTGGATCAGCCAATCTCACTGTTCTCACAGAATTCTCCCTTCCTTCAAGTTGCTGGACTGCTGCCTCAAACATAGCATCCATGATTAACTTTGTATCATCAGTGATATCTCTTGATCCATTGATTTCGGAAAGTGCTTTTTTAATCAGAAAAGATGCTGATATAACCTCTTCATATGTCCCTTTATTCAGATTTTCAGGAAGTGACTTGGATCCAAGAGCGAGAGGTTTCTGTTGGTTGAGAAAAGAGGGGGCAAAAAACCACAAAATTGAGGTTACAGAACTGTAAAGGGGAAAACAAATAAACTTGAGTAGTTGCATGGTTACTCATGAACCAGATAGAGAATAAGCAGCTATAACATGCAAATACTAAGTTACTGATAAGATTAAAGAAGGGAGCTATGTAACCCAAAAAAAAATGATGATAACATTTGAGGGAATTTCCTGTTCCAGACTTGACAATTTGAAGTGTAAATATACAATTGGTTTTCTAAATTTTCTTTAGTACCGATCAACCAAACAGTAGCATAAAGAAACTACAGCATACAGTCAATCCTCAATGACTGTTATTCTGATTACCTCCTAAGCCTACTAATGCTAAGAATAGTATTTCTGAGACTTTTGACTCCATGCGTCATAAATTAAAAAGATAATTTTAAGAAACTTCACTTCATGTTGTGATGGTTAAGATTTCACACACCTGAGCTGAAAAGTCAGATGTTATGCTTGAACCAGCCGAGGATACAGCTGGATGCGGCAGATCTGACAAGGCATGCTCTGATCCAGCCAAGCACTCTAAATTGGAGACTACCTAATATTTCAAAAACAAAATAAAAAGGAGAAACGAAAGATGGTGAAATAATAAAATCAACCATATCTCTAAGGGTCCAGTATGATTAGATTAAGATCAAAAGAGTGCTATAGAGGTTAGATAGCAAAGGACGAGAAAAAAGAGAAGGAGAACAAAATTTATGAAGCAGCTACGTTCTGTGTGCACATGCTAATTGGAGACTAGCTAAAATTGCAGAATGAAGAAAGAAATGAAAAAAAAAAAAAAGGATGATTGAATAATAAAATTGATTCTCTCTCTGAGGATTGTACTGATTAGCTTAATATCAATAGCGATCTAAATAATGAAACAAAGGGAATGAGAAAAATAAAAAGATTTCTGCTCAATGCAGGAAGCACTGAAGTTCAGTTTTGCACGCAGATGTGTGTGTGTGTGAAAGAGAGAGAGAGACCTTTTGATCCACTGTGATGTCACTTAAACCGCTTAGATCAGAGCTCTTAGAAGGCACAGAAATAATTGAGCTCGATTCACCAGAGATTATCAGGGGATCAGGTAGATCTGACAAGATATGCTCTGATGCAGCTGAGAAATCAGTATCCAGTGATTTCGGTCTGATCTGAAAGTTACAACAAGGAGAAAATTCAGAGTAAGAAGTAAAAAAAATCAAGTGTTGACTATGAAATTACAAAAAGATCTGAATTAAGGTCAGCTACAGAGAAGAGACGAAAATTACAAATTCTCTAATTTCTGAGAGAGAGAGAGAGAGAGAGACCTGTGGATGCCTTGGAATGGCGCTTGAGCTCAGATCGGAGGTCTTAGAGTGAGAGGGAAGAGAAGCTACAGAGGGAGTCGCGTTTTCTCTCGATCTGGACTTGGGAAGAGGTTTGGGAGTTTGGAGAGACGGCTTCATCTCGATCTCAATTCTCAAATCACAATCAGGCGGGGTTTGGGGAATGGAGCAAGACGAAATGGGGTATTTATAGGTGAATCGGGATAGCGTTTAAATTTTGAATCGGTTCGGTCCCCATCTACGCGAAAATGTTGGGGTCCGGGGAAAAATTAGAATCCCGCCTAAAACAACGAGCCGAAAAAAAAATAAAGAAGAAAATGGGGGGGGTGTTGCGAGAATCGAACTCGCGACCTCTCGCACCCAAAGCGAGAATCATACCACTAGACCAAACACCCTTCTTGACGGCTTTTATATTATAACCCAACTAGGAATAAAGGGATAAATCTCTCTTCTTTATTTGTTCAACAAATTAAAGCGGCGCAACCGCATTAATATACGTGCTCGACATTCTTATTCTAAGTAGACTAATGCACAACACAAGCTAAGAGAATTGTATAATATATATTGGAGAAAGAGCAAATATCAAAAACATCTTCAGTTTTACAATATGAAAAATCAAAACTTAATCGCATTTAGGACTGTCGGGAAAAAAAATTAATAAAAAAAGGGCCTAGCTTATTTCCTTATTCGTATTCCAGGAATGTCCTTCAATCCCATCTTGAGAGCAGTTTTTCTAAACAAAGACGGTGGTTTCTCTAGGCCAATGGATTGAGAGAACTGGTTGGCGAGATCAGCAAGTGTGGTTTTGTTGCGACCAATATCTGCTATCGAGTTGTAGTACCCAAGCCATGCATGATATGCAGCTTCTTTAATGCTGTTGTCAACTTTTTTTATGGACTCTTCAACCTTTTGTAAAAGAAAATTGTATTAAAAGAAGCAAACCAATAACATACATCATCTGTAGATAATAATATTATTGTACCAGTTTTCAGGTACAAGCTCACTAAAGTATAAGCAAACTTTACAGGGTTTTATTTACACACCACAAGCAACGAACAGGGGCTTTTACATATTTATATACATGTACCCCTTCAAACCATAATTATTGCGTGGTACACATAAAACAACACTGCTTGTGCATGCCCCTGACTAAGATCGTGTGGCTCTAAATTATAAAGAATCACATATCCACCTTACCTATTTTCCTTATTACTTATCATATAAGTGATCTCATGACTATAAAAGCATTTACAACCATGCAAACAGATCAACGTTTAAAAAGATTAAAAAAAATAAATTTATATAAATACCTTTATTTATAGTTTAGATTGATTGTGTACTAAATTTGGTACAATTTATAGATCAGTAATTCTCTCATGTAAATTAAAAAACTAACAGTTCAGTTTTTGCAGCACTGCATTTGATGGTCAAAAGGGTTTTCAAATTGTGTCAAATTTATACACAACCTATCTAAACTATAAAGAAGATATCTATTATTTCACTTTTTAAAGTTTTGATAACAATTAGATTGATTGTCGCAGTTGTCAAATATAAGTAATTGTCAATTATCACTATCCATGAGCTACCACCTCTCTGCAGAAATGGGGACAAAGCAGGGGCAGTGTGGATGTCTTTTAGAAGGACAGTATACAAATCAAAGAATGTTTTAGAAATGAGCTACTTCCTGTCTCACAGTTTTACTCTATGAATGTCTTTTGGTTGTCCAAAAGACATGGAAGATCTCACATATCAGATAATGTCTTAAACTCTGACCTTGTGCTTCATATCTGAATCAAAATCAGGCACTTGAGCTTTCTCTAGTGGGAGATCTTTTATATTATCCAAGAAATACTCTTCAAAAGGGGCTAGTAACAAAATTCCCTTTCCACTTTTACTTAGGCGACCTGTCCTCCCAAGCCTATGTATATACTGCTCTCGATCTATAGGTATACCAACCTGGCAAAATTATTAAGAAAAAAATAAAATGTGTCATAACCTTGGCAACCTTCCGTACAAGAATGAGATTACCAGATTTCGACAAGTCTGATTCCTGCCAAACTATGTGTACCTGCCAAACTTTTAATTGGCATTCAATTTGACCACAAAATAAAAAAACACTCTTTAATTTTAATTTTGTTGTATATAACTTACTGATGCAACTGTGAAAGCAATAATGCTGCAAAATCTTAATACCACAAAACACAGACAAATGACTCCTGCTAAACTGAAACAAACAAATACTGGCACAAAAAGGTTCCATTTCAGAGATTATAGGCACTAGCATCCACCAGAGTGAATTGCAGTCACTTGTGCAGCATATAACCATAATATTTAGAAACATAATATAAGATTAGTATATTACACGATACAAATAAGAATGATAGAACAAGCGACATAAATTTGAAAAGAACTTTTACATTAATTACCTGAATTACAAGGGTAACATCAGGATAGTTAATCCCTCGAGCAGTGACGTCAGAAGTAACTAGAATGAGGCGGCTGGACTCCCTGAACTCATCAGATATGCGAGTCCGGTAAAGCTGGGGCTTCCTAGAGTGTATTTCTCTCACATTCATTTTTAGATCTCGAAGCATTACAAAAGTAAATTCTGTCACCATTGCTGTTGTGCAAAAGACAACAACCTACACAATATAATTTGCTGTCAGTAACTATATCATTTTACTGAAATGCTCATGTAGAAACAAGCACATCCTTTTACTGTGCATATACAATAAAATTAACACTTCTACCTCTTCTTATCCTTCAATAATATATATATATATCCAAAACTACACAAGACCTATCATATCTGCCCACATATATAACAAAGAGAGGGGTTATTTAAGTCTAGTTGGGTGCTTTTTTTTTTTAATGTTCTATGGAAGTAGATGAGGTGCTTGGAGCTACATACTAGTCAATTAATACATCAACAATTGGGAGAACTGAGGCACGTAGCTTCAGGGAAAAGAAATATATTAAATAAAATAAGAAAAGATTGTATACCTTATAATCTGGTTCTTCCATGATATGTTCTAACAAAAGCCGATATAGCATATGAAAATGCATCTCATGTGGTACAACAAGGCAGGTCTGGAGCACCTGCAAATTTTTAATAGGTAAAGTAATTATGGACCAGAAATGATAACTGCCATCGGCAGAACAAAAATATTTGTGTCTGTTACAAATGTTCAGTTTAATAACAAAATGTGTTCATTTAATTATCACAAGTGTTCAGTTAAATGCATCAATTTATGGTTTAATATAAAATTGCGCGTCAGTTTTGAGAGAGGCGCCCCAGGGGTATAGTCGGAAAAAATTTAATTTGAACCGGATCGGTTCATGACCCCTTCTAATTTTTTCATGTGTTTTGTGTCCGGTTCGTGACCCCTTCGCTCACCTATTAAAAAAACCGAAAAGTGGTACTGAACATTTATATCTAATAACCTGAATATTTGTATTACTACACTGAACATTTGTTCTTACTAAACTGAACATTTATACTTATCCAATAAACATTTTTGCTTATAGCATTAGTATTTTTTTATTGCAACTAACTGAACATTTGTACTCACCCAACTGAACATTTGTACTTTCTAAACTAAACATTTATACTTAATAAAATGAACATTTTTGCTTATAACACTTATATTTTTTATTGCAACTAACTGAACATTTATACTCAAAATAACGGAATATCTGTACTTATCTAATTGAACATTTAGGTATGAAATAAAATTGCGCTGGGTGAGAGACCATCGCACCTCAGCGATGGCGCGCGATGACAATTTGTGCCGATGGCACTAATCAATTTTCATTATGGACAAACATACTCTTCAAAACATGAAACCGATAAGAATGGTTTTGTTCATTGCTTGTAACATCCAAAAATTGTGCCCCTTGAATATAGCAAAACATTTCACATACTGAAGTATTACCCCCTCTTTAAGTAGTACATGGAAAGCACCACCATATACCCCTTCTATGTTAATTTATTCAAATGTAACAAATGAAATGCTGGCGTATTCCTCCAGTCCCCCTCATTAAATTACTTATGGCAGAGTCATGGAGATTTTTCCAAGAAAAGAAGGGGCATGCAGAATACTTATTTAAGTTGAGTATTTCTGATTACGGAGGGGCTATATCTGATAATTTTAAGTTTTGGCTGGAAGAAGTGAAATTGTCCAAGAAATTGCAGGAGATATAGCTAGACTGGTAGCAGTATTAAGAAACACAATTGTCACATAACTTTATCAACAAATAACCAAAAGCTAGATTTTCCATAGAAAAAGAACTTCAAGAAAATGAAAAAGAATTTTGAGAAGGCCTTTGAGAGAAACAACTATGCAAAAGATAATTCCTTATAAGGTAGACTTAGTGAGTCATCACGAGTGCATCCACAAATGCATGATCTATCTTCATATGACAAATAATAAGGTACCTGAGTGGGAGTTTCAACACCTCCCAAGCCAACTGTATCCACAAATACATGATCCCTCCTTAGTACCAGTTGAGACACGCGCCTTACCTGTTATTAATAAAAAAAAAAAAATGCATCCTGCTTAAAAAAGCTACACAGATATAATACAGAATATCATACCATAACCAATATAGTAGGAATCTAGCCAGATTGATACTTGATAACAATATGTGCATGTTGTTGAGTGTCCTGTGTTTTAATTGTAACCTGTCAGTCATGTTATCCATATGAGCTTGACCACTTCAAAAACCATTTTGCTCTTGTTGGCTTATTTTGTGTAAAAACACTCAGATTGCAAAGTTGAGAATATGTTGGAGTATATCAGGTTAAACTGAGGTTTTATCAGGGCTTCATTGAGAACTTTAAAAAAATTGAGCAGTCAATTACAGAACTCATGCTTGCTTTAATTGCATGAAGGATAATATATGACAATTGGGTAACATCAACACTTAATAATAGCACATAAAGGTAAAATGATTATCAACTTGGGTAAAGAACAAATTTGCGAAAGATCCAGTCTCCAGTCACTACAAGGACAAGCATGTCCAGCGAAATTGCAGTCTTTTCTACAAAAAAAAAAAACATTCTCCATACATAATTTCAATTTGCAGCCAAGGATAATACATTAGGGAAAAAGATGGCATAGAATACCTCCTTGGGAATTGTGGCCGAGAACAGCATAGATTGCCTCTGACGTGGTAGGCAATCAACAATTTTCTCCAGATCTTTTCTAAAACCCAAATCCAGTAAGTGATCAGCTTCATCCAGCACAAGCATCTTTAAACCCATCAATCGAACAGAGAACCCAGTTTTATTCTCTATATGGTCCAGTAGCCTGCCAGGTGTTGCCACTAAAATCTGAAGTTGGAAAATCATATGTTAAATGGCAAGATTCAGCAACTTGGTTAAGACTATTGATTTAAAAACCACTTCAATGCACCTGCATTGTTTTAAACATTTTAACATTGCAAACGAATCCCTTCTTAATTTTCTTCAGAAATATACATCAAAACAAACCAAACCTGACAAGGGCTTGATTCAAGCTGCTTCTGGTCAAGCTTGAATCTAGTGCCACCAACAAGCGACTGAACACCAATCCCTTCATGATATCTGTTAAAAGTACAAACTACAAACTAGTTGAGAAAACTGATAAAACAAAGCTTTTGAATTGTAGAGCGATTACTTGGTTAGTCAACAAGTTTAGCAGGCAAAAAATGAGTTGTAATCTCCAAACAACACAACAGTAAAACATTTTATTGCAAATAAACACAACATTGTAATATGAACAGATATCACATAAATTTATCATCTTTAGACCAGACACCCTACTTAAGATATTTGCAACAACGAGCCCTATGAATTAGCATCCTGGGAGAGATAATATTTAGTTAAAATAACACAATTAACCATTTAACCCTACTTCAAATAAGCTTTTTAAACGGTGTGATCTTATGGTAGCATTCCAGTAGTGATGACAAGGAATCCATTTGGTTTAGAAGCACTCGTCTTAATATGCATATGTTGCAAACATGTAGTTTAACCATGTAAAATCCTTATCTGCAGATGAAGCTGTTTGGACAAAAATAACAAGAATAACAGTACCTAGAAAGCACTTTTGCCTCAGCTGTCAGTTGAATAGCCAGCTCTCTTGTGGGACACAGAACAAGAGCAGTTATAGGAGGTACACGGAGATTCGTGCTGCTTTCTTTTGCCTTCAGTACTGCTTCAATTGCTGGGATCTGTTTATCTTTAATACCAAATTTATTAAGAAATCACATTTGTGAAATTCCACAACATTTCAGTCAGGTCCTATATAATGCTATGAGCACATTGGGGTTGTAACATGCTAAAAGAACTTAATAGAACTTTCAGTGCTCCAATATCTTTCTTGGCTAGTTGAACAGCTGAGGCAAATTTAAAGTCAAATTTACCAAAAAGTGAGATTAACTGATGCCAAATTAGACCACATAAAGACTGAGGCTAAGAACCTATTCCGTTAATTTGGTAACATCTGTAGTAATGCCAATGAGTTACACCCACACTGGTATTTATTTACTAAGCATGATACGATATACCAATATCAACCTTGCAAATTGTTTCTTTAGTTAAGAAAAGTAATGTACCAGAAATGCAATTGTCTTGCCAGTCCCTGCTCTAGCTTTTACTAAGACATCTTGACCTGCATGGTAACTGCAAAATTAATTTACTAGAAACAAAAGAAAAGTGGAACGAAAATTGGCAAACAAAAAAATAAGGACTTAGTCTAGAAATATCTTTGATTACAAACAGGCATGTGAAGATACAGTATATATAATGATCATATGTCGGCCTAGAGTAAATCTACATGCACATATATTAAACAAACAAAACTTATATACCTTCTAAACCAACAGAAAGAGAAGCTTCTTGCACAACAGTTGCATGCACATATCCCGAATCAGAAAGTGCCTTTACTGTTAGTGGAGAGATCCCAAATTCATCAAATCTGAAATTGAAGAAATGTCATGCAAAATTCCAATGCAAAATGTTGTAGAAAAAGCTGTGCACAACAAAGAAAATTCTGTGGGTATTCTAATAATATAGGGGTCAAAAATTAGTAAGCTATGACATTTTATTATTTCTAGGAAAGCATGCAAGTTAAACTTCAAATTAATTGCCTTTGTTAGAAAATGCATGTACCGAACTGTTACCTGTATTGAACAATGACAGTCTGACAGTAATGCATTAACAAATTTGCCACAAATAAATGTCAATTTCTCAACATATATGAATAATGACTTCAAAAAATTAAACCCAGTGTACCGTCCTCATAAACCATTGCACTAATCCACCTATCACATAAGTAAGGGCTTATTTACTTTTATAAACATGTTTTTGCCACTAGCATGTTTCTAACTGATTGAAGAATATTCAAATTGTTCTCTTAAAAATAAAAGGAACCTTTTCTTGGTAAAGTCGGACTCCCCCTTCGGCTCCATCCATCTTTCCTCCATCCTTGCCATCTCCTTTCTACTTCTAAACTCATCGCGAATTTGTTGTATCTCACTTGACCAACTCCTCCTTTCCTCACCCAGCCTCTGTGGCCTCTTTTCCCTCTTCACATTATACTCTCTCAGAGCTGCACTACTGAACATTGGATTCCTCTGCAATCCCCTCACTGATTCTGATTCAGATTCCGAATCTATACCTGATTCCTCTTCGCTCGACAAATTACCCCTCCATTTTCTTCCAGCAGAGTATCCCCTTTTCTGGACAAATGAACCAACACTTAATTGAGGAATCCTTGCTGGATTCTTCAAAACCTTCTCAGGCGGATCTTTAACAGGTCCATCATCTTCGTTCCAGAGATCCTCTGCGCCAGGCTGGGTGAATTGATCCGCAACTCTGAATCCGGATCCGGATTCCGGCTGGATCGGATCTGATCGTATCCCAGTGCGAAGACGAGAGAGGTAGAGCTGTTTCTCGGAGCGGAGGAGGCGGTGTGCCTTCTGGCGCGCCAACTTCTCTTGCATGCGCTTGTGCTGCCACTTGGTGAGGCCCCCAGGGAAGGTGCGAGGCCCACTTCCCATCGAACGGGTTCGGATCAGTATTTGTGGGAGTTGAAGGAGAGGAGGGAGGAGGTGGTGGGACCTGAGGCGAGAACGGAGGAATAAAGCGGAGGCCATGGTTGTTCCAGTTTTGTTCAGATTAACAATTCTTTTTGTTTTCCGGAGTGGGGGAGTGAGGGTTTAGGGTTTACTGCTGGAGGTGTCCAGTTTTCTGCGCCCCAGCCTCTGACGAATAGAACAACGGGCTGACTGGCGCGGCGTAAGGGCTAGGTCTTTTTTTTTTTTTTTTTTTTTTTTTGAGGATCAGGTCTGTTAAAAAACCGTCAATCCGTTGAAACCGTTCTAACTCGGTCGATCCAAATCCTTTTTTACCGGTTAATATGATGTCGACTGTCGAGTCGGAAACGGGTTTTAATTTTGTCCAATCCGGAATTGGGTTATGGATTTGTACAATAACTGTGTACATTCGAATCAACCGTTTATAACTTTTTATTCCTCTCCGCCTCACGTTTACTCATGTCTCCAGATAAAAATTTCTTATATTTTATAAATTTTTATTTGCCCTGATATGTTTTCTAGTTGATTTAAATATTTTTTTTCATAAAGTCATGCCACAAGGTCCCAATAAATGATTATCAAGTATATCTCTTATCTCTATTTTTATAAAAGCACACCTAAAAAAAAAAAAGTAAACATTTCAAATAAAAAAATAAACATATTAGATTAAAAGGTGTAAACAACCTCTAAAATCAAATATGAATTATTAATATTGTTAATATGATATGATGGACGGGTCAGATTAAATATTAGATAAAAGGTTAAATGAAAGCGTCGAGTCGTTAGACGAAAACTCAGCGAAAGCAAAAGCTCCAGAGGATACGGATCTCGCTTCGTCACGTGAGAGGAGGGAGTGCTGATTATTTGATTGTTCAAGTCTATGATTGTAGGAAGTAATTCTCTATAATTAATACCAAGCACAAAAGTAATTGAGAAAAGAAAAATGGAAGTAATGACACACGCTTGGCCGGCCCTAATAACACTCACGCTATCCCTCACAGAGCTCAATAAACCTTTGATTCCAACGACACGCTTCACTGCAAAAGCTTCTGTTGTAATCATACCACTTGCCGATATTGCATCCGAAGTTTTCGCAAAATTGCCCGCTATCTCGCCAACCGTTCCAGATCACCTGTGCGCACACATAAACAACCCTCGCCTGGCACCATTGAATCTCATCATCATCGAATTTAATGTCTTTGATGTCTCTAAATGCATCGGAAGGAAGCATGTTTGCTACCTGAGGAAGGTTTTGGAGTTGTTGCTTTATCTTGTTCATTAAGTAGAGTGCTTCTTTGTGGCCATTGGATGCCGCCTTGTGTAGGAGCTCTACTCCTTTAGAGATATATCTGTCGCCAAAAATATTTATCTGCACCCATGCACGCCCAATAAATTAATAATTATAAAAATAAAAATGTAACATGCATGAGATAAGTATCTTACAAAGTCAGATGTGCGCGACTAGAACTTACTAGTGCAACAATGAAGCACGCCTCTAGATTTCCTTCATTTGCACAAGCTTTGAAAATAGTGATGCGCGGATCACTTGCATCCCAATTTAGTTGTGGAAACTCCCTCTGCAACACTATCCGTCGTTTGATCAACCTATCCTTTGCTGCTTCAAAAAACATTTTGCACCTATGAAACACAATAAATAGCAGAAAATATATAGAATGAAACTTACTATATATTTAAAATTTACATGTATACATCAGCAGAATTGCAATGGGAATTGTTTGTACATTATGGTATTATTCATCTGTATTTTTACAAATTGATAAATCTAATCTACATATGAAATCTCATAACAAACCATGTATTATATATTTTATTAATTTTTTATTTTTTTTTCGAAATTTCTATAATTTGACTTTTCTTTTTCTTAGTTTGTATATAAACTTACAAGTTTAAGAGTTTTAAAAAATAGCATACAAGTTTTAGAAAAATATAAAACTTGGTTTGGTATTAAATTTAAATATATATATTGGATTAATTAAATTATATTTATTCATTTAAAATCACTTTGAACAAGATACATTCACAAAATTATATTCTATGCATCATGATATATAATAAACTATTTTTGCTACAAAATATATATATATATATATATACACTAGAGATATCATTTGCTCATGTATATACACGCGTCTATAGAGGGAGAGAGATTATATACGAGTTTTTGAAGCTCCTCAGGTCAGTTAAAGGAAGAGGAAAACTTGAAACGAGCTGCGCTGCGATCTCGACAATCATATCGTTTGGAAGGGTGTCGATTGTTGTTGTTGCTGCCATTTGTAATAGGCAATTATGCATGCATGTCCTTCATAAAGAGCAACATTCGTGATCAAATATATAAGTGAGCAAGAACTACAGTAAAAACTTTAGTACTGCCAAAGTTTAAATTCAGGATTTTATATTGTTTTCTGTTATATATTTATATATTATAAGTCTCTTCTTCTTTTGACAGGCTAAAGAATTTTTTTTTATAGTTTAATTAAAGATAGATTCTGAACATAAACGATCAGATCTGGTCACTGAGGGCGTATTTTTGCCCCAATTAGCAAAAAAAAAAACAGAGAGAGATGGTACGTACGGACAAGTTACCAAAAGATTACATTGTATGCTATATGCAGGCATTTTAATGAAATTTTCCTAATTTCTTATTATCACACAAGAGCATTGCAATTAAGTATTGTTCAATTATTGCTCAATTTACGGAGATATAAAAAATTGGATATTTGGACTTTCGGGTATATTAAAATGATTTCTCATTGCTGCACTAGCAGTTATAGTAAAGGGATTAAATGTTTTTAAAATAACTTGCTCATGTGGACAGTTATATTAAAAGGGAATTTTCTGTCACTATATATAACCCACGTGTATTATCATTTTCAACATATGTGTTCAATTGTAAAAAACTAAAAAATAAAATAGGAAATAAAACACAACCTAATAAGAGAAGATAAATCAGTGTGTGTGTGATGCTTTTTTTTTTAATCCACAAAAATATAATACCAAAAATAAGTGTTAAAGATGATTTATATATTTTCTGGTTGTACCCCTCTTATATCTTATTCTCTATTTTCTACAACCAAACACTTTCCAATATGAATTTAATCCTACGGAAACAAATTAAAGCAAACCAAAATCTTATTTTCGAAAAAAAAAAAGCAAACCAAAATCATATAAAATTATTCGAAGTTTAGAACACCTATAAAGAAGTCGTCATTGAGGGAATGACGTCTTCTATAAAACTATATATGCATCACAAGCTTCTTCAAATATCAAATATCAAATAGAGAGATAAAATACCTTGAGCTCGCCAGAAAAAATTACAAACTTCTTCGAAAATTACCGGCGGCGAGGCAAAAAGGCTGTATATAACTGGAGGGAAATAGAAATTTATAGAATTAGTTTCTTGTAGGAAAAAATTGATGGAAAGATAATATATATAGTAAAAAATAAGTCGGCTAGCCAATAAATGATACTGTGTGCGCTCCGGAAAACTTGGGTGCAGGTCCCACTGTCATTGAGAGGTCTCGTACATTGACCCTCAAAAAGAACTGGATTTTTTATTTTATTTGTAACAGATCTATTAAGCGCCTTTTATTATTTGGACTTGGAACTTGGGGATGGGACACGCAAATTTTCTTTGGGAGCATTCCGCTGAAAATTTTTGGACAAATATGTCCCCTATAAATAAAGCAAGAATTAACCATAGGCTTTGTTCTTTCCTTCCCGTTATTATTTTTCCTAAATTGAATTATCATTTACACAATAATAAAAGAATTTCTTACCTGCCATTTGTAGAGCTAAATCTTACCAAGAATTTTTAAATTCATTTTCTCTCTTAATAAATTAATAATTTATTCTGATCCTTATTTGTTATAAACATACATGTCTAAAAAAGTGTATCACCTCTAGATCTAGTGTAAAAACCCGTAAAATATGAATTATAAGTTAATTTGGTTAATAAAAATCTTCAAGCAAACAAATAAATCAAAATGATGAAAAACCAAAATCTAATCATAATTCCCATCTATTAAGCAAGAAACGATTTTATTTCGAATCCGATATGATGTTAATTTTGGCCATTTATAAAATTTTCTAGAAATTAGTTGATTAAGCAATTATATCATGCTTTAAAGATTTCAAAAATCTATTTCATAAAATTGTTATGAGTTGAATTTGTGTCAAAACCTTAGTTTTACTGCTGTTTAAATCAATTTCTAAAAAATCCCTTTGATTTGAACCATTAGATCGAGTATTAAGATGAATGAATTTTCTCAGCCGTCTGATTGATCTCTCCATATCTCTTTATACTCCTCTCTCTCTCATTTACTCCGAAACGGGTCACCTCCCTACCCGTCTTCCTTTCTCCTCTCTTCGTCGCCAGCTCAACAATCCCCCTCGAACTCTCTCTCTCTTACTTGACAATGGCAGAAGCCCCGACCCCACCTCCTACTGCCTCTCTCTTCCCAAACCACTTGACTCTCTCCAGAAATCCGCAACCCTGTTTCCTCCCCTTCGGTTTTCCCAAAGTCGTCCCCACCTCGAGTCAGACCTCGACCCCGCCACCGCTCCTCAACCCACTCGCTTCCCGCCACCTCAGCAGTGCGATTCCCCTCCTCTCCATTTCCCCCGCTTATAAAAGTCACCCCTCTCCTTTCTCTTTGCTCCGACCCATTTCAAACCAGATAAGGACAGATAAAGAGAAAGGAAAAGAGTGAGAGAGAGGTGGAGGCTTAGGCATCGGAGTGGAGATGGTGGCGATCGACGAGGCGAGGTGGTAGTGGCGCTGACGATGAGGCGAGGTGCTGGTGGCGCTGACGGTGAGGCAATGTGCATGGTGTATTGGCTGAGCTGACCCCTTTCCTCTTCCCTTCTCTTCTTGCTTGCTTCTTCTTCTCTGTTGGTAAAGGTTTTCGAGAACCCTATTCCCTTTTTCCCTTTTTATCTGTGTGCTTGCATGTGTGTCAATTGAAAGCTATGAAATTGCATAGCTAAGCTCTTTTGATAAATGTGTGCGGTTGTTCTTTGAGAATAGAAATTGAGAAGTGCTTGCAGATTGGTCTGTTGTTTACTGCTAAGGCTTATAATTGTGTGTTATGTGGTCTCCATGTATGCTTGATCTCTGAACTGAAAAGAAAAAAAAACCTGATTTGTGCATATACTTGATTTCTTATTCTCTGTTAGGACTTGTAAGTTGTGAGTTTGATAGCTTGTATACTTGATTGTTGGCCTAGACATCTGTTGGGATTGATCATAGAGGTTCATGCTTAATCTGTCTTGTGCTAAGTGCCTCAAAGAGTTGTGGTTCTTGCCATTAATCTGGTTTGTAGCGTTTGGTAGTTAATATTAGTTGTTATCATTCCTTCTTTGATCTATTTATTGTTATCAGGCTCATACTGAATACACTTGAAAATGCTTTAAATGATCTGTCTCGTACTATTGTTCACTGTATTGATTCAATTAGCTTTGAGAATGATTAGTCAAGCTCTATATTTGATTGTTTAGGCTTAAGACTTGTGTGTGATACCTTTATGTTGCCTGGGATGCGTTGTTTGAGCTTCTGGTACAGGTATAAGGCTGGTTCAGGCCCTGTACCAGTCTGGTACACATTTAAATCTGTCCCAGAGACCTTCTTGTAATGATATCTGAGTTTTAGGACTGTTCTATAAGTAAAAACTTACTGTAGGGACCTTTGTGTAAATATTTTTGAACTGAAATAGGACTGGTCTATAATAAATTATGTTATTAAGGACTGTTAGGTAATTTTCTATGAAAATAAAATTGATTTAGGGTCTCTTGTGCAAAATCGTAGGTGATGGGTCCTTTTTCTATTTGTGGCCTGCGTGAATTTTTCTCCTCTGGGCTTGTCCGACCTTGTTGTCCTGTTGGGCTTGGTTATTTTTATTGTTCGTGGCCCATTCCTTTTTGCTGGCTTGGAAATTTGGAAACCGAAATTATATTGAGTTGGATTTTGATAAAATTAAAACTAGAACTATTTGATGGCATGAAATGTATAGTTGTTATTTTGAGATAAATAATTTTTGGCCGAGATATAAATCGAGATGGATTTGGAAATATATAATTGTTGGCTTTTAAAATGAGAAATGATTAGATTGTCCGTAAAATAATTTCAAAACAGATACTATGATATAAACGGACACAATATGATCCCAAAACAATTTCAAACAAACTATGTTTTCTTATATTGATTTGCATTTAAGTCTTTTAATTAAAACAACACTTAATTTTATATTGAATATTGAAAATATTTCATACTTGAGCAAAACACTATTAAAATTATAACTAGAGCTTATCAAATGATTTCCTAAATCAAACAAAGTATGATACGTCTCTTAATCGTCGTAGTTTGGACTTATAGGAATCGTCAAAAACGACTCTCTACACATTGATTTTAAAATAGAACTTAACAAAATATTTCTAAAAATATTTATACAACTTTTCTTCACAACTAGTTTCAAATGGAACTTCGTCAAATTATTTTCAGAAACTAATTGAATATAATAACATATTTTAACACTGAGTCCCCTTTCAAGATAAATTAGAAGTTAAGTCTAGTTTAAAAAACATAGTAGCCAGAACCTGAATCCAAACTAAGGGATGATGGGTTTAATCGTAAGATTAGCTTTTAACGCGTAACTTTGTTCTTCAGGTGATCAGATCGACTACCAGGGAGACGACTACCACCCCAAGTACGAGGGCGGTGACGCAGAGCAGGACTTCACCGATCCTCCAGCTGAGTAGTCGCTTTCGATCCCTACTTTCCAGGTGTGGATGCCTTAGGTTTTGTTTAATCTTTAGAATAAGAATTAGATCATTAATTGAATGTGTGCATATCATGTCATTAATTAAATATTAGTTTTGCATGTATAGGATATGCATCCATGTTAATAATGTGACTAATAAACTTAAAAGTGTCCTTAATCAACACTTGCATCTGGTATGGTACAGGATAGTGAGACCGAGTGAGATAAGAGTGTTTTGCTTGGGGTTTCCATTATCGGGAGATTGCACCCAAGCTGAATGTCGGTGGTCTCCTTATGATAGCGATCACGAGCAACATGTTTCTGATGATCACTCAGCAGACCAACCGTTAGGCGGTACTGCGGTCACTTGGTAGTTTATTATTATTATTGTTAGGTTGTTGATATATATATATTCCGCTTGTTTCGACTGGACTCTATGGGGTTGTTTGCCACTTATCTATTAGACTACCTCTCGATCTCCCACGTTTCAGTACACTGGTACCGAGTCTGCTGACCTACTCCTCGACGGGGGCTGTAGGCTTGGAGCTATGAATATTTATCGGGCTATGATTCTTTATAAAGAATGTAGGTAGATCTACCTTAGGCAAGGTCCATGTCATATTGGGATATGTGAGGATTGACTCTGGATTTGTTACGATTATGATTGACTACTGAGTGTGGATGCTTGATTCTCATATGATTATAATATTATCTCGTATACTATTCCACAAAACCAGATCTTTTCTATTTTACTTGGGCATGTCATAATAGGTATAATTGCATCATTAACACTTTGATATACACTTAGGAACTACATTAAATTATAGGATCTTAAAAGTGTTTTAAGTATGGTTTAGTTCTGACTAGAAATTAACCAGGACCTAGTTGGCTCACTCTATCACCACACTGAGTATTAATGTACTCAGCCCACAATACTTTGATTTGTGGAGACAGGTTCAGGTTAGGCGGATATAGCGGAGAAAGATTTAGCAGAAGACCAAGCCGAGCTGGAGTAGTTATCTTATTTATTATTGTTAGGATTTTGTTTGTCTTTGGCTGTAAGTTTTGATATGTAAATATTTACCGGCCCTTCTTATGTACGAACAAACTAATCCTTTATTATGTAATAAATATTTGTGATGTTTATCTGTGACACTGTTCTATAGCCTTACGTGTGCACTCCAATACGTGTACACGTGGCGGGGCTGTCCTCCCCAGATTACGGCTTGGTTTGGGGTGTGACATCTAGCGCGCATTCATTTTTGTACTATTTGATCGATTTGATTTGTGGCTAGATATTAATCATTATACGAAAGATATTATCTTTTGATTTTACATATAGAATGAAAAGAGTATTGGTTAGAATAATAATTGTTTTCCTATTTCATAAAAGAGAGCACGCATGGAAAACTTTTATCACTTATAATTTGTCAAATATTTTTTTTATAAAGAAATATATATTTTTAATATGCAAATGAAACTTATTTAGAACTTCTATTGAGCATTTAATACCATTCTTGATACATTCGACGTCATTTTGATAAAAAATAATATATATTTTAGTTCTTTATTTGGTCTAGTATAAAATTCAGATCGAATTTACTCATAATATTGCATTATATGTGAAAAAAAATATTCATATAGTGCACAAATCAAGCTTATTTAGAGCATCAATTCTGTATTTTTAGCTATTCACGATTCATTAGACATTATTTCATTGCAACAATCTATATTTAAGCTCTTTTATATGGTATATAATGTAATTTAGAACGTACATATTCAAAATAAAGAGTTATGCATAAAGATATGTAGATATAATGCACAAATGAAGCCTAATTGTTGCTTCAGTTGATCATTTTATGTGATTCTTGGTTGATCCAATGTAATTTGATCACAATAATCTATAATTAAGAACTTTATATGCTCTAGAACATAATTCATATCTAACTTATAATAAATTTTGCGTTGTACTTTAATTAATACTAGAGGGTCTCATTGAGCTTCGCTCAATGCATGAATTTTTATTGTATTAATTCTTAGATTGTTTTTATAATTAAGTTATATATAAAATAAAAATAATTAAATTTAGTATGGTAGGGCCATATTTACCGGAGGAGTAGAAGAGAAAAGGTGAAAATAGACTCCGAGCAACACAAAAAAGAGATGGAGATAGGATGACAATGAAAATAAGAAGGGATCAAAAAAATTAGAAACAAAATAATGCGCTACCAAATTATTATTTGTTGATGAATCAGGTTAGTTTATGAGCAATAATACCCGGCACACAAATAGTTATAGAATATCACATTACAGAAATTGGAAAAAATGCAATTTCACAATGCTTGAAGTGTCAAACTACATTTAACTAAACGATCCCGACACCCACACATCTTTATTTATATTTTTTATTTTTGATGCATAAAATATGTCAATGAAGTTTATTTGGAGCTCCACTTGAGACATATAAAGTGATTCTTGATTCATTCGACGTAAATTGATTATAATAATCTCTATTTAAGACTTTATGTGGTCTAGAATATAATTCAGAACTTGCATGAAATATTTTGTTACACAAAAAGAAATGTGTATACAATGCGCAGATGAAGCCAATTTTTTAGAGCTTCAATTCAGTATTTAAAACAGTTCGTGATAAATTAGACATCATTTGATCACCATAATCCATATTTCCAGTTCTTTATATAGTTTAGAATATAATTCAGATCTTACTTATTCACAGAGAAATGTTCAACTAATGTGCAAATAAAGCTTATTTAAAATATCAGTTGAGTATTTTATGCTACACTTGATTCGTTCGACGTCAATTTATCACAATAATCTATATTTAAGCTCTTTGTATGGTCTACAATTTAATTCAGATCTTTATTGTAAAAAATATTGTGTTATACATAGAGAATAAAAAATAATATGCAAACAAAGCTTATATTAAGCTTAAGTTGAGCATTTTATGGATTCTTGATTCACTCGACGTCAATTGATGATAATAATCTATATTTAAGAAGTTTATATGGTCTGGAATATAATTCACATCTAATTTATTCAAAATTGCTTTATACAAGAAGAAATATTCAAGAAATTCGAACATTAAACTTATTTAGAACATCAATTGAGTATTTTAAGCTATCCAAGATTCATTACACGACATTTAATGATAATTATTTGTATTAATGCTCTTTATACGGTGTAGAATTTAATTTTTATCATAATTATTCAATATATTGCATTATAAATAAAAAAATATGTATATAATGTGCTAACAAAGCTTATTTGCAGCTTCAGTTGAGAATTTCAAGCAATTCTTGATTCATTCGAACTCAATTAATAACAATAATAAATATTTAAGCTATTTATTTTGTTCATAATATAATTCAGATCTTACTTATTCATTGCATTGTATTAAACTAAAAGAAATATGCATATAGTATGCAAATGAAACTTACTTGGAACTTCGATTGAGCATTTAATATGTTCTTCATTCATTCGACGTCATTTGATCACAATAATCTATGTTTAATTTTTTATTTGGTCTAGTATAAAATTCAGATTGAATTTACTCAAAATATTATATTATACGTGAAGAAATATTCATACGGTGCACAAATCAAGCGTACTTAGAGCATCTACTGTGTATTTTTACCTATTCACAAATTATTTGGTATTATTTGATATTATTTGATAGCAATAATCTATATTGAAGCTCTTTATATGGTCTAAAATGTAATTTTGAACTTGCTTATTCAAAACAAAGAATTATGCATAAAGAAATATGGATATAATGTGCAAATGTAGCTTAATTGTAGCATCAGTTAATTATTTTATGTGATTTTTGGTTTATCCGATGTTATTTGATCACAACTGATGTCACATATTTATATATGGTTTAGGCCAGATTTTAACCCAAATCATAACTAACAACCCTTGATTTTATTTATTTTTACTTGTTTTCTGTTTATATTTGTAGGAATTTGGTACTGCTTGGGTTTATTTCGATTTATAGGAACATGGAGTCAATTCACAACGAAAGCGGCACGAATCGGCGCATGAAGCATGGCTCAGAAGACCCTGTGTGACCGCACAGGCCCATATTGGGCTTGAATGGTGCGCACGTGACTCAATTCTGGGCCGACGACTTTGGTGAGACCGCACGGAGCTCCAAACCCTACCCCGACCCCTATATAAGGCGCCCGAAGAGCTAAAATTAGGGCATCTTTCATTCCACCTTCTTCCTTGGCGGCGCTGCACCCCGAAACCAAGTCGATCCACCTCCAGCGGCCCCTGTGCGACCGCACAGGGGTCCCGTGCGACCGCACCACCTCCATGCCGCCTTGGAAAGCACCGTTTCTACGATCCTTCACCTCATCATTCCACCCAAGCTACCTCCTTGCAGATCCAGAAGTCATAAGAGGCTCGAGAAGGGACTTTCTCCTTCCTCTTTTCCTTTGGTTTTTTCATGGAGATTGTATCATTTATTTCCCTTGTCTTAGTTGTTTGTTTTAGCATTATGTTAGGCTAAATTTAGTTATGTTCTAGGGCTAGTTGAAACTGATGTTAGGTTTGTTGATTTGACTTGATACTTGATTTCTATTGTGTACTACTTGTTTGATTTCTATATGACTATGCTTGTTTGTGTTTAATTACTTGATTGGACCTCCTATTAGGTGAATAGCCACATCTAATATAGGCAAAGGGTGTAGATTGTTTAATTGAACCAAATAAGTGCTCAAGGTAGGTTAGGAGCCGAGAGGTTACCAATTTAAACCCGAGAGGGACAAATTTCTGCTTAGGCGAGATGCCTTAGAGAATCAACAAGTGGACTTAGATAATTAAGCCAACATTACGAGAGTTGATGGTTAATTAACCTAATGGGGGCCCTAGACTAGGTTCCATACTAGGTTCTATGACCAACATTACGAGAGTTGAGGTTCAGGAGATTATGTATGGCTAGATCTGTCCCACACAAGCCAGAAACCATGTTATCGTGTCATTTTAGCATTAACCTAGGGCCGTGCGGTCGCATGGGATCCCTGTGCGGTTGCACAGGATCTCCAGGCACGCACGAGTCAACGATGCTGCGCGAGAGCGATGCCCGTTGACAGCCCGAAGCCTAACCAAGGTGGAAATTGAACTCCTAGGATATTTTTATACTATTTTTACAACCAGATTACTCCAAAAAACAATTTATTCCCCTGTTATTTGTTAATTGTCTCTGTTTTTAGTAATTGTTAAGCCAAGTTTGTTTGATTCCCTCTTTGAATTGCTAGATCTAGACTTTGTGAATTTGTGAGTCCGGTACTTGATAGTCCGTCCCTGTGGATTCAACCCCGACTGTACCAACGAATTACCGTACGCTTGCGGTTATTTTTAGGTTACTTTTGGGTATTATTAGCTTCACATCAACAATAATCTATAATAATGCACTTTCCATGCTCCGGAATATAATCCAGATCTAACTTGTACAAAATTTTGCGTTATACTTGTATTAATATGCATATAATGCGGAAATGAAGTTTATTTAGAGCTCCACTTGAGACATTTAAGCGATCTTGATTCATGCGACGTCAATTTATCACAATAATCTTTAATTAAGCACTTTATACTGTCTAGAAAATAATTCAAAACTTGCTCGAAATATTGCATTGCACAAAAAAAAAAAAATGTATATAATGTCAATTGAAGCAATTTTTTTGGAGTTTCCGTTTAGCATTTAAAGGGATTCACTATTAATTAGACGTCATTTGATCACCATAATCTATATTTGTGCTCTTATATGGTCTAAAATATAATTCAGATCTTACTTACTCGAAATATTGTGTTATACACAAAGAAATGTTCATCTAATGTGCAAATAAAGCTTATTTAAAATATCAGCTGGCCGTTTTATGCTATACTTGATTCGTTCAACGTTAGTTTATCACAATAATCTATATTTAATCTCTTTATATGATCTAAAATTTAATTAAAATCTTAATTATTGGAAAATATTTCGTTATTCATAAAGAAATTAAAAAATAATATGCAAATAAAACTTATATTGAGCTTCAGTTGAGCATTATAAATGATTCTTGATTCGCTCGACGTCAATTGGTGTTAAGGCCTATATTTAAGAAGTTTATATGATCTAAAATATAATTCAGATCTAATTCATTCAAAATTATGTTATACAAGAAGAAATATTCATGCAATATGTAAATGAAACTTATTAAGAACATCAATTGAGTATTTTAAAACTATTCAAGATTCATTAGATGTCATTTAATGACAATAATCTGTATTTAAGCTCTTTATACAGTGTATAATTTAATTTTGATCATAGTTATTCAATATATTACGTTATGCATAAAATAATATGCATATAATGTGCAAATGAAGCCTATTTGCAGCTTCAGTTGAGCATTCCAAGCAATTATTGATTCATTCCACGTCAATGGATAATAATAGTCAATATTTTAGTTATTTATATGGTCTACAATATAATTCAGATCTTACTTATTCAAAATGTTGTATTAAACTAAAGAAAATATGCATATAATATGCAAATGAAACTTATTTGGAACTTCAATTGAGCATTTAATGCAATTCTTAATTCATTCGACATCATTTGATCACAACTAATGTATATTTAAGTTCTTTATTTGGTCTAGTATAAAATTCAGATCGTTTTTACTCATAATATCACATTATACACACGGAAAAATTCATATAGTGCACAAACCAAGCTTATTTAGAGCATCAATTTAGTATTTTTTTTTTAGCTATTTACAATTCATTAGACATTATTTTATCTTAAAAATCTATATTTATATGGTATAGATTGTAATTTTGAACGTACTTAGTCAAAATAAAGAGTTATGCATAATAAATATGAATATAATGTGCAAATTAAGCTTTATTGTAGCTTTGGTTAATCATTTTAAAAAATAGAACAAAATTCCTTGCCATTATACTCCAACCTCGAGTGTGCAATCCCATGAAGTGCGGAGCAGATGGAGTGTAGGGTTTGTGAAGGAGGCCGGTTGGATCTGGGGTGGAGATGGAAGTCGAATTGTTCAGGGACGGAGACGGAAGTCGAATGAATTTGGGGCAGAGACGGTGAGAATAGAGTTCGTGAAGGAGGTCGTGTAAGAGAGGGAAAAAGATTAATTTCACACGATTGGAGTATAATGGTCAAAAATTTTGTTTATATTATTTTATTATTAAAAAGAAAAAAGTGACAATTTGGAAAGTAACCCGTCTTTTAGGGTGGCATAAAAAAAAAATTTATTTTTGGTGACAAATCCACAATTTCTCCATTTTTGGATGGCATAAATAAAATTTTCTCTTAAATTTATTTTCAACAAGACTTCGATATGAAAAAGAGAATGAACGGTATGAATTGAACATAGAAATCTCAGATTTCAAGAACTGAAAAGTGGAGTAAAATAAACAAATTACTTCGCAAAGTACCATAGTCCATCTCTTTAAATAAAACTAGCTGTAGTGTAGTATCGCGCTTTGCGCGATCAAAAAATTTATCACCTAGTACTAATTGTGGATGACGTAAATTGCAATTAGATATAAAAAAAGTCAACTAAACCTGGTTCTTCCACTCTCAGATAATGTTAAGATGATATTGATTTTAATTACAATTAAGATATCACCATTCACCATTGAATAGAATACTCAATTCGTTGTACCATACAAATCAGTTGTGTGTCAGCACCTTTGTTCCTTATATACCAGTTCTCCATGTGATACTGTCAAAGCTTGAGATTATTTTTATCTGATAAATCTTCTTGTCTTCTTGTTCGACTCCATCCCCTTTTGTTGACTAATCCTGCCTTGCTTGCTCATTTGCAGAAGATTGTGTAATGTCAGCTGAGAAACAAAATAGTTGATGGGAAAAAAAAATATCAACCATGTTGATGACTTAATTGATAAAAATAGAACAATTTTGAAGTTGAGAAACAAAATAAAAATGGCAAAATATCAATAATTATGATACTGCAAATAATAAATATAAACTAAATTTTGATCCCAAAAAGATCATTATTGAACTTTAATATATACTATTATTGGAATAATTCATTTCAAGTATATCAGTACATTGTTTCATTCATGTAACAACATGCTTCTATAGATTTAGCCAAGGCAAACTCCATTTGTTTACCTAAACTTTAAAAGCGATCTTTTCTCAAGAAATAAAAGAAACCAAAAACAGCAAATTATACTTAACTTAGACTTAAACTTTGCTAACATATAATTTATAAAAGAAAGAAAAAAAAGGGGTTAACTATTAAGTGCCATTGAATGAATTTCATCATTCAAGTTGCTTTTGCGTCTCGATGTCCAGCTCTTCATGTTTCTCTTTTGGAGGTAAATGAAGAATAGCAAATAGATCTAATTGGTTACATTCACTCTATTTAGGCCTATTTGATGACAAATGCTTTTATTAAGCAACTCAAAAACTCAAAAAAAATAATTAAGGCACTGGCTACACCTAATTCATAAGGTATGATATGCTAAGCAACCCCACGATTTTTAATCATGAATACATACGCTGCTTAATTAAGCCTCAAACATGTAAACTAAAGGTTCATTATAAGTTGTGATAAGCAGCTAAATACCCCGAGATATCCTAAAAATCAAGCAACCAAAAGAAGTAAAAAAAAAAAAGCTAAAAGAAACCATCATTTGTAGCATTATTATGTATCTCAGAAAATCTGATTCATGTTGAAGCTGATCTAAATATGATACGCTGGCATAAGCCACACATTAAGGGCTTACCAATTGCACAAAAAAAGACAGAGGAGAAAATAATAAAGATCAAAGAAGCTAAACATTAGGGATAGCACAATACCATCAGTTCATAGGAAATGGAGCTAACTTATAGTAATTATTTAGGACAAACAAAAAAATAAAATGGAGAGGATAAAAAATAACCTGAAAATCATAAGCCAAAGAAATCAATTGCGTAGAAGAAGGGTATAGTCCATCGACAATTGCAGTAGCGTGCTGATAACAATCTCAAAATTTCCACCCTAATTTGCAAGGAAACGTAAGTACAACCGATCAGAGTAAGATTGGACTGAAATTGAAAACCCTATTGAAAAATAGAAAAATAAAAGAAAACAAAAACGTTAAGAAATAAAAGTTGGGGACTGGATCTCCAATTTTCTTTTAAAAAAACGTTTAAGAAATAAAAGAGAAAGAAAAAACAACAACCATGAGCATCCAAAGACATAACTGGCCAGCAAAAAATAAAAAAAAAGGAAAAAAATTTGTGAATAAATTAGAGAGAAATGTTGGAGTTATGTCCTAGAAGCCAATCACTATGGCTACTACTGTGGTTTATGTTATTGATGATATTTTATCATTTGTTCCTTGATTTATTTATTGATAGATCATTCAGGTTGAGGATCTGAATTGTAGATCTCTATTATTCATTTGTTCATAAATGACAATAATAAATCTAAAGATGTCCATAATCTTGATAATTAACAAGGAGCATTAATTATCAGATAAGATTAGTATGCAAGTTAAGCGATGATTAAGTTCTACAAATCATAGGTAAAGAGTTACCAACTTAATTGCATATGTATATGTTGTAGAACATAGTACAGGACTTGACCCAAATGAAATAAACATATGGATTGTGTTATGTGTCATTGTTTATTTCATATGTTGTTGATTCTAAGTTTGAGATGCTCAGCTTTTCCACATGAGGATAGGTTCTATAAATATCGTCTAACGCTGATTCCTGATAAAGGCTGCTATACGGACTTTATTTATGTTCTCTTGAATTGTGCGGGGAAAAGTTGTTCATCAAGAAAATCGTATGTCCCTCATTAGTTTACCTAGTGAGTGATGATATCTGTTTGGGCCCCTTGATGGAGATGGATTGTTTGCTAGCAACTTGTACAATCATCTCTATATCAAGAAATGTATAATCTGCAAGAGTGACACATTCCTATCTTGGATTATACAAGGATATCATGTGACATAAGAATCAGACAAGGAAATACTAATATTTCTTATGCAGGATTGACATATTGTAGCAGTACATTATTTATGCGAATTAGGAATCATAACGTGTTGCTAGATACCGCTTATGATTATTGGAATTAAATAAGTGATTTAATTCCATGGCTAACATAGCATAAATCCTCAAAGGGTCACACAAAATAGAGTTTTAACCAAACAGTGCATTATTTATTTATTCGCAGCAGTGAGTATTGCGAAAATATGATGTGTTGATTAATTAATTATATACCGTTATGAACCGTTATAATTAATTAAATCAAATTGATCATATAGAAATAAATTAGTGCATTTGCTAATCCTAGATTAAATATTAATATGTTAATATTTAATCATGTGCAACACATTTAATTAATTGAACTAATTGGGCTTCTAAATTAAATGGTTATTTAAAGGCCCGATTTGAGGTGTATGAAAGGAGCAACATGTGAGATGGATTAATGGGCTTTGGAGCCCATAATCCTCCCACCTAATTTCGGCATGGAGAGGGGCATAGCTGTCCAAGTTTTGTTGGATGAGAGACCTAGGGTTGGAGCACTATAAATAGGGGTGTCTCTTGGGAGAAAACCCTAGCCGTCACATTGCTCTCTTCCCTTCTCTCTCTCCTAGCCGAATTCCACCAAAGGGAGAAGAAATTTCAGAATTTCTTCATCCCTTCCTCTCATCTCCACCTCTCAAAGTTCATGTGTTGAACGATTTTCCCTCAAATAATTAACTAGTTAATTGCTTTGGAAGAGGGAAAATCTTAGGATTAGCTTTGCTCTCTTTGAATCGCTAGCACGAATCTTCTAGAGCTTGGTTAATCTCTTGGTGGACTCGAGGCGGCCGGCCGGCGACATAGGAGGAGTGGAGAGCACGCCACCGACTCCCACGCCGTGGAAAAACCTCACAAGGACGATTTGTGAGAGGTATAATCCTCCTACACCTTTTTCTCTCTTGTGTGTGAATGCCTTGCACTAGATCTTGTGATTTGCTTGTTCTTAATGGGATTAATTAGTTGTAATTAGTCTAAAATTAAAACAATAGCATTTCCTAACAGTGGTATCAGAGCTATGGTCGTGCTTAAGGTTTTTCACACTTAATTAGTTGAGAAATTCGTAATTAATTAAGTTAATTAGTGATGTGCATGCTTGCTGGCCCTGGAATGGCTGTTTTCTGTCTTGTTGCTTGTTTTTCGTGGTGTAAAGCTCTCTGAAATTTTTTCCTTCTTATTGGAGGTTGTAGCCCTTTGAGGTGTGGTTGTTTTCCCACTGGAATCATTGAAATTCGATGTAAAATGAATTTTTAGTGATTTAAACGGTAACGGTGCGCAGATCTGTTATTCTGCTGCACAGTTCTGTTGTTGTGGTTGGTAACAAATAAGTTTGTATACAAAGTACCTGTATCTTTTAGATAGGATTAATATAAACTTGATGCTCTTTCTGGATGTGTAAATTTTGTTGCATATTTCGGATCTTATGTGGGCGTTCAAGGATGAAAAGTGATGAAGTTGTCAGATCTGTTTTTTCAAACAAACCGATTGTTTTGAAAAACTGTACTTATTGAGAAACTTTTATGGAAAAGTGTTTAAATGGAAATGTTCTCCTTTAAGTCTGGAATCTGTGAAAATTAATTTCATAGATTTTCATTGAGATTTGATACCTCAACCGAGTGAAACCTTTTTGGTCGACGGTCAGTTCCAGAACAGGATACCTTGCTTAAATGCTTGTTATCTCATTGATCTTGAATATAACTTATGCATTTTCTTTTCATGGAATGATAGCCTATTGTATGTAGTATTTTTCTATGTAAATTGTTTGCTGGAAAAATATCAAGGGGATGATCATACAGATCAAAAGGTAGAGACCCTTAACAGAATTTTCTCTAACGGTGCTTCGCGCACAATCTGAGGATTTGTCTTTTTTGGTTCTCCCTGATGGTAATTGATCTCTCCTTGAGATTTTTACAGGTAACCACATCTTTTGTAAGGAGTTCTCTGGATTTATTTCGGATTTTTTGGAGACCGAATTATTTTGAATTTTTTCGGGCCCCGAATTTCGTATTTTAATTAGTTAAAATAATTTCTAATTAATCAATGTGATGAAAGGTTAATTAGAAGACTCCTTAAATACCCTCCTTTCTGTTTTGATGGTTGGATTTAATTTAAAAGGGCTTAAACAATTAGTTGTTAAGGTTGAGCCTTCTTTGCATTCGAAAAACTTGAGCAACAAGTATGCACAAAGATTCTAATTAATGAAATTAATTAAGGACAAGTGTATCATGTATATTGTATATGTGCTAACTTTGTTTTGTAGGAGGATGTGGGTTTGATATGGCTCAAGATGTCAATGCCTTGTGTGTTGTAATATGTTGTGAATGCATGTGATTGCTTGTAAAGTGGCCTAAGGTGCCTTGATCATTAATTGGTTAATTTTGATGTAACTTGTGAGGCTTGCATGCCCCTAAGGCCTAGGCGGGGTTTTAGGAATTTTATCACATGTATTTATTTCCCTTAATTATTAGATAGGATCTTAGTAATTAGTGGGAGGGCTTGATTAGATTAGTCTCGTTACATGGAGATGCGACGAAGATTAATGCAAGCGGGAGCCATACAAACCCACGGCAATGTTTGAGATGCATATGATTATGTGATTGTTTGAGAATGCCTTGAATTGTCATAGGTAGGTATGGGTGTATGCTTACACGACCACCAAACAAGAGTCACATAAATTGTTTTGTCCCAAATTTCGATTAAGTTAATTCGTCCTCCTTCTCTCTATCCCCTTCAAGACAATTGATTGTTTATTGATGCATTCCGCCGACGCGGACATCGTATTCCATCATTGTAGTCGGGGTGTAAATCGGATTTGCAAGGAGCAAATAGAGAGAAGTTACTTTTCAATGGATCCTAATCAGATTGGACATTGGGACGAAGTTCGCGATGCGAACCAAGGATCATAAAGTTGTATGATCGGTTAAGAGAACCTACCCTATATTAGTTGGCTTGATGTTGTGCCGACGCCATCATCATTTCAACGAAAGTAGGGGACTTGGAAATCCATTACATTTAGGGACATTAATTTAATGTAGTGGAAGTTTTACTTTATGGAAGTTAAAACAAAAGCATAAACTAAATGACCTTAAATTTTGATATTGTTGTAGATGTCTTCCTCGTCTTTTACGCTACGTTCTCTTCTTGAAAAAGAGAAACTTGCCTTCAATGGTGCCAATTTTTTGGATTGGCACCGCAACCTTAGGCTTGCCCTTAGGTTTGAGAAGAAGGAGTATCTCTTGACCACTCCCTTACCTCCTCTTCCTGAAGAGAAGGCTCCCAAAGAGGACCATGAGAACTATGAAAAGCATTATGGAGACGACATAGAGATGTCGGTCTTGATTGTTGCAGTCATGGACAATGAGCTCCAAAAGGAGTACATTGATAGTGGTCTTGGAGTGTTTGAAATCATCTCTCGTCTCTCAAGGACATTTAAGACCAAAGCTCGCACCGAAAGGGGCAAACTCATCAAGGCCGTCGCCAACACTCGATTGGCGGAAGGTCATGAAGTTGGCCCACACGTCATGAGGATGGCGGGATTGTTTCGGCAGCTTGAAAGCCTTGACACGCCCTTCCCACCGGAGGCTGTCCAGGACTTTATTCTCAACTCTCTTCCTCAGAGTTACTCGGGGTTCGTTGTGAACTACCGTATGAATGGCATGGATAAAAGTTTGGAGGATCTCCAAAACATGCTCATGGAAACTGAGGAGAGTCTCAAGAAAGAGAAAGGGTCTAAGGATGTTCTTGCTGTGAATGACAAGGGAAGGAAGATCAAGAAGAAAGCCCGAAGAAACAAGAGAGGCAAAGGCCCGGTGACGCCCCAAGGCTCGTCCAAGGGTGCTCCCGTGGGTTCAAGGAAGAAGAAAAACCCGGCCACTTCCGATACCGTGTGCTACTATTGTAGTGACAAGGGCCATTGGAAGAGGAACTGCCCCAAGTACCTTGCTGATAAGAAGGCTGGAACCGTCCGTCCTTCTACTTCAGGTATATTTGTCATTGAAACCCTTCTCGCTACCTCAAGCAATGACTGGATATTTGATACTGGTTCATGCGCTCACATTTGTCGAAATGTGCAGGCACTAAAGAGTAGGAGGCGGCTCGAGAGAGGCGAAGTTCAACTCCGCGTCGGTAACGGCACATGCATATCCGCTATGGCCGTTGGGAATGTGGAATTGTCTTTGCCTTCTGGTTTTGTGTTGGAACTCAAGGATGTTTATGTAGTTCCATGTATCACTCGAAACATTATCTCTATCTCATGTTTGGACTTGGATGGTTTTGATGTTGTAATAAAGAACAAGTGTTTGACTTTGTTTCGTGATGAAGTTCGTTATTGTGTTGCGCATTTATCGAATGGTCTTTATATGCTTGATTGTAATGAACTTGTTTTGAGTGTTGAGAATGACAATAGGAAACGTAAGATTTCTCAAGAGAATGCAACTTTGATGTGGCATTGCCGCTTAGGTCACATCAATGAGAAGCGCATCAAGAGATTACAAACCGTTGGTCTCTTGGATCAATTCGCTTTCGAGCCAATTGACACATGCGAGTCTTGTTTGATGGGAAAGATGACCAAAGCGCCTTTTCCCAATAAAGGGACGAGGGCAAGTGGCTTATTGGACCTTGTACATACCGATGTATGTGGACCTATGAGCATTTGCGCACGTGGTGGTTATTCATACTTCATCACTTTCACCGATGATCATAGTAGATACGGGTATATCTACTTGATGCGGCACAAGTCCGAATCCTTTGACAAGTTCAAAGAATTCAAGAATGAAGTTGAAAACCAACTTGGTCGTAAGATCAAAGTTTTACGTTCCGATCGTGGAGGAGAGTACTTGAGTCATGAGTTTGGTGATTATCTAAAGGAGTGTGGAATAGTTCCACAACTCACTCCGCCGGGAACACCACAATGGAATGGTGTATCCGAAAGGAGGAATCGAACTTTGCTAGACATGGTTCGATCGATGATGAGCCAAACCGATTTGCCTAAATCGTTTTGGGGTTATGCATTAGAGACCGCAGCTTTTACACTAAACCGTGTTCCGTCTAAGTCCGTTGAGAAAACACCTTATGAGATTTGGTTTGGTAAGAAACCAAGCATGATGTTTCTCAAGATTTGGGGTTGTGAAGCTTATGTGAAAAAGCTAGTGAGCGATAAGCTTGGACCCAAATCGGACAAGTGTCATTTCATAGGATACCCTAAGGAAACAAAGGGATACTACTTCTATAACCGTGTCGAGAACAAGATAGTTGTTGCTCGTCATGCCGAGTTCTTGGAGAAGGAATTTCTCGCAAGAAGAAGTAGTGGGAGTAATGTGGTTATTGAAGAAATTCAAGAACCACCACAAGACATGCCTCAAGTAGGTAATGTAGTTATTCCCAATGAGGTTCGAAATGAGGTTGTAGCCGAACCCGTTCCACAAGCCGTTGTGGAAGAGGTTCAAGAGAATGCTCCCTCAAATGAGGACTCGAACATATCGCGAGTCGATTATGTTCAAGAAACTCAAAGTTTCGAGGATCAAGAACCAACTCCACAAACCGTTGTGGAACAAGTTCAAGAACCTCAAGAACCTCAAGCACCAATTCTACGAAGGTCTACAAGGGAAAGTCATCCACCCGAAAGGTACTTGGGTTTGCATGATGCCCTCGTCATTGCGAATGACGAACCTTTGACCATTGATGACATGATGAAGAAATCCGACTCCAAGGAATGGCTAAAAGCCATGGAATCCGAAATGCAATCCATGTATGACAACAAGGTTTGGACCTTGGTTAACCTTCCCAACGGAGTGAGACCCGTTGAGAACAAGTGGATCTTTAAAAGAAAGGTCGACATGGATGGCAACTTGACCATTTACAAGGCACGACTTGTTGCGAAAGGTTACAAGCAAATTCATGGTATTGACTATGAAGAAACCTTCTCGCCCGTCGTCATGTTCAAGTCAATTCGGATCTTGTTAGCAATTGCCGCATTTTATGACTATGAGATATGGCAAATGGATGTCAAAACCGCCTTCCTAAATGGAAATTTGGAAGAGGATGTGTACATGACACAACCCGAGTGTTTTGTGGATCCTAAGAATGCTAACAAGGTTTGCAAGCTTCAAAGGTCCATTTATGGATTGAAGCAAGCATCGCGGAGTTGGAACAAGCGCTTTGATGAAGAGGTCAAGAAGTTGAACTTCATTCAAAGCGAAAAGGAACCTTGTGTTTACAAGAGGATTAGTGGGAGCGTGGTCGTATTTCTTGTTCTATATGTTGATGATATACTCTTGATCGGGAATGATATTCCCGAATTGAATGATGTCAAGGATTCATTGAAGAAAGTGTTCTCAATGAAAGACTTGGGCGAAGCCGCCTACATCCTAGGAATCAAAATCTATAGAGATAGATCTAGGAGGTTGTTAGGCTTGAGCCAAGATGCATACATTGGCAAGGTGTTGGAAAAACACAAAATGGCTAGTTCCAAGAAGGGTTACTTGCCTATGTCACATGGCATATTCTTGAGCAAGACTCAATGTCCGACGGAAGATGCAGATAGGAAATTCATGAACAAGTTTCAATATCCATCTGTGGTCGGATCAATCATGTATGCCATGCTATGCACTCGCCCCGATGTGGCACATCCGATTAGTGTGACTAGTCGATACCAAGCTAACCCTGGTATGCCACACTGGATCGCAGTCAAGAATATCCTCAAGTATTTGAAGAGAACACAAGATAGCATCCTCGTGTACGGTGGAGACCAAGAGCTCGTTGTAAGTGGTTACACCGATGCTAGTTTCCAAACCGATCGAGATGATGCTAAGTCACAGTCCGGCTATGTATTCCTGCTCAATGGTGGCGCCGTAAGTTGGAAAAGTTCCAAGCAAGAAACTACGGCCGATTCCGTCACCGAAGCGGAATACTTAGCGGCTGGTGAAGCAGCGAAAGAAGGCGTTTGGATTAAGGAGTTCTTGACCGAGCTGGAGGTGGTTCCAAGCATCTCAGGTCCAGTGGATCTCTACTGCGACAACACGGGAGCCATAGCTCAGTCCAAAGAGCCTAGGTCTCACCAAAAGACCAAGCACATTCTACGACGATTCCATCTTATCCGTCAGTTTGTGAATGACGGGTGGATCAAGGTCAAGAAGGTGGACGGTGCCGCGAACACAGCGGACCCTCTGACAAAGCCTTTGTCTCGAGCCGCACATGAGTTGCATGTTGCATCCATGGGGATTAGGCGTATGCCTGAGTGGCTTTGAGTTGTATCTTTTACTTTGAGGCTTTAGTATGAGACATGTATATTTTGGATATTACATTGAGTACTATGCACTTGCTAGAAGTCATTGTTGATTGACTCTAGGCCAAGTGGGAGATTGTTGGAGTTATGTCCTAGAAGCCAATCACTATGGCTACTTCTGTGGTTTATGTTATTGATGATATTTTATCATTTGTTCCTTGATTTATTTATTGATAGATCATTCAGGTTGAGGATCTGAATTGTAGATCTCTATTATTCATTTGTTCATAAATGACAATAATAAATCTAAAGATGTCCATAATCTTGATAATTAACAAGGAGCATTAATTATCAGATAAGATTAGTATGCAAGTTAAGCGATGATTAAGTTCTACAAATCATAGGTAAAGAGTTACCAACTTAATTGCATATGTATATGTTGTAGAACATAGTACAGGACTTGACCCAAATGAAATAAACATATGGATTGTGTTATGTGTCATTGTTTATTTCATATGTTGTTGATTCTAAGTTTGAGATGCTCAGCTTTTCCACATGAGGATAGGTTCTATAAATATCGTCTAACGCTGATTCCTGATAAAGGCTGCTATACGGACTTTATTTATGTTCTCTTGAATTGTGCGGGGAAAAGTTGTTCATCAAGAAAATCGTATGTCCCTCATTAGTTTACCTAGTGAGTGATGATATCTGTTTGGGCCCCTTGATGGAGATGGATTGTTTGCTAGCAACTTGTACAATCATCTCTATATCAAGAAATGTATAATCTGCAAGAGTGACACATTCCTATCTTGGATTATACAAGGATATCATGTGACATAAGAATCAGACAAGGAAATACTAATATTTCTTATGCAGGATTGACATATTGTAGCAGTACATTATTTATGCGAATTAGGAATCATAACGTGTTGCTAGATACCGCTTATGATTATTGGAATTAAATAAGTGATTTAATTCCATGGCTAACATAGCATAAATCCTCAAAGGGTCACACAAAATAGAGTTTTAACCAAACAGTGCATTATTTATTTATTCGCAGCAGTGAGTATTGCGAAAATATGATGTGTTGATTAATTAATTATATACCGTTATGAACCGTTATAATTAATTAAATCAAATTGATCATATAGAAATAAATTAGTGCATTTGCTAATCCTAGATTAAATATTAATATGTTAATATTTAATCATGTGCAACACATTTAATTAATTGAACTAATTGGGCTTCTAAATTAAATGGTTATTTAAAGGCCCGATTTGAGGTGTATGAAAGGAGCAACATGTGAGATGGATTAATGGGCTTTGGAGCCCATAATCCTCCCACCTAATTTCGGCATGGAGAGGGGCATAGCTGTCCAAGTTTTGTTGGATGAGAGACCTAGGGTTGGAGCACTATAAATAGGGGTGTCTCTTGGGAGAAAACCCTAGCCGTCACATTGCTCTCTTCCCTTCTCTCTCTCCTAGCCGAATTCCACCAAAGGGAGAAGAAATTTCAGAATTTCTTCATCCCTTCCTCTCATCTCCACCTCTCAAAGTTCATGTGTTGAACGATTTTCCCTCAAATAATTAACTAGTTAATTGCTTTGGAAGAGGGAAAACCTTAGGATTAGCTTTGCTCTCTTTGAATCGCTAGCACGAATCTTCTAGAGCTTGGTTAATCTCTTGGTGGACTCGAGGCGGCCGGCCGGCGACATAGGAGGAGTGGAGAGCACGCCACCGACTCCCACGCCGTGGAAAAACCTCACAAGGACGATTTGTGAGAGGTATAATCCTCCTACACCTTTTTCTCTCTTGTGTGTGAATGCCTTGCACTAGATCTTGTGATTTGCTTGTTCTTAATGGGATTAATTAGTTGTAATTAGTCTAAAATTAAAACAATAGCATTTCCTAACAAGAAAGACCTGAGAGGAGTGGTCTGTAGAAATTTTAAACATCGAGAACAGCTCGCACTGCAACTTTGAATGAAGAGGAGGTGCACCAGGGGTTGGAGGAGAAACTGCAGTAGCGCACTTCCCTCCAAACCTCCATCTCGATTTTCCTGCTGGCAATAGCGTGCATCAAAGAGATAAGTGACCATTAAAGAAAATAAGAGTAGGGAGTGAGAAATGTAGAAGAGGAAGAAGCGAGAGAAGTACATGAAGCGAGAGGGAGGAAATCGTCAATCACCCCCTTTCTCTGCTGTGTCTCTGTCGTTACTCTCTCCCAGTCACTCAGGCCTTCCTCTTTTTTTTTTTCCTAGAAAAATGGGAGAGAGAGAAACCTCTGATAAAGGAGGGACAAAAACGAAGAAAGAACAAAGAACTGAAGAAGAAAGATGGACCGTCTAATGAAGAGAGAAGCGACGGAAGGATCGATGTAGATGACAGACAGATCGAGATCGATTTTTTATCCGACGATCCATATCGTTTCACCTAGAGTGGCGATGATATCAGCATGACATCATGAAAACACGGTAGGAAATACATCTAAGGTTGGAGTATTTTTTTTTTATGATAACATTAACTTATGTCAAATTATTTATTATTTATTTATTTTTTGGTAGCAAATAAAAAATTCGTTTTGCTATATGATATTTTATTAAATTTTAATTGAATTGAATAAATTAGATTTTTCAATTTTAAAGCAAATGCAACGAAGAAGATTATGACTAAGATAATGATGCAAATCACGACGTACCACAAATGTTGCCGGTAATGACCATATAATACTGAAGTGATGCGGTCTCTCTCAGTTTGCCTAGTCGAAGTCTACTAAAAAAGTTTCGACCCGATACGATCATACGATCCGATTGCGATTGAGAATTGAGAGATGGCTAGTAGCGCCGCGGCAGCCTCCGCGCGGAGCTTGACCCCGTCGGCACCGTCGAAGTCTTCAACAGTAACAGGTTGGCACGAGTTCACAATCGAGAGGTACTCAGCAACAAAGGGGCTTGGAGTGGGGCTATACCTCCCCTCCGGCCCCTTCTCCATCGGCGGCCACCGCTGGCAAATCTGCTTCTTCCCAGACGGCGAGAACGACCTCGACGCGGACTTCGTCTCCATCTACGTCGACATCCTCAACCCCTCTAACAACCCTAACCCTAGAGGCGGAGCGGAAGACGAACAGTCGGTTTTGGCGCTGTACGGATTCCAGCTTCTGGATGGTCAGGGCCGACCAATCTCGAAGCACCGCATCGCCTGCTCCCCCTCAGCCTTCTCCCGCGCCCACCCAAGTCGCGGATTCAGCCAGTTCATGCGCCGCTCTGATCTCGAGGCCTCCCCCTCCCTCCGTTTCGATGACCTCCTTGTTGTCAAGTGCTCCCTTTCTGTCTACCGCTCCCAACCCCAGCCTGACCCCCAGCACAACTACCGCCTCCGGGAGATGCCTGCCCTCAGCAAGCACCTCTCCCGCCTGCTCCACAGCGGCGATGCTGCTGATGTCACTCTAACTGTTCCAGGTGCCAAGTCCTTCAAAGCGCACCGCTGTGTCCTCGCTGCTCGCTCCCCTGTCTTCAAGGCGCAGCTGCTCCCTAATAATAATAATAATAATAATAGCCATGTAGAGTTAGGACCTATAATTGTCGAGGATGTGGAAGCCGATACGTTTGAATCTCTGCTTTATTTCATCTACACCGACTCCCTCCCTCCCGGAGAGTCGCTGATTGTGGAAGGAAGTGGCAAAGAGGAGTCTATTTTGAAGACCCAGCGGTTGCTCGCAGTAGCCGATCGGTACAGAGTAGACAAGTTGAAGTTAATGTGTGAAGATAAGCTGTGCGAAAACTTGACACTGGCTACAGTTGGAGATACTCTCAATTTAGTAGAGAGGCACAATTGCCCCCGCCTCAAAGCTCTCTGTTTTGAATATATGACTAAATTTGCCACCCATGCACGCCAATCCAACCATTCTGAACTGAAGAGGAGATCTTCTTCTTCATCCCAGCACCATGTCAAAACAGTAATTTGCTTTTTCCTCCTGTCATCTTCTTTCATTTACCGTCTTTCTTGCTATCCTATAAATATGCTGTTCTATTGTGTATATAATATATTAATTTATGTATAGCTCAGCTTGTTCATAAATACTGCAAACTCGGTACCAGGATTTTGCTAAAGGAATAAGACAACTTGAGCAGTGAATATGAATTGACATTATTACCAGTCAAAAGTTTGGTTCACTACACTGAAATGTGATTGCACTTAAGTTTATTTAATGATGAATTTGCCAATAAAATTTTCACTTGGTATATATAAAAAATAAAAGCAGACAAACTTTTTCCGAAATTAACATGTCAGAACGGCAGAAAAATAGTTGCATGTGTAACTTTACTGAATGTTGTCAAGGAAATGTAATAAAAAGAAAAAAAATGGAATAAGGTCAAAGAAATTTACTTCAAATTCCATAAAATTCAGTTATCATTCCCCTTACTGTCCAGGTAGCTATCACATTAACTTATGGGGCTGCTGAATTTACTCAAATTTAAGAAGCAACATCATTTTCATTTTCATTTAATGGAATCAAATGAGTGGATGAATGTTGTCAGTTCCATGGTGATTTGAAATAATTTATTGTTTTTCATGCAGCCTGCCAAGCGGTCGCGAGGAAATAGGACAGAAGCATCTTCCTCTAATAATGCTGGATCCCTTAGAAGAAGTGCCCGTTTAAGGAAGCAAAACTAAGGAAATGTTTGTTCATCCTGGAAGTTGCTTTTTCTTCCTCCAAACAATTATAGAACAAAATAATAGTGAGCATTCGCTGGTATGTAGTATGTTTCTACCTGTTTGTTTTTTTATAGGAAACTAGGGCTAAGTACCTGTGGTATCTTTGTTATGTATATATACTTGTAAGATGATTATGCATTAACTAAGTTATGTTGATCCTTTATCATGTATGTACGGCAGTCTTGTTTGTTTGTACAACTTTATCAGTTGAATGGAAATCTGAAACTTCAATCACAAATTGCCCAAGCAGAATTTGTGGAATTAATGAAATACTACCATATCCCTATCTATCATACCTATATCTTCATATTCTTGTCCAAACCTTTAAAAATATATATATTCTTGCCAATATCAGTGCACCTTGGCTTACAGTAACTTGTCTGTATTTTCAATATATACATATTCCATTTTTATCTCATAAGTCATTATTCTCTATAAAAGGGTATTATCACAACTTCACAAGCCTTTTCCCAGGACAGTTTCTGTTGGGTTCGATTCTTCACGCAAGATGAATTTCAACATGAAAAACTAATTGTATCAAGCTCGATCAATTCTACAAAACTAGCAGATCAAATGAACAAAACTTAAACATTTAATTGAACTATTGTTTCAAATTAATTTTTTGCTACTTTCATAGATTTAATTGAACTAGTATATGTTACACATTGATTTATCCATCAGGCACGATGACTCAGCTGCAGTGTCAAAGTATCCCTAGAGGCCATGCCATACAATTGCATTACCAAGTTTAGGACATGTTGTATCATATTTTGTATCTGTAAGATAATGTTTTGTTCGAATACAAAATATTGTCTCTAGTTCAATGTTTGAAGTTTAAACATATTATCTTGGGGCCCACAATCCACTGTTTAACACTAAATTTTAGGTTCGATACAGACTATTTTTGATATTTGATTCACATGTTTTGTATGTGTAACGTATTCATGTCCACTTTTTTTGATGCATGTGTGTTGAGGGTTATGTTGTAAACGGTATTGAGGCCGGTAGGGAACCACAAAAAAGAATTGTTGTTCAAGATGTTAATATATACATCAGTATACCCACAGCTAATTCACCAAATATTTTCAATTTGATGGAGATTTTTTTTCTTTTAACATCAGTGTTGAATTAGCCTAAGTTTGGGTGTGGGCTTATCTTGTGTACGGTACTGAGTCTAGTACTGAATCACAAAGTGTAGAACTGGTTCTGAAGATGTTTTATGTGCGCCGGTATGCACGCAACTAATTTACCAAAAGATTTCAATTTCATCGTTAAACAATTTTTCAATTAGCGTCACTGTCTAATCATGTTCTCTTGTGCTTAAAAATCATTAAATCATCTCTGGTTATACAGTGTCGTTATATATATATATATATAAAATTACAGTCTTCATATACTTCACCGATGCAAATAAATTCTCAGGGCTAAGTTTTTTGTAGGGAGCGAAGGCATGGAACTCTAATTTTGGCCTCCAAACAATATCATAATTGTCCATCACAATTAGATAATGTTTTCTTATGATATCACCTACAATAGGTATCACATCTAATGCACAAAATCTACTATCTTTTCACAGTCATGTTTAGTCTATTATATATTTCACAATGACATGGAGATTTGAGCAAAATCAGCCACACCTTCTAGATTGTTTCTTATTAGGCGCATGTCCAGGACGGTGTCCTGATCTAGATCGTCCTGACTGGCCGTCCCAGACCTAGGACTGGTCATCCCGGCGCCAGCTTCGGCCATATAACAATATCGACAGGTAGGTGGAGAACCCGAGGCCCAAAACTTTGAACAGTCCTCTCTTCGCTACAAAGTACTTTTACTTTTCCTACGATTATAATAGATCCGAGGCCCAATAATTTTTGTTTTATTCTACAATGACACCCACGACAGATATTATGCATATTTGGTGAATCAGAGACCCCACAAGCTAACATATTTTTTAACCAAGTGATGACAGGAGTTGTGAACCCCCGTACCAACCCCAGAAAAAAAAAAAAAAAAAAAAGATTTACGGGACTTAAGTCCCAACCCGTGAGACACCCCCCACCCTCTCTCTTTCTCTCCCTTCTCTCCCGAACCCTCTCTGTCTCTCTCTTGTTCACCCCACCTAAGGCCTCTCTCCACCCATGGCCCTCCCTCTCGGCTCCACCCCTCCACCACGTCGGAGAACCGGCCCCACCACCTAAACCCGACCTCACCACCCTCTCTTCTCCACCCAAAAACTCGGCCCTACTCTTCCCCCTCTCTTTTTCCTCTCGGTTTGGCCGCCCCACCACCGGAGAAGCTCCGATCTTCCTCTCCTCCACCGATCTAAGTCCCGTCAACCCTCCTCTACCCTCCAATACCTCTTGCAACCCCAAAATCACCTCAAAACCCTAACCCGACCCAAACCCTAAACCCGCTTCAAACCCGATCCGTTAGCCTTCGGGCCAGCCGGCGGGTCTCGACTCGCTTCTTGATCTCTCTCAGTCACCACCTTGTTGTTTGATCGTCCGATCTGTCGTTGGCGTGGCTTTTCGTGTGAGCCGCCGTTCCTTGAGTCATCCTCTTTGATACTTTTGTGGTATAATTACTTGGAGTTTCTTTTACTACGTCGCATGACCTTCCGGAAAGTCAATGCTTAATCAGGTAACCGGACTTCTCTATATTTAATTTCGTATTGATTGATTGATTTGATATTATCGTTTGGTTTTGATTGAATTGATATATGAGAACTATGATTGATGTACTTTACGAGTCAACGGGTCTTTGATTTGTTTTGATATGGAATATGATTTGAAATGTGAAGTGATATGTGATTTGAAATGTGAAGTGATATGGAATATGAAGCGGAATCGCCTTGAGAGGGATTCGCGCAAAAGGGAAAGTGATATGAGAAACTGATTTGAGATAATCTAGACCCGTTGATCTCTGTGAATTACATTTTGTTTATTTGATATTGATGTGTGGATTAATCCGATCGGTTGACTTTTGGTTATATTAATTAAGTATAGAGAAGCTGCGTCGTTAAATAACCGGTTACTCGGCTTTGTAGCTGACTCCGTTTGCTTTTATTTCTTGCGACGTAGGTTGACAGGCTGCTGGATGGATGCGATATTGGTGCCCCACTTCATGCCCTGGTCCTGGATGGGACGGGGTGTGACAGGTGGTATCAGAGCATTCGTTCCTCGGCTCTGTGTTTGGGTCCGTTGTCGTTTTCTTTGAGTTTTCATCGTTTGTTTCAATTTGATTTGTGCTTAATTCATTCTCTGTGATTTCAAAGTCTTTCGTTTGAAGTCTCTTTTCGTTGTTAGCACATGAATCGAACAAACTGACTGACTATCTACTTTGTTAATTGATTCTAAGTAATATTGAATTTAATTTTTTCTTCTTTGACTAGTCACCATAGAAGAAGGAATAGATTTTGATATTATGGTGCTACTAATAATTTGAAATTAACCTTGTTTGTTTCTGTGTTAGAATTTGTTATCATCTCCTTTTTATTATCTTTCTTGTCTTGACCTTAATTGTTGATTGTTATGTCTGACTTGGTTTTTCTGAAATAATTCGTTTGATGTTATTTTGATTTCATCTCCTTTGATTCGTACCTCATTTTGAATTTCGAGGACGAAATTCTTTGAAGGGTGGAAGAATGTGAACCCCCGTAGCAACCCCAGAAAAAAAAAAAAAAAGGATTTACGGGACTTAAGTCCCAACCCGTGAGACACCCCCCACCCTCTCTCTTTCTCTCCCTTCTCTCCCGAACCCTCTCTGTCTCTCTCTTGTTCACCCCACCTAAGGCCTCTCTCCACCCATGGCCCTCCCTCTCGGCTCCACCCCTCCACCACGTCGGAGAACCGGCCCCACCACCTAAACCCGACCTCACCACCCTCTCTTCTCCACCCAAAAACTCGGCCCTACTCTTCCCCCTCTCTTTTTCCTCTCGGTTTGGCCGCCCCACCACCGGAGAAGCTCCGATCTTCCTCTCCTCCACCGATCTAAGTCCCGTCAACCCTCCTCTACCCTCCAATACCTCTTGCAACCCCAAAATCACCTCAAAACCCTAACCCGACCCAAACCCTAAACCCGCTTCAAACCCGATCCGTTAGCCTTCGGGCCAGCCGGCGGGTCTCGACTCGCTTCTTGATCTCTCTCAGTCACCACCTTGTTGTTTGATCGTCCGATCTGTCGTTGGTGTGGCTTTTCGTGTGAGCCGCCGTTCCTTGAGTCATCCTCTTTGATACTTTTGTGGTATAATTACTTGGAGTTTCTTTTACTACGTCGCATGACCTTCCGGAAAGTCAATGCTTAATCAGGTAACCGGACTTCTCTATATTTAATTTCGTATTGATTGATTGATTTGATATTATCGTTTGGTTTTGATTGAATTGATATATGAGAACTATGATTGATGTACTTTACGAGTCAACGGGTCTTTGATTTGTTTTGATATGGAATATGATTTGAAATGTGAAGTGATATGTGATTTGAAATGTGAAGTGATATGGAATATGAAGCGGAATCGCCTTGAGAGGGATTCGCGCAAAAGGGAAAGTGATATGAGAAACTGATTTGAGATAATCTAGACCCGTTGATCTCTGTGAATTACATTTTGTTTATTTGATATTGATGTGTGGATTAATCCGATCGGTTGACTTTTGGTTATATTAATTAAGTATAGAGAAGCTGCGTCGTTAAATAACCGGTTACTCGGCTTTGTAGCTGACTCCGTTTGCTTTTATTTCTTGCGACGTAGGTTGACAGGCTGCTGGATGGATGCGATATTGGTGCCCCACTTCATGCCCTGGTCCTGGATGGGACGGGGTGTGACAGGAGTTATTTAAATTAGAGTAGAATCCAGTTATTCATGAGAGAAAACGGCCAACTTGGACAATTCATCAGAAAATACAGCCGAGTGTTCCTCCTTGACACAACGCAAGACCAGCCTGATCCCTATTTTCGGCAAAGGGGGCTTCAGGTAAAAAGCTGTTGCAATGATGTCAACATCGTCGTTCAATGGAAAGACATACTTAGGTTGGCCCCGCCCGAAGTCAACCTCATTGAATCCGACCTTGGTCCAATCTGACACGGACATTGTTCCATAATCCAACGGCATGTTGTGGTACGAGTCAGTGCGCCCATACATCCAATCTCGAAACTTAGTTGGAAGGGTCTCCTTGGCACCTTTTATTAGAGACATGACTGTTACAAGAGATGCCTTGTTGATCTCCTCACAACACTTTGTAATGCATATATGCTAGATGGAATTCCCATAATACCCCTCAACAGAGGGTAACACGCCATGAAGCAAATGCCGTGTGCTAGCAGCAAATCCCAGCCGGATCTCGGCTTCAGGCACCAAACCAATTGCATGTGCACGACATTTAAAAATCATGGCCGTCACAACATCAAAAGTGGAGCTCCTTTGGCCCGTTTCTGTCATGTACATGTCCTTGATACGATTGATGCTATCTAGGGAGATATCGACTACTGAAGTGGTGAAATTGAAGACAGTGAAGGACGGAGGGGGCCCTGCATGCAGCACCTTCAGTGAAGGGATGTGTCCTCGGGACCAGAGCGGTTTCACAGTCGGCTTGGGAAAGCCACGTGCCAGCTCACCGACTGCTTTCAGGAATTGTGCAAAACCTAGGTCGTCACAGACCAAGTGGCTAAAGCAGATAGCGATCGTGTATCCACCACAGGTGAATTCAGTAACCTGAGATTAAAACATACTGTTGATTTTATGGAACTAATTAAGATATTGAGGTGGCTCATTTAGGATGAAAATTTACTATAGAATTGCATCCATTGTTAAAAAAAATTGATACAATTAATATACGTACCATGTGGCCAGATATAAAAGATAACCTTTTATTTTCAGTAATTAATCGCATGTCAGAATCAATTGAAATCAGTGCTGTTCAGAGTGTTTTCTTCTTCTTTTTTTTTTTTTTTTTTAAAAAGCAACAATTTCCAACCTTTTTTTTTTTAAAAAAAAAGAGATAATAATAAAAAAAACGTAAAAGATAACTTTTTTTTTTTTTTTTTGCCGTTTTGTTATCCCTGAGTAATTACATTATATCAAAATCAATGGACACCAGTGGTGTTCAGACTTTTTTCTTTCTTTTTAATTGCTAGAACAATCAATTAAGGATTTTGATGACGATGGCAAGTGGCAACACTAATCTGTTACCTAAAACGCAAAATGATAACAAAGGAATAGAATGTAAAATAGATACTATGACACCTGAACCAAAAGGATTTCATCTTCAAGCTTAACTTCTGGTGGAGGCTGCGGCAGTAGCTGCTCCTTTGGTATCATCAGTGGCCATTCCAGATAATTTACTTCTTCAAGGCTACAATTCGCATTCGCTTTGACAAACCAAATTCCCTCCCCGGTGCAATCAACCGCAGGCTCACCCTGTAGTATATATATATATATACGTACAATTAGTCATTAAGCAATAATCTTAAAGCTAAAAACTGATCGAGTGCATATGTGTAGCTTTTTCCATATTTCTTTTTAATATATGTATGTCTTCTCCCTTCTCGTATTTGGGTGATTAATCAGCAAACGGTAGTTAGAATTACTTTTTCCACCAGATTAAGTGTACTCAGGATATATTTGAGGGAAACAAATATATTCAAAATTTTTACGGTCGCTCTATAAGTGTTTTTCTTTTGGTAATATTACTTATATATAATATATCTGGAAGCACGTGTTTATGAGCTAGATTGCTTGACTGATCCGAACAAAATGGTATAGAAAACATCTTGTATTTGCATGTTGAACCACATTTAGATATGCATGTGCATACGCACCATACTTATGTAAATTGTTGAAATCTGGACGTATAATAAGCGGGAAACTAATTTTCAAATAAAAAAAGATATTACTAGCTACCTTGATTTCCATATCACTCTACAATCTATATACATATATGTAATTATGGTTCCAAAAATGGTAATCAAAATTAAACTCGGACTCGTATTCGGACTGTTGGTCCTACCAGTTAAATCAGATTACTCGAATCAGAAACTCGGATTTGTCATAAAACAAAAATTATGTTCTTTAAAATCGGCAAAAATTAAAAATATTAGGGAAAAAAGATATCTTCCAAATATAAGTTGAAAAGTCAAATGTTAGAAGTATAAAACCAACTAAAGTATAAAAATACACAATTCATGAATCTTGCTGCCGACGACATTTCAACATTTTAAAAAAAAATAGAACATTTAAAACAATTAAATTGAGATTTCACTAATAACACATTTTTCGTCTAAAAATAATTCCATTTGTAAAGATGCATTCATTAAGGCACTTCAATGAATCAGGTAGGGTAGAGCACAAAAATTGCAATTTTCTTTTTTAATATTATTGGATCGATTTTTGGACAAAATATCACTTCATAGTTGGAAATATGGACCGTTTGATCTTATTTCAATAAATAAAGAGGGGAATGGACGCCAGTCTCTTCCTCAATCCTCCTCTCTTGTGAGCTGGAGCAAATGGGCGGAACCAGCCCAGCGAGGGTTACCACTTACCGCCCACCTTGTGACCCCGTCCCACTGGCTCCCAATTCACCGGCTCCCACGCCTTTAGCCATCTCGGTTAGAGTTCCCCATTTCACCCCTCTCGGTTAACCAAGACCACCATTAATGATGATTTCAAACCGATTCGCTCAATATTATTTTTTTTTCCTCCTGGAACCATGGATATAACCATGCATGATCAAATATAACTCAGTTGTTAAACAATTTTTTCAGATCAACTTTATCAGTAGGTAACGATAAATATATTCTTAGTTTATAAATCTAAATCTAGACAAGTAATTACAAAGTATTAAATCATTCTTACCTGATTGATCTTAGTGATTTTTCCTGCAATCGGGTAGTAGTGCACGAGTGCTTTTGCAAATGCATCCCTGATACGTGGCAATGGTTTTTCACCGTATGTAAAAACCGTAAGAAAATCAATAAAAATTGGTCCACCAAGGTAACGATCGATGGAAGAGAGGGGGAGGATCTCAACCGGGTGGTCGATGCTGGTGGGACCCTAACTGCAGGTGATTTTGTTATCATGTGTTTACTCATGGCTTCTCTGAATCACAGTGTGTGCGTATGTGTCTTACTGCCTTAGGGATTGAGTGGAATGATCTTGCGTCTTTATAGCTCGATATGTAACAAGAGTGTATTATTTTATTTATTAATCATGTTCCCAAAAAATAGGGTAAACTAATTATTAATATTGTAGATCGTGGATAATTGTGGTGCATGTAGATCCTCTAATGCTGCATTATGTTTCTTTTTTATTCCTTTTATTTTATTGAAAGATTGTTTGGCGAACGTGCCTCGCACATTTCAATAATTTGAGTTGTGATGCCAAGAACGGCACACCGTAGATTAGAAAAGTAATCGCACTTGGGATCATTGATTATTATTAGGGTTAATTAGACTTATGCCACGTAAAAATTTAAAATTAGCAAAATATCATCACGAAATGACAAATTAGTTTTATGCCATTATAAAATAGTAAAAATTAGTTTTATGCCATCAATAAATTGATTTGCCAAATTTACCCTTTTAAATATGCCACTACAAAATTTTGAAATTAGAAAAATATTTTTATTAAACGACAAATTAATTTTATGCCACTACAAAAATTTAAATAAGAAAAATATCATTAACTAGTATTTTATCGTATAAATAAAAAATTTCAAACTTTGCAGTTTGCACATTTACTAATATCTGTGGTTTATATTTCTCAAGTCAAGCAATTATTCCAAATTATAAATAAATAAATATATTTTGTGTGGTATATGTTAAATAATAATACGTGTATTAATATTGTAACATAAGAGCCATATCATGCATTTATTTCTTAAATAACTCTTTATATTCCTGCTGCACACCTACAAAATGGAACTAAAGTAGAGGAGATAATAAATATATTCATCATCATCTTAATCGAACGATTAAATAATATATATTTCTACGTTCATAAGTTATGAACGGAACTAACTAAAGCAAAAGACAGAACTTATATATATATATTTTCCTTTCCATAAGTGTTTTTTTCCCTTTTCTTAATGTTTTAATCTAATAAGGGTAATTTAGAAATTTTAAAAAAATTTAGAGTGGCATATCTCTAATTAGCTATATTTGGGAGGAATTAATGGCACAAAGTTAATTTTGACAATATTACGGTGGTATATTTCTAATTAGCTATTTAAAAATGTCATTTTTCAAATTTGTCAATTTATGTAATTTTGACAATATCTTGCAGATTTCCCAACCTTAGTCCTTAGATAAGTTATCTTATCTATGAAACATTTCATAATTGGCAAAACGAAAGAAGCAACAACATTTAATTGCGAAAAATATTCAGTAGCATTCACCTTAAGAGGTGTTTTGTACTTGGGCAGGTAAGGTATATCAACCCAGCAATGAAATTCTCACACATCTTACACGGTTTTGCAACATCCAAAAACGAATATAAGTCAGTCTAATCTAACGTGCAAATGCACTTATGCACTCAAGTTTCTCAAAATTTGGGTCTAATACGTAACTTATGACATATATTACACTCAAGTTTCTAAACTTTTTACAGCATAACGAAACAGAAACGCAAAGATGGGGATTGCTAACAAACTAGTAATCATGATCAAAAGGTTATAAGTTCTATACAAGGGACGTTTGCATCTAAAAATGAGAAGTATTAAAAAATATGAAAAATTTATATATCGCGAATCAATTGCACAGATAAATCATACCAGAATCGCCGCATAAGATCCGGTCTGAGTCTACTTTTTCGTTTTGAAGCAAAGATCGGGTCTCGTTTTCAAGCGTACTGAATCCTAACCAGTACTGGGACCTGTATCCTCTACTCACCTTTTTAAAAGATGAGCACGGTGTCTACTTTTAATCCGAACCGTTCAATTTAATTATGACAGTTAGATTTTTTTCTGACCTATCAATCTGATATTTTTCACGAAGCACTATCATTAATCGGACGGTTCGGATCTAAGGTGAGCACCCTGCTGAGGATTTCATTTCATAAGTACTAATACTAATAACAAAAGGTAATAGAACTTGCATTCCATTCCACCGGAAACAAATTGTACAAAGAAAAGAAGAGGAAATGGAGAACAGAAGAAGAATTCTGGTGGTGGGAGGCACAGGGTACTTGGGCCAGCACCTTCTCCAGTACCTGTCAACCTCCAGTTCCCTTGACATCGCATTAACCCACCACCGTCCGATCCCTCCGCAGGAACTACTGGACGCACTCCCTTCCGTCAAATCCTTCCAAGTCGACGTCCGAACTGGAGAAGGCTTCAGTGCTGTCTCAGCCTCCTTTGGCCAGGTCGGCATTTCATCGAACACTTTGTAGACATTATTTGAATTTGTTGTTAGTTCTAGATTAGTGCTTACGTTGATTAGAGATCTGAATTCTGTGCTGAGAGGAATTCCTGTTGTTTGTTCTCAGATAGAGAATTCTTTACGAAAATCACAAATGCAGGAGAATAAAGATAAAATGTATTAATTAAAAGTTGAAAACAATTTTTAAAAATGATCTTTTCAGCCTGATGTAGTGGTGAACTGTGCGGCCATGTCTGTACCGCGAGCTTGTGAAATGGATCCAGATGCAGCCATGGCTACCAATCAACCTTCTTCTCTTGTGAAATGGTTAATTGGTTTTGGAAATGACAATTCTCTTCTCATCCATCTCTCCACGGATCAAGGTATCTTTCTTTATTGTTGCACATTTTCATTTTGTAAATTCACGGTCATAATATCATGTAGAGACCAAACATACAAATGACGTGTATGACATTTTAAAGTACAGAATTAAAATATAATATTTGACCATCATCAGCTAATTTGTTTTTAAACAATCCAAATTACTAATATAGCATTTTATTTTTTGAAGTTGCCATGAATTTATAATATTTAAATGATTTGCGTATTTTTTGAATGCCTGAAATATTATATACCCCTGAAAATGAGAAATTACTTGTAGTAGCCAAACAAGCCACAATACATTAGAATTATCTCTGCTAACTTATGCTGGAAGTGTTTCCTTAGCTTTCCCTTCCATGAGGTGTGCTGGTTTTCTGCAGCCTTTTTTGAGGGCCCGATTAAGCTTCTTTTGCAGTCAATTCATTTTGTTTCATTCCTGAAATAAGGCCTGATCAGGGTCAACAATTAACAGTTTATGAAGGCGTAAAATCATTTTATAAAGAGGAGGATGAGACCATTCCAGTGAACATATATGGAAAATCTAAAGTGGCAGCAGAGAAGCTTATTAGTGAAACATTTCAAAACTATGTTATTTTGAGAAGCAGCATTATTTATGGACCACAGACTCTCTCTCCGGTTGCTAGGTCCCTTCCTATTCAGGTCTTCGGTTTTCTTATATACTCAACTTTTTAGTATATAATCTTTGTGATCTAGCAATCATAGAGCCAGAAGAACCCAAATGTTCAAATCACCTATCTAAAAAATGAATAAAAATAAAAATGTTGCAATCAAGCTAAAATTAGTCAAAATTGAACCTTGGTGCTGCTCCTTTATTTAATTAAGCTGAAATCCAGCAACCTGCATTAATTAGTAGTTCTTATTTCTCAAATGTAGTGGATGGATAGTGTTCTCTCACAAGGCAAAGAAGTTGATTTCTTCTATGATGAATATAGATGTCCCATTTATGTCAAAGATATGGTACACACTATCTCATCTCTGACAAATACATGGATATCAGGTATACGTCTTCTACTAATCTACTAAAATGTTTATTTTTGTGCATATATAGTGATCCTGCAAAACCAGAAACACATCATGTGTGCCCAGCCGGCACACAAGATTTTTGTTATTATACTATACTGGAAAAAACATGAGAATTACACTTTCTTTCCCAGCCTTCACTATCACCTTTTGTTTTTTCAAGAAAGAAAGACACCCAAACTGGAAATTTCTCCTTCATTCTTCTCGTTAATGATGAGAAGACAGGAAAATTTTGGAGAAAATATGGGTGGAAAGGACCATTGAGGCGCATATTTATGATTTTCCTAGTTCATTTCACTTGATGTATCTGGTACCTTTAGATTTTGCAGCAATACAAAACCACTCTTTGTGATACCTTCCCCGTTGTTTACTCTTTTGTTGTGACAGTTCAATTTCAACTGACCTTAATATTAACTTTCTAAAACACCTCAAATTCAACAGATGGAAAGAAGATGCAACTGGTAATAAATGCTGGGGGCCCAGATAGGGTCTCAAGAGTGGAAATGGCCAAGTCAGTTGCTCTCCACAGAGGATATAGTTTCTCCCTCATCAAATCAGTTTCTGCCTCTTCGGTTCGTGACCCCTCTTTTTACTCTCTCATTTCTATATCCTAGCATCACCAACCTTTGTCAAGTAGTTGCAACTTGTGAATAATTGTCATTTAATAGGTGCATATAGTCAAATGTACCTTGTTAATGTACCTGTACCGAAAATCTCTTAGGGTCTTTCTGTGTTGGTTTACCTAATTCAACTACAATTCATATATGGAAGAAAATTCAGAAAGAAAATGCCCAAAAGTCCAGTGAAAAATATGAGACTCTGGACATACAGTACTTATACTGTATCGAAAAATGGTCTTGCAATATGTTAAATTCAATGGAATTCTGGGATGGTATTGTAATTTTCTTTCCTACTGTCAACATGGTTCAGACTCTTTACAATTGTGTTACTTCATTAACCTATAAAGTGTCATATGTACATGTGGATTAACAAGCAACAATAATAACAGACCTAGCAGCAGCTGCAGCACATGTCAGGCATTATACTGATTATTGAAGATTATATTATGGCAGGTTAATCGAGGGGTTTTGTCCCCTGCAGATATATCAATGGATATAACAAGATTGGTTGAATTTCTTGGTACAAAGCCAACTTCATTCCATGATGGTGTTAAAGCAACACTAGAAACCATTCCTAGTTCATGATTTCATACACACCATCTGTATTTCTCTATTTTTTATTCAAGTCCTGGAAATTAGCTTTATTCAAGAATCAAGATAGAGTGCTGCAACTTGTGATTTGAGATTCATACAAACAAGAAATATGAACATATGCAGAATATTAAACAAAAGTTAAGTAATAGGAAAAACCAGCATATAGTATTAAGTCCTTTAGGCATAACTGCTAATGATTATTCTTTGACCATAGAATGGGTACTTCAACTAAACTTCTGCTAGCTTGCGCTGTTTTCACTTTTCAGCAAGTCTCAAAATTGCATAGAAATTTAGGTCCTTTTGGAGCATTTCTGTAAATTCTCTTGTGAAACATAACTATACTGGTTGCTAGGCGCACTGACCAGAATGATCCACTATAGGTCCTCGGAATACCAAGTGAGATTTCAGTGCCTTTTTTCCCCCTTATTTTGTGTTGTAAGCTATTGGGATCAACCAAATTCTAGTTGCCAATTCGGGTTCTGTTTTGGTTATGGTGGGTGCTGAAGTTTGAATTGAAAAATATTTGCTTTGATTAAGTGCCATTCTCATAATTGCAATACTTACTATAAATCTACATAAAGCTATTCTTGCTCTTTTTTAAACCCTGTTATTTCACTTTATTTTCCTCAGTGCATGCTTTATTCGTTCATGAGTACTCAGTACTCACCCGTTAACTGGGCTTTTTACAACTTCTGCAATTTTAAAAACCTCATTTTTCACTCGACTCATTTTTAAATGATTTTTGTTTTTCGCTCTTGCTCTGTGACCAATTCAATTTTTTTTTCTTTTAAATGTTTTTCTTTCAGTTTTAATAGCCAATAAGCCTGTCCTTTGTCTTGCTGAGAATTATCAACATTAAGCTTGCTTGTCGATTTCAACAGAAGCAATGGCAAAAATGATTTGCATAGATGAGATAAAAGGATTGAGGTTTGGATTTTATTTCTTTCCTTTATTAATGACATCACATTTATGAAATCATCGTAATCCCGGGACCCTCCTTATTAAAAGTAACAAGTAAAATTTAAACACTACATGAATCTGACAATCAAACGCAGCAATTCCGATTCCACTGGCGATAGATTTTTTTTAATAGAATCGTGGTAGCGGTTACCTAGTTCACTGGCGATAATTAGCACACCTCAATGTTGGGTTAGATCAATCTGCTGATGTTTGGAATTCTACTGATGTTGGTAAATAAGCCTTCGTTTTCAATCCAATTATCTATATCCAGAAAGCAGCATAATGTGATACAAGTTCCAAGTAACGAAAGCAACCTAGTTTAATTGTTTGGAAGGAACTTGATTACACTTTAATTACTGATTTGTGATATAAAACAAGTTCGATGACCTTGAAAATGTTTCACCAATCTAACAAGTTAACAACGCTTAAATGCTTAATATTTTTCTCTTGTACCTTACACTGCATAATCTCGGACAACGCGGAAATCATGTACTCTGATTACCTAATCCGTATTAGTCAAATTGGAGCAATATAGTTTAGAAACATGCACAAGTTTCATCCTGTTGAAAAGAATCTTTTCTAGAGAAGAGTTGGATCACGGAAATGCACACATTCCCAAGGAATTAATTAGTATGTACTTTGTGCGGACATATCTTAACCCCACATAAACAAATTGCAACAATTCCAATTTCTCTGTTATTACAAAACGATCCCCGTAATAAAGGAAATTTGCAGGAATTCCTGTTACCGAGGGAGCAATTGCCAAAACTATTTCATTGAACCCCCAAATAATTTAACTTTTAGCTTATTTCAGCATAACGAATCGAGTTTCTTCTTCTTTTTCTTTTTTCTTTTTTTCAAGAAATGTTGTAACAACATGAGCGTCAAGAAATATTATAACACTTGTTGAGATGAGCTAGCTTGCAATGATGCGGTCAATAGTCAATACTAGTTACTGTTTTTATTATTGTTCGTATCTCGTACTAAAAGTGGAGTTCGAATCCGATTATACAACGACCCAGGTAGTTAAGGTTTCGAGATGAAATTCTAAAAACTACCATCTTATTTCAAAATTTATGAGCTCAGAGGGATCGAACTAATAAACTTATGATATTAATATATTGTAAGGTCATTCTCTAATATTTTGTTGTTGGAGGCGGATAGAAAATATTAAATTAGAAGTTAATAATATAAACTTACAAGTTTTATACCACAATTCTAACTACAATTGTTTTTAGTTTTCATTGACAAATTTTATTAAAAAGCAGAGGTCAATTTTAGTTTCTTTTTAGAATTCGCACTAATAAATTTGTTCTTTTTTTTTATTTTTTGTTAAAAAATTGGGGGTCAATTGACCCCTCATGCAAATCAAGTAAATCTGCCTCGGATTGTTCCAATGATGAAAGATGGATTGTCGGCTTGTGGCCTAACTTTGGTCGACACTGAACTTCGTCCTTATCTTCCTTATTCAATTCTATATATTGGAAATATGCAAGCAGACGAGCATAATGTAAACGAAACACTAAATATCTTTGTCAAATGTTATAGAGTTGGATAATTCGTTTATGGGTTGAGATTCATTGACGGTGCATTAATTTTACAAGCTTGATAGTATTTTCCTACCCAGAGAAATATGATAGATGTGTTGTCGGCCTTTTAGATTGGTTGTGGGTTAGAATTGTGCAACTTATTGCGTATCATAAGATATTTTCTCTTAGACCGTTGAATATGAAACATTATAAATTATAAGTTGTTTGATAAACGAAAAAAGTTACTCCAAATATATAAACTTTCTTATGCATGTTGTCCACATACTGAATAGATCATATTCTAAATGTCAAATTTGAAAGCACAAGTTATGTTTGATTTTTGTCAAAATTGTCAAATCGTTCCTTTGTCCATTAATTTTACTTTTTATATATCAATAAACTTTGTATTTTGTTGTAAATTGTTTACTGAAATTTTATTGTTAATCTCAAGTACAAATTTTTCATGCTCTAGTAACTCAATTTTTTTTAAATCTTTTAGAAAATAAACTAAGTGCTGATATTGGCTTTCTTTTTTACCAACTTGGGCAACTATTTTAGGGTGTGTTTGGATGATAGAAGAATAGAGGATTGGAATAGAAATTGGTCCAATCCTTATTCCTTATTCTAATACCAACATTTTGTTGGTATAGGAATAGGGTCCGAATAAGCCCAAATTCCTTATTCCTATGGTGTTTGATTTTCACCGGAATAAGGAATAAGGGGCTTATTCCTTATTCCCGGCCTATCCAAACACACCCTAAGTGATGTAGAAGATCATACTAACACTTTGTTTTCATACCCTAAAGACGATTGGAAAATTTAGTACCTAGGACTTATCAAAATTTAATATCCAATTCACTCGAATAGACAGTTTGAACTTTGATGGGACAAATTTACTTGATAAATTAGCAACAGCAAAGCAACTTGTCAATTGTCATCTCTTTGAAACTTGTTCCGACAGCTACAAGCCTACAATAAACGCGGGTAAATAAAAAAAAAAAAAATGCTTGTATCATTCTATATTAGATCATACAATCAACTTTTCTTTTCGTAATCTCCCTCTGTGGGGTACCACCTACCTCGTCGCGCTCTATTAATACTTACACATCTACACTTAATTGCACGCAACCTCTCTCCTCTCTCGTCCCTTCTCTGTGACTGTCTTACCATAAACAATGAAGTTCAAAAAACCTTCTTCCACAAAAGCACCATACTTTCTCCTCATATTGCTTCTTCTTGCTCAAGTGTTTAACTTAAGCTATGGTCTAAGACCAATCAAGGAAGGAAGAGAGAGAAACTCTGGCGGTGGTGAGTACTCTTCCTCTACGAAGTTGATAGAAGACAGTGGCCAACGCTGGGTTTATGAAGTTTCTCATAGAACGATCCCTCAAGGGCCAAATCCACTGCACAATTGATCAGCTACTTTGTGTTTCTATATTTTATTTTAGTTTAATATTTCTGTATTTTTTTTTTCAGCACTTGCACAGCTAGAATTTGTACAGGCAACTTATTGATACTTGAAGTGAACAGAGTCAAGCGTAGTACTAGTGTGTTATAGTTACCTACATAAATGTATTAATCACCAACCGTAGTTAATTTAATGTATACTTGCCGAAATATTTGTATTGAGTTTTTTTTTTTTAATATTTACCAGTGGAAACCTCTTGCTGATTTTTTTTTTTTTTTTTTTTTTTTTTTTTTTTGCTTTTCTTCCCAATTTTTTTCTATGTGAAAGATCTTTTCTTTGTAGAGTACTATTTGAAACTTGAAAGAATTAAGGAGCTTCTCTTTAGAAAATCTCCCTTTGCATTAGGAGACGGTTTTTAGGCCTATAATAAAGGTATTTTTTTTTTTCTCTTTCTTGAAATTTATGAAAAAAATTAATTTATTAAGAAAAAGTTAATGCCATCTGTGGACAAAGTTTTAAACGATAAAAAAATTCCAAAAATAACAAAATGATCTTTTTCTTTTCCCCTAAAGTTGGCACATTCTGATTCAAAGAAGATGCCCGACTATATCAGCATCCAAATATTTGATAGTTTTGAAAAGTTAAAACCGATCCGACTAAAACTAACATGAAATGACCACCGACCACCTGAAAGAATTCGGAATGACTCTGGTATTTAAAATTTGAAATTGAACCGAATTCAATTGATCATATCTAAGATAAAATCAAACCAATTAATGCGAGTACGATAATTTGTGTTGACTAGTCTCAACTGAATACTGACCCAACTTTTGTATGTTGATTTAAACCTGAGTTGATATAAATCCAAAATGAGTTGAAGACAATTCAGACCCAAACTTAGCCTTGAACTGAAATAATTTCGATCTGATATGACCGCGTGTAAAAGTAAATCAACCAATTATTGGACTGTCGCCTCTACTTTCTTGTCTTAGGGTGTGCTCCGGTATCAAAATTTGGAGGAGAGAGTGAGGGAGGTTAAATCAAATTTTCATCTAATTTACTTCATATCTTAATGAAAAAAATATGAATAGAAGAAGAGTAAAGATTTAATTCTCAAATGCCTAACTTTTGTAATCCCAAATTTGGAGTGTAGGAGTTCATCTGAGCACAGCCTTAATTAATCTCCCTTTTTACTTTTGTCCATCATGTGAAATGTTTTTAAATAGTTCCTTTATTTGTCAATAGCAAATATATATATCACCTGAAGTCAAAGACGTAAACTTTTTCCACCTATTGCTCATATGCTTGTCAATTGTCATATACTAATCTTTGTGTTAGAAAATCGTGGGTAAACACATACCGCAGCGGAAATCGATTTTCCAGGATCTCTTGCGATTCCTTTCACGGCATGACACGCTAAGCCCTTCCACGTCTTCACGACCACCGTCTTCATACGCTAGTGGACAGCAACCACGATTGGAAGTCGAGTTCCAACGAGTTCTGCCACACTATCCACAGCCACGGTGCCAGACGGACTGCCACGCGCCAACCTCTCATATAGGTTGCGGTGTTTCACTCTCTGACTAGTGCTCCTACCGATTAACAAGTAGAAGAGAAGTGGATCTCTCTCTCCCTCTATTCTTTGTCTCTTTCTCAAAGAGAAATGACTCACACTCATACAGAAATCAATCTGTTCAGAGAATATATAGAGATAAGGACCAGAACACCAAAAGGTGCGAATTGTCCTGCGGCCCGCTGGAATTTCCAGCGACCCGCTGAAAATGTCTCCACTTCAAAATTCCAACATCTCCCTCTTGGAGACATTTGTTGAAAGCAGTCATTGTCTTCATACGGCACATAGAACGTGCGACTAGCGCATATACCTGCATGCGGGAGCTACAAGAATACACTTTAACATAAAGTTAAAGCCACTCAGGAGCCTCGACCATTTTCTAAAAGAATAAGCAGTTTATATGTATATACTCATACCCTAGATTATTTCAAGATCAAGCACTAGACATACACATCGCCAACCGCACTTACGTGGCCACTATGTGTTATCCCTTTCAATCTAATTTGCTCAAATGTTTCCAATTATGTCCATATGACAAAAAATTGGTGGCGCCAAACACAAGCAAATTTCCGTGTGCGATCTGAAATTAATCTTCCTTTTGCACTCATGTCAATCCAAGTAAAATCAACCGCTTTCCGAGTAATGCACCGGTAGACCGAATCATACATAGCCATGGGTAACATACCACAGTAGACAGAACATTGACCTACTCTTCATGACATAGTCAATAGTCATGAGGGTACGTATTTGGAACTCACACAATGAGGAGACAGCGGTATTAGTCCTGAGACCACTCAACTCATTTTCCAACGTCGCCAAGCACACGTGGTATGAACACGTGCTACAATGAACCATCTATCCAACAGACGTATGTTAGTTCATTGTACGAGCCTAGGTCTAGTTGCAAACCAAAGCGTCTATGGTCTAGACCGCATACATTGCAACTCACCCTGAAAGTCTCTACAAGTCCGCTACCTCGAGCGACAAGGAAACTCTCACCTCGGCTAGCTATAGGCTACATGAATTGTGGGGGGCAATTCATGTCGACTCGCCTAAAAGAAGACAAATCTCATCTTAGTCTCAACACTAAGGCGACAACGAGCTTCGACTGCCATAAGCAGCTCCTTAGTCCTCCTCGACTAAGCGCACATAGCTAGATAAAGTCTCATCTCTGCCCACTCCAGGCGTCAGAGGCGATTGGTCGTGTGAGCGACCCCAATCTTAGCCTATTAACATACTACCATATAGCGCTAACATATACTTGAAGAACAATAAAGCCATCTTTATGTTCAAAGTTCAAGTATATACCCAAGCAAGGATCTGATCTCTAAACGAATTGTTTAAAAACAAACCGTATAACATCTCTGGCAAAACCTCAGAGAATATTGTATATCCTGAAACGGTCGATTAGCATTCTAACGAACCATTACATATAGGAATACACTCACATCAGATCAACTCTGTGCTATCATGTCTCTAATCAATATCTGAATGTTTGGTTTAGTCTATGTCCCCACAGTATGCATCCATAACCATACTGTTACAATGAATTGTTATCAACTCCCTCGAAGTCACAACAATTACCAATTGTATAGACTATCTCAACCAAACTCCCTCTGACATGATTATCTGTCATGTCAAGTTGCTCAATCTCACAAATGAGAGAGCATGTATGACCACTCAAACATGCTATTGACTCAATCTCCACAACAAGAGAGTCATACTCCATCTCTAAATCGAAAGAGTATATAATTTACTCAAATCTCCACAACGAGAGAGTAAACTTGTTTCTTATCACAAAGAAACAATATTTTATCAAGTTAACTTTATCCACAAAGTATACTTGCACTCATATGAATTACCTATCCAGAGGTAAATCAATTACAAGTATTTAAACTTGATACTTAGCATGTCACTTGTCATACAATTCAGATATATATAACTCACATACCTACACAAATAGGTATTTTATTTGGCTCAATTTTAATGTCAAACTTCTAGTAAAACTAGTGTGACTTATCTCAATCATGTATGAGGGAAACCTCTAATTATAGGAATTACATTTTGGATGCCAATGTGCCACAATGCACAATATCCAATAATGCTCATCAAACCCTTTATCATACAGATATCTTGGAAGCTTTTCTTATGGACTTATATAAAAAAAAAACTTATTACAAGTTTTATCTCACTATTAAACAAGAGTCTCTCAACTTATTCATCCAGCCAATAGTGCAACACGTGCTATGCTGATCAGGCATATCTATTGCTTAGAATAAGCTATGTGAGGCAAACTCATCTTCTAACAAGAGAATTTCCTCAAATAAACTCCCTCTGTTGTGTGTCATACGAATTGTTTAACCACTAAACGAATCGTTTCACATAATCAATAGAGTTTCTATTGCTATTTAGTGTCATACGGATCGTTACACACCAACAACAGAAAATTGTTTAATATCTCACGATTGATTTATCTACCCTCATTAATCTCAAGAACCCAAGTGTTCTCCAAAGATTAATATGACAAATCAAATAAGTCCAATCATATTATTATTTCATTTACTTTATCTCATCTAATATATATATATAGTATCTTCTCATAAGCTTTACTGTATTTGAACTTGTGCGAGGATGTGAGGAAGAACCTATTTCATTTCTCCCTCTCTTCCTCAGCAACCGAGTCAAGTTCACAGTTAGGAAGCTTGCATAAGAAACTATAAGTGATTCTCTTACATGGCACTTCTATGGTTTCTTCTTCAATAAATTTTCAAAAATTTATGAGAAGGTGCACCTCCACATGTGCAACTGAACCTATGATCATAAAAAAAAACATCCATCCAAGGAGTTATAGTAAACCATAGTTCAAACCATAGATATGGAGATTTCAAATCTGCCACTGATTAGCTCTAGCGGTCCGCTTGGCAACCCAGCAGCCCGCTCTCAGTGGAAGCGACCCGCTTGCCCAGCAAGCGACCCACTTAAATATTCGAGCAGAAATTCCATAATTGAAAATTCTCTCTACTGCGCATCTATTATTGCATACTGTATGACCAGTTTGCAGATCACAGTAACTGCCACTTAGCCTTATAAGAACCATACCAAGATAATCCTTCAACTCTATCACACAACACAATATGTCATGTGATATAAGAAATAGTGAATTATCGAACTATTTCTATTTTGTCACAACTCTTAAATTTGTCAAGCAGATTCAAATAACTGCGGCATATTTAAAGAGATTTCACAGATTTCAAGACTGAATTAAGCCTAGTCATGAATGTGACAAAAACAAGGCTTTAAGTGTAGCGCACATAATAAATCTCCATAACTTGAAACACTTATCCAACAAGCATTCAAGTTGTCCCTCATTACTTACTATCTCTCTAAGTTGGCAAAATTGAATTGGAAATCTGATTAAAATCAAATCCAATCAATTACCCTCAACTTATATAGTAAAGTGTGCCAAATAATCACTACTCATGAGATTATGTATCCATGAAGTAAATAATAGAAAGAAAGCTCATTTAGTGCCTTAAACCACAACGTTTAAGTACTAAGTATCATCATACACTCAATGCCGAAATCCAACATCAAAAGAATAACAATAAGTACTATACATTGTCAAAATCTGAAGTATATAAAGTATTATGGAGTTAAGGTGTGTGTCTCCCTCATGAAAATATCAAATTGCATGTGCCAATCCCAAGGATTGCACCATCGCAATCTCCATTTGATAACTTTACTTCATGTTATGACAAGTAACTCACATCTAAACCATAAGCAAAAATGCTATGTAACTTAAACTACATTAAGATACAATGAATAAGCATTTGCGGTTTCAGATTATAGTACTTAATTAAAGTCCAGAAACATTTGCATTTAAGTTCACAACTATAATCTCTTAGTATGTCAATCAATTACTTGACTTGTCATCAAATATAACCAAATGAGTAATGTCCGTTTAGAAAATGAACAACACCAACAGTGAGATTTACTTGCAATCAAGTAAATACCATCACTTATTACTCAAGTGTTAATTTATGATATTTATTTTGCAACTCAAAATTTAATTGACTTAATTCCAAGATGTCACCTCATTGTGCTCCTTGTACTTGTCAAAATTTTATTGAGTTTACAACCCTCAGTCAATGATTGATTATACTATTCAACAGAGACTACAAATATTGTAACTTAACAAACTACTCAACAACACAAAGTGAGAAGAAATATGCAAATCTGTAACTCTAGCGGCCTGCTTGAAAGACATGCGACCCGCTCGGTTACACTCCCTCAGTTTCTGACTACTCACAAATTCTTTTGTGATTTCGCATTATATGTTATGATCCCACGTTCATCCTGATCCTCTATAAGACAATAAGATATTGTAATGCCCAGCAATATATGTACATCAATGTCTTTTTCATTAGAGATCAGCGACTACTGATAATTAAGCCAAAATCACATAGAGACAAGCACTATGTTAGCACTCTCATAAGTCATAACATCTCAGTTATAACTATAAAGCCTTGCAGCACAATTCTAGTCATTCCTAAGAAATATATATAGCTTAGCCTATATGACCAAAAGAAAGTCTAGGACAATCAATCAAATCACAAGAACTAAGCATCAATACCCTTACATAACTCAAATCGGCGCAAGGATCAGAATCTAGATGAGATCTCAATAGTCTACCAATCTAGATTCACCCAACGTGTGTCATCACACATTACTAGCAAACACCAACATGTGTTGTGCAAGCCATCACAATTAGGTGAGATTGTACCACATGTACCATCCATCACCATCAACAAGTAAATAATAGAGGGTTATTGATGAAATTATCGAACGGATAACTTCAATCACAGTTTATAATTTATTATGCTTGTTCTGGTTAAAGTATATGACAATTAGAAATATTTCAAATGATCTATTTGAGCCATCAAATAGTTTATTATCAAATGAAATTTATATAGATCTGTTTGTAAATCAAACAATCTATTTGGATATCATAAAGACACACCAACAATTGGTTGTCTACCCTCGGACTTTGTCACGGTTCGTTTCGACACGAAACGATCCATCTCGCACAAAGTATATTGATATCTTGATTCTGGCATTCTATCTCCCTCAGAATCAATATCTGATTATCATCAAACTTTCTAGACTTTGACAACAGCACTCAACTGCGCCATCAAGTCTAAATGAGACAACACCAATACATGGTATCTCCCATTTAGGTACTTGGTCCGGCATAAAGTAATATACACAACAAGAACCATTGATTATCGCTCAGATAATCATAAAAACAAGTTTGGTTTCACTCTTATGATCTCTGGTATTCATGTGTCTCAATTTCTGATTATATATATGGTGCTTTACTCACTTAGACTGTCTAACAATCATTTTGGCTCTCAGCCAGCAGTTTCAGCGGCCCACTGGCAAATCCAGCGACCCACTGAAAAATCAGCGGCCCGCCGGTAATTCTAGCGATCCGCTAGAACTGGGCAGAATTACAGAATCGACAGAAATCAGATTCTACACCCTGATTACAAACCCGCGATATCTCGATCATACTTCGATGAAAAATTATGTTCCATATATCATTGGAAAGCACACTCAATGCTCTATCCAATCATGGCAATCATAAATTTTCAATAATTTCAGAAGTATGAAAAATATCCTTTGAAAATCAGATCCAAAACACCAAGTTCTGATTCTTACCAGAACAGATCCGACTTTCGAGCACGATTTCTCACTCACCGTTTATCCAAAAATTACAAACTTAGACTTTCTGGAAAGATCTCTAAAAGCTCTATCTCCAGTCCAAATTTGACAGAAAAACGAATTACGATGTGATCACAATTCCACTCGCACTACAGAAAGGTCAGAAATTCCAGAAACCAGACAGACTGACATCCTCTGATTGCGAGGTCATTATCTCTCTGAATACTTGCTTGTTTTTCGAGTTCTTGGACTCTCTGAAAACTAGACTCCAAGTCCGTTCCAACGCCATAAATTTCACTCGAAACAAGTTAACAGATCTCGAGATATACCTCCGCGAAGTCAGGCAATCAAATCTGAAATTCTGTTTCTGGACAGAACTTAGGGTTTCCCCTAATTCTCCCTCAAACCACGAAATTAGACACACAAAATCACTCAATAACAACCAGAAATTACAGAGAAGAGGCTTAGGTATCAATTCCTACCGAAAAGAAACCTAACGGCTCTGATACCACTGTTAGAAAATCGTGGGTAAATACATACCGCAGCGGAAATCGATTTTCCAGGATCTCTTGCGATTCCTTTCACGGCATGACACGCTAAGCCCTTCCACGTCTTCACGACCACCGTCTTCATACGCTAGTGGACAGCAACCACGATTGGAAGTCGAGTTCCAACGAGTTCTGCCACACTATCCACAGCCACGGTGCCAAACGGACTGCCACGCGCCAACCTCTCATATAGGTTGCGGTGTTTCACTCTCTGACGAGTGCTCCTACCGATTAACAAGTAGAAGAGAAGTGGATCTCTCTCTCCCTCTATTCTTTGTCTCTTTCTCAAAGAGAAATGACTCACACTCATACAGAAATCAATCTGTTCAGAGAATATATAGAGATAAGGACCAGAACACCAAAAGGTGCGAATTGTCCTGCGGCCCGCTGGAATTTCCAGCGACCCGCTGAAAATGTCTCCACTTCAAAATTCCAACACTTTGAAAGAAGTATAAATAGAGAAGTTTAGCAGAGACAGATTAAATAAAGTTTAAAAATCACATTTTGTGCAAATTATCATCAGGTTCATAAATGAGCTTGCATAGGTGTACAACAAATGTCAATCTTTGCTATGAGATCCTACCAATTCGTTTCCTTTCTTTATAACAAGAGTCGGAGATTTTGAACAAATCCTTGTGAACTTCGACAAAAGTGAAAATTATTACCGAATTTTACTTGATGAACTTTTAGGCGAAGACATTTAGTATACTATTTGTAGGTACTCGAGGCGTGTAAGGAAGGCCAACAATAATATGTTGGGAAGAATCAAGAGTTTACTGCAATTAATAATCATGATGTAGAGAAAAAGGCCGACTCAGGGATACTTATGTAGGCCATCCTTTTTATTAATTTATAGAAAAATACAAAAAGTGGAGGAGTATTTGTAAAAAACGAGGAATTTCTGTCGGGAAATAAGATCTACACAAATTGATTACGAAGGCCAAGCTATAAGTTCAGAATAAATTGACAAACAATATTGAAAACCATTAAATTATCACATTTATCAAGCAAGATGATGTTTCCTTTCATGCCTCATTCAAATATGACTCACCCCATATAAGAGTTTTGTTTATGTTTTTTGCCTTATGTGATTCACATCCTATCATTGAACGATGTGAAAAGATTTGAGAATTAAATTGCCACTCAAATGGTTGATTTTTTTGTTTTTCTTTCCCCTGCTTAAATTTTGCGTAAACTTAAATTGTCATGCAGAGTTGATAACCGCCCCAATATCTCAGAATTGAGAATTGATCATCCGGACATGCATTGAGGATAATTAAATGATGAGGCCTTGCATGATTCGGCAAGAAGGGACTAGTGTAGACAGTACGCAAAGACTAACACGGACAATCAGAAAAAGTGGAGATTGTGGAAAGCAAGAAAATGATTTAAAATTAGCATTTTGCGCACAAGGAGCAACTTTAAAATAACATATAAATCAAGTATTTCAACTTAAATTATTAATACAAAAATTTCAACTGAATTTCAAACTTGCGTTCCCATTAAGAAATGCACGTACTAAAAAGCTTTTTACAACAAATTTGACTCGTTTGTTTTAAATCAAGCAGATCAAATAGCGTAGCCAAAATTATAATAAATCTGGCGATAAGTTGTAACTCTCTATTGTAATTTTACATTTATAATCATAATAACTCCTAGCTATAATTAGGATATACGATTTGATCTGACAGTTTCGAGTTTCAATCTCAAAAAGTTTACTACTATAAAATATTAGGAATGATTCCCTTTCATGAAACACTTCTCGGGAAAAAGAAAAAAAATTATTCCCCTTTCATGAAGCAATTCGTAGAATGAACGTAAAATTGCATAATTATATATAGCCAGAAAGAAAATATAGCCACAATAATATATAGTTGGAGCATAGCTGAGATTGTGATTTGATGGAGCATTTTAGGTTTTATAGGATATGTTTGGCAGCAGCTGCCAAGGGAAGCTGTATAGGTTTTAGGCGTGGAAATAACAACATTCAGTCCAGAACATTAGAAGCTGCGACTTCTCGTTATCAATGAATTGCTTTTCACACGATTCCTCACTCCTCAGAGATGATCAGGATTCTTAAACTCTGTTTTCACACTTTGGACTCGGGAGTTAGGAGGATATGCCGGCCTCTCGGATCTCGACCCGATAATAAAAAGGTCCGAACAAATAGCCCACGGATCACAAAAAGAATTTGGGACCAAATACAAAAACAGCCCATTACGGACATCACTGTTCAGTGTTCACCAGTGTAGTTTACTTGGGTGTTGGGTCCTAACTAGCTCTCAATAATTTATTTTATTATTATTTTTTTTGTTGAGAGAACTCTCTGATCTCTTTTTGCATCGATTTAAGGCTGTAGTTTGGATCAATCTTTCTACCTTGATTAGGATACTGCCGACGATCTCTTAAACAGAGAGCATAACTGATCGACCAATCATATTCAGATTGTTTTGTTATATATAAAAATGCCAGTTTCTTGATATGTATTTTGATCACAAATTTAAAATTAATATCTTGCACAAGCACCCTATCCTATATTATCAAACCCAACTTACTGACACTAGTAATTTCAAAGTCCAGATTCCTGCCAGTAAAAAAAGGGTCAAAAAATGCATATGCACATTAAAAGCCTATATCTAACGAGCTATGTATCACGTCGAAAAACTACAAATTGTAAATCTTTTATATGAAGATCAAAAGGGCGAAAATCAACAATTTTGTTGCAATTAATTGGATCTCTTAACATTGGGACCACATATTCCTGTACAAAACAAGCTCGCGGCTCATTTTAATTGAAGGCAGAATGATTTTAGAAGCAAACTGAATTTAATACTTGCCTTATAATTAAATGCAACAAAATTCCAAACCACATATAAACAGCTTAATTTTAGACTCAGGCTAAACATCGTCAGAAGCAGTGAGTTGATGTTTCATGACGTTTGATATATCACTAGAATTATTCACAACAAAAAAGCTACCTGCAATCCTCCTGATCTTATTTACACAAAACCCAGAAAAACAGTAAAAAGGAGAATGAAAAGAAAAAGAGAGCAAAAAATATTGGAAGAGAGGAATAGCACTACAGCTTAGTAGCAAGGGCGCATCTAATAATCTGCACATACTTAACATATGCAGAACAGACATATATAGATCCACAAACCATCTTAGATGTCTGGGCAGGTGTTATTGCTTTGACTCGAGTTCTGCTCACATGCATCGTGCTCTACTGGTTTGGAGGGAACGAGCAGCCGGGCATTGGTTGACTCTTGGTATTCGTCATCATCAGGAGCATCGGTTACAGACATAGCATGGCAGGAGCAGTGCTTGAGAGAAAGGAAAAAGATCGAAGAAATGACTGTGCCGACCTTGTTCACTGCCCTCTTGCATGGTCCTTTTGCCATGCTCTGGCTGCTCCTGGGAGATAATGCATCATCCATTGCGTGCAAGAGGATTGAGAGTGCTTGTTTGATTAAATGAAAGATGGAGACGGGGAGATTAATGGTCTTGGAATTGGAAACTTGTTTTATAAGTGGTCTAGAATATTTTTCGTTTTGGAAAGTAATAATTAAATTGAGTTTTTCTATTTTTTAAATTTCCCAATTTTGATTTGGACAATAGTCAACATGCTAGTTGCTGCACCTCGTTCTTGTCGACCTTTGAAGCCCCCATATACTTTCGCCAGTTTACCTGTGTGTTTGTGAATTATGTCACAGACTTGCTACATCGAAACACGCACGGAATGGCAGCTGAATTGGTTAAGAGGAAAATATCAAAATAAATAGAAAAGAAACGGAAAAAAGAGAATATAATATATCATATCAAGTGCTGAAAAAGTTCCACATGAAAAAAGGAGTTTTTCTCTTGCAAGAAATGGGCATTTAAATTTGAAAGGTTACCAAGGATACACATTTTCATTGTCTAACCAAGACAATTTCTCTTGTTTCATAGAAATTAGTTCAGCTGGAAAACTAAATTGTACCAACGCCGAAGTATTACTTGTTTTTTCAATAGACTCATCTAGAACTAGAAGAGCTATTTATTTTGTTATACATTTTTCTCATTTTCTTTCAATTCTGGAAGATTGTATTTGTATGTCGACTCGTTCCACGCCCAATATTTTCAATGCGATATTTGAGAAAATTTGCAGACACCACTTAAGAAAGCCAAACAGCTGATAATATAATCATGAAAAATGAGCAGACAGTTGAAAATTATCCATTCATGATGGTAGCAAGTGGTTTCGTCCTAATTTCTTTTAAATATTTAAAGGAACTGTAAAACACCCAGCAGCTCATATTTGGCATTGACTACTTATTTGACTTGAAATATACAGCTAATAAACGTTTATAGCTAATGATCTTTTCTAAAATAAAAATTAAGTATTATCGCAGAAGACGAGAATTGATCTTATAATATAATATAATTAAACAATACCATAAGACAAAATCTGAACTTACAACATACTTTAACAAATTATTCTTTTCTTTTCTTTTTTCTTCTTTTGCATCTAATAAGTCAACCTCTATCATAATCCAGCAGCATAAAGATACAAGGACTAAATTTCTAAGAAGACGAAAGAAAATAAAGCAAACAAAATTGTAGATCTAGATATTGAGGCATTAATAATAACATTTGTGCTTGTTATACTAAATAACGACTTTTAGGCAGCAGCTCTTAGCATCTTCTTGTAATCATGGAAATTACCAGCAAAGGGGGTCACTTTGCCCTGAGAAACCGCCCACAACTCATCCACACTATTTGTTATGAGATGCTCATCATGGCTAACCTGCAAAAGTTATAACCATAAATATAAGTTAAATCAACTAGCTCCAAGTCCTTGCAATTTTCAACTAAATTCGGTCCACGAAGTTAATAGTTTGTATCTTTAGACATTAGGGAAAATTATGCAAAATCTTCCAAATAATCTCTTAAGATGGTTCTCATTAACCAAACAAACATTCTTCTCAAAGGTTTATTGTAAGCAAAGCAATAGGTTTCTTTGTTTAGTCAGTGCTTGTAGAGTACTGGTGCAACAGTTGTTTGTGCAACCAAAGACCCAAATGATACATATCAAACAGTGAGGAGCAAAATTGCAATTCCCTAAAACCTTAAAAGGTTATTTTTGAACTTAATGATTAAAAGAGCATGGAATAAGATAAATTCAAACAGATCAAATTCAGTTGGAGCAAATTATTGATAACGACATACCATTAAGACACCTCCTTGGAAAATGACCAGACCCTGAATTAGTGCCTCTACCGCGTCCAGATCCTAAAGTAAGGTTCATAAATTCAGTTAATCGACTTCATAAGCAATCTAACAAGTAACAAGAACCATAAAACTGAGAAGTGCATTTAATATAGGCAAATAATGCAAAAACTGGAAGGCAAGAATGTTGGCTATTTACTGGACTAGAGATGAACTTACAAGATGGTTAGAGGGCTCATCTAGAAGAATAATATGTGGTTTCTTAAAGGTGATCTTTGCAAATGCAACCCTGCTCTTCTGACCACCTGAAGCAGTAAGAAAAACTCAAAAATAAAATGAGAATTTGATAGAAAAATCTTAATTTGATAAATGAAACAACGATAAAAAGTAGTGCCCACCAGATAGGGTATACATAGGTTGCAGAGCAAGACTTCCTGAGACACCAAAGGAACCCAAATGAGCTCTCAGTTTTTGTTCTGGTACACCCTGAAGGCGATAAAACGGAATAAATCAGTATCATTTTAGTATAACTACAGTTGTGCATCCAAAAGCCCAATGAATCCATATGATACATGAAAAATAAAAACTTCCATATGTTAGGATCAAGGTACTCACAGGGTAACATCTCATCATATAGAGAAGAGGGTTTGATGAAAGATCAAGCCCATCTACATGGTGCTGACTAAACACAGCCATCCTAACCTGTAACATTCCAAAGAAAAATGGATAAATTTCCACAGGAAAATGACATTAGAAAAAGGATGTGGTAGTAAGAATTCCTTCAAGCTTTATGTATTGCTATGAAGCTCATTTAATATTCAAGTCATGTGAATTCAATAAGACAATCCACTTAAAACTGAGATAAAAAAGCCTTAAATTAGATACAAGGAGTTACCTTAGGAGATCGAAACACAGTTCCAGAAGTCGGTTGCAGCTCTCCTGATATTAGCTTCAGTATTGTAGACTTTCCAATACCATTCGGACCAACCACTGCAAATTTTAAATGAAATTATAGCTCACTTTCAGTGCCGTTCTACATTTCCAATTTCAGTGCTGTGGTCACCAAGATGTAAGTGATGATTAAAGAGTCATTTTATCAAGAGGTTGAACATAACAAACATAGGAAAAATAACTCCATTCACATTAATACACAAAATTCTGTAAATAAGATATATCATTGTAACCATTGGTCAATATAAATAACAAAAAATTACAACAAATCAAAGTATACTTACTTGCTATTCGGCTCTCGAGGTCTATGCCAAAATTCAAATTTTTAAATAAGAGAGGCCCTCCTGGGTAACCAAAGGAAGCATCACTACAACAAAGAAATAAGCAACAAATGAAATAACAAAGTAAAAGGTAAAATAAAGCATAAAGTACAGCATACACATACATAAACAAGCACTCCAAAAATTAGAATACGAATACAATGAAACTGACATATTGCAAACCATTGATGTTTGAATATTGCCTATTACCATTGGCATTTGGAGGCAACAAATACAATATAAAATTTCTCAGCAGTATCTATGTAATAGTTTCAACAGTAAAATTTATTTAAAACAAACCTGAAACTGATAATTGGTGGTCCTGGACGGTCATCTGGAGTAGGAAACTCAAACTTGTAACTGCACAAAGACAAAACAAAAAAGTAAGGTTGCCAGAGAAAGAGAAGCTTCATATAAATAATGGGATGATGATCAACTACAATTTACAAGTGAAAAATGAGGAAATCAATTGAAAGAAATGTGCATAAACATACTCTGGATCATTGATTATTGCATCTACAGTACCCATGCGATCCAATGCCTGAAAGAGTTTAAGATCAAGTATCAGTCATAAATAGAAGAAGGAAAACATGATGCAAAAATATTCTCTGTTGTAGAAAATGCAAATAGAACAAGTTGGCGATTTCAGTATCAAGAGGCCATAAGAAATACCTTGATTCTTGACTGAACAAGTGAGGCCCGTTTTGCATTATACCTGAACTTGTCAATAAAAGCCTGAAATGCACACAAATGCCAGATTACTACCATTAATTACACAAGTTCCTTTTGGTAAAATTTTTCCAATCAAGATACATAAGATTCACATCAACAATGTCTAGGATATATACTTTGTATGTCATCAAAACTCAGCCATACCAGCTCTGAGGTATGCCTAGCTGTTATAGAAGGTATGCACTGCTTTTTCTAAAAAAAGCTAATAAACCATAAAAGAAAAATCCAAACTGGTATGATATCAGAACTCAGAAGTCCAACACTAGTATAAAATGTGCCATCTTTGCAGATCCTCCCTTTTTTTTTCCATTTTCTACAAGATCCTCATTTCAATTTTGAACACACGAAAAATGGCCAAGGAAATTGTATTTAACATGAAAAAATTTCAAGAATCAGAAAAGACGACCTGCATATGTGCCCGGGCTTTCTCATTGGCTTCCACAGCCTTGTGCTGATTCTTAAGCAGCTCTTCCCGAGATCTCTCAAATGTGTCATAGTCACCTTTGTAAGCCATCAGTTTTTGGTTTTGCAGATGGAGTATGTCCGTTACTACCTGGAAATGGTTAATTGCAATGTTTTAAAATGTGGTTCTCAATATGCATGCATTGCACAGCACATATGCAGTATGCAGATGCATGTGTGGAAAATATGTGGATGCATATTCTAACAAAATTTCAAAACTCACAAATTTAAGTAGGATTCTTTCAAGACTTTAATAAAAAATAATAATAATAATACAATGAAATACTAATACTGTAATACAGCTACTGTGTAATACAACCTTATATAGGCTCAGTTTTTTAATTTATAGGGCTAAGTAGATAGGAAATATTAAAACACAGCCTGCTTAAATATGCAGTGCATACTCTAATACAGTGTTGTAATCCATAAAGTACTATATTCGTATATGTGCAACATAGAATGTACTTTGATCTGATCAATACAGAAACCATATTTGCTTGCTTACCGTATTCAAAAAATCTCTGGCGTGAGATACAACAATAAAAGTTTTAGGCCACTTCGTCAGATATGATTCCAGCCACAAGACAGCATGAAGATCAAGATGGTTCTGCAAACAAAAGCAACAAAAGTAAAATAGAAATATAGCCATGAGGCATCATATAACATATAAGAAATGTTATTCTAGAATTAAAAAAAGTAGTTTACCGTTGGTTCGTCAAGAAGTAAAAGATCAGGTTCAATAAATAGAGCACGTGCAAGGGCTATACGCATTCGCCATCCACCTGAAAATGCCCTCGTAGGTTTTCGCATCATTTCTTGACTAAAGCTTAGTCCCTAAAAAACATTAATAATTCATACAAATTCAGAACATTAAATGTGACAAGGATGCATATTCAACCAGTGCATTAGAAGTTCTCCAGAGAACACCGGAACCACATGATCCAGGCATGACCAATAAGGCTCAGTACTTTGGTATGGCACTTAATTTGTGCAATATATATAAAAAAAATATAAAAAAAAAAAACTATTCAAAGTCATCACTTAACAATCATTTGTTCAATGAACCCTAAACTCTTCCTCAATAATACATTCAGAATAAAAGCCTGTCAAAAAAGGCAATAAAACAAAAAAAGAAAAAGTTTATCTAAGATGTGCAGTTAAACAGGTTAATCAATTGCCAAAAACTAACATCCAGACCCCATATGGATATATTAACAAAAGATTCAATTATTACATATATAAACATTTATTACTATAATACAAAATAATAAGGAGGGAAGCTCTTACAGCTAAAATAGAAGCAGCACGGGCTTCAGCTGCGTCTGCACCAATGAACTCCAGTCTTTTGTAGATTTCTTGAAGCCTCTTGGAAATAGCATCTGAATCCTTCTCCAAATTCTTCCCTGATTCTTCTTCAAACTCTATATCTCTCTGCATCATAACTCATTGAAAATATTAATGACAATGAATGGAAGGTTCAGAAAATATAGAGTGCTTTAAAAAGTGTCACTAAAGAATTCATTGAAATACCAGTCACTTGTACTTTAGTTTTTCTAATTATTTGTTGGGTCAATGAGGTTCAAGTTCAGCTTAAAATATAAGGACTTAAAAAGGATCAGTCCACCCCATCACACAAACTTCAAGCCATAGGTAAAAATAGATAGTTTAATCCACAAAAGTGCAGCCATTTTACTTTTAAAAAAAGAGAAAAAACAAGAGAAGATAAACAATTGGGAGGTATGGAACGCAATGCAACCTGTTGAGCAAGCAAGCGGGCTTCTTCATTCAAGAGCTGGATCCTCTCGACGTCAGCATTGAGAACACATTGCAAGGCTGTGGTTTCATCACCTACCACTTCTTGTTCCACGTGCAATATATGACAATTTTTCGGTATCCCATCTATAGCATGCATGGCCATAGCTCTCAAGAAAGATGTTTTCCCTGTCCCGTTTCTCCCAACAAGACCTAGTATGAAAATGTCCACAAAAAGGGATATTGTATCAAGTACTTATTTGAGAAGAAGAAATGATGGATCAATCACTGAAAGATAAACTCTCTTAAAAGAGACATAATTTTGTTGATTACTTCTCTTTTAAGTGAAGTAAAATACCAGTCACTATCCACATTCGATCACCACTGAATTCCACTCCCAATTCCCACAACTTATAAGGTTACCATAACATTTGATGGTCTACTGATGGAAAAAACAAAAAATTGCAATAAAATAGCAAAATATGTTCCACAATTATGCACCATGTAAAATTTTGTGGTACAATCAACTAAAGCTTAGTATTTTTTTTTTTTTTTTGGAAATAAGTGGGCCTTAACGCCCACCACTTTTCATTACGAAAAGCAAATTATTACAAAACAACAGTATAAACCAAAAACCAAAGGAAAACGGCACTGGTACCATCTTTAATTGGTACCAGTGCCCAAATGCTATCTAACCTCACTATATTGTCTACCCCAAATACAACTATCTCTACCAAATCGTCTCACAAAGCTTAAAGTTTTATCAAACCTAAAGCTTAATTTCGCAAGGCAAATTCAAAATGTTTCAGTTTGATGGTGGGAGAGATTGTAGCTCCAAATTCTGGCCAGGCTATTAACTGCCCATGCCAAATTTTGAAAATCAGCCAAAATTCTGAAAGATACCAACGGTCATAGTTTGAAAGGGCGGCTGCAAATTTAGAACCACAGCCAAATTTCAAAGTCTGGCCGTTTAATTTTGCAAAATACTCCAAATAACATCTGCTAATCCAAGAACCCTTTTGCCAGACACTAAGATTTCCTGCACGGTGCCATAAAAATTAAGCACCACAGATACAGGCAGAACATCTTTAACCAATAGTACTGATTTATCTCACCATAATGCCTTCCATAGGAAAGAGTGATGCTAGCATCTGAAATCAGATCACGGCCACCGACTGTAACAGAAAAGTTCTCCATGTGTATGTCCCGTATAGCTGGGCCACCCCCGCCTCCATCATGGTTTACAAAAACTGCCGGCATTCCTGCCCTAAGAGCTTCCATCTCTGCCTTGTGCATTTCATATTCAGCCTAGTAAAAGAAAGAAGAAAGAGGTAAGGATCGCCAAAATAAGTGAAACTGGGAGGTGGAGAGTTCAGTAATTTAGTATCTTCTAGTAGCAGCAAACTTTATCCACACCTCTAATAAGCATTATTATTTATTTTGTTTAACTTTACAAAAAAAAAAAATCAAGCGAAGAATATTAGATAATCTATGAAAAATAAACAAAAGCCTGGTCAGGAAATGAGTCATCATAAATTCTGTTAATATGACAAACAGGAACGACCAATAATGCATGTTCGCAGATAACCAATAATGCAAGTTCTTAGTTGCAACATGACAAATACTTGATGTTTCTCACAGATATGGTTTCTTTACAAGTACATTGTATCAGTTCTATAGTAAAACTTTGATATGTAGATTAGATTAGTTAAATTAGATTTACAATTTGCAAAAATACCAACAAAAAAACATCATGATGCATAGAAGGAGGCCCTATGCATCATGATGCATACTAAACTCTCTCTTTACATTTTGACATAAAGACATGCAGCAAATGAAAAGTATAAAGAAAGGAAGATGATGTAACCTCTCTCTGTCTTTCTTCTTTCCTCTTTCTCCTCTCAATCTTCTGACGATCCCTTTCAGAGAGCAAGGGGCCTTCAAATACTTCTTCCTTCTTTTTAGGAGCTTCCTCTTCATCCATCCCATCATACATACGTAAAGGTGTGGCCAGGCTTCGAACTGCTTGCTTTGGCTTCACTAACCCATGCTTGCCAAACTTCTCTGAAAGCTTGGCACAAATCTAAACTCCAAAACACAGAAAATATCAAAAAAATATGATTTTGAATTGAAATATCAAAACAATATTAAAATGCACAATATGATTTTGATTTTGAACTCAATTCCTCTCCAATTATGGTCATAAAACTCGTAACTACTAAAGAGAAACCACATAACAGTGTTCTAACTTCAATTATAGTTGAGCAGATTCCAAAATTGTATATATATATTAAGATCAAAAGCTAAATTAAAAATAAACAGAAAAACAATCAGTAGGAAGAAGATAGTTACAGAGCGACACTCAGAGGAGTCAGAGACGCATCCGGAGTCAAGAAGGAGATCGCCGATGGCTTCAAAAACACCATCACCGTCGACGCCGAAGTCGAAGTCTTCGTCGGCGAGAACATTGACGAAGTAGTCGACGATGGGGTCGTCGACATCGACAAGCCTCTGTCCCAGCACCTCGTGCACCGCCGCGCTCGCCACCTCAGCCATCTCCTCTCCTTTCTCACTCTGTTTCTGTCAGAACTAAAACGAACGTTCGTTCGTGTTTCGTGAGGTTATGTGCCTCTCGTCGCTGCGGCTCTCACGCTGTGACTTTAGAAAGGAGGAGAAAAAAAGAGGCTATTTGGGCCTCGTGTGGGCCGTAAATGGGCTGTCATGCAGGCCGAAATTATAATTTCGCACCGAGAATATTTACGCGATTATTACGCATTTACGCGCATCCCAGTTGCCACGTCAGCAGTGTTTTTTCGCTTTTTAGTCCAATCAGCGTCCATTGATCTATATCCGAATCTCTTTTTTCTCTTTTTTTAGTTTGGGATAATAAAGCTAATTTCCTTTCCTCATCGTGAGACCGCATCTATCGCCGTCGACAACAAATCCGTTCTCTCTCTAATCAGCTTGGCACCTTTCTCATGGCTTCCTCTACGCTTGTAAGAACCCTAGTGGCGCCACAGCCTCGCGCCAGCGTTGGAAAACCAGCCTCTGCTACCGTTTGCTCTCTTCACGGAGGTGGTAGAAGTTGTGGTGTTTCTCTCTCCTCAGGTTTCAGTGGATCGAGGATGTATAGCAATCAGAGAAAGGTCGGATTGTCGATGAGTGTTGTCAAGAGTAAATCTCCTCGGCGTAGATCACTTGTATGTAGAGCTCAAGACACAGCTTTAGATGGTAATTTGTTCTTTCTGCTTCTATTTTATTTTTAACTGTGAGATAAAAGTTGTTTTTCGGGAAGGTTGGGAGAGAAAAATTATAGAACTAGATTTTTGTAAAATATTGTCATGAGTAAAATTTAGCTTACCTGTTTAAGCTTCAACCAAGGTCTCATATAGCAGCAAGTAAGCAATTATGAAAGGAAAAAAAAAAATGTAAAATGAGCAGTAACATAATTAAATCTGAAATTCTGGATCAACTGGTATCCAGTTGGTATGGATTTAAATGTAGGCTGGTATACAATCTACCAGTGATATGTAAGTGTGTACTGAGATACATTACTGATACTAGGTTCACAGCACCTTTTCAGGAGTGTCTGGTTTCTAGTCAAAGTAACGCTATATTTTTACTGGGAAGTTGTATGTGTACTGAAATTACCATGTTCACTCCATAGAAGTAACTTACCTAATTAATGCACTTCTGTGTCAATTTTTTATTTATTTTTATTAATCCAATGGAAATGTCAATCTAGTCTTCCATAAACCTCAATATTTTAAGTTATACTTATTTATCAACTTCTGCTACTGTGGCTGAGTCATTGTAGTTATCCAAGAAGCTGTTTCATCAGGTGTTAATAATACCCATGATATCTACTCTATGTTCTTCTTGTATTCTAAAAATTGAGAAATCAAATCACAGTGTAATGTCACTGACAATATGAAAGGTTCCATTTACAACAGCTACAAGCATATCTGTGAATACCCTCATAATCATCATAAGTACCACATGTTGATCATTTAGTATCAAGTGTTGTAAACATACATGACTCTTAATTAATACTTGCATATGTTATAGTCCATTCTTAACAGTACCACTAATCAGAATCAAATATGGAAAGCCAATGAGACGTCACACCAGTGCCAGTAAACATGTGTTTGTTCCTTTTATGTGTGGTTTGCCATCACTGTATTGTGTATGTTGACAAGGTATTTGACTAATTTGCAGTCCCTGATGTGACAAGTTCAACATGGCAAGAGCAAGTGTTGGAGTCTGACACAGCAGTTTTAGTTGAGTTTTGGGCCCCATGGTGTGGTCCATGCCGCATGATGCACCCGGTCATAGGAAAACTATCCAAGTCTTATGCGGGAAAGCTCAAGTGCTTCAAGGTAAACACAGATGAGAACCAAGAAGTCGCCAATAAGTATGGAATAAGAAGCATCCCAACAGTTATAGTCTTCAAAAATGGAGAGAAGAAGGATGCTGTTATTGGGGCCGTGCCTGAATCAACTTTGGTTAGCCTTATCGAGAAATTTGTTGCGGCTTAATCACCATGTTGTTCAGTGTTTTGTAGAAGAGCATGGATTTGTAACTACTCTTTAGGTTGTTAGACTAAAAGTTGGATTGAAATTGAACAAAAGTCTGCTTAATACTTCAATTTGGTGCAATCTTGTATCATTCGGACCACTTCCTCCATGTGGTGGGAGTTGCATATTCACAAGTTGATGCGTTTCAGCAATGACAACAATAAGCACGGTTTTAATTTATGACAGATGGCTTGAAAAAGAAAACAGAATATCGTACTGCATCCTGCATAACTGTGGACATGTATCCATCGCATTTGTTTTATGAAAGCACCGTATAATAATTAATAATTCATTTTCAAGGTCAAGTCTCTTTAAAAAACATATATAGTTTTGTTTTGTTTTATCATCTTAATTTATTTATCGATGAATAGTTACTTTCAACAAAATGGTAACACTGTCACCTACAATCAGCTAACTTGTAATAAAATAGGAAATTTTTCCAATGGTATGAGCTGTAGCGGAGATATGCTAGTATTTGTTCTGTAGAACCAATATTGAAAGAATGAATTTCACTCAACCGTGCCATTTCCAAATATAACAGCAATCAACGAGGCCCAAATTGTCTATGCTGAATGTATTCTTCAGTAATTACATTATCAGATGCAAGCATGCAACCAATTAAAAAAAAGGAATTGAACAATACAGAAATGCTCCGAGTTAAATTAACATAAAAAGTTACTGGTGTTCCTTTCAAGTTGTTCTGAAACGAGGCATGATGATCGTTAATTCTTGCAGAATGATATGGGTGCTAAATAATGATCTGACAAAAAGTGATAGGATAATGAGACTATATCCCGTGTAGTCGAAGTAAAGTTAGTTTGATTAATTGATAAGACGTTACTGTAACAGTGTCAAATGCAACAACCTAGAAGGTTATCGGCGGGTTCTTATCCTCTAGGATGCTTCTAACCCGGTTGTTGTTTCCTCTGCAGGTGATTAATTGTCAATGCACTTCATATCATGCTCCTTGCCTGTGTTGAAAGCTGGTTAAAATTTTTTTTTTTTTTTTTTGAACTAAGGTCAGATCAAAGATTTGATACAAACAGGGATGGAAGCTCAAAGTGTCTATCTGGAAAAGAACTGAACACGAAAATTTGCCTTATCAACTCCTTTTGTTGTCTTTCCTTTTTAACTTGAGTTTCAGTTTCATTTTTACCTGCCGACTCCAGGCCTAATGTGAATGCTGAAACACGTGTACAGTTTATTACAGATTATTTCCAAAAACTTCCTATTAATTTTGATCGCTTAATTTTTTTTTCATCCTTCTGAATTTAGTCGCCTATTTTTGGTGTGAAGTCTTTCAAACAAGCTTCCTTATTCGGTGTCCTTTTTTTACAAGGGCACTATATTAGTACCCTTTTAGCAAAACCCAAAAAAAGAGATATTACATTTAATTATATACTTTGGAAATCACCTTCTTTTGGTGTCAATGAAATTAGATAAATCTCAACCAAAATAATTTCCTCTATTTTTGTAATCCATTGATGAATTAATTTGAATACCAAAAATAAAAAAAAATAAATTCAACATTTCCCCACAGAAATATAATATTTTTCAGAGGGCTCACAAGCAAATTGCACTTTGTTATAACTTGTCAAAAATATAATATAAACACCATATCCCTCATGAATTCCCTGTTCAGTCCCTTTGGCCTTTCCCTCGTTCTTCTCTTCCCCCTCTGTGCAGTGGATAATTGTCAGATGGACGGAGAGGCACTCCAATCCTCCTTCCATTGCAACATCTGTCTAGAGTCTGTCTCAGAACCAGTCGTCACCGTCTGCGGTCACCTTTACTGCTGGTCTTGCATTTATGATTGGGTGCATCATCAACACACTGCAGCTGGACCTACATGCCCAACATGCAAATCTCCTATATCTGACGCCTCTCTCATTCCCCTGTATGGTCAGGGTTCAAGCACCAGCAAACCTGGTACCCGCAACCATCCTTCTCTGATTCATTGCACCAGATCCCGCGAGGAGGAAGAAGAACAACTGATCATGAATGATTCCAATTTCAATACTTGGGTCGATGATGGAAACTTTCGTAATTATCGTGGGCTTGCAGGTTTCGCAATAGGATTGCCGTATGACTGCCCCTACAGGCGTTTGAATGTGTCTAACGCAACACAAGTCGTTTGGATTGCGATATGGCTTAAGCTTCTAGTTTTGCTACTACTGCTTGTGGTTCTTTGTGTTCTATTGTTCTGAAGAAGATGTTTTAGATTCATATTTGGTAAATATTTTCTTTTTTTGGATAAACATATTTGGTAAATCTTGTTGTAGTTCCTTTTTGTTATGTGAGAAAATTGGAGAAAACTTTTGCATAGAAGTGATGTAAATTGAGACATACCAAATTAGTATTACTTAAAATAAACATTAGAGAGGAAAAGTTTCCATTTGAGGCAGGGAAAAAATAGGAGGGAAAAAAAGGAATGCGAATAGGGCTTTGGCCCAAAACTTTATTTTGCACAAAATAATGTCTGTTTTTCTATTTCATATAAGTTTACTTGTTAAGGTGGAGAATGAATTGGCATTTGTATTAATGCCTTATTTAAGCAATAAGCAAATTGCTTTTCTTTGTCTTTGTCACTGTGTCAGTGTCAGTTTGAAACTCTGAAGCGTCAAGTAGCCCATTTTGCAATGAGAAGGGTTAAAATGTCCGAGGCAGATTTTGTGCCTCTCCTACTTTTAAAATTCTTAGGAACAAAAATTTTTAAATTGAAGACTTATATTACTTTTTCTACATAACAATATATGACAATTGGACTTTGAAATTATTACTTGTATACATGACTCTTAATTAATACTTGCATATGTTATAGTCCATTCTGAACAGTACCAGTAATCAGAATCAAATATGGAAAGCCAATGAGATGTCACACCAGTGCCAGTAAAAGTGTTTGTGCTTTTATGTGTGGTTTTGCCATAACTGTATTGTATATGTTGACAAGGTATTTGACTAATTTGCAGTCCCTGATGTGACAAGTTCAACATTGCAAGAGCAAGTGTTGCAGTCTGACACAGCAGTTTTAGTTGAGTTGTGGGCCCCATGGTGTGGTCCATGCCTCATGATGCACCCTGTCATAGGAAAACTATCCAAGTCTTATGAGGGAAAGCTCAAGTTCTTCAAGGTACACACAGATGAGAACCAAGAAGTTGCCAATAAGTATGGAATAAGAAGCATCCCGACAGTTATAGTCTTCAAACATGGAGAGAAGAAGGATGCTGTTATTGGGGCCGTGCCTGAATCGACTTTGGTTAGCCTTATCGAGAAATTTGTTGCGGCTTAATCACCATGTTGTTCAGTGTTTTGTAGAAGAGCGTGGATTTGTAACTACTCTTTAGGTTGTTAGACTAAAAGTTGGATTGAAATTGAACAAAAGTCTGCTAAATACTTCAATTTGGTGCAATCTTATATCATTCGGACCACTTCTTCCATGTGTTGGGAGTTGCATATTAATAAGTTGAGTTTCAGCAATGACAACAATAAGCACAGGTTTTAATTTATGCTGACTTGAAAAAGAAAACAAAACTCGTACTGCATCCTGCATAATTGTGGACATGTAACCATCGCATTTGTTTTATGAAAGCACCGTATAATAATTAATAATTCATTTTGAAGGTCAAGTCCCTTTTAAAAACATATATACTTGTGTTTTGTTTCATCGTCTTTATTTATTTATCGATGAATATTCACTTTCAACAAAATGATAACCCTGTCACCTACAATCAGCTAACTTGTTGTAATAAAACAGAAAAACTTTCCAATGGTATGAGCTATAGCGGAGAGATGTTAGTATTTGTTCAGTAGAACCAATATTGACAGTATAAATTTCACTCAATGGCGCCATTTCGAAATATAGCAGCAATTCAACGAGGCCTAAATTGTCTATAGTGAATGTATTCTTCACTAATTACATTATTAGATATGCAAGCATGCAACTTATTAAAAAAGGAATTGAACAATACAGAAATGCTCCGACTTGATTAACATAATAAATTACTGGTGTTCCTTTCGAATTGTTCGGAAACGAGGCATGATGATCATTAATTCTTGCAGAACGATATGGGTGCTTAATAATGATCTTACAAAAAGCGATAGGATAATGAAACTTTATCCCGTGTAGTTGAAGTAAAGTTCATTCGATTAATAGATAAGGCGTTACTGTAACAGTGTCAAATGCGAGAACCTAGAAGGTTATCGGCGTGTTCTTATCCTCTAGGATGCTTCTAACCCAGTTGTTGTTTCCTCTGCAGGCGATTGATTGTCGATGCACTTCATATTAAGCTCTTTGCCTGATGTGTTGACAGCTGGTGTAAAAAGTACTACATTCTGAAACGTCAGATCAAAGATTTGATACAGACAGGAATGGAAGCTCAAGGGTCTGTCTATCTGGAAAATAACTGAACACGAAAATTTGCCTTATCAACTCCTTTATTGTCTTTCCTTTTTAACTTGAGTTTTAGTTTCATTTCTACCTTCCGGCTCTAGGCCTAATGTGAATGCTGAAACACGTCCACAGTTTATTTTGGATTATTTCCAAAACTTCCTATTAATTTTGATCTTTTATTTTTTTCATCCTTCTGAATTTAGTTGCCTATTTTCAGTGTCAATTCTTTCAAACAAACTTCCTTACATGGTTTCCTTTTTACGGGGGCACTATATTAGTACCCTTTTAGCAAAACCCAAAAAAGAATACCTATATTTAATTATCAAAGATAAATGTTCAACAAATTCGCAAGCTTTTGGTTCTGCTTGCTAAGATTTAGCGACCAAATATGAAGTATTACTTTTTCTTAAAACTTTGTATAAAAATATCTTAAATCATCTATGAATCAAATTATATACTTTGGAAATCACATTCTTTGAGTGTCAATGAAACTAGATAAATCTTAACCAAAATAATTTTCTCTATTTTGTAATCCACTGATGAATTAATTTGAATACCAAAAAATATATATATATTTCTACATTTCCACAAAGTAACATAATATTTTTCAGAGGGCTTACATGTAAATCGCACTTTGTTATAACTTGCCAAAATTATAAACACCATATCCCTCATGAATTTCCCTGGTCAGTCCCTTTGGCCTTTCCCTCTTTCGTCTCTTCCCTCTCTGTATAGTGGATATGCATCAGATGGACGGCGAGGCGCTCCAATCCTCCTCCTTCGATTGCAATATCTGTCTAGAGTCCGTCTCAGAACCAGTAGTCACTGTCTGCGGTCACCTCTACTGCTGGTCCTGCATCTATGGTTGGGTGCACCATCACCACACCGCAACTGGACCTACATGCCCAACATGCAAATCTCCTATATCTGACGCCTCTCTCATTCCCCTGTATGGTCAGGGTTCAAGCACCAGCAAACCTGGTACCCCCAACCTTCCTTCTCTGATTCATTGCACCAGATCCCGCGAGGAGGAAGAAGAACAACTGATCATGAATGATTCCAATTTCAATACTTGGGTCGATGATGGAAACTTTCGTAATTATCGTGGGCTTGCAGGTTTCGCAATAGGATTGCCATATGACTGCCCCTACAGGCGTTTGAATGTGTCTGACGCAACACAAGTCGTTTGGATTGAGATATGGCATAGGCTTCTACTTTTGCTACTACTAATTGTGGTTCTTTGTGTCCTATTGTTCTGAAGAAGATGTTTTAGATTCATATTTGGTAATTTTTTTTTTTTGGATAAACATATTTGGTAAATCTTGTTGTAGTTCCTTTTAGTTTATGTGAGAAAATTGGAGAAAGCTTTTGCATAGAAGTGATGTAAATTGAGACCTACCTAATTAGTATTAAAATAAACATTAGAGAGGAAATGTTTCCATTTGAGACGGGGAAAAAAAACAGAAATTATATACACCATCCAACAAAAAACCATCCAATACCATCCAATTGAACCAACGCCATCCAACAGGCCAAAAAAACTTTTTTTTCCGCATGCTGACGTCAGCAAGACGCGTGCTGACGTCAGTAAAATTTTTTTACCAATTTCCGAAAATTTTTTTTGCTGACGTCATCAAATATACTGATTTAAGGGTTCTGTTAAATGTCTTAGGGGTTCAGTTAAATGTTTTAAGGGTTGAATTAAAGTGTATAAGTGTTCAAATAGATGCACCAATAATTTGAAATTTTAGTGTTTTGCGTTCAGTTAAATACGTTAAGGGATTATTTAAAAGTATGTATGTGTTCAGTTAGCTGCAGCAATCATTTAGAATTTTAGTATTTTGTGTTCAGTTAAATACGTTAAGGGATGAACTTAAAGTTGTCTATGTGTTCAGTTAGTTGCAGCAGAAATTTGATTTCGTAGTTTTTGTGTACAATTAAACTAGTTAAATAAAAAACAAAATGAACAGATACAACAAACATAGCAAACATTTACAATAACAATATGAACATTTACAACAATAAACTGAACATATATACAAATTTCGTAAGTAAGAAATAAATGATCATATTCAACATACAAAGTGAAATAAATTATTGTTGCATCTAATTGAACACTTACACACTTTAATTCAACCCTTAAAATATTTAACAGAATCCTTAAATCAGCATATTTGATGACGTCAGCACAACATTTTTTTTCGAAAATTGGTCAAAAAATTATTGGTGCATCTAACTGAACACTTATATACTTTAATTCAACCCTTAAAACATTTAACTGAACCCTTAAAACATTTAACAGAACTCTTAAGTCAGCATATTTGATGACGTCAGCACAAAAATTTTTCGAAAATTGGTCAAAATTTTTTTGCTGACGTCAGCACGCGGAAAATTGGATGGTGCTGGATGATAATTCGGTGGATGGTAGATAGTAATTACCGAAAAAATAGGAGGGGAAAAAAAAAAGGAATGCCAAAAGGGCTTGGCCCAAAACTTTATTTTGCACAAAATAATATCTGTTTTCCTGTTACATATAAGTTTACTTGTTAAGGTGGAGGATGAGTTGGCTTTTGTATTAATGCCTTGTTTAAGCAATAAGAAAATTGCTTTTCTTTGTCTTTGTCACTGTGTCAGTGTCAGTTTGAAACTCTGAAGCGTCAGGTAACCCGTTTTGCAATGAGAAGAGTTAAAATGTTCGAGGCAGATTTTGTACCTAAGCTACTTTTTAAAATCTTAGAAACAAAATTTTTTTAATTGAAATAGCAAAATAACATTATAGATGCGACCTATATTACTTTTTCTACATAACAATATATGACAATTGGACTTTGACATTATCCATGAACTGGAAAAAAATGATGACAATGGAGGAAAAGTAAAAATGTCCCTTCATTTTTATGTGCCTAGAAATAAAAAATAATCCATCATATCTGATGATTTATTTCAATATTTTAAGATTAAATTTCAATTAGTACAATTATACAAATTAAACGATGATAAGAAATATAAAAAAGTATTTAATCAAACTCCTCTTTCTGGTACCATGTCTGAACATAAACCCAAAACCCAAGGCATATGCTGATATGCATATGCATCACTGAACGGATAACCAGCTAACCGCACAATTCAGTGCAAAACATTGGAACTTCACTCTGATTTTTTATTTTGCCGAATCCTTCCTGTAAAGCGATTTTGATTTTTCCAGAAAGAACAACATGCTCAACCAAATATTTTCCGAGCAAAAGAAGCCTTGTTTCTCCATAAATAGGAACAACTTCGAAATTAGTGCAACATTATAGACAACTTCCATAAATTTTCGAAGTTCGAATCCTTTTTATCCAAAAATTTTAGACACTCCAACCCTGATCATTTCTTTTGTACATAGCTAGATTTCATTTCTTTTGTATATAGCTAGATTTTTCCGCTGGCTTTCCAAGCCTACCACAAACATGCGACTTGAACCCTTGACTTCATAAATTTTCATTCTAGAAAAATCCTATAAACTTCCTTTTTAGCAAAAGTCCAATACATACGGCCATTACTGATCTCCAGAAAGCAATTGGCAATACATTACAAAACTGAAATACAAAGATAAAAAAAAAATAATAATAACTTAGACAAAGACACTGCCCTAAACTTGCCAAATTAACAACAAAACATTTCCTCAACTATTTTCTTGCAGGGATGTTCATATTCTGCTGGGAGGAGATGATCCCAGCAATGGTTTTCATTGCATCTGCCACCCTATCCGTCTTTGTTCTCATTTCTTCTTCTATATTTGTCTGATCTTCACCAGACTCATCCATTTCAGCTCCATTTTCATTCGTTTCAGCAATTTCAAGATTTGTGGCTTGAGTTATTTTTGGCTCATTGTGGTCTTCCTTGTCCGGGTCAGATGGGACAACACCTTCCTGAGGCGGAGGTACGAAAAAGGGAATTTTACCCCGCTGCCAATCATGTAGCACCATCTTGGCTGCTGTCATTAAATCAGGTTCCCCGCCCTGAAACAAAGCCATAAATTTCATTCAATAAAAAATAACATGAAGCGGCTCTACATAGAAAATAGCATCCCTCTCATGCCCAAAACATACACACAAGTATGCAACAGCAATAAAAGAAAGAAAGAAACAAAGACCTGTGGTGAATGCTGCAAGGTTCAACACTCTAAAAAAAGGACGGTCTTCTTCATTGTTATAATCACAATCAGAAAAAAACAAAATACCTTGAGAAGTTTTCCAGAGGACTTGCTCAACTGGACAAGAAAGTCATTCTCATCAGCCCTGCAATAAAATCAGCTTTACCACAGAACGAGACATACTACAAATATATTGTCCTAGAGATGTAAGAAAGTGTAATACCAATCGTCTATCTTATAAGCCCTCTGCAAATGCTCCTTTTTGACCCGTTGTAATACTTCGCCTATATGCTCAGCTGCATCTTGCAAATTCGTAACACGCACCTAAAAATCAAGTAGCATTTTATTTTAAAACTTGTGAACTCATCAAATATTACATGAATGGGCACTTCTATAAGAAATAAAACAAACATACCACACCCTTGAGAACTATGTCAGTTTCTGAATCATTGTTGTGGTACACTACACCAGGACAGTCAATTAGGAAAATTCTTTTGGTTAAGGTGATGTACTGCCAAACCTTGGTCTCTCCTGGAATTGGTGCCACCTTGCAAACCTTTAAAACATTAAGATAAAAATTAGAATCATCAATGGATATAGAATTAAAAACAACAAGTTAAAAATCGTCACTTTGATGAAAGCCTCGAGTACTACATCTATGTGCTTAATTGTGTGACTGAGAATCAGGTGGGTTCAAATGAAATCCCAAACTAAAAGACCAAACGTAGGATGAAAACAAAGATTAGAAGATTCCAAAGCATATACATTCAATGAGAGAGAGAGAGATTACATTTTTTGAGCGTAAGGTGTTAATAACAGATGACTTCCCAACATTAGGATAACCAACAAACCCAACAGATATGGCCTGTTTGTCGCTCTTCAAACGCGCAAATTGCCTCAGCACTGAAAGAAGAGATCCCTGTAACAACATTTTTATCAACTCAATGATGTTACTACTTGTCAAAGCACACAAATTCAAGTTGGTGTATAAACCAAAAGCATGGCAAGTAAATATATCAAATTACATCACAATTCAAGACTGCTATTAGAAACAAAACTGAAAAAAAAAAGAAACCCTGAACCCTCTTTCTCACTGATTCCACAAGGGATAATTACAAGAAACTCCTGTGCATTCTAAAGGCACATAATATAAGTATTATTTTCAAGATGCTATTAGCATATATGAAATATCAACATCTCGAAAGACCAACCTTGCCAAAAGAATTGGTGACGCTAGCATGAAAGGCCAAAGTAGGATACTCTTTTGACAAAACACGAAGCCAACCTTTTGTTGCCCATGCTGGTACCAGATCACACTACAATAACAACATAAAACAACAGTTCAGAAATGAATCAGTTAAGTCTTGGAGCAATGTTTCTGAGCAATGGAGAAATTTTATACTGATATCAACCTTATTAAGTAAAAAAACCATGTGTTTGTGCATGCATTTTTCCCTCAGGTGTTTTTCCAAATGGAAGCACCTTGTACCCTGCGGGTCCCTCGCATCAAGTACCTGCAAAAAAGGAACTCATACATGAGATTAAATTAACAATGTTTAAACAACATAATTGACAATAACTGAAACTGGCTAGGCTTCTACTGAGGGAAACATATTTCAACTTTTGTGAGAATCAAGGGCTATATCTATTTGCAACATATTTGCGATAATTAAATGTTTAACATATGGTATACATGTCAGATTGAACAGAACAGGAAACCCGCCCAAATTAAATTTAACCCATAGTTCTTTTAAAAAAGGTGGGAGCGTCACCCAGTTTCATTTTGGAAAAATGAAACGAGTACAGTATGAAAAAGAAATAAAGTAAAAAAAGAAACATCCAAGAGGCTACCATACCGGGTACCACTCAATCCAGTATTAACCAAAGAGTTAAAACTACTTTATTCTTAATGTAGCACCTACAGGCATGGATCCACTGCCTTTTAGAAGCTAAGAGTAACATAATTGCAAAATAAGTCTCAACAGAATAACTATTGCACAAAACTAAAAGACAAATGCAGGAAATTAAATTTTGCAATCCTATCTTCAAGTAGCCACCAGAGCCGTCAAATTTAACCATAATAACTGACAGGATTTGACCATAACAATAACTGAAATCAATTCCAAAAGTGTGCACGCGCAAATGATTCATGGCCATATGATTGAAACCAACCCTACCTCAATTGATCCTGGCCTCATAAAACACTGATTTGTCACCTCTATATTTGTGAAACAACAAAAGAAAAAAGAGAAAAAGAATGCTGAAAACAAAACAGATGATGAAATAAGCGAGAGAGACTACCTACCTGTACGACTACATCAGAAGAATCGACAACCTTGTATAGTTCACCCCAAATTCTCTTACTCTGTCCTTTTTCAAACATAGTGTGTCTGACCAAGTCTCTCAGCCCATCTTGCTCTTCTTCCTTAGGTAGTTGCGCTGATGCATACTTTTCTTCAAATGCATCTAGAAATGATCACCCCCCCAAAAAAGTAAATAATAATGTAATAACATTAGAATTTATCATTAAGCATAAACGCACTACTCAGTATACCTTGAGAACTGCCAGCTGTTTTCAGGAGAGACTCATAGTCAGATACAAAGAGCTTTGGCCGTTTCCTCTTTCCTTTGGGACCAAACACATGATTAAAGGGCTCAGTGTCAAGAAGATGTGCCTTGGCTTGCTGTTTCAACAGGATCAAACAAAATCATCAACGATAAATTATTCTTAAGCTTCAATCAGATTTGAGATTTCACAAACATTATTAATCCCTAAAAAAACCCAGCCAAAGTAGACAATTCCACAAATAAGCAAACATTGGTTTTTATTCAATATTTAAATAAAGGAAGGGATTTCCAAACATCATATATAAAAAGTACTACTCTGTTCGCAAACAGAACGGATTGCAGGACTTGTTGAATGTATCATACCTTTTGGTGATCTTGAAGAAGAGATAGAGGCAACTTCCTCTCCTTCAGTATAACATTGTACTGATTGGACATGCGGCTCTGAAGTTCCTCCCTGAAGAACTCTAGCTCCTTCTGATTTACAACCCTTGTATTTCCTACATTTAACAACAAGCTAAGTTGTAACAAACTGATTTAACTTCAGCCCAACTCAATTCCATATCAAACAGTTGCAAGCAGACCACTGACTGTAACAATTTAATCTCCCTTTTCATTTGTTCCATGGACTTTTTGTTCAATAAATAATTCATATTGAACAACCAAAGTTCAACATTACTCGCATGCAGTAAATTGCTAACTGAGAGAGAGAGAGAGGGTGGTGCGTATACTAACCGAACCAGCGACGATCAGGCTCGACGCGAGTATTAGGAAGCTCTTTCGACTGGAGGTCATGAAACAAAATCTTTCCCTTGCGATCCCTCTTGGGTTTCTGATTGACCATCTTGAGCCTCCGCACGGTGGCGGCAGAGCGCATGCTCTTGTCGCCCTTGGCCTTCCCATTGTTACGGTTAACGTCCAAGGAGTGCCTCGGCTTGCCCGATACATTCACGCTCTTCTCCTTCTTCTTCGCCATATTTTAGGGTTTGGGGAAGAGAGACTGGGAGAGAGAGGCGGCAGAGTTGAGCTTCTGCTCCTTTCGTTCTCCGTTTGGGGGCGGCGCGAGGAAAGAGAGCAGAGAGGACAACGGGGATGGGGACTTGAGTTTCTGGGTTTCTCTACGGGCCTACGGCCCAATGTCCCTTTTATTTCTTTGTTTCTTTGTGGATATTTTTCTCTCGATTTCCATTATTGTTAAATGGGCTTTTATAGTCATGAGTCATGACTTTTTATACAACTGTTACTAAACTATGTCTATAAAAAATCAGAAATTATATACACCATCTAACAAAAAACCATCCAATACCATCCAATTGAACTAGCGCCATCCAACAGACCAAAAAACTTTTTTTCCGCGTGCTGACGTCAGCAAAATTTTTTGACCAATTTCCGAAAATTTTTTTGTGCTGACGTCATCAAATATGTTGATTTAAGGGTTCAGTTAAATGATTTAAGAGTTCAGTTAAATGTTTTAAGGGTTAAATTAAATTGTATAAGTGTTCAGTTAGATGCACCAATAATTTAAAATTTTAGTGTTTTGTGTTCAGTTACATACGTTAAGGGATTATTTAAAAGTATGTATGTGTTCAGTTAGATGCAGCAATAATTTAGAATTTTAGTGTTTTGTGTTCAGTTAAATACGTTAGGGGATGAACTTAAAGTGTCTATGTGTTCAGTTAGTTGCAGCAGAAATTTGATTTCGTAGTTTTTGTGTTCAATTAAACTAGTTAAATAAAAAAACAAAATGAACAGATACAACAAACATAGCAAACATTTACAGTAACAATATGAACATTTACAGCAATAAACTGAACATATATACAAATTTCGTAAGTAAGAAATAAATGATCATATTCAACATACAAAGTGAAATAAATTATTGTTGCATCTAACTGAACACTTACATACTTTAATTCAACCCTAAAAACATTTAACAGAACCCTTAAATCAGCATATTTGATGACGTCAGCACAAATTTTTTTCGAAAATTGGTCAAAAAATTATTGGTGCATCTAATTGAACACTTATACACTTTAATTCAACCCTTAAAACATTTAATTGAACCCTTAAAACATTTAACAGAACCCTTAAATCAGCATATTTGATGACGTCAGCACAAAATTTTTTCGAAAATTGGTCAAAATTTTTTTGCTGACGTCAGCACGCGAAAAATTGGATGGCGCTGGATGATAATTCGGTGGATGGTAGATAGTAATTACCATAAAAAATCAAGCAGAGACAGGGAAATGCTCACGAATCACGAATCACGAATTCACGATAGAAATGCTGCAATTTATGATTTATCATGTACTTTTTGCAATTTTAGGAACGCTGCTATTTTCCCTAATGTTAGGAAGGCTGCAACCTCCTAACCCACAATAGCTAGTCTGTTGCACAACTACTTTTGCAATTTTGCACTACAAATAAAAAATTGAATAGGTTAGTCAATTGTAGGCTTGTAGCTTTAACTAACCCCAAAGATAGATGCTATTCATGACATTTATTTGTGCTTTTATATATAACAAAAAGTTAAGAATACATGTGTAAAATAGTTAATAATACATGCGTAAAATGGTTTCGGAGTAGCGTTTGTATATTCTTGGTTGGATGATTGCTAGTTGTATTTCTATTAGCACCAATCAACAAGGAAAAATAATTCGCACGCGCGTCAATAATCCCTTTTATTGTGTTATTTTTTATTCACAATTAAATTTTTATCTCTTTCAATTGCTATTTCCTAACAATAGGAGCTCTGCATTTAAGTTAAGAAGTGCAACAAAATTGTTCTTTTCAACTAAGAATTCAAAATTCGATACATCCAAAAATTAAATAGACAACTACTAAACGACAAGTTTGTTTACATATATGAATAGATAATATCTCTTTACTCTCAAGCATGGGCATTGCATGACATACAACTATCGCATGACTCGATTTTTGTTTGACAGGGCTTCGTAGTATTTTATTTTCTGAAAAAAAATAAAAAAACAATATAAATTAATAGTGAAATGAGAAAAACATTACGCTATGTTCTTAAAGAAACAAAAAAGGAAAGAAAGCAACGAAAAAAAATTGCCTGATATTGAAAAGTAAATACCTCGTCAGAGACCGATGGTTTTATTTGAGATAAAGCAAGTTCCAAATGAGATGCCTTAATAGAAAGGCTGGTTTTATTTCCCAACTGTCGTCTCTCCTTTATCGCAAGCTTAGCTGCCTCTTCCATCTACAAATAAGAAGGGGAAAAAATAATCCGTACAGTGAAATAGGAGAATCATGTAAACACATGATCGGGTCAGTGTGTAAGCGTGGCTTTATAACTAACTAATAAAGAGCGCACAGATGTTCATCTCCATTTCTTCAAAAAGTTGTAATTATCTACATATACAGAAAAATAAACGTGCCAGACTAAAAGACTATCCGCGTTTGATAAAAACAGGCATGAAAATTGTTTCGAATTCTGTGTGTGTGTGTGTGTGAGAGAGAGAGAGAGGCATTGTACCAAACTTGCGAGGTCGGAACCGGATAGATTCTTGCACTTATCTGATCGAGCCAGAGCATCAAGATCTACATCAGCGTCGATTGTCCTGTTTCGGGCATGAGTCGTCAAGATGGCCACTCGCTCATCTGCACTAGGAAGAGGCACATATATTGTCTTATCAAACCTTCCTGGCCTCAGCAGTGCTTCATCGATCAACTCTATCCTGTAAGAGTATGGTGTTAAAAAGGTTAGAACCTTCAGTACATAATTGCAAAGTCCTTATCCAACATTATTAATGGGTGATATGCCACTGTAAAAATAAAAAAAATAGAGAAATGACATCACTAAACGATAAATTATTTTATGCCATCACTAAATAATAAAATTAGATTTATGCCACCGTTTAAATTAATTTGACTATTATACCCTTTGAAGTATGTCATTATAAAATAAAAAATTCAAAATATGTCACTGTAAATATTAATACTAGGAATATGTCGTCTAAAGTAAATAATTGATTTTACACCTAAGAAAATTTAAAATTTCATGTTTAAAATTTCAAAATTGAAAGTATAAATTTCAAATTTTGAAATTTGAAAAATTAAATTCGACATTTTTAAATTTAAAAAAAATTGGATTTGAAAATTCAAGATTTGAAAATTTAAAATCCAAAATAAAAAAATTAAATTTGAAATTTTCAAACTTTATTTCACGTCAATAAGTTTTTTTTTTCATTTCTTAATAATTTAGTATAATGAAGGCATTTTGGACATTTTTTTAGAAGTTAGAGTGACAATCTAGTTTGAGTGTCATATCTCCAATTTTGACAGAAATTAATGGCGCAAAACTAATTTTAACCATGGCATAAAATTAATTTACAATTTAAGAGTGGTATATCTCAAATTAACGCATCAAAATAGAACAAAAGAAGTATTTCTATGCTTAAGTTGAAAGTTACTAATGCCTATACACATATCCGCAATATACTCTAAATTATTAATAAGAAAGCACGAACTATTTTCTTAACCTCTTAGGAAATGTGAACCGGCGCTCTTAGTGGTCTTTAGAAGCATAAATGAGGTGTTTACTCGAAGTATGAACAAATTTGTACATGATGTAGTAAAGTTGGTCCCCAGTACCTGTTTGTGGCTCCGATGACGTAAACGCCTTCACGACTTACAACCCCATCAAGCTCTATCAGAAGCTGATATAAAGAAAAATATAGATTAATTAGGCAGAGAAGGAGTGAGAGATAGTATTGTAGGAAATATAAAGCTCACCTGGGCCAACACACGTTCTACTACCGCTCCTCCCTCATTACCTCCTCTTGCAGTAAGAGCATGCACCTGATCAAAAGGTTAACTAAATATAAAATTTGGTAGATATATGTTAAAACACACACACTTAACCATTCTACAATTTCATACTATAGCTTTCATTTTGTCTTTTATTTTATTTTTATTATTTTGAGGGCCAGTTGGCTACCAACTGGCTAGCAAACTTCCATTAATTAAGAAAAGCTTGTACAGTAGAAGTAAAAAAGAAAAAGAGGGGGGATGGGGGACGGACAAAGAAAAGCAAAGAAAGAAAGTACTAACAGCCTCACATCCTATGTACAACACTCAAAACTAATGGAGCTTCCAATTAATTATCTAAGGCCCTGATCAAAATTCTCTTTTTTTTTTTTTAAAAAAAAAAATGGGATTACATTTCAATTCATTTCGTTAGAAATTTTGTGATCAAAATGGACGAATTCGGTGTCATTTGGTTAGAATTTTTATGTCTAAATCCAACGAAATCTAAGAAATCAGTTGAAATGAAATAAAATGAAATCCCACTTAAAAAAGATTTTTAATCCAGACCTAAATTTGCGACAATTTCTCACATTTTGTCTGTTCGTCATGCTACGGTGAAGTTGCTAACGAATAATTAACGAGTAATAGTGCTACCCAGTAAGATTCTTTGTGAGGTATGGACATAAGTTTAAGTTGTATAAGATTAAGAATATTACCTCATCAAAGAAGATAACGCAAGGGGCGTTGACACGGGCACGCATAAATAACTTCCTAACTTCTGACTCACTTTCACCTACATATTTGCTCAACAGCTCCGGCCCCTAAAACAAATAAAAAATATTTGACGCTTGAAAACTTGGTTCTTTTTTTTTTTTTTTTTTTGGAAAAGGAACAATATAATATCCCTCCATGTTTTTCAAGAGATGATGAAAGATACTTCCGATCAAACTTCAAAAAGAATCAACATGTAGGATAGGTTTTTAATTGCCAAAATTAGAAATTTTGGGTCAGCGCTTGCACTTTTGACGTTTGACTTGAGAAAGAAAGAGCTAAAGTATCTCTCTAAAAGTATAGACATAAAGACAGACAAATATCAATTAATTTTCCCACATGATGAAGCAAAATGCAGATTAGAAATGTTCGGGGAAATAAAATTTGAAAGGAAAATAGGAAAGATCCAAGAAATGGTGCATTAGTACCTTTATGAGTATAAAATTAGCACCTGCCTCATTTGCAACTGCTTGAGCAATAAGGGTTTTACCACAACCAGGAGGGCCAAAAAGTAAGATTCCTGCTTTCATACGTATTCTCATCTCCTACAAAATAATATCAGAGGATGCAACTCAGAACAGTTCAAAAAAAAGCACCAACATTCTTACAAACAATTTTACCTCATAATCTTCAGGATGTTTGATTCGTTCAACAATGTCATCCACAAACACCTCTTTTATTAAATTAAGCCCACCCACGTCATCCCATGTCACATCAGGTATTGATGAAAATCCTTCCCTTCTTAGAGAAGGTTGTACTATTTTAGCTGCATCCTGAAAAAAATTACAAACGCAGAATTCTTAAGCATCAGAATCAAGTGCTAAGATGATACAGACCGAGAAACAACTTTTGCAGTCGAGCAAAAGGTTAGTTGTTGAAGTTGTCATGTACGTCTTATTGTGGGTGCTGCTGTTGTAACTGGAACTTAAATGGAATATTTATTCTTGTTGCAACATACTAAAACAACACCCAAATAGAGATAAAAAGTTAATTTTGATGCAAGTTTACAACAAAAACATTGCCCAAATATCCATCGTTCTTAATGTGTCATATCAGTAAGAATTAAGAAAGAATGTTCCTTAATTAAATAAATATCTACCCAGCATGTCAACAGTGTTGTCTTGGAAATAAAACCCAAAATGTTTGACAATTCAACTATCAATCAGTCACAAACATGCAGATGTAGGGGCGGAGGCAGTGGGGGCCTAAGGGCTTGGCCTCCCCAAAATTTGAATTAGTATATATTAATATATGAGATAGACTAAAATCAGCTACGACTGATGGATGGATCCGTCAGCTACGATCATATCTCAATTTTCAAAGTCCTGCAAATCTGAACAATTCAATATGTTCTCCATACTGAAATCTCATTGGAGACCAAATTTTATATTTTTTTTCAATTTTCTTTACTATTTTTTTGAGAATTTAAAAATTGTTGTTTTTACTATTGTTGTTTTTACTATTTTTTTACTCTTAAATTGTTGTTTATCAAGTTGTTCTCCATATTAAAATATCTTGGAGATCAAATTTTATATTTTTCGAATTTTTTTGCAATATATTATGTTATTTTCAAATTGGAGGGCCTAAAATACTCTTTTATAGTATTTTTTTTGAAAATAACATAATATATAAGATTTCAATATGAAGATGAAATTGAGCAGCTTCAATCGTTCTTTCAAGTCATAAAATATGAGAAAGAACAAGTAACACGGGACCAATCCGTGTTACACGTAACATTCTAGCAATCTCCTTTTTATATATATATATGTATTAAATTTGAATATATTTATGAAGAAAATTGACATTATTGCCGCCCTCAAATTTGAAAATTTTAAATTATTCTAGCCTAAAAATTGAGTTGGCCCCCTATAATTTTTTTCCCTGGCCCCACCCCTCCAAAAAATGATATGACATAATTATATGCTTTTTTCTCAAGATGGATGGAATACTTTTCACATTAGTTGTGCACAATGCTTGCAGCTTTAACGGGTAATGTGAAGGATATTATCAAAGCAGATTCCCATTAAAATACATCAAAATGACATCAGTGGTCATAAAGTCCAATTTTATTGCAAAGTTAATCTTATTTCATATAGTTGGTCATGAAATTTATCTTTCAAATACCATTTATAAACTGCAGAGATGATCAGAAATAAGTCAGTAGGGACACTTTTTTATGATGATGATGTAAGACTGATAAACTACCTCAAATTCGGCCATAGTGAAGCAAAAACTCTCCATCTCAGCTTTATCCCAAGGTAATTGGCTCGGCCAATCTTCCATATTGTCAATAGAGATCATCTTTTCTACTGTCCTCTCCATGGCCAGAATGCCAGACTCATTCACCAGATCCTTCAGATCAGCGCCAACAAATCCAGCTGTTGACCTTGCAATTTTGGAAAGTTCAACTTTTTCCTCCAGCCTCCGCCTATATATATGGAAATGTCAATCTCATAAGTTCCTGCCAGACAGACTTGACACCAAGCCAGTGTGAAGTAGCTTACTAACTTTCTCAACTGCAAACAGGAACCAACTCAGCCAATTTTCTATCCACTATCCCACATGATTCTTTTTACCTTTTTTACATATATGATTGGTCAGTTGCTAAAATTGGTGACACTATTACATGTCATAAAGCAGCGAGTGTCATGGCAAGTAGCGAGGTTGGCATTAAATACATACTGTACCAGATCTCACCAGCATTGATACAATCACAGAACCACAGAAGTAAGTTGATGCCTAGTTCTGAGACACAAACTGTTTTACAATACTAGAATATCCAAAGAGATACATTTAATGAGTTTTGCAACGGATTACTAAAAATCTAACCTTTTGTTCAGCTTGGACAATATCTCAAACCGCGAGGCTTCATCTGGTACACCCAGTTCTATCTCGCAGTCAAACCTTCCTGGCCTTCTCAGTGCCTTGTCAATTGCATCAGGTCTATTTGTGGCTGCAATGACAAGCACATAACCAGGTGGTTTATCCTGTGAAAAGTATGGCCCTTGGTCTTGCTCGGCCTTGTAGAACTGATCCATGCACTTCATCAGCTGACTCACAATTCGGAGCTCCACTCCTCTCCCCTGGAGGTTCTCTCTCTTTGGTGTGATGGCATCTATTTCGTCAATGAAGACTATGGAAGGTGCAGTTCTATATGCCTTGTCGAATAAGGTCCTTATATTCTCTTCAGATGCACCTGATACAAAAACACCAAAATAAATGAAATAATATGCTACGAGCTACCAATTTATCAGCTTATAGCTCACAGTTTTAAAATGATCAATGTGTTAAACATGCATCCCTAGCTCTGTCAAGTTGCTGGAAAAAGTTAACATAATAGAGAAAAACACAAAGACCTTTGAATGAATATATCTACATTGTAGAGAAAACAACGCCAATAATTAAATTCCAAATTGTGAGCATGGTATTAAAAATGCCAACTATAAATTGTGAGCATGGTATCTATCTATTAGCTAAAAATCTAGAGTCGTTGTTTTAGACTAAGTGATACGGGCCAGAGATGCAAGGCGAGCATTTGGCTATTAGATTCAAATTAGACAGCTCAAAAAAAGTGATCAATCCCATTCAAACCTATATTGAAAAATTCTTCTTTAAAATAAGCTCCACAGGAAATAAATTGGTGTATACAGCCTTACCGGATATAGTCTTTGAAGTTTGAACACTTCATGCGAGAACAAAACCCTTCAATCTTAGGTATAAAATGAATTATGCTTTTACTTAAGTGCAGAAAAAGAGAAAGAATATTGAAAGCAAAACAATTAAAACCAAACAAAACCCAGTTACCTGAAATGCCAGAGACCACCTCAGGTGCGAAGATCTTATAAAATGGGACCCCAGCCTCATTGGCAATGGCCTGTGCCAAAGTGGTCTTACCACATCCAGGAGGACCATGCAGCAACAACCCTCCTATACGCTCGAAATCAAAAAGCTTTGGCAGTTCTGGATAGCGCAAGGGCAGAAACACTTTATGCCTCAATAATTTTATCACCCCCTGCATCCCTCCCAAATCTGCAAATCTTAACCGTTTATTCTTCCCTACCTGTCCTGAACTATTACCATTATGCACATTGTTTACTCCTCCCTCGCTCATGGGGCCACGATTCATCGCTGCCATCTTATGCTTTGCTGTCGCCAAATCAATCTCTATATTGACAGGTTTCGTTAGTGTTGATTTGTGCTTGTAACTGTCTCTAAGAAGAGTTTTTGTTACATCACACGCAGCCTCAGAATCAAAACCATTCTCACCTGAGGGGGAGGTGGATTGGGATCCATAAGATTCCTCGCCAGACTTGCTGGGGTGGTTCTCATCAGAGTTGTCGCTGTCCCAGGAAGTGTTATCCTCAGAAGTGACAGGAGTGTTGGGAGGGCCGTGAAGAGATGCTAGCACTTGGCCAACCTGGAGAAAGAATTTTGTTAAATAAAAACAATTGTATAGGAAATAAAAGAGTTCGTTAGCTTTAGTATTTGAAATATGGTGCTCAGTAACTGTTATGCAAATCCATGCGGTTCAGAACCATATTCAACAAAATCTGTATTGGCATGAAACAATCTCGTCATCATCAACTAATACATCAAATTTACATCGCATTTACTCATGCCAAATATCCCAGCCTGATAAAACCCATGTCATATGCTAAGCAAGAAAGCCATATATTTACACAAAACTAGAGGCAGGGAGAGAAAAGCCAACAGACCTGCTGAGAGAATACCCGAAGCTTAACTCGGCGATACTCTGGGTAGCGACTCTGGAGTTTTTTGGCGATAGACTCAGCGTCAAGAGAGGCATCTAGTCCGGACTCGATGAAGCGCTGGCGAAGGAGACGAGAAACGCCGGATAAACCAGGAGACGACGATCGACCGCTGCCACGACGCATCCTCCTTCTCATCTCTCTCTCTTTCTGCCGTCTCTCTATTCAGATAGTTTCGTGTTTGCCGTTAAACTTTTTAGGGTTTTGTACTTTTGATAGTAGTAATTCTGCCATGCAGTCTATTTAAGCCCACGGGTACCCGACTCCAGCCCGTCTTCAATCGCAGCCGTTGAAAAAATAAAGGGTATAATTGGAATTTGACACTTCCGTTTATTTTTTTTGTTCTCTCCTTTGTCTGTTCGTTGAATCATTCTTCTCCGACGACGAATAGGCGCCCCTCTTTCTTCTTTTCTCCGTCAATTTCATCTGATCGGCAGGCTACTCAACCTTAATCGAAACGCTTCGAGAACGCTACTCAACCCTAATCTCTTTCGAGAACGCCTGGAGAAAAGGGCTTCAGTACACAATCCAACTTCACAAGAAGCTCTCCACCGCCTATGGCATGACCATCCATGTCTTGCAAGTTCATAAAGAATCAGTCACCAAGTATCTCTCCATCTTTTCTTTTTACTGATTTTGTCTTCTTAATTTATTTGCAAGTGGTGTGGATGTGCAATTAGTATGTTAATGCTCTAGACTGGAATTTATTGTTTTAGTATCTTTAATAAGCTATGGAATAATAAGATTCTTGATTAATTCAGTAAGGAAACAAATTGGGTGTGAAGATAAAATTGTGTCCGAGATTAGAATAGTTCAATTTGGATAGGTGTTAGAATTTTTCATGTTTAATGGTATTTGTATTTAATGAATTCAGTGTCTATAGTTGTTAACTACACCTTTCCTTTACTTGCCGACTATTATACCAGGGTCTCTGTGAGGTTTGATGGGATGCAGAGGAATGTTTCTATTACTTTCATTTCGTGAGGAAATATTATTCCAATTTAACTATATTAGATATTCATACATGTTAGGTTGTTTGTCAGTTCTGCTGTCCATTTTTTCCAATGCGAATTTGGGCGCTCAAATGATTTAAATGTTTTGTACTTTGGTTTATGCATGTTGTTACTTCTCTTTTGCTTTGCTTGTTATCAAAAGTCCTTGAGTTTGTATTTGTAATACTATAACTATAAATTAAATAAGATCAAGGGAAATTAATCATGCACATGTAAGCCTAATCCTTCCAGAGAAACTCAAAGCTCGATCCTGTGGAGCTGTTCCAAATACCTCTTTTGTTCTACCAAAAGCACTAGTGCTTTTTACTGGCACGAGCTGATTTGGCCTCTCAAGGGACCTATAGCCCACAAAAACCACAATTTTAGCTTCATTTTGTCAACACAACACCAGTACAGGAGCTGACCAGTATATATTACTATCCAAGTCCTATTATTCACAATGACAGCAATAGCACCACAAGGTTTAACATTTGTTTTTCCAATTTGTGTTAACTTGGTTGATTGAGGCTACTATAGTAGACGTTTCAGGTGTAAACAACATGTTAGTTTTTAGTAAATATGAATGTTCTCCTAGTTTCATTGGAGAGACAGATTTGTTACTGTAATGCTGGAAAAATATTTGAATAATTTTGAAAAAGGTAATGTTGGTGAGGTAGAGAAATGGAAGTGCTACTGTTCTAATGTATTTGGATATCAAACACCAAGGAAACTGTCAATGTGCACCCCAGTAACCTAGAACCAAACAATACACAATTCAAGAGATTTGTCAAATACTATTCCTCCATATCCAATACCAACTAACCCGACACAGAAAAGTGCATCGGCCTTCACATTTCAAGTGGACATACAAGTGCTACAAAATTATTCTTGGAGAACCCTCCAACTGCATTTTCATTAGATGGAAATTGTGGATTCCACTATATTCCAACAGCCGTAGACAAAATAACAGCTATTTCCTAAAAAGTACCGAATAATTAATTTAGTTGCAAATCACAAACCAAGTACCTCTCCCATAGCATCAAAGGAGGCCATAATTTTACAGAATTTCAATTTAGACTCTGGTGTTGAACCATCCTTCTTTGGACACATAACTGAGCTTTCTTATTTTTTTTGAATTTTAACATAATTAATCCTTTACTTTTCAATTGACAGAATATTATCTCAAGACAAACTAAATTTCTGATTTCGTGCTCTCTTCCTACCCAAAGGTTAGTTAATTTTTTGTTTAGTTTTTGCTAGAGGGCAATACAAAGTTCTTATTGCTTATTATTAAAAGAAACTGATTCCTTGCAATTAATTTTTCCACCTCAGCTTCCAAAGTTATGATTCTCTTGTTGCTATTATTACCAGGGTCTTGGCTCTCTGGCGGCTTGTTATCAGCTTCCAACTTGGTTACTGATAGACTTTTTTTTTTCAGGGAAATTAAATTGTAAGGTAACAATATCTTGCATGACTGTTCCTTTTTGCAATAGCTAGCCCATACTTCTAGTATAACCACCTGTAACCATCAAAAGCAAAACATAAAATGCCAAATTTAAACTCACAGCCACTGTTTTCATTTAAACTACTCAAAAACTAAAGAGAAATTAAGCAACAATAATAATCAACCTAACGAGAATGTCAAGTCCTCAAACTTATGCCCTTGGTATTGTCTTGCACCTGAGCCTCTTTGTCCCTGGTATTGCTTCATACCTACACCCTGAAACATAAGGATAAAGAACTAAGGATAAAGAACTAACTGTAAAAATGTTGCATGACTATTAAATTCTGCATAAATGAAATTTATAACTCTGTTCATCGTGATGTCTACCGTTGAGGGTCATAATCCACCGAGCTCTGGAAGCATATTAAAAAAGAGACCAAGGCAGACATCTGAAGTTTGGAAGCATTTAGATTTATTACCAGATGGCAAGAGAGCTACTTGTAAGTATTGCGGTAAAAGCTTATGTGCAACGGCGAAAATGGGGACGTCGCATCTGAAACGGCACTTTGAAACATGCAAAAAATTTCAAGGAGACACATACCAGACTCCATTCATAGGATCAGAGAAGGTTAGTCATTTCCTAAAAACAAAGGTGTAATAGTCATTGCCGAAATCATTTGAAAATTTTAATACCCTTGTGACTTTGTTTAGGAGGAGTATGAGAGGGAGCTGGAGGATGCAAGGGCATTGCTAAAAATGAAAACTGAACAGATTGCAATTTTGGAAAAGGTTGTACTCGTCTTTAGTCATTTGTACAGTTTAAGCTATTCATACTTCTGTAGTAAAAGCATTTTTTATCCTATTCTTATGAGTTTTGGACAAAAAGGCGGGTTTATGTTGATATATATATGTTTGCATTATAGGAATTGAACAAAGCAAAAGTAAATGCAACTAGCACTACAACAGATTTGATTATTAAAACCGGTTTTTAAAGATTATTAGAACCGGTTTTGCACCGGTTTTAAAAATACGTGGTTCTAAAGATATATAAAAAACCGGTTCTAAAAATGGCGGTGCTAAAAATAAGCTATTCTTGGAAACGAATTTCAGAACATTATTAGAACCGGTTTTTAGTAAAAATCCGGTTTTAATAAATCATTTTTAGAACCGGATTTTTATCAAAAATACGGTTCTAAAAATGAACTTAATTTTATCATTTGTAGTATAGGATGAGGAGTGCCCAAGAAGCAGAGCAACAAAAGCCGCAAATGGAACAGCATCAAAAGGTACCAAATCCAAAAATTAGCAAAACCAATTGCATGCTACATAATAGCAAAATCAGATTACTTCATTACATTTTGTCTACAGTAACATGTACATATACCTAGGCCTCCGAACTATATAAGTATATTACCCCAACTGCATGCTACATAATATAAGCATATTACTGTTGCAATCCCAGAGAGGGGGTGTGTGAATTTGTCTAGAAACATTTCAATCATATTTTAAAGGCAAGCTACTGCTTGATGTTACAAGTTCACAGCTTGAACCATAGTGCTGATACGAATGCAATACACAATATTCGCGGTGGTATTGCTGTTTGTCAATGTTCAAATGCAATACACAATATTATTTCCCAGACAAGTTATTATCGGTTTCCATAACCTCAAGAGTTAATTAAACGCGATTCATATGAAAGTTGGTGCTTTATAATGGCATATGGAATTTGCTTAATTATTAATAATTTTCAATTATGATCCAGGAAGAAGAAGCCAACGAACAAGTGGAAGAGGTTCAGGAGCAACAAGAAGCTGAGTCGGCAGCTGTTGAAATAAGTTCTTATTTACGAAAAGGCTGGAACAACGAAGGAAAAAATACCAACTATTCATTTAAGTTTCTACAATTTTCATAATTTGATCATAAAATTTAAAAAAATTTAAAAATCAACTAAATAAACGGAAGGGAGCGCTCTCAGCCTTCTCTCTCATGTGAGAGAAGTTTAGAATTTGACACGATAACTACTCTGAAATTTTAAGGCACCGACAAATTTGTTTTTTCCCTCAAAAATATTTCATTCATGTGTCATGGATCGATGACGTGGATAACTTGTTTGGCTACAGTTTTCCCATTTATTTTCTATTTTGAGAATTAGGTAAATGGTTCCCTTCCATTTATACACTTGAATCTTATTTCTTTTTTTTTTGGCAATCTGCAATTAAAAATACATGACTTTGGGAAATCTCTAAATTAAAAAGTTCAAATAACCCAAAACACATTTAATTTAAAAATGAGTTGGGAGGCTTGACCCTCAATTTATCTTAAAAAAAAAAAAATAACCCAAAACACATAGGTTATTAAAAAGCGAAGCTTCGGAGACATTGTTTGGATCGATGACGTGGTCAAAACCAATTAGCGCAATTTAACAACATTTTAAAAATGGAATTAGCAGCAATTTATGCACGTTCATCATTAGCCGTCCTTTTTTTTGGGCAATTAGCATTCTACATGGCTATATATTAATGATTCTCTTCCATTGACTTTTCATTTATTTTTTTTTAAAAAAAAAAGACAAACCGAGTTCAGCCGATTTGTTCATTCATGTTTTAAAAGTAGAAGGCTTAAATTTGGAATGGATTTTGTATTTTATTTTTTTTTAATAAAAAAGGAAAAAAAAAATCTCATATGGACTTTTCATTTTTTTTTTTAAAAATGACAAACCGAGTTCAGCCGATTTGTTTATTCATGTTTTAAAAGTAGAAGGCTTAAATTTAGAATGGATTTTATATTTTCTTTTTTTTAATAAAAAATAAAAGAAATCCCATATGGACTTTTCAATTTTTTTTAAAAAAAACGACAAACTTAGTTCAGCCGATTTGTTCATTCATGTTTTAAAAGTGGAAGACTTAAATTTCGAATGGATTTTGTAATTTCTTTTTTTTAATAAAAAAGAAAAAAAAATCCCATATGGACTTTTCATTTTTTTTTAAAAAAAAACGACAAACCGAGTTTAGCCGATTTGTTCATTCATGTTTTAAAAGTAGAAGGCTTAAATTTAGAATGGATTTTGTATTTTCTTTTTTTTAATAAAAAAGAAAAGAAATCCCATATGGACTTTTCAATTTTTTAAAAAAAAACGACAAACTTAGTTCAGCCGATTTGTTCATTCATGTTTTAAAAGTAGAAGACTTAAATTTCGAATGGATTTTGTTGTTCATTCATGTTTTAAAAGTAGAAGGCTTAAATTTGGAATGGATTTTGTATTTTCTTTTTTTTTTAAATAAAGAAGATAAAAAATCTCATATGGACTTTTCATTTTTTTTAAAAAAAAAATGACAAACCGAGTTCAGCCGATTTGTTCATTCATGTTTTAAAAGTAGAAGGCTTAAATTTAGAATGGATTTTGTATTTTCTTTTTTAATAAAAAAGAAAAGAAATCCCATATGGACTTTTCAATTTTTTTTTAAAAAAAACGACAAACTTAGTTCAGCCGATTTGTTCATTCATGTTTTAAAAGTAGAAGACTTAAATTTCGAATGGATTTTGTAATTTCTTTTTTTTTTAATAAAAAAGAAAAAAAATCCCATATGGACTTTTCATTTTTTTTAAAAAAAACGACAAACCGAGTTCAGCCGATTTGTTCATTCATATTTTAAAAGTAGAAGTCTTAAATTTCGAATGGATTTTGTTTTTTCTTTTTTTTTTAATAAAAAAAAAAATCCCATATGGACTACTCATTTTTTTATCAAGTATCTAAGTACATAAAGACTCTAAGTGGTGTTAGTCCAACTTATTTTTTAATTTGAATAGTTAATTACTCAAGTGACAAAGAAATTAACTTTACTTTAGATGCATTTTATGAATATTTACGTAGAATTGTATGATATATTTATTGTTCTATATATATGTGGTTGTATGATATATTTAGATATGTAAGAGGCCAAATTTTGTAACGTCAATGTTTCAGAGAAATAAAGCACAATAAGACCAATTTTTAAGGTGATTTAAAATCCAAATAAAAAATTTAAAATTTAAAAATCATTTAAATATATGAGCTTGAATTTGGTAAATTAAAGCATTAGACTTTGAAAACGAGAATGAACACATCAGCTGAATTCACTTTGTCATTTGCACCACAAGTTTTTTTTGTCCATTAAACCATTAAACAATTTAAAAGAAAATTCATTTAGGACAAATAAATGAAATTCTCTAATTTTACAATTTGGTAAATGAAATTTTATGATATTTTTCATGTACAATAATATTTGGTGAATAAATTGACATGTACATGCTAAGATTTGCTAAAATATGCGGCACTCTATTTATCCATGTCATCTATCCACGACTCATGAAACCAACGAGTCAGGAAATGCCACGTGTGATCAAGAAATTGTATGTTTAGCAAAAAGACGGTTATCTAAATCAAATACGAAGATACCCTTGCTTGGCGCAATTGATAAACAAAAAGACGGTTATCTCTAAAATATTTTTTTTGGAGGGAAACTTAATCGGATGCCATCGATAAACAAAATTGGCGGTGTCTAAAAGCAGTTATCATGTCAAATTCCAGAATTCTCCTCTCACATGAGAGTGCTTTCTCCTTCTCCGTGTCATGCTCCGTTGTGATCCCGACTTCGCCGTCGCCGGCGTACTTCTCCTCGCCTGAAACTTCTCCTCTCTGAGAATGAATCAAGTCAATTCGAAGAGAGGGAAGAAGAAGCTTCAGATGGAAGATAGGCATCTCTCCATGCCATGCTTCAATGGAGATTCAAAGAAAAATATTGAAGTTTTTTCCTAACAGGGATGTCAGATGGTGTCAGCTTTGAACATCGTATTGCTGTAGGATTTCTGTAAGTGAAATTACTTTTCTATACTGGGGTTTTGTTTGATGTTCTCATTTTGAATGAATTTAGAACTATAGAAGATGTAGTGATTTTGTTTACTTGTGAGTGTATTGTTTGATCTTTCCCTTTTGGAATTTCTTTTTCCCTGTTAGGAAAAAACTTCAATACGGAAGATAGGCATCCCTGTTAGCAATTTCCTATTTCCAATTGAACTGTGGTACTCATCTTCTTATCCCTCTTATGTCTCGATTGATAAATTATGTGGTTTTCTGATTTCTGATTTAATTCATTGATTTTAATACATAATCATGTTGTCATCTGCCAAGGATTTTATTGTTTGATATTGATAATTTCTGTAGAGGAATAATGAGCGGCTTATTATTGATGAATAGTGATGCTCCTATAACACTGATGCGCGTTGATTGGCCGTGATTTATATGAGCAGAAGGTGGGTATCACTCAAGGAAGCATCATATCTTCCCTTCTCTGCTCCTTTTACTTGGGGCATTTAGAGGAAACTCTATTGTGGCCTTATCTTTAAAAATTAAATGGAACTAGAGATGAGCAGGCTTCACAAAGCATGTTGATGCAGTATTAGTTTGGCAACAGAAGAGAACTACATCATGCTCGGTGTCTTATTTTTTTTCATTCTTTCTTTGAAAAAGTTATGTCCTGTAAGGTCTAGGACCAAACAGTTTTTGCAACTCCAGAATCAGTTTTTGTAACTCCAGAGTGGAAGCTTTTGATAGAGCAATACTTGTCACTACAAATAGATGCAAACAACTTTTGTAACTATGCAAATACACAAACATTACTTATTTTTATTTGAATATTATTTTTACTTTTGGTCGTTCTTACAGTGCTATTTTATTTCCTTTCAGGTCTTAAAGATTTGTTCTTCTTTTAATTCTCTATTGGCTGGCACAGGTACAACATTACTCCCTATATTACCTATTTTTTCCTGTCTGTTTGTTTGTTGTATTGCATCCTTTTATGTTTGATTTTGAAATTCAAAATCTGAGATCCCACCCTACAACTCAATTCCTATTTAAACTTCTTATTGTTTTGTTATCTGCTACTAGATTGTAACTGTGCCTTTCTCTACAACTATCCTGGCTCCTATCTGTTTCTCTTCGCATCAGCCTCTTCTTCAAACTGATCCTGGTTCCTCTTTGTTTCTTATTTAAATTTTTGGTACCTAGTTTCTCTCTGTTTTGAACCAGTTTCTGGAGAGAAAAGATAGATATTGCTAAACAACTTGTACATTGGATAGTTAAACTACGATCGATGGCATTACGAGTACAAATCATTACGATGTGATCATTGGCAGGAACTGTTCATTTATCCGAGGGTTCAGTCACTGGCAGGCACAATTATTGTCCAGTTTCATAGACCAGTTAGTAATTGAAGCTTGTTTAAACTTTACTAATAGGCAAAAAATCTTTGTTAGATCTGTATGAATTGTGTAGAGCTATACTCCTTAAAATGATGAAATCTGAGAATTGCTGTAAAGATAGGGACTAAAGTGAAAAATGCAAATACAAGTACAGTATATCAAAATTCAATGGCGAACTTAACTCTCTTTTCCTTGATTATCATTTGTATTGGGTCTGCATATTGCTTCATTCAATACTAACTTCTTTTACTTTCTTGTTACAGGTTCAACTAGAAGAAGTGTAAGGTTTCATTTTCTTCTCATAAGTTCTTATTTCCTTGCTGTGTCAATTAAGCCCCTTTGTAGTATTTCATGTTGTCCAAATAAGGGAACTTGGAATTACTGCTAAAATGAGGACAAAAATGCAAAATGTCAGAAGTATATTGTCAAAGTTTAAAAAATATTGTATGCTCCCTAAATACTGGTCCCTTGCAAGGAGGTTATTGCAATTAACTGGTAACATGCATGATTTGCAAAAAGAAGATATTTGAGCTAAGTCATTTATTGTGTAGTATGTGTACCATGTGAAATACATCTACTGTGCCATGTACTAACTTTTCTTCCTTGCTAATACAGGTCCATCTTCTCGAAGAAACTAAAGGTTTTATTTTATTTTCTGTGCAGCAAATATTGTAAATATTTTGTCATAATAACTCATTTGCTTTCATGATTTGGTCTGTAATAACTGAATGAAATCTATAAGTACAAGTACATTCTATAAGTAAAGTTTGCTCAAAGAATTAAGTTAAAGAGTTATAGCGTTTATATGGAATCCAGGTGTACCGGCCTCATAGCCAACGTTAAGGAGTTGCGCTATAACTATTTAGCATACAGCTTGTGCAAACCAATGGAGTATAGTATATAGATAGTAATTAGGCAAACCAATGCGCTATAACTATTTATACATTTGTATGAAATTGTTTATTAAGAAATTGTCACATTGTATTATTTTTTATGGCGCAAATATACATTTTTAATTGATGAAGTAGCAGGAAAGCTAATTATAGCAACATGAATGACATTTACAATTATAAATCATTTCATTTGGCATGTCTTATACAGGGAATAGCTAATTATAGCAACATGAATGACATTTACAATTATAACAGTGCATTTTTAAACAGGAATGACATTTACAATTAGCTAATCTGTATATTACACTAAATGACAACATCTATTTTCGCCTCTCTTTTTTTGTGCAGAAATTCTCTCCCTTTTTAACCGATGCATTATTTTTAGGTTCAATTAGCATCCTATATATTGTTCATTCATGTTTTATTGTCGTTCACAAACCTAATCACCTTCAAGAACGCTAATCAACCCTAATCAGAGCAACTTCGATCTGTAAGGATACCTAACTTTTGTATATGAATTTTCTGATCAAATTTATGCCAAAGCATTTTTTATTGGCTGGAAAATCAGTCTGACAGAATTAACACCATTTTTATTTGTTAATGAAAATAAACGGAATTATTGCTCGGTGAGTTCTATATTTAATCCTACATAAATTGACATTTATTTACATTTCTACTTTATATTGGCATGCAATCTAGCCCAAAAATAACCTTGTACTGTGCCATGACACTACCCATGTTTTGCAAGAACGCTTAATCCAGAACATAACTATACGCAAAATATGCTCTTTCATTTCTTTGTGAAGTATGGTATCCAGTAAATCAGAAATAAGTCCTGTACATATTCCTGAATTTCCTCTCAAAAATGTCTCAACTTACACACTCAAAAGTTGTAGTAAGGTTGCATTTAGTTTTTTATGTAGTTTCTTAGGCAGTAATTGGGTTTACACTGATAAGTTTGCAATCGTAATCTAATATGTTCATTTTTTAGTCCTTCATTTTTTTAATTTCCAAAATTCTCTTTAGAACATTCTAGACATGTCAAAGATAGCATACTTACTGATTTGATGAATTTGTGAGAAATACTTTGCCATGTTACATAAAAACTTTGTTTTTCCTTTTTTTTTTGCGCAAAACTTCTCTCCCTTTTTAACGGATGCATTATTTTTAGGTTCAACAGAAACAATAATGAAATGGAGAAAATTTTTTCTTTCTAATTTTATTTATTTCAATATTCAATTAGCATCCTATATATTAATGATTATCTTTTATTGTCGTTCACAATTTAATTCAGTTTAGTTGGAGGGTTAGAGAGAAGGTTAGTGTTGGAAGAGATGGATGCTTACGCTACAGAGAAGGACGAGAGGGTGAGGGTCATAGACCTCGATAGCGACAGCTCCGATGTGGAGATACTTTACATCAAACCTGGAAAAATGACAGTGACACCGGACAAACTGGTGGAAAGAAAGACCAATAACAGCAATGAGTTTTCTGAGGAAAGCGATCTGGAGGGAGACGAAAGTGATTCCCAACTCAGTAATGAAGAAATGGCAGCCGTTCAATACGTACAAGATGCGGCAATGACCGCACAGCTCGTGAGGAACGATGCTAGAGATATGTACTTGACTGCTAGGGAAATGAAGACTTTTATCCCTGCAGAGAAATGGGTACATGATGAGGTACTCCCATCTCAATTTTGAAATTTTTTTTTTTTTTTTGATGATCTCCCTTTTACTGTTGTATTTGATGCTTTAATTAAACTGTTGTTGTTTCATTTAGTTATATTTTGTTTGCTCTAATTAGAAGGGATAGAGGGAGTTATTATTATTGGCTTCCTTCTAATGCTTATGCAGTAGGTTGGGAAAATAAGTTAAAACGAGACATCTAATGTATCTAAGCAACAGCTGGAAGAGTAATTTTATTAATGCAGTAGCCTACGGAAGTTTAATCCCAAGAAAAAAGAAAAGAAAAGAAAATGTTCCTATCAACAATTACCTACTTGACTAATTAATTGACTAACTTATAATAATGATTTATATACAATGAGGCTGATGGTACTGGACTTCAGTTTATTCCCAACCTATTTTAGTACACTACTACAGTTGCACCTTTTTACTGCATACTTGGACAAACCAATGATCACATGAAATAAGGAACAATGCAGCAATTAATTAATAACAAATCATTATTTTTTGTTTCAACAGATTATAAACTGTTTCATCTCAACTTTAGATGAAGATCGGCACCCTAAGCAGCACGTCATGGCAGTGTCAACTTATGGCACTAAAAAATATTCCGAGCCTTCCATCGAGCAAACCAAGTACAATAAAAATATTAAGAATTTTACGATAGTCGGCAAGGAATTTTTGACTCATGACATGGTAAGTCTAAAATTCATATTTAGATATTTCATACATAGGACTTTAGAATAAGAAAACACCAACGAATGCTATTATCTTTTGCAAGTGTTTTTAATGTGAACAACATGCACTGGTATGTAGGAGTCGTGAATATTCGATCTAGAGAATTTCAAATCCTTGACTCGCTACCCGGTCTGGTCCGTTCATATCCAGAGCATACCGAGAATTTGGTAAGTGCATTATTATGATACTTAATCGTGTATTTTTAAATTTTTTTCACATGTAATAACATTTTTCAAAAACTGTAGCGCAAAGGAATTCAAATTTGTATATCTCTGGCGCTAAAAGCAGACTCTAGACTTTTGTATAGGCATCGTTCATTGGATATCACAAAATGGCCCGTCAATGTGATATGGGCTGCACATAAGCAACAAGATTCGAGCTCCTGTGCTTTATTTGTGATGAATTTTATTGAGTCATGTAAAGGATCCATCGGGCAGACAAAATTCCCAAAGGTTGTTATTTATTAAACTCTCTTGAATGTAGTAATTCTTTTTTGTTTTATTTGATTCATTCTTGTTATTTAATGTGCATTATATTTTGCAGATCAATCCTGAAGTATTCTCGAAAAAAAGTTGTTCACCGCCTAATCTTTTCAACAGAAAATCAGGATGAAGCTGTGAAAAAGATAATACGTGACAGTTATGCTTAGATTTAAAATGATATGGTGCTACAAGGAAATTACATGTGATAGTTATAGCTCTTTCTGAACTTGGTCTGTTGCATTTACTGTGATTAGTCGAGAAAGTTTATTATATTCCATTGTAATTGCAAGAAAAGGTGAGGACCAAATAGCAAAGTGTGAACTACAGCTTGTTAGGTCTAAGTGACAGTTATGCTTAATTAAAATCGGTTCCTTGGCTGAGAAAGACTGACGTATTAAGTTATAAAATTCATTTTGTGTTTATGATTATCTTAAATGTACAGTGTGTGTTGATTCTGTGTTTCATTTTTTTGGAAAAGTCAAGGACTATGGTGAAAAGCAATGCCACGATGGCTATACTCCAGGATGTCAATTTGATATTTATTGTTCTCTGTAAATATGATTTTGCAATATTGATAAATGTATGGGTTCATTTGCAAAAGGAAGTGATGACAGTTGTGGCTCTGGACAATGGAATTACATCTCTTCTTGAGCAATTGAAGTTACAGTTGGGTGTTCACTTGACCAATGAGGCCTTATTTTAGAGGTAAGTAAACGGTACTGAAGGGAAAGGAAATTAGGCCTTATTCTAGAAACCGGTACAGAGCAGAGCCGGTACAAGGATGGACACATGTAGACTTGGCACGGTTAGGAGGGGTGTTAGTATAGCAAAGGGACTGGCACGGTTAAGAACACAACAAATAATAACAATAGTAGTGAAATGCACAAATAAGTCAGTTCGTCATTTATTAGGAATACATCAGATGCGACCAAAAAACATCAAATTCATCCACACATACAATCTACAGTTCAATTACACTAACAAAACTAGAACAGAAAAAAGAGAACCTAGTCAAGGAAAAAATAAAATACAGTACAAAATAAAATGAGAAATCATCTCTTTGTTTCATATTGTGAATCCAATGGAGCTGATGAGTCACCTCCCATTCTCCCAACATTTCTTCTCAGACTGCAGTTCTCTGGCAATGGCAATTGAACGCTGCCTAGCCCCAACACACCCTCTTTTGTGCTGCTTTTAACTACATTGTGGGTCTTGTGCTTAGAAAGGAATAACAGTACCTTTAACATGCACATAAGCTAATTTGCCAGTATGCCATAATCTTACAAAAAGACCTCAATAAATTATATTATTCTTTTTCTTATCATAAACTACAAATATTATTCTGCCATAAATTATATTACAAAAAAAGACCTCAATTAGCCCAACACCTACAATCCATTATATACTTCATATTTAATAGTTTACCATATATCAATTACCACACTAGGTCACAATTCAAAGTAAATAATTCACTGTGATCTAATTGAGGGATAGGGCAAATAAGACCCCAGAGAGACATCCAAAAAGCAAGGGACAGACTATAATTGGTCATTCATGTTATCAAGCAATCCAACTTTGGATACTCTTAAATTTTAGATGTATCAATTCAGTATCCATATTCTATAATTAGAGACTAGTAGTAGTTCATTGAATTATCACTACCATCCATTGATATATAAATCAACTAAATAACCATTAAATTATCCGCATTAAAAGCCCTCATTCAGTGCTCGAGACTACTACAAGTTTACAAAATTCAAATGGTAACATCATTTAAGGACAAAACACATAACAACAAACCAAAACTAAAAGACAGAACATAAGCATAGTTGCAGGTTTAGAAAATTGGAAAGAGGTTCTACCAATTCTTCCCACTCAACTCTAATACCTGCAACAGAAAAATTAGACAATAGGAATAAATATAATCATGGACTGCACTTATCAATGTAAAAACATACACGAGATTGGACCAGTTAAGTAGTGAAACAACCTTCTGCTTTTGAGTTACGCAATTTTTAATCTCGTTTATGCAACAACTATACTGTCTGGCTATTCTCTGCATTTTTAAATAGGTATAGGTACCAAAACCATCATACTGCATGGATATGGTACCAAGATGAATTGGCAGCATCCATACATTTCTTAGAAGACAAAATAATTGCTGGACCGGACTAGTGCTTAACATTTCTAACAACATAACACAGATAATGATTAGATAGTAAATATAATTATCAATGGAAGAAACAAAGTTTGCATGTTAACTACTGACAAGACTAATAAAGCTTACCTTATTTATATACACAACATATTCCCATAAAGCATCTGACAGTTCTAATAGAACCCGCCATCAAAGGACGAATCCAGCATATCATTGAAGCCCCAGAAATTCACCATGTCAGTGAAGACATCCTGGCCCACATCACCACTCAGCAAGGTCTCAATTGAATCATCTGACCCAGCCCCATTCAGCAGGAAATTCATGTCTGAGTTGACCATCAAACCTGCATTCTGGTCAAGCTCCTTACCAGGCCCCACTTGCAGACCAGCATCAACAGCTGAGGTTATTTCAGAGATTGGAACCTTCGACTCGTTATCAAAGCTGAATGAGTTGCTCCCCTGATCTGACGAGACCACAGGTTTCTTTTTTGTAATTGGTGGATTAGGGTTTGCTCGATTCTTCTTCTTTTGGCATGCAGAGCTAGGGGAGGAGCTGGGAAAGTTGACCTTGGCCTTGCTGCCACGGATGCGCCGAGCCTCGGCATCATAAGCACGGGCTGCTTCTTCAGCAGTGTTGAAGGTGCCAAGCCAGACACGCACACCTTTCTGCGGGTCCCTTATTTCAGCAGCCCACTTGCCCCAGGGGCGTTGGCGTATCCCACGGTACTCATTCTTTCTCTTGCACTTGGTGGCAGTTGATCTGGCCACAGGTGCGGGCCCCTTGCTTGTAAATGATCCTTCTAAAATTTTAAAAGGAAACAATACAGTTTAGTAATGTTATCTTTTGAAATTTGAATGATTTGGTCTCATCTATTATTGAACATCATCAATACATAAAACTGGAAACACTTGGGAAAGGAAAGTAAAATGTTAAGAACAAAAAAAAAAGGACGTTATTGTGTTAATCAACAAGTTGCTCTAAAATCTTCAGACAATCAGCAAGGTTAATCTTAGTGTCTTGTACTCTTTAAGCGCTTGAACTTTTTCTATGGCACAAACCAGTGGGTTCCATATGGAAAGTACTGAAGAAAATTAATAGGCTGAATTGAAAGATGAAAGGATGCTATGTTATGAGCTAAAATAGATGTTGATGTGTCTCAGATGGATAATGCTTAAAGGACAAAGTTTAAAAGGAACAACATTCATATTTGTTGTATAGATTAGTGAGTTTAATGCTTCAAATACTCAATGTAAGATCAAATTAACTGGAACTTAAAGAAAATATAATGGACCACAATGAATGCAGTATGCATACCTTTCAGGAATGCTATCCACATTATGCATACCTTTCAGGAATGCTATCCACATTTCGCATCCCAGCCGTCTAATTTATAAAGAAATGGACGGTCAAGCTTAATCAGACCGGATGGCAGAATCTCCCTATATAGTAACTGTTTTCCAAATTAGACTTTTGTACTTTTGTAATTTTGTTATATATAGTACTTTTGTAATTTTGTGCATATGAAAAGCCACCTTTTGTTATATAAATTTGTGCTTGTAAAAGCAATGATCCGATGAAACCTAGCCTAATATAAAAGGAATTTTATGATTCACCTTGGCGTGGAGTTCGAGATTAAGAGAAAATGGATGACGAGCAAGCTACGACAGGAAGATGGTAGGATTTTTGTACGGCGGAAAGACGGTGAACCTCCTCCGAATGTGAACAGGAGGCGTGGTTTGTTTTTTCCCCTTGCCGTAAGTTTCATATATAACCTAATTAACTAGTTTAATCATAAGCGTATTTTGGGATTACTAGCAGCGGTGCCCACCCAATGTGTGGGCGAACTTAATATGTGATACGTGAAAACGAACTCATTTATTTGACACAAATATGTTGTCCATTTTTAATATTTAAGGTCAACATTGTCATCTCCTCTCGTGAAATTAGTCCGACTTTTTTATGGGTGTTTTTATATGTAGTAGAGATAGTTTGTCACCGCACCCGTATCGAATGTATGGGCATTTTGGTCATTTAAAAATAGTAATCATGCACATCTAATGTATGGGCCATTTCTATTTGAAATAAGTATTGTTATACTTCTATAAAAAAAATGAATATATGAATAAAAATATAATTTAATGAAAATAAATATTTCTTAATTTAATAAGTTATTCAAACTTGTGTAGCACTCGATTATACAGCAACTTTGGTATATCCACTCTGTTGTTAAACACAATCCTATAATTGACGAATTTTAAAACAATTATCATTAACTTCTAATATTTAATGTTTAGCTTCGAAGTTATAGTTCAAGAACATAGCAACTTGTGGCATAACATCTAATAAGAAAAAAAATTACAAAACATTGTAGGTGCTTCCCAGTAAAAAATAATAACTTGTTTCAAGTTTGTTGGATTTCTGCTCATGCCAAAAGCCTGAAGTAGTCTGAAAAATAGGACTTCTTTTGGTTTTGATTCTTACAGTAAAATTCTGTCAATATATTGCCACTTTTTCAAATTTTTTTTAAAAAAAATCCATGCTGGCTATTCGGGCATGATACTAAAATATATAAAGGAAAATGAAATTTTTATGATTGGGTTACAGGGCACAAACAAGGCAAACAAAATTGTGAACTTTACACCATTACACCACAACTTTTTGGTTATATGCCAAAAATTAAAACTATTCCGAGTAAAATTCTGTTCTTGTTCATATCTTTCATAATTATTTCTACAAGTTGTGAACTTAATTTCTGCCATCAGTTTACTTTATTATGGAATTTTGGTTTAATAACTTCTTCTTTGGACCATGGAACTGGTCGTGCAAAAACTTCAGAGTTAATTTACATTTTAAGAAATTATGCGGCACAACTGGCCAAAAAGCCATATCGAGTAAGATATTCATCTCATTCTTGATACATATCAGCAACATCACCAAGAACACAATTTGTGATTATTTTTCTTACAACAAGAAGAGCAAAATCATTGAAACCTAATTCTTACGGTATGAACATGTTGATAGAAATAGAATACTATTCATTTCTGCAAAACCTCATTGAGATGCATCACTAATACATTCTTCACTGTTTTGAAAGATGATGCCAGTATCACATCCACAACTCGCATGCCATGCCAGTAATTGTCTTTTCTCGCAGAAATCAAGATTATAGTCTCTTCTCTTAGCTGTATTGAATTGAATTGCATATAAGATTTTTTTTATTATTATTGTCAGTAGCCTCACTGCTTTATTAATATGTCAAAGAACAAAGCATTCGTTGAAAGTCAGTATAACAATGAAAAAAAAGAAGTAATGTACCAAAAAAAAAAAAAAGAATGCTGCTAAACAGGTAAGTATTAAGCAAAATATTCAGAACAATTAAACAGTAAGTACTTTAACTGAAATTTCTGATAGGTTATGCATTATCATCTACCAGTGAGTATTAAGTCAAACACAGATGTGTCTTGAATTGCTTCTTCTCTGTCAAACTTTCAACCCTACCAAATGGATCAATAAATCAAGTTAGTAAGTCATCTCTAACATAGATCAATAAAAAAAAAAGAAATTAGATCAGTCTTGTCTCAACAATAAATTTAATTCAAGAAAAAAATTAAACCACAGTGCTCTTTTGAGGATACAGCTTCTCTGTGAACAGATCACTGATTATCTCTTGCTTGTGTTGCTGGGCACAAACAAGGCCCTTGTACCTGGTGGCAGTCAATCCATGGATGCTATGCAAGCAAAATATAATAAAGCCATGCATGTTTTCTTTTCATTTGCACACTATGGAAATATTCTGTTTAAATGAAGCAAGAGATAGTAATTTAATTTACAACAGCAATTGAAGATAAGGAGCCCTAGGAATCCAGGGGTGGGTGTGTCACATTAATTAGTGCCTCTGAATGATTGTCGACTGGATCAGAAAAGGAATTTTGTCATGACATTTTCGCAAGAGCATTCTTTCAAGGAATGTGTTTGTCCTACCAAACCTGTTTTTTTTTTTTTCAGAAAGTAACCAAAAGAGAAAATACACCAATTTTAAGAGCAAAGAACAGTTTCTATTTGCTAATATAATAACAGAAACCAGATCCTCTGGTAGGCAGAGGATCCGGACCGTCTGATTTAATCTCAACGGTTAAAGATGTCCCGCGCAAAAAATCAGACACCAAAACTAAACAAGGTTCAAAATCAGACACCAACCCACAACAAGGTTCAAAATCAAGAAATTTATGCTTCCCAAAACTAAACAATATCCAAGAGAAATAAAAGAATTTAGGTTTTCCTGGTATCTAGAGGCTTGATATAATAGGTTTCAAAGGAATATTAAAAATAGAAAGCGAAATATTACATCTTACCAAATAATTAAAAGGGCGATTCAGAAAATTTTACCAACAAATGGCAGAAGGAAAAAAAACTATTCTAGATAAAAAGTACAAACTCGATAAGAAATGCTTATAAACCGATTTCCTTGACTCCCCCAAAATTGGATGAAATTAATAGTATTAAACCTAATCTGGAGAAGCAATTCTTGAGAGCAGCACAAAGTGGGAAAAAAGAGAGGAGATTTAACAAAGGAAAGTGCCAATTCAGAATTTGCACAAAGAAATAAAAAGAAGAAATTAAAAAGAACTTGGTATGGAGAAAGCACGAAGGAGAGATGGACGAAGAGATGTCAAAGCAGAGTTGTGTTATCGACCACTTCAGCCACAAGCCAAAAATTGAGCGATTTGTAATTTTGAAAGAAGAAAGCATACGATGGTTTAAATAGGAAAAGATGCAAAGCGGGGGGCCGGGGGGCATAAAAAAATCGAATTTCAAAATTTAAATTGAAATGGTGCGATGCGAATTAGGGGAGGGAAGGAGAAAGGTCGGCTCTTATCAGCAGAGGCGCGAATCGCGATGGATCGGACGGCGTGAGGTAGGGCCTGAAAGGAGTGGGACCAGTTCATCAGAGGTTGGTTTAGGGCAAGGAGAGAGGGAAGAAATTGGTGGGTCCCACACTCCCACTGTCGGAAGCAAGATTGGCGAGAGAGAGCGATGATAGCGGAACATGGCACGATTTTGTTACGGAGAAACCTAATCAAATTGAAAAATAGGTTGGGTAATAATTTGATATCACGGAGAATCGAACTGGATGAGCGGCGGGTTACAAGAAGGAGAGGTTTCTCGCTGGCTGAACGAATTTTTCTGTCTAATTTCAAATTTCGGAGGAGGAGAGGGGCGAAGAGCGCCACCGAAAGATGGGACACGCCCGAAAGATGCGAGTGGGGACAAACAAAGTGTCGGATAATTAAATATTTAATGTGCTTTACGGAGGAATGCTATCGCGCTAAAATAATTTCCTCTCCGAGCGAAACGAAAGGTCAACAGACAATTTAACCATTTAACCTTTCATTTGGAGACATCTGGTACACGTATTTAATAATCAACGGTTCAGATGACAAATTGGAGAGTTGGATACATCCTTGGTTTGAAGGTTTACACCCTTGGATTGATGCATTTATAATTAGTAGAGATTTAAATTTACTGACAAATCTTAGAATGACTAATATGGAAGGTATTATAATTTAGAAAGAATTAGTGGCATAAAACAAATTTTGACAATTATACAGTGGTATACTTTTAAGGCAAAATTAGTCATCTAAGAATGGCAAATTAGAAATTGACAAATTTGATGGTGGCATAAAACAAATTTTCTCTTTTCTTTTTTGTACAGCAGATACGCGTACCAGGGAAGCACATATATATTTAGGACTTGGGATACAGTCGCACCAAAAATTCTTTCGGCGGAGGTTATAAAGTGTTTCGTCTTTTCTATTTACATACGCTTTGCTTATTTAAATAAACTTGGATTGTAATCAGTATAGCTGAATAAGGTAATGGGTCCCACTATAATCATGATCAATGATATAAAGAAAGATGGAGACAATTGGAAAATCATTCAGAATCACAATCAAAGTTTTTACAAAATTGTTTCCATCACAAAATCATTCAGCTTTATTTTTCTTCCTTTTACAATTCCTTATAAATTATAATTCATTTGTTTCCAATTCCAGTTAACCACAAAATACAAAATACACAAAGAAATCTGTTGAATATTTGAGGGACATCACATAAAGCTTCTACAGAAACCTGCACAGATAAATTACAGAGTGTTCTAGGACTCTGTGGTTCTGGTACCGGTAGAGGCAGTAAGATTAAGATACTTTCGTGGATATATAGCACCCTTACAAAGTTTTGGGCCTTTTGGCCCCAGGAAAGATCATACAAGGTACTACTGGAGGAATACAGCTGAAAATGCAAAAAGGGAGGCCATAAATTGGGCACATTGCCTGGCAAAAATATGCGAAAAGGGCAGGACAGAGATCTCCAATCATTGGCAATACCGGAGAGTTTGAAACGGAAATTTTGTGAGATCGGTGTTGGGTAAAATTTGGGACAAGTAACAAAGAGAAACAGAAAGGAAAAATCTAGGATTGCCAGGAAAAATGGGAAAGAAATATGGCCCTTGTTTGGCTTTTGCTCCGACCGTCTGTACTCTGTAGCCAACTAGCCATTGCGTACCCAAGTTATTTTTTCTTCCCACCACTCTAATCTTAGAAGTGTGTAGTTTTTTTTTTCTGCCCCTAATCATTCTTTAAATTCAAAAAGCATTATTTATATTCTTGCGACATTAATAATTAATTTATATCTTATTTAACAAATCAATTATTTCGTATGATACATAAGCAATCATACTTGATCATTTCCTTCTAATAAAGTTAAAACACAAGGATTCCAAAGTGTAAATAAAAAGCGTGAGCAGTTTTTTTTTAAAAAAAAATAACAAAATTAAGTAATAACATAACAGAATAATATATATGAAATGAAACTAGTCAACCCTACCCATCAATAAGAAAATGAAAAATCATTACCCAAATTCAGCATGTAAGAAGATTTAAAAATAGAATAATGGATAAAAAAAAAAACAATTCGTTAAGACTTGCTAACTGCTGCAAGAAGAAAGATTTAAAAATAGAATGATGCTTCATAGTCCTCCCACAAATTGCGAACAATACACACTATTAACAAGTCAAAAAGCAGTACAATATAAACTCCTATCATAATTTAAAACATGACCCTACATTTCATCATTCTATTCGCTAAATTTTAACTTGAACAGAGGTTCAGAGAGTCTCAACCCTCAACTGACAAACTTGAACTCTATGTACATGAACAAATCTACAATTTTCTCTTTTATTTACGGAAAAGGTTTTCGGTAAAACTAAAAAAAAAAAACAGAAAAGACAAACAGGACCTGGCATATCTTTGCACATTCAAAGGATTTAAATATAAGATGTAAGGTCTTGTTGAACTTAAGTGCACTCAAGTTTACTCGCCCCAATACCATGACCAAAATGCCAATACATTTCATATTCTGTAATGCAAGGAGAAGCAACAAGATTTGGAAAAAGAAATCTCATTTACTCGCCACAAGGACAAAAAAAAATAATGTGAACTTTGATAAATGCATGGGCATTTTGGTCACAGAGGAATGTTTCAACTTTGATGAGAATAAGGATGATATTTTTGAGGTTTTGTAGATATTTCGCCAATAAGAAACTCACTTCACATGAGAATCATAGGCATCTAAAACCGAATTTGGGATCACAAGAGGTAGTTTATCTATGTACATAAGAAGGCGCCTTAGATTCTCCCTTGTTACGGTTGCCATGTCCATTATGTCCCTGTCGTCAGTTAATATCCACAAATCAGCTGAGTTCACTCTCTTTATATTGTCCCGGCAGAATGGGCATGACTGAGATCTTGATCTCCTACAATTTTGAAATGATTTTCCAAACTCTTTATAATGTGGCACAGATAACATGTAACAAAGAAATAAGATGCCAGCATCAGAACCTCGTACAGTTCAGCCATGGTTTGTAACAGTACAGTACTACAGTACTTTCCCATAAAATTTTACTTCTTACATCTACTTTGAATCATTGTATAAAGGTTGATATAGTGCTAGAATTACTTGCTTCAGATGAAAAACTAAAGTACCAGTACGTTGGGATGTGCTTGCAATTATGTTAGTTAGTTGAGGATATAGCAGACGTACCAATCACGGTAGCAGTTTAAGCACATGGAATGAGTGCAATTTGGTAGAACAACCCTGCTATTGGTCTCCAAGCAGATGCCACATTCCTCTTCTATCTCATCCTCAATCTCATACAACAGTTGCTTTCTCTTTTCCCCCTGTTCTCTCCTTTGATATCTCTCCATGCACATTGCCTTTTGCTTTCTGTCTTCAACGTCGCTGATGCCCTTACCAAGTTGCATTAACGATGGAAATATCACTGCTGCTTATGTTGAATGAAAGAAGTGTTATAGTACATTGAATACATAATGTAACATAAAAAATGTCATAATTAACTTATATAGTGAATTTAAAGGTGTCTGAACTAAGAAAAGGATGATTTAGGTTTATGCCACCACCAAAACTAGAAATTAGAGATATGCCGTCAACAACAACAACAACAACAACAACTAAGGCTTTTGTCCCAAACAAGTTGGGGTAGGCTATAGATAAGAAACCTAACAAAGTCACCAAGTCATCGAAAAAAAAAAGTATATGTCAAAAGTAGGGCTAATAATAGTAAAAAATATATATATATAGGGAAAATAAAGTAGTAGTGGTAATAATAACAATAATAATAACAATAATAAAAAAAAATAATAATAATAATAATAATAATAATAATAATAAATAGTAGTAGTAGTGAGGCCTACACCTAAGCCGCAAGCTAATACTATAACCTACAAATCTAAAACAACACTTGACCCCTAAATTCGCATCTCATGGCTCCGGCACGTGAATTGCTAGCTTCCATGCGGTCCTATCCAACACGAACTCCTTGGAGACGTTCCATTCTTTAAAGTCTCGTTTTACTGCTTCATCCCATGTCAATCTTGGTCTACCTCTGGCTCTCCTTGTGTTTTCAAAGCGGTTGAGAATTCCGCTACGCACGGGTGCCTCCGGGGGTCTACGTTGGACATGCCCAAACCATCTCAAACGATGTTGGACCAACTTCTCCTCTATCGGTACAACCCCAACCATATCCCGTATGTCATCATTTCTAATCTGATCCCTCCTTGTATGCATCTCTGCTACACTCATCTTTTAGAGATATGCCGTCACTAAATGAAAATTTATTTTTATGCAATTACTAAACGACAAATAAACATATATTGCCTTCTTTACTTCTTTAAGTACATACAAGAAAACTTACTCAATGGGAGTACAATCATTCAAAGAATATAAAATTGAAAAAATGCCTATTGAAATAACACAATGTATATGGAAGACAGTGGCAGTGCTTACTTGTAGTGGAAAGGCAATTCTAAACACATATATTGCATTAAGTGAGATAGCTCAGAAACAAGAGTGAAAAAACATATTTTACACTAAAATCGCATACCATAGAATTCCTTAACACTCGCTTTTCTTTCATGTGTTGACATAGTTGTAGTTCCATCTAAATAAACCTGCTCAGACGAGAAAACGTGATTAAGTGCGCTCTACAGTGTACATCTCAGAAAAAACTGAGTCTAAAGGGAAAAAAAAAAAGGTCTTCATGCTAACATTATAGATTTTTTTTGAGGGACAATAGATTATTAGATTAGTTTCGCTAATGTTTTTTTTCTTAAGCATTTCAAGTTTTTAAATGAATGCTTTTGATGTAAAAATGCTTTTGGTATCCGAATGATCGATCAAAATTGCCTAGTATGATTAATATATCCAACTCTTATAGGAATCCAGGTTTTGCTACTTTTAAAAATCTTTTACTATTTATTTTAGATTCCTCAAAAATAGTTTTTTTTTTTTTTTTTTTATATGCACATATACTTTTCTACTTTCGAGGATCATCTTTGAATAATGCTAAAAAAACAAGTAAAATAATTCTTACAAAAAAAATAAAACTATGCCTATGAGATTTTTTATATATAGATTGCATGGAGCAATTTGGATTGACCATTTGGGCAGGAAAAGTGTTTTTTGGCCTGTAAGCACTTTGTTGAAGTGCTTATAGAAGCATAATAAACATACTCAGGATTAAACATTTAATTAATTAATCAATTCACCTTAATCAGTTATGCCATCATATGGCTTAGGTTAGGTAGTTGTATTAATTAGTTACAAGATATATGTGTCAAACTAAAGCTGAATCATTCTCAGATGTTTCAACAATAAGGATTCTAGCTAACCATTTGAGCATGATTTGTTACCAGAATGAAAGAGAACTATGGAAAAATAGAACAAATCAAGATGGACCTTGTAAATGAGTATTTGTAAAAGACCAAGAGTGCCAGCAAGGCTACAGTCGGTCCATTGGACAAGGAAAAGAAGAAAATGGGCCACAGGACTGTACGCCATCCTCATTTGTAGGCATGCCCCGTCATAGTCCCTCTTAAATTCTGATGCCCTGTGGGATAGAAGAAGCAAATTTTATTATTAATATTTTCTACTTTTGTTAATACAGTTTGATCCAGGACATCCATTTCAGATTGGTTCTGGCACCCTACAGCTAAATGCCGGCAGAATAATTATCAGCACCTATCCAATATGACCTAATCAGGATGTACCAATCTAAAATTGAAAATCTATATTAGCTCAGGATAATCCAATAGATTCATGCAATTGGGCCCAAGCTTGACTACATCATAGAAACAAGGGAATATATTTTAATCTGTTCTAGATTTGGGACTTATTTAACAAGAAAATGGCACAATTGGAGCATGACATGCTAACAACACTATCTACTCTGACATAAACCATCCACCCACCCAAAATAAGAAAATGAAAAAGAAAAAAAAAAGGAAAAAAAAAAAAGAGAAATTGCAGCCGATCTTAACCAGTGAAGCACTTCAGATCAAGTATTAATGAAGTTGAATCAGATGATACAAAATAAATTCTTCCAGAGTGAAAGATAATCGTGTTTAGCTGCAGAGGGACTGTACTGAGTACTCCGCAACTAGGTATTTGAATTCCCTGTGTGTTGCATTTGTGCGAAATTTTGTGTGTTTGGAACCTCCTTCAATCCTACTATGCAACCATTAAATAACTATAACACTAACTGGAGCGGCACAAAAATGAAAAATTATAAAATCTTAGAAAGAACAAAATGCAAAATCTCACAATACTAATCCTTATTTCAGTACACAGAGACGCATTTGAACAATCTAAGCAAAATGAAAAGAAATAACAAGAATTCAAGTAAAGAGAAGTGGGATCACAGTGAATTGGCGTGTTGTATGTCAGCTTCGAGCACCTTGAGCGAATCCTTGAACGACTTCCCCATGGAGAGGATGCACATATCTCACCATTCAAGTTCCAAACCCCCAAAAAACCCTACCTTATTAAATCCGAAATTCGAAGCGTCGATAGAATTAACAAGTTTGTTTAATTGGTGTTTGTATTCTTTCCGTAGGAAGGGAGGCAATGAATGAAAGAAAAGGAGCTGTGCTCGTGACACGACTCGAAAAGAGCAAAGTTAAAGCTTTTCCTTTGCGCCAGGTGGCAGGCTGGCAGCGCGCATGTCTCTATTAGGCGAATTAATTACATGATTAAGTTAATTAATTAGTAAAAGAGTGGATCAGTGGAGCAAGTGGTTGTGTAATTACTAATTGGATGCTTCGCGAATGCGGAGGTTTGACTTCGTTACCGCGCCAGCAAGGCAACCCTTCACCTTCACGGCTTCACTCACTCAGTGTTTTTACTGGAATGTGGGCCCTACGTAACTGACAGTTGTGAGTAACTATGTGTGGTTGTTGTGTTTCAAAAAAAATAAATAATTAAGGGCGTGGCTTGGTAGAGTTTTCCAGAATTCAAGTCCTTTTCTTTATTATTATTTTTTAATTGCTGAGAAACTAGAAGAGGAGGGTTTAAAACTTTAAAACGTCCTGAGTGGGAACTTTCTTTCATTCTTTGGAGCCATACGTAAGATGTTTTTTTTTTAAGATAAAATTGGGTGAATATAAAGTGTGAATCAAAGTATTAAAATAAGGCCGTATTTCAGAAAAATCAAATTTTACCTAACAATAGAAGACATAATTAAATAAAATATTTGTTAAGAAAAGCATAACTTAAATTTAAGTTGTTGAAATACAAGATGCAGTTGAGCCATCAAAATAAATAAATAAATAAAATGTTAAGATTGTATCAATTCGAGCCTGTAGGTTATGTAAGGATCGTGCTATTCTGCTAGAGCTACGTAATCAGCGTTGAAAGAGTAATAAATGTATGTTATTTCATCAGGCGAATATATTATTTGACTAGATATTAGTTGGAACATCATAATTATGTATGTTCTTTTCTCCCATGTGTTGTTATTCGTAATATTCTCGCTAGACCAATCACCCATGTTATGTGAGTTTAGAATAGCAACGTCTATTTCTGCTCTTTACGAAAGTATCAGTTTAAGGGTTTAAACAAGTTGACCAGAGATGCATTCATTTTTTTTTAATCAAATATAGATTATTTGTTCTTTCTGGTAGTTGCCATCAAATTTTCGATATAAAAAAAAATGAACCATTGATATTCAAAATATGGTTTGATCTCCGCAGTTTTATATAAAACAAAAATACCACGCATTTTGCTAGTTCGTCAATATTAAGTCGCTATTTTTGTCTAATGAAGATAAATATCTCATTCTAGGGAATTAATAAATAAATATATGTGCTTGTTGCTTAACATTAATTAAATTATTTTACATCCGAAATTTATACTTTTTATATATTTAACTAATTAGTTATTATGGTATTAAATCGCTATAATAAAGACATGTATTAATTAAAATTCATTATTCCAATTTATTGATAATCATGTAAATTGACATGAACATAGTATATTAGTTCGTATAGCTAGAGAAATTACGACAGTGGGTATCCTCGGCCGAAATGGTGATATATTTTGGTCATAAGTCATAACACATTTCCACATTATGCCAATTTCTGACTAACATGCTTTTATTTGGTACCGAAAATTATGAACCTAACTTATTTGATCTCTTCATAGATCAAGCATAGACGTCCACCTTTTTAATTCGCTTTCACTTGTGGTTTGTGGAGTTTGGAGTTGCCCGGTGTCTTTAACATAACCTCATCTAATTATGCCTTTCCTATTTTTCCGGGAGGAAGCCAGTAGCCCCTATCCAAATCATTCAATGCTTTTACTGGCTCCGTCGGCAGAATGAATGATCGATGAAACAAGCGCAGTAGCCTCAGACAGCTGGGATCTTTGCACTTTGCAGATACTTATCACAAAAACCAGCCACCTTGCACGGATTTAACTAACCATGTACATAAGCACATATGTGAACATGAATTGTAATAGCATATTCCTATCGTAATCACCAATTTTGTAATACTTCCCGATTTTTCTATAGCTGCACGTGTTGCACTTCGATACAACAACACAACATATATCAAAGTAACATGCTTATATTAAACAATCCGTTGTAGTCTAGCTGGTTAGGATACTCGGCTCTCACCCGAGAGACCCGGGTTCGAGTCCCGGCAACGGAATTCTATTTTTAGCCCTTGCTCGTTTGCAGTTTTTCCTTTTCCTTTACTTTTTCTTATTCTTTCTCTACTCCTTTTCTTCTTCTAAAACTTTTGTAAACTTTTATACTTAATGGAATCTTCCATTGGAAATTGGCCAACCGGCCTTCAAAAAGAAAATGCAAGCATGCATGAAATAATAATAAAAAAACTAACTAAAACTCCACTCCTATACAAATAAGATCACATGTTCACGGCAATTTGAACACTCAAAATGTTTCTGGTATCCTATCAAATATTTTCCACCGGGAAAAATTACACACATAAATTATACCAAAATGAAAATGTATATTTGTATCCACGTCATACACACATAGAGTAACCAAAATATTAACTTATTGATTAGGCAATTTATCTTTTAAATACTTGAGAATTGCATTTGTCCCTCGATCCAAGATGCTGCGTCTTATACTGTGAGTGAGAGAAAAAGAGAGCTATAAAATACCATTCTCATCTCAATGCAATAATAATCAAAATTGAAGGAGACCCCTAGTACAATGAAGGGCCTGAATTTAAGCAAGTCAACCAAATTGGTACTGTACCACAGTTGTGACTAAATTTTAACTGTTGATTTGAACATTCCATGATGAAATTCCAAAATTAAAGTAAAAGGTACGATCACAATTTATGTGACTGTCCAACCAACTTTTTGGCCATGCATGCATGTAACTAATTGAACTGAAAAGGTAATATATAGAAAAACATCGTTGATTAAAAGTAAGAATTAGATTTCTCATATAGGAAATAAAAATTAATTATAATAAAAAAATAAAAGAATAAAAAAAAATAAAAAACAGGATCTGCTACACAACTTAAACTTTTGGGTTTGTTGTTTGATTATTTATAAAACAACAAAAATATATAAAAAGAGAGACTACCTCCGCAATGGGTTTCCATCAACTTTTAGAACCTGAAGGTTTGTTTCGAGCAATCCCTGTACAGAAACAGTTAAACATATTAGGTGATATAGAAACATATATACTAGTAATATGGTATCTCCGAAGAATAGTACGTGAACAAATCTTCGCTTATTAATCAACGATAAACCGTCAAAAAGGAGAAAAAAGAAAAACAAAGAACAAAAGGCAAACCAGTTCAGCTGGAAGTGAGGCAATACTATTATCTAATAGATCAAGTTCAGTAAGAGATGTCATGACCTTGATTTCCTACAAAAGACAAGAAGAACAAGAATTTTACATATTTAAAAAAAGAAGGTGCATGCTGCTATGGTGGAAGGCATTGTATATTAAATGAGATTTTTAGATGGTTTTTTCTTTTTTAGAGAATGACTTGATAGTGGCTATCAAGTGATTTTTTTTTTTTTTTCATTTTTTTTAGATGGTGTTACCTGGGGGATGCTTACTAACTGGTTCTGGCTCAAGTCCAGAACTTTCAGCTTTGCTAAGCCCAGTACTCCAGTTGGAAATTGAGCCTGCTGTGTTCGCCTATTTCAGCATAGAGAGACAGAGAGCAAGGGATCACGAATTGCAACAGCACTGATGGTAGGTACTTTTAATTCACAAATGCACTTTGGTGTCAGAATGAATTCTTATTTCTGCCCCGGTTTAGGGTTTAGGGCCTTAGAGATTGTGCATACCTTAGATAGAGTTCCTGTAATTGCGATAACACAGAGATGGCAGAAGGATCTAGAACTGGGGATGCAGTGCAACTCAGATCCAGTATTTCTAGTTTCGAAAGCCCTTCCAGACCATTACCTGGTATCTATAAGAAAAAAAAAAATCAATATACAGCTAATGCTTAAGGACACAATTGCTCTACTGTATCTCAATATCATGCAGTTTTGTTATCAGGGAAAAGCAGCATACTTGTTCTAGAACTGATTGGTCCAAGTACGACTATGACAGTCCTAATTCTTGTATTCTATTTATTCTATGTTTCTACCCCCACAATCAAACACCAGGAAGAACTATTTAGTGCCAGTATTGTCACAGAAAGCGAAGAAAAATTGTGACTTTTAATGTACAAGATGCTACCTTGGACAAAGGATTGTTGTCGAGCTTCAAACAGACAAGATTGGAGAGAGAGGAGAGCACACTTCTTGGCCACTCTTTTATTTTGTTGCCCGACAATATCAGCTCCTAAATGGACTCACCTCAATTAAACAACTTGCCATTAATTTAATGGATGGTTATCACATAATAAAAACTAAATTGATCTTAAAACTGTTGTTTCAAACATTTTAAAGGAATGATAACCAATTTCAAACCTGAAGACAAGAGCAGCTTGATAGTTCATCTGGCAGTTTATCGATCAAATTCTTCGAAAGATCAAGTTTCATCAAATCAGCAGTCTCCCATGTGACAGATGGTACACTTGTCAGGCCCAGACTACTCAGATTCAGCTCCTTACATACCAAGAAAATTGATGTCAATGTGCAATTTCAAAAACATCCAAACATTGTGCTAAGCCAAGGTACTCTAGATAACCCTATTATTGTCAAATGATATCCTGTACTCCTCATTTTGTCAAAAGAGATTGTTTTAAATATTTTTCACAACACATACCAGGGGAAGGTTATCAATGAGTTATCTTTGGAAACTGTGTTCGAGAAATCCACGCTTTAATTCACATTTCTGTTCGTTCAAGTATTATAAAGTGTTTAATGACTTCAATATGCTTGTTAAGTAAACACCATCCTTTTCTATAGTTATGAATTTATGATAGGAGAGCAACTATGGCATGCCATCTCAACCATCCAATACGGATCAAACATCCATGTCAGACTTTAAGAAAACAAAATGAAATTAGAGCTCAATACTTTTCTTATTTAAAAGATAAGTAATCAATACCTATCCAGGAGAGTTTTAACACATTTTATGCCACTTGGAAACAAGTTAAGGAGAGCAGTACCTTGGAGGAAAAAGACAACCGAGCTGCCTGAGCAATGACATGATCTTTTCTAGGAGTGCTTGCAGATTCCAACTCTACAAAAAGAGAAAAAAAAGTTAAGTTATATCTTCATGTCATAGGATAAAGAAGGAAACCTTCCAAAAGACACTCCTCCCAAGGTCTTGTGTGTGTATATATATATATATAATTTGTTTTCTTATAAAACCTCCCACAAGTTGGCCTTTTCTTTTTATCATGCGGACTGGTCCGGATTTAGAACTGAAAGTTCTAGTACTTCCATTTATCAATTGGGCAGTTTTCCTTTTCTTTAGCCATTAAAAAGTGAAAACACGACATAAAACTTGCCAATTAAAAGCTGGAAGTTGATATTTGATAATTGCATACAGTACCTTCTTCATCTGATGAGAGCCGGCTCCTCAAAAACTTCAGTAGAGCAGCTGTAGGGCCAGTAACCAATGAGCTGGCACAAAACAAATGAAAAAGGAAAATTGTGAAGGTTATGCAATAGGAACTTAGCAGTATACCAAAAGACGTGACATGGTAAATATACTCTTCTTACCTCCTAAGTGTTCTTATAGGATTCCCATTCAACAAGAGTCTTCTCAAGCTTGTCATCCTCCCTAATAATGCAAACAATATACACCCTAATATTTTCCAAAATTACTAAATGATTTATCATACTTGCTGACTTGCATCTAGGAACAACTTTTGGAGATTTAGTATTTTGATGATATACTACTCTTCTCACACCCCCAACCCCAACAAAGACCAATACAAATGAAATTAAAGCCTACAGGCAAGGCCCAAGTTTTCACGAATATGAAACTGCAGTTCGAGACTACAATCAGAACAAAGCATACGCTGAGAAATTCTGAGAGGTAGAAATCAATGATGCAAGATCTGGCACCCTTCAGTTATGAAAATGAAACTATAGAGAGAAAGGGAGTAGACAGTGGGAGGTTATACCAAGCTCAGGTGGCAATCCAGATAGAGAATTATTAGACAGATCCAGTGCAGAGAGCTTCAACCGACATCCCCCAACAGGATATTGCTTTAACTGAACAAAAGAAACAGTATATGTATATCACATTACTCATACAGCACAACATGTGCAAACTGTGTGATAAGGACTAGAGCTTGACTCAGGTTTTTGGCTGTTTAGACCAACAGTTTTGCACCCTATTGCAAAAACTAAAACTGAGATTTCCACATATGTCTTTCTCAGAAAGAGAGAGGGATTTCTCATTTATGGACCAACACCCATCTGCTTAAAGACACTCCCAGCTAGTCTTCAGATTTATGTAACATATTGTATTCATACCATACAACCATGCCAATACTTCATACTTGCAAAAAACAATCAATTGCTAGATTAACATTATGAAAAGGCGTGTTCCATGTAACAACTGGGCCCTGAAATTATTTTGGATTATTCCTGAATCATATTTAAAACTAAAATCAATCAAGTAGGAAGTAATGTTGATTTTCCAAATTAAGTATAAATTGGACAAGAAATGATCAGTTCAGTTGAGTTAAGACCAAAAGTCCAGAAATTCAATTGTTTTCTATATGCATTCAATCGTTTTCTATATTATCACTTTCGTGTTAATTGAAAACATGACATGTTGGCAGCTAGCTGTAAATACAAGAAAGAAGAAACCTTCAGTAAAATTGAAAGGTCAGAGCTCAAATAAAGTTTGCATAAAGCACACTAATGATATGCTCACAAGTACATATTAGTTGCACACTGTAAGATAATTAAGATAAAGAGTTTGATGAATCACTGAAACCTTATTTGACTGAAGATCCAATGTTCCCAGACGGGAAAGTTCGCCAATTTCATCTGGGATTGTTGATAACAAGTTGTTGCTGAAATAAAAAATAGCAAATAATCAAATATAGATCGAAAGCAAATAGATATAGGCCGCCAATTGGTGACTGACATTGCATAAAGATCTGATGAAGGCCAACAAGATTTGGGACAAAAATATCAGTAAAGTCAGTTACTGTAACTTGAATTAGGATATATATATATATATATATGGAACAGAGTTACAGAAGGATGCATATAAAACCCTTCACATTACAGTTCCAGTCCACTCACGTCAGGATAACCCAACTAATTAACAGATTGTGTTTGTGTTACTGTTTCATGGCCAATTGACAGCTCTGGTTCAATCCAACCTATTTTTTTATAATAAAAGTACCGATCATATTATGCTCGACCCAATGCAATCGTAATATGTACCTTGCATAGTAGCAATTTTCTAGTTTATGAAATAATAAGGTAGGCCTTCAGTTTTATTGTTTCTATTTTGAAAATTTATAGAGAGCTAAAACCAAGTAGTACCACACCATTACCAGAGAATTAACAATATCAAAAGTATATTCAAGATAAAAAATGAGGAATTTTTCAAAAAATAGAACTATTGTAGTTCTAGAGGGAGTTCACAAACCCAAAATATATCTCTGCAAGTGAAATGCAGCCTTTTATTGTAGGGGGAATTGAAGAAATTCCTGAGGAAAAATATCAGTCAGAAAATAATATATTCATTGAAATGCCACAAAGCAGCTTTAGATTTCAAGGAAAAAAAAATAATAAATAAACTCACTATTTTGGTGCAAATCTAAACGGACCAGCTTAGAAAGAGCTCCTATGCTCTCTGGAATAGCCGTCAGCAGATTCCTTGCTTAAATAACAGACAAAGAAAATAACTTTAAGTTAAGATTGCTTTCTGTGCATCTTCCAGTCAAGATTTAATTCATAAACTAAAAGTAAAATTAAAATAGCAGTGAAATATACCAGCATTTAGCTCTGATAGAGCAGTCCATGAGCCAAGCATGTTGTCAGAGAGAGCTGTCACTTTGTTTCCCTAGTATATGGTACATGAAAAGTTGACATTTGTAGATTGTAAATAAACTTCAAGGTTTTGAAATCCAATAGGGTGAAAATTTGTTCTACCTCTATGTCCACTTTAAACAGCCTGGTGCAGTTGACAAGCTCATCTGGCAATCTTGTCAGAAGATTGTCGGTTGCCTAGAGAACACACAACACGAAAAGTCAAAAAACTTCAAAGTCTTTATCCCAAACAAGTTGAGGTAGACTAGAAATGACACCCAACCCTAGTCATTTCTTTTGTATATGGCTAGGTTTTTATGCTGGCTCGCCAAGCCTATCACAAGCATGTGGGGAGTGAACCCTTGACCTCTTAGGGGCGTTTGGCATGCATGGAAGTAGCCTAATTCTAGGTTAGTAAACTAAATTGCTAAACCTGGAATTTAACAAATTTGCCAAATGCCCCCTTAGAAGTCAGTCCAATGCTCTTACCACTTGAGCTACTAGACCACATGCACAAAAGGAAAAGTCAAATAAAAAGAATTAATTTATCATGTTTCAGAGCCACATCAGGCTTCCCCATTATTCTTGTTACTGTTTTCTTTATAACTTTGGCCCACTTCAAGCTAAAAAAGGATTTTAATAATCCTCAAGGCACAATTGAGAACTAAGTCAAATTAATGTTTTGCGGAATAATTAAGGGAACAATTCTGATGCTACAAAATAAGGAAATAATAAGGAAGCTGTTGACTGATCACCTTTAGGTCTGCTAAATCTGAGCACCTTCCAAGAGCACTTGGCAACTCTTTGAGAAGGTTATTTGAACAATCAAGCCTGTAAATAATAAACAATACCCAAATAAAGGGATCCGCTGTTGAGGTGTAAAGTAATATAATGAGATTGTAAATAAGATAACTTACTTAACGAGTGCTGTGGCTGACCCAATCTCTTCAGGTATAACAGCTAGTTGGTTATATGAAATATCCAAAGCTTTTAGCAAAGGTAACCTGACCAAGCAAGTAAAATGTTTCAGAAATTTCTGTGAAGGTAAATTACCAAAAAAGAGGCTCAACAGCCAGGTCCTTGTGGTTATTATTACAGGGTTTTTCGTCATTTATTTGCAAGAGGCCTAAAGTGGAATGGGTTCCAGTACTAACATGCCAAGTCTGTTGGATCCATTATAAGACAAAAAGAGACATACAAGTATACAACTATTCTAAAATCAAACTTTTTTCCCTTTCTTACGTCCTCAATAAGGGAAAATAACTCAACAAATCAGCATGAACATGCTTGCCATGTTAGCACCATAAGGTTATAATAACAAGGACCTAAGATGAAAAATGTTAAAAAAAAATATATTACTGTCTTTATTTGAAAAGAAAATTGAAACATTAATGATTTAATTAGCACAAAAACAACTTACTCTCCAATGGCTGAAGGAAGGGATGAGATCTTATTATGACTTATGTTCAGAACAGTTAATGATGTTAGGTTGCGCAAGTCTTCTTTCAATTCTTCAAGGTTATTATGAGCCAAAATAAGCTTTTGCAACTCAACACTCTGCAAAAATTATTATCAGTGATGTCATTACCTTCATCAGAGGATTAAAATGCCCAAAGTTGATAGCTAAAGTATTTTCCTTCCACTGACAGTTTAGAGAAACATAGAAAAAATGTTTGTAATTGCAAAATTATGCCCTGCCTGATTGAAAAAACATATTTTTCCTATGCCAATAAAATATGATATGAATGATCAAATATGCAGTTTCTTATAATCCCACAATAATAATATTTCTGGCTTCGCTCCTACATGGCAACCTAACTACAACAAGCCTTCACAATTCTAATCATCATTCCTGTGGAAGTTCTCCAGAATTTTCTTTTTTGATATGGGGTCTGTGTGATTGAATTGGAAGTTAGGATGAGGTCCAATCGTTGAGGTATTAGCAAAAAGGACCATAATGTAATACCGCATGGGGTAATAATCGGAGTATCGGAAAGACAGTGCTTTCAGCTTCTAATTTTTGCATTATACAGGTGGTTTGCTACTAATTTCGAAGAAATGAAATGAAATAATTTCACAGGTACTGGACCATGTAGACTTGTGTGCGGTCAGAAAGGAGACGGCTTTTTTTCGAAAAAAAAAAAATTAATACTCGTTATCCTCATTTTTGCAGACATGAAACTCTTTGGAATTGTTTGTGCATGTGTGAATGTGCATGCACAATTGATAGATATGAGAGAGATATATGCTAATTACCTCCCACCATTTCTCATCCTGACCAACAGCATCAAGGCTCCGATAGACTTCATTAGGAACCTCTCTGTTCAATTAATTTCAAAATACAAAGGATCATTGTTAGCTCTTGTCATTTCAGTAAAATGTGAATAGTATATATGTGACCATATTTTGCTCGCAACTTGACAATTTATAACTATAATTTACTGAGATGAAATGCTATAAAATTGCTATATCAGGGTAAAAATCACTTAAGCAAATCTCAATTGGTTAAGTCCGCATTGCCTCCTCGATCGGAATAAGTACCATTCTAACTTCTGAACTTGATAAAACGCAGATTACGATTCAATTGATGGAAAGCTAACCTGAGTGACCGATTTGAGAGATTCAGAGACCCAGACTCGCGCGCCGATTTGAGAACCCGTTCCATTTCTCTATCTGAGTTTTTAAACTCAGATCTCCATTAGATTTCTCGATTCAGTTCTCCCCAGGTTTTGAATAGATCTCAACAGGACTGTTCCACTGAATTACTTCGTTCGACAAATGAGAAGGCCATTTATTTTGGTAAACAAGTACAAAAGGAAGAAAGCATGTTTACTTTCATGCATTTGTTTGTCGAATTGTCGGAACAACAACCTGCGTCCGACGCAGATCTAACTGTCTATTTACATTAAGATTCGTGCAGCTGTACATAAATTAATTCCCTAAAAATGTATACTGAATCGACTGTCATGTTCACAAATAAACTTTTGTTGGTGAGATTATATGTTTGTTTTGCTGTAATTTGGCGAAATTTCCTGCGGCTGTTCGGATTTTCAGTGATTTTTGCTTGCATCTCAATTTTCTCTCCGATAATGTTTGCTCTGTGTGTTAGTTAATAATCTGACAAAGTTAATTACGTAAGGATAGCCACACACAAAAAAGAAAAGAAAAAAAAAAAGTAGGGCTCATCTGCGCATTATCTCGATTTACTGCTGTTATTATTTTTATAGATCACAAGCATATTGTCGCAAATTTAGAGTGACGCTAATGGTTTATCTCACACCATTTCTCCTCATACAAGAGGAACCTATAAAAATAATTTGATACTCGTACGAACTACGAAGTGATTGAAAGACATTATCAAGCCTATAAAATTATTCTATTGATATTAGTCACATACTTGCATCGCTTGATGACAAAAAATTCGCCCCAGGGACGGGAATTAGATGCACATAGTTTCATTTTAGACATGACTCACAACAGCAACGACAGTACAACAGGAATTTCAATGATTGATACACTGGAAATTTTTATTATCAGTTGGGTACAGACAGCAAAACTGAAATTTAACAGATTTCAATTTTACATTCATCCAATCGAAAATTTTTAAATTTCTAACTGTTAGTCCATCGATTGACTGCAACGTATCATATATGGCACCATGAAAGGCATCAAAACTGGGATCGACATAAATCCATACTGCAGTAGAACCAGTGATAGAAAAATATAATCCTTAGTAGCAGACTAGCAGTCTCTCTACAGCCCAAAAACATACACACAATCATCATCGTTAAAAACATAACTACGCGAAGAAACACCTCTAACCATCCTATTTTACATATTCCATTACGCAAGTTCATCACAGAATATTAACCCAACTCAAGCAGATACAGGTACAGTAACATTGGCAGTGGTTGGCGCAGCAGGGTCCTTGTCCTTACCAGGTGCAGGATCTTTAGATGGTCCGGATTCTTTGGCAGGCTCCTTTGCGGGTTCAGGCAGCTTCATGTGAGGTGGGGGGTTGTGCTTGAGCTTCACAAGTATCTGACGCATCCTGGACATGTCGGTGGGTTTACCAGGTTTAGGGCCCTGGATAACAGTAATTGATGGTTTGTTCTCTTTCTCTTTCTTGCCTCTCTTCTTCTCTATGTTGGCTATTTCATGTGGAATCATCTCTGATATAGCTTTCCAGTAGTGTTTGCCAGCATCTGCATGAAACTTCTCTTGGTTTGTTTTAAAGAGCTGATTCAACAAAGAAAATAACATGTCAATATTAAAGTGAAGATAGGTAAAAGCAAAACCAATAAGTGAAGAGTTAGAACAAAAGGAGATACCTTCTCCTTTTCACGGTTCTGCTCCTTGTTTGTCTCAACACTGAGAATTCGCTTCTCATAGAAGGCATTTTTGTATTGTTGAGCTTCAACTATAATTTGCTCTCTCAGCTCCTTCTCCTTTTTCTCTTTCTCCTCCAGAAGCAACGCATTTTGTCTGCATATAACATGTATCAGGAATTACAGCCTCAACATTGTTACTGCAAGTTTGGTGAATATACAGTACCAAAATGGTTGATACAGCAATAAGCCGATTGAGTTAAATTGTGCAAAATCCTATCAGTAGATCCCACTGTTTCAGAATATGTCACAAAGGAGTGGCAAGTTGTGCTAAAAACTATGAGTGCTTGTGGTATAATAAAATACTGCAATATACAACTTTGTGGTTGACAAATCTACATCCGAACCAACTCCATGTATCTATTTCCCTTTTAGTGACAGCTGTGTACAACACTTCCAACCAAAAGTAACCTAATTAACCTCTGACAAATGAATAAATTTTAGGTATTATGCTCACTAGTGAGTCATACAACAACCACCTGACTTCAATTATATCTTTAAAGACAGAAATTAGTCCGTAGTCATGTAAGGACTTTAAAAGACAATTCAGAAGAAGTTCTCAATCCTCCTTCACTGAACAAAACAACAATCAATTTATTAACATTGTATTCAAGGAAGTCACTGAAATTTATATTTCTACTAATGTTTGTTGTATGTTTGGATGGGTGAGAATTGAGGAATAGTCACTAATCCAGTGCTATGGAAAGGATTGTAAATCAAACTATATGTAAACTACAAAACATAATGACTATATAGTTTCTAAGCTTAGGCATACCTTGATTGCACGCACAACCTAGATCTACATCAACCATAATCAAAATCAAAACCATCCAAACAAAATTATATCATGAGGCTCTGTCCCACTATAACCGCTACTAACTTCAGATCTAAATCAACATGGTAAATCAAATCAAGAAAATCAACAAAATTAACACTAACCTGCGCCACTCTCTAAGAATGAATCCTTCCTCAGGCTGCATCTCATTGGGAGGAGGTAACATAGGTTCCTCGGAGACGAAAACGGATCCGTTCTCCAATCCGCCATTTGTTTCGGATCCGAAATCAGGAACCGGATCTGAACGGAACGCGTACGGTTCGGGCGAGGGAGGGAAGGTGCCGACGGGAACTTCGGCACCTGGAACCGGATCCGCCGCTATCTCGACGACATCCTCGGCGTCTTCCCCGACGCGGAAGTAGGAATCGTCGTCGTCCAAGGGGTGGGACGAGGCGGAAGGGATGATGACAGGCTCGTCGTCGCCGTCGGCGGAGAAGGCGTCGAAGGATGTAGACATGGCGATTGGTGAAGAGTAGAAGGGATTTGGTCGAGGTGTTATAAGAGTTGCAGTGGGGCTAGAAGAGAGAGCTTCGAGGTCGGGGTTAAGCTCTACTTCAGAAGACGTAGAGAGAGAGAGAGAGGCAACGATATACAATAGTTGTTTTATAATTGTATAAATAAAATAGAACGAACCAAAAGGACTTCTATTTATTGGGAAATGAATAAATTTAGTTATTGTTTTTTTTTATTTTTTTTTTGCTATATAATTCTTTTTTTCTATTATTTATTTATTTTTTATTTTTTTTTTGCACCGGCAGGCGGCAGCGCAGCTTTTTATTTTTTTTACGCGAGACGGACAAGTGGACAACAGTCCTGAAATTCACAAAGAAAGATTATTATATTGAGAAATGCTATGTGCATCGCGATGTATTGAGGAACCGTATCCTCTACCCATCTCTTTAAGATGGGTAGAGTGTGCATCTTAAACATCAACCGTCTGATTTAATCTCAATGGCTAAAAGAGCCCCGTGAATTCCACCACTCCCGAAAAAAATTATTGGCCCGAAAAAAATAAACTGTCCAGATTAGATCGGACTGTCGTGATGAGATGGCACTCTACCCATCTCTATTATGATGGATAGAGGATACTGGTCCGATGTATTGAGGCTTTTGTACGTCACGACCATATTTGTCGTAGTTTTACAAATTGACAAATCTAATTAAACAAATCCAATTTATATATTGTAATCTCATAACAAACCAAATTTTGTATTTTTTCAAATTTTTTTACTATTTTTTTCGAATTTTAAAAACCTATCATTTTTTCAATTTCCTTATTATTAGTTGGTATAAAAAAATAAAGTTTTAGAAAATTCGAAAAAATAGTAAAAAAATTTCAAAAAAATATAAAATTTGGTTTGTTATGAGATTTCCATATGTATATTCGATTGGTTTAATTAGATTGAACAATTTGTAAAACGATTGACGAATAATGATCGCGATGTACAAAAACCTAAATACATCGCGATGCACCATAGCGTACCTCTTATTTTATTACTCGATCTACCAGTAGGTGAGGGTGATAGAGCTGTCAACGAATCCACTCTAGCGAAATAGCGAATGGCTCCGACTTTAATTTTATTTTATTTATATTGACTTATTGAGGGAACTGGAATTGGAACTTTAAATCGAATTAATAAATTTAGGCATTAGCCATTAAAGCTAATTTGAATTCGAATTTAACACGAGATCAACTATTAATACTGAATATTTATTTAAATATTATTTTAAATAAAAATTTAAGATTCTAAGGCTTTAATCAAAATGATTTACGCATGAATTTTTTATTTTTTTATTTGATTCATTTAATTAAAAAAATTGTAGGATTTTATGGGTTTAATAATATGAAAAGTACCGATCAAATAAAATTAAAAATCCACTTATTCTGATCAAAGAATTCCAATAATATGAGAATTTCATACTTTTTAAAGAAAAAGAAAATCATTCTGATTAGGTCGTCTAAATGTTATCCTCTTCAAATTATATTTATTTGCTTACTAATATTTCACTGATTTCATAATGATAATTAAAAAATATTTTAGAACTAAAAACGTATTATGTTATCACGGATTATATGGAAGGGCTCTACAGCATCGTCGAAGCGAGGAGAAGACATTGGTGGGGTCATTTCGGGTTGCGTCGGCTTTAACAGGTAACAGGAGAGCTCTTAGATGACCTCAGCTGCTGGGATGCATTGCGAGCTGCTCTTCCAGTAGGAACTGTGAGTGGGGCCCCAAAGGTAAATATTGATACTACATTTATATGCTTTATATGCTTACTAGAATTAACACTTGCTACCTGAGTTCTGCCATGTGGCCCATGTCTGGTCAGGCCGAAAAGCAGTGCATCTACTACTGCCTATGAAACTTTTGACTCTCATTCATTATATATATTTGTGTACACAGTATTGGATTGTGTTGGTTATATTGTTTATTGGGTTGAACTTTATTAGAGGGAACTATGTAACAGAGAATAAGTGAGCAACATTAGTTTTGCATTGAGATCCATTAAGCATAATGACATGAAAAATAGTTATCTGGGAATAATTGGATCAATTAAGGGTTTAGTGAGGATTTGTTGAGTTTTGACCATGCAGGCTGCTTAGCAATTTTTCTCCTAAATAATTTAGTAAACAAGTTCTCTGTGGTGTTAGGTGCGAGCTAGCAATGGAATTGATTGATCAGCTAGAGGTTGCCAGGCGGGGCCCATACAGTGGTGGCTTTGGATCAGTGTCCTTTCTAGGAGACATGGACATAGCCATTGCGTTGAGGACCATCGTCTTCCCTTCTGGATCCCGGTTCAACACCCCATCCTCCTACAGGAATGGAAAGCAGCGACAGGAATGCGGGTGGCCCACTTGTAGGTTCTGTACATGTAGAATTACTTTGGTCTTTCAAAAAATGTCTTTAACAAGTTCAAAAATGTTCTGCAACCCAATTACTAGGACTTGATCTTGCCTCGGATACGACTCACCCAAGTGTCTTTTTATTTTTTTGGTATAAATACTTGCTGCAGTTGTTGAGTACTGATTCCGTTACTTATGGGTGCCCATGAAGATGAATTGGAATCTAAAATAAAACTTGACCTAATTAATTTATGCTAGTTGTTCATAGATGTGCAGAATTAAACCTATAATACAAAGATGTTCCTAATACTTCTGGAAGTTTGGTAAATCTTAGTCTGGGCATCATATAATTTACACTATGGCAATGCAAACTCAAATGATTTCCTCAACTCTAAATTTACAGGCTGGTGCTGGCATTGTGGCTGATAGCATACCTGAAGATGAACAACAGGAGTATGAGAATAAGGCAGCGGCCCTTGCTCGTGCAATTGACCTCGCTGAGTCAGCTTTTGTGGATAACTCAGGATTCTAGCCGAACCCATTTTTTTTATTATTTATTTATTTATTTATTTTTTTGGTTTTCAAGTATAGAAAAGATAGGTTGAACTAACTGAAATATCAAAATTATTGTTTATAATATAGCAATGCTGGGCGTTCAGAATAAATTTCCTTTCTTCAAGCTTGTTTTGTTTTTAATTATATATGCAATTTAAGACAGTTTTACTGTATAGGCAGTATAATATATCCATGCAAACTACAAACGAGCCATACAAGTAGGAATATATATTTATATTCTATGCGAGAATATCATAACTATCAGCATACAGACGGACCCAGTATAATAAGCAAGTACATGGAACAATTACATATCTGATACTTCAAAATTTACTGACACATCATGGTTTTAAACACACAATTAATTAATCTAAGATACATATGAAAAGCCAGCCGCTATGAAAATAAAATTTTTTGTAATTTTTTAAATAAATTAAAAATAGTCGTATCGATGATTAATATTAACAAGATTTTTTTGGACAGAAAATTTATGTGAAGTTTATATAGCGACTTTCTATATAGAAGAAATTACTAATTTTGAACTTACAAATTTTTGTCATTAAATTTTTACAAATTTTTTACGACATAATTTTATATTTTACAATTAGAAATTTTTAAATTTTAGATAAACCACATATACAAGCGCTCTAATAAAAGATTCACGCCAGAGAACACTTTAGCACTTCTAAAACAGACATTCTATACACGTAGACTTTAATTTAGTTGGCGAGCAGCCTATAAACGGAGGCGCCATTGAGAGACTCAAAACGAAGGAACGCTAAAAGTAATCTTCCCTCCTTCTTTGTTTCTCTGCTTCCTTCTCTCACCAACGCTTTGGTAAACTCTCTCCTATGTTACCCCGGTTCGGCTATACCACAGAAGAACCGGTACCGGGTGCGAACCGGGTGCGGGTGCGTGCCCGATTCGGCACCGGTGCGTACCCAACGTGCCACGTGGCGCACCCATTACTTTAATGGAGTTTGACGAACCCAGTTTGACTGACAGGGTTCGGTCAAGATACAGCAGCGGTGCGCTATCGGTGCGCTATTAGTCTTGGAATATTACGTAACGGGTGTGAATACCACAATCGGATCCATTTACAGGGTGGCCCACCATGTGTGGTGACAGGTGAGTGTCACGTCACGTGTGCTTAGCTCGGACAAGTTGTCCATTTGACATGGGTTCCTATGTAGCATATATATTCAGTGTAAAATATAGTTGTATTTGGGTTGTGGGACTAAAATAGAAGTCTCAAAACCGGAAAGTCAGAACCAAGCAGCAAATGGGAAAATCAAATTAGTCAGTCGCATTTTTTTATAAGCCTCACTTTTATAATATTTTATATTTTTAACAAATTCTTATCATATTTATTATTTAAATAAATCAATATATATGTAATTATATATTTATATCGCCGCACCCGAATCGGAGATTTTTGAAAATTTTCGAATCGCCGCACCCGCACCGCACCGGATTCAGTTCTCGAACCCGAATCCATGCAACATAGACTCTCTCTCTCTCAAATCTCATTAAAGCTTGTTTAATATGCCTTGTTTCTAGAAAATAATACCTTAATAGACAGATAATTGCAATATGCCTGTCTTTTGTAATTTAGATTAGTTACCAAAACAAAACTTTTTATAAAGAAGAGAAGAAAAGCTGATAAATTGTCTTTCTGAGGGACCCTTAAGTCCTCAACCGAAACAGTTTTAACCCATGCTTCTGTAAAACACATAACAAACATGAGGGATAAGAAAAAGATACCAACATACCTGGTCAACGGCATAGAAACTAAAGCTGGTCCTACAATTGTTGACATGCACTGGTAAAAATTCGAAAAGTAAAAAATCACTTCAGACCACGTAATAAATCGATAAATATGGGTGTTTCTATAATTACGTTTTATGTTATTGAATGATTCTTTTGTGATTTACTTTGAGATAACTTGTGCCTTGTTCTCTGCCTTTAGTGTACTAATTCTTTTAAATGAATTCACAATGTGTTCTGTATCAACTCATTTTACTCGCTAATGGAATTTTTTTTGTTTCTTATGCTACTTGCTGGTTGAAGTTGGCTAGAATTATCAATGGGTGGTCCTGAGCCTCGACAGAATAGAGTTAGCCACAATTTACATTGTGATTACATTAGCGACTTGCCAGATGATCTAAAACATAAAATCTTTTCGAAACTCCCAATCAAAGATGTGGTCAGAACAAGCATCCTCTCAAGCAAGTGGAAGGATTCATGGACTTCAATTCCAAGTTTGGCATTTGAAGAAAAATCTACAAGTTTGGCATTTGATGAGAACTCCACAGAATCTAGGCTTGTTAAGTTGGTGGACAACGTTTTAATGGTTCACTACGCACTACCACAAAAAAGGCTTTCTGTAACAAGCCATTTATAACGTTTTTTCTTAAACACATTACAGACCAGTTGGCGCGAAAATCCTCATTTAATCTGTAACGTTTTACATATATTACACGTTATAAGAATGTTTCGTCATAAAAAAAAAAAACACATGTTAGGCCTTCTGTGACGTCTTTTAAAGAATAGACGTCACAGATCTGTGACGCCTTTTATGTTAAAGACGTCACAGAAGCTAAGACACCTTTTATGACGCCTATTTTATAAAAGGCGTCACAGATTCTTGCAGATATTTTCCGCCAAAAAATATTCTTTAAAATTTACAGAGGAATTTGTGACGTCTTTTATAGAGTAAACGTCACAAATTGTCACATTCCGTGACGTTTATTAACAAAAAGACGTCACAGATTTGTAACGCCTTTTAAGTAATAGGCGTTACAGAAGCTATAAAAATCTACATGGAATGACTTCCTCCCTCCTCCATTATTTTTCTCAGCCGCTCCAACTAACCAATTAAAGACGACGAAAGAGATTCAGTTTTTCCATATTCAATTTCTCCAAAAAAATAGCAAAAAATGTCGAAAAATTCTTAAAAAATAAGAATTAGAAAGAGAAAGAGAAGGAGAGCATATTGAAGGTAAAAAAATTAAATTTGAACAAATTTTTCATATTTTCGTATTTTGTTTTTATTTTTATTTCGGTTTGTATTTAAAAAATAGAAAAAAAATATAAAAAAATCTGAAAAAAATAAAATTGTGAAGAGAAAGAGAAGGAGAACATAATAGTTAAGAGAAATTAAATTTATTTCTCTTTTTTCTATTTTTTGTCTTATTTATTTCGATTTTCTCTTTATTTATGCTTTAAATTAATGAATACTTGTTTTTTTGATATTAAATTTTGAAGTCTCATTCAAGAAGAAGAATTACATCACAAGGGTAGAAAAATTTCATCGTATTTAAGGTATTTTTCATAAACTTTTCTATTTTTTCCATTTTTATTTCTAAATTTTGCATGCATTTAATAATTTGCATATGCATTTAATATTAATGGTATTGTCATATAGGACCAAAAAATATCGGAACAAAAATACCGAATTTAGGTCGTTGCCCGTCCGAGATTAATCCATTAGGGATTAAATCTCGGATAGTCCCCATTTTTTGGGACTGCTCTTTGGATATTCTGTCTCATTTAGGATTAGCGAGTGGTACGCTAGATGTAATCTGTTGTTTGTGAAAAATTCGACGGCATTTCCCTTTATGTTCCCTCGGATGCGTTCTCACGATCAATTGTGTGTTGGCGCATTCAGGGAACATTAGGGGAAATACTGCCGAATTTTTCTCAAACAATAGGTTACATCTAGCGTACGCTCGCTAATGAGACAGAGTATCCAAAGAGTGGGTTAGGATGGTGATCGGCCCAAAAACATTAATTACTAAATTGACTCCTACCCTGACATTTTGCATAAATTTTTTTCTTGTTTAGATGGATCGGACGTGGATGTACTCAAGTGATCGATCAGCATTTCAAAAAGGTGTTGAAGAGTTTATGCTTTGTGCTAAACAATATCTGAAAAAGATTGAAGATGAGAAAATTTGTTGTCCTTGTCAGAATTTGTTGAAATCATCCAATTTGGAAGAAGTGAGAGCTCATTTGATTAGAAATGGATTTCAACCGGATTATACTCGGTGGACGCTTCATGGAGAGACTGGGAGGGAATTTTTTAATGTTGGGAGTAGTAAAAATGTATTCGATTCACAACATAATCAGGAAGAAAATGTATTATTGGATGATGAAAATGTATTTGGTGAAGAAAATGATGTATTTGGTGATGGAAATGATGTATTTGATAATGAAGATGTGTTTGAGACTGAAAATGTAGACAATACAGGATTGAATGTTGATTTAGATGAAATTGTGAATAATGTAGATGCAGACTTTGTTGATAATGTTGAAATTTTTGGTATGTTACGCGAGGAAGATAAGATAAAGTTATATCCTGGTTGTGAATTGTCCAAACTTAATGCTGTGTTCAAACTGTTTAATCTGAAAGCCAAAAATGGATGGAGTGATGCCAGTTTCACTTCTTTGCTTAAACTTTTGCGTACAGATTTCCTTCCCAAAGATAATCAGTTGCCGGATTCAATATATAAGGCCAAAAAAATGTTGTGTCCTTTGAAACTCGATGTAGAGAGAATTCATGCATGTCCAAATGACTGTATATTATTTCGAGATGAGTACAAAGATCTGGATAAATGTCCAAAGTGTAAAGCATCACGGTATAAACCGAGAGATGATCCGATTGAGGAAGGTAGTAAGGGACCAGCTGCAAAGGTTTTGTTTTATCTCCCAATAATTCCAAGATTTCAGAGGCTTTTTGCTAATGCGAAGGATGCCAAATTGTTGAGATGGCACGCGGATTGCCGGAAAAAAGGTGATGGAATGCTCCGGCATCCAGCAGATTGTCCGGATTGGACGAACATAGACGGTGCTTTTGAAGAATTCGGCAGTGAACCTAGAAATTTGAGATTGGGGTTATGCACAGATGGGATGAATCCTTACGGCAACATGAGTAGCTGTCAAACTACGTGGCCAGTCTTATTGTGTATTTACAACCTTCCTCCATGGTTATGCATGAAAAGAAGATACTTGATGATGCCCTTGTTGATTTCAGGTCCTAAACAACCAGGAAATGACATAGATGTGTATTTGCGTCCATTTAGATCGGACGTTTCAGAAGAGGTGCCGACCACATGGTCTATTTTATGCTGCCGACCAGAGGATCCGGATGCCAGAAAAAAGGGTGGCGGGGGAGGCTGGTTGCGGCGCCTCCCCCACCTAGGGTTTTCAAAAGGGGGTTTTTTTTGTTTTGCCTCTGGAGTCGCGAGAAGACAAACCAATCAAGGTGTCAAGCTTTGAACTTGTTAAAGACGTTTTTTTGAAAGACCGAAGTAATTCTACAAGTACAGAACCTGCAAGTAGGCCACCTATTCCTGTCGTTGCTTTCCATTCCAGTAGGAGGATGGGGTGTTGAGCCGGGATCCAGACAGGAAGACGATGGTCCTCAACCCAATGGCTATGTCCATGTCTCCTAGAAAGGACACTGATCCAAAGCCACTAATGTATAGCCATAGGTGCAGTTCCATTTCAAGGTATAGCCATAGGTGCAGTTCGTGGCACCGACTTCTCGACTCCGCCGACGACACTCCAGATCTGAGTTGTGACTACATTCGGAACTGGATTTGGGCGCCTATTTCGTCAGTGGGCTGAGAAGTAACTATAGTGTTAGCGGAGGCAGCGATTTGTTGGTCGTCAGATCGGTGGTAGAGGCTCGTTGCTTTTCCCATCTCCTAAGCAAGCTCAATGGCTGTAACACCTCTGCTATGGTGGTCGCAGGAGGCAGCAGATCTGGTCTTTGGTGGTCGCAGTGCGTCATTTGTTTGCGTGAAGACACCAAGAGCAATCTGATATTGTCATAGTGAGATGGATTCGTTCAATCAGCAGTGAGACAGATCCTTAATAGTCATTTCGAGTCAAGACGAGCTAAGTTATCGGTTCTCTGGTGCAGCACAAGACTCATTTTTTGTGGATATATGCTGCTAGTGATAGGTTTAGGATTAGTGATGGAAAGTTAGATTTTCTACCATACTGGTACAGTCATTATACCAGTTGAATATGTTAGAAAGTGTCATAAATTCATTTATTCTACTATTAGAATCAATGAAATACACAATCGTGCAAAGGACCTAGTGCAAAACACCGAATCGGCACCAAATAACAAGAGAGAAAAAAGGAGGATGTTATACCTCTCACAAATCGTTCTTGTGAGGTTGTCCAAGGCGTGGGAATCGATGGGGTGCACTCCGCGCCTTCTTCTCCTTCCTCTAATCCACCAAGAATCTTCACCACCTCTAAAAAACTTGTGCTAGCAAGCTTTTAGAGCAACCAACCCTTAATCACAATTAACACCTTAATTATGTAGCTAATCCCAACACATGGGCCCTAACAAACAATAGATGAGAGCACCTCTAATGGAGATTTCGAAAATCTCCAAGGAGGAGGAAGGTGGCGGCTAGGAGAAGAGGGAAGAGAGGAGAGAGAAAGTTGGATGAGAGGTTACCCCTTGGGGTCTATTTATAGAGCTCTCATTTCTCTTCCAAACTTCAAACAAATTTCAAGTATGCCATCATACCCTAGCCGAAATCCTTTTGGGCTTTTAGCCCAATTCACCAAAGTGTGAATTAATCCCTCTTAGCCACATTTATTCAATTAATTAATTGGCCTATTAATTGTTTATTAATTGGGCTTAATTAGACTTAGCAATTTAAAGCCTATATATTCAATATAATTCTAACAATTATATTAAATATAGTTGAGACTATTTAATTATCAAATTGATGATAATTAACAAAGGTTGGTTTATGCATTAATTTATTCTAACATGATCTTCTTGATATAATTAATTATAGCGGTTCATAACAGTATATAATTAATTAATCAACCCATCATGTTTTGTATTCTCCAATACAAATAAATAATGCACATGTGGTTCAGGTTCCATTTGTGTGACCTTTTTTGAGGATTTATGCTACGTTGGCCATGGAGAATAAATCGTTATTTATTTTCATTAATCATAAGCGGTATCTAGCAACACGTTATGATTCCCAATTCGCATAAATAGTGTACAGCTACAATATCTCAATCCTGCATAAGAAATAAAAGTATTTTCTTGTTTGATTCTTATGTCACATGATATCCTTGTATAATCCAAGATAGGAATGTGTCACTCTTGCAGATTATACATTTCTTGATATAGAGATGATTGTACAAGTTGCTAGCAAACAATCCATCTCCATCAAGGGGCCCAAACAGATATCATCGCTCACTAGGTAAACTAATGAGGGACATACGATTTTCTTGATGAACAACTTTTCCCCGCACAATTCAAGAGAACATAAATAAAGTCCGTATAGCAGCCTTTATCAGGAATCAGCGTTAGACGATATTTATAGAACCTATCCTCATGTGGAAAAGCTGAGCATCTCAAACTTAGAATCAACAACATATGAAATAAACAATGACACATAACACAATCCAAATGTTTATTTCATTGGGTCAAGTCCTGTACTATGTTCTACAACATATACATATGCAATTAAGTTGGTAACTCCTTACCTATGATTTGTAGAACTTAATCATCGCTTAACTTGCATACTAATCTTATTTGATAATTAATGCTCCTTGTTAATTATCAAGATTATGGACATCTTCAGATTTATTATTGTCATTTATGAACAAATGAATTATAGAGATCTACAATTCAGATCCTCAACCTGAATGATCTATCAATAAATAAATCAAGGAACAAATGATAAAATATTATCAATAACATAAACCATAGAAGTAGCCATAATGATTGGCTTCTAGGACATAACTCCAAAAGAATACCAATACAGTTAGGTGTACTGGTTTTTTTTTTTTTCTCTTTTTCTAGGATTTGAAATTGAGATGTAATTTTTTTGCTACCGGTATCAAGTTGGATTCTGGTGCGTGATGTATTTTTTTTATTTTAATGAAAATTGCTGGTTAGCCAGCCCTCAAAAAAAAAAACAAGTTCAAAGCTTGGTTGATTGACTTCCTTTTCATATGTTCTGCAACCCAATTACTAGCAGGACTTGATCTTGCCTCGAATAGGACTCACCCAAGTGTCTTTCTTTTTTTTGGGTATAAATACTTGCTGCAGTTGTTGACTACTGATTCGGTTAATTATGGGTGCCCATGAAGATGAATTGGAATCTAAAATAAAACTTGACCTAATTAATTTATGCTAGTTGTTCATAGAGGTGCAGAATTAAACCTATAATACAAAGATGTTCCTAATACTTCTGGAAGTTTGGTAAATCTTAGTCTGGGCATCATAGAATTTACACTATGGCAATGCAAACTCAAATGATTTCCTTTACTCTAAATTTACAGGCTGGTGCTGGCATTGTTGTTGATAGCATACCTGAAGATGAACAACAGGAGTGTGAGAATAAGGCAGCGGCCCTTGCTCGTGCAATTGACCTTGCTGAGTCAGCTTTTGTGGATAACTCAGGATTCTAGCCGAACCCAATAATTTTTTATTATTTATTTATTTATTTATTCGGTTTTCAAGTATAGAAAAGATAGGCTGAAATAACTGAAATTGCAAAATTATTGTTTAGAATATAGCAATGCTGGGCGTTCAGAATAAATTTCCTTTCTTCAAGCTTATTTTGTTTTTAAATTTTAATTTATATATGAAATTTAAGACAGTTTTACTGTATAGGCAGTATTATATGTCCATGCAAACTACAACGAGCCATACAAGTAGGAATATATATTTATTTATATTCTATGGAGAGAATTTCATAATTATCAGCATACAGACGGACCCATTATAATAAGCAAGTACGTGACATGGAACAATTACATATCTGATACTTCAAAATTTACTGACACATCCAGGTTTTAAACACACAATTATTTAATCTAAGATATATATTAAAAGTCATGATAGCTATAAAATTAATTTTTTTATAATTTTTTAATTAAATTAAATATAGTCGTACCAATAATTAATATTAGCAAGATTTTTTTGGGAGAAAATTTATGTCCAGTTTATATAACTACTTTCTATAGAAGAAATTACTAATTTTGAATTTATAAATTTTTGTCTATAGATTTAACAAATTTTTAACGACATATTTTTATATTTTACATTAGAATGTTTTTGCAGGGGTTATATCCAATTTTGCCTTTATATTTTACATAAGCTACATATGCAAGCGCTCTTGATTCACGCGAGAGGAGAACACTTTAGCACTTCTAAAACAGACATTCTATACAGGTAAACTTTAATTTTGGTGGCGAGCAGCCTATAAACGGAGGCGCCATTGAGAGACTCAAAACGAAGGAACGGTAAAAGCAATCTTCCCTCCCTCTTTGCTTCTCTGCTTCCTTCTCTCACCCACGCTTTGGTAATCTCTCTCTCTCTCTCCCAAACCTCATTAAAGCTTGTTTAATATGCCTTGTCTCTAGAAAATAATAACTTAATAGACAGATAATTACAATATGCCTTTGTCTTTTGTAATTTAGATAATTTAGATTAGTTACCAAAACTTTTTTATAAAGAAGAGAAGAACAGCTGATAAATTGACTTTCTGAAGGACCCTTAAGTCCTCAACCAAAACAGTTTTAACCCATGCTTCTGTAAAACACATAACAAACATGAGGGATAAAAAAAAGATAGCAAGACCTGGTCAACAGCATAGAAACTAAAGCTGGTCCTACAATTTTTGACATGCACTGGTAAAAATTCGAAAAGTAAAAAATCACTTGAGACTACGTAATAAATCAATAAATATGGGTGTTTCTATAATTATGTTTTATGTTATTGAATGATTCTTTTGTGATTTACTTTGAGATAACTTGTGCCTTGTTCTCTCCCTTTAGTGTACCAATTCTTTTAAATGAATTCACAATGTGTTCTGTATCAACTCATTTTACTCACTAATGGATTTGTTTTTTTCTTATGCTACTTGCAAGTTGAAGTTGGCTAGAATTATCAATGGGTGGTCCCGAGCCTCGACAGAATAGAGTTAGCCACAATTTGCATTGTGATTACATTAGCGACTTGCCAGATGATTTAAAATATAAAATCTTTTCGAAACTCCCAATCAAAGATGTGGTCAGAACAAGCATCCTCTCAAGCAAGTGGAAGGATTCATGGACTTCAATTCCAAGTTTGGCATTTGAAGAAAAATCTACAAGTTTGGCATTTGATGAGAACTCCACAGAATCCAGGCTTGTTAAGTTGGTGGACAACGTTTTATTGGTTCACTATGGTCCAATTCTAAAATTTAAGCTTGTCAGTAAAAATCCTTGCAACGAGGCTGTTGTTCGATGGATGCATATCTTGTCTAAAAATGGAATCAGTAACTTAGAACTACGATACGGTACTGGTGATGAAAGATGCAAGATTCCTTCCAGTCTTTTCTCTTGCCATGCATTAAAACATGTGTATCTGTCAGGTTGCATAATAAATGTTCCTCAGACTTTCCAGGGATTTAAGCTGCTCCGCACCCTATCTCTTGACCGGTTTCATTTAACAGGAATTAGTATAGGGAATTTGGTTTCATGTTGCCCTTTGCTTGAGGACTTGAGATTGTCCAAATTTTTCCAGCAAGGTTGCCTCCATATCCTGGCCCCAAACCTCATAAGTCTCAGTATTTGTGGTTCATTTCACGGTCTCTGTCTAGAAACTCCGAAATTGAAATTAGGGAGCATTAATTTAGACTGTCGTAATAGAGATTATATAAAATACAGTGCAGCAAAAGCAGGAAAGGGAAGTAACATCACACTAGCTCTTGGTTACCTTTTCAATATCCACAAGCTAAATGTCGATCATAATTTCATCGAAGTAAGATTTTTGTACTCTTAGAATGACTTTAGTATGATATTATCATATCTATATCGCCTCATAATACCACTAATAGGACTACATTTGAACTTCTGATAGAAAGTTTAATGTTTGATTAATTAAGCCTCAAAACTCTTAGTAAGACCTTATTAAAAGACAGTTAGCCAAGGAAATGCTAACAAAATAAAACCAATGACTATGAAATATGGGCTCAGTTATTTAGCTAAATCTCAGTACTGTACTCTGATCTGGCTGGTACCTAATCGTCTTACAGTAAAATATGAGCTTAGTTATTTAGCTAAATGTTAATAAATTGAACTATTGTTTTTTTCCCAGTATTTAGCAATGGGGCTTATACCAGAGAACGTTCCACCAATCTTCAATCACTTGACAGAAATTTTTGTGCTCGTTTGTTGTTCGCGTCAGGAAGAGATTACAGCTGCTCTTTGCTTGTTTAAATGTGCCCCAAACTTAAAAATACTTCATATAGAGGTCCACTACTTATCGACAATTTATATATGATTTAATCAAGTTTCATTTTATTTTCTATTTTGGAAGAACATAGTGCTCAATTTAATGCAAATCTTTGTACGGAATCCTGTAGGCATGAAAACCAAATAGAATGATGAAGTTTGCAATGGGTCAATTGATTAGCTAGTCCAGTTTCAACATGTATGGCTTGGAGTGGATCAACATAATTATATGTTACCGGTGCACTAGTTACAAATCTTTGGATTCAATTGAATATTCACTCATTCTTATTTTTCTCCCAATTTACAGTTTTGGGAATATGAAGATGAAGATCAGCTGCAAGTTCAAACTTTTTGGAAATTAAAAGCAACAGAAGACTGCTTGTTTAAGTGCCTCGAGACTGTGGACATTTTACATGCACAATACACTTCGTTGATGGCCGAGTCAATGTTAGGATTTGCAAAACTTGTGCTAAGTACTGCATCAGTATTAGAGAAACTAAATATCGTTGATTTCATGGACGCATCATTTTTTGCAGAGCTTGAGGACTTCCCAAAGTTATCAAAAAAGTCTGAAATTGTATCTGTCATGAATGATAAACGTTGGCTGAAATTGTAGATTCATGTTCCAGCTTTACAGTTTTTACTGTTGATTCGCGTGAATTTTGTGTTTCAGGGCCAATTACTATGAACTTTTCTTTTTTGAGTTTTAAATGCAAGTACAGTAGATTTTTTTTTGCTCTGCCGTTTATTGGTTATATTGTGCATGGCGTTATAGGATCGGAATGGAGTCATGATCTGACATAATTCCCATAAAATAATAAGTTTAAGAACTTCTTACTTAATACAGAAGCAGATGCACCATGAGATGCACACAGGCAATTCTTCCTAGAAGGAACAGATAGAACATGGGCCATAACAACAAATTTACATTTTACACTAACAAAGTAACAATACAGATCAAAATGGGTCCTGGAAGTACTACTCTACATGCTCATATCGGAAATAATTAATTGTAACACGATAGGAGAGTCAGATAAGCACAAATGGGTCCAAATTTTTGAAGATAAATTAGATTCAAGCCTCCCAACTTATATAAATGGGTCCAAATTAGAATTAATTTGGTGCTAATTTGATGTCACTTTAGATAAAATGATAAAAAATAGGTAGATTGAGTTCGCGCGCGCCATTAGTTAACTGTTTGGAAAATCTAATCAAATTAATCTAGATTGAGTTCAAGCCATTTGTCAACTGCATCAAACATGTCTAATTTTTTATTATTTTTCTTTTTAGATTTTGTATAGTCTCTTATGTTTCTAAATTTAATAAATTTGCCGGCATGGCACTTTGCCACCCGATCCTTAAAAAAAAAAAAGAATCCAGCTCGAGTAAGCTACAAGCTATGAGATTTTTTTATATCCAAGCCACGAGACCCATTCTGGTGCAACCGAAGCTTTGCTCTGGCATTTTCATGTGCAACAGAAATGATGCGGATTAAAGTTTGAAATTTACAAAGATCGGGAGTTTTGGCAATAGCTAGCTTTCATCCAAGGGCGGAGCCAGGATTTTGGCTTGGGACCATAATTTCGACTAAAACAGACTAAAGTTTGAAAGTTTTAAATTTTTTTTTTTAAAAAAATGACAATAAAAATAGCATTGCATTATTTTATATCTGTGTTTGCCTTTAAATTTTGCTGTAATAAAAGCACACAATAAAATGACCAAGACGTTATAAGACGGGTTGTCGAATTCGAGAATAGCACAAATAAGGGTACAATCTTATGACGGGCCCAAATAAATTCATATTAAGACTACACAATCAATTCGAGTGACACAGAGCCTATGTTCATGCTCAGAATCAGTTCAGGGATTAGTTGAACCATGCAACGACGTATTTTGCCAAACATAGGGATTATGCTCATATGAATCGGGTCCAAACAGTCATAGGTATTGATATTGGGCCCATAAGAGCGATACAGTGACCCAGGGCGGCTCGATCAAGCAAATAGGTCACGCGAGCTTATTCAAAACACAAGTATGAATACCCATACAAATGAAATACATGGGTGTAGTATACATGCAGAATACAAAGCCACATAAACATATACATAAATCAAAATATATACACAAATGTTTAGCAAAAAGAATCGGCCCAAAAATACCCGCGACCTCAGCCCAATCCAACATAGCCAAAAAAAAAGGAAGAAGCCCAAGTCGCCAACTGACTTGACTCAACCCAATCCCAGTCCCGATTTGACCCAATCCCGACTCGACTCAGACTCGACTCGGACTTGATCGAAAAACACTAAACTCAGAGAAATTAAACCTTTCTTCCCCGATGAGGTGTCAATCTCTCGCCGCCGCTACACTCCACCGCTGGAAAGGCGATGAACTCACGACCACAACGGTACCAGACTCGAGTAAAATGGTGCCCGGAGCTGCATAATCACAAAAGAGGTGAGCTCAGTGCTCGAGAGAGAAAAAGAATGAAATTCGACAAAGTCAAGAGACAATTAGTCGAGAAAAGTACCTGGGAAGCTTTCTCTGAAGTTAAAGAGGAGGCACAGCAGTTTAGATGAGGTCAGTCACGTGTGAAGAAGGTATCTGCCACCATGGCCATGGCGGAGAGCATCGAGTTCATGGAGAATAGACAATATGGGGTGCCGCAGCTCAAGCCTCTGAAGGAGAAGGTTTCGTAGCAGCACAGAGAGCTCACTCATGCATGAAGCAAAAGAAATGCATTAGTAACTCTTATAAAATCAAAGTCGGAAGTTGAAATGGAGATGTCCAGTGAACAAATTACACTAAAACCAGATGAAACTGTATACTGGAGAGGGAAATAAAATTCCCCAGGCCTATAAATCAGAAAAGAGGGATCTAGCCCTGCTAATACAGTGTACCATCGACTGACTGAGAACAATGAAAGGAAGAAATACATTATATCACTCTCTCCCAGTGGTCCCTCTCTCTCTCCAAGAGAATTAAAGTGTACATAGAGCTAAAAGCACAGTGCAAACCAGCTGCAATGCCAAAAGTGTTATAACTTTAAGTACTCACAAATACAAGCTCATCCCCAGCCACTCAAATATATAGCCAGCTCAAATAGATGGCTGGATCTCAACCAAATTAGACAAGTCATACATCTGTGTATGTACCTAATCAAACATAACCAAAGAAATCAAAATGTACCTGGAAAGAGCTCCCATGCGTGTCATTCCTAGGCCCATGGGCAAATCAGGTATTATCACAAAGAAACAAGAAAATGTTGTGCATGAATTGTCATACAAGCACATGCAATGCCAACTATACCCCTGAAATCACCCATGACAGCTTGCTGCACAAAAGGTTGCACTAAATAGGCAACTGAAATCAACCCACAAAACACATCCATCTAGGATCAAGTATGCATGAGACACTGCAACCATGAATCATGCACCATGATCAAAGCTTGGGTGTGGCCTCAGAAGACAAGACACAATAGTGCCAAGTCTAAAATCATCACTGGCCATCTATGGGGGAGGCACCAAATTAGGACTTAAATAAAATCATGTCCCTGCCAAACTCCAAGCACAAGCCACACAAACCAAGTGTGAGCACAACTTGTCACAGAAATGACAAGTGTTGACTCCAACACTTAGCCATCAAAACAACAAGGCCACAGTTGCTCACAAAAGGCAACTCATGACTTCCAAAATTTGATTGAGCCTTATATCAAAATCATTTGGCTCAATTCATCACAACTAGCCATCAAGCACCCAGCCAAGGCCAATTAGCTTAAATGTGAGCACCAAAAGTCACAAATGGCAGCTCAAACAAAACAGCTACAAGGCCATCAAAGCTGTGAAATCCCCAAGCACCTGAAACGGCATACCAAATATATGTCAAAATTACTATACATAGTACATAAATTTCATGTATAGTGCTGTGCTGTGACACAGTGACTACCAAAGATGTAGCCACACAGGATCACACATAAATGGAAACCAATACCCCATTAACCCCCTTTCAGGGGAGAGGTACAAAACACCAAGCATACAAAGAATGCTCCAAGGCGCCTGTGAACAGACAGCCAACACCAAATGAGACACAGGTCATAACATGCCACCTGTATGAAACAAAAGAGGTACATGAGAACCAAAGAGTGCAACAGATACAAAGAATCAAAAGCAAAGTAGGTAAGAGAGACACTTAACTTCTCTGTACCACAGTAAAGTCACCATACTGACATGTGGGCCCACAAAGGCAGCCCCACCTCCCCACAAGTGACACCAACAAGTCACTAAATCAAAGCAACAACAAATCCAGAGCCAAATGTTAATGGAGAGGATCCAATATTCCCTCCATGAGTCATCAAGTCTGAGATATAGGCTCATCAGATGTCACAGGTGAGCATGATCCCCAAAAATAACAAGGGCCAAGGATCCTCTACAAACAAGAGACCAATGCCATCTATCCACACTAAATATGGGCGCCAGAAAGCAAGCCCCTCCCCCAAGCCAAAGGGAGGAAATATCTCCCCACATTCTGACATGACAAGTGGCACATGGCCCACCTGTCACAAATATAAAAAGAATGGGTAAGATGGAGAGTAAAAGAAAGTAAAAATACAAGATGAAACCTGCTATTTCCTACCCAAGCCACATGTCATTAAATGACTGGAAGAGTAGAAAGCAGTAAGAAGGAGGGAGTGAAGAGAGACTTGCAAAAGTGAGGCGGTTTTGAAGGAATGCATCATGGCCACCCATCAAAACTAAAAATTCCCACAAAATGCCACATGGCAGTGACAAGTCAGCATCAACACAAACCCTAAGGAGCATCTCCAGCTATAAAAGAAGCTCTCCATCGACTGAAGAAGGGGAGGCAAACTGCTATATTGAAACTCTGCCCAATTTTCAAGTTTTTCAAGTATTTTCTGTAAAAGCAAAAGAAACTAATTAAGTTCTATCTCCAAGGTAATAGAAATGTAAACTGTATACTCTATTTTGAAGTGAATAAAAGTTTCTATATACCTGTGTTATGTTATAGTTTCTCTTTTCTTCTCTTCTTTTCTTTTCTGTGTTGTCTTTTCATTTTGCATCCAAGCTTATTCTATTCAAGTCCTAGTAGCTGCATACACAAAACAATAGGAATTATTAGTAAATAAATCATAAAACCAGTAGTATATGCCCAAAATAATCATGTAGAAGTTAAACAGTAAATTTGAGTCTAAGTTTTTTTTAAGCTAAAACAAGTTTTTTTTTTTCTTTTATTTTGCATCTGTCTCAAAGTTTGTCCCAAACCAAATTTTGCATTTTTATAAACATATGCATCTGTTTACTTAAGCTGGAAATTCCTAAATAATTAATAAACATTCAGAGTTGTGGCCTAAACAAGTAAAAGTGTTGAAATCACTGTTAATAAATGCTACACTCCTCTAATCTGACACCTAAACAAAAAAAAGACAAATAATAAAATTCAAAAGAGAATAAAGCTATAAAAGAACTTGTACACCTGTGTTTATTCTTCTCTGAGTGCAGGAGGCAAGGTTGGAATCACTTTGAAGGCAGCTAAAGTTTAGGAGCTAAACCATGAAAAATACTCAGTACCATAGGGGTCTGAGGGGGTCAATGCATGGTGTTCTTGCCTAAGAGCAGTCACCTTTGACCTTTCTCAGACCTATGAACATGTTCCTGTTCCCTAAGGGAGCCTGGGTCATCTCAATGCATGGTGTTCTTGCCTAAGAGCAGTCACCTTGAGTTGATTCATGCTCCCACACCCACAAACAAATAAAAGAAAAGATGTTAAATCTAAGGGCAACCAAATGAAATCCTGTGAAAATAAATTAAAAACCCCATTGTCAGATAAATGAATGTCCTGTTCCCACATGAACCAGCATAGAGTTATAAGGCACCAGGTACAACAACATGATAATCACTGTCCCTATAAACAAGTCATCAGCCACTACAAAGCCAAAGGTAGTGAGTAATATAGCCAAAGCCCCACAAAAAAAAAAGAGAAATAAAACAACCCCAAACCAAGATAATAGGGCCAAATTACCTCCCAAACCTCTTATAAATATAATAAATCTCAAGTGCCAAGCACTGATGAAACATGCCCACAAACAAAGCCCCTTTATCAGTATACATTAACCCAGGGGCGGATCCAATATATTGGATGCCCTGGCATGTGCCCGGGTTAAAAAATGAAAATTTAAGGACCAGGGATATATATCAGTATACATTAACCCAGGGGCGGATCCAATATATTGGATGCCCTGGCATGTGCCCGGGTTAAAAAATGAAAATTTAAGGACCAGGGATATATATTTATATGGGGTGCCTGGGGTAAAAAATATGGGGTGCCTGGGGTAAAAAATAAATGGTGCCCGGCCCTGAACTCTTCCGTAAACGTTAGTGCCTCTATTTTGGGCTTTGGGCCTTAAGAATTTTTTACCATTTGTGTTTCTTTGCGCATTTGGATTTTGCACCTGAATTGGATCCGCGTCCGAAAGCTTTTTCTCACTGTCGGTTTGTCGCTGATACACATACACAATAGGGTTAGGTTAAATTATTTTTTGCCGATTCGTCTCCGACCTCCGTGACCCATCTGATTTGGCCATCTCTGAAAATTTTCTTTGTGCTCTCTAATCTCCACCGACTCCACCTGGTATTCATCAATTATTTCATTTGCCATCCTTGTAATTTCGTTTATTTTACTCCCCTGTTATTGACTTGAGACATATTTCATATATATTCATATGATTTGCTATTGAAAACACTTTAATTAGCAAGCAATTACCGCATGACGATTGACACATGTACCTTAATTTCGCCTTGAAATCATCATAAAATTATTTGTTTTATTTTTTAAATCTGGTACAATTGTTAAATATTTGTATGTTTTCATAAGCAACATGATAATTGATTTATAATTTGAAAATTGAATGCGATTTAATTTTTTAAAACAATTTCTGATTAATATATTCCATCTTTTTTTCTTTTTCTTTTTTTTTTTTGAGCGATCAACTATGGCATGAGGACAAAATATTGAATGTAACCGAGGTCCTAAAATTAGAATGAAACCAATAACAACAGAAGTTTATTAAGAAGGTGTGTATATACAAAAAATATATATATAATATTTTAAAATTAATTATATTATTTATAATAAAATTTTAATATTAAATCTATCATTTATTTTATTTCAAATATAAATATATTATTTATTTATATTTTTATATTAATAATATTAATTTTTTTAGTGTGCCCGGGCTTAAAAAAATCCTGGATCCGCCACTGCATTAACCTATAAACCCATACATTAACAACCAAAGAAAAGAAGAACATACAGTATGTTAATACCCCAAATGTGCCTATACCCAAATGACAGGAAACTAGAGCCAGATAAATACCAAAAATAACATCACAGATGTGTCCATACCCAAATACCAATAAACAAGGCCTAACAAATATGGGGACAGTACCATAGATATGTTAAAGTTCAAATAATAGCAAATCAAAGTCTGGTAAGCACTATGACAGTTATCAGATTCATATTAGAATGTACATAGATACCAAGTAAACTAAAGAGAGCCCAGAGTCAGTGCTGAATATACCATAGGCTGATCATAGCCAGCCAAATAAATCATAAATTAGATACCAGTTACCAGAAAAAATAATAGAACCCAGTAAGAAGTATAATACCCTAGGATAAGTCCCAGATAGGACCCATATGTATTGTCTAAGTCAGCTGAGTCAAACCTCAAGTAAAATAGATAGCCAAATGTCTTCAGTAAACAAAATGATTTCATTTGGTTGTCAATAGCAAAAACAAGCAAAAAGGACAAAGGAACATGTTTAGATACTGAGTATTTACCTTGGTTGAATTCTAAAACAGTGCTAGATGCCCTCATAGTCAGTGCCGACTAAGCCTCCACCTTCCTAAATGCGACTATCAGTGTCAGCGCCATCAAATCGTTTAGCGATCGGCGATAATTGCACCTAAAATCGAAAGAAGAGACCAAGACGATCTCTCCGATGCCATCAAACGACGAAATGGGTTATCAACAGCGAAGATCGTCTAAACCCTAGCCTCTGTTGACTTAAGTCAAAAGGTCGACGGAATACACGAAGAGAAAGAAAGAAAGAGGAAAGATAAGGAGGAGGAAAGATGATTGACTGAGTAGGGCGCACTGAATGCAGTCTCACTGCTGACGGGCCCCACTTTGTCAGAATTCAAGTCCAGCGGTTCACCAACACGGGAATAGACCAAGCGACTCAATCGAGTCCGAACTGTATGGATTGCCTGTGGCAGCCGGGTGTGGCGAGTCACTGATGGCAAAACACACAGCAGCCAATTTTTCCACCAATAATAATTTTCTAAATACAGAAACTTTGAAAATGCATTAAAAATAACCAGAAAGTCCAGAAAATTCCCATAAAATACCACAATGTCCAGAAAAATATAAGGAACATTTTTCTATAACACTCCAAGTTCAAATTCTCAACCAAAAATATAATTAAAATTAGTCATAAAAATGGTTAAAATTAATAATGGCGAAATACCTAAAAAAAAAATATTATTATTAGAATTATGTCAAAACTCAATAAAAAGGTGCATAAAAGTGCAAGGGTATGAACCCCTTTGACAGCAGGTACAATTAAACAGTAATTGCCATTATACAGAAATTCCCGGGAATTTGGAAACAAAACCAGCGGCTCGACCAAACGTTCAATACCAAACCCAAAAGAAAACTAGACCCAAACCCAAAAAGTACAAACTCAAACTAATCCAGGAAATCCAAACTCAAATTAGATCCAAGACCCAAACTTAAACTAAATCCAAAACCTAAACTCAAAACCCAAACTCAAATTAAATCTAAAACCCAGAAAATTCAAACCCAAACTCAAACCCAGAAAACCCAAACTCAAATCAAATCCAAAACTCCATAAATCTAAACCCAAATTATGTTCCAAAGAAATCCATACCCAAATTAAACTCAAAACCCAGAAGATCCAAACCCAAATTAAATCCAGGTCCAGAAAATCCAAGTCAAATTCTGATCCAGAAAATCCAGACTCAAGACCTGGACCTAAATCCAAAGTAACACAAATCCAGAAACAAAATTCTATAATCCAGGGACCAAACTTTAAATACGTCTGAAAATCAGAATTTGGTAAATTCTAAAACATATGAAGACCAAGGTTTAAAATGTCCAAAGTGACCAGAATTTCTAAACACGCCTTAATTAAAACGTTTTATAACCTAACTCTTGCACGTCACAGGGCCAGAAGTTCGACACGTCAATAGTTGACCAGAATTGACACACGTTCAAAGACCGGAACCTCTACATGCTCAGATGCCTGAAAATCCAGAAATGTCTGATAGCCTTGATTCTAACACGTCAACAAACAGACCAAAGTCTTAAACACGTTGATGAATTGAAGTTTTAAAATGATTAAAGCTTTAATACGATCTGAATACCGAAACTTTACACGTCTATGTCCGTCCTCTTTGAACTTGCAATGTGTATAGCTTAAAGAGAACAAAACAAAAGTTGTCAAATATATAAAGATAGAATTAAATATGGGTTAATTGATGACCACCCAGGACCAAATTCCAAAAAATCTTGGAATTTCAAGTATGAACTAAATTCCTTTGCATTATGTTCTGCATTATATCATCTTTCTCATGGTTATAATATCTGCTCCGTTCATGTCACCATTTAATGTCAAGTGTCTTTTAGTAAAATGCTGAAATGCTAACGGTTATGCCTAATCCATTGACTATCCCGATCTAGAGGTTCTCTTGACTTGATTCAGAGGTAATTAACAGTAGGGGCTTGCGCCCACTGGAAAAAAAGGACCTGCAGTAAACAATCAAACTCTCGAGAGGTTCGAAACCACGTCAGTACCCCCATTCCTTTCAGGTGGGTACCGATGTCCGAGTTTTGAAACGATCGAGGGGTATCTCGTCCGCAATATCTTTTTCCCCGCGGAAGTATCCGGTCATTTTCCCCTTCTGAGGACCAGGGTCCAAAAAGGTGCGAGACAATCTGAACATGAATTGTATCCAAGGTTTTAAAATGCGATTTGTGTGGTTTAGCGGTTGAATGATGATTTGTGATAAAGCGGTGATAAAACGGTAATAAAACGATTATGCAGTGATAAAACGGTGATAAACGGTCATGCAGAATGGCTAAAAATATAGATTTATCAGTATGATCGGTGATAGAACGGAGCATTTTAAAAGCTTGATTGTATCAAATATAATAAAGAAGTAATTTTTTTTAAAAAAAAATAGTAAGTAAATATTTTTACATTCGAGCAATGTTTTATTTGTGATTTTGTCTTCTAAATTTTCGCTAAAAGAAAAAAAATTATAATTAAACTAGTTTGGACAACCAATAAACTTAACTAGATTGTATTTAAACTCTTTTTATTAAGGATGCAATATATTATATATTAACAAAATTTAACATATAATTGAAAAATCTTCACACTAATTTAAAAGCTAAGGGTGGCAAGCGCCCTTTCCCCTACTGCCTCCGCCCTTCTTTCATCTGACAAGGTAAAAAAAATAATCATTGAGGATGTACACTAGAAAGCCGGTCATAAGAAATTTAAAATTGAAATAAAAATTTAGCAAATAAATGATATAAGTCAATACTTTTCTGATCTTTTATAAAAATAAAATTTTAGGATTTAGTGCGGCTCTTGCTTGCGCCAGTGGTCAGTGGCAATTTATATATTCGGACTGAATGTAGACCGTTTCGTAAAAATCAGATTTCTTTTTTTTTAAGATAAATTCTACCAATTTACTTTTAAATTAAATGTCTACTATTTCGAAACTAAAATTCAGATTAGTGAGAATTGTTAAAGGAAAATAATTAATACGACGGTACACAGAGGGCCGGTCGCTGACTCGCTGGCTTAAGCTTTACATTTCTTGCCTAAAGAGAGAGAATTGGCAGTAACCATCCATCATCTTCCCATCCAATCTCATCCACAGGTTCTAAACAGGCCAGATTGGGCCCAGCGACTGGCCCAGTCTATTTATATCCCTTTAAACCTGCTCTTTCATTCCAAATCCTAGTCCCAAACCCTAGCCGCAACCAGAAGCCAGAGAGAGGCGAAAAATTTGCCACCGCCTCCGATCCAGACGAGGAGATGCCACCTGCGGAGTGAACGCCTCCCAGGGCTGGGTCGGGTTCTCGGGAGGCCGGGTCTAAAAGGGCCTGCTCAAGGGCCGGACAGGGCCGAACTTAGGGAGGCTTTTGGAAGGACCAGGCTTAGAAGGGCTTAAATATGAAGATTGAGCGTGGCCCTTTTCAAGCCTGGCCCTTTTAGGCCCTCCGGGTTTCAAGAGGCCTGGCTCGAAGGGCCTAAAGGGCCTGAAGGGCCTACGAACAAACAATATTTTTCTTAAAAAATTCGTTTAAACTATATTTAAAATATAAATATTTTATTTATAAAAGATAATAGAAATGGTATAAAATATTTAAATATAAATTGTAAATTTTATTTTTCATCTTTAATTTGAGTTTAGGACAGGTTATATTATAACTACATAGAAAAAATTTAAAAAGATCAACTTTTGTTAATATATTAATGAATTAAAATAATTGAAAATCACAAACGCATGAAATAACTAACATTTTATGAGAAATATATATTGTTTTAACTTGTATTAGCATCAATATGTTAAAGAATTTTAATATTATTTGGAATGATCAGTTTAGATTGGATTGGATTTGATCATATAGGGTGTACTCTTGAGTTGAGATTGTGTCTGATTTTTTATAAGTTTGGCCTCTCTAGGCCCTGGCCCTTCGTAAGCCTAGCCTCTCTGGGCCCTGGCCCTTCCAAAGCCTGGCGTCTCTAGACCTCTCTTTAGCTGAGATTGTGGTCTGGCCCTTCCTAAGCCTGACCTCTCTAAGTCCTGGCCCTTCTTAAGGGCTTAGAGAGGCCGGACCGGCCCTTTGTTTCAGAAGGGCTTGGCCAGGGCCGGGTCCAGGGCCAGAGACTTTTGGATGTTCACTACACCTGCCACCGAAGCCCTCACCTCCACTGCTGCCACTGCCTCCGACGACTGAAGCGGCGCCGTCGTGGGATATTCATCTCTTTTTTGAGCCGATCTACATCTTTCCGATCATCTTTCGTCACTTAGGTATTGTTTTCTGATCATTCGCCGTGGGTTTCTTTTTTCGCTGCAATTTTTCTACGATAATTGAAGCATGCAATTTAATCTCAAGTCTGCCTGAGACTTGAGATTTCGGATTCAGATCTGTGAAAAGTTTTGGTGAATTGAAAATTAGTTTCTAAATCCATCTATTTATGATTGATTTTTTTTTTCTAATTCAGATCTGTGATTTTTTTTCTTTTGCCCGAAATGATTGAATTTACAGGATTTGCTAGCATATAAATATCACATTGATAGACATCTTGTTTGTTCTTTCTGACGTTTTATACTTTACAATAAACAGGATAATTCGATGTGAACTAAAAAATCAGTCAAGATGGTGAAGTTCACAGTAGAGGAGCTCCGCCGTATTATGCACCTGGAACATAACATCATAAAAATCAGTCAAGATAGTGATGACAAAAACACTTAGAAGAACAAAGAAATTCATTTTTTTATCCGATTCAATTGATTATGTTTCTTATTTCTTAATTAAAGGATGTAAATTTTTGTTTGGTTGGTGTAAATAATGGATGTTATTATTGTAAGAATTGTTCAGTTTGTTGAAATAATGATATTATTCTTAATAAATGGTTAGTATTCAAATTACGAAAATTCTATCTTCAGATGCAACTAACTGAACACATAAATAATTTTAGTTCAACCTTTAAAGTATTAAACTGAACACAAAAATAAAAATATTCCATCTTCAGAAGCAAGTAACTGAACACATAACACATCAAATTCATCCTTCAACGCATTAAATTGAACACAGAACTCCGAAAATGCATTTTTTAGCTGCAACTAACTGAACAATTAAATTCAACCCTGAAAGCATTTAACTGAACAAAAAAGTTCGAAAATTGCTATTTCTTACGAAACTAACTGAACACTTAAATCAATAAGTGCAACCCTTAAAACACTTAAACCAAAAAAAAATTGATGATGTCAGCAAGCAAATTGATGACGTCACGACGCATAGAATTTTCGCTGATTCGCGCAAAAAAAATTGCTGACGTCATCATGCGGAAAAATGAAGGATGGAGTGTTGCTGGCCCAGTCAAGCCCATGGATGGCGCTGAACGGGAAATCAAGGGATGGTGTGTATCACCCCTGTTTTTTTATTGCGGCGCAAAAGGAGAAATAAGGAGACTGAGAGAGTCGTATAGAGAGAAATCAAGAATAGTAGCCAACAACTAAGGATACAGAAAAAATAGGAAAGAGGGAAGCAACAGAATCAAGCCTCCAATTCCAGAGAGGTAGGGGGAGAGAGAGAGAGAGATTTGAGTGTTCCTATACCAGTATGGTTCTGGTATCTGTTACTGCACATCATTGTTGGATCTGAGGAGTATGGTACAAAAATTTGAGACTAGAAGTGCTACTCTCGGTGGTTTGGTGTCAATGGAGGTAACATAATTATGGAATACCAACTGTGCTTACATTTAATTGAGCTAACCCCATTGTTTAAATTATGGAGCTAACCTGTTGTTTAAATTACAAAATTGGAAAATAAAAAACTGTTATTATTTTGTTGTAGTGATAATCATTGATAATATCTTCCTTGATTTTATCCTCCATTTCAATGAGTCCATGACCAATCACAGGTATTGTGTTTAAAATATGTTTCAAAGCCAGGATCAGTTAGAGTGGACAAAACTCATGAATGTGGAGCGCTACTCCCATGTGATGCACATCAGCTCCACAGTATGCAAACATTTTTTTACCTCCAAACCTAAATTTGTCTAATTGTCTATATTTTTTAGTGTTGACATTAGTTGGCTTTAACAGGTAACAGGAGAGCTCTTAGATGACCTCAGCTGCTGGGATGCATTGCGAGCTGCTCTTCCTGTCGGAACTGTGAGTGGGGCCCCAAAGGTAAATATTGATACTACATTTATATGCTTTATATGCTTACTAGAATTAACACTTGCTACCTGAGTTCTGCCATGTCTGGTCAGGCCGAAAAGCAGTGCATCTACTACTGCCTATGAAACTTTTGACTCTCATTCATTATATATATTTGTGTACACAGTATTGGATTGTGTTGGTTATATTGTTTATTGGGTTGAACTTTATTAGAGGGAACTATGTAACAGAGAATAAGTGAGCAACATTAGTTTTGCATTGAGATCCATTAAGCATAATGACATGAAAAATAGTTATCTGGGAATAATTGGATCAATTAAGGGTTTAGTGAGGATTTGTTGAGTTTTGACCATGCAGGCTGCTTAGCAATTTTTCTCCTAAATAATTTAGTAAACAAGTTCTCTGTGGTGTTAGGTGCGAGCAATGGAATTGATTGATCAGCTAGAGGTTGCCAGGTGGGGCCCATACAGTGGTGGCTTTGGAACAGTGCCCTTTCTAGGAGACATGGACATAGCCATTGCGTTGAGGACCATCGTCTTCCCTTCTGGATCCCGGTTCAACACCCCATCCTCCTACAGGAATGGAAAGCAGCGACAGGAATGGGTGGCCCACTTGCAGGTTATGTACTTGTAGAATTACTTTGGTCTTTCAAAAAATGTCTTTAACAAGTTCAAAAAATGTTCTGCAACCCAATTACTAGGACTTGATCTTGCCTCGGATACGACTCACCCAAGTGTCTTTTTATTTTTTTGGTATAAATACTTGCTGCAGTTGTTGAGTACTGATTCCGTTACTTATGGGTGCCCATGAAGATGAATTGGAATCTAAAATAAAACTTGACCTAATTAATTTATGCTAGTTGTTCATAGAGGTGCAGAATTAAACCTATAATACAAAGATTTTCCTAATACTTCTGGAAGTTTGGTAAATCTTAGTCTGGGCATCATATAATTTACACTATGGCAATGCAAACTCAAATGATTTCCTGAACTCTAAATTTACAGGCTGGTGCTGGCATTGTGGCTGATAGCATACCTGAAGATGAACAACAGGAGTGTGAGAATAAGGCAGCGGCCCTTGCTCGTGCAATTGACCTCGCTGAGTCAGCTTTTGTGGATACTCAGGATTCTAGCCGAACCCATTTTTTTTGTTATTTTTTTTTTTTTTTTTTTGGTTTTCAAGTATAGAAAAGATAGGTTGAACTAACTGAAATATCAAAATTATATTGTTTATAATATAGCAATGCTGGGCGTTCAGAATAAATTTCCTTTCTTCAAGCTTGTTTTGTTTTTAATTTATATATGCAATTTAAGACAGTTTTACTGTATAGGCAGTATAATATATCCATGCAAACTACAAACGAGCCATACAAGTAGGAATATATATTTATATTCAATGCGAGAATATCATAACTATCAGCATACAGACGGACCCAGTATAATAAGCAAGTACGTGACATGGAACAATTACATATCTGATACTTCAAAATTTACTGACACATCATGGTTTTAAACACACAATTAATTAATCTAAGATATATATGAAAAGCCAGCCGCTATGAAAATAAAATTTTTTGTAATTTTTTTAAATAAATTAAAAATAGTCGTATCAATAATTAATATTCACAAGATTTTTTTGGACAGAAAATTTCTGTGAAGTTTATAAGCGACTTTCTATATAGAAGAAATTACTAATTTTGAACTTACAAAATTTTTGTCATTAAATTTTAACAAATTTTTTACGACATAATTTTATATTTTACATTAGAAATTTTTAAATTTTAGATAAACCACATATACAAGCGCTCTAATAAAAGATTCACGCCAGACAACACTTTAGCACTTCTAAAACAGACATTCTATACACGTAGACTTTAATTTAGTTGGCGAGCAGCCTATAAACGGAGGCGCCATTGAGAGACTCAAAACGAAGGAACGCTAAAGTAATCTTCCCTCCCTCTTTGTTTCTCTGCTTCCTTCTCTCACCAACGCTTTGGTAAACTCTCTCTCTCTCAAATCTCATTAAAGCTTGTTTAATATGCCTTGTTTCTAGAAAATAATACCTTAATAGACAGATAATTGCAATATGCTTGTCTTTTGTAATTTAGATTAGTTACCAAAACAAAACTTTTTTATAAAGAAGAGAAGAAAAGCTGATAAATTGTCTTTCTGAGGGACCCTAAAGTCCTCAACCAAAACAGTTTTAACCCATGCTTCTGTAAAACACATAACAAACATGAGGGATAAGAAAAAGATACCAACACCTGGTCAACAGCATAGAAACTAAAGCTGGTCCTACAATTGTTGACATGCACTGGTAAAAATTCGAAAAGTAAAAAATCACTTCAGACCACGTAATAATTAAATCGATAAATATGGGTGTTTCTATAATTACGTTTTATGTTATTGAATGACTCTTTTGTAATTTACTTTGAGATAACTTGTTCCTTGTTCTCTGCCTTTAGTGTACTAATTCTTTTAAATGAATTCACAATGTGTTCTGTATATCAACTCATTTTACTCGCTAATGGAATTTTTTTTTCTTATGCTACTTGCTGGTTGAAGTTGGCTAGAATTATCAATGGGTGGTCCTGAGCCTCGACAGAATAGAGTTAGCCACAATTTACATTGTGATTACATTAGCGACTTGCCAGATGATCTAAAACATAAAATCTTTTCGAAACTCCCAATCAAAGATGTGGTCAGAACAAGCATATATCCTCTCAAGCAAGTGGAAGGATTCATGGACTTCAATTCCAAGTTTGGCATTTGAAGAAAAATCTACAAGTTTGGCATTTGATGAGAACTCCACAGAATCTAGGCTTGTTAAGTTGGTGGACAACGTTTTAATGGTTCACTATGGTCCAATTCGAAAGTTCAAGCTTGTCAGTAAAAATCCTTGCAATGAGGCTATTGGTCGATGGATGCATATCGTCTAAAAATGGAATCAGTAATTTAGAACTACGATACGGTGGTGATGAAAGATGCAAGATTCCTTCCCGTCTTTTCTCTTGCCATGCATTAACACATGTGCATCTGTCAGGTTGCATAATAAATGTTCCTCAGACTTTCCCAGGGATTTAAGCTGCTCCGCACCCTATCTCTTGACCGGTTTCATTTAACAGGAATTAGTATAGGGAATTTGGTTTCATGTTGCCCTTTGCTTGAGGACTTGAGATTGTCCGAATTTGTCCCGAAAGGTTGCCTCCATATTTTGGCACCAAACCTCATAAGTCTCAGTATTTGTGGTCATTTTCACGGTCTCTGTCTAGAAACTCTGAAATTGACATTAGGGAGCATTAATTTAGACTGTCGTAATAGAGATTATATAAAATACAGTGCAGCAAAAGCAGGAAAGGGAAGTAACATCACACTAGCTCATGGTTACCTTTTTAATATCCACAAGCTAAATGTCGATCGTAATTTCATCGAAGTAAGATTTTTGCACTCTTAGAATGACTTTAGTATGATATTATCATATTTATATCGCCTCATAGTGCCACTAATAGGACTACATTTGAACTTCTGATAGAAAGTTTAATGTTTGATTAATTAAGCCTCAAAACTCTTAGTAAGACCTTATTAAAAGACAGTTAGCCAAGGAAATGCTAACAAAATAAAACCGATGACTATGAAAATGAGCTCAGTTATTTAGCTAAACCTTGGTACTGTACTCTGATCTGGCTGGTACCTAATTATCTTACAGTAAAATATGAGCTTAGTTATTTAGATAAATGTTAATAAATTAAACTATTGTTTTTTCAAAGTATTTAGCTATGGGGCCTATACCAGAGAACGTTCCACCAATCTTCAATCAATTGACAGAAATTTTTGTGCTCGTTTGTTATTCGGATAAGGAAGATATTACAGCTGTTCTTTGCTTGTTTAAAAGTGCCCCAAACTTAAAAGTACTTCATATAGAGGTCCACTACTTATCTACAATTTGTATATGATTCAAACAAGTTTCACTTTATTTTCTATTACTAATAAAAAATTTGGGAAGAACACAGTGCTCAATTTATTGCAAATCTTTGTAAGGAATCCTGTAGGCATGAAAACCAAATAGAATGATGAAGTTGGCAATGGGTCAATTGATTAGCTAGTCCAGTTTCAACATGTACGGCTTGGACTGGATCAACATAATTATATGTTACCGGTGCACTAGTTACAAATCTTTGGATTCAATCGAATATTCACTCGTTCTTAGTTTTCTCCCAATTTACAGTTTTGGGAATATGAAGATGAAGATCAGCTGCAAGTTCAAACTTTTTGGAAATTAAAAGAAACAGAAGACTGCTTGTTTAAGTGCCTCGAGACTGGACATTTTACATGCACAATACACCGCGTTGATAGCCAAGTCAATGTTAGGATTTGCAAAACTCGTGTTAAGTACTGCATCAGTATTAGAGAAAATACATATCGCTGATTTCATGGACGCATCATTTTTTGCAGATCTTGAGGACTTCCCAAAGTTATCAAAAAAGTTGAAATTGTATCTGTCATGAATGATAAACGTTGGCTGAAGTTGTAGATTCATGTTCCAGCTTTACAGTTTTTACTGTTGATTCGCGTGAATTTTGTGTTTCAGGGCCAATTACTATGAACTTTTTTTTTTTTTTAAGTTTTAAATGCAAGTACAGTAGATTTTTGTATGATCTGCTGTTTATTGGTTATATTGGAATGTGCATGGCGTTATAGGATCGGAATGGAGTCATGGACTGACATAATTCCGATAAAATAATAATTTTAAGAACTTCTTACTTAGTACATAAGCAGATGCACCGTAAGATCCACACAGCCAATTCTTCCTAGAAGGAGCATCATAACCACAAATTTACATTTACAGTACAAAATGGGTCCTGGAACTACTACTCTATATCCGAAACAATTAATTGCAACACTGGATAAACAAAAGATGAGGCCTGTTTTTGAAAAAATTGTATTTTGAATATTGGGTATTTTATCAAACGATATTTTATTGTTATTGATTCTTAAACTTTGTGACAAGGTAACAGTGAGTAACGTTACACTATGTAACGTTCAACTGTACGGTTCTAACGATCTAATCCGTACTTTCATTTATTTGTCATATTTATAATTTTACCCCTAACTTATTTTATTATTTTCAATACTCCCCTCAAACTAGAATTATAGATATCTATTAATCTTAGCTTGCTAACTATATCTTCAAACATTTTTGGAATGAGTCCCTTTGTGAAGATATCGGCAAATTGGTCTTCACTCTTCACGTATGGAGTCTCTATTTCCTTCACTTGAACTTTTTCTCTTATGTAGTGACAATCAACTTCAATGTGTTTCGTTCGCTCATGAAACACCGGATTTGAAGCGATGTGTCGTGCCGAGTTATTGTCACAAAACATCTTCATTGGCTCATGTATTGGAATATGCAAGTCTTTGAGCACTTGTTTGATCCAAGTGAGCTCACTTGCGGTGGATGCCATGGCTCGGTACTCCGCTTCCGCACTAGACCGTGCCACGACATGTTGTTTGTTGCTTTTTCATGTGACTAAATTTCCGCCTACAAACGTGCAATAACCGGTTGTCGATTTTCTATCGAAACTCTCGGCCCAGTCTGCATCGGAATAGCCACACACATCGTTAGATTTATTATTTTTCATCCATATACCCTTCCCAGGTGATTTCTTGAGATATCTCAAAATTCTATCAATTGTATCTAAATGTGGGTTTCTTGGTGCATGCATAAATTTACATATTTGGCTTACCGCATAGGATATGTCCGGCCTAGTTACTATTAAATATATCAATTTTCCTACAAGTCGTTGGAATTGGTTAATATTTTCCAACAGTCACCATCTTCGGAATTCAATTTGGTATTGCTATCAATTGGGTAGAGGCCGGTTTTGAACCAAGTTTACCAGTTTCTTTCAAAAGATCTAAGGTATATTTTCTTTGGCAAATAAATAAACCTTTGGTAGAGTGAGCTATCTCAATGCCTAAGAAATATTTAAGTACATCTAGATCTTTTATTTCAAATTTTTCTCTCAATTATTTTTTCACGTAATTAATTTTTTCTAAATTATTTTCGGTAATAATTATGTCATCCACATACACAAGAACAACGGTAGTGTCATTATTTTCATGTTTTGAAAAAAGTGACATATCGGAATGGCTTACTTTAAAACCGCAAAAAATTAAATAATTAGACAATTTTCCATACCATGCTTTTGGAGATTGTTTAAGACCATAGATGGCCTTTTTTAATCTACAAACAATATTAGTATTTTTTTCTTTTACGTGACCCTGTGGTAGTGTCATGTAAACTTCATCTTCAATAGTTCCTTGAAGAAAAGCATTTTTCACATCCATTTGGTATAATTTCCAACCAATATTAACCGCTATTGAAAGCAAGATTCTAATGGTATTCATTTTTGCAACAGGTGTAAATGTTTCTTTGTAATCAATTCCATAAGTTCGGGTATAATATTTGACAACCAATCTAGCCTTATACCGTTCTATGGTACCATCACTATTGTATTTAATTTTATAAATTCATTTGCAACCAACGGATTTTTTATTTTTTGGTAATGGTACTATTGTTCAAGTATTATTTTTTCTAAGGCTTGAAGTTCTTCCTTCATAGCCTTGCACCATACGGTTGGTTTATGGCTTCTTCAAAATTTCTAGACTCTTCATTTTTGGATATTGCACTTAAAAAAGCGCGATAGTTATTGATTATTTTATCATACGAAATATAATTTTGAATAGGACATTGAACCTCATAGGTTATAAAATCTTGTAACCTTGCCGGTGGTTTAGTAGAACGCGCGGATCTTCGCAACGAGGCTCCTTGATCTACACTCACGCTTTCTTCAACACTTGTGCCTCTTTCTTCTTCGGCTTCACTTTGAGTGTTGTTGTCGATATCATTTTGGTCATGTTCCTTCTCTTGTTCATTCCCTACAAAAACTTCCTCGCTAACTTCATTAGGAATTATGGGAAGAATAAAGTCATTTGTGGAAATATGGTTATCAAGCTCCTCATTACTATTTTGAAAATAAGGCTCATTTTCAAAAAAAAACTAACATCTCTTGAAATATAGAATTTATGATTTTTAGGATCATAATATTTATAACCTTTCTTTTGGTAAGAATATCCTAGAAAAATAGTTTTAATAGAAGTATGGTCTAATTTATCTAACTTGTTTTTATGTGTTAGAAAGTGTTCAATTTTAATTTTTGAGCCAACCATTTAGCCATAAACTCAATTAAACACAAGAGATCTAGGTTTCAACATCATTCACAAGCATTTCAAGATGAGAGTAGGAGATTTATACCTCTCTTTGTGTAGCAACAAAGAGGCTCGAATCCATGGCATGGGAGTCGATGGGGTGCGTGCTCCACCACCTCCACCATCTATGGCGCCTCAAGCCCACCAAGGAGCTAACCACGAGCTCCTTGAAAGTGCTAGCTTTCAAGAGCTCATAGCTAATCCCCTCTATGAACTTCTTCTTCCTATTAACTATTTTAATGGAGGAGAAGAAGGAATGGAGCTCAACACATGAGCAAGAGAGGAAGAGGAAGAAGGGGGCAGCTAGGAAGAGAGGAGAGAGAATGTGGATGGAGGCTAGGGCTTTCCCAAGAGGTGACCCCTTTATATAGCCAACAACTCTCATTCTTACTTTGAACTATTTACAAGTATGTCACTAGGGCTCTAGCTGAAATTAATAGGGCCATTTTGGGCTACATCAAATGTTGCAATGGCCCAATAAACCATCACATTAATTACTCCTTCATCCTTCCTCAAATCGGGCCTTTAATTAATTAAATAACTAGAAGCCCAAATAGCTCAAACTAATTAAAGTGTGTTGAACATAATTAATTATTAACTCATTAATAATTAACTTTGGATTAGCTAATGCATTAATTTGTTTTCATATGATCCTTTTGACTTAATTAATTATAACGGTTCACAACGATATATAATTAATTAATCAACTTATTATATTTCGCAACACTCACTGTTGTGAATAAACAAATAATGCACCGTGTGGTTAGAGTCCTATTTGTGCGACCCTATTGAGGATTTATGCTATGTTGGCCATGAAAATAAATCGTTATTTATTTCCAATAATCATAAGCGGTATCTAGCAACACGTTATGATTCCCAATTCGCATAAATAATGTACCATTACAATATCTTAATCCTGCACAAGAAATATAAGCATTTCCTTGTTTGATTCTTATGTCACATGATATCATTGTATAATCCAAGATAGAAGTGTGTCATTCTTGCAGATTATACATTTCTTGATCTAGAGTTGATCATCTAGTTTGCATGCATACGATCCAACTGCATCAAGGGGCCCAAACAGATATCATCACTCACTAGGTATACTAATGAGGGACATACGGTTTTCTTGATGAACAACTTTTCCCCGCACAATTCAAGAGAACATAAATAAAGTCCTTATAGCAGCCTTTATCAGGAATCAACGTTAGACGATATTTATTGAACATATCCTCATGTGGAAAAGGTGAACATCTCAAACTTATATGAAATAAACAATGACACTTAATACAATCCATATGTTTATTTCATTGGGTCAAGTCCTGTACTATGTTCCAATAACATACACATATGCAATTAAGTTGGTAACTCCTTACCTATGATTTGTAGAACTTAATCATCACTTAACTTGCATACTAATCTTTTATGATAATTAATGTTCCTTGTTAATTATCAAGATTATGGACGATTTAGATTTATTATTGTCATTCTAATGAATGATCCACAGAGATCTACAATTCAGATCCTCAACCTGAATGATCTGTCAATAATAAACTCTAGGAACAAATGATCAAATATCATCATTAACATAAACTAAAAAAATAAGTCATTAAATATTGACTTCTAGGACATAACTCCAACAATCTCCCACTTGGCCTAGAGTCAATCAATAGTGACTTCTAGCCAGTGAAGAATTTAGAACAATATCATATATCCATATATATACATGTCTCGAACCTCAAAAGATATAATACACTTAAAGCAAGTTACTCATACATCCATCACGCATGGATGCACAATTGCATCTCGTATATCGCTTAAGGTAGAGGTTAAGTTAGAGTGTTCGTTGTGTCTGCGAACATATCCAATTTTGTTTGACCCTATATACATATATACTCCTATATATATGTTCTTGATCATCATCATGTGAGATCAAGTGACGTTGTCATAGATCTTAGTCGGATCACCAATTTTAATATTGGGTTCTTCAAGTTTAAGCTATGGTTCGAGATGCATAGAACCATATTAGCTTGTCTGAGAACTTCTCGATCCATACTACATTCTTTCATTGCTTCACAAGTTGCTGTATATTTTGTTTTGGTGACGGAAATGGTTGTAATATCCCATTTAGAACACCTTCTAAATTTACAACACCACATTTAAATAAAATACGTAGCTCAATTGTATTTATATCAATCTTCCGAAAACTAGCATCAATATAACAAATTATATGAGCTTTCTTTCATCTTACCAGATGACGAATATATCATTCTTTGTCATTAGATACTTGAAGATATTCTCGATTATTGTCCAAACGTGTTTTTCTTTGTATCCAGTTGACAACTGCTTGTCATACTCCTTGAGTACAACACATAGGGGCATGTGCATAAGTATGGCGTATGTAATGAAACTCATAATAAAAGGATGCTCGAATTATATCGTGCACTCTTCTTGAATTGAGTTGCAACACACCGAGTTGAACTCAAGTGTATACCATACAACGTGGTTAGACATCCTTTCTTGGAGTCTATCTTTCGTGTTACTAGAACACTTTGTCATTATATGCACATTTTGCTCAAACCTGACATCCATCATAATCTATCTCCATAGATTTTGTTTCCTTGGATTTAGATGACTTGCCCAAGTTCTAAATTGAGAAAACATTCTCCAGTGAGATCTTGACAATATTCATTTTCTTAATGTTATTCCCAATTAATGTCTTGTATCTTGTACAATACATGTAACACATCATGCTCCCACTGAATATCTTGTCTATATAAGATACTTTTGACGAAGTGCAACTCCTTGACTTCTTTGTCAAAATGTTTATTCTAATTTCCACAATACTTGCTTCAATCCATTAATGGATCATTGAAGCATATATATGTTTCTAACAATACAACAAATCCTCGGTTTGTGTCAAATACACAACAACTTCCTTCATTCAATCGAAGAAGGCTGTTTTGATGTATCTTTTGTGTGGACTTTTTCGTCATTTCTCGAAGAATGATTGGGTTTCCTCAAGAATGGGAATAAGCCTTAGATTCACCCGTCACGAGCTTAAATTCAAGTTTAAAATGCTTCTTAACAACAAGAAAACATTAACGAGAATCTATTCTCATGAGGGTTTATTAATTTTGTGGATCCTTTCCTTCCAATAGGCGCAAGCCCCTATTGTTAATTACCCCGTGACGAATCACGAGAACCTCTGATTAAGGGATTTGAGAAATTATATGTCGTAGGCTAGAAAAGTTGTTATCTCAATTTATTTTCGACTAAACTCAATTGATGTTACCAAACTTAATTGAAGGGGCACAATTGAGAGTACAAGTGATTTATTTCTTTTGGCTTAAATCGGACTCAATTAACGGTACCAAACCCAATTAACGGGACCTAATTGAGGACACTGAAAAATTGGCTTTATTATTAATTTTATTTTTATAGATTTTTGTTTCTAAGACCTAAGCTTACAAATATTTCTATATTTTCAGAAAATATCTATTTGAAAGTACTTATTTGGAAAATAATTCTATTTTGATTTATTTTGGTTTTGAAATTATTAGACCTTATTTTCGAAATTCCATTGTAGAAGATTTAATATGTTTATAGTTTTAATGAAATTTATTTTTGTAACGAAAATACTTCAACAATATAAAAGGCTAAATTTTGAGAGATTTTAATATCAAAATATCAGTAAATCTAAATTCTACAGATTTTTTGGATTTTATGGATATCTTGCTTGAATTTTTCTGAGTTTTCTACTATTTTTAGAGAATTTTCAAAGTTTCGGCTGACATGGAGGCGTTTGAATGGGTCACGTGGCAAAGGAGGACTGAGATAGCTGGCTGACTAAACTTTCAGAAATTATATACACCATCCAACAAAAAACCATCCAATACCATCCAATTGAACCAGCATCATCCAACAGGCCAAAAAAGTTTTTTTTCCGCATGCTGACGTCAGCACGCGTCTTGCTGACGTCAGCAAAATTTTTTGACCAATTTCTGAAAAATTTTTGTGCTGACGTCATCAAATATGCTGATTTAAGGGTTCTGTTAAATGTTTTAAGGGTCCAGTTAAATGTTTTAAGGGTTGAATTAAAGTGTATAAGTGTTCAGTTAGATGCACCAATAATTTGAAATTTTAGTATTTTGTGTTCAGTTAAATACGTTAAGGGATTATTTAAAAATATGTATGTGTTCAGTTAGATGCAGCAATAATTTAGAATTTTAGTGTTTTGTGTTCAGTTAAATACGTTAAGGGATGAACTTAAAGTGTCTATGTGTTCAGTTAGTTGCAGCAGAAATTTGATTTCGTAGTTTTTGTGTTCAATTAAACTAGTTAAATAAAAAAACAAAATGAACAGATACAACAAACATAGCAAACATTTACAATAACAATATGAACATTTACAACAATAAACTGAACATATATACAAATTCGTAAGTAAGAAATAAATGATCATATTCAACATACAAAGTGAAATAAATTATTGTTGCATCTAACTGAACACTTACACACTTTAATTCAACCCTTAAAACATTTAACAGAACTCTTAAATCAGCATATTTGATGACGTCAGCACAAAAATTTTTCGAAAATTGGTCAAAAAATTATTGGTGCATCTAACTGAACACTTATATATTTTAATTCAACCCTTAAAACATTTAACAGAACCCTTAAAACATTTAACAGAACCCTTAAGTCAGCATATTTGATGACGTCAGCACAAAAAATTTTCGAAAATTGGTCAAAATTTTTTTGCTGACGTCAGCACGCTGAAAATTGGATGGCGCTGGATGGTAATTCGGTGGCTGGTAGATAGTAATTACCCTAAACTTTGTAGGGTGACTAACGAATGGATTAAGGGCTGGTTAATTTCACCTAATAATGCTGGGCCTGTATTAAGCTTTGGGCTTCGACAAACTTCATCTTTTCCTACTAATTGGATCCTGTGTAGCGAGTAAACGACATGCTACACGATTTCTCTGCCACAAAAGATCGGGATAATATCGGTGCTGAAATTTCATCGAAGAAGACGGGTTTAATTTTCTTGTTACCGGGCTCGTATGATTTCGGATCTAGGTCCGTTAACGATTCCGACCGTCGCAAGTCGTCGAGATAGGCTCGTTAGCGTCGTGAGAGACAGAGGAACACGATGGCGTGCTCGATTTTCGTTGCGTCGGCCTCTAATGGCGAGGAGACGTGTGCTGCTACGGTGTGGCAATGGACTGTCGTTGAAGAGCTTATGGGGATCTAATCGTACCAGAGACGAGGTCGATAGCATCGTTGAAGTGAGAATAAGGTGTTCGTGCATCTAATTTAGGTTTCATTTACTCAATTTGGTGTTAAGAACAAAGGGGTTGGTACAGTGAGGTATGAGAATGGTGCTGAGAGTCATTGGGTACTTTGATTTGGTTTAGTTTAGGCAAGGAGTGTCACTCAATTTATTTTAAACAAAGCTAATGCACATAGACACCGTTGGCTTATCAATATTATTAATTGATAACTCATTTGTGGAATTGACCTATGATAATCCTGGGCAGTACATGCTTTTCATAATGCTTCGTCTTGCAACATATGTTGGTCAAGTATGGTACGGTTCTACAAGCCTCATTGCACATCATCTTTAATATGTTTTATGTTAATTTATTCTCTAACAAACTTGTCATTATACCTTAAGCTTGCTACTTTATTTTATTTCCATATTACATACGGCCTGGTACATGGGAACATGAATGGTCTATCATGGTTGTAACCTCCCAATTTCATTATCTAAATAAGACTATTTCCACTCATATCAGTTACGTATTTACAAGATGTAATGCTCAGATCATAACCTTTGTCACTGTTAATTAGCCAGGGCAATAAACAAAAATGTCAAATGAAAGAAAAGGATCAGTTATCAAACAATTGATATCCCCACGTATATACCTCTTCACACATCCCCTGACGTTGAAATCTTTGTATAAAATGTATTGTAAACGCAAGAAAATAAGCTAACTGTGGCATAGTTTCTGACAGAAAACCCCTGAATTTTTTCTCAACGTATCCTACAACTCTTATTGGTTAAGATGCAAGACTTTACATTTCCTTAAGAAGCAACTACACTTTCATGCAACACGTTTGACCTGAAAATGAAATTCACTAAAGAGAAACCTTTATTTTACACAAGTTGCCTTTCTAACTTTACACGAGGGAGAGAGATCAGTAAAGAACAATAAAGAGCGAACTTTTCATGAAGGAGCCCTTATGTAATCTTTCATTTACAGAAAGTTGCAATACAAACAAGATTAATACATATTTACACTAGGGGTCCTCTTACTTTTCAGAAATAGAAATAGTCTTCAACAGATCAACCTGAATAGCAAGAAAATTGAAACTGAACTTATGCAAATAGATCCTAAAAGAACTTGAATTGAATATTTTTATGAGGGAATTGACACAGATTTGTAAAGAATGGACTATAGGACAGTGCTCACTGGTGTGTCTCCTTGGCCATGGATCTAGTCAATTTCTTGACTAAATTTTCTTTTTCTGCCATGAGAGATTCCTAATACAAACCAAGTCAATGCTAAGCTTTGACTTAGTTAAATTAGGCTAATAGCTCTTTCATGAAGGCTGATGCTGCGCTTCAGACCTCCATGAAATTGCTTTCTCGAGCTCACCAGTGAGCATAGCCATCTCATGAAAATTGATGCTGCGCTTCAAATTTCCATGAAATAGCTGATAACATATCATCTAAATGCCATAACTGATGCTGCGCTTCAGATTATTGCATTAGAGCTATTGTCATCGACTTTGATCAGATTGGAGGGGGCAAAGGAAAAATGAACTTGGGAATGTATCTAAATCCAATGAACAAGAAAGGATCTTAACTTAGAGTTCCAGGTTTACATTTAGAATAGAACTTTGTTACAAAAACAAGAAGCAACAGCTAAATCTTGATCCTTGACTGACATTGCACTTCAGATCAAGATCAAAGTTTAGATCTATTGTATGAGAATCAAGAAGAGAAGAAAAGGAAGATTGAATACAGAATTGAACTCAAGAAACATCAAACACGCTCTAACTGATGCTGCGCTTCATATTAGAGCCAAGAATCGTCAAATTAAACAAGAGAAAAGGGAGGAGAAGTTCAGCCATGGATTTCAAACAAAAGCTTCAAATTTCATTCAAAAGCTACGATTTACTTACAAATTTACATCTCAACCTCAGATCTCACCTGGATACCTCCTTACTCTTACAAAATTGCTTCTTAGCTGCCTTCTTTCTCTTATTTTTCTCTCTTTCTACCTATGCACAACAGATGTTTGTGTAATTGTCTAACCTAATGCGCTCTCTCTCTCCAGTGGTGTACGTGTGTGGAAGAAGGAGTGTATGTGTTGCCCAGAGATCGTTTCTCTCTTCTCGAACTCTTCTATATATAGGCAACAAGGTGTAGCCTAGAAGCTTCGTCTTGGCCAAGAACGGATGAGAGGCCCGGCGGTTACGGCTCTTCTCTCTCTCAACGACTTTCTGTTGAGATATGATTTCAAGCTTCTTTCATTTATTTCAGCTGCACATGGTGTATGGTGAGCCAATTAATATCCAACTCCTCTTTGTACATGGCGCACAGGGAATTGATGCACCCGTATCTCACCATTGTATGGAGGGAATTTCACAAAGTACTCTATGTTCCTTCTCCATTTTGCATCGCAATGGATCTATCCATTTACTGAGTTATTGAATTTTCTTTGGCTGCTGGATGGAAATTAATTATTTGGGACCCTTTCTAAATGAGTTTGGCCATGAAATTTGGTGTGTAGACCCATAAAATTATTTCAAATCTGGTGGAATTAAAGGTTTTGTGAAAACACTCATCCAACCATTTTATTTGTTTTTCTCTAAATTCGGGGTCTTTTGCATAAAACTAGAATATCTGTAGAGCTTCTGATCAGTCTTCAAGCGCCATAATTTCTGCCATGCTCCATTTTATTTTTGGGTAAATTTTCATGATTTTTGGAGCTCATTTGTTATTTTCCATGAATTTTCTAAATCTCCTTGTATTTATTTATCCATGAAATTATCCAATTATTTTCATGAATTTAGCACCATAAAATAGGGTCAAACACTTTCCATATATCTATATATACGAAATATAACTATTGCTAGAATGATCTTTATTGACTTATACACAACTACAAGCGAGAAGCCGTGCTTTGTACATGGTCAACTTGTTATCGACTTAAATATAGCATCAATCATGAAATTGTGCTTTGTACATAGTCGACTTGCTATCCATATTTATCTTTCCTTTAAAGATCCAAATGTTCTAGATGAATCGCTCCTTTTTGAACATCAATCAAGGTCTATACCTTGTTGTTATGTATATGGATTGCACTTAAAGATCATACAGATTTAAATCATACTTGTGGAATCTGGTCTTTCCATCGCTTCTTTATTTATCAATGGATCCTCATATGTCAAGTACGAGGATGTTGTGAAGCCTATGCACTTTTCAGTTTAGGCAATTCACTCTCGTTGATCTTTGTAGGATTGGTGCTTGAGGTCTATGAACTACTTCTACAACATCTTGTAGAATAAGTTCTTGATCCTAATGTATTGCACGAGTTTCTCTAACATCATCCATTCGTGAGATGTTTGAGTACTCTTTAGAAGCGAGCGTGCTTATAAACTTCTTCCTTTCATAACGGTTTGTGAATTAAGTTCCGCTCAACTCCCACTAAACACCATGTATGGAGTGACAAGTTTCCCATAAAGGTACTTCTTGTATTGACACATAAATTCCTTTAATGCTCACTTTACTCCCACTACTTCTTCTTGAGAAATCATCAATAAAAATAACAAAGTATCTAAATCCATTAAAAGAATCAACGGGAGCGGGTCCCCACACATCGAAATGAATAAGATCAAAAGATTTTTCGCTTTTAGAATTTGAAGAATAAAAATGTAATCTAGTTTGTTTGCTAACTTGCAAACATCACAATTGCTACAATCTAAGTTAGAAAAATTAAAAACATGTTTTAAGACTTTTTCGGATGGATGTCCTATTCTCTTATGCCAAAGTCTTCCAAAATCTTGAGCATTTGCATAGAAATTAAGCCTTTTTTTCCTTCAAAAAAATAGATTCCATTACTCAAGAAACCTTCACCAATCCTCCTCTTGGTTTTCAAATCCTGAAATAACACATTTTTGGAGCGGAAAATGTCACATCCTGAGCATGATATGACAGAATCCCGCCACGAAAGTACCGATTCTAGTACTCCCGTAAGGCTTAAGTCATAATTTAACTTATGAAATACGTGTATATTTTTTTTTCTTTTGATAATATAATCGAATATTATCAACATGACGATGGTAAGACTTATAAATATAAATATAAGTAAAATAAACCGTAACACACCAAATAATAATATTTACATAATAGAGTAACACGTACATCCGTCCCATCAAAATGTGGCTAACGGTCCAACACGACCTAATCTTCCAGAAACTCGAGCTAGAGTCTATAAACAATACCAAGAACAGCCCATATCTACAACAAGACCATCCCAGTATAAGTCCCAAAAACTGACTCTAGTCGATCAAACCAAACTACAAAACATAACTAACACTACTACTCCATGGCCACCTCCTCCTCCTCCTCTGGATCCCTGCTCGGAGTCAGAACTGATCACTAAAACAGGCGGCTCCTAAGGAGCAGGGGTCGGAAGAGGAACATGAGCATGTACAGGAGCACTGTGCTCAAAATAGAAATAAATACTCGAAGAAAAAAAAATAAGATGAGTAACATAAGCCTAGAGATGCGGGACGAAAACCCGCTGACAGAAGTACGTCCCATCAGAAACAGCTATCAGTGGGCCCCCCACTGGCCTGTGCGTTCTCTGGAACCCCCAACCGCCGAGGAACATGCAATCCAAAAATCAAGTGAGAAAGAATATTTCTCAGTGCGGGTTTTAGTTCTAGACGTGGATTTCTAGTCGAAATCTTTGTCTAGAATTAATACCCATAAATAAACAACATGAATATAAAATATAATAATAAATGAAATAATATAATTGAAAGCATAAAATATCATGTGATGCAATCAATATTTTTCCATCTGCATATCGCACAAGAAAATAAATATGGACCGATCAGAACCATCTGTACAATCGTGCGTGAAAATGAATCAGAAATAATCACAAATAAACCATATCAGATCATACCATCTCATACCATATCACATTAAATCATAATGCACCCAAGTTTCCTAACCCAACCGGCTGGGCACGTGAGGAAACTTTTCCCTAACCCACTGGGCACGTGAGGGGCGTATCCCTAACCCCGGGCACGTGAGGGAATTCCATATTCAAATAGCGCTACCGAACTGGCCGAAGCCGGTGGCCGACCGACTCCGGAGAGTGATTTGATTTTCATGTCCTTTTTCCTTATTCCATATCACTTGCATAATCCAGATCTAATACCTTTAGGCAAGACTGGGTCGAGCTAGACGGATTTAGCTCTTCCGTTAATATGACATTCAAACTTGCCTTTTATATTCCAAGTCAATGAATACGGAGATGGATACAACATGAGTTGTAATATATGTTTCTATAATCTAAAATGATAAATTCATAAATACATAACAACGGGGATCAGCATGCTTATGCATCAATTTAAAATTTACCAACATATTTCTATAGAAATCCACGTATCCGCACCTGTGTCTAAGTTAGTTGACTCCTCCGTCCAGTCCCCCTGTAATTAATAAAACCGTTATTAATTAACTAACGGTTAATTATTTAAAAAGGGTGGTCCGGCTTATGCTACCAGACTGACTGAAGTCTTTTATTTAAATCTTATAGTAATTGCTTGTGTTTTCAGTAATTTAATTATTATCTATTATTATTTTATTTTATTTTATTTTTAATTTATGTTACTTGAATTAATTTTATTTTATTTGAATTTATTTTGATTTATTTTTATTTTACTTTAATTAATCTAATTATTAATTAGAATTGTTAATTTAAATTCTTAAGTTTAAATAAGTTTGTTTTAAATTTTCTGAACTGGGCCGACAAGCCAAGCCCAACCCAACTCTTATTTTTTTTTCTCCTTAGGCCAAGCCCAAACCGAAAATTTTTTTATTTTTACTTTAGTCCTTTATTTTCACAACTTAGTCCTTTTTGTTTACAATTAGATCCTTTTTATTTACAGTTCAGTCCTTTTTTCACGAACAGATCTTTTTAATTATTTTTAGGTCCTTTTCTTTACGAACTGGTCCTTTTAAATAACTTTTTGGTCCTTTTTCTTCGCACTTAGGTCCCTGGCCAAGATTTTCCCTGCAAATCAGTCCCTGGCACCTCCTCACCCTTGCCAATAGCGTACCAGTGGTACGTTCTCCGTACCAGAGGCTGGTACAAGGCCTCTAAACACTGCTAAATGCCTATTTCCACTTCCTTCAAGTGTTTTTTAAACCAATTAAGCTCAAATTCCATTAATTTTTTATCAAAGTTCATCAAGACAGCATCAAAACCCTAATACTCTCATACCGAAACCTAATCACTATCTCAATTTGATTTTTAAATCCCTCATTCCACCTTGAATCACTCAATTAAACTCAACTCCAAGCTCAAACATTAACATGGAACCAATTAACCCGAAAACAAACAAAAACCCTAATTTTCGGGTAATTATCAAATTAGTTGAATTAACTGAAAATAATTAGCAAGGAAGACTGCTATACCTCAGTCTCTAGCTATGGAATCTCTCCTCTTCCTCCCGAGCTCAAACTCTCCCCTCTTTTTCTTTTCTGTGAAAACCTTGTTCAATCCGGCTAACCCAAAAATTTTACCCCAATCCCGTATTTATAGGCAAAATCAAAAGAGAAAAAGGAAGGGGAAAAATCAACGGTGACGGTTAAAACAAAATTTCCAATCTTTTTTTCACACCTTACCTGATTCTCCATCGTAGCATCTCACGGCTACGATGGCTTCCGTCTTTTTCTCGACTGTGGCGCACTGTGATTGGTTGGCCACACTCGATCGGCTTCAACATTGGTGCTAGGCGGTGCGTCGTCGAGAGAGAAATCGGAGAAAATCCGACGGAGAGGAAAAGAGCGAAAGAAAGAAGAGAGAAGGAGACGATGTCGCCAGGTGTCTTCCGACTTTTATTAAATTTGCTTCCTTTGGATCTTCTGTGACAAAACTGTGTAGCCAACTGTGTAGTGATTGAGTTTAAATTGATTTAAATTCTGAATTTCTTAAGATTTAATTAAATTAACAATAGATTTCAAGATTAATTAAGCTTTGATTTTACTAGAATATTTTATATTAATTATAGAGTTTACACAAAGTCAAATTTTCGAATTCGAGTCGATTTTCATGTTAGTTTTGATTTAATTTCGTGTTATTTGAATTTTATAAATATGATAATCAATCAAAATTTATAATTTTCTTATCAATTAATTCTCCTATTATTTTTATTAATTGATTCTAATTAGATTAAATTAATTTAATAATCCTACTATGTTACAGAAAATAATTTCACAATCAAGTTCTTGTGAAAGTTTTGCAATCGATAACAAGTTAAAAGTGCATTTTTCTACATAAAGTACATTTGAAATCTCCTCAGAGAAAAGCTTGATTGAACCATACCCACAAATGCTCATCTTATATAACAAATTTTTATTTCTAGTCATATGATTGGTGGCACCGGAGTCTAAAATCCTAAAACCTTCATGAGACTCAGATTTATGATAACCAAGAAAGGTATATACTGATTTATTTGGTTGGTTGGTCCTTTTATTTGGGGTGATATACTTAATCTGGTTCGGTTCAGTTCTGGTCTAGTTTGTACTATTTTCTGAACAAGTTAAACTATTGGGCCTATCACAAATTAAAAAACCAGTGTTTTGGGCTTTGAGGAGTTCACTTAGTTGGGCCAGAAGAGAGCCCAGTTCGCTGCGGGTTGGATTGGCTCCACTGGATCTACCTCCTTGAGCGCCCAAGTCCGCTCTAGACGCAACTCGAGAGATTTTATTTCTCTCTTCGTCTCCGCTACGAACAGCCGCCCCAAAACCCTTCTTCTTCTCCCCCTTTGTATTCTCCGCCGTCTTGAACTTTCCATCGACCTTCTCCTTCAACCACTTTGGTCGGAGATGAGGGTGGAGAAGCCAACATTTCTCCCTTGGGTGGCCTTCTTTCTTACAATTATCACACCAGTTCTCTCATTTTCCTGATTTCGGGTTAAGGTTTTTAGCTACCATCGCCTGAGTCTCCGTATTATCCTGATTGGCTGAGCTACCCGCCATGAGAAGGCGCCTGGTTTCCTCCCCCTCAATGGTTGCCATGACATCGTCAAGGAGAGGTAGCTCGGCTGAAAGGAGGATTTGAGCACGAAAAGCATCATAGCTATCATTAAGGCCCCTAAGAAATTTGTATACTTGCTCATTATGTCTTTCTCTGAGCATGTTTGGGTCAGAGGTAGGCAGCTGATAAAGTTTCATTTCTTCCTAACCTCTTCTCAGGTCAGTTATGTATTTTAAAATTGGTCTCTGATTCTGAGTAATTTGTTTGCTTTTTTGCTTGAGGTGGTAGATATGTGAGTGATTTCTTCTTTTTCTGTAATGTTTTGTCACAGTATTCTAGAGATCTTTTGAGGTTTTGTGATTGAAAATTTTTTTCCCTATTTTCGGTTCCATTTAGTTTTGGAGTAGAGTTAGGACTTGACAGTCCAATCTCCTCCACTGCTTGTATTCGATTGGTTTTGTCGCTTGGTCTGGTTTTACAAATTCTCCGGTGATGAATTCAAGCATACCCCTCCCTTCAAGAGAGATACTTACAACATTAGCCCACTGCTGATAATTCAGGCTATTGAGAAGGGTGGTGGTAAGCTTGACAGTGCTGGTATTGACTCCTTGAAGGCTGCTCCAAGGTGGAGTGGCCTCGGTGCCGGTACCAATGCTGCCGGTGCCAGTGCCAGTGCTGCCGGTATCAGTGTCCATGACTTCTCTAAATTTTCTTCTGGTTCTGTGTTTTCAGTGTTTGCTTGAGATCTGAGGAGAGCAACTATTGCTCTGTTACCATGAAAAAATTGTATTTTGAATATTGGGTATTTTATCAAACGTATTTTATTGTTATTGATTCTTAAACTATGTGACAAGGTACATGGAGGTATTTATACAACAGTAAGTAATGTTACAGTATGTAACGTTCAACTGTACGGTTCTAACGATCTAATCCGTAATTTCATTTATTTGTCATATTTACAATTTTACCCCTAACTTATTTCATTATTTTCAACAGTTTTTATACACTCAAAAAAGGAGATTTGTTGGCCTTTACAGTTTTATACGCAACAGATATCACCAATTATACTCTCAATTCTTTATTTTTAATTAAAGAATTCACGATTTGCACCTGTACTGAACTTGCCTGCAATCAACACTTTGACTAGCCACATTTTTACCGAGAGTAATTCAGCAGTCAAATAAAATTATATGTCAAAAACATTTGTATAAATCTACATATAATTTAACGTTTACTCTTTTATTCCGTTACAAATTATCTTTTATTGTTATATTTATTTTTACTAAATAATGAATTTACAAAATTTTTTATTTCAGTTTTTCCTTATGGAGGATTTTCAATTTAGAGTAAATTTTTTATTTCAGCTTTATACGCAACTGTGAAATTTTTTATTTTTACTAAATAATGAATATCGTTAATTTTGATGATACATGCCCTGTTTTATAGGAAGCTTGAATGCTTCCCAAAGTTATCAAAAAAGGCTGAAATTGTATCTGTCAAAACTCAAAAACGATAAAGATTGGCTGATTATGTAGATTCGTGCTCCAGCTGTTCAATTTTTTTTTTAATATTTGTTGATTAGGGTGAAATCGAGTTTGAGGGGCAATCAGTCCATCACAATATAGTTTGCTTTGATTTTTTTTTTTTTTTTTTTTTTTTTTTTTTTGGGTGGCCATGCTTGAGTATAATAGATCTTTATCTGCTATGCTGTTTATGGGTTATATTGGATCGGTTGCCGCAGGTTATCTTTCCGACATGATTGAACCCCTTTGCATAGGGATATAGGATCTGAAATGACCAATATAATTTACACGTTCATAAACAATTTACCTTGTTTAAATATAGGCTAAAAATGGTTTGGGATGCAATTCCACCTGAGCGGAAAAGGGTGCATTGCTTCATGCTGATGTTCTGTTCAGTTTTGGTTACAATTGGCGAACAAAAAAGAAACAAAAAATGAAAACCTTCTGAACCGGTACAGAAGCACATTTATTTTAAGAAAAAAATTGTGATTAGAGATCGAACCAACAAAAGAACAACAAATAAAACTGACAAGCCAAAATAATCTGTCCACAGATGCAACAAATCTTTCTATAATAAAAGAAGGAAATGGAAAGAACATAGAAATATCATTACCATAATTTTACATGGAACGGTAAGCACACTGACGAATCTGCGGTTGCCTCTGCAAAACTCTAGTTTTTGAATAATTAAGGATGGCCATTTGGATTATTAATAAATTTAGGATAGTGATTGAACAGCATAAAATGACCCATAGTCTCCAGTAGAGAAAGACACCCCGTGTTATGTCCAGTACAAAACTCAGAAAAAAAAAAAAAAAAAAAAAAAAAAAAAAAAAAAAAAAAAAAAAAAAAAAAAAAACTGGTACAATTTAACCCACAGAAAAAGTGTTGGATATTTGAAGGACCTTAGATTTAATATCCAACAGGGTGCCACTTATTCTACAATCAAAGTCCATTATATCAGTTCTGCATACTATTAAAGAATATAAAATTTTCACCTGAACTGAACTTGGCAACATTCAACACTTGAGGACCCACCACATTTCTTTTGAGAGTACTAAGCAACATTTTGTTTGTTTAAAGCTGATAAAACTAAAATTCACTTCTATGCATTCATCATGATTAATTCTTTACTTTTCTTGCTTCCAAATCTAAATTGTACAGAATCTATCATTCAGCAATCACATTGTCGCCAAACAAAGTACACTAAGGAATCCTCATGGAACAATTGAACGCTAAAAAATTACCTACATTTTTTTTAAATTCACTTTAACTAAACTTTCTTTAATCTCCATTCCTAACAATCCATCAAACCAAAAAAGGCCAAAAAAATACTACACAAGAAAAGAAAGTCTTGATAGGTAGCTGAGGCCGGTACTTGATCACGATTCACGAACTGCACACAACGTAAGGGTTGAAATCTTGATCCTTCTCCCCGGCATTGTTTAGCTCCTTGGGCTCCGGTGGTGATTCCTCCACTCCCATGAAGTTGTAGAATCGCTCAACAGAGGGACTTGCACCCTCAATTTGGTTGGATGTGGGGTCGACAACATTGGGCTCTGGTGCTGACTTCTCTACTCCCATGAAGTCAAAGAACTGATGACTCGCAGAAGGACGTGCTGAGATTGGTACTGTGTCTTGAGCAGGCTGGACAGGTTCGGTGCCATCTCTATTTGCATGCCGTCTTGCTTCACCTCTGACTTGATCAACCGTCAACTCTTTGTCTTCTGGGTAGGAAAGTGCTGGTGGTGTGTTAGGGAAGTGAAGGCGTTGGAGCACATCCGGTTGGGACCCAAAAACACAGACCATTCCCATATCATATGCCCTTGCAGCCTTCTCTTTGGAATCAAAATATCCAAGCCAAAGCGGATCGGGGCAGTCTCTTATCCTTGGTTTGGTGTTAAGAGACAAGCATACCCGAGCACTCCATTGGCCCGGCTTCCTCTGATAAACACCTTTATACGGCTTGTCTGATGAGTTGCCGGCGTTCCTACTGCTCAAAGGTATCATTTTTTTTTTTAAATTTGGTGTGTCAAGATCGATTCTGGTAGTGATTTTAGATGAGGGATATACTGGTAAAAGGTGCAAGAAGAAGAGTGGATCAATCTTTATTTCTGATTTCGGAGAGAGAAGCCATGTATTTATAATTGATCTATCTAAAGTGTAACTAACTGAACGATATATTCGATGAATCGGATTCGGTTACAACGAGAGCGCATGCATCTTGTAGCGACATGAGGAGCGGCACTGGAGATATCCTGTAGCTTAATTGATATTTAAAATTCACTCCCAAGTTTACATAATACTTCAAATTTTGCATGCTTGCACTTCGTAAAACTGTAGACTAGAACAAAAATGTGCAACTTATTAGGTGACAAAATCAAATTTAATCCACACCACATACTTTTGTTTCCATGCACTATATAAGTAATATTTTGCGTTTTCATAAATCAATTGGTAATCAAAGAATCATAAATATCAATTGCGTTTTATTAATTTAATGCTCACAAATTTAAAATTGAACCACAGCTACCTTTTGTACGCACGACAGAAAAATGAACAAGTTCAAATTAGCGATTTTTACTTATTTTATTGTTTGAGATTCAAGATTTTTTATTAGTAAAAAGAAAGAAAACATATGCATAATAAAGATACTTAAAAACAAAATTTCCGACGCTTCATATTTTTTCTAAATAAATTTCTTTCGTTTTAATTCCTCGTTACAAATTTCTAATTTTGTGTGTATTTTCTTGTAGGTCACTAAAATATATATTAAATCCATAGATAGTCAATGAAATTTGAATTATGCATTTTTAGTTAGAAACGTTTGATAATTTTTTGAAGGTCCTCTGCAACGTTCATTATAAACATAACTTTTTCATTCAATTTCTGTCACATTTCGTTTGTATTTTTTTGGATAGAAAAGTTTATTTAATAAATATTTTAATTCAGTGAAAAAATAATAAAAGGTCAATTATACAAATGAAATTTATTATAAATTGGAGTGATCTGGGACAAAATTATTGAAATAAAATTTACCCTGTAGGTATAATTTATTGATAAGTTTAGTGACCATGTGGCATGTCCTATTTGTGCTTTTAATCTTTTATAGAATGCGTAAAATCCGCAAAGCTAATCTTTAATCTTTAATCTTTCTATGGTTTCACATTCTTGATTTCTTTTTAATTTTACAATACTTGAATAATTTTGCCTTTCAAAAAATGAGAAAAATAAATGAAAAATCGGATATAAACCCCTGTATTTGTTAAAATCGGATATAAACCCTCCTCTATGACTATGATATAAAATCCGTATCCGCTATTATATAGACATCACAGAGTCGATTCAAATCACATACTCGATGAATCGGTGTAACTAACGGAACGATATTCGATGAATCGGATTCGGTTACAGCGAGAGAGCATGTATCTTGTTGACTTAGTCACATAAGTAGCAGCACTTGGTCATCCAGTAGGATAATACTGGAGGTATCCTGTAGCTTAATATCATAAAATTCCCTCGCAAGTTTAATTACTATGTCCCAACTCCCAAATACATAATACCTCAAATTTTGCATGCTTCCACTTTGTAAAATTCTAGACTACAACAAAAATGTGCAACTTATTAGGTGACAAAATGAAATTTGATCTTTTTTTTTTTTTTTTTTTTTTTGAAACGAAGCTCCCGTAAAAAAAGGGGAAAAAAAATTTGATCTATATCACATAATACTTTTTGTTTCCATGTACTATTAGTATTTTGAGTAGCAACACTTGGTCATCCAGTGATATCATACTGGAGGTATCCTGTAGCTTAATTGATAATTTTCCCTATTTAAAATTCCCTCGCAAGTTTTATATGTCCCAGACTCTCAGTACATAACTCCTCAAATTTTGCAAGCTTTCACTCTGTAGAATTCTAGACTAGAACAAAAATGATCAACTTAATTATTAGGTGACAAATTCAAATTTGATCAACTTTATTATTAGGTGACAAATTCAAATTTGATCTATATCACATACTTTTGTTTCCATGTACTATTAGTATTTTTGCGTTTTCTTATATAAATTGGTAATTTTATTTTTGACAGAAATATAAATTGTTATTCAGATTTCAGAATCATTAATATCAAGTTATCAACTAATATGAATGGTATTCGACCGTAAATTTTAATTAGTTTAATGCTTATCAGTATAAAACTGAACCACTGCAAACTTTTGTACGCACGACAAAAAAGTGAACATGTTCAAATTAGCGATTTTATTTTATTTAGTTGTTTGAGTTTCAGGATTTTTTGTTTGTAAGAAAAAACATATGCATAATGAAGATACTTAGAAATTAAATTTCAGATGTTCCTTATTTTTCTTAAAGAATTTTTTCTTGTAAAGAATTTCTTTTTGCGTGTGTATTTTCTTGGAGGTCAGTAAAATATACATTGAATCCATAGATAGTCATTGAAATTTGAATTATGCATTTTTTAGTTAGAGAGTTTGATAAATTATTCAAAAGTCCTCGGTTAACGCTTATTAAAAACACTCACTTTTTCATTCAATTTTTGTCACATTGTTTTGGATAGAAAAGTATAGTTAATAAATATTGAAATCAGTGAAAAAAAAAAAAGTAAATTATAAAATTGAAATTAATTATAAATTTTACAGAGCTAGGGCAAATTTATTCGAATAAAATTTATCCTTTAGTTATAATTTAGTTTCTTGTTGTCGTTTATACCTTATTAGTAGCTCACATAAAAATAAAAGTAGGACATCGGATTTAAAGAGCCCGCTTTTCGTATCGCCCTGCTAATTCGATTGTTAAGTTGAGTCATCATGTGGCATGTCCTATATATCTGTGCTTTTATAGAATGCATAAAATCGGCAAAAGCTTTGTTTATTTTTTGTGAAATAGAAGCATCTCAAGAAAAGATGTAGGCTGATCTTTAATCTTTCTATGGTTTTACATTCTTGATTTCTTTTTCATTTTACAATTGCTTAAATAATTTTAATTTTCGAAAAATGAGAAAAGAAAAAAAAATCGGATATAAATCCCCAATCTTCTTTCATTCACAAATAAACCCCTCTATTTGTTAACATCGGATATAAATTAACCCCTCTATGATATAAAATCTGTATCCCCTATTATATAGACAGCACACAGTCGATTCAGATCAAATACTCGCGGAACAATACAAAATTTTCCCAACTTTGGTTTAGCAAGATTTTTTTTTTGAGATTCGCAAGATGATAGATTGATGGTCTAGGATAACGTGTCATGAAGTGTAAGAGATGAACTATGGCAGTAGACGTGAACTCATCAAGTCAATATTAGTTTACTCTCAATGGCTATTTTGTTTTGTCGTTTCAGTTTCAAGATACTAAAAATATGGAAAAACCAGATGTAATAAGGATACTTTGAAAATAATTTTTTCAAATGCTTTCTGTATTTTTATAAGGAAATTTCTTATAAAGGATTTTCAATTTAGAGTACTTTGTTTTGGAGGTCACAAAAATACATATATTAAATCCATATTTAGTCAATGAACTATGTTTGAGCTATCCATTGAAATTTGAAATTTGGCCCACTGTCGAATTTTGTCACATTTCGTAAGTGTTACTTTTTTTATTCAAAGTGTACGAAATAAATAGTGAAGTCCAGTGAATAAAAAAGTACATATCAAAGTTAGTTAAATGATAAAGAAAAAAAATCAATTTTTTAAAAACTTTAGTGAACTTGGACAAAAACAACTCTTCGAGGTATGACTTATTATTAATTTTAGGGACCATGTACTATTTTGTGCATTTATAAAATGCAGAAAATGCGTAAAAGCTAACTTATTAATCCGTAGTTCCGTACTAAGTTTGTTTATGCGGGAATTCATCTCTTGGAAAACCGGATATAGCTATTAATTAGGGAAATTAATTCTTAAGGTAATTTAAATATTAAAAATTATGAATAAACCACTGCGTATAATTTTCTTATATTTCCCCCTTTCGTTGTCCTCTTTTCGTAAGGGAAAGAGGAGAAGTCGTGAAGGAAGTAAGGGAAGGGAGGGAAGGGATGAGAGGGAACACGCTGGAAGGAGGGGAGATGCGTTGGGTGTGAGGTGCGGTCGGATCGGTTCGGAAATGAGTTGGGTGCGGAAAGGAAAAGAGAGCGTGAGTCTGAATGACGCTGGGATGGATGGTATGAATCAATTTTCTTTCGTTTTGTGAGGCCTTTATGAACTCAACAACAGTACTAATTGCAGGCTACTGTTGTGGGCTGGGCTATTGCGGGCTTTCCAATTGCACGCCGCAAGCCACTTCACTTGAGCTCCTCTCCCGCCACTCGCGACTGATGCCGCCAGCATCCGGATCCTCGGCAGTCCTTTAACAGTCTGTTTGGATTGAGGGAAACGGAAGGAAAATAGTTCGAGGGAAGGAAAATCGCCAAATTACCCTGTTTGGATGGCGATTTGTCGGAAGGAAAAATACGCGAGGGAAGGAAACGTATTTCCTTTGCCAATTTCCTTTCTGTACAAAAATCTTACCCCCCGATTCGGGGTGTAACAGCCGGGAAGAAAATCAGAAGGAAATCCAAGCTTTTACGTTGGACCACGATGCCCTCGCAATTTTCTTTTTTGGCGCGATTTGTGACGAAATCTCTCAGCGATTTTGGCGCGATTCTCTCCGTGTGAGAAATTTTCTTCAAAATCCTATAAATAAGGTCACCTGATCTCTGCCTCCGTATCCTCTAGGGTTTGGATGCTCTTCAACTTCTTTACTGACTTTGGGTAGTTTTCTATCTCTTTTTTTTTTTCCCCAATTTCACCTGTGACTTTGGGTCACACAAAACATAATTCTTCTTCTTCTTTGTCAAGATAATCACAAATTTTTATTTATAGGTTCTTATTTTTAGAATTCTAATTTAAATCAAAGCAGGAGAAATAAAAGGGCTATTTGTGTATGAAAAAAACAGTACTGCCTACGATTATTTAACCTTCTGACTCTGTGCATTATTGGAACAGGCAGTGCTTGGTGATAAGGAGAGCAATACAACTGGTTGAGATACAAAGCTGGTATGTGTTTCACATATTCTAGTTTAGATCTCTTGTTATAAAATTGAAATTTTACTGTCCAGTTAGTGAGCAATACAACTGTTATGATGATTTTTCATTCTCGTTTCCTCTAGTTAGTGAGCTTAATAGTCATTGTTTTAGTTTAATTTTGTTGTAGGATGTTGAGAACACATGCGACATATTAATTCATTTATTATTTGTACTTGCAAATTAACAATGGAAACTGTGATACAATCTGATTTCATGTCAGTACAGACTGTACAGTGTGAGATAAATAATTGGTCGTATGAATAACCAATTAGTGATTTCTAGCACTGTTCTGAAGAACCAATTAGCGAATACTAATTTACAATCTGTGCACTAATTGTTAGGTCATGAGAGGTTTCAAGTTCTTTTTTTACTCAAATGATATTAGTTTTAGTTATAATATGTAATAAGATAAAGTTTGAGGGTTTTCTTGCAAAAATTTGATGTACCAGTTTCCTTGTTGTAAGATGCTTTTTAGATAGCAATAATATCTGTGTAACAGTATGTGTGGTGTCTCAAGCTCTTCTCCAATATGAATCAGTAGGATTTTTTTTGATATTTTGTTTTTTTTTTTAATTTGTGGTTTCTTTTTGTCTATTTTTCTTTGAGTCTTGTACTAAGACCTGAGGCTTACAGAGCTATGGTTTAGTAGGAAAAAGAAAAATAAAGGACAATTTGCGTACATAAAGTTTGGGCAATTTTCCAATGCTGGTGATTTTGAATGAAATTCAAAATAGTAATAGGCAATTTTTTTGTTTGAATTTGTTTTGAAGATGTATTGAATCAGACTATTCTCGTGTAATTGTTTAATTGGGTACGGGCTTTGAGGTTGGTACAGCGGTGCAGGTCAAATGTGTACCGGTATAAGGACCAGAATAAATAGCAATGAGGTATTTTGATTCATGCGAGAGGTTTATGGTTATGATATGAATAAATATATCTATATGGCAATGAGGTCTTTGGACTTTGTTCAAATCGTGCATGCGAGATGATAAAAAAAAAAAAAAACATTGTCTCAAAACTTGTTGTGTACCACTATTTGTGCACAAACAATAGTCGTCATCGGTATTATCTAGTACCAATGAAAAGTTCAGTGCAACCAATATTGATGCACTAAATTGTACGACTTAGAGAAAAACACGCCAAAGGAGTAAGGTCATAATAGTAATTTGTTATTAATTAGTAATATTTTACTTTCTTTTAATTTGATCATCCAAACAAGGGAAAAAAAGAAAGGGAAAAAAATTTCCTTTCCTTTCATTAATCATCCAAACAAATAGAAGTAAATATTTTTCCATTCCATTCCATCTCATTTCCTTCCCTTCTATATTTTCCATTCCTTTCCATCCTCTTCCTCAAAACCAAACAGACCGTAAAAGGACTGCTCCGAACAGTCAAACGATACTGTCCGTCAGATCGCGATCCAAGGACGTGTAGCCGAGATGCGCAAAATAAACGTCCCCAGCCTCTGCCCGAACTCTCCGTCTGTGTCTCCTTTTTTCTTCTGACCTCTCCGCTCAGAACTCTCCGCCTCTCCTTCCACATCATCGAGCTCTCCTCTCCCTCTCCGTCGAGCCCTTCTCTCCCTTGGATTGGCTAAAGTTGAAAGCGGTAGGGTTTTTATCCTCGATGAACAATTTTGTGTTAAGTTACATAATTTCAGTAGTTAATTTCTAAATATGCTAATGTGTAATGTCTGTGTTACGTATCTGAAATTTCTTGCGAGTTTTGACTTTGGGATTTGATATGCCTAATTAGTTGCCTGATTAAATAAATTTTATTTGTTCTGACTTGTCAGTTTAGAAAAGAGCAATTTCATAGTATGAGGCAGATTCCTTATGATTTCTATTATTGGTCCTCCAGTTTTACTGAGTGCTAATATAGAATAGATAAATTACTCCAATTAAATAGTTTTTTACACTAATTTTGATCATAATTAACCCAGCCATGTTGGTACAATTACTAAACCTAAAACTATTTTACGCATGTTGGTACTTGCATTCATATCTTTGTTTAATGATTATGGGCCTATGGCACACATCTTGTAGATGTAACTACCATTAGCATGAGAAGTCCTGGAGAAACAAACAACAAGAGCTTCATGATCATTTGTAATTGGTAGCGTAATTAGAAGTTCTTACTACTCATAATTCATGAGAAGTTTAAGAGCTTAATGATCATTTTTTGGAGCTAACAAAGTTTATTAGTAGTCTTGAGGGTAAATAAAAATTAGCGACCATCTTTTATTTGGACGCTAGCGACCGTTATATATATATACAAACTTTTTTATGCAAAAAGATGTCTAATATCTCTGATGTTGTTTTTACTAATTAAATATTTTTTTTGTGCTAAATTGCAGGCAGGAATAGGGCTTTGGTGTATGTGCCGAATGCCAGGATGTCAAGTATTTTGGATGTATATATAGTTGTTGACTTGATGTAAATGTTACTGACTTTCATTGTAATATGGTTCAGTCTGTAGCTAATTGTAAATTTGTAATGGATATTGATCTTTGGGTTGCTCAAGGATATATTCTTTGGATTGTTAATTTCTCTATTTTCATTAACTCATTGCTTCTAGCTGCAAGACGTTTAGTTTATTTCTACTTCCAGCTATCTATGTTGCTTTATGGTACATATAACTTGGAAATCAGTAACAAACTTATTGCTTATTGATTTATGGTACATAGTTGATTTCTCAGTAACTAACTAACTCATTGCTTTCATGCGTGTACCATAGGTGTTTAATTGTGAACAATAACAATGCTCCATACTAATGCGTGCAAGCAGCTCTATACTAATCTATTTCAACAATGTTTTGATCTTACCACTAGGTCCCTGAAAACGCAATTCTCTATACTAATCCATTTCAACAGTAATGCTCTACTAATGCTTGGAAGTTTACAACTAGGTCCCTGAAAACGCAATATCAAACCATAATCATACCAGATGACCTTTTTGTGTACCAATTGCTGGTACAGAGGCTGTAACAATCCAATTACAAGCTATGCAACTTATTCGTACCATGTAATTACCTAACAAATAGCATTTTGAGACACAATCAACAAAGATAAGAGTACATGCATCATGAAAATAACTCACTGTTAAAGCTACCTAACAAGCAATTCATCAAACCCATACCAAATTTTCAAGAAAACAACTGAATGTTAGCTCCAGCAGAATTGAAATTAAGCTCCAACCAAATTCACTAACAGAATTGAAATTATAAAAATCAAAATATCATCTCTTCTCTTCACTGCAGTACATCCAACAAAAATTCAGTTGTTCTTTCCTTCAAATTTGAACCACACTGGAAAATGCACAACCTGAAACGTTCAAAAAAAATGTTCACCACTGGATCATTAATCTGTCACAATTAAAAAAAAATCAACGTTAAAAATCAAAAGTTGTCCATGTCAGTAGCTTGAAATGTTCACCACTGGAAACAAACCTACTTATAATTATACTGATAGAAATCAGCAAAATTAAGTTAAAATAGTTCAAACCACCTGGTTAAATTAAAAAAATGCAAACACAAATTCATTAGCAGTACAGGTAAGAGAGAGATCTAAAGAGAGGAAAAGATACTTGCAAGGCCGCATCTGTCTAGGTTTTGTTGAAATCTAATGCCACGCTAGGGTTGAAGTTGGAGAGCGATTGAGAGATGGAGTCGTCCTTCTGTCGTGGCTCGTCGCAAGAGAGGGGTGAGAGAGGAGAGAGCGTGGAGATACAGATTTTACGGCTGAATCGAGAGGGGAGAGCGAGCGATCGGGAAAGCTCGAGAGAGGCGACAAGAGGGTTCAGTTCTTTTTCTCTCTTTTAGGATGGAAGATAGAAGCGGAGAGCAGACAGGAGGAGGCGTGGGCAGGGACGGGCAGGCCTGAAATGAGCAATTTTTTGCTGAGTCTCTCGTCCGTCCTTGGATCCAGATCGGACGGACAGTATCAAAGGACTGTTCGGAGCAGTCCTTTTAAACGACTGCCGAGGATCCGGATTCCTCTCTCAGCTGTCAACGAATCCAGTCTAAGCGAATTTGCTCCGACTTTAATTTAATTTGATTTTAGGTTAAAGGAAGTGAAAATGGGGATCCGGATCCTGTGTCGAGCTGCACGCGTGTAGCGCATCCCACGAGCCTTTCAATTTTGATCGGACGGTTATATTTTTCAGACCTATCAATCTAGTTACATGCACGGAGCTCTCATATCCATCCGATTCATATCAGACGGCCCACAGCCCGCACTACACGCTGTGCCGCACGACAAAGGATCTGAATTCGTGAAAATGGAGCTTTAAAACAATTTAATAAATTTAGACATTAAATTGAGCTAATTTTAATTGGAAGTCAACGTAAGTTTTATTAGTAATACTTTTATATTCATTAGTATATTATTTAAATAATTATATTTTAAAATAATGATATTTGTAACTAATAGTTTGATTTGTCCATGCACGCATGCATCTATGCTACGAGTAAGATTTTAGTACCACAATTTTTCGATGCCACCAAATACCATTAACTATAGTTTATCAATATTTTAAATTTTAAAATCTCAAATTTCAAATCTAAACTATTGATCTTGTTCATTTTAAATAGCGATGAATTTTCATATAACTTTTATATTTTTTTCGACTCGATTTTGATACTCATTGTGAGAGGTCAAATCTTAAACAAATATAATTAATTATGACATATTAATTCTAATACATTCGTGTTTGATCTCTTGATCAAATATCAAATCAACTCTAAAATTTATAAAAGAACTTATTTATATAAAAACACGTCGCTAGTTAAAATTAACAAGATAAATAATTTAGATTCGAAATTTGAATTTTTAAATATTGATGAAATATGAAGTTCATGGCATCTGATGGTAAAAATAGTGGTGTTAAATGAAAATTATACGCCAGAAGTTAGTCGCACGAGATTCCTGTTTTACGCAATAAGTCTTTGACATTTTAAGACGTTGTGAAAAGTTAAATTATAAACATAATCAATAAAGTGTTCTTCCTGATGGCATTCATTTAATGTCGATGACGAAATGAAATAACAAATAGCACAATGAATAAATAGTTAAAAAAATAAATATAATAATCGTAATAAAAATTACATAAATTAACGTTTAATTATTCACCAAAAATATTCTAATCAACTTTATAAATGTACCAAATTATTTTAATGAAATGCGAAATACTATTTATACCGATTATAGTATCACCAGTCAAAGTTTGAAATCAAAATGAAAGAACAAAAGACAAGAACAAAAGGAGAAAAAACTAAAAATGAATATTGAGTGTCTTACGACCAACAACAAGTTATTACAAGCGGAGCACAGAGAATTGTACCGGTCCAGTCAATACTCAACACCCACAATGTCCCGCTGTTGCTATCCCTCCACCTCTCTCTTCCCTCCCCACCACCACCGCCGCCTCTCTCCTCCTCTCTCCGCCTCCAAAACCTTAACTTTAAGTTCCCCCCCTCGCAGACCCCTCAAATTCCTCTCCGTCTCCGCCTCTCTCTCAGCGCCTCCCTCCGACAAACAGCTGTTTGTGCTCGAACTCGCTGAAAAGCTCGAAGACTCTCTCCCTCTCCCTCTCCCTCCCATCCAGCCTCTCCGAGACACCTCATCCCAGTCGCTTGTCTCCACTCCATGGCCCAACAAACAGTCCGAGCCGTTTCGATTCACTGATATCTCCTATCTCACCAAATACCCCGTTGTACCCACACAAAACCAAACAATTCCCTCTTCATTCCCACTCAATTCCTCCCTACCAATACAAATTACACTACTCAATGGCCTTCTCAATCCCTCTCTTTCGCGTATCCCGTTGCTTCCTCCCGGTGTTTTTGTTGGGAGTATCAAAGATGTTCCGCAAGGTCCCGTTTCGGAGAAGATATCATCTGCAATTTCTTCCTGTAGCGAATTTAAAGAAAAAGATGTGTTTTGGGATTTTAACAATGTTGGGGCTGCCGATGTGGCGGTGATATATGTCCCGGCTGGTGTCAAAGTATTGGACCCAGTGCATTTGATGTTTTGTTATAGTGGATCAGGGAAGGATGAGGAGATGAGTATGTGTAACCCTAGAGTCTTGGTGGTGGTTGAAGAGGATGCAGAGGTCTCATTGGTGGAAGAGCATTTTGGTTTTGATGGGTCAGGCTGTTATTGGGCGAACCCGGTAATGGAGATTTTTATCGGGGAAAGGGGGAAGGTTTCACACTCCTATGTGCAGAGGCAGCCTCTGGATGCTGCCCATATCAAGTGGACAGTTGCTAGACAGGTGACAAATATTTGCTTTAAATTTAAAATTGTTTGTATATTGAGTTTCTCGTATTTGGTACTACACTGATTTGTTAGATTTAAGAAAAATGGTTTTGTTGATATTGCTGCAAGTATGACAGCTAGAAGTTAACTTACGGTGACCTTTACAATCACTCTCCATATCTGGTTTTTGGTGGAAGATGAATTTTGAGAAAAGGAAAAGTTAGATGCTATATAGCACTAAAAGAAATTGAAATAGAGGACTCCAAATAGATAGTACAACTAATTGATTGAACATTGTATAATTTCTCAAGGCAGAAGTACATGTACCTCACTTATTGGTTAAAAATGACTCATAACAGTTCTTGCCATGGATTTTGATTTTGACATAAATGCAATTTGAGCTGGCGCCAGTTAGCTTTAGTTAATGTTCTTTAAATGTGTTTTAAAAAAAGTTCTCTAAATGACCTACATATGTTTGGCTGGACCTTGATGCCTGCATATTGATCTGTCCTTATCCATACTTAGAATTGCAATTTAAAATAAGACTGAATCAACGGATTCAGTAGAAAGAATGGGGACAATGTCCCCCATTTTTTTTAATGAAATAATACATGTATTTCTGTGCAATATTATTTGTATTTCTCTTCAAAAGTTTTTTTTTTTATGGAATAATACATCTACATGTAAAATTTTTTCTGTGCAACATATATGTATTTCTCTTCAATAAATTCTTAGTTGACGCCATAAAATATGAAAATGTTTTATTATTGAGTTCCATGTTTACAATCTGATAATTTTTTATGTGATCACTACAATGATATCATTATTTGTGTTAAGGCAGATAGAGAAATTAACAAATGAAAGTGAAGCAGGAGGGACTGTAGGCTATTACTATATGAGCATCTGTTTGAAGATCTTATTTTCTTAAAAGTACATATAGAAAGTGGCTCTGATTGCATTGTATACCAGCAATCTCTACACACAAGTAATAAGTTCTTGGAATATAATCTGAAGCTGTTGCTTTGCCTGTCATGATACTTTGTAAAATTGAATTAAATGTAAGCCAGCAACACCAAATTAAGCACAAGAAATGAAATAAAAACAAAGGAATTGTGCGCCGACATCTTACTGATATTTTATTTTAAATGTTTACTCATAAAATTTCACAGGAAGCATCGAGTACCTATGAGCATGTAGAGGTGAGCATAGGAGGAACACTAAGCAGGCACAATCTGCACATCCAGCAGCTGGGCCCAGAGACAATGACAGAGTTATCGACATTTGACCTTGTTTCTCAGAGCAACCAGATTCAAGATCTGCACAGCAGATTGGTTCTTGACCATCCCAGAGGCTACTCACGCCAGCTTCACAAATGCATCGTGTGTAATTCTTCAGGCCGCGCTGTTTTTGATGGAAATATTAGGGTCAATAGGTAAGTACTTCCGACACAATTAACTCTGGCATAGTAGTACACACTATGAGGAGAAACCAAGGTCCCTCATCATTGATTCCCATTAAGTCCAATCTATAATTTTGTAGAATTCAATTCTATTGGTCACCTTTGTGAGAGTTGGCTTTGAACATTGGACATAATAATATTTGAAGCTAAATGGAGAGGCTATCGCCTCCCTACCTTCAAAAAAAAAAAATAATAATATTTGAAGCTAAATTGGTGAACTTGAAAGTTATTAAGTAACACATCTACAAGGAAATGGATTTCAGGGTTCAGCTGTCCTTACTGAGAGAGAGAATTGAGCGAGGCTAATTGGTCAATTGAGCTAACCTTGATGAGAATGTGTTTTCTTAAAACTTCTGTTTTTACCCCTTTAAACTTATATCATCATCAGTTTCAATTCTTTGTGATGGTAAATAGGTTATAATTTTCTACCTCATAAAATCTTGTATTGGCAGATTTGCTCAGAACACAGATGCAGGCCAACAGACAAGGAGTCTCCTGTTGGCACCTAAAGCCGTTGTAACTGTGAAACCCAACCTCCAAATTATTGCTGATGATGTAAAATGCGCACATGGTGCAGCGATAAGTGATCTCGACCAAAATGAGCTTTTCTATTTCCAGGCAAGAGGTTTGGACTTGAAAACAGCTAGAAGTGCACTTGTATATTACTTTGGAGCTGATGTGATTAGGCGCATTCCTTTTAAGCCCATTAGAGAGACGGCTGCCAATGAAGTTAAGAAATTATTAAGTTTTTAGGCTTTTAGGGTTCTACACACTTCTCAATCTGAGATGAACAGAGCGCATAAGGTTGGTTTGGTCAATTTTTGTGGTCCTTTTTGTATATCGTTATACCCGGCATCAATAATTTTTTTTTTTTTGTATCATATTATTTGTTTCTATTAAGATTTCATTATATGAAATATGAACGATGTTATTGTATTGCAGCCCGATAGAACAATGTCATACCATCAAATTTTCTGATAACTTTATTATATTGTCATTATTATAGGCGAAGCATGAGTACTTCCCAACTAGATAATTAACAGAAATTGAAAGGACTTAATAAACAACAAATAAACCACCTCACAAGAAGAAAGGAAATAAAAAAAACAGTTTAACTGTGCATATTTCCTTTGGCAATGCTGCGATGAGGTCAGGAGTAGACTGTTCTTTACATCAGGTTATGTGCCAAAGGATTCGAGGATTTTTAAACTATTGCAAAATTAATTACTCCGAATGATTCCCCCCGTCTCACAAGACATAATTTAAAGAAGTTAGATACTCAAATAAGTGTCATTTTGAATAAGCGATTATCTAGCACTAAGATATCTGGCCTTTTTTTTTTTCTTCTTCTTTCTTTCTGACGGCGAAAATATTCATCTGTTGGGACAGTATACACTACTAACCTTATACTTATTATTAATCATGTTTGAGAAATGCTAGCCCAGTAACTCCTCAGCTGGATAGCTCATCAAGAGACTTCCTGGCTTGTGCATAGATCAGAGTTACTGGTACTGTCTTTTACTGCCTACTATCTGTCAAGATGACAACCATGTTTTTACAGAGGAAGTATCTGAAATCGGTGAAATGTAAATCAGCTCACACCTGGCCTGGTATCTGACAGGTCCTCTTACCCTCCGGTTAAACCGGATGCTGTTGAATTACGAAAAATAGTAGTTGCTGAAACGTTTGAGCATTTTCGTGCATATTTCTTCTCAACATTGATTACTCATTTGATTGATTATCCCTGCCAATTGCAAATAAAGAAAAACTAATATATGGCATTAAAGAATACAACTTATGCTGCTCCTCTTTGCAAAGTACATGAAAAAATAATATTTAGAGTACAAATCTTTGCACGTTTGCACAACACCAGTGCTTCCAGTGGCAATCCACTGGGTCAACAAACACCAAAGAAAAGATCAAAATCTTTAAGTCAAGAGGAAGCTACGGTGACATTTTAGAGAGAAAAATTCCTTTTGCTTCTATCCCAACTACCAAACCACCAATTGCTGCTCAGCGATATTTAACTTAGCTAGTCAATCTTCAACAAGAAGTCTCTGATTCGTTCGAGCAGTCAATCATATTGTTTTGCTTAGCATGTAAAATTGGATAGACTTGTAAGTTACTGAGCCTTCAGTTGCCAGTTTACTATTTATTCTTTTGACAATAGTGGTGGAAGATCTATTAATAGTTTTTCTTAAAGTATAAGAAAAGTTAACCACATAAGGTAGGTCGTAAGAAGTAACGGACGACAACTGGAAGAAAATGCTATGTACAATACAAATATACAATTGTCAATTGCTAACGTTATTCTAACACACTATTGGCATATTTTATCAATTAGATGGGGAATAACTGCAAAATTTAGATTAAGTGAAAGCTCTTCCAATTGCCAACAACTATATTTTGCACAATTCTAAAACCATTACTGCAATATTTTATTTTTACTATTTCAAAAGTTCTATATGTATATTTTTTCGGAAAGTGAGTCAATAAGAAGTAAAGACGAATGCCGGTAAAAGAATAAGGAATAAATACATGACCCATAAAAGAATGCACAATTTTCAGATCGTGTACTAACAAAAAATTGGAAACATATTGTGTGACCGATGAGATCACATTGACTTGAGTGACCGTATGCTTTCAAGCACCACTGTGATAGAAATTTATATAGAGTTTCATTGTCTTATTAGAAATACCGCATGTTTTTTGCATTATGTTTGAAAACAAGGACAAATAGGAATTCCCAATAAGTGGAGGAGCCGGTTGAGCGAGGCATAGAGAGAAGGGGAAAAAAAAAGAACAGTGTTATTAGAAATAAGAATATCTCCACAAAAAGACATGGCGTAGTCGTGGAAACACCACACCTCCAGTCCAGAGAGTTATTTCTTTGATCGTTTTCCTATAAAATTCTAATGAGCTGAAAAATAGAAATGTTCAAATGATGGACTAGGCTGATTGAAAATAATCTACCACCACCGCTGTTTGTTTAGTGACGGAGTTAAAAAATATACCAAATGTTGTTATCAATATAATGATTATATTAATAAAAATATTAAATTGTAGATATTATAGAACAAGTTTTATATTTTTGTGTATTAAAATATGATTTTTCTTAAGAAAAATACACATATAATATAAAAATACTATATGTATGTGAATTATTAGATAGAAAATTTGGGAGACATTGCTCCCATTCTTTGTTACTGCATCCGGCTTTGATGGTGTCTTATTTGGATGTTCAATTTAAAAATACTTGAGGAGAATGAGACGAGATCCTGCAGTTTCGCCTTCAATTGTATTGGGATGCTATACGGTATATGGAACAAGAAATAGGAGTTAAATGGTGATAATAAATGATTAACGGTGATGTGCGTTTATGTACTTGTATAAACAATTAATTGTACAATAATAATGTATGTGTTCTTTTTTTTCTTTTTTTTGAAAAATGGGCTTTATCTATACAAAGAAAAATTTACACGACAACGTTATAATTTTCCAAGCACAAAATCCGTACACAAATCCTAACTGAAACACAGTGAATGAAAAACGAATACTGCACAAGTAGGACACAGACATGATAAAATAATAACCAGAATAACGTTGGATAAACTTGCGGAAGGTAAATATAAATGAGACGGTAAATCCACTTCTCTGTAGCACCATTTCTCTAACGAGTAACTAGTAACAAGCAATTGCACCTTGAGTGAAAGGTGCATTTATAAACATTTAATTAAAAAATAAGTTAGAAGACTTTGACCCCAATTTATCTTAAAAAAAATATAGTAACAAGTAGCAACTATCCTTAAAAGCAAAATCACCTCCTGTAAGCGACCCGCCACACAATGTTATCCACAACGAATCAGAATTTTTTTTGTCCTTACCATCTTCCAATTCTGGTTTTCTAGCTCCTCCGAAACCTGGTGCTCGCGCGCCGTGGGAACATAACATGCTCCCCTACAAATATAAAAACAATCAATAATCAATTAATAAACGTGCATTTATCATACTTGTACCACAAAATTACGAATTTACGACCAATCAATACTTCAATAGATCGCACACTCTCCCTCTTCATTTCTCTTTCTCCTCTCTCTCTCTCTCTCTCGAATTCTAAAATGTCATCTAGGCCGTTGATGCGCGGGATCCGACCGCCGAGGGTGTATCCCAAGGGACGAACCTCGCCATACGCCATTGCTCTCACTGTTCTCCTCGTAGCATCTGCGTTCCTTCTAGTGCTAATTGCTTTCGGAGTATTTTCTCTCCCCATCAATAGTCCCTCTCCTTCGCCAAAGCACGAACGACCCCGCCGCGCCAGATCTGCAGTCCAATCCAGGTGAGATTTCTCAATCTTGGGTATGAATTAGCTTGGCGTATGGTGACTTGTGAATGCTAGATTTGGTTAGTGTGATTGATTAGTTCTTTTGTGTTGTAGTGGGGATGGATTGGGAGAGAAGGGGCCGCAATGGACTGAGGTGATCTCATGGGAACCAAGGGCGTTCGTCTATCATAATTTCCTGGTTTGTATTTTCTCTTTGTTTGCAATGCTTTTATCAAAATTTGAATAACCTATGCATCTAATTTGTGGTATGAAGGTATGTTTGGAAGTATTGTAAAAAATTAGCCATAAAGTTAGCAATTTTAGATTATCACAGTGATTATATTCAGGCCTATCAATTTACTTCAACCTAGTGAGGTTCCATAATCACAGTAAGACTGTCAAATAGTTGGGTTATTTTGTTGCATCTAAATGTCTGTCTTATCGAATTGGAAAACAGTCAAAGGAAGAGTGCGAGTATCTAATAGAATTGGCGAGGCCTCACATGGAGAAATCAACAGTTGTTGACAGTACTACTGGCAAGAGCAAAGATAGCAGGTACGCAAATGTGCAACACTTAAATGTTTTGAGGACCAGGTGAGAACCAGTGGTACCACCTCATTTAGATGAAATAAATAAGCCCATATCTGGTTATTTCACAATTATAAGGTGCAATCGGATGGACCTATCTTTATTTCTGTGGCATACTAGCAAATTGAATGGATTTAATAGTTAATATTTAATTACACACTGCACACCATCTAGCATTTGATTTACTTCTATCATTTATTACTAGGTGTTGACCGTTGATTCTTGACTGGATGACACTGTTAATAGTAATGTTCCACATTATTTAGAAAATCCAAAAAATATAGCAGGTTATGATTGAAATCAAAGAACTTTTCCAAGTGTAAATATGAAATTGGAAGAATATGCAGACTGACTGCCCTGGTTAAGCCAATTATTTGTATTTGCAAGGTTATGACTAAATATTGTATGGCCTTTATCTATTTCTTTATAGGGTGAGGACAAGCTCAGGGATGTTTCTTCAAAGAGGAAGAGACAAGGTTATTCGAGCCATTGAAAAAAGAATAGCTGACTATACTTTCATACCAGTTGGTATGTGATTAAAAATCATCTGAAGAAAGTTTTTCAATGCTTGAGAAATTAATTACTACTTATCTTAACAAGCATATTAAACCAGATCATACAGATACCACACAGCTCAGTACAACACTGTTTATGACATATCTGTTCAAATCTGTTCATACTTGTTGCTGGTCATTGGTTGATTCATCAAAGGACTTTGAATGTTTAGTTTTCTAGCCAGCGGACAAATGCTGGCTCAACCACCGGGGGAATAAGAACAACGGGAATAAGAACAAGGAAAATCTTGTTTGGCACCCTATAGAACAAGGGGAATAAGAACAAAATGGAACCTTTTAAACCTTGTTCTTGTTCTTGTTCTTATTTCACACCACTTCCAAACATCCCCATAATGTCAAATTTTCTTCTGTTGGTCCATGAATTTATACTTTACCTCAATCAAGCACTAAGTTCCAGGTGGTTGAAAAATACACAGGCTTAATATTTTCTGACCAGCATAAACCAGTTGCTAATGGATCCAATCACCTGTTCTTGGATAATCTCATTTTTGGTTGCAGGCGAATGGTTCTGTCTAGTTTAACTATTTTGATTTATTGATTATAGAACATGGAGAGGGTCTCCAAGTTTTGCATTATGAAATTGGACAGAAGTATGAGCCGCACTATGATTATTTCCTTGATGAATTCAACACGAAAAATGGAGGACAGAGAATGGCAACTCTTCTTATGTATTTGTATGATTTCCTTCCACGTATACCCTTTCATTCTTCACTTTTAAGATATTCTGTCAAGAGTGTCAGGACATGCTTTTTCTATGTTAAACTGAGTTTGTCGGACAATTAGTTTATGACTACAAAAACAGTTGGGGAACCTGTTGCTCAGGCCTAGCTTTAGCATTTAAAAGCATCATTAGTTCATTGCTCATAAAATCTATTGTGAACTATATATAAAGGTCGGATGTGGAGGAAGGCGGGGAGACAATTTTCCCAGATGCAAAAGTTAATAGTAGCTCGCTACCATGGCACAATGAACTATCTGAGTGTGGTAAAAGAGGTCTTGGGGTGAAACCCAAGGCAGGAGATGCACTCCTTTTTTGGAGTATGAAGCCCGACGCAACGCTTGATCCCCTCAGCTTGCATGGTTAGTTTTTACATAATTGAATCAGCTCGAAATGCATTGTTTGTTTTTCCATTTTCTAACTGGATTTTCTGTTACAGGTGGTTGCCCTGTCATAAGAGGAAACAAATGGTCATCTACAAAATGGATGCATGTACAAGAGTACAAAGCTTGAGGTCATTGCATTAGGGTACCTTGCTATTTTTCTGTCTTTTATCTTGGGGTGATTCCTTGTTCAGTTCGAACTACCACTCCTTGCTATTTCTCTCTAAAGATAGGGCAAAATGGATACTTGAAGAAATTGAGAAAGGAAAACGGTTGTAAGATACGGTTCTGTGAGATAATCTTAAATCTGTAATTTGTATTTTACCTCTAATATGTGATAATTCACTCTTGGCAGGTTTATCATCATTACATAGAGACATTTTTGCGCCTCACAAGTTGCCTTGTTTGGCTTCCGGCTTTGCCTGACAATTCTACTAGGCTGTGTCAAAGTTTATGTAGTTTTCATCTATATTACTTGTACCATTTGGAAGTAAAAACATAGCAGTTATTTCTTTGTCATTATTAGCAGCTAGCTGTACATTCCATTTATTGTATTCAAGCCTTTTTTTTTTTTTTTTTTTTTTTTGAGAAGATGGCTTTGACAAGGATTCCAGTAAGCAGTAACGTAGTTTGTAATTTTGTAACAAGCTCTTTATATGAGGTACCTCCAAGGCCCAATATTGGTTTGACCGGACTTATTGTTCTGATTTACACATTGGAGAAATTTGAATCTGCTTAAATAGGTTAACACTTACTGGAACATAGTAAGCGAGGCATAACTATCAAGCAATTATTTATTATTATTTTTTTAGTTGTTGTTTGAGGCAAATAATAACTGCCTGAGATGGTCATAAAGCCTTTTTACAAGTACCGGAATTTGGGGGCCGCAATTTCACCCGAATTTTTATTACTTTATTACTGAAACTACAAATTTTTAATTATGCAAAAATCCATAAATCATGAATACATAATAAAGTCAAAGATGAAGTTGCAGGCTAATTTCTGGTGGGATGACAGCATCACAACAAGCATAATAAAGTGATACACATGCGCCACTGAAACCGCAACTACAAGTTGTACGCTTGCAGAAAATAATAATACGTAAATTAATGTGCCCAAGAAAAGAATGTCTTGCATTTGACTAATGAAACATAAAATATCCTCCGAGCCATTACAATTCTCCGATTTTATACCCTGGAATTGCTTTCCAAATGAATAACGATTCGAAGTTGCTGATCATTGCTGGAGAAAATTTTGCCTCAAGACTCTTCTACAGACTACAGCTGATGAACGCACGCCATGTCGCCACATACTCTAAAACTATTTCTACTTAAAATAAGAACAAATTTGACCTTTTCGGACGAAATTTTCGGTGACCAAAATTATCTAATTCTTATAGAATTGGCACGACACATTTTGATATTCCATCTGCTGTCATTGTTGGTTATGTCAGCATCGAGTCGTTGGAATGCAAATGCAACTTTGTGACTTCTGAGGGAGGCGAAGGGATTTAGGTCAGGGACCTAGTGACACTACAACATTATAACTGTGACAACCAAAGTGAATCTAAGATTTTGTAGGGGCATCCGTGATATTATCTCAACATACAAAAAGCTTCCCAATTACACAACAAAATCTCTGATTGTGATTCACTATACAAAAAGGATCCAGAGATTAAGGAAAAAATCTAGAATTGAAAAAACAAAATCTATGTAGTTCATCAGGATGACTAAAACATCCGTCCATCAATAGTTGAACTAACAGAACCATTTCTAACCATCTGTGAGCCGAACTGTAAAGAAGGGGACAACAGCTCCAGCAACGGCTCCAATGTGCTGGGTGCGAACTTCCTGGCAAAAAGCACACAGACAGTCGTGTTATGGCCATTATATTTGCAAGTCTGTCCCTCTAAGACTCTCTTAAAGAAGCCCTCATGCACGTCACTCCTCCCGAAAGTGGCTGGGTGGGCTCCACCTCGGGACCAGTCGACCCAGGTGAGGCTCCTATTGGCAAGAGAACCGGGCTTCTCAATATAAAGCATGGTTGGGAAATAATGCTCGTCCACGTAGCAATGTGGCTGGCAGAAGTTACTGAATTTAGGATAATAAAGGGTGTCTTTAATAATGGCTATGGCGAGTTCACGGTTGACTTCAAACCACTGGGAACCCTTGCGCCACTGGGTGAGGTTGACCTCAGGAGCCATGTTGGGGTTGTAGCGTCCCTGACCATACGGGCCAGGATCGTCAATGATGTTCACGAAGCTGTAGTTGGAACGGATGATGTAATTGTAGGTGGTGTTGAAGTCATATAGAGGGATGCATGATTCCGAGAGAAGGATAAAGCGCTCGTTCGATATGTCCAGCAGAGCATTCGCTAAGAGCCGTTTCTCTGCATCACACATGCTCATCTTACCCCACTCTGTTACCTGACAGAAAAGCGCAATGACAGATCAATTGATGGGTTTGCTGGAATCAAATCATCAGCAAAATTATAATTTGAATGAAAACAAATCGTAAGTTACACCCAAGGTTGCTTTTTAATGTCTGCCAATTAAAATCAAGCACAAGGGGCCTTTTGATGGTACAAAATATGAAATACAAATCTTAATTTTAAGCTTCAACCATTCTATCTGCTTAAGAACTATAACAGTGTTTGAGAAATACAAATTCCCAACAGTATTAAAACAACTTCTGATTTAAACCAGTGGAAATTGGAACGGGTAAGTGCAATTATGACAGGGCAAATATTCAATGACTGCCAATACTTTTTCATACCAGACCAGCATGGATTCTTCCTCCCCAATCCTACCCAAAACTCAAAATTAAGCCTCAACTACCATAAAATTGGCCCCAATCTAGCCCCATGATAACTCTCTGCAATTAATTGTCCATACCAAAGTGAAACATGAAGAAATTGGTATTCTTCATTAAAGAGACAAAAGGGTAAGGAAAAGTATCATGCATATATGATTACAGTACCAAACCCAGTAAGGCAATCCTTGCCTCAAAATGCCATGGTTGCACTCAAATCCAGGTAAATCAAGCAAAAACACAATAACTGCTTTGATGGCTTAAAAAGAAATAAGAACCAAAAGAAGTTAAAAGTTATGACGTACCTTGCTGGGTATAAATCGGCGGTAAAAAACAGAATCAGAGGTAAAATTCGCCACGTAGGAAGGAAGAGCATGCACATAAATCGAATAAAAACCTTCATGCCCCTTGAAAAATTTCTCCAACAAAGGAGCCAAAGGCATGGGCCCCCTTGTCAGAAACATAAAAGCAATCTTGGGTATTCTCTCAAAAGGGTAATTTTTCACCATAGGCATGAAAGAGGCACGCCAGAGAAGCTGCTCATCAGTCATCGAATGGATCAGATTCGATGGCGGCTTGATCCACCGATCCAGGCCGTTCGATTCCTCGGGGCACGACTGGAAGTGGTGGAGAATTGCACTCTGAACCCCGGTTTGTCGGGTCATGAAGAAGCTGAGAACCGAGAAGCCAATTCCCATGGCGAGAAAGAGGAGGAACGCTTTCAAGAGCACCATGGGATACATCCTTGGTTGTTGGTTGCTGCTTCGATGGAGCGCTTCTCTGAAATCCTCCGTGGAAGAAGCCACTTTTATTTGCATATTTGCAAGAATAAAATTGAAAGCATCGAATTGGGATCTAAAAGTAGAAAACGGCGACCATGGAGCAGTTTCCTATTTTAAAAAAATTGGATAATTATTGCTGGGAGCAACTCCAGTATAACTGGAGAGAAGAGAATATTAGTGTATTGTATTCTCAGGCTGTCTCTCTCTTTCAAGAGTAACTGACAAAGAGATAGGAGTGGAAACAGGCGGAGTGTGGGTGAAATATAGAATCAGGGAAAGTCTGATCTGGTTGGGGGATTGATTTTGAGTTTTCTGATTTTCTGATTTTCTGGACTAGATAGTAGTAGATAGATTAAAGTGGGAGTATAGGATGGACACGGGAGGTAGGTGGATCTATCAGAAACCGATGCCAAAACACAGCAAATATTAGCGGTGTGGGGCCTATGCTGAGGAAGAGAACAAACTGGAAGGGTTTGTTTATTATTGTAGTTGTGCTTGTGCAATGGTAAACCCAATAAGTTAAGTCTAATGGGCCTATATTGGGCTTTTGAATTATTAAATGGGCTTTGGATCTACATCTCTGATATCTGTAGGACGGCACGGCACATTTGCAGAATTGCAGTTATATTTGCCATGTGCTATCACAAATGTGCATAAATCAATGACACTGCAGCGAATGGGACCTTTTACAACGAACTATGTCAGGTATCAAATGCTATTAAATTCTGATTTGTATGAATTTTTTTTGTATTTCTTCACAATACGTGTATGTTCATCCAGTTCTCTGATTTGGTATGGCCGGGTCAAAGTTTCAATGGCGTTTAATTGCAGGTATGGTACCGTTTGGGTTTCTTTATTTCTGTATGGCATCTTCTTTCAGTATGTGATCTGGTACTGGTTTTGGGGTTTTTCTTTGATTTATGTAGAAATTGAACTGATTTTCTTGGATTCTCGAAACAACATGACAATCCGAGAACTATGTTGGCTTCTGTCTAAAGCGCATTAGAATATTATGCAACTGATAGTAGGAAGGCAACATCAAGGACAAGTTTTATTCCAAGAAGTACAAGAGTCAATGCTGCAAGTGCAAGCTGATGATTGCTATTCACTGTTAACAGCGACACTAGAGTAGCAATAATTATCAAGTTACTTTTAACAGTTCTACCAGCAATAATTATCAAAGTTACCTTTTAACAGATTTACCAGTTTGCTTTTCTTTGCCCAAAATTGGCTCAATTAGCATCAAGTGTGAAATTGATTGTATGGTACCAACAGCAACTACAGACTCTATTCCAAATTAAGTAGAACGAAATGCTGCAAACTGATGGATAGGTTGTTATCTACTGTCACACTTGTACCAGAGGTCATCAACTTATCTAACTGTAACAGTCTTACCATTTGTTTTTCTTTTTATTTAGTAGGCTCAAGTAAGCACAACTAGTGAAATCAAGTGTCAAAGGAATTTGCAGTAAGTGCCAGTTAGACCTTGTTGACAATGAATAACATATAGTTAATTCGAAGATCCAACCACAATCACGATATATAATCAATCAACCAGCTTAACAATTAATTACATATTTGTCAGTATGCAGACTGTCACAAGCTTGCAGTTGTATACAGGTGCTTGATTGGCAAAAGCCAAACGGAGAACAAATAGAAACTATAGATTATACAATTAGACTTGGGATAGATTTATATACCATTTCCTCCTGGCACTGACAAAAATTCTCTAAGAAATAGGTGAACTACAAAGCTGCGCTCATTATACTAGAAAAAAAAATAACTTAATTTGGCTATAGAAAACAGGCAAATTAAAGGAAAAAACAATAAACACTCAAATATTGGAATTTGATTTCTTTATGCATTTTTTATTATAAAATTCAGCCAATTTGGCTACATGTAAATATCTTTCCAATCTTGGACCGAGGGGCGCCAACCCGCCTTCCTATCGGTTTGATACAAGTTGAATGCCCAACTCGTTTTCCCAAGATATTTCTATAACAAGTATCGAACACAACCTATTACATTCTCCTTTCTCCTATAAGGACTTAAAAGGGAAACAAAATAATAAAAAACCATGAACATCTAAATACAAATTGAAATGACGTTACGCAAAGAATGAAGAAAAGAATAAATGACTGGTTAGAACCTCGTGCAGTTCTTCGGCAATCCTGTATGATGATCGACAATAACAAGCTCCGATCCATTGCAAGTTATAACATCCGTACCTAGTTTCGCCCCAGCAGCCTTGAGGCCTTTTAATGAAACTGCCTGGTTGAAAAGGTTGAGCACTGGTAGCTTCGAGGCAGGCGGCATTTTCATGGCAGGTAACATCCTTGAGAAATCATCTTTCATGAGTGGTACCTCAAAGTCTGTCTTGTCATGTTTGACAACATTGTCCTTGGCACTTATGTGGGCCCCTGGTTCCATGTGATTTGTGGAGAAGCTAGACTGGTTGGGGAAGTTTGGATACAGGCTTACATACCCTCTCAAATACATCATGTCGATCAAGAACTTTTTCCAGGATGCTTGCCACCCGTTAGTTCTCGATTTCGGTATTTGCACAGGATTCTGTTTAGCATCTTCTGTGAACCGGGCGGCCATGTATGCATAGAACTCCCTCCAGTGCTTGGGGAAGAATACAGCTCCCCAGCTGCAAGGGAGTTGGTGTAGGTATGGTGTGTTTGGGTGAATCTTTTTGAAGAATTCGGTTGGATTCCATTTGGGCCTTTCCTTCACAACCTCCACAATCCTTGGTGTGTAGAGAGAGATAGATGAAAGCTCTGGCAATGAGACCTGAGGGTCGTAGTGGTATGCCAACAGTGCATACTTAATCCATAAGTAGTAGTACGGGGACACTTCAATGTCATCTTCTAATAGCAAGCCGAAGTCGTCATCTGAGGATGGGTACCAACTCTCACTTACGGCACGGATCAATCCTCCTTGGATGATGCGCCTCCTGATGGTCTTGGGGCCGTGGGGCCACTGAAAAGACCCGACCATCTTCAAAGTAGCCTCATCCACTTTGCTATCCATGTTGAAACTCAGAGGGACTTCATCGCCAAGGTAAAATGCATTCTCGAGAGATCTTAATAATCTCTGGAGAGAGGTTGCACGGTTTTGAGTGATGATGTTGACTGAGATCCTCATCCGGTTCCAATCTGGAAAAAGAGAAAGAAACGGAAATTTATATAAATTTATTAAATATGCTACTTGCTGGGTTTCATTTCTATCCTACCCGAACTTGTTTAGGACAAAAAGACTTAGTTGTTGTATTACATATGCTAGAAAATTATTTGTCAAAGAAGGATGTTTTGAGAAAATTATCATACTTGGTAAAGCTGCTGGTCGAAGATCGGCCATCCAAAGGACCTTCGGGATGGAAGGTCTCGGCAGGAGTACCAGTGCTGTTTGGTTCACACTCGTCTCAGCAGCCATCTTTAGTGCACTCCTTACACTAGCATCTATGTCATCAACTGTGATGATTAAGCTAGGATTATGCATCTTAACAAGCCCTCTCAAGCTCGAGTAGACAGCCTGCACGATCGGAACATCTGATTTGGACACCCCAGATATTGCCCCTATCTCCAAATCAAAAATCTTAAACCGCCTCTCCTTGCACACAATTCGAGGCCACTTAAGAGTAATAGCTGCCTGCTCACAGGGACAGTAGTGTCCCCCCGATACAACTATATAGGCCTTCCTACCTGGTGTGGTACGAAACTTCTCAAGGAGAGGAGCCAGTGCTTTGACCTCAGAAAGGGAGTGGGCATAAAAAAGTGCATCAATTTTCTGTGGGTACATGGCTGCCCATTGAGTGATGTAGCCGGTGGTGAGAGCTTTCCACCATTGATCATCTCTCACCTGCACTATATCCTTGAAAATTACAGTTGTCTCTGACACATAAGCAAGACGGTGCTCACTGTCTCCCCATGTCTCTTTGTCGTTTGGATCCACTGGTAGCACAAAGGATCCTGCATTCCTGTACTTCTGTAATTGATAGCTGCATATTGTAATCATCATATAAATTAGTTGTATGAAATGGGTCAAATGAACTTAAAAGTAAGAAAAACTCAAGTTACTCTAATAAATTAGTTGTATGTTACTCTTAATTTGCTATATATTTTTCATCTAATTCAAAAAGGAACTTTGTTTTGGACTAAAATCTGAAAATTAATATCAAGTTACTTTAGCTTCCTCGAAAATAAAAGAAACTGTAACTTAAGTAGTAGTTTATTGATTACCTCAGGTGGAGATCTTCACCAGTCATAAATGTAAATGGTGTCTCAATGAACAAAGTTTTGACAAGGTCGGCCGAAAGAAACCAAGAGCTGGACAAGAAATCGACCTGTACAATCCTCTCAACTGTGATATCATAAGCAGGGTCAGGTAAGTACAGCCCGGCCTCTTTCGATCTAAACTTCCGGTAACTTGGAAAAGTGAAATCTTTCTGCCTAAATGGCAGAATCCTTCCAATACTCCCCAAAACAGCGTTTCTATATTTTTCTGTTCCTCCTACATGTGCCAAAATCTCAAGCATTTTCGTACCAGGGATCATGTCATCATCTAGTATATAAACAAAGTCAGCCTCTGTCTGAAGCGCCATTTGAAACCTCCCATAGTACTTGAAATCATAGCTTGAGCTGATGAAGCTTATTCTTGAATGGTTATAACTATCAACAATTCTTTTAAGGGACAGCTCATTGGGGCTTCCAAATGAAAGCACCCACACATGGTGAAAAGGCAGGGTTTGGTTAAGGAGCGAATCGAGTTGAGCACAAAGGGTTTTTCTCTTGAAATGGTTTAAAATTACTGTGATCTTAGGCACATTGGGACCACGAGTGCTCCACCTTGACTTCATCTTCATCAGCTCAGGAAGGGTCTCAGTGCCGAAGCTCTTCTTTTGAAAAGCCAACACCTCATTGTAAAGCTCCGTCTTGAGCTTGATCATCAATTCATCATTTGACTTCTTTTGTGAGAAGTCAATCTTCTCATGCTCGCATACCTCTTGCGGGGAAAAGGAGCTGATAACGAGGCCATTTTCTTGTATGCTAGATAGTGCATGGGGTTGTGTGATGAAATGCTTCCATTGATGGGCAATACGAGTTGCCCATGCAAAGTCGGGTTTGGTGCGCAGATCGACAGAAGGGCTCATGTAGTAGAGGAGGAATGTAGCGTACATTGCAAAGGCGAATTGAAGCAAGGTCAGGCCCGCAACCAAGCGAGCAGAGCTCTTCGGTACCCTCATCTTGCTGTTATTTGGTTTACCACCTACATAATCATTGAGCATCCCTTCTAACAAATCCCCGCTTCTCATGCTTGGTGTTCGAATTAGACCCATTCGCCGTAATGTGGTATGTATTTGTGATCTCTGCATTGAGAAAGGGACACAAACAAACTATTAGTTTCATTTTGAACTTAGAAGCCTAGTAGAAGTGACCCTGCCAGACTATCTGATGCCAGAGCATCGAAATATATGGGTAAATAGAGAATTTTGAGCCCAGTCATAGGTAAAGCAAATGTGTCAGATATCTCTAATGGGAAATGGTAAATTTTCAATTGTCAAATGCTGGTTCCCGGTCAGCTACTAAACAAAAATTGTTTAAGTATTTCTAGCAAAATAAAGTATAATATCAAAGTCAATCAATGAAAACATTAAATTGAGAAAAAGGACATATACTAGAGATGTTGATCACTGAATTACGAGCCAACATAACATCACCTAGAGAAGTGAGACAGATTATTTTACTCACTGAATTACCAATATAAGACGGTGAACATAAAAGGGTATAATGGGTTTCGACCAAACCATGGGCTGGTGGTACTTCCAAATAAATTTTGTGGTATTCAAACAGACAATTAATTACCTTGCACAATCCAACAATTTCACAAATGTCTTCAAGGCTTTCAGGAAACCACCAAGGGTAGTCTAATGTTGTAGGACAGTTGAAATGTGCTGTCGATTTGGTATAGTTTTTGAAATTGAATCAATTGGATTAAAGGTGGTTTGGTACGTAATAGTTTTGGAAAGATCTTCAAAACCCAGCAAAAGGAGGGAAAATTTTATGGATAATGAGAGACTTCACAAAGATTATTAGAGTAGAATTAGAGGGCAAATTAGAGTTTGTAAGAGTCCACAAGAAGGAGAGGGACTCTAAGTAGAAGCTGTCAACTTGCCTGTGCCTTTATAGTTAGCATGCAAATCCATGTGCAAACGGTTTAACGTAATCCTAACACAAGAACTTTCTACATTTTAATTTTTTGGTATAAGCTAAGCTTATAGCGTATTATACTAAAAAGTAAACAAGAAGTATGGAAGCACCAAAGAAGATTCATTAGAAACGCTAGAGAAGAAAAAAGGGAAGAATCACATGGTGCATCCCTCTTCTTGTGGTAGGGGTTACATACCTTGTTCACATCTTGCTCTTCTTCTTCTAACTATTTTTATTGATATTTTATCTAAAATTTTAATATGCATCTCTCCAAGGCCATTAAAGTCCGGTTTTGGAGGCGTGGAATTTGGGAGGTGGCAAATAATGCGTGGTTTCGGTACCACTTCTCACGTCTTGGGTACTCTGCTAATTACCTCCCTTTGCTCTTTCCCCAAGCCAAGTGTTAGAGAAGAGAAATAAAAACATTTTGAGACAGAGAAAGATTTATAAAAAAACAAAAAAAAAAACAAAAATCTACACAGAAGCATCGGGAGCATACAGTCTTGCTAACTGTATGAAATGTGAATCGAAGTTAGAGATACCCGACCAATAAATTATGTAATATTAGAAGAATATTAGGTGATGGCCTGATGGGTGTGGCCAATGTTCATAAATAATTATTTCAGTTACCTACTACTGTTTACTTCGTTAAACTCTAAATTAACAAAATTATTTTACTTAAGTAGCTAGGAGAAGTATTCAACGGTATGATGTTTGTTTTTGAAGAAATGAGAACAAATAGGTTCATGCGGTGTAAAAAGATTCGAAGATTGGTTTTCAAGTATTAAAAAGAGCGACCCGGATCTCAAGACTATAGAGGAACAGTCTCCAATAAAAAGATTCACCATGTCAAAACTTCGAAATAAGAGAATGTCTACAAATTACCTTTCACTCGAGGTCCACGACAGTAAAGTTTGGCTCTTTGTTTTATTTTCAACTTATGTGCTAATTTCGGACATTAGAAGCTAACCCAGAAGACCACACCTTAATTGATGGAATGTTGAATATGAGGTGAGCTCACAAAATTATATTGGAAATTGATAGGATGGAATTCGAAGAGTAGAGAGTAGAATATGGAGGATATAAATATATTGCTTCGTTAAAAAGGTGCCACCTTTGACTTTATAACTCAAATCCTCTCAAGTCTCTGTAAGATATGTCTTTGTCTCTTGCTAGCTAATTAGTCTCATCTCATGTGCTGCTTGCCAAACTTAGGCAAGACGCCATGAAGAGGGAGAGAGAGAAAGAGCGAGAAGGGAGGAGATTTGAAATTTAGAATTGATGTAGGTCAAATGGTTCATCAAAAAATACGGTCAAATTAAGTTTTTTAGGCAACTTTCCATTGACGTTGCTTATGAAAAAGTGATGTACGTACATAAGGATTTTGATTTGATTTGGTGTCAACCAACTAAATAATTTTTCTCCTGTTTGTTAATCAAAAGCCCAATAGTGGCCCACAGCCCACCTGCTTTCCAAGAAAATCTTTTTTTTTCTTAAATTATTTTTCTTCCCTTTTTCCTTTTTTTTTATCGAAGTTGACTAAATTTTACCATAGTTGGAACTTGGAACTAGTCATTATTCAAGTCGTTTTAGACTTGTAGTTGTAGGTATCAGGTGGGTACAGCCGTCCTAACCCAAACAGTTCTTACATGGATAAAGATGCGGCTGGATTGTGTATAATTTTAAATTGAAATTTTTTAGTTAAGGCTACTAAAGGGAATTTGATAATGAATTTAAAAATGATTTTCATATTGTCAAGCCAAAGCATGATTTACAACATATTATAAGCTTTGTAATTTTTTATTCTTCAAAAAAGCATGTTCTTCTTTTTGAATATCAGTTTGACTTGATAACATAAAAGAATCATATTTTCATTATTGCAAACTTTTTCATATTTTGGAAAAGAGAAAAATAAGTTTCGGTCGTGGATTTACGCAACTCATACTTCGATTAGAAGGTTAGATTAATCTTTGTCCCGTATCTGGATTTTGAAAAATAAACACTTGTATATTTGCTCCTAATTTGTAATAAGATTTTTTTTCATATTTTAAGACCCAATCAGTTAAAAGCAAGTGTTGTTTAAACGGAATTTAATTGGTCAACAATGAATATGAGTATGCCGGAATGAGGAACCGGATTTCTTTTTAATTAATAAAAATAAGAATCTAAATAAAATTTAAGAAAAATAACGGATTAAATTTAGAAAAATAGTTTTTTTTCTCGAGATAAAATGTATTATCACTGAAAACGTATGAAATTAGAGTTTTTTTTTAAAAAAAAAAAAAAACCTATTAGAAGAATCTAAGTAGTCCCGGTTTCGAATACAAAAAAGGGAGTCAAATAGTAGGATTTTTTTTAAAAAAAAAAATTGCAAAAGCAATCTGTACTTTTTATTATTTTGGAAGGCAAACAACACGCCAGCGTGGATAAAGCGAATTCCACGTAGTATTTTTTGTGGAGAGCACCCACATAGTCACATATAGTCAAATAATATGGTCCCATGGGATCAGAAAATTAGAAATAGTTTTCAATTTTATTTTTGATCCTGCATTATCTCGCCATCAAAATACACACACACACACACACAAATCATTATCAAAAGAGTGCCATTCCAGTATTTCACGCCCAAAAAATATTTGGACTCACACGGCGCGTCGCATGAGTCAGTGATCTGCTTTGAAAATTATTGAATATACTTAGACTATACCGAATTATGGCCGTGTTTCGTTAGGCAAAATTAGGCAAGAGGAAAAATTGGATGGGAGGAAATGACTCGATTTTGTACGCATTTACCCACTTGCTGGCCTATTATTCTTATCCACACTTGCATCAAGTGCTATCAACTGGCACGTGCAAGGTTTCCAAACAAATCAAAATAAAGACAAAAATATTTAACCATTATTTATGATTGGTGAAGTTCACTATTGTATGAGTTTCACTGCATGTGACAATGGCTAAAATGAAAAAAAAAAAAAAAAAAAAAAAAAACAACAACAACAACAACACGAAACATTGTATCGGTAAAATATAAAATTTAATGAAGTGTATGAAGAATATGGCCCTGATTAAAATGATTTTTACACCGGATTTCATTTCATTGGCATTAAATTCATGAAATTTCGTTGAGTCTAATAAAATGAAAATTCTGACCAAATGGCATCAAATCCATCCATTTTGATAAAAAAAATTTCTAATGAATCGAAATGAAATGAAATCCCATGTTAAAAAAATGTTATTCTGACCAGGGCTTATCCAAGTGATCCAGATAAGGTTTCGATCAGCAATTAAGGATCAATTAAATTGTTGGTATATGTTAATTGACAGGCTCTTCAATAGGTTTGTTGTGAATGTGCTTTTAAAAGGAGTCAAGGACGAACTAAAAGATTTTGTCTCTATCTTTATCGTAAAAAAAAACCACTAAAATTTATACACTTTCTATAAAATGAAATATAAACATTTGTAGTGTTTGCTAACATGCACATAATATCTGAATATAGATTCTTCCTTTCAAAAAAAAAAATAATAAATAATAAAAATAGTGTTCTATTAACAATTTTTCCACCAGGGCCTTTTATCCCTCTGCATGGGTTTTTTTACCTGGACAAGATCAAAATCTTATGTTAAAAGTTAACCAGTAGAGCCTGAGTTGCCAGCACTTAATGATGCAGCTGTGTTTTATATAAAAAATGGGTTCAGGTTGGACGTATTTAAAGACACTTCTACTCCTCCAAAGAAGGCCGTACGTTTATAAAAAGATCGAGTCCGAGTAGGTAAGTATAAGATTCATTTTATACTGTCATCTCGGGTCTAGATAGGGTTCAGCGGATTGTATCGTATTGAATAACTTGGGTTCCTATCAACTCAGGTCTCTGGTCATGATTTGGGTTTTAGTCTTAGACCATTAGACTTAAGGGCCCCTTTGAATTGAGGCTCTATTGGATTTGGGTTTGGATAAAAGGGTTAGTTTGATTTTTGTGGTTGCATTCATAATTATTTTTTAATTATACTGCTCAAGATTGCAAATATGTAATTCGGGGCCTTTTGGTATGAGCGGTATTAAGTTTTATAAAGTATATGCCTAGCATTGGTTTCATATATTGATTACATTGGGCTTACATCGATCGATCTCTAGTTGAAAATGTAAATTGATACTTAAGGTATAATACGAATAGAAACCCTGTGACTGTGAGTGTAATTTTGGGCCACTTTTTCAGTTTTTCAGCCGAAGCTCAATTTTGCACATTAACTGAATTTTCTTACTTTTTAGGCCTAAGAAAACATAACATGAGCAAACGCACGATACAATACCGATAGTGCTTTCAACTTGCTTTTAAGTCCTTGAATCTTTCGCTTCTCCAACTATTCCTAATTTTCAATTTTTTTGGCAGGCTTTCTGTGAGTTGACTTAAATTTGAGCTGCACTTGTAGGTCCCAAGGGATGCAACTGCATGCCAGAATAGCTGATCTGCCAAGTACAACCATGCCTGGGATGCACCTGATTACTGTTCAGGCAGCAGTACTGGTACTGCGATCAGGTTAGGTTGTTTGTGTTTCTATCCTTGAGATGTGTGTGAGAGAGAGCGTCATGGAATTAGATGGTGCATAATTGTTGTTACAGTTTTAGTGCTTTCAGTTGAATTATGTAATACCTATTTAATATTCATAACTAGTTATTTCCTCTATTATGCGTTTGAAAATATTTACATAAATTGACATATAACATAACCATAACTATTTCCTTTTTTAATTTAATCTAAAGTTGTGTAAACAATTTTTAATTAAATTTGAGCTTTTTGAGAATTGCAAATATCTAGGTAAACTTTTGACTAATCACCAACGATTAGACAGATTTCTGACGGTGTTAGATTGTCCATAAAGGAAACATATGACATTTGGCTATATATTATACTTGACACTATAAGTCATTTAATCCACTACAACAATATGATGCCATTTATTATAGAAAAATCAAGCAAAATAAATAAATAAATAAAAATGCACCTACTACCAATCTACCACACCAGTCTAGGCAATAGTACCTGCCTAAACCATCAAAACTAATGAATCAATTAATAGAACTACATCACAATTGGAATGTACTACCAAAAAGACTCTCAAACACCAAAACAGAAACCAGCTAGCTCATCACATTCAATTAAGCAACAATCAACTGAGAAAGAACACAAAAATGGGAAAGCAGTCCTTAACTTTTCTGGCATTTAATCTGTCAGAGCATGTGGGATGTGGCTCCTTATCCCCACACGGCCACACCACCTGAGAACTCTCCAATGCATATGCTGCAAACGTCAGCAGCAGCTGCCAGATCATGTATTTTCCTTTAGACCTGATCTCTAGTAGGTCCAAAGTACTGTAAGTACCAAATGCTGATTTAATTTGCCAACCCTAAGTTCAATTGAGGCTGTCTGATCTTGTAACTTTATTGTAGTCTTTTGTGCTATTAAATCTTTACACGGATCCTTTTGCAATTGATTTCCAAATGTGACCGGATTCAGGATAGCATGCCTATATTATAATGAATCATCATACCAGCTCAAGAAAATGAATATTATTAGTGCATACATTAACAATGTATGCAGAAAGTACTTCTCTCTGCGAGGCACAGATGTAATCATGCACGCGTTTTGGATTGGAAGGCCATGAACAAATTAGAAACAATATTAATAGTACTTGCTAAAGTAGAAAATTAACAAAAACTACATCCAAATGATAATTCACAATCTTGCCACCATAACCAGCATTGTATTCCAACAATTTTCCATGTTTTCAACAATACAGACCAAATCTTATTACTTTACATGACCACATGATATTATATCCTTGCAAGCAATAAATCCCATCTGAATCCTAACCAATCTTCACCTCTTTCTCCACTATACCCACCCTCAAACCACAAAAAAAGGAAGAACAAACCATTACTCAAAACAAAACATCACTTACAATAAATTGTTGTCAGAAGAACAAAAAAACACAATCATCTTGGTTCCGGTCTTGCGGGAAAAGAATTGGTGTGCTTTATCTGAGGTCGCCTACCTGACGGGGTCATGGTCTTAGAGCGCTGAAGCATAACAGCCATGGAAGTTGTCTGATAGGACTGAAGAAGACTGTCGCTATCGGTAGAATCACCACGCGCAGTCGCCCTCTGCCAAGAGTGAGAGCTCAGACCAGACAGCATGTACGCCCTACCTGTAGCTTCGTACCTTTGCCGATCTGTCATCCTCTCCTGCATCTCTCTCAGCTCGGCATCCAATGCCATGCATAGCCGATCTCCTGACTTCCCCGACACAGACTCCAAAATTCTTCCTCGACACTGCTCTAGAATAGACACTGCCTTCGAGAGTTCCCCTCGCTCAGCAGCAGAACGCGATTCCACCATGGCCTCTGCTGCATCTAAACGGCATTTTTGTCGGTCGACCTCTATTGATGTGACTTGCTGAGAGATCACAACCAATGGTCTTGCTATTCTTACCTCCACCATGGAGACATTGACTGTCTCCTTTGTCAGAGGTTCTTTATATGCACAGCCCACTTTCAATAAAAGGGATTCTTCATTACAGCCAGCCAAAGGAACATTGACAGATACAAGGAAATCCCTCTCTTCTTCGGCATACAAGTCTCCAACATGTATAGATCCTCTTCTCTTGTCCTCTGTGGTATGATTTGCATAGCTCCCTGATTTGATGGGACCTAGCTGCACCTCATTATCCCCGGCATCCACCTGCACATGCAATTCCTGGGCCACTACACTCAAAAGCCCACCAATGCACTGTGCAAATGCATCCTGTATTGCTGCTTCTGCCTCAATAAATGAAAATGTGCCGCCTGATGCCTCTGAGATGGAATGAAGTGACTCAGAATCATGGTCAGCACCAAACCCAAAAACATGAACTGGTATTGATTGACCGCCATTCCTACGAGCCGAGGATGGCAACAGAGCACAGTAGTCAGGCTGGGACCGGTGCATGCCGTTGGTTGGAAAGACAGTGTATGTATCCTGCCCATCTGAAAGAAGTATCACACTGCAGACAGGGTTCTTCTCCTTACGGTCTTCTACCACTTTGACACCTTTCCTGAGACCTTCAGCAATATTGGTGCCGCCATTGGAAGTGAGTGAGTTGACTGCAAGTAAGCTTTTCTGACGCCCTGATTCAGACATTCGGCGCAGTGGGAACAGCCGGCGAGCAGTCGATGAGAAGGAAATAACAGAGAGACGGTCAGATGGTCCAAGATTTTGTATTACAAAACCCATAGCCCTCTTCAGCAATGCAAGTTTTGTCCCTGCCATGCTACCACTGACATCAAGCACTGTTATTAGGTCAATTGGCGCCCGAGTGGATCTTGACTCTTCTTTGCCATGAGCTCTAACATTGACATTGAAAATTGGGGCTTTCAAGTGGATCAAAACAGTGAAGCTATCTCTGCAATCAGATTGAGAAATTTCAGACAGCTCAGTGAAGGTTTTCACTTCAACACTTGTGGTTCCCGCAGTCATGCAGCCTGGAGGTGATTCATCAGGATTAGGATTCAACATGGGAACTGCCTCCAAGGGCTCATCGTCATTAAATTGAGTAGGGTCCAGATCATGAAAGATGGATGGTAGATGATGATACTGATGCCTGTTGGATGAGGCAGTACGGGGAAGCCGACGCAAGAGGTTCATCTGACCATCATCCTGGGCCCGGTTGACTACAGGGTTACTTGCGGTAGCTTGACCATTGGGGTAATCTGAAATAAGGGACCCGCGGAAAGGAACTTCCTTCCATTTGGTTCGACATATCGGGCAGTCTTGATTGCCATGCTTCACATTTGAGGCAATACAATGGAAATGGAATGTGTGAGAGCACTCAGCTGTGAATAAAGCATGCCCATCACCAGGTTTCATGGTACCGAGGCATATTGCACAGGTTTTCTGCATAAACCCAGGACAAGTGTGCTCTTTGTTAAAGGTTTTGATATTTGATGAGATTTTAAGTAGTACTTAATAACTAAAGACTATGTTTACTAATGGGAAAAAAATAGTGCCCAACTTAGAATCTTTCAATAAATGGAAGGATTATATCTAACTAATGCAATCAGATATTAATTTTATATAATTACAGCATACTTTTTAAGTCCTTAACAGCGCTAAATGCATAAGTTTAGCTAAGTAAATATTAGCCGTGGAGCTCTCAAATATTGAGGAAGTTCAGGAGGAATTCATGCCTCAACCAAAATATAGAATTTCGATCAGATGAGCTCTTTGGGTGAAATATAGAGATGATCAGCATTCCCATAGAAGGCAAAGGAGCCCAAATATATTAATAGCATGTTATTACAACTTTGACCAGTCTATTGAAGTTGCAGTATCAAAGAGCAAGTCATTTTAATTGAAATATCAAGAGCCCAAATAATACTTCAGTTTTTAGTTGTCCTTTAACAGGAAAAAAACTATAACCATGTGCATCTTGCCTTCTTCACAACTATTTAGACGTGAACCATCCCTATACAAGCCTAATTTCTGTGTGTTAGAATATCTAAAGAAAGACAAATAATGGGAAAACAAAGAAGATGCTTTCTAAATTAGGATAGACTGGAGCTGCCAGAAAAAGTGCTAAACTGAAGCCAGCCTTTTTCTTCTTTCTGATGGCAGAATGGGGCACTAGAACTGATGGGCTAATGCCCTTTAACCCCCTCCCAAATAATAAAATTCAAATAAAAGACTGAGAAAAAAAATTCAGGTGAGAGAGAGAGAGACAGGACACAGAAGAGGACCCCAAAAAGAAAGCAACCCAACTAAATCATTCAATTTCATGATTTGAAACCACAGCCCCAAAAGAAGAGCAGAAAAAAGGAAAGACCGAAAGAGAGAGAATCGCCTTGCAATCCGTGCCAAATCAAACCAAACAAATGTTTTAGCTCGTTAAGTACACGAAAATAGAGATCTACCTTAGAGGATCGGCTTCCAGATTTGGAGAGCCTGAGGCCAGAGGAGGAAGGAGTAGGCGTCGTCGGCATGAGCATCGTGAAATCCGACGGGTCAGATGCGACGGGAGAAGGCAGCGCCGCCGCCGCCGCCGCATCGGAGTTAACAACAGATGGCGATGGAACTGTTGAGGAAGCCGAAGAGGTGAGCTCATCAAGTGTTTTGGGAACATACACGCACAGATTCAATCCAAGCGAGAGCTTCGCTTTTCTCCATCGACTCCCCATCCTTTTCTCCTGAGATTACTAATAAGTCGGAATTTGGGTTTCACAAGTTGGGTTGTGACCTCCGAGTGGACAAGAGAAGAGGAAGGAGATGTTGGGTTTTGGTTTCTCGGTTGGGAGCCGCCATTAGCGAGAGAAACGAGCAGATTCTCTCTTGTAAAGTGAGAGAGAGAGAGAGAGAGAGAGAGAGAGAGAGTGTGTGTGCGCTAAAGAAAAGAGAGGGAGATGCTTTGAGTTTTGACCTCATGTCAATGAGATGCAGCCTTTATCGGACTCCGGTTTTAATGCGCCAGTTTTCGTATTAAATGCGTACAACGGGTCTTAGTCTTTGTACCGAAAGATGAAAGAGGCTTGTCCGTTGTCCGCTATACATAGATGGATACGACAATTAAAGCTGGAATACAAGAACATTTGGAATTCTTTACCCGGCGGTAAAGGGAAAAGGCTGTATGTGGACAGTGTGGTAAGGATTAGGAGGCCCACTTCTTAAAAAACAATTACCTTAGCAAAATAATAATAATTATAATATTGAAATCCAATAGTAAACTAAATTTTATATTTTTTAAATTATTTATTATTTATTTGAAATTAAAAAAATCATGGATCTAATTAGTTCTCCGCTGTCCAACAACAACTATTTTTGTAAATCCAATAGAAATAATATAAATTTTTGAAAAAATATATATATAATTTGATTTCTAATAAGATTTCAATGTACTCGATTGTATAAAAGATGAAATTTAATATTTGGATCCGTGGTACCAATTAAGCCATGCTGCAAATAATATTTTAGCAATCCGCAATAACAAATATAAATCAACTCGACGAATACACTCAAATACAACAACGAAAGGATCATGAATTTGACTACCTATAGACTATCTCACGTCGAATTTTAGATGCCAACTTCCAGCAACGTTTCGGCATGTGCATTGAAAATTAGATATTTGTAATTTGCATGACCCACATCACATTAATTAGCAACATTATAACAACAAACCTATTTCATCGTAGTATTAATTTTTCGCATACTATCTTCATATTTCAAAAGACAATAAATTCAAACTATGATGCATGCATATTATCCGAAAACTTGCTAACATTGACCATCTAATAAAATTACTGTCTCCTCCTTTAGTCTTTAGTGGCAATACTACCCGTATAACTTTGACCAATCATCAATATTAAACACTTAAATCTATATTTAATAATATTTTGAAGAATACCAAAAGTACTCCACATTACCAATTACCAATATTGTCTGAATTATAAACGAATTGTTTGACCCCTTATATTGATATGTAGGACACAGTTATTCCTCCTTGATAGTCACAATCGGATAGATTGATATGTTCACAACACGCCAAAAATCAAATCAAAAGTGCATCTTACAAGCCATTGACGGTTCTAAAGGCTAATATATTTCTCGTAAATGGGCGGTGACTATACCTGCCTAACGTTGATAAATGGCACGGAACAGGACGTTCCGTTTGCCATTTCGTTAAGGAAACGAAATTGATTTCGGTATCGTTAACCTGCCACTTAGTAAACGAAATGATTTCTGTAAACGGCAAAAACACGTTAAAATACGTTAACTATTCCATTTCGCTGTGCCGTTTGCCGTTTGCCGTTTCGTTAAGGAAACAAAACAGATTTCGCTACCATTTACAGTTCCGTTTCGGCCTAACGTGGTGGCATAACGGCAAACGCATGCCGTTTGCACCCCTGCCGGTGAGTGACTTTTGTCCGGCGGTAAATTATAGTATTGTTATATTTATAAAATTAAAATTAGAATTCCTACTTCAACGGTCAAAGACCGAGCTAGTGCAATCCACTTATTAGTTGCAACGTCCGAATTTCGAAATCGGCAGTTTTGTCTGACTCGTGCACCGCCACTTATGCTTTGACCAAAATATATATACTAGCAAAGTTCAAAGTTGCTACCTCCATGATCCAACTACAGTCGATGGAGTGTTGGAGCGGATTAGTGAAGGAGACCAACAAAAAGGGTTAATCGGTTCTCTGACTCTGTGTGCCCCACGAGATAGGCCAAAATTATTTGTTTAAATTCTGTTTTTACTACTAGCATAAGATGCCCTCATATGTGGACAAATAAAAAAATAAAATAATATTAGACAATAAAAATATGTTTCTTAATTTACCATCGATACAAATTGATATGTTATTCAATTGTTTCTATATTAAATGGAAAACCAATCAAATCCAAAGAAAATTTTTTCCTTCTGTGCAGCAATTCAAAACCGAATTAATTATTTCCTTGTGTGCGCATAGAGATGTGTTGAAACAGATCTAACCATACATTTACAGATCAACAGTATAAAAATTGTTAACAAAAATTGTTGTGACCTTTCTCTAGGTGCATTTATAAGTAGTAGAGATAGAGACTATCACAAGTTTGATGCATCAATCCCAATGGTTCATTTAGAAATTGGAACGATTGATTTTTAATTATAGCAAACTGATATTAATTTTATCGAAGTTATAAAACAAAATTGTGCATGCATTTTTATTTTTAAATCGATGATGTAAATCTACAACACGTGTTGATAGATCGGTTGTGATAAAGTACAGCTTTTGATATTATAATTTACTTGAAAGATACTAATTACTTTTTCATTCGCACTAAAATTAATATAGAGTTACACGAATGATCATTAAAACATCACTCGTTTATCATTTGATCCTTTACAGTTTACAAGAACATCATTTTGGACCTTAAAATTTATTTGTAAAAATTAGTCCTACATTGATAAGCTATCAAAAAACTACATGGCAATCCGTGTTAGTGTTATATCGTAATAATATTTATGGTGAGATAGATGTTTATATTGTTTTTTAATTATTTCAAATATGGATATTAGTTTCACTTTAATTGATTTTTGATGACATGAATAACTATGTTAACACAAATATTAGTTGTATTATTTGTATTTCTGTACTAGTACTGGTTCCAATATAAAAAATGATGATACAATAATCGAAATACTATATTTTTCAACGGATGTTAAATTAAGGACCAACTCGGTACAAAGTAATAACTTTAAGTATCAAAATACTATTTTCGAAATTTTAAGGACCAAAAAAAAATGCATTATACTTTAAGGGTGTTTGTATGTATTTTGCATTTTTATAACCTATTTAAGTAGTTATGATTTGCCGATAAACATTATTTTTGTTGTCACAATTATCAAATAAGTTTATTAATAACATATTTTAAAAAATACATCCAGAGGAAAAAATTTTTGTCTTTATTTCAAATGTCGCTTTACTAATGATTCGTGAGATTTGTACCCTGAGAAGACTCCCGGTCTTTTGATTTTCTTTCTTTTCTAGTACAAGTTTTGAATGACTTGGGATGTGTTAGTTCTTAGCTAATTAAATTCATATAAGAGAGTAATTACAATGACATGATTTATCATTTCATTAAATATCTTTGTTCGACTTCTTCTAATTTTTCTTCTCTTCTTTGTACCCGAAATTTTATTTTATTTTACACTTCTATACAAACAAAAGATAAAAAATCATCTTTAGTATTTGTTTTTCTCTTAGCTGTTTTTATTTTTCAAAATTTTAAAGTCTTCTCTCTTTACAAATCAGTTACATCTATATGTGGTGGTTTATAAATATTTTTTTCCAAACGTTTGCTTTTACAAATTACAATTGTTACTTTCTAGTTAGCGTAGGTGCAAGAAAAGTGAAATCTACAAAATTTAAACTATGTTTGGTTAGATGACAAAATTAAAGATAAAAAATAACTTGATACCTCTCGTGAACTATGAGATTTTTTTTTCCCCTTCATCATAGAGTTGCTATTACAGCAATTAGCAATCACTAGTCTATCGGTATTCGGTGGGAGATGCTTCATAAGTCCATGTCATGGAAGAACCATATTCCAATTTCCATGATATAAGGTGCATCCTGCACCCCTTCGAATAATTTTAGCAATAGTTTATGTCAAAGTCTCCTAATTATTTCTCTGCTGGACTAATTATATTATCGAAAATGAGTTATATAAAGTGGGCACCTTCTCAAGTCCCCATCAACTCTAGTGCCATTTCTGTTTCTTAACATCAATTTTCAAAGCAAATTAACACCACTAGTGTGTCTTGTCTCCTCAAAAACAAATTACAACCTCCACATGCATGTGCTTACTAACAAGATTAAAATCATATCATCTCAGCGCTATAACATTTACAACGCAGATAGGACGGATCATAATGTATTGTCATTCGTGAATTTATTAATTTTTGCTATTAAACCCCCTATAATAGCTTAAATTTAAAAAAGCACCCTCGAAGTAATAAATATTTTTGACGTCTAAAAAAATAATAGTTTAAATTTTGTTTGTGTTGCAATTAAATGTGATATTGTGTCCATACTTAGCATTCTAGACCCGTTGCTGCCACGCTACTTGGTACACCAAAATCTTGATGAAATGGCCACACATATGGGTCACATCCAGTTATAATTTTTTTAAATCCTGAACTGTATAGTTTATACATACTTTTGCTAATTATTCAGAACCAAATGATGTAATACTAAAAACTACTTTTTCTAACCATAATAGAGAGAACAAGTGGTCGTAGACCTTAATATACAAAAAGATAATGCTTATCTGGAATCCATTCATTTAAATGAGGGGTCAGCAAACCTTATTCTGTCGCAGTAAGTTTTGAAAAACTGGCCACATTGTTTGGATCTACGCGCGGACAAATGTTTGTGGATCAGGTAATAATTTATTAGTTTTTATTCCCTCCTATACTCTTATAATTATTCCGTATTCCCCTCCACCTTTTTACAGTCACTTTTTAGTACATCTCCGCACTACACTGTTTATTAGTTTTAGTACCAAGCCCCCGCCACTCATTGGTGCTAAATAATGCTAGGTCTTGACTTCAGTGTCCGGTTAATGCCAGTCAATGACGACTCATATACTCCATGTTGTTTTCATGAATAAAGACAAAAGTTTAGTTCATTTGAGGAAAGTTAAATTGTGTAAGTGATGACTAAGAAAATACAAGTTAAAAAAAAGAGGATATTTTCTATTTTTGTGTTCAAGTTTATGTGTATATTCAATATAAACTAACATCTTATTTATAAAAAAAAAAAACATAAAAGCAAAAGAAAAGAAAAAAAAAAAAAGCATGGACTCGAAACAAGAATAATTTCTAAATGCTAAAATTTTTGCTTTTTAGATTCCGGTTCAAACTTTTTGAATTCCAATTTCTACCAGTATCAAAGGCCAAAGAGGCCTCCTTGGAATTATCATATTGATTGTTATGTTAGATTATTAGAACAACCCCCCGCCCCCGCCCATATTAAAATTCTGTCCCAACTCCTCATTTAGACAATCGAACATGATAATATAATATAGAACTCTAAAGAAATTTCACAAAAACAATCAGACCTAGTTGGTGGCAGGCACATAGCGCCGGACAACCATAAACTTGTTTTGTGGAGATCTAAATCACTTCAAGACCTTTGTGTCAACTGTCTAGTACTCTAGCTAGTTCGACTCAACTTCCAATTGTTGGCGTCGAGGCATTTGCTTGTCTAGTCAACACAAAGTTTTGCGATCGCACATAATAGATGTGATCCGTATAGGATTCACGGGTTTTAAGCCGACTACAAAAATTTTCTAGTTAATGTTTCAGTTGTATACTGTAACAAGTCACTCATTTAGATTAGTTTCGTTATTGTGACTCGTATTTGGACTTGTGCTAGACCGTTTGGTCATCTAACTTAATTGGCTTATTAAGAGAGAAAATTGACCACTGGTTGTATTTAAGAGTGATTCTGGTGTACATCTAGAAATTGTTTTACATCCACATATTCCGATACAACTAATGCTAGAAATCACATTAAGGTAGATGCGTTGATTTATCATTTTGATCGTATGATTTTTTTTTAAAAAAAGTTATTAGATAGGGATATTTCTGATACTCAAAAAAAAAAAAAAATTGAAAACAAATTGAGTTCACAAGTTATTTGAATGTAACAGAAAAAAAAATACATAAAATGTATCAATCATAAGGATTGAAAAATATGATAGCGTCTATTCCCATCCATTCTATCTTTTATTATTCGCCATTATTTCCTTTCACCTTCTGGGAACAAAATAGGGAATAGGTGAAACGGGATTGGAATACTAATTTTGTCATTATTTGTTGACGGTGCGTTAGTTGTTAGTTGGATCTTAAATGGAATTGTGGACTTAAGACCACCTCATTTTCATCAAAAGATGCAAATTGCGAGCAATGCTTGTCCGCATCATATAATAATAGCAGCTATTGCAGCCAAATCTGGTACTGGCACCATGTTAGTGAAAAGTGACACCAGTTTTCTCAAATTCAACTACGGTAGTTTGAACATTTCTCAAATGCTAATTTGCCACTCCAACAAAATTTTTGCACCAACCTTTAATTTAATTAATCAGATAAAAGAATATACACATTATTGCTATATGATTAAAATTATCAAGCGATAACAACCAAAGTAACAAAAACAATTATAATCAAATAATTTAGAATAATTTGTCCTCATAAAGTATAAATACATTTTTACCACTATCTAATGATAGATGAGATTAGCACCTATTTTGAAACACTATTCAGCAGTTGGATGGACTAGTAGCTATCTGACATAGTCTCTAATTTTATTATTTTGTTATTACAACTAAAAATTAAATTAGCAATTTAAATGCATTTAATTGAAATGCTAAATTCTCTAAGTCAAATCATAATTTATCACTTACCTAGAAATGAAGGGGAGAAGTGAGTGTTGATTGATTAAATTGTCCCTCTTATTTCTCTGATAAACCTATGCAGCCAGCTGGTAACTTAATTGGAGAATACTGTAATGTCCCTTTCCTGTTTAATACATTACTATTTATAAAGTTTCTCAAAAGCGTGAAAGAAATTAATGTCAGATCATTTTGACCAGGATGTAAACTTGAAGTTTACTATCCTTTCACAACACTACTAGGCTTTCTTGGAGGGTCCAAAAATACCGTCGCACTATTTAATGAAGTGCACTCCACGCACCCTAGTTGATTTTAACTGTACGAGTCTCATGGTGGAAAATTTGGATACAATTGAAGACGATGCTCAATATAAATCGTTTGCATAAATTTCCAACTCATCATACACGGTGTTGTTGCAAAAGAAAAGCTCCGAATAGAACAGGAAACATGAATTAAGTTCGAATAAGTTGACTATATATATATAGAGAGAATGTTTACGGTACATCCTAAAGCACAGATCATATGGTGTTTTAGAGTCGTTTTTCAAGATCCGAGATTCAAATGTCCGATCCAAACCATACACTATGTTCATGTTGAAATATCCTTAGAAATAAATTTTTACATTTTTTGAAATTTTTTTACTATTTTTTTTTCATATTTTAAAAAATCGCTGTAAATGGAAGGCCCATAATGTTTTAGATTAACAATTTTGTAAAATATGAAAAAAATAGTAAAAAAATGTAAAAATTTATTTCTAAGAATATTTCAACATGAAGAACATAGTATACGGTTTGGATTGGACATTTGAATTTCGGATCTTGAAAAACGACTCTAAAGCACCGCATGATTAGTGCTTTAGGGTGTACCGTAGTCATTCTCTCTCTCTATATATATATTTATATAATCATACTTGTATCAGAAAAAAATATCCGCAGAATGAGCAACAAAAATCATATAAAAAATTGAATTCAACACAATTTTTTCGAGAATTTGAATGGCGACCAAGTTAAATTCCACACAAGTTGATTTTACAATAAAATTTGTGTCATATAAAAACATACTATTTTTTTTAAAGAAGCATTTTATGTTATATTATTCCCAATAATCTAATAATTCAAATGGATGATGGAATTATGTGTCGAGTTATTTCGAATGGAAATCGAAAGAGTTGTAGTTGATTTCAAATTCGAACTCCAGGTGACTTCGTTTGGATCCAAAAGTGGGATGTTGCGGGTTCACTTGCTGATGACTGTGGTCTGTGATCTTTAAAATAAGCTTTTCTATTACTCACCAAAAGTTATGTCTCAAATCCCAAAATTGCTTGTTCGATATTTTAAACCTAATGGTAAACAATCAAGACTTATGAGGATCGCTCCTCTTCCCAACTGCATGTATAAAATCATTTTTTTTTTTTTTAAAAAAAAAAAAGTACTTCCTAGGAGTAGCTTTACGCAATATCATTTTTGCAAGGATGATGAGAACGACTCATGAACATGATCATATTCTGGTCATATTATTATTAAAAAGGGGAAAAAAAAAAAAAAGCAGCAGCCTTGGCACATTCAATGGTTTTGCAAACCAAGTTGATTGAAATGATGAGAAATATTCGTGTCAATGATGATATTCTTCCTTTTGCAATACCAAAGAAAAATTGATGTCAATGTAGTATAGTAAGAGGAATATCTGCGCAAAATGAACTCATGGAATAAGCTTGATATTCTTTTTTTTTTTTAGTGCATTTTGACCCTTGTTGCAGATAAAGAACCAACTATGAGATAGCGATGGCTATTGTGTACCACTTCAAAGGTGAAAATTCAACTGGACACAAAAAATTGTATCTAGGTGCACATGAATGTGTCAATTTTTTGCTATTATTCATGCCCCAAAAATGGAATCTTATTATTCAAATCTAACCCATTTAATCTAAAAGAACAAACTGGATCTATGTCCACTAAAATTTTACCAAGTTCTAATTGGGCTGAGAATAGAAATTTGATCAAAATTGCAGAATCTTAGTCGCAAGGTCCATAATTTCCTACTTATGCAGAGCCCGCAGATTAGGAACAAATATCCTTGTCAACTATCTTTTTCTTTTTTCCTAAATCCCAGAAATTATAATATGTCACCCAAATATAAGGCCGGAATATTTTTAATGAGATTAATTCGGCAACCATGAGTACCATCTCAAACCAAGTTTGTATTTGATCATGAAATTTTGGAGGTTGCAACTTGCAAGTAAGTAGGTACTTTATTTGAGGGAATGGATTGTAATAATTAATATTTTGGACCCTTTACATCAAAGATAAACATTTGAAACCTTTTGATTCTTTTGGGCCAGAATGATATGTCAAGCCCCATAATTTTTAGTGCTTCTTGTGCTAACCTGGTGCTATTTTCGCACTCTTGTTGGTGACTGAATATTCGAAATTCAACAGAACATTGGTGCTTTTGGGGGATACAAAAAGCATAACAATACAGATCACCCCATCATTATATGTCAGAATTTACTGACATGTTGATTAAAACTGATTATTCAAGTAAAGTAAAAATAGTTTTACTCGTTTGGAAAAAAAATAAATGTTGGTTTAGTGAGTTCAAGATTTGAGATATACAGAAGTCTCTAAATCACTGGTTAATTTGTGCATTGGGTTCAGAACTGTAAAAGTAAAGTTGGATCTAATCCTTTTAAGATAAAAATGGGTCAAACGTCTCAAAAATAAATATTAATATAAAAAAAAAATTTTGTGATGTTCCAAACCCGTCCCAGCAATGTTGGATTTGATATTATCCTCAAAAATTCTTCTGCCGAGTTTCAAACTCACATTTTAACGAAATTGGATTTGTTGCTAGAATAGTTCAAAGATACAAATCGACGTATCTAATTCCATGCAAGTCACAGGAAAATTGGTGCACCTTAATAGGTACACGTTAGCTTTTGTGTCGAATTAGATCTACAAGCATTAAACAGCAAGAACACAAAACAATATAAGACGTAGAACATTTAATGAAAAATGGACAATTGAAAAAACCTCCTTCACCAGACTATTTATTGTTTTGGAAAATAGTTATAGAAATAGATAACAAGAAAGGGATACTTGTTTTTTTTTTTTTTGAAAAAAAGCAACTCAAAATAGAGTCGCCTGCATCCATTAAAGCATGCCAAGTTTTTTGAAAGGGATACTTGTTATAAAAATAGAAATAGATACGTACATTACTAGAATACAAAACCATCCATGCTAAGAAAAAGCTCTGAAGTTGACTTATCATTCTGTTAACATATAATTTACTTAGAAAATCACTTGTTGAATACTTGTGATTCCGTGATGTTTAAAACACTATTTAAATAATATGAATATTTAATAATTTATATTAAAGCAGTAAAAAATTAACGATGACACACGGCACGAAGCATTTGTGGCAATGCTGATTTCGAATTTCAAACTCAAATTTCAATAAAATTGGATTTGTTACTAAAAAAAGGTTGAAAGATCATGCACGTGAACAACGAAGTTAGCGAACCTTAATAGATCCACATTAGCTTATGTCTCAAATTAGGCCCACAAACATTTAATAAGCAAATATGCAAAACAATATAAGACACAAGAACCTTTAATATGGACAACTGACAAAACCTCCACCAAGAGTACTTACTGTTCATTGTTTTAAAAAATATTCACATTACAAAAAATACAAGGCAAAGACAAAGGTAGTACTTCCCCGATCTGTTTTGAAGTCAAGATGAGATCAGATCTTCCAATTTCATTAATTTTAAATATCCTTAAAAAATTCAGTTAAGTTTAAGATGAGATAAAATTACTAGTTTAAAACTAGTAATTTGTACCAAACTTAGTCGTTACTTGCCCATACTATAATATTATTGTTGAAATACAAAAATCAATGGTAATAAAAATCTTTAAAGTTGAACTATCGAACTTTAGACGTAAAAATTACTTAGAAATCCTGCAATGTATATACTCCAAAGTCGATCATTTGAGTCGAGTATCAAATCTTCACAACTTAGGACTTAAAATGACGCCGTTTTATCATAACCTCCAAACTCTTAAAGTGCATTAATTATTACACAAACCAATGAACAGCTTGTATCTGAATAAAAATATCTCACATAATTTATGTCAAAATTCGTGCCAGCTAGCGTGTTAAATTTAGATCTCCTTTTTAACGCTTGTGCTGTCTCTGAAATTTAACTCGGTTTTCAACATATTCGAGTCTGATGAGGCATTCAACGCTTGCTCCAACGATGATCTATATATATTTTAAGCACTAATATTCTCCGGTCACATTAATTCACACGTATCTCAACGCATTTAATTTGGCTGCGATCTAATCGCCTTTCAAGCCTAAACTACCCTCATTGCTCTAATTCAAGGCTCTCATCAGACCACGTGATTCATGCAGAACACAGTAACATATTTTCCCTTTTTCTCTAATAAATACAAAAATGTAATATGGGGGAGACAAAAAGAAACAAAGGAGTAATTAATTAGATAGAGAGTTAGAGACAGAGGGGCCTTCCCATTTTAAGCCATTGAATCTCTGTACGGATGGAGATGTATCCACGGCTGTAGCATGCATGTCATCTTGTGTAAACGTTCTTTTTGTATGGCAATTTGGATTTCCGAGAATAATATGACAAGCTAATTTGTATAGCTATCTGCCTCGCACGCCACATATTTTGGATTTCTGTTTTGTCCTTTGTTTCCAAATGAAATGTCAAAAAACATGGGGTATTTCTGAGAAGGCCCGGAAACTGTGTCTAAATTTCTTTCACGGTGGTGTTTGAAGGCTGTTAGTCAAGTCAATTTGACATCGGAAAAATGCCAATTTTTTATGTTTTGCAAATTTGGCATTTTTGTGGGTCATATTTAAATCTAATTGAAACTAAGTAAATAAGTAATAGTAGAAAAAAAGTGGTAGTTTCATTTATTTTAAGTTCCAAAAATGCTTTCAAATTTTTATTTTTATTATGTTAATTTTTAAAACTTACCGCACTTTATTCCCAAAAAAAAAAAAAAGTTCTCTCAATATAGACTCCAGTTACCAGCAATATTTCTAAACATACATACAGTATAGAGGTATACAGGCCTGATAAGGATCATCCGCTAGATCCATCATCCCCATCATCCGCTCATTAATAACAGAAATTCCTAGCGTCCTTTCCATTTTAGTCCTAGCGATTCTAGCGCCCTTTCCATTTTAGTCTGCGCTTTCCCCCCTTTTTCGCGCTTTCCCTATTTACTTGCGTCATTTCCATTCTGCTCAGCTTAGTTGCTGAATCTAAAACTATTTTTGTTGAAGATACTAAGTAACTTCAATAGTTAGCTTAGTAACTTCAAGAGTAATAGTTTCAACTTCAATAGTTAGCTAGGTAACTTCAATAGTTAGTATAGTAATTTCAACAGTTAGCCTAGTAATTTCAATAGTTAGCTTAGTAACTTCAAGAGTAATACTTTTAACTTCAACAGTTAGTTTAGTAACTTCAATAGTTAGCCTAGTAATTTCAACAGTTAGCCTAGTAATTTCAATAGTTAGCCTAGTAACTTCAAGTATAATGGTTTCAACTTCAATAGTTAGCCTAGTAACTTCAATAGTTAGCTCAATAACTTCAATAGTTAGCTTATTAACTTCAAGAGTAATAGTTTCACCTTCAACAGTTAGTCTATTAACTTCAAAACTAATTGTTGAAGTTGAAATTATTATCGTTGAAGTTACTAAGCTAACTATTGAAGTTGAAACTATTATCATTGAAGATATAAAACTAACTATTGAAGCACACACTATTGCTACGGAATATATTAAACCAACTACAGTACTTAGTATAAGAGAGTTGAGATGAGAAGAGCATAGATGTGAACAGAAAAGGAAAGATGGGATGGGGGAAGAAGAGCGTAGACTCTGGATCAGAAGAGCGACGCGTTTAATACTTTCCGTTTATGGGGATGGGATGCTGGATATATTCTTCCAAAAATGGAAAGCATTAAACGTGTCGCTGGGGATGATGGGGATGATAGAATCCTATGGGATGATAGAATCCTATAGGATGATGGTAAACATACATACAGTATAGAGGTATATAAGGACCAGCAAAGTGATTATTGAAAACTAGCTGGACATTTTAAAGAGTGCAATTACAAATAACATTAGTGCTTTTTCCTTATTACTGAAATTCAACAAACACTTCATTAACCCCATTATTGGGACAGGTGGTTAAAATTCAGAATTAGGAAAGATTTGGTAAGCTTTGGAAAATATATAGATGAAGAATTAATATTACGACAAGTAGTACGATTGTTGGAATGTTTCATATCATCATAGTTGACACCGATTTTTGTGCTGCCTAATTAAAGCGCATACATACTAGTGTACTCCAACAAATAAAAATGACAATCAATTTTCAGACTCCATTATTTCTATCCATATTCGTAGTACTTGTAACTATTTTAATGAAACTGACATAACTTCTTGCGTCTAAAGTTCTTGGAATTCTGTTCATGGGAAATAGCAAATAATTACAATCATGGGAACAGAAAAAAAAAAATTAATCGCTACTTCAAAAATAAATAAATTAGTTAAAAGCTAGGCTGGAATCTTGTACGTCTAAAGTTCGGTAAACATCCTAGGTAAGCTCATAGCCATCCGATCTCGCCAGGAAGCAGATCAAAGGTTCGGACGTCCCCAGCTCTTTCTGGAAGATTTACAGCTAGCACATCTTTCCAGCTTTACGTGAAACGAGTCATTATTGAGAACTTAACGGGTGCTTAAAGTTCATACAACAAGACTAAACGCAAGGGTTGTGGTAAAGATTCAAACATGTGGTGTCGCGGACTGAAATCCTTTGCGATACCGCAGAATGCGGTACTCGACTCGAGATCTGTCTGGTCACCAATGGATCCTCGTGATTCCATGAATAATACCCGTCCGTTAATCGTCACCGTCGAGATTCGAGTACCTCTGAGTGCAGTACTGCAGAGGATTTTGGTCCGTGGCGTCTCCTCTGCACCAATGACTGGTGGGCCCGCAGAAGATGGTCCATTCTTCAGTTATTCTCCTCCAATACTAAACCAGTAAACGCTTCACTGGAGAGATTGTTAACTTTTTTCTGCGTGGGGCCAGAAAGGTGTTTAGCTACCAAAATAAAATGGATAGGTGTTTAGTTAACCTCCATTATGTGTTTTGAGTCAGTACTAGTTAAGACCCGGAGTCTGGAGAGGAGTTGGAATGGGGGCGCGGATCCTCTGGACGTTATTTTAAAACGTCCAGTGGTAGTTTTTGATCGGAGCCGTCCGATTTAATTTCGACGGTTTATTTTTTCGGGTCAACATTTTTTTCGGGAGTGGTAGAATGCATGGGGCTCCTTTGTAGCCGTTGAGATTAAATCAGACGGTCCAGATCCAAAAACGTCCACCAAACATCCAGAGGATGGACATCTAGAGGATCTCAGTTCCGTTGGAATGGACCCTAGCCGGTACCTAGTATTTCGAAAACATATGAAATGCTGTTTTCAACAAGATTTTACACGCCTGTCTACTCATCTGACGTGGGATGTTTTCATTGGGTTTCTCAACATCTGTGGTTGAAAAAGTCAATGTCTGAGGAGGCTTTTTTTTTTTCTCCGATTTACAAATGTGCATCTGGGCCCCAAGATTAATACAAAGTTGTCCATTTTAATGTGGTCCATTGTGCAATATGATTGTGATCATATAAATTGGGTGATCGCCACACCAACAATATTATTAAAAAAGAAAAAAAATATATAATAATATACATAAATTTTAGCAAAATTGTAACTGAAGGAATAGAAGCTACAATCTAAAAAAATTGATAAATTACAAAAATGAACGCAACAAATATTAAACTGCTTTAAAATTAGCAACTATTTTTTGAGGGTCAGCAATTGCTGATAATTTTCCATTAATAAACAAATGTTTACATAATAATAAAAGCTAAAAACGAATATCAGTATCAAAACTGGTACCTCACAACAACAAACGGTATAAACTCCTAACAATGTCTATACCTAATATACCAGTAATACATTGATGCCAACTCATTCAAATTCAATCTAGAACCTACCAAGTGCTTACAAACCGAGCTCGACGCAGAATCGCAAAACACCACCACCAAAAAGCCATAAAAAAAGGAGTATCGATGCTTCTGGTCTCACCACATTGACTAGCACTAAGGTTTAATCCAGATTTGGAGTGTAGTTCCACTGCCGACTGTCGCGCCAGCAAAAAATCAGACCGGAACGCCATCTTGACTGCTCGACCGCGCACCCACGACGACAGCCTCTCACCACACCTCAGGCATCTCGGCTGGACAACCACGACATCCGTGCCGCACCACACCTCGGCTGTGCACCACATGGCCACAACACATGATTGTGCACCTAACGGTCGCATCACGCATTGACGGTGCATCCACGACGATTGCGCTGCAAATCTCGCTGCGCGCCCCTGACGGTCGTCTGACACCCAGCTGCGCGCCCTCGACAGGCAAATCACGTCTCCACTGGCTGCACCATCAGCAGCCAAATCACCCCGACACTATGTGGCCGAAGTAACAGATCTCACCGCCTTCTACTGGCTGAGGCGAGAAGAAGAGGCGAGGAAAGAAGGATTGGCGGGAGGAGGTCGGCGGCGGCCGCCTCCCCGCCTAGGGTTTGAGGGTGAAAAGAGTTTCTTCGGTTCGCCTTATTTTTTTTCCGAAAGAGCGAAGCGAAGGGCACCAAAATTAGCAACTATTAATTCCACTTACGCTTTGCTCTAGAAATGAGGAGGAAAAGGAAGGGAGGAAATAGAAGAGGACGAAGAGCTTAAACTCTTAAATTTCTCCTAAATAGCTGCTATCTAATATGTCTAAAAAAAAGAAAACTCTTAAATTTGACAGTAAATGACATAATGCCAAAATTATATGGAATTCCTCTTCAGTCACCTTCTGCCACCATTTTTTCCATAATATCTTTTTCAAGTTTGAACGGCTACATCCTTAAAAGTGTGGTTAGTTCATATTCTCTATCACTCGATCACCTTCTTTTACTTATTATGAAGGAGACCGTTTGGTGCGCAATTTGACATGTAATTTTTTTTCATATCTGGCAAATTTATTTTGAGACAAATAAGAAAGTAATGGAACTTGCTAGAGAATGTGTGTTTCAATTGTGTGGAATCAATAATGTTTGTATATGTTGTTTCAACAAATAAATTATTCTAATATGGAATTGAAAAAAGTCATGTTAGAATTTATACTCCTGATTTCTGAATGCCCTGCTGATGACATGTACTACCAAATCACCATCGTATTTAGGATTATAAAAAATAGGATTAGGATATTTTATATCCATCATCTTATTCAGTAAAAGTCAATTTGATTTTCGAATTTCAGAATTTAAAGATCATGCATATAAATATTTACACATATTATAATTACATCAAGCGCAATAAATTTCATCCTAAACTTAAGAATAAATTAAAAAATAAATAGATTATAACGTCTTTAAGTTAAATATAAAATAATTTATTACACTTGTTTCTAATTTTGGTGTTTTTGACACGAATGTTTACCCCGCTTGAGCGTAAATTACTATATTATTTGTTAAAAGTAGAGGACTAATCGCAAGATTCGCAACCAAACATTTCTAAATAAACATTGCATTGAAGAAATTTCTTAGCACGGTAAAAGATATTTCCAAACCAAGTTGATATCACTGAGAAGACACTGATTGTTTTTTTATTTAGTGCAAGAGGACCACTAATTGGTGTAATTATCGGAGGAAAACATTCGGACCAAACTGTTGATGTTGGTATTAGCTTATTTGTTAATACTGATATTAATAATAAACTAGCTATCATGAACACTCAAGTGATGAAGATTTCCATGTGGACCTAGTCGATTCATCATACCGTTGTGGTTGGTGTGGGGACTAGGTCCCAGTCCTCTACCAAAAATTAATTGTCCTAACATATTACTATCAAGAGATATATATAATAATTGACTAATTGTTAACAGTAGGCCGGTGGTGTGCATATTAATGGGTCTAAATTTGCTTGCTCATGTAAGAAGTAACATCGTTATAAATGTTCATATAAATGATTATATCAGATAATTAATTAGGCATCCTGTGAACTAATACTGGATATAGCCATTGCAACATGAAGTATGGGCATAAATCTTATGACACATAATTGCTATTGCAACATTACTTATGAATATAACTGTTGCAACATAGTTTAGGAAAATAAGATGAGCTATCATGCATAATTTTGTTAGATACACACAAGGACTTTTATTCATGATAATTTAATTTGTAAATTAAGCAATTGATAGAATAATCACTATTAATTAATATTAATAAACATGATAACGGTAAGATGTTTTCTGAATTTTTTTTGTTTAGGCACTAATTGTTAAATTAAATGGTGGGATCCTTACAAAAATGGCATAATATAAAATTTCTTGCGGACAAGTCGTTCGTCTATTGATTAAGGAAAATTCATATTATATGAAAGTTATGGATTTGAGATCGGACTGAAAAATTATTAATTATGATAGTTGACTCTACTTTTATTTTTTAAAAAAAGAACTTTTTGGGTCAAGTATTAATAATTTCTCCTGTGCGAAAAACGTTTTGGCACAGGTCTTGGTCGGTCTCCCATTTTAAAAAAGGTTTGAGTGGAAGGTACCTCGTCATGTTCCACATGCATCAAGTCTTTATCTAACTCACCATCATAGCAATTTCAGGCAACTAGCAAGCAGAAGCCACATTTATTCTCGTTCTAATTCACAACCTAACACTGTCAACGTTTTCTACCCCATATCTGAATTCCTGATGATACCTTTTTCTCGTTGTTAGAAATTGACTAACAAATTTTGGGTGTGCATGATTTGAGAACCCAAAAAGACTGAATCTGACTCTGACTAAATAGGTTTAGTCAAATTTTGAATTCAAACCAAATGAATTGGGTGACAAACTTGTTAGGTCTACTCATCCTTAGACTCATCTGACTCTATAATTTTTATATGCTGTATTTTTTTTTTTGGGTTATAAGAGATTGAATGGATCGTAATATTGATTGAACTCTATAAAATATATTTTGTAATACTTTAGTTTAAGATTTAGCCTATTTATAAATAAATTCTAAATAAAATAACGTAATAAATATTTAAGCATAAACAAAAACATAATTTACTTGATAGTAAATGTTGACAATATAACATTTAAGTTTCACTTGACTAAATTGCAAAAGTTTGTCGAAAAATTGAAATAGTATAGAATAGGAAGAAATGTTTTGGCAACAATTAACTACCATAATATTTTATTCTTGATCTTTCATCAGACGAGTAATTTTTTGTATTAACTAATTGAAATCAAAATTTAAAAACAGATGACGTATAATATTGCATAGATTAAATGGATTAAATATGTGATTTTTTTTTTTTTCTTGACCATCCTCTGTATTGCAGTGATGTAAAACTGGGAAATTCACGACTATTAACAAGTGAATATGTGGGCAACTTCGTAGATGATGATGCAATTTGAGCTCTAATCAGACACCTAACAGTGGGTTTAATTTATCTGGCATAGACGTGTTTCGTCCATTTACGTGACCAAATGGGATTGACTTCATAGCAAGTTGATACAGATGCATCTCCTGGTAATTCTCATGTGAAATTATGTGAGGTTGGAATATCTTAATTAGTTCACATTGTCTGATAGTATAAACAACCTATCAGCAGTCTGAACAGCGCAAAAAAAAAAAAAAAATTCCTTTCTTCTTTTGCTTTCTGCCTAACGCACTATTTGGATGAAAGGGTTGCAGCTTAAATTTTACAAATATTACAATAATTCCTCTAAATTTGAACCCTGGTCTCAAAACCTCCATACATTTAAAACTGGACAAATAATATCTTATATTTTCTAAACAGTGGTAATCATTCTTTTTATTCAAAGTTTTTCATTAAAGAATTTGATAAACGTGCTCCATTTTAATTTAAAAATATGTGATTCATAATGAGAGTTGAGTTTCTTATCATATTAGCGATGCCTCATCATGCTTTGTGCTCCACCATATCATATTTTTACTTACTAAATTATGCAATCTAATGACAGTGTGCTACACGCATTCAATATTTTTATATATTTCTTTATTATTGTGTGGTGTTTATTTCGATCATGTGTGTAATTAATTACTTAATTGCATAATAATGTTATATTATATTTGATAGCCCCCTCACTTGAACAACTGAATTATTTCACCTACATTACATTTTTTCGTGAACGAAGCTCACAAAGCATTCCTAGTTTATACAATATACTTCTTCTTTTTTTCTTGAAAATAACATTGGTCAGTTTTCTAGCATGTGATTTAATTTAGGTCTTATACAAAATTAATTGTTATGGTAGTAGTTCTGTATCAGTCTTATGTGTGATTTCCTTTTTTTTTTTTAGTCTGATTTGATGTGGTGAACCGCAATACAGTAATAGTTATTTTCTTAATTTAAAAGCCAATAATATTGATTTATATATTAGTTAAACACTAAAATGGCAATATGTGTTTTTGAATTGAAAATTACAAGTTCTTTTATGAAAAAAAAAATGAAAGAGGATATTTTTAACTATCTAGAATATACAAGGGAATTTTTAGTTTGAAAAATGTAGACAACATTTAAGACTCCAGTGCAAACTCACGAAATTTTTTTTTCTCCTTAAATTTTTACAATTTAATTCTTAGAAGTTGTATCGCCTTGAAATAAAACCCAAAAATCTAATGAAAATGCGATAGGTTCGTGACAATTATTATGCTGTTCTCTAGGATTATTGTATCCAGTGACTATAAAACCTAGCAGTCCACACCAAAGCATGAAGAAGAGAACACTTTTGCTTGATACTCTTGTTGTCAGCAATTGTCACAGACATTATTTAAAATATTAATGTTATTCTAAATGAGTCTATAATTGGATGTTGCTATCCTTTTAGGAATGAAAAAGTTGTTTCCGATTCAAAGCTACCTAAGATAACGATTTGAATGACGGAACATCTTGGATATGCTAATGGGGTATTGTTGTTTATTTTTAGATTAATAATTGCATAAAGAAAAAGACAGAACGTATCAAGGGGCTGCTGCAAGGATCCAATACTTGCATGAATTTTTATACATCTCATAAACCGGTAATTGTCATCTTTTAAAGATTTGGAACCCCTCTTATAATTTCATATAATCTAAATAAAATTTGGGATTCTAAAATTTGAGACACCAGTTCGATTAAATTTTTTCTCAATAGGTTTGTATTCCTTCAAACTTTGTCAGATTTTACTTATTTTGCTTAGGTTTATATAAATGCATTAATTGCTCCTTCCTGTAATTATGACTTTACTTTTCTACTTTTTCTTTTGTGAAATACAATAACAACTTTAACAATAGGCAAATTTGGTCACGTATCCCTTTAATCTTGTCTAATTGGAAATATACCCCCTCAAATTTTTAAAATCGGTTATTTACCCCTCATCGACAGGGTAATTTTGTCAGATATTTTATAAATTAATGTTTGCTAATAAAATATCATGAAAACTAATTAAAAGGGTGAATAGCCAATAGTTATAACAAGTGAGGGATAAATATCTAATTTTGAAGATTTGACAGGTATATTTCTGATTAGAGAATATTAAAGGGACAAATGATTGATTTTTCCTTAACAAGAATAAAGTTTTTGGTCCCAAAATAAGTTTTAAGGAAATAAAAAAGATATGCTTTTTTATTATCATTTTCTAGATAAAGATTTTTATCTTATTATCTTCATTTTTATCTTTCTACCAAACATAATCTTTTTTGTATGATATTTCTGCCAACTGAAGATTATGGTTGGTAGAAAGATAAAAACGAAGATAATAAGATAATAAATCTTATCTCCTACAAATGATAATTGAGTCTAATATAATTTCAAAATTAAATTAGATATGTACATCAATTGGTCCTTCCTGTAATTATGATTTTACTTTCTACTTGTTTTTTGTAAAATACAACAACAACCTAACAGCAGTAAAGTCTTTGGTCCCAGATAAGTTTTAAGGGAATAAAAAGATATACTTTATTATCATTTTCATAGGAGATGAGATCTATTATCTTATTATTTTCGTTTTTATCTGTCCACCAAACATAATCTTTTTGTAATGATATTTCTACCAACAGAAGATGTTTGGTGGAAAGATAAAAACGAAGGTAATAAATCTTATCTTCTGCGAAGATGATAATAAAGTCTATCTTTTCATCTCAAAATTAAATATAAATGTACACAATTTAGCAGTGTGATAAATTAAAACAAAATACACTAAAAATTTAAAAAATAAAAAGGATTGCGAACAACAGCCGCATCGTCAAACAGAGAGAGCGATGATGCCAATCCAAGGAAACAGCAAGCATTCAGGGAACGAAGGAGAGAGCAGCAGTCAAGTTGTTGCATGGATTAACGAGTTGTGAGTTTTTCTCATCTTAATTTTTTGACTGCTATCAAACATAAGTGGAGGCATTTTTTATTTTAAACGAGTATTGAATCAAGTCTAAAAAAAGCTTTTCTTAAAAATGTCACTGAAATATTCTAATGAAACGCTAATTAATTTCTTGCAATTTCACTATGTAGAAATTTTATAGTTGGAAGAGAAATAATTAGAAGGGATGGAAAGAAAAGAAAACTCGAATAGTTTTTTCGTGTTTAGATGGCAATAGATTACAAGGGAACGATTGACGATCTCTCTCAAGTATTTCGAAAAAAAAAAAATCCTTTCCTAGATAGCTATCTAGTATATCTAAAAAGTATTTCGAAAAAATAGATTGCGAGAGAAAAATTTTAACAATGGAGACAATTTTTCTTAGATAATTTACTTTTAATACAAAATATTCTCCTCCGATTACAAGTATAGATGATAGAAAGAAAAATTATCACGATACTCAACGTTTTATGATGAATTCGGATGAAATTAAATGGTGAAACAATATTAAATTATATAGAAGTTACTATAAATGATCAAACTATCAACGAGTATTCTGGATTCTAAATATGATTTGTAAATAAATTAAATGGTTCGTTTAGATCACAAGAAGCCATCCAACCTCAATTTAAAATATCCCGAATTTTGTCAACACTGAAATTTTGATTTAAATGTTTTTAGAAAAACTTTCCCAATTCGACTAGGCAACAGAAAAAATAGGGGTCTTGGCTAAGTTAGCAATCAAACAAGTGATGATTTTTCACCCCAATTTCTTTAATTCATCAAACCAAGTTCATCAATTCACAAGAAATTTGGGTCCTGACTTTAGGTCTCCACAACCCATTACCAAACACTGTTTGGGGCTAATTTGGCAAATAAATTAATAATTAATTATATCTATTCTTCACAGGACAGGACATGGTCAAGTCTCTACTCTCAACTAACCCCCGTTGTTTCATCTTGACCCACCATCCCTCACTACGAAGATTCACCTCCCACACAATTTCTCACTTACCCACATGCTTCCTCTCACACCAAACCAAACCCGTCTCTTTCCTCTCCAGTTCTAACACCCATAATCTTCCTGTTCTTTCAAACAAACAGATCTCCAGTTATGCACAACAGCACAGGACGAAACACTGTTCACTCCACTCGAATTAGTCCAAGTGGCCACTGAAGGAACCGTTGGATTGTTTGAATATTAAGCAGCCGTGATGATGATCATGCTACAACTACCCCGCTTCTCTCACCAACCCGCGCACTCTCATCCCCTATTTAAATGCGCACCCCATACCTACCATCTCCATTACCCTTCTCAACACAACTCTTCTACTCCAACCATCTCAGCGCCATCTCAAATCACCAAATCAATTCTCTAAGTTCAAGCACTTCCACTACTTCTCTTAGCAATGGAGTTTCACGTAAACGGAAGCACCAACGGCTCAATGGACCTGTGCATGTCCAAGAAGGATGCTTTGAACTGGGGCAAGGCGGCCGAGGCTCTTAGCGGGAGCCACCTAGATGAGGTGAAGCGTATGGTGGAAGATTTCAGAAATCCCTTGGTGAAGCTTGAGGGAGCCGATCTGAGGATTTCTCAGGTGGCTGCTGTGGCGATGAAAGAGGCCGAGACAATCAAGGTGGAGTTGCTTGAGTCGGCGAGGGAACGGGTTAAAGCCAGTAGTGACTGGGTCATGGATAGCATGAACAAAGGTACCGACAGCTATGGCGTCACCACCGGGTTTGGTGCCACCTCCCATCGCCGCACCAAGGAAGGCGGGCTTCTTCAGAAGGAGCTCATCAGGTAAAAAGCTACTTGCCTATTAATTAATTAGCCACTTTTAGTTATGAAATTAACGATTGTTGGTTCGATTTTGGGTCCTGCATTTCTAGTAGATATAAGTATGGGATTGTGAAAATAACGAGAGTTTCCCTCGGTGATGCCAACTGTTCCATTCTGTTGGTGGGGTTGTTATTTACGGTCCAATTATTAATTTTAAGTTTATCAGTCATCCTCATGAGATTGATTTAGCTATTAAGGGTAGTAAACTTTTGAATTTGCATTTAGAGACTGCTCTGATTATATATATATATACTGTTGTAACTTGTAGCAAAGGTATACTTCCCATGTGACCATGTAAAGGTCTAATTTACAACGTTAGAAACTTAGAATATTTGATCAAGGGACCATAGTACCTTAAGAATCACAGTTGACCGCCTGTTTAAGTATTCTTATTAAATCAGTTAAGAAGAATCAAAATGATTAGCACAGGACTAATTAGTTGACAGCTCAATATTAATCACTGCTAATCTGTCAGAGATTATCTCTCAGAATAATTAAATAATTCTGTTACTAATGAATTTATACCAAAATTTCTCTTATTCAGATTCCTTAATGCCGGTATCTTCGGTGCTAGCAAAGATTCAGGCTGCACACTGCCATCTACGGCCACCAGAGCCGCAATGCTTGTTCGCATCAACACTCTGCTACAGGGATACTCTGGTATCCGTTTCGAGATCCTAGAGGCCATCACCAGCCTTCTCAATTCCAACATCACCCCCTGCCTTCCTCTTCGTGGCACCATCACTGCCTCTGGTGATCTCGTCCCCCTCTCCTACATCGCAGGCCTTATCACCGGCCGCCCGAATGCCAAGGCTATTGGTCCCGATGGGCAGGTCATGGATGCTACAGAGGCATTCAAGCAGGCCGGTATCACTACTGGCTTCTTTGAGCTTCAGCCCAAGGAGGGACTTGCGCTAGTCAACGGTACTGCCGTGGGATCTGGATTGGCTTCCATGGTCCTTTATGAAGCCAACATTCTATCAGTGCTCGCTGAGGTGCTATCAGCAGTGTTTTGTGAGGTTATGCAAGGAAAGCCGGAGTACACCGACCATCTCACCCACAAGTTAAAGCACCACCCAGGACAAATTGAGGCTGCCGCAATCATGGAGCACGTGCTCGATGGCAGCTCTTACATGAAGATGGCCAAAAAGATGCACGAACAAGACCCGTTGCAGAAACCCAAGCAGGACCGTTATGCCCTCCGTACCTCCCCGCAATGGCTTGGTCCCCAGATTGAGGTGATCCGTGCCGCCACAAAGTCGATTGAGAGGGAGATCAACTCAGTCAATGACAACCCTCTGATCGATGTCTCCAGAAACAAGGCTCTCCACGGTGGCAATTTCCAGGGGACACCAATTGGTGTCTCCATGGACAACACAAGGTTGGCAATTGCCGCAATTGGCAAGCTCATGTTTGCCCAATTCTCTGAGCTTGTCAACGATTTCTACAACAACGGATTGCCATCCAATTTGTCTGGTGGCCGCAACCCAAGTTTGGACTATGGGTTCAAGGGTGCTGAGATCGCAATGGCGTCTTACTGCTCTGAGCTCCAGTTCCTTGGTAACCCGGTGACAAACCATGTGCAAAGTGCAGAGCAACACAACCAGGATGTAAACTCACTTGGTCTCATCTCTTCCCGGAAGACAGCAGAGGCCATTGAGATCCTAAAGCTCATGTCATCTACATTCATGATTGCTCTGTGCCAAGCCATTGATCTCAGGCACTTGGAGGAGAATCTAAAGGCGACAGTGAAGAATACCGTGACCCAAGTGGCTAAGAAGGTGTTGTCTTTGGGCGTTGATGGAGAGCTCCACCCCTCAAGATTCTGCGAGAAGGACCTAATCCAGGTCATTGATCGCGAGTATGTATTCGCATACTCAGATGACCCGTGCAGTGCCACCTACCCGCTGATGCAAAAGCTGAGACAAGTTCTCGTGGACCACGCACTCAGCAATGGTGAAAAGGAGCTGAATGCGGGCACATCCATCTTCCAAAAGATCAGCTCTTTTGAGGCGGAATTGAAAACTCATCTACCAAAGGATGTCGAGGCCACAAGAGTAGCATTTGAGAATGGCACTTTGCCAATCCCCAACAGAATCAAGGAATGCAGATCATATCCACTGTACAGACTTGTGAGGGAAGAATTAGGCGCCGGGTATCTCACTGGTGAGAAGGTTGTGTCGCCGGGAGAGGAGTGCAACAAGGTCTTCAATGCAATTTGCGACGGTTTGGTGATTGACCCACTGCTAGAGTGCTTGAAGGAGTGGAATGGTGAACCTCTGCCAATCTGTTAGGAAAAGCTGCTTTTTATTATTTGAAACATATGTTTTTTTGTTTTTGACAATTTATTTTGTAAGCAACCTTCAATGTTTTTGAGAGTAAAGCATGATCTTAGTATTTATTTGTCTGTCTGTGTGTTTAAGGTAAAATATGAAATAATTTTTTCCCTATTTTTGAGTCTTTTTTTTTCAGCATTGCTCCATATATTAATATGCCACTAGCGCGCATTACTAACTCGAAAGACTGACCAAACAAAGAATCAGCAATAAGAAGCTTTTTTTTATTATTATAATTCATACTATAAAAAGATAATAGTACTATTTAAGCCGTACTGAGACTGAGCCAAGTTTTTACTTGTAGGGGCTTTCGGGTTAAAACTTTCTTAAGCCATTGAATTGCGGTACCAGATTGGGGAGATTTTCTTGATATATATCGTGTTTCTTTCAAGTACAAATCAAAAAAGAAAACAGGCCCTGCAAGGTTAGTTAAATGTGTCATGTTACCATATTGTCCTTTCTAAATATGTAAGAATATATTGACAATCATATGATCATATCTGTGAACTGTTTATCAGAATATCATAAACATAAATAATGGACGTTCTCCAAAACTTAAACAAGTTGTTCATATAAAATGCATTTAAAATTTATTTAGTCACCGATCGAGTATCACCTAAGTAGTGACCAAATTCCAATTGTAGTAATTATGCATAGCTTATATAAATTATAGTAATATACCTAAATTTTGTGATTTTGATAACAGTTTGATAAGTTATCATAATTGTCCAAAAAAACCTAGTTGGCGATGCAAACAACTACTGCTGATACAAGCCTAACAAATAAGCCCAGTTTTGTTTTGAGGTCCAGAAACTGAATTAGAAAGGCTCCACCCCAAAAAAAGAAATGTGTCATTTTGTTTATTAGTGAGTAGTGACGTGCACGGGCAAGTCGAAGTTTCCATATCTGCAGATTTGATTTTTTTACTCGTGTTATAGACGTTCATAATCTCAAGTTTTTTAAAAGACGACCAATAAGAAGATATGTGCAGAAAAAGAACAGGAAGTTAGCTCCTCAGATCGACTAAAAATATCCAAAAGTAACATTTGGAGCTCGTTTCCTACAAGAAACCCAGCTGAAAAATATGGGATGCCAAAGGAAAAACTGAAGTTTTACTAGAGTGCGTCTTAGTTCTGAATACAGGTTTCCGGCCCCTTTTACCTTTTATAGGCTTACTCAGTGTTTAGCTGCACATTCAAGGTCAAGCCATGCATGCACGGGGTCATGCTAAATCAGGCTTCAAGACGCAGTTTTTCCAATTTAGGAGCTCGTTTAGCAACACCACATCTAAGTAGGTTCAAGAATTTAAGTTAATACTTTGGACAATTATAAATTAACAAATTAGTTCACTAATCTAAAACTTAGAATATCCCCATACATGCCAAACGCACACTTAATCAACTGACAACCTTGAAATAAGCTGGCTTATACAGGTTTTACTGGGTTGACTAAAATAAGGAGAAGGAGGCTGCAAACAGCCAGACTAATTGCGCTGCAATTGTACAACCAAAGGCAATTTAAAGCTAATTTATGTTAGCTAACAATTAATTTTGATAATGCATAATTCAAGGCTTAATTGCCTAATGATTGGGCTAAGAAATGTGTTAATGTCACACAGATTAATTGCTCATTTCATTTAGGTTAAGTTAAACCTAAAATGTCAACCTTTTATTCACTGAAAAAGCACAAAGAAAAAAAAAAAGGAAAGGCATTTTAATCCATGCTGGCCTGAGCAGATACTCAGCTGACCAAGAAAAAATGAATCTCCCTTCGCATTTGTGGGCCTTAACTGCATTATTTAGCATAATCTTTGCCTTCCAGCTTGTCCCGATGTACTGTAAGAAATCTGGTAAAAAACAACTGTAAACATTCAGAATTGAAACGACAGTTAATTTTTATTTGTTATGAGAGTTTTTATTGGGATTTTGACTCTTTGGCGGGTACCTTACTGGCCTAGGTTCACTCTACACAAAAAATTAAGAATGTTGGTCTTAAGTATCTCCCGGAATTAGTATTCCTTACACATATACCATGATGTATAACTGCCTTCTACAGTGCCATTGTACTAGAGGAGTTTGGCAAAGAAAAATATCTTGGTAGTTGAACAATTGCATTGGTACTTTTTCTGACCTAATCAATGTTGTAGTTGAACAATTGATTGTGAATTAGTGGTGACCTGGATTGGACAAAGCACAAATTAAGTAGAATTGAGGTAAAATAGGGCTAAAATGAATCTGGCTGTGCTTCCATTAATACTAGAACCTGAAGCTGATACAAAACTTAGTTTTAACCTAGTATGCCAGAATTTCAGCCCACAGTAACTAGCAAGGTCCTAAAATTCTGCACAGGTTGGTTGCGGTACTGTTTCTATCAAAAATCAGCAATTCATATTAATTGAACACTAGCCACAGCAACAACCAACAAATGCAACTGCATTGCTACTAACCTTATTCCAAAATGAACTCTGTTTCTTCGAAATTTTATCTTAATTCCTCGTCAATTTGCCTGGAGCTCTTCCCAATCTATTCTCAATTTAACCTCGGTCAAATCCATTGCGAACATAAAATAGAGCAATAATGTTTGTGCCAACAGTGGAGTCAGGCATAAACAATTCAGACCCACTTCATCAATGATCATCTGTGAAGCTCCCAATCCCTCGGCGCCTCAAAAGCATCAAATCAAACAGCCGTCTCCTTGCATCATATATTGGGTTCGGCTCTATAAGCCGACCTTTCTCATAGGCCTCGCGTAAAAACACTGTATGACGGTAACCTTTAGTAGAGAGGTAAAAAATACCAGGATGGTCTAGAAAAAGGTCTCTCACATTCAGTTCTATCCCAAACCATTTCTTGAAATGGCTGATCTTCTCCACCTCCACCATTTTCTCTACTGTTAGACTAATAAACTCATGCATTATACCAACTGCTCTCTTCTCCATCATCCTCCGACAATTCTTTGAAGTACCCCTCCTGGTACAGGGTTCATATGGACCCGTATAAGGTACCAGTTGCCACGCCTTGATTCTCGCACGGTAGTCCTTGGTAAGACGCATTCCAGGTGGAAACCTGAGATTAAACTCAAAGCTAGAATCTTTTTGTTGCGACCTCCTCCAGGATTCAATAGCAGGTGTAAAATTCTTTAAACCGGTATCCACAAGCTCAACAATGTGAGTATTGGGTTCGCTCGGATTGTCACTAAGAGAAAAAAGAGAAGGGTTCTGGTGTATAACCGAATGCTCAAAATCATCAGGTAGGCCGAGCTCACGCCACACTCGAAAAACGGCCCGAAGCGGAAAGCGGTGGGAGAGAGACATAGCAAGAAGCCTGTGAAGGCGAAACGTGGCTGCCTCTGATTCTCTGGACGAAGCTTCAGACTCTGCAGACAGAATCGTCCGAGCAGCTGGAGTGAGTGTGACAATGAAGGGTTTACCAGAAGAAATGGAGAAGAGGTGGGGAAATGCACGAAGGAAATGGAGAGGACCGTGGTTGAGGTGGAGGCGCTGAGAGAGAGAAGGAGAGAGGAAAGAGAGAGGGAGAGTGTGGTCTGGACTGGAGAGGATCAGGTCGATAATGGGAAGGGCCTTGAGGTAGTGCTTGTACGAGTCCATGAACTTTTCGAAAGTGGGGTCGCGATGGCGCGCCGCCACGTGTTGCGCGGAGGTGGTTTTGCTTCGGTGTAGGAGGAGGAAATGCCATGGAAGCGGCCGCCGCCGTGTCGGGAGCATTTTGGTCGCAGTTTATTGTACAAATACAAAAATAGCTGGGGACAGAGAAAATGAACAAGAGAGAAAAGGCTATTTTCAGTGTGATCATAGATTTGGACCCAAAATGATATTTTATGGGCCCGTTGTGAAAAAGTGTCATTTGTTTATTTACGTCGGATGGTTTTGCCGTCTGAAACTTTCAAAAGAGCATGATTTGGGCTCCTCAGTTGCGGACCTACGGTTGACTGGCTAGCTTATCACCGAAAAAATTATAAATAACTTTAATTAATTACGAAATTATAAAATAATCCGTTTTTAATATTTTTTTTAACAATGACTTCGCAGTTTCGGAATCTGAGATTCCGAAACTAAAAATCCTTAGTTTCGGAATCTGAGATTCCGAAACTAGCTAGTTTCGGAAACTCAGATGTCGAAACTAGCTAGTTTCGGAATCTGAGATTCCGAAACTAGAATGTCGCTTATTATATAAGCGGGGGACCCTTCTTTCTCTCTCTGTCGCTTTCATTTCTTCTCCGCGGATCGCCGAAGAGAGAAGAGCTCTCGGTAAGTTTTTTTTTTATTTTTTTAATTCATTTATTTATTTATTTATTTAGTTATATTAGGTTAATAATAGAAAAACTAAAAATAATATTTCAAAAATATCAAAAAAAAAAAAAAAATCAGAATAAATTCTATTAATTAGGATAAATATATTTTAGTAAATATTATATTTTTTTATATGTTATAATAATATTAAATTGATTTTAAAATTAGATTAATAATAGAAAAATTAGGAAAATATTCAAAAAAATATTAAAAATATACAAAAAATTCGGATTAAATTTTATTCATTACGGAAAAAAATAAGTTAGGAATTTTATATTTTTTACATCTTATAATAATTAAAAAATGTTTAAATAATTAGGTTAATATCAACAAAAATAGGAAAAATATTCCAAAAATATAAAAAATTATTAAAAAAATCATATTAATTAGGAAAATCAATATAAAAATTAGAAAAATTAATAGAAAAATTAGAAAATTCTTATAGGTTGATATATTGTTTTGGTTTTCAATGTGCAGAAAATTTCAAACAAGATTCAAGATTCGAATTTCCTATTTCAGCAGCAATTGTCGATCGAGGTTAGTATTTTTTATTCATTAATTTAATTATTTTGCATAGTTAATGTACGTAATTTAGAATAGTTTACGATTTTGAATATTGAATGTGATATGAATGTGATATGATATGATAGTTTATGATTTTATGATAGTTTTAGAATATTGATATGATATGATATTTTTTCATATGATATGATAGTTTAGAATATTGATATGAATATTGAATATGATTATCGATTGTGATATGATGTGATATGATATGATTGGTTGGTTTGAAATGGGTTTATTTAGGGGGGATTTGGGTAAATAAATTTTCGGAAACCCTCCCGATACAGGGGAGATGCTGCCGAAATTTTGTTAGATTTATGACATTTAAATTTTTTAATTAAGTAGTGAAAATGCCTCCGAGAAGAAGAACGTCTCCAGGTTCACAAAGATCTACGAGGCTACGTACCGATCCTCAGGCCTCTACTTTAGACGTGCCTGAGCCTACGGACGTCGTTTCCTCTGGTGTTGTTGATGCCGGCGCTTCTTCCTCAGCCGGGGCTTCTACCTCAGCGGGCCCTTCTTCTTCCTCTACTCCTCCTCCTCCTCCTCCTCCTCCTCCCGGTGCTGATCGTCTGTTGCATTTGCAACCAGACCAGCTTCGTGGCCCTACTGTATGTTATTTTGTTTTTTTCATTATTATTTGAAAATCTACTTGAAATCACCATAGTCTCTAATATTTTTTCTCAAAAATAAAGAAATGGCAACCACTGGTGCATAAGCCGATGATGGCTAGGACTCCTGAGGTGGACCAGCATCTGACGACACTTGGGTTGATCCACGTCGTTCAGCTTGGTCATATGCCTGTGGATCATACGCTTGTGCAGGGTTTGGCCTTGTTCTGGAGGCCGGAGACCCACACTTTCCACTTTCCGCATGTCGGCGAGATGACTGTTAGTCTAGAGGTACGTGATATTTTATTATAAGAAAATTTCATGTTACTTGTGTTATGATTTATATGTATACTAATAGTATTTGAACTATCATGCAGGATGTGGCATTTTTATATGGTTTACCCGTCGTGACTGGCCGAGTCGTGACGGGTCGTTGTGATTTCGATTATATCGATCTTCTTTCGACAGCGTTGCCGCGTGACACATCGCAGGAGGAAGTGGAAAATTGCTTCCGAGAAAAAGAGAGAACGTAAGAAAATTATAAAACTTATTGTGTACTTTATAATGAACTTAATCTTTTGTTCTGACAATAAAGTCGAAATGCAGGAAAAAACATTGCGTTAAGTTTACGAAGCTGCGCAAGATTTGGAAGGATGTTGTCCTCGACGATGAGGATCAGATTGAGAGATACACACGGGCATTCGTGCTAGAGCTTTTTGGTTGCACGTTATTTCCGGATGGCACTGGTGACTCTGTTGCCGGTTTTTATCTCGATCTTTTGCGGGTTCGTAGATTTTTATAAAATATTTAAATTGTTCTGTTAATTAACTTATAATTAAATATAGGTTTTAATTAATACTTTAATACTTTGTACATATATTATACAATATAATAATTAATAATATAATTTATACATATTATAGTTTTATTATACACTATAATATTTATAATTTATAGAAATAAAAATACATTACAATATTATACAATATTATCCTTAATTATTTATTCTAAGGATAACTTAGCGTATCTTAAATGAATCGATACGATACACGATACAGTTTACGATTCAACTTCTATGATTTGTAGGATCTTCGTACTACTCCCTCTCAGGGAGTGTACAATTGGGGTGCTGCCACACTTGCTGCTTTATATAGAGGTTTGGATACCGCAGCAATAAATAACAGCGCGAAGATCGGGGCTCCGTGGTTACTTCTACAGTTATGGTCGTATGCGCGATTGACTTTGTGTCGGCCGACGATCACGGATGATTTTAGCGACTGGGGTGTACCATCTATTGATTCCTGTGCACCTTACGGGAGGTATGTTCCTTGCATTTGAAATTTAATTTTTGAAGACATTTGAATATTTGCATGATATGTTCAAATATGTTCAAATATTTGCAGGAGATGGACTACACGTCACAGATCTAAGAAGTATGAAGGCCCTGGTATCGCATCCGGGATGGATTATGCTCGAGACGTTCTCATGAAGATCAGACCCGAGCACGTCGTTTGGAGGCCGTACCACCATATTAGGGCCCGCATGCCTCGTTATGCTCAGGTTTGTAATAAATATATTATTCTTTAACATGTTATAATAATTGAAAAATTAAGTTAATATTCCTTTCAAATAATAGTAGAAAATTGCATAATAAATTAGCTTAATTCATACCTTTTATGCTCAGGTTGATCCGAGCTTGTTTGTTGTCCGTATCCCGTGCATTCATTACTGGATGGTGATGTGGCACTACGCCGATCGTGTCATGCACCAGTTCATGCTGTATCAGACAGTGCCGCCACCTCGACCTGAGGTACATTATTTTGGTGATTTAATCATTTACATAAGCATGTTCATATATTTTTTAGTACTATATTTACTTAATATTACTTAATATATTTACTCAATATAATTTCAAAATAAAACAGGCTTGGCAGAGGACGTCGCAGCTGATGGGATACATGTTCACCACCTACCGAAACAGAGACTGGCGTGACGTTTTCCAGACAGAGGTAGGCATGTGGGGTGACATGACACAGGCTATGATCAGGGAGAACCGGCCGTGGAGCGATTCTATGCTCGGGACGTATCTACGTTGGCTGAGGGTACATGGGGGTGCGTATGTCGTACAGATTCCGGAGGAGATAGAGACAGCTCCGGTTGCCCACTTGATGGCTGCTGATTTGGATATCGTGCTGAAGCGGATCGTGGGTCCGAACTTAGTGAATTGCGACCTGGTTGAAGACCTTCTATTCCAAGACCAAGACGACTTCCTGTGCGAGGATCTGTACTAATGGAATTCCGGCTTGGTTGAACTGGATCGTGCAACGTGTTGGCCCCCGCCCTAGAACTTTCACCCATTTCTCGTGCAGATGATTGACCTCGGTTCCTTGTGCTTGTTCTTCTCGTCCTTTGGTTGGTGGTTCGGCGACCGGATTGAACGTTCTCCATAGTTGTAAGAGGTTCCTTACCTCTGTTTCTTTTATTTTTATTCTTCCGCATTGCATCCATCCACATCCAATCACGGTCCTTCTTGCGCCTTCCCCGATTAATCATTCTCCTATCAGGGTGAATCAAGGGTCCATCGTAGACAGGCCAATTTTCTTCGTCTCCGTAGCAGTGAAATTCACCGGATGACCATATTTTGAGCATATTCTCCGTGCTATATTTGTCATCTACAAAGTCATCTACTTCCCATCTGTATTTACTACAGACTGCAATAACATGAACACACGGTATTCCCGTCAGTTGTGGCTTTCTGCATTGGCATATGGCACGCCTTGTTGGTAGTTGAGGATCAGTTGGTTGGTAATCTCGTCTGATTAAAACTTTGTACTTCCACGTTGTACCTGGCTCAGATTTCTCGTAGGGCACTTGAGCTTCAAATTCCCCACGCATATGATCAATGGTCACGACATTTATTCCAACTGTAAATATGGATTGATATGATTATATATTTATTTTAAAATAATATGTAAATATTAATTATTAGTAATTAAATTTTGTACCTGCTTTTAGAGTGCGCTTGGAAATCTTTTCTTGAATTGTTTTTGGCCATCGCTCTCCCTCTGCAGTTCTCTCAAATGATAGGAGTTTTCTCTCATTAAACCACGAGACCGTTTTGTACCAAGTCCCTTCCACTAGTCCAACAACTGGGAGTCTTCTCTCAGCCTTGTATCTACTGTTGAGACTCTCTGATCCATTACTCGTCATAAGCCCCCAACGAGGACCACCGTCATATGTCTGTGCCCACCTTTCAGGCTTGGCAGGCTCATTGTCATCTTGTTCATGCTCTTTCCCACACTTTGTCAGATATGTGATCGCTTCAGGGTGTGTCAATTGTAATTCGTTCCACATTCTTTGATATGCCCTCGGTTTTTTCTTGTTTGCCAACTTACTTCTAAATTTTTCCACCACAGACAGATCTCGACCACATGCCTTGAATAAATTTTCACAAACATGCTGCATGCAATACCGATGCACGGCATACGAAGGATTAGCACTCTCTTCCCATCCGTATTGAGGGCGTTTGAAGGTGTTTTTTATTCCCCAGTGGCGATCTGAAACAACACAAAATTTTTTCTTGTCCCCGATTACATAGTCCCTGAGAAATTTCATGAACCAACCCCAACAAGCTTCGTCCTCAGTTCGCACTAATGCAAATGCTAGCGGAACCAACCGCTGCTCTGGGTCATAACCAACCGCCGCTAATAATTTTCCCCTATAGCGACCCGACAGAAACGATGCATCAATGCTGATAACTGGTCTAAGGTACGGTACCGCTGCGATGCAAGGACCGAATGCCCACGCTGCTGCAATGAACATAGCTCTGTTGGGATTGCCACAAGTGGGAGCCAACCATTTGATTTGAGTCCCTGGGGTCGTCCCCTGAATGGCCAACAAAAGGCTTGGTAGTTTGTTGTATGCGTCCTCCCACGACCCGAAAAGTTGCTCGATTGCCTTCTCTCTCCCACGCCAAAGCTTGTTATAAGTCGGTTTGACATTTGGATATTTCAGCTCTAACATAGATTTGACTTCCTCTATGGAAATACCAAGATCTCTTTTTACTGCATTCCTTATGCAGTTGGCGATAACCGTCGCCGTCAGATTATCATGTGTAAATTCTCCGAATCTTCTCACACATGTATGTTCATATTCATTTTTTATTATTTTCCAAAATGTACCTTCCCTTTCTGTACGGGCATACAAATGCCACTTACATGAGTATACCTTACAATGTAAACTCAACAATTGGGGCGTACTTTTAGTGGTTTTGTGTTCAACATTATTTTCTACGGAGTAATGATTACAAACTTGTTGTAATTGTGCTTTAGTGTAGAAAATATTTCCTTCGGCTAAAGGTCCTGAATTTTGTGGTATGGACGATTCTGGAATAGAATTCCTATACTCAGAGCAATCTAAAAATTGGAGAACAGGATGGTAAGTGTCTGTTCTTCCAGTAACATGATACCCTTGACCTCGGTTAACAGCCATATAGTGTTCGTCCAAACCCTGTGACTCTAAAAATTCTGCCTCTTCGTCAGTGAAGTCCTCGCCTGTGGCATATGCCGACTCATTACCCGGCCCACGGTCGTATGCCTCGTCAAGTTGCTCTATATCTGCTTCTTCTTCTTCTCCTCCTCCTTCTTCTTCTCCTTCTTCTCCTTGTTGTTGTCTACTACTCCCCTCTGGTTGTTCCCAAGGTGACCAAACATTTCCACTACTATTGTATTCATAATTCATTTGTTGTTGTTGTTCTGAACTTTGAGGATCTATACTACTAGGTTCCCAAGGATCCCAATCCAACGTTGCAGATTGAACTTGTTCATCATTATGTACTTCTTCATTATAATTATAATTAATAGCTTCTTCATTATAATTATAATTATAATTATAATCTGAGTACCCACCTAAGTAAAAAATAAATAAAACAAATATTATAATTCCAAATAGATGATATTTAAAATATTGGAGGAAACCAATAATATAATGTTATTGACATAATTTTTGGTTTACTAATTTCTACTTTCAGGATACATGGGGCTTAATATTTGGAATTTCTCTTTATATGACATTATATTCATGTATACGTAACATCATTTAATATTATAGATGATATTTATATATTAAAAAAAATTAAAGCTTGTGATAAACTTCATACATAAGGCACTTCTTATTATTTAATATCATGTATGCGTTAGGTAGTAACAAACTTGATGCAATATGTGGGGCACAAACTTCATACATAACTCACTTCTTATTAATTTTTCTTTGTCGACGTTTGTTGTTTGTCTTTCAAGAAAAAATGTTATGATGTTATTATTTTTATGAATGAATAATTATATTTTTTATGAGAGAATGTACCTACTACATTCGCTGGAAGCAAATCAACGTGCAGCTCAAGTCCTTGAAGCCGTCTAGTTCCCCAGCACTCGTGTTGGACATAACGCCATTCATTTTCTGAGTTCACCGGCAACTGCATTTGTTGAAACCTTCCTTCAATTATCATATTAAAACGGGAAACAATTCTCAAATTGTAATGCCCGCGATAATATCCTAGTGAAGATAAAATGGTATCTTTGACTGATTCATAATCAGTTCGTGAAGATGCATCGAAACTGAAATTGTTTGGTTGATTGTAAGGAGATTGATTAACGAAAACACGAATGGAATTCATATTTCTAATGGATATGAGATTTATGTGTGTGAAAATGATATATGATTCTCAGACTTAGAGACGAATCACTTATTTATAATCCTTATGATCGGAATCCGAGAAAACGAAACTAGGAGACAACCGTATGAAATAATTGATAAAACACTATTTAAACAGTGATACCCTGTCAAAACAACGTCGCAACACTATAATTTAGCCTCAATGAGTGATTGAACAGTGAAATTTCTGACAAAATACTGTTTCGGCGGGAATCTAGCTAGTTTCGGAATCTCAGATTCCGAAACTAGCTAGATTCCCGCCGAAACCCTATAAAACCCATTTTTTTATGTTTTACCCTATAAAACCCCTATTTTTTAAGTACTTTTGTTTTTATTATACTTTATTACTTTTACTATTATACTTTACTTTAGTACTTTTACTATATTATTTATATAAAATTTTAAAATAATAAAAAATATTATTTATTAATACGTAAATTATTAATTTTTCAAATAGTATTTGGATATTAATACAATAATAATTTTTTTGTGTACTTTTGTTTTTATTATACTTTAGTACATTTACTATATTATTTATATAAAATTTTAAAATAATAACAAATATTATAAAAATTTTTAATTTTTCAAATACTTTCAAATAATATTTTTATATTATTTATGAAAACAACAAATATTAAAATTTTTATATTATTAATTTTTCAAATATTTTCAAATAATAATAAATATTATTAATTACAACAATTAATATTTTATTTTTTCCATTAATGTAATAGTCTGAATGTATAGCCCTATGACATCTTCAAATATGACAAACGTGGTCTCATAATAGAACAGACGTGCTCTGAGAAAACATTATGATGGTCTGAAAAAGCTACGCGTGCTCTGAGAAAACATTATGATGGTCTGAAAAAGGTACGCGTGCTCTAAGAGAGCATTATGATGGTCTGAAAAAGTTTGACGTACTCTGAAAAAGTCTGAAAAATATCACATGGAATTTAATTCATACTTTTTGTACCATACACCAGAGCTCCATCTATATAGAACTCTCCAGGTTCAGCCAGACACAATAATCTCCAACTTCTCTCCAACTTCTCTCCAACTTCTTCTTAAGAACTTTACCACCATGGAAAAAGGAAATAGCTCAAACTCCAACAATACAAAAAACCCGAATCCAAGTGACATTGTGAAAAACTATTGGGGATCATTCTTCCATTCTACTCTCAACGAAGAACAAAAACAAAGAGGAGAATGGACCGCAGTGTGTCGTCAATGTTCTCAAACTTGCCAATACAATGTGAATGAACCGTACTATGACATTCCCTTAAAATGGCATTACCTCGACCACGTAAAAGAACAGAAAGAAAGAGAAAGGCCGAAGCGTTATGACTGGTCAGAATACTTACCATCTAAACCGAAACCCCAAGAACAATATGTACGCCAGCCAACACCCTTCTCTATGGTTGAATCCATTTTTAATTTTCGTGGAGACCACACAGTGATATGTACAAAGTGTGGTGAAATTTTCAATTACCAAGAAACCATCCTGCGTGAGCACTACTCTTACCACGATCGCCGTGAAGCGGAAGAAAGAAAAGCTCGGTACATAGAAGCCGAAAGAAAAAAGAGGGAAGAAAGTGACAGACTTACACACGAGTATTGGAGTAGGAGAATAGAAGAGTCGGAAAAGAAAAGACTAAAAGAAGAAAAGGAGAAGGAGAAATGGCGAAAACAAATTCAGGACATGCAGATGCGCGATAGACTTCAAAAGGCAAAAAGAGAAGAAGAAAGAACAAATGCAGCAAGATGTATGGCAGAGATAGAAAAACAAGAGGCAGATGCGGCTTTCTGGAACGAAGCCGCTCATATGGCTGACAACGCCGGTGCCAGTAATCAACAGGACAATGAAAATGAAGAGGATGAACCATGGTGGGATGAAATTCTTCAATATGTAAAGAGCCAAGATCTCTAAGTTTTTAAACTCTAGAATGTCGTTTTTATTATTGTATTGGAGTAGTTTAGAATGTCGTTTTTATTATTGTGGTCGTTTTTATTATTGTTATTTAGTCATTGTAAATTATTTATGTTTTATAAATTCTTCTAACTTTTCTAATTGTATTAATTATTGTTCTTACAAATATTTCTAAGGTTGTTTTAATTTTGACAAAAAAAAAGATAAACATTAAATATAAAAATAAAATAATAAGCAACACAATAGTTTTAAAAAAATAACCTCATGTAAAGATTAAACAACCAACTAAACCACACAAAATGTCAGCCAGATTAAAATTAAACAAACAGTTAACAAAATACATATAAAGATCACATATGTTAACAAGATGCATAATTAAACAACACAATAGTTTGTCCACAAATAAAGATGACGTTAAGGCATTCAATCATCTTCAGGAGTGTTAACACTCGGTTCTTCTTTCGGAGTGTTAACACTCGGTTCTTCTTTCGGACCGTCTTTCATCTTTTTGGCAGGAAGCTTGAAAAGTGCCCTGTAATCTCGTACATGCATTAGTTTTCTTGGTTTTTTTGTAATTACACCATCTTCATCGTCACTCAAAATTGAATTCAACTGCTCCTCGTTTTTTAGTGTTGGAGTATTGTCAACTTTTGCATCAACCTTCGCTTTTCCCTTCTCCATATCTCTCAAAGTTCAATTCAACTGCTCTTCTTGTAAGATATTTTCTGTACATTTTAAAAAAATAATATCAACCTAAACGAATTATCAAATTTTAGTATTAATTTTTCCAATTTTTAAAATATTTCTAAATTATTATAATCTGTCAAAATCATTTTACAATATTTTTTTACATATTATTTATAATATCTTTTAACATGTTTCCAATATTTCTACAATATTTTTACAATATTTCTAAATTATATTATTATTATACATAACAAATAGAATTTTTTCTAATTTTTCACTATTTTTTCTATTTTTTCTAATATTGACCTAATTTATTATGCAATTTTCTATTATTATATCATGTAAAAAAATCAAAAATTATATTATTAATATACATAATATATAAAGGAATTTTTTCTGAGTTTTTCAAAATTTTCCAATATTTTAACATTATTTTTTGTATTTTTTCTAATATTAACCTAATTTTTAATGCAATTTTCTATTATTATATCACATTAAAATATAAAACAAAATAAAAACTTACTGATTCTCTTCAGAGACGCGAGAGGCGAGAGAGGAGTGAAATGAAAGGGACGAGGGTGGAGTTATATATAACGGGCAAATAATTGATTAAATAGTGGTTAAATAGTGAAATAATTGATTAACTATATATAACGGGCAAATAATTGATTAAATAGTGGTTAAATAGTGAAATAATTGATTAACTATTTAAATAATTGATTAAATAATCATTATGAGCGGGAAATAGATAGTTTCGGAATCCTAAAATCCGAAACTAGCTAGTTTCGGAATCTGAGATTCCGAAACTATCTATTTTCCCGCAAAAATGTCGGCAGGTCTAGTTTCGGAATCTCAGATTCCGAAACTAGCTAGTTTCGACATCTGAGTTTCCGAAACTAGCTAGTTTCGGAATCTCAGATTCCGAAACTAAGGATTTTTAGTTTCGGAATCTCAGATTCCGAAACTGCGAAGTCATTGTTAAAAAAAATATTAAAAACGGATTATTTTATAATTTCGTAATTAATTAAAGTTAGTTATAATTTTTTCGGAGCTTATCATTTATGGGTTGTGACTTGTGAATTTGTGGAGTGTGTTTTAGTGGGTGCCACTAAGGGCCTGATATTTTAGTCGCTTGATTTTGTTAACTGGTATTGTTACGTCATGCAATATTTGACAAATTCTGCAGTAAAATATTTTTTTTATATAAACTGAAATACAGACCATTGATTTTTAATTATGAACGGCTATAATTAATTAAAATTTTTAATTAGTCTGAAAAAATTGGTGCATGATAAAAGTTCCGTTAAGTTTTACTCGTATTTTACTTTGCAAATGGAAAATATGACAATTTAAAGTGATGAAAAGTGTATTATGGGGGAGCCGATGGCAACAGTGAAGTATAGAATATAAAGCATGTATGGTGGAGGTGGACACACCTTCATTTTGGAAAATGCTGGTTTAATAGGAAAAACTATCGGTTGCAAATTATAAAAAGTAAAAAATAAAAATCTAATACTATTATCCGAATCAAGTATCAAAGTTAAGTCAAAAGGACATCCCGGTGGACCTATTAAAACACAAGAAATCTCTAGATATCTATTCAAAAAAGAAGACAAGCTTCCAATCAATTTCAACCCATAAGTTTTGTTTGAAGTTGTATATATAATATTAATGCCAATCAATGTACAGGTCATTTTGTAACGACCGGACCTTTTTCAAACCAAGTCAACTACATTACCATGAAAAAACAATGACGAAGGTGACAAATTGGTTGTCCGCAAATGGCGCTATAAAGTTTTTCTGTCCCTGAATTAATTTCCTCTCCTAGCTAATCAGTCTAAGGCTAGTTGGACGCTAATCAAGCAAATGAAAAGCCTTGGTAGGTAACTTGACTAGTAGAAACGCACAAAAGGGAGTACTTGTTGGAGTTTCTAAAACCTTATCAGAAACAAACTATCTGTTTGATCGTTTGCTGGAAACTCTGATCCTTGGAAAAGTATTATTATTATTATTGGAGAGCTGTAATTATAATTTTTTTTATAAATACATTCAAAATTTAAATTGAAATTCTAAGATCAGAAACATATGATTTGCTTTCATTAAAATCCAAAAATCTTATTTTAATAATCTGCAATTAATAAGTACTATGAGATTGAATATAAAATACAGACCATACGTGCTTTCCAGGCATCATTTGCTGAAAAAAAAAAAATTATTCTTGACAAGAAGGCGCCAAGTTCATGCTGAAATGGACACGAAACTAGCAACCAAACCTTCGGTTCACACTCTACTTGCTCGTCGTAAGAGTGGGATTTACATCCCACATTCCATAAAGTATAACATAATAGCATTTCCAATTTTCCATGCCTAGTTTTTTTTTTATTCCCTCGAAACTAACCTAAAAGAAAATGCATCCAAATACGGAGTTGGTATTTCTGCATGTTATATTTCAAATTTTATGGTCTAGAAGGACGTTATATTTCATCCGGTGGATCTGTATATAAATCAACCAAGCACGTTCGGAAATTTCGGATGATTATATTAGTCATATCGACATCAAAATATCAGTAATATTGACATCAGGAGCTGCAAGCAATACAACGGTTAAAAATTTTTACTTTGGAAAGTAAAAGCTAATTTTACATTATTATTATTATTTAAGTAGGGCTATTTTATAATAGGTTTGATTTTGTGTCTTTGACGTGAATCTTTTTTTAAAAAAAATTGCAATTAACGAGTTAATTACAGAGAGAGAAAAAATATCAGTATGCCAATGTAGCCTCCAAATTAGTAGTAGCTTAGCCCGTTGTCTTTTAATAATAAAAAAATGGCAAAAAAGATTGCAGAAGACGCAAGCAAGGAAGGAGAGAGTGCAAGAAAGGCTGGAATCCAGATCACAACAGGAGGATCTCTGTGGGGCCACTCAATATCTCCTATTCTCATCCCCCACTTGACCCCTGTTTTCTCTCTAATAATTAATTAATCAATTATCAATTACTTAATTAGTCACCTCGATGCTTGTTGATAAGTTATAAGAGATCCATGGTGTCTCGTGCTTTATTCGGTTCTGCCACACGCCTAATTCTTTGTACATCAGCATCTTTATTATTATTTTTTTACAGTGGGACAGTCTGATTTACCATGTACGGTAATCATGTTCAACAAAAAAATTGTACGGTAATTAACCGCCTTAGGTCAAGACAATAACTTCGTTATTTAATTTTAACGACCGTCAAGACAACTAAATAGAGACAAACATGAAATTTGCTCGTATATTTATGGAGAATATCTATTATGAACCATGGTTCATTTAGGGTTCCGTGAACCATGACTGTTTGATCAATTGTTTTGCAAATTGACAAATCTAAATTAACCAATCCAATATATATATTGAAATCTCATAGCAAACCAAATTTTACAATTTTTGAAATTTTTTTACTATTTTTTTCGAATTTTTTAAAACTTACCATTTTTGGACAATAATTAGTGAATTATCGTCCAAAAATTAGTGAATATATGTTACCAGAATTTCACACGCACGCGCATACATGTGTAATTTGTGAATTAATCTAGATGTTGTTAGCCACGCACGTTGAGTAAAAACATATAGCCATGTTGTCGATCATATATGTAGTTTGGTTGCGGTTTGCGGATCATATTTTATTTATCACCACTAATATACATAGATCGTTGTGAATCTTAAGTCGTTTAATAAATAGTAAGCTCGTATAAAATTTTGTTGTTTTTTCATATACACGGTAAATGGATAGTATTGTTCATAAATTCAAATGATGAAATATATATAAAATTATAAATTAATAATTAACTTTTGAGACTGTTAAAATTGCTAAATTATTTTATCATCAATATCCTTAAAGTTTCCAACTTATTCTAATTGGACCTTATTTAAAATGTTAAAGGTTACTCCTGCATTATTCTAACTTTCTTATGTATGGTTACCCATGATTTTATTTTTTGATTAATCCTACTATCTTAGAAAACGGAAAATACAAATAGTTGAAATAATGAAATCAAATAAGCAGTTCAACAAATGCTAAACTGAACTATCATGTAGACTAGTAAGTTTTCTAAAAAAGAACATCTTGTTCTATAATTTCTGAAAAATATTTGAATATTAGTGCAATTTTCTCCGAAGTAGCCAACTGGTGTTAACCTTATCAGTATATCATAATTAATATATAACAACGTACATATGATTTAACCTAACATCAAATTCTGTCTGAAACGTGATGCAAACAGGAGAGTTTCCTCCTCGTAATGTAGAAGTTTGGAAATTCAAAATTCAATACCAGTAAAAATTTGTAGGGAGAAAAAAAAAAAGAATCTGAGCATTTTCATTTATCTAAAAAATCGATAGGAAAATTTATCCCGGTATCTCTTCATGGACTCCAATATATGGTCCCTTAGAGCTATAAGGGGCCACTACTGTTTCTTTTTTCTAATATAACATGTTTGATGTAATTGAACCCATTTTTCTCGCACTGTTCTTACGTGCAACCACTTTTATGATCCCAAATACGTCACCCCAATTGACAACGAAAGCCCGGTTTCTTAATAAAACATTGAAAGATGGCGACCTCGTCATACTTGGACCCATATGTTCTTTCAATAAATGAATGAACCATGCCATGCCGTGCCTTTAATGTTCTTTACTATTAGGGGCCAGAAAGTTACATTTATCAGAAACTGAGTTTTTACTATTTTACTAATAACCTATTTAAGCTTCTTTCTAATGAAAATATTTCATGAAATTAAATTATTAAATTTATATGATACATTTTCTCATAATATGATATGCCCTTGATCAATATAGCCATCTGATTATAATAAAGTGGCATAGTCTTTTATTTATATATATTGTCGAACTATTTCGATTGCTATAGCTATAGCAATTACGCGTCTAAGTTTGATTGGTATTTATACAAGATAACAAAAATCTCTATTGTATTTAGCTACACAAAAATCAATCAAGTTTTTAATTTTCAGTGGAACATAACGATAACATCTATAATCATATTTCAAATTAAAAAATATTTTTCAATAATCATATCAAATCTATTATTATCAATCGATGATCAACACCAAAGTGGACCTAAGCATGGGCCAGTCTAGTCGAATGTCCGAGCTTAATTTTAAAATTCTATTTGAAAACCTATAATTTCATCCAATTAAGTTTAAATTGATAGTGTTTATATTTGTAATAGTGCATATATGCTTACAAAGAGTAAAGTTTTATTTATTTTCTATGCTTTTAGATTTGCTCTTGATCAACAGTGATAGAAGTTCATATTATTTTGCACATGATCTAGCAGTGCCAAAATTAATACCATCAGAATGTCCTTACAAAATTAAATATGTAAGAATCTGTGTGCCAAAAAAAAAAAAACCTTCGTAAGCTTTTACCCAATCTTTCATCTTTAATTAAAAAAAAATTAATCCGTGTTTATTGCTTATCAACTGTCCCGGGGCTAACCGATAACTGAAAACCAGGTCTAACCAACTAACCTTGCAAATGGATCGGAATTGGACGAGGGAGACAAAGGCATCTCCTTTGGGAACGGATAATTTTGCCACGCTGTCGAAACCAAATTACATAAATACCCTCGGCATCCCCTGCCAGCTCTGGCCAAGTGGGCCTGACAGACTGAGCCGCATAGGGGGACCTGTGACTGGGCCCCGCATTTCCGTACGTTGGGACGTAAATGGCTCACCAACCGACTTCAGAAAGGAGGCGATTGGGGAACAGTTTTGTTCTCAATTCTCTCAATTTATGTGAACAATTATCTGTCCGTTTAGCACATGTCTGGCGCTGATTACGAGTGGAACAGATTGTTGAGTGCTGGGAGAAATGGAGAGGAGTTACAACTCTGGGGGTCTGGGAATTGGGAATTTGATCGCCGGAGCGTGTTAAACGTTAAGAATTGACTGTTTTATTAGCCGGTAAAGGTAAAAAGGTTTGAAGCGTGGCAGCCGAAAAATATTTTGGGAATCTGATTGTACTTTTACCAGGGACTACTTAATTAGTCAAAGAGAGCGGTGAAAAAACTCCAAATTTCCACAGAGATAAAAAAACTGGGAATATGGTTCATGTTTTCAATTTTTGGAAATGACAAAGTATATTCCCAGGATCCGATTTGTTGGTATATGAAAATGAGGCTTCAATTCGAGGATCTGCACGAAGATCATGTTCGACACAATGTATGACTGTATAATTGCATTGGGAGTTAGGGGGAAATTTTCAGATTTACATAATGTCACATTGTCAGTCGGCTTAGAAGCAAGAAAAAACGTAATTGGAAAAGAAGAGTGGAGGACTTGTATTTTGTATATAGGTGTTGCGTGGTGTCGTATTGTGTCAAACACGATATATTTGAATGATCTGTCATGTCGTGTTTAAATGTTTAATGTGTTGTACCATGTGTGTCTAAATTGATAGACACAACATGTTTTAAAATGTGCCACACCTTGTGTCCTCATAGGGGTAAAAACAGAGCGGATACAAAGCAGATAGTGGTGAAACCATATCCGTATCTATATTTTTTATCGGATGCGAATACAGATACGGATATGTTCGGATACGGATACGAATACGGTTCGGGATATATATTGAATAATGGGAAATAATTTGATGACGCTAGTATAAATATAGTACAGTGTATATAGTAATTTAATATTTTGATTGGTCAATACTTTCAAATAATTGAGCTCTGACTTTCGGCGAGCTTTCATTGATCTATAATGCAAGTATTTTAAATAAATGATAAAGCAAACAAAGTGATTGCTGAAATATTTGATCTAAGAAAAAAGTATGATGACGCTCCAATTCATCTATTTATTATAGTTTTATACGACAAACTATGCATAAAATAATTGTATTAACATTCACGTGGGCGAGCAAAATTGCAGTGTTAATTTAGGAAGACACTCATAAAATAGTTTTGTAAACTGTAATTCTTGTACCAGTTCCTTTAAAAACATAGGTAATTAATGAATTTTATATGGAGTACGTGTATACAAATAATAGTCTAGTTGTTAGGTCTGTCGTCTGAAAGAGCCTTAAATTTGATTAACGCCTAATTTAATTTCTCACACCTTGTAGTTAGCTGGAGTGCTGGACTCTCAGCCATGCCCTTTTTTTTTTTCTTTTTTTTCTCTTTTCTTTCTTTTTTTGCACTGAAGATTTTATGCATATGCCCAACACAAAAGAGCGAGTTCAATACGATCTGCGACGGATAGAACAAAATTTTGAAAATTTTGAACAGAGTTCATTATTATGAAAAAGAAAAAAAAAACATAAAATGTTCGGAGACTATAGTTAATAATTTAATTAAATATTGGTCATGAATTAAAGCTATTGGGCTTGTTTGGTTCTATGTGGGAATAGGGGAATAGTGGGAATAGCCCCTCTTCCCACTCTTCCCACTCTTCCCAACAACACTCTTCCCAACAACACTTTTCTCTCTACTTTTTCACACTTCCCAACGCTATTCCTAAACTCACCATCCAAACGACCTAGGAATAGCACTCTTCCCACTCTTCCCACTCTTCCTACTCTTCCCACTCTTCCACACTATTCCCCCTATTCCCATCCGAACCAAACAAGCCCATTCTTGTCATTCATCAAAGTAAAGAAAAAAAAAAAAAGGAACAGAATGGAATCATACATTGTATGTGTTTATACCCCATTTTAAGACTAATCTGTGATACTTAACTAGATAATAATATTCGAGCATTCTGGATTAGGTTGCTTTATTATTCTTCCGGAGAACGCTCGAAGTTTTATTTAACAATTTTTTCTTTCTTTATGCCCCATCATTTTCTACGGCATCCTCTCCAGTACAAAACTATTGGACCACTCTTCGACAATCAGACCGTTTTAAACAACTGAAAGATCAGGCCTTCCGATCAAAACTGGACAGACTAGATTTGCCTCAAATCACCAACAATCATTCACAACTGGAGAGCACACAAACCCAACAAAGTTCTGACCTCAGATCAGCCACAGGTGAGGTGGACCCCACACTGCCACTGTTCCAACAGCAATTCAGAGGTGGGGATGACACCTGCGATCCGCCTGCGCCACGTCATCACTCACAAAACCCCCTTAAGCTCAAAGAAAATCAAATCCTTTCTACCATTGGCCCCCGTCGCTAGAAACTAGCTCAGCCTATACTTAGCTTGATTTGGGTCCATTAGCACCTTAACCCCACCCTATATGAACCTAATTGACCCCGTGTTAGTGAGTGTCATACTTGGATACACCTGGTTTAATACCAAGTACGAGGACCGAGAGACAGCAAGTGATCTTCCATACAAATTATCCTGCAAAGTCTAAATAAATAACGATTTATTTATAACTAGCGGAGGATCCACATGTTTTTACGCTCACCAACATTTAGTTAGGTTCTGAAAAATATTTTTTAACTAAATAGTTTGTAGAAATTAATTGCAATTTGTTTACAATTACAATTATTTGTTGTGCAAAATTATTTGAGTATAAATTATAATGAAACACATATTATATTAAGAACAAATTTATTTAATTGACTATCATCCGCAATAAGAATATTACAATAAGAGAAAAAATATTACGGATAAAAGTTTCTCTACCAGTCTCTCGCATTGCAAAAGATAAAAATAAATAAATAAAGTAAAATACAAAGAATTACAGCTTTCTAGTCAACACCACTAAAGAATTTATTGTGCCCCGGGTCTACAGAAAGGGGCCGTATTGTCAGAACAGGGACCAAGTTCAACGCCTCATCCGGACCCGAAGCTCAGTGGCACCATTGATAATTTGCCTAGTAATGGGTCCAGTTTTTGAATAGGCTGAGCTACTGCTTTTCCCTCCTTAGGCCAATATCGTGGGTCCAGCTTGGGAAAGAGAGAGAGCATTGGGCAATCCCAATTTTTTTGCTTACACCTGGAGCAAACCGCCCAGTCCCTGCAAACTAATGGTGAAGGAAAAAAATATCTTACATACAAGTCCTTATTTATTTGAAATTTGATTGAACATCCAAATACATTAAAGTGCTGTATATAAACTTAACATGTGTTATTGCTATTTGAATGAATGGTATCATGATGATACACTTGTAAATATACAGATGAATTTTATATTAATTATAAAATTATTTGATAAAATAGACATTATAAAAATGTCATGATCATTTCATAAAATTTATCTTCTTTAATTCTTATTATATATGGCTTTTATTTATTTGAGGTCATTCAGGTCTTTTCATTAATTTTTTTGAAAAAAAAATTCGCACTTCATTTAGCAAAGTAAATTCGAATATTTTCATTATGTGTATCTTCTTCAGCAAAAATATTGGATATGATATGGATACAATGTTAGTAAGCGGGTTGCGCCTCTTCAAGAAAAGTTAAATGTTATAATAAAAATTTAAGCTTGTATGCTGTCTACCTTCAACAATCAATAAAGACTGTACATCTATATCAATTGAATATTGATAAATTGATGGGTACACTTGAGCATATCGGCTATCAAGCTGTCCTGTCAATTAAGTTGACCACCTATGACCGAAAGAAGCATTCGAGTCTTGATGATATGTAGTTCGTATCGTGTCTCTCGTGTCATGTTATGTCGTATTTTGTGTCATGTCATACTATGTCTTGATAATTCGGCTTGTAGTGTCTGTCATGTTTATGCCATCAAGCCGGACAATGACACGTTCAAATACACGAAAATTCTAAGTTCTTATATCGTGTTGTATCTATGTTGTATTGTCTTCGTACTGTATTGCGTTCGAACACATTGTATTTTTTTAGAATACTAATTTTACTATCAAACAAAATAAAAACTTAACTATGATTTAATTTACTATAAATTTATAATAGATATATATAAAAATATAACTATATTACGAACCCCATATTTTTCTCAAGTCTTAAATAAAAAAAATTTCGATACAAAAATACAACAATAACAAATCTAGAAAGGGTCTAAACCACAAAAACAACCTACAAAGACATGCAATGCACCGGCGGCATATGAAATCTTGAAAACAGGTTAATGTGGGTCCCTTCCTCCATGTGCCCTCCCGCCTGTCTCCACCGGCTCCTGCCGCTCAATCATTAGTCCCTCTCTCCTCCCTCTCCCCCTTCTCTCCCTCTCTCTCTCACCTCCCCTCCACACTCAAAAAACACCATCTCTCCATCCCCCATCCTCTTCGGTCCTACCCCATCATCATTTTCATACCCCATAATCCCATCCCATCCCCAAACGATGATGACCTCCACTCCCGACGGCCACCACCCCCACCACCTCGACCACTCTCAGTCCAACCTCCAACTCATCCCTTCCCCTTCCTCTTCCCACTCCCCTTCCACTCTCCCACCTAACGGCTCCAACTCCTCCAACGCTCTCTCCGTCAAAAAACCCCCTTCCAAGGACCGCCACAGCAAAGTCGACGGCCGCGGTCGCCGCATCCGCATGCCTATCGTCTGTGCCGCTCGCGTCTTTCAACTCACCCGTGAACTCGGCCACAAGTCTGATGGCCAGACTATTGAGTGGCTCCTCCGCCAAGCTGAACCCTCTATCATTGCTGCTACCGGCTCTGGCACCACTCCTGCCTCTTTTTCTACTTCCTCTGCCTCGACGTCGTCTCCTCACTCCAGTTCTAACTCGGCGCCTAATTTTCTCCTCGGCAAGCGGCTTCGCACAAGCGATGACTCTTTTAAGGCCGCTGCGACTGCTTCTGCCATTGGTGTTGGGGGGCCCATGGCTGTCCCTGCTGCTGGGTTCTGGGCTTTGCCTGCCCGACCTGATTTTGGCCAGTTGTGGAGTTTTGCGGCTACGCCGGAGATGTTGGTTCCTACTACGGCTGCAGTGACGGCTGTAGCACCGGCTATTGGGGAGGCGTCGGCAGCTAGAGTAGGGAATTATTTGCCGCTTGGACAAGGGAATTTGAACCTTCTTGCGTCGTTCTCAGCTGGGCCGCCAACTAATGGTGGCGGCAGGAATGAGCAGGAGAGAAGCTGATTGTTTGTTCTTCTAGGTTAGGGTTTAGACGATGGTTGTCTCTGTTTTGTTTCTTTTGTTCAGGATTGATAGAATGGTAGCTGGAGTTCGTCTAGCTTTCTTGTTCCCCTGTTTGGTGTGTCATGTCACTCTCTCTGGATAAGAATTAAATTGCTCTTGAACGAGAAAAGATGAAGAAATTTGAGAGCTTTGGCTTTTCGCCAAGTACAAGTACTCTATTTGCCAGTGTGAGAAAACTGCTTCTGGGGAGAAATTGGGTTTGCACATCATGTAAGTTCGTTGTTTCATTAGCTGTTCTTTCTTACTGTATTTTGTTGTTGTGTGTGCGTGTGTGAATTTTTGTTGCATGTTGTAGGAGGGCAGAGTGTTCTTTAACTGGAATTGTTAGCATTTGGGAATAATTGGGGATGTTTGTATGTATTAGTGGATTGATTGTTGAGCTTGTATGATGGAAGGTGCAATTGTGCAATAAAGTTGGTATCTTTTCTTGTTCCCATTCATCTTTGTTACATGTTCTTCGTTATCCTTTCATTGGTTAGTAATTTGTCTTATTTGATGTTGCCATGTTTCAATTAATAGTCTTCTCCTTTTATGTAGGAGTAAAAAAGGTAACTGTAAACTCAAATTTTGATGACCCACAAAATTAACTTTAATTTTCAAAATTGGATTGAGAGATATTTACTTTTGTCTAATTTATAGAAGTCTAAAATATACTACAAAGCCTATAACTGGATAAAACAGGTCTGTCCCTTTCCTCCTCATTGCTAAATTAAGTGCCTAATTATACCACTGAATGTGGCAGTAAGTATTTTCTTTCTTAGTTCGTAAACAGTATGTTTTTGTTGCAGTGAAATATATGCATTCACTGCTAAATATAATAAGACCGAAACTTTTTGTACTTTGACAGAAAACCTCGTGTCTTATCTGTGTCTAGCAATGCTATATCAAAGCTTATTGGGGCCGCATTAATTCCTGCGGATTTGTTTCTCCTGGTTTTCATCCATTGGGTAGAAGAAGTTGTTTATAATTGAATTTTCATGCATGGTCCAAAACATACCCCTATAAGATATTAATAGTGCAGATAGTATCTGTGTGAATTTTGATCTATCTACTTTAGGTAATTGGATTCAGTTTATCTAGTTTAGACTGAATGGACCGGATCAGATGGGTGGAATTTGAATGGCCGATTTTGCTTTCCAAGGAACATGGACCAATTTCTGTGTACATGTATTCTGACGATATCCTTGAAATTATTAATTCCATTTTACTGGTGGATGCCAGCATAATTGGATCAAATAATTTTCTGGTTATCAATAAGAATTGTAATTCTCGTTATGAACACTCTGATTTCAAACTGCGACCTTCAATGAAAGTATCTCGTTGTTTGCTACTAGACCAAGAGCTAATTGATTGACGATTAGTATGCAAGCATGAAATGAAATTAGGTTCAATTATATAAAAAAAAATGGCTACTGATAATTTGATAATTAGAGAGTTCACTTAAATGCTGCTCGTAAGGAAATACAAAGTGGAAATTAATTTCCATAATCTTTTATTTACAGTTTGGTTATTCAAAGTCTTATCTTTTATCTCTTCCATTGTGAACTATCAATTTCACAGTCGGGTTGTGAGAGACTGCATAATGCCCTGACATACTTAAATAGTTCTTACACATTTTTTTAGAGAGACACAACAGATATGATCAAATACTCAATTCTAAGGATAAAATGGTTCCATTAGCCGACCCTGTTGCTGCAGTATACCTCTGACAACTTACTTGCACTGCACACTGACAAGTGTTTGAATCCAGACTCCTTTTAAGGTAATTCAAAACCTGTTGTAAAACTTACGAAGATCTCTACAACACGAGTACAAATTAAACAAACTACTTTATTTATTTTATCCTGTTTCAATATTGTAGGTACTAATCCTGACTTCTGTAGATATGATCGAATACCTAATTATATTGTCATCGTACTATGAATACCAACACGTACGACGATTACATTCTTAGGGGGCGTTTGTTTGTGATTTAAAGGTGCATAACTTAAGTTATGCATCCTTAAGTCACCAAACACCCGTTACATAAGACGCCTTAAGGGTGCGTAACTTATGCAACCTAAATAGGTTGCATAAGTTATGCACCATCCTCTTTAATTTTTTTCCAACAATACCCCTTAGAAATAATTAATCATAATATTTAATAATATTTAATAAGTAACAATAATTATTAAAAAACATAATTAATAATAATAATTAAAATAATTAATCAATAATACATTTTTATCATTAAATAATTAATAATATTTATAATATTTAATTAAAAGTAATTATTAATATTTCATAATAACAAAAATGATGTATTATTATCATATATAATTAATTTTTATAATAATTAATAATATTTAATAAGTAATAATAATTATTAAAAAATCGTAATTAATAATAAATATTAATTATTATAATTAATAATTAAATAATAATTAATAATATTTAAAAAGTAATATTAATTATTAACAATAACAATTAAATAATAAGAATCAATTAAAAATAATTAATCAATAATAATTTTTTATTGTTAAATAATTAATAATGTTTATAATATTTAATTAAAAGTGATTATTAATATATCATAATAATAAAAATGATTATTATTATCATTAATAATTAATAATTAACAATAATTAGGTCACAATGTCTTATTAATACATAATATTAATTCAAATGTAAGGGCATTTTAGTCTTTTGACATGAATATATGCATGCATTAAGTTACTCATTCTTACTACACAACCAAACATTCATTATATAACACTACATAAACACTTAGGCATCCTTAACTTATGTACCCCTTACTACATAAACAAACGCCCCCTTATTACATTATGTTACATACACAGTGGTCTCGCAATCACCAACCATCCTTCAAAAAAATACATTACATATGCTCCATTTAAAGTTTAAGGCCTAGGGGTGCTAATTAGTCTGATCAATTTAAATCCGACAAACATTTGACCAACGAAATTAGTATTCAGTATACATAAATATGAATTAAACCGACCACAAATCAACCGAATTACTAGTTGAAATGCAATCCGTAAACTAGATTAGCGTAACATTTTTAATTTATAACTAATGATTCATGTACAAACTTGATGTATATATTTAACGTGGGTGATCTACCAAGCTAAATATTTACGAACATTTCGGTGAATTGCATTTATGCAGTCTATCACTCATTAAACTAACTATTTATAAAAATTTGAGTAATGCTAGAGTAAAAAAATTTGAGATAAACAAAATATTGCATTTATGCGGTCTAAATTTTCAGTTATTGTAACAAAATAGTAAAGCGACAAGTGAAACCAGGAAATAATTAAAGATAAATACCGGTACTATATCATCCAAAATAAACACGGTTGGCTGAAAAACCAAATAAAATTAAAACTATACGAATGCCCCAACTCAAAAGCTTCAATCAAGAGGGCTGATATGATTCTACATTCGCTGGCTTAGGAGAGACGTATGTGTCATAATTGACACAAAGAACACCTGATCAAAATCCACTTGTAGATGTTATAAAAACTTTCCAAAAAATCATCTGATCAAAATTCCTTAGTTCAACTAGGACAAATGTTATTTTCTAAATATTCAAGATAATGTTGTAATAATTTGTTTTAGTCGGATGGATATGAAAACAGTATTGTGACGGCCTAATGTAATAATTTTTTACGCCAGTAGAGGCGCACTACAGTGAGAATGCAATAGGGGAACAAGGCAAGAGCAGACCTAATCCATTTTTGCGTTGTGACAGTGCCACTTGGTATTCTTTTAGCCTCGTCACTGTTAAATATAACAACATCAGAGCTTTTTACTCTATTGCCATGTTTCTTTAAAATTAACAGTAAAGACGATTTATTTTATAAATTAAGATTGTAAATATTACAGGGTCATTGTCGAAACACAACTTGTCAAATAAAATATGCGTAAAAATTTTAAAGGATAGGTACATGTTTGTAAAATATATGTAACAATTAAAGTCTAGGTTATGTGGTGTATTCCGTTCTTTTTTTCTTGGGTGATGTATGATGTATCATCGCTAGTGTCAAGTAAATTAATGCAAAAAAATATCTTACAAAATAATTAATAAATAATACAAAAATTTCACATGTGCTGCTACTGAACACCACTTATGTGAAAACTTAGCTCTTTATGTGAAGTAAAAATCTAATAAAGTGTGTGGAAATTATCCCATGACAACTTTTTTCCAACAATTTTCTCTTTCTTTTCACTTTATTGTGGGATGACTTTTTCTGATTGTTTCTTGTCATTTCAGCTGTCATAAATAATAACTTGCTTATCATGTAGCAGCTAGAATTAGTTAATCTCAGGATGGGAATAAGTGATGCTGAGTGGATTTCGGGATTGATTTTGTTGCTTTTTATTATTCTCTGCTCTCATTCAATGATTCAATGATTAAAGATGTCGGCTACTTAGCAGTGTTCTCATTTGCTAATAGTTTTGTACTCTTCCTTTATTTAAATCCTATTGGTTTTCATAACATTTATATATTCCCTTTTATCTCTTTATGAGAAATGCTGCGTCACTGTTTTGTTCCTGTGGAGCAAGCACATACTATTACAGATTGTGCTTCGGGCAATGACATTTCATTCCTATGCAGCACCTTTGTTTGCTAGGGTTTTTCCCCCCTTCTTATATATCTACTATCACAGACAATATTTACGACTGCAATTTTTCCCCCCTTCCAATTAATAACATGTTAGGTGCAGAATTTACTGTTATATTATTATTATTATTATTATTATTATTATTGTTGTTGTTGTTATTTGAAACTAGTGACTGCTAACTACTTTTTTGTTAGACGAGAAGTAACAGTACAGTAACTGTTACTTTTCAAAAATGTACATAATAAATATTTACGCATTAAATTTACTTCTTGCTTCAATAGCCTGACATATGTGGACCAATTAGATATGCATTCTTCCAATTATTGCGTGACAAGTACGTGAATTCTTACTGATGCTTCTAGTGTTTCAACGAACTTTTATGAATCTGTACATATATTAAGTTTCGTTAATAAGAACTAGCCTAATTCAGTACATGGCAAGCTTACTTCAATCCAAAAAGTCGCAAAAAGATTGACAGTGAGGAACAAAACCAAAAAGTATCGAAAAATAGACATAAAATACAATTATTTAACGAATAAAGTATATTTTCAAATAATTGTATTTTATGTCTATTTTTCGATAGCAGCAAGTGCCTTCACCTGTTTAAGACTTTTATTGCGACTCCATCACAGTCAATATTGATTTTTTATACATCCCAATTTTTGGAGGATAGCTGAGTTAACCAAATTTAGTTCATTTAAGCCATTAACTGTGATTCGGATATAATTTTTTGCGTTGAATGCATAACAGTTGAATATGGTTATAATTTATAATTTTATATATATGGGATCTAACAGTGAAAATGAGGAGAATTTGTGACAAAGTATAGGTAAGTGGAGGTATCATGTTCGGAAGCTAACGAGTGGATTTTTTTATGAAAATTTAAATAAAATTTCAAATGTAAATTGGAAGGCTTAAAATGCATCCATCACAAAAAAAAACAAGGAGATGAAAATGATATTACACTTTAGTAGCATTAAGCCTGCCGTAGGATCTTAGTTGGGCTATTACTTTGTTTTATGAGGTAGAGGGCTAGAGGCTGCCAAGTGCCAAGTGGCATGCAAATGTGCAATCGCAACTCACGAGCAAAAAGACTAGAAAACTAATGAACAGGGCCATGACCTTGTTAATTCTCATTGGATCGTATCAAGGCCCAATTTTATCTGGTGCTGCTTTTCAGACTGCCCATTATTAGGCCTGTCAAAACGCAAAATTAAAACGTGGTGCCGTTCCGTTTTAAAAAACGAAACGGAATGTGGCACCAATTTTCGCTGCCGTTTCAGAAAACGAAACGAAAACGGAATGGATAATTATACCGTTTTACCGAAATGGAACACCGAAATGAGAAATTATAATGGAAAACAGAAACGAAACGGAATGTGGCACCAATTTTCCTTACCGTTTCAAAAACGAAACGGAAACGGAACAGAGATTTCGTTCCGTTTTCCGAAATGGCACGAAAACGGAATGACCCCATTCCGTGTGCGTTTGGCACGTTTGCCAGGTCTACCCATTATACGGATTATGGGAAAGAAATTACAAATTACATTACATGCAGTTATTTTAAACAAGACAATACATTTATTTCATATTTCTATTTTTTTTTCTTCAAATGACAATATATGATTTTAAACTCGGATAATAAAAAACAAGATTACATTTTCTATTATATAATTTAGGATTTTTTTTTTAAACAAAGCCCGTAGGCATAAAATTTAGGATCTACTAGAAAGAAATTGAAAAACTTCATTGTTAGTTCGTAGGAGAAATTATGGGTTTTAGGGAATTTGAAGAAAAAAGGTTATAATTACTATGTTTAGTTCTAATATTTCTAGAACTGTTTAGAGTGGAATCTGGAGTTACCTCTTGTATATTAAATTCGTCATTTATGTCTTGACTGTTGACCCCTGGAACTATGTATTTTTTACCCAAAACAATTGCTAAAAGCCGGGGAAAAAGGCGAAGAATCTTATTGTTCTATTTATCAGAAAAATTCTTCCTCTTTATTTTACTAGCAAATTTTAAAAAAAAAATCTCAGGCTTCTTTTTCCCTGCTTAGTCTTTTAACACTAAAAAAAAAATAGATATACTCTTTAAATCTCGCTGTTTTACGAGATTTTGCAGAAATACCATGAAATTTTTTATCGGGCTTCGATCATTTTATTATAGATTCATGTTCAAATTGAAAATATAACTGCACATGTCAGTATGTCACGACGGCACGACCGTTGAATAACTGCTCTTACTTTTTGAATCAACAGAAAAAAAAGTAAACTATATCTATATATATTCTACGTCTCGAAAATGACAGTTTAATGTGCGCCTGAATTGTGAAAATTCCTGACTATTCAGTAAAATTCAATTTAAACAGTTCAATCTCCAATGCATAATTGATGCCACGTGGCATGTGCAGTGAGTTATGCGCTGACAGTTTGACCGGCATTCAATGATTCGAAATCCTATTAAACATTACATCATTTTTTTAGATAAATAATAAATTGGAAACATTACATCATTGACGCTTTCATTCCTGCTGCCGGGGTCAATCTGAAACATAATTATTAGGCGCGTTTACAACGGGGCCTAAAACTATTCCCACACGTAAACACGAGTTTCTTCGATTTATTTTCTTTTTACTTTTTGTTTCGGACGTCTCCAATGTAAATTCCCCACTCTAATTCTAATCTCTCGCAATTTTGATCACTGGGTGAGGGTTAACCTTTTCATTTAAAAACGTTCCCAAAAGTTTGCAATGCCCGTCGTACATTTTTCACATTTACGAACAGAGCTTCACTAAAAAAACCACAAAAAAAAAAAACAATTACGAACTGAATTATTGATACTAATTGAACAAACTCTCCAGACCAAACACATATAACCTTATAAGTTTGGATAACAAAAAATACAATTCTTTTTTGTCACGTCAATTTTCGACCGAATAAGTTAAAAAAGATTTAGAATATGAAAGAAGGTTGAAAAAGAGAGATACAACGGAAAAAAATATATAGAAAAGAGAAAAAATATTTGATCTAGTGGCCACGACCAACATATTTTGAATGAAGGCCGCAAAATTGAATTCTAACGGGACCATTTTTTTTTTACAAATATTTTATTTCAAAAAGTTGAAGAATTCGACATTCATTATAGATATAAATATATAAGGCAAATTTTTCTGTGGATATAAATTTTAAATCGGGCTTCAATTCAGACCATTTATTAAAATTATTAAAAGAGGTGAATGATCATAATTCAAACCCGATTTTATCACCACAGAATTACCCAATATATATTTATATATATTAAAAAAAATACGTAGGGCTCCACTGGACCGGAAATATTTTAACTAGGGATAATCGCACTTTTCCTTGCAAATAACAAAAAGAGGACTATTGTGTCAAAAATTAGAAATTGCAAGGACAAATAAGTAACAAGCCATTCATTAAAAAAATACAAAATATTTATGCAATTTACCCGAACCGAACGGCGAACATCCAAACATTAATGCCTCTCCTACCTTCGCCGTAACCTTTACCTGTCATTGTCTCTTTCTCCCCAATTCGCGACTCCAAAATTCGTGGGGTTTCCGTAAATTTGTGGGGCTTCGTTGTTCGTATTCGCGTGGCGCGCGAACCTAGGAGCTAAGATATTGCAAAAATTATATTCACTCTTTTATATACCCATAGAATCGGTGGTAGACAGCGCCGCCCCTTTCGTCTCTTCCAATCTCGCTTGTTGGCTTGGTCGAAATCTGAGTACTTCGAGAGGTGCTAATTTCTCTCTGTTTATTAAATTCGATTGTTCCTTTTTATTTTCGCTTTTCTGAAACATTGATTTACACTTTCTCTGGCCTCAATTTGTTTAAAGAGACAAATGGTGCGAAGTTTAGTCATAATTTTTAGATATCTTAGGTAATCTCTTTGCAATTAGCATTTGTCGATTTTGTCCAATCTTCTCAGAAAGTTGTTTTTTTTTTTCTGAATTATTTTGTTGGTTTTGCTGTATGTATATGTATATTTCGAATTGGAATTGGTAAAGGGCCTAATTCTTTCGAGAAATTTTGTTTGTTCAATCTCCGAAAATTGGGATAATGCATTTCAAAATCTGAATTTGAAAAGGTCGATTGTTTGCAAGCAAGCTGTCTTTTTTTCCTTTTCCAATGAAACCAAAGGTAGCTTTGAAAATGAGAGAAATGGAGAGTCTATTTTCAATAGTAATACAAAAAATAAAAATAAAAAACACGTGTCTTGCGTGAAAAGGCCTCGTCTGACCTGGTCCCATACAATAACGCGTTGCCCCCATAAATTGTAATTTACATTGGAAAAAAAAGGAAAATGATAAATATCATTTTTATTACATTATTATTATTCGTAACTTTTTATCAGTTCAAACGCACCATTTATGTGCTTCAACAACACCGCCTATTGCCTACGGGCTTTACATAAAAAAAAAAAACACCACCTATCAACATCAAACCAAAACGGAAATAAAGAAATATTAATTAATGTTTTGATGAATCATTTTTTTTGTATTCATTAAATGTAAATTAATATTATTCGTGAATCATGTGGGACAGCAAACACCGACTTTCCAATTATAACGCGATTCCTTCCTAGTAACTTTTGATTGGTATTGGAATAATCCAGAGTTTATTCCCTCTTTTCCAGGAACCAAGCAACCGAGGTAGATAATAAAGGGAAGCAATTCCAAAGAGAAGAGTTGTTTCCAGTCAGATACAGGGCTTGGTTGTCAAATTCCCATTTGGCAACCTTGCCCTTGTCCATTTCTCGAAGCCCTTTGGTAAGCATTAAGTCAATTTGACCAATTGGGTTATTTATTTCTTCCTGTGGGAAGAATTTCTTTCTTTATTGCCATGCGTATACAAAACAAATTTTGAATTTTGGAGACATTTACTAATACCTTTTTGTATAACAGTGCTTGTTCTGTGGTCTCTGCTTCAACAAAGACAAAAGATTGATACCACCAGATTCTACACATCTCTTCCCTTTGAAAGGAGAATTATAGCTTTAAATTAAGCAAGAGAGCTTTATTGGGTTTGTTTTTTATTAGAAATGGCCTCCTTCTCTGGTCTCCTTCAAAGGCCTCTATCTACAGTGGCTGTCGTGACTGCAGCTGCTGTCTGGACCGACTTACCTGATCGGGTGTCTAACCGAAGACAACCTGACCTTGGTTCCAAGTTGGATGCACCTGCCTTGACCGGTCTCTCTTCCTTTACACCAGGTGCAAAATTATGCTCCAACAGAGGTTCCCATGTTGATAATTTGAAATGGTCTCATACCTTTTGTGCTCCGGTCGCATCTCTTCCTGTGATTCAGACTGTTTATCAATATGCAAGGATTGCCGAACTGAAGGAACCTGAGAAGCCCATACCGGCCATAAGTTCAACTTCATCTGATGTGATGTATAAGTGGCATTTACCAGACCCAAGGGCATATCGGGTCTCAGGTGATAATTGCGGTTCAATTAAGTCGAAGGCAGTTGTGGTATTACTTGGTTGGCTGGGGTCAAAACAACGGCATCTGAAGAAGTATGCAGAATGGTACACTTCCAGAGGGTACCATGTCATCACATTTACTTTTCCTATGTCTGATGTCGTCAGTTATAGAGTTGGTGGGAAGGCAGAGCGGGATTTGGAGTTGCTTGCTAGTCATCTTGCTAATTGGGTTGAAGAGGAAGGTGGTTCCCTGGTTTTCCACACTTTCAGTAACACTGGATGGCTTGCGTAAGTTTTACAAATTTGGGGTACATGTAGGGTTACTAGGTTTTGGGAGAAAGATTATTTGACCAACCTCCTTGCAACAAATAGTGAAATACCGGTCACGACCTTTTCTAGATCATTCTGTATTGGTCAACATTTTTAAAATTGGTACATGTCTATGGATGGTTACATGCTGAATTTTTCTGTCCTTCCACACTCTTTCAAAGCCATTTGGCTAATTGTAATTTTAGCTATTCTTTTTTTTGAGAAGTTTAGGATTTTGTTCCCTGTGCAGATATGGCGGCATATTGGAGAAATTGCGGAAGAAGGATCCTTCATCAATTGATAAAATCAAAGGTTGCATAGTTGATTCAGCTCCTGTTGATGCCCCTGATCCACAGGTAAACAGTTTTTACATTGCAGAGTTAATTATGCTGATTGTCGGAATTACTTACTGACAAAGTGATATGTTTGTCTTTACATTTCATTTATTTATTTAATCAAATTCAATCTGCTGTAGGTATGGGCGTCTGGGTTTTCAGCTGCTTTTTTGAAGAAAAATAGTGTCGCATCAAAAGGATCATCACCAGTTCCAAACAAGAGGCGAATGGATGTTGTGGTTGTTTCAGAGTCTGGTTCAGGTCTGGACCTGAAACCTGCATTTCATGAGGCAGCTTTGCTAGGGGTCCTGGAGAAGTTTTTTGATGTTATTCTCAACATCCCGTCCATTAACAGGTAAACTGCATACATTAAATTCAAATAATAATTTAAAATACATCATGAATATTCAATAATCCCAATTTCAAATATAAAAGAATAATGCATCATGAATATTCACAAAATGACCCTCTTAAAAGGACATAATAATTTATTTTGTATAAATCTGCAGCTACAAATTCTTAATATAAAGTAATGTTGTCTGCTTATCATCTTATTCACTAAATAATTTTATGTTATGGATCTGAAACAGGCGTCTGTCAGATATTTTGGATGTTCTTTCATCAAAACAACCCAAATGCCCGCAACTGTATATTTACAGCTCGGCTGATCGAGTAATCCCTGCGAAATCGGTGGAATCATTCATAGAGAAGCAAAGGAAATCTGGCCATTCTGTCAGGTCCTGCGACTTTGTATCCTCACCACATGTCGATCATTACAGAAACCATCCTGCGCTTTATACTACTCAGCTCACGCAATTTTTAGAGGATTGTCTTCTCCAAGAATGTCACTGAGAAGAGAAGATCAATCTGGTTTAACTTTATTAACTTTATATCAAATGATAGTATTGGGTTTTTATTCTTTCCTGGCAGCTGGAATTGTCTGCGCAGGGTGACATATTTACAGTTGAAGACAGTCAACTGTTTCATATGTGTTGATTTTTCAACAAAGTATAGATTATTTGCCAATTTTTTTTGTTCATATTGTGGCTTTAGAAAATACCCTTCTATACTGAAGAGTTGGTTTTACAGCCCCAGCAAGATCAATGCTTTTCCTTTTTCCGCTCGATATTTGTTGAACTGCAGCAACATACTCTTAATGTAAAAGTTAACTCTCATCCAGAGTTTAGGCCTAGAAGAAGTGTTTTAAATACCTACGGTTCTTGGCGGATTAACATATAAATCAGAAATTGGACCTCTGGCTGGTCCATCGGTTTTAAAAGCTGCCGGCTGTAACTGCTGTCCTCCGCTGCCTCTCTGCCTCTCAAGCAGCCAGTCCAACCGATCCAACTGGATAAATTTCTGAACTGTTGGCTTAGCCAGTTCAGTGCTCGTCTGGTATAAAGACACTCTGAGTTGATCTTTGAGAGTCTGTACATAAATTATTTAGAAATTTATCTTTGAGAGTTTGTACATAAATTATTATGTTTCTCCGGAATAGTTCGAGTGTAGTTTGGTAATAAAGAAATACAAGATCAGAAAATAAGACATTAAGAAGAATATAAAAAATTATAGTTTTTGTACTGGTCAGAATGTCAGAAACAAACACTTTTTTTTTTAGAAATTCTAGATAGCGGCTATCTAGAAAAACACTTCTATAATATATTTAATGTAATAGAAACCTAAATTTCCATTGCAATCACAAGTTGTGTTAGAATGTCATAAAATGTTTACATCTAAAAGAAATAAATATTATTGTCGTCAAATATAAACATGTTACAAATAATTATTTTTTGTCGTAAAAAGGTTTACATCTAAAATAATAAATATTTTTGTCGTCAAATACAAACATTTTGAGGCGGAGCTATGAAGAGTAGATGGTACAGTATTAGAATAATTTCACTTTTATGAAAAAAATATATAGAAAGATTCCAAATTGAAGAAATAAAACTTCCAAACGAAAAATCCAAAATTTTATTTCCTCTTTGACATTTCTAGTTAGTTGATATTTCTTAATTTAATTTTTTGTTAAAGAGGGGAAAAAAAATACTGGCCGATGTTCTATAACAGGAACTTTCAGACGACGATATGGAACCCCTAAATGCTCACATTTCATAAGAAATTATACAAGACGTGAAGCAGAATATATCAACGCACACTGAAAAAATAGGAAAACCAAGACATGGTCATGCAACTTTTTCATGGAAAATGAGGCAAAATATAGTTTGACATCAGAAAATGTGCCCGCTGGAAATAATGTGTCAAACAGGGGAAAAAAAAGAAAAAACAACGAGAAGGAGATCTAGGCTTTTATAGTTTTATCCTATAATTTCCATGGATTAAAAAAGATCTTGTTCGAGATGAAACATTAAATTTTCAATTTTGACTATTAAAAAAAGATTCTTATAGGATTCAAAATGAGAATTTTCATAAAATTCAATGGTTTGGTAACGTCCTCAGTCGGCTTAAGGTATACCTCACTTTCGTTTGACCTAACCTTTATTTATTATCTGTCCGACCAACAAAACGCCGGTTTGAGCACACCTGTAGTGGAAACAATTTTGACTTTTTTTTTTTTTAAACATATAACTTTGATCGTAGAAAGGTTCCATATGGTTAATTAAGGCATCGCTATCCCAAACAAAAAATCAAGTAAAGATTAATAAACTAGTCAACCTTAATGCTAAAAAATAATTAAAAAACAGAGAGGACACTTCTTTAAAACGAACAGTAATTTTTTTGTAATATCTGCGTCAATATTAGAATAGTCACAGAGGGAGAATTACTAATTTTGTAGGGAATATATGATTGAATTGAGAAAAAGGCAGAGACAATTTTGACTATCGGTTTTTCCATTGAAAATTACTATCTACCATCCCTCCAGGCAACATCCTATGCGTGGATCCTTTATTCACTTTATTCATTTATGTCTAGTTTGTTCTTTGTGTGTTCACTTTATTCATTTGTGAGTTAGATTTTATTTTTTGTATTATTGTTTAGATTTTTATATGCACATTTAACTTATTTTTATTGAACTTATTTGTTTGTATGTGTAATATTTACTTTGTCTATTTTATACGTTCACTTTGTTTAAGTGATGTCAAGCGATGACAAAACTACAAACTGCCGTTATCATTTATGTTTTCCATTACTCTTATAGTAGACTAATGTTTTTTCTTTTCTTCCCCACTGCGTGGATCCTCGGCAGTCCAAAAAAAAAGACAACTAAGCAGTCCTTTCCTTTTTTTTTTAAATATTTAAAAATTTTAAAATTCAATTGTTGAATCCAAACCGTTGATTGTGTTCAATTTTACGGGCGATGCGTTTTCATGTAAGTTTTATAAAATTTGGAGTTGATTTGATACTTAATTAACTGCTCAACAAATTAACGGACCTGGTTTGATTAATTCTAATACGTTCATAATTTGAGCACTTAATCAAGTATCAAATCAACTCCAAATTTTATAAAACTTATATGAAAACGCATCGCCCATAAAATTGAACAAAATTAACTGTTTAGATTCAACAATTAAATTTTAAAATTTTTAAAGGGAAAGGACTGCTCTCAGCAGTCCAATTTTTGGACTGCCGAGGATCCTGGTCCCTGATCAAAGTGGTCTGTTTTCAGCGGGCCGTAATAGCGGGATGGTGTCCCATAGCCCACATTAGACCCTCTTTTTCACTGTTATCCCTAGATAAAAAATTTTTTTCACTCCGGCCGACTCCTCGCATCCGACTGCCGAAGCCTTTCCCTCATTTTCTATTTCTCCGTTTTTTCTCTCTCGAAAAGAACCATTAGTACTGGTGGGGCGAGCTAGCAGCTGGAACAGTTCAACGTTGCTTAGCCTCAGTTCAAGTAATTTTCATTCATAATCTAGTAAGTTGGTTTGCCTCTTCTAATGGCTTCTGGGCATTACACGCCCCAAAACAAAAAAGGAAAGCAGTCAAAAAAAGCAGACCCGGTGCTTTTGTCTCGAGATGCAACATGGCTTTCTTCTCTCTCTGAGCCTGAACTCGTAATAATATCCTTTGTTTAGTCTTCTCATTTTTCCCTTTCTTTACTTCCCAATTCCCAACTGCTCACACCTCGTACTGGGTTCTTGAGTTTTATGACCAGTAATGTTTGTTTTCTTATTTGTAGGATTTCCTTGTCAGCTTAAAACAATTAGCTATTATGCGTGCAGTAAATGCTGGGCACAGAGACCTTGCCAACAAATTTGATGCCAGGATGCTTCGTGCTCTTGGTACTGATGAACACTCACTTCTTTAGGATTGATCTGATTGAATTGTGTGTTTATCCTTGGTATTTAATATGAAGTAGTAATAAAAATTGTAGCAATATTAAGAGTTTTTTGAGCTTTCTGGCTTTTACTGTAAACACTAATCCCTGCTCAAACCACCATGATTCGATTGATAATGCAATGAAACCCAGAGAAAACATAAAAAAGGGTATATATTTAGTACCAAAACCTGTCTATTCTTAGTTGCTCCCGAAATTGTGGATTCTACAATTTTAAAATTTGTTCCAACATTTCAGGTGTGATCTTGCTGGAGCATTTTAAGGAGAAGTTAAAAGGCATCCCGGGTCACACTATAGATGTAGATTTGATTGATAAACTACCTTTGTTGAAACTTGATACCCCAGTAAATGTTAATTTGGAAAATTCGAAACCGAGTATTGCAAGACTGAAGAAAAAGCTCATACATGATGGGTAAGATAGGAATCAAATGTACTCAGCAATATGAGAACTTTCCATTCTGTCTCTACATTTGTAATTGACAAGCTGATTTTCTAATTTCAGTCATCCAAAATGAGAGATAAATTATGGAATTTTTATTTTTTTTTGGAAATGAGGGAAGGCCATAATTTTGATAATTTGTTGTGGTTTATTGTTCAACTTTTCAGTTTATGTTTTTCATGAATTTATTTACTTCCTTTTTGCTGGAGCATTTGTGAACATTAACCTTTTGAGAAATTCATCATGTCTTTAATAGTTATTTGTCCAGTAGGATAGTTTGCTCTTTAGACCTGGTATGGAACTAAGTCCTAGCCAATAATAGCATCTCACACAAGGATTTAACTTAAAGCAGCAATATTTGAATTGGCTCAATTGAGGTTGGATTGAACTACTTGATAGAAACATTATAAAATTATCATGAAACTGGTGTAGTACCATATCTAGACCATCTAGGACCAATACTGATATCAAACAGGCAAATTTTGTACCATATGCCTTAGTTGTTGATGTCTTTTCAGATTATCTGACGATGGTGCTCAGAGTTCAAAGAGGCAAAAGGTGACGGTGAAGGATGAACCAGCAGAGTATGACAGTGTCCTTTAATTTCCTTGTGAGGTATGGAGTTTTGGAATTTTTAGTAATTTTAGTTGCATTTTTACATGTTAATTTTTTTTTAAAAAATTAAGACAGTTTTGCTATCAATCATGGTATCTCCCTTCTCAATGAAGTTCCTACAATATTTTTAATTTGAGGCTTGGATAATACTGATTTTGTGGTAGGGAAATTTGCCACCTTGTGTTAAAGCCTTAAAGGCATATTTGAAATTTGTAAGAGGACCCTTATGGCCTCATTGCAGTAATTTGCAAAATGGTATAATTTTATGGAAAATTGCAAAAAGGCCTCTAAAGTCTTCAGGTTTTTATTTTACTCGAGAATCATCAGTACTTTTAATTGAAACCCAACACAGTTTGATGCAGTCTTATTGGTAATTGAATACTAGGGCTAATGCTTGATAACACTTGAAAACTGCAGAGGCTGAAATGGATCTTATATGTTTTTCCTTATGGAAATTAGTATGTCTCAATGCAGCCCTAACTGTTTAATCTGCACTGGATATATTTTAGCTCTGTCAAATCCTATTATGCTGCTTGTTTCTTCGAGAAATCACTAACCTGTCCTATTGTTCCTCATACATTTCCAGCCAAGAAACTTATCTTTTGCGTACTTCTCAGATTTTATCTCTTATTTTCTAGGACCTCTCCATTTGTGTTTCTGTAACAAGCTTCTTGCTCAAATAAATTTTTGTCCTTCTATTATGGTTTCACAGAGCACATGGTTAGAAGGCCATCGGAGGTTGCATGTCCTTCATGCTCTTCAGTAAAGAAAAGAGTAATGTTATTTTGAAGAGATTTATCTGATATGACCTGTTGCTTTTAGGTTGAGGTTGGGAGATGGGAGTATTCACCGAAGGAAGAGCTCATTACATATCTATTTTGGTTAAAGATAAATTGTGAGGCTCTCGCCAACTCAGCATATGTTAATAAAAATGCATGATCTATTATTAATTTTGTCTGCTATCAAATTAGGAAGTGAGCTACTCTTAAATTTTCTAAAGAACTGCACAAATATTTGCAAATGAAGATAGTTTTGTCTCTCTGTCTGTCTGTCTGTCTCTCTCTTTCTCTGTGCAATCTAGGGAACTTACAGATTTGCAGGTTTCTTATCATATCTAACCTTCACTTAATAGCACCTTAAAGCTGCTCTGGTACATAAGCAGTGATCCTGGTATGCTATACTGAACTTAGATATGAAATATACTACGATTATGCTTTGTGTGTAATTTTTAGATAAACAACGCCTAAGGCATATTCGGGTACTAGGATCTCAGAAGTGGGGATTACTTGTTTCAAATCTTCTCTGATTTCTTACAAGTAACACATTATTCCTAATGTCTTGGCACCCAAATTTTGTAATAATAATATTCTAGCTAGGTGAAATGGAGATATTACATTACTGAACTGGAAGTCTCCAAACTAGGTTCTAAGAGACTACACAGACCTTATTTTTTCTCAACACGTCACAAACCAGCACATGGTAGTCTCACTGCTTTACATATGCATATGTGTACAACATGTAGTGACGCGCACATTAACAACATTTATTACCTACTTATCTTAATTAACAAGACCAAGGTTAATGATCCCCCAAGCACTGGTAGGCCAGTCTCTTTCTTTTGCTTTCCCTAACATCACTCTGCCCCATGAAATCCAACCCTCCCATGTAATCCTCTTGTCCCAGCTGCTTCCCCACTCCAACATCAGCCGCAACCCAATCTCAGCTTCTCTCTCGGCCTCCTCATATCTCTTCCCATTCAGGTACACCTGTGCCAGAACCAGGTGCGGCTCCCCCACAAATGGATTCTTTGCACAGCTCTCTACCAGCAACTTCTCTGCCTCCTGTCATTTATTTCCAAAACTTGCATCCCAGTACAAATCCCGTGCCACAATCTGATCATTTGGATCCACCAACTTGGTGCAATAATCAAACACTGGTGGGAGCACTAGTTGAATCTCTTCATCCCTGCCATCTTCTTTGTCTCCACTACCCTTTTGTTTCCTCTCTTCAATATATATCTCTTCTTCTCTTGCTATTAGGTTGTACAATGCAGCAATTCTTGACATTTGGTTCATCCATAGACCAGGTTTACCAGTGCCGGGCCAGAGTGTGGCCCAGTTGTCACCAAGGAACTCAAGCCGGCCATCTTCATTGCCAAATAGCTTGTCTTGGTAATCGACATATTGGTCACTGAAGTCGGCAACTGTCATGAGGAGAAACACAGCCATGACCCTTCTTGAAATCACCACATCTTCTCCTGTCTTTATGTGTTCCACTTTTATTCCCTCTGCTGGAATTATACCCTGTTAACAGTGCTGCCAGATCACATTTAGTTAAAATATTTCAAAATTACTAGAATTTTGCATTATTAAGTGTCACAATGGTTTCACATAATTGACGTGTTGTGCCCTTCCCATGACCATTGACAGCCTTGTATAAGCATCCCTCTCTGTATATTATATATATATATTTTTTTTCTTTTCCTTTATGAAGCAGTACACTTTTCCTACTGAATTCCATTAACCAAATGAAAAGAGCATAAGATAAGAAAGAAAGAGAATTAGAGACAAAAGAGCAAGGAAAGTGGAAACAAACGTGAGTTATAAGCACAGCCAAAAATAAACCTTAGGAACCCAATACTGAGATGGCTTCACGGGCACCATGATAGTCATCCTAAATCGACAAATGCAGGTGGTAAGGTTGTCAATGTCATCTTGTGGTTTTGAGCCTGTAAAAAAGGTACAGAAAACTGCAGAATGTCTACCTGGATATAGACACTCAAGGTACAAGATCAAGCTACTAATGATTCCTGCAACACATGGGATCATCTTGGATACTACTAACAGTATTGATCAGTAATTAATAGTATGATTGGTACCGACTGGCAAACTCTTTTTAGTATCCTCCAAATGAGTTGTGTGATAAACAATTAAGTAGGTTCCTTTGTACCCGTAGCTTTTTCCTCCAAGGTTCCGATGAGTTGAAAACTTTGTTCTCTTTTGCCTCCTTAACCGAGGTCTCAGAAGCTGCCAGGTCCTCGACCAGATCTGAGTCGGTGTAATGCACAAGTAGATCATGGAATATCAATCTGTGACGATCCACGATGCAAAATAGGTATACTAGTCGTTCAGCTTCTTCACCGATAATGGACTTGGCATGGTCCCGTGATGTACTGCTGGCGTCGAATAGTGCAAGGTTGACATATGAATTGGAATAAGATGAATGGAAGAGGCCACATCGTGCGATGGAGTCAGGAGCACACCAGAGTTTGAGTATGCGGTACACATCAAGGAGGTGAGAGAGGAAGTTGCCATGCTTGTGGTAGCACTCGCCGGCACCAGCAGCACAGAGAACAGAGGTGAGAGTGGGGAGGTCAGGATCAACGATTTCAAGTTCTCCACGTAGAAAAGGTCGTGCGGTGGATAGAATGGCAGAGAGTTCTCTTGTTGGAGGGGGAGAAGAGGAAAGATGTGTGTCGGTTGGCATTGCTTTGTTTGAGATAATGAGGGATTGGTGATTGTAAATCAGAAATGGCGATAGAGAAGCACAGTTGTGGAGAGTGTAAATAGAGGTGAAGCAGACTGTCGTTACCACACTTGTCTTTTAGCTTAGTTGTTCGTGCGTCACTGACATTCGAAGTAGTGGCTTAATTATTAGTGTCATAAGCCGTATTTGCGTCATATTTTCTCCCTTAACATTGCACCAACTGCCTACAATAAGTGCTAGCTGGCCCAAAAATCAAATACAAACAAATTCCAACAGATGAAAGCATAAAACTGTTTTGTCCCTTTCTGTCTTTATTTGTATCCCAGCACCGTTCTAATTTCTTTAAGCATATCTGTTCAATACATTGGATAGATATAGCTTTTTCTCCTTTTCTGAAAAAGGGAAAAGAGAAGATGACAGAAAAAAAAAAAAGTTATCTTTCAAAGGCTATGCTTGATAAAAGAATAAATAGAGGACAAGAAAATTCGTGTGATCTCTGAGAGAATGTTCGTAGGATATTGTTCATTGTACGGTGGAAGCTCACACAAGTACAAATATAACAGTTTGTAATTTCCTACCCACAAATTAGTTTACTAACCTAGAAGTTAGGCTAACTCTATGCATGCTTTGTAAAGAAAAATGACAGTCTAATATATCCGATAACTCGTTACTGGTGAAACTCAATTAAGTTTGTTAATTTCTGAATAAGCCCCAATTATTATGATATAATAATTTTAAAACAGTTGTTCGGTCTACATGCTATTTTACAGTTTAAGGTTACGCCTAATAAGTTGTCTTAAACCATAGTTTTGCAATTCTGATATAGTACCAGAGCAATTATTAAGTATCACGCTACGCAATGTAATGAAACATCAGTAGAGTAAGAAACTGAATTTGCGGTGACAGTACCAGAGCAATTATTATACAAGTACAGCAAGTTTCAATAGAATAACTTAGCCATAAATCCTGCTCCAATTTGCACAACTGGTACGTTTGGCATCCCATGGGTTAGCACTAATTCAAGGTTAGTTGAACTAACCTCAACTCACCAAATGAATTGAGGTTAGCTAAGGTTAGCGTTAACCTTGTACTAACCTTCTAACTCTCCAATAGGCGGGTTAGTGATTTCATCCATGAAGAGGTTAGCATTAATCCACTATTATTAATAATAAATTGATAAGTCTCAATGCAGCCCCAACTGTTTATTCTGCACTGGACATTTTTTAGCTCTGTCAATCCTATTATGCTGCTTGCTTTTTCCAGAAATGACTAACCCGTCCTACACTCCTACTGTCCCTCATTCCTTTCCAGCCAAAAATTTCTCTTGTGCATACTTATCAGTTTTTATCTCTTATTTTCTAGCACTTCTCCATTTGTATATCTGTACAAGCTTCTTGCTCAAATCAACTTTTTGTCCTATTGTGGTTTTGCACAGCACATGGTTTGAAGGCCACTGGAGGTTGCATCTCTTTCACGCTTCAGCAAAGGAAAGAGTAACGTTGTTTTGAAGATATTTATATGATACGAACTGCTCGTTTTAGGTGGAGGTTGGGAGATTGGGAAGTATTCACCAAAGGAAGAGCTCATGACAAAATCTACTTTGGTTAAAGAGAAATCATGAGGCCCCGATTAGTTGTCAACTCAACACATGTTAATAAAAATGCATTATCTATTATCAGTTTTGGCTGTTATCTAAAACTATAAAATTAGGAAGTGAGCTACTACTCTTAAATTTTCAAAAGAGCTGCACAAATATTTGCAAATTATGTTAGCTCTCTCTCTCTGCAATCTAGGAGACTACTGGTTTGCAGGTTCCTTATCATTTCTAAGCTTCACTTTATAACACTTTGAAGCTGCTGTCGTACATAAGCAGTGATTCTGGTATGCTGTACTGATTTTAGAAATAAAAATACTATGATTATGCTTTGGGTATTCTTTTTAGATAAACAATGCCTAAGTGGGGACAACTTATTCCAAATCTTCTTCAATACCTTGTAATAAGCATAAACATTTTCCATAATGTCTTGGCACCAAATTTTTGTAATAATATTCTTGCTAGGTGAACTCGAGATATCACATTTACTGAACTGGAAGTCTCCAAACTAGGTTTAAGAGGCGACACAGACTTTATTTTTCTCAACACATCACAAACCGACACGTGGTAGACACACTGCTTTACATATGCATGTGTGTGCACATATACAGGATGTAGTGACGCACACATTGACAACATCATTACCTACTTATCTTACTTGACAAGACCAAGGTTAATGATCCCCCAAGCACTGGTAGGCCAGTCTCTTTCTTTTGCATTCAGTAACATGACTCTGCCCCATGAAATCCAACCCTCCCATGTCATCCTCTTGTCCCAGCTGCTCCCCCACTCCAACATCAGCCGCAACCCAATCTCAGCTTCTTTCTCTGCCTCTTCATATCTCTTCCCATTCAGATACACCTGTGCCAGAACCAGGTGCGGTTCCCCCACAAATGGGTTCTTTGCACAGCTCTCTACCAGCAACTTCTCTGCCTTCTCCCATTCATTTCTGAAAAATGCATCCCAGTACAAATCCCGTGCCGTAATCTGATCATTTGAATCCACCAACTTGGTGCAATAATCAAATACTGGTGGGAGCACTAGTTCAATCTCTTCATCCCTGCCATCTTCTTTATCTCCACCACCCTTTTGTTTCCTCTCTTCAATATATATCTCTTCTTCTCTTGCTATTAGGTTGTACAATGCAGCAATTCTTGACATTTGGTTCATCCATAGACCAGGTTTACCAGTGCCGGGCCAGAGTGTGGCCCAGTTGTCACCAAGGAACTCAAGCCGGCCATCTTCATTGCCAAATAGCTTGTCTTGGTAATCGACATATTGGTCACTGAAGTCAGCAACTGTCATGAGGAGAAACACAGCCATGACCCTTCTTGAAATCACCACATCTTCTCCTGTCTTTATGTTTTCCACTTTTATTCCCTCTGCTGGAATTATACCCTGTTACAGTGCCGCCAGATCACATTTAGTTAAATATTTATTTCAAAATAAATATAAATATTTAATTATTAAGTTTCATAATAATTTTACATATTCCACGTCTTGGCCCTTCCCATGGCCATTGACAGGTTTAAATAAACATCCCTTTCTGTATCTTAAATATATATTTCTTTTCTTTTCCTTATGATGCAGTAGGCTTTGCCTACTAAATTCCGTTAACCCAAATGAAAAGAGCACAAGATAAGAAAGACATGAGACAAAAAAGGAGAAAGGAATAAAACATGAGTTACAAGCATATCCAAAATAGAACTGTAGGAACACAAAACAGATGCCTTCACCGGCACCATGACAGTCATCCTAAAATTATGAAATCTCGGTTTTAGGATTGTTGGTTTGATCTTGTTGTTTTGAGCCTGTAAAACTGGCACAGAGAACTACAGAATTTCTACCTGATATAGACACTCAAGATGCAGATCTGAACTACGACTTACAGTATTGATCAGTAATAGATTGATTAGTACTGACTAGCAAACTCTTTCGAGTATCCTCCAAATGATTTGTGTGATAAACAATTAACTCGGGCCCTTGTACCTGTAGCTTTTTCCTCCAGGGTTCTGATGAGTCGAACACCCCTTTCTCTTTTGCCTCCTTAACTGAGGTTTCAGAAGCTGACAGGTGCTCAACCAGCTCTGAGTCGGTGTAATGCACAAGTAGATCATGGAATATCAATCTGTGACGAGGCACGATGCAAAAGAGGTATACCAGTTGTTCGGCATCTTCACCGATGATGGACTTGACATGGTCCCGTGATGTACCGGCGTCGAATATTGCAAGATTGACATATGAATTGGAATAAGACGAATGGAAGAGGCCACATCGTGCGACGGAGTCAGGAGCACACCAGAGTTTGAGTATGCGGTACACATCAATAAGGTGAGAGAGAAAGTTTCCATGCTTGTGGTAGCACTCACCGGCACCAGCAGCACGGAGAAGGGAGGTGAGAGAGGGGAGGTCAGGATCAACGGTTTCAAGTTCTCCACGTAGAAAGGGGCGTGCGGCAGATAGAATGGCAGAGAAGTCTCTTGCTGGAGGGGGAGAAGAGGAAGGATGTGTGTAGGTTGGCATTGCTTTGCTTGAGATAATAAGGGATAGATGATTGTAAATCAGAAATGGTGATAGAGGAGAAGCACAGTAGTGGAGAGTGTAAATAGAGGTGAAGTAGGCTGTCGCTACCACACTTGTCTTTTAGTTTTTTCATATGTCACTGACATAATGACATTCGAAGTAGTGGCTTAATTAATAATTATCAGTGCCATAAATAGTATTTGCGTTACGATATTTTCTTCCTTTGCATTGCACCAAATGCCGACAATAAGTGCTCGCTGGACCAAAAATCAAATACCATCAAATTCCAACAGATGAAAGCATAGAACTATTTTGTCCCTTTCTGTCTTTATTTGTATCCCAGCACCGTTCTAATCTCTTTAACCATATCTGTTCAAGACATTGAATAGATGTAGCCTTTTTCTCCCTAACTTTCTTATTTTTCTTTTGCTGAAAAAAGGAAAAGAGAAAATGAGAGAAAAGAAAGTTTACTTTCGAAGGTTATGTTTGAAAAGAACATAAATAGAGGATAAGAGGATTCGTGTGATCTCAGAAAGTATGTTTGTATTATATTGGTTATTGTACAGTGGAAGCTTACACAATTACAAATCGAACAGTTTGTAATTTCCTATGCACAAATTAGTTTACTAACTAGAGGTAACGCTAACCTCATGCTGTCATGCATGCTTTCTAAGGAAAAATGACGGTTAAATATATCCGATAACTTGTTACTAATGAAACTCAATTCAGTCCGTCAATTTCTAGATAATCCCCAGTTATTTATTGCAATAGTTTTAAAACAGTTCTTCGGTTTACATGCTACCCACAATTCAAGCTTACGCTAATAAGTTGTTTTAAAGCATAGTTTTGCAATTCTGACACAGCACCAGATCAATAAGTATCACTTTATGAGCTGATACATCATTACAGTAACAAACATAATTTTCAGTGACAGTACCAGAGCAATTATTATATCAGTACAGCTAGTTTCAATAGAATAACTTCGCCATAAATCCTGCTCCAATTTGCACATCTAAATAGTGCAATTATTTCACTCTAAATATCCCACCTCAACCAGGGAACATGTTATTAACATATTTTTTATTTACTAACAAAGTAACTACCATTTTCACTTCACTAAACCCAAATTTAGTATCCCCCAAGCATGAGTAGGCCAATCTCTCTCCTTTGCTTTTCCTAACATTTGCCTTCCCCATGAGATCCATCCTTCCCATGTCATCCTCTTGTCCCAGCAACTTCCCCACTCCAAAATCAGCCGCAGCCCCATCGCCGCCTCTTTCTCAGCCTCCTCATATCTCCTTGCATTCAAATACACCTGTGCCAGTACCAGGCGAGGCTCGCCGACAAACGGGTTCTTTTCAGATGCTTCTATTAGCAACCTCTCCACCTTATTGTCTTGATCATCTCCGTTGCTACACACAGCCTTCCAGTACAGATCCCGAGCTAATATTTGCTCTTTCGCATCGAGCACCTTTGTGCAATAGTCAAATACAGGCGGTATAACCAATACGATCTCCTCATCTCTGTTGTCTTCATGTTCAACCCCCTTTTGCTTTCTCTCTTCTATGTATATCTTCTCTTCTCTTGCTATGAGAGAGTACAACACACCCATGCGAGAGATCGAGCTCATCCATAGGCCCGGTTTTCCTTCTCCTGGCCAGAGAGCAGAGGGAACACTCCCTTTGAACTCTAATTTTCCATCTTCATTTTCAAACAACTTGTCTTGCCACTGAAACAACTGATCACTGAAATCAGCCATTGTCATCAGCACAAACACCGCCACCTGTCGTCTAGAAATCAAAACCTCTTCCCCTGTTTTTATGTGCTTAACCTTAATACCTTCAGCAGGTAAAAGGTCCTGCACCTTTTTCCTCCACGCTTGATCCGCATCAAAGATTCCCTTCTCTTTTGCTTCTTTAACAGAATTTTCTGACAAGGCAAGGTGCTCCTTCAAATCTGAGTCAGAATAATGAAACAAAAGATCATCATGGATCAACTGCTGACGTGGCACGACACAGAAGAGATACACAAGCCTTTCTGCTTCTTCCCCGATCAAGGATCTCGCATGGCTACGCGAAGTACCAGGATCGAAGATGGCGAGATTCACATAGGAATTGGAATAAGCAGAGTGGAACAACCCGCACCGCGCAACAGAATCTGGCGTGCGCCATAGTTTGAGGATGCGGTATATATCGAAGAGGTGAGAGAAGAAGGTGCTGTGCTTGTGCCAGCACTCATCGGCACCAACAGAGTGGAGGATGTCGACGAAGGAGGGAAGAGAAGGGTCGATTGAAGCGAGCTCGGAACGGAGAAAGGGGCGTGCCGCGGCAAGGATAGAGGAGAGGTTTTCGGAGAGAACTGGTGATGCCGTTTCACTACCCATTTCTGGTTGAGAAAGAGAGCAGAGGATTGTAGTGTACTGTGAGGCTGATGATCTTATAGCAGAGGTTTAATCTGGGGTTAGATCTGATGTGAATCGTAGGATTGAAATCGGAGGGTTGAGAACTACGTAGCGTAATTTATGGGTTTTTTTTTTATGAAGAATAATTATTGATGGAGTCGTGGCGAAACATACGTGGATGACTACATAGGTGTCGTGTCATAGAGTCGGAAAAGCTTATCTCCGAATTATAATAAGAGATTTGTTAAGAGAGAACCTGGTTCAATTGAAGGGAATCGAAGGGGTTGCTGCTAGGGGTAAAATTGAAGAATCAGGGGATAGTAACTGCCACTCAGAAAGATATATATATATATTTTAATAGAAAACGACATAGTTTGATTTAGCGTATATTTGCCGCTTCAATGAATATAGCAGTTATAAATGTTTCAAAATCAATATATTTTTAGCAACTTCAATGGTAAGTGGCATGAATTAAATTAAATGACGCATTTTTTTTTCCCTTTACATATTAGACAGTCTTAATGAAAATTAATCGGTTTCTAATAATCCTAGTTGGTGTCATTTTATTTTAGATAAAAAAAAAACGAAAGAACGAACGTAAAATACAATTATACGTTCACTCACTAAAAGATAATTAAATCTAAGCTGTTAATTAAAATCATGTATTTGAGAAAAAAAATAAAATATTTCTTTTTCATTAAAAAAAAAAAATCGGAATTACAGTAGCAGAGGATGAACTAGACACGCATCCGTTGAAGTGCTATTTTGTCACTTGCTATTATTAGGGTGGCCTTTTATCTGGTTGGACTAGGACGTGACGATTGTCCACGCATGAAGCACTAATTAAGTAATTATCAAGTAATATTCGACATCTTTGTTTTGTAATATGCAAGTGGATATATATCGAACAAGAAGACCATTAATTTATACCCCCACGACTCTCGGAATCTCACGCATATCCAATGACATATAGAGTCTTTGCTGGTACGCATCTGCTGCATTAGTGGTGACGTTCCACCGGAAATGTTTTAATCTATCTACAACAACTAGATAGCTCTGTTGTCGCGGCTTCGCCGCGACGCGTAACTTGGTTCGTTTATTGAGTAGAAGTGCGATTTTTTTTATATATATTTTTTTTGTGGCAACGTCTTCTTGTTGGTGATGAATATAAGGGCATGTCATAATTTTGGAGATATAAATGAACATATAGAGAGACGCTCGTAGATGAATAAATTGATACGTTGTCTGAAATTGATTTAGGTTAATCCGTCTGTTTATTTATGAGTTTAGGAATCGAGTATGTATGGAGGCTTTAGATCACAATAGATTACTCCGTTGTCGAGCCGCGACCACCCCAATGTATTTTATTTTAATCGCAGTTAAAGTTTCTAATTTTATCCTTGCACGCCACCTTTCTTATATGCATTTTTTTTTCAAAAGAGAAAACACCGAGATGGAACCAAATAAAGGGGGAAAAAAAGAATTAGCATTAGTAAGCTGTACACACGAATGAGGGACTTACAATATTAGGCTTAAGTAATCCTAATTTATTCAATTGGGCATCCCATAAAGAAAGCAGTGGTTTCGTCTAATTGAACAAATATGGAACCAAGAGAGATGCGTTAGACGAGGCAGAAACTAAAGCATCAATTTCAGGATTAAGTTTTAAAGTGTATGACATGCATGTTCCCACATAATTAGTAACAATATTAACCAATAATTTATATTAAATGTGATGTAACATTACCAGGAAGTCAATGGATCCACTGTAATTAAGCTCATGCCATGAGGTCCCATTCTGCTATAAGAGTTGGAATTTTATTTTTCATTCTTCAAGAAAATTTTAAGAAAATACAATTATTGAAAATAAAGAGATGCCTTAAAACATGATATGTCTATGATAATTGCAAAATGTCTCCATAAGTTTGTTACTTTATTTTTGTTTCGCTTGTATTTAATTCTTAGAAGATAGTATCATTCATTACGCTATTTTGAATTGATCATTTGAAAAATATGAACTTGACAAATAAAAAGAAATTCAACTTTTGGAGTTTGGAAGGTTAGTACCTCCTAAAGTTAAGGTTCCCATCAGTAACAAACCCGAGCTTGCATGACAGGTGAGCCTTAAGCATTACTCTGTTTGCTGTCTTAGATGAAAGATCTGTCAGAGCGCTGCAATTTTAGACAACAATTATAATGCAGATTTTCCTTTTTCTTTTTTGGGTTAACCACTATAATTTTGTGTAAGTACTTGTTTGCAGATGATCTCACGACAAGACTCTTGGTTCCAAATTGATTTCCACTTCTCAAGTCGCTAATTTCTCTATTTACAAGGAGAGAGGATCATAAAGGGAAAAAATAAAGACAAAAATGTAATATGCAACTTGTATATAGCACAGTGTGAAATGTAACCTGTTCAGATGCAAAACCATATTTTTTTTCTTAATCAGCCAGGGGTTAGGGTCAAGAAGCCCTAGGAGATGCTTTGGACATAGGAAAGGTTTGTACACAAATAACATGTTCAGTGCCTTACTCCGTATTAAAGTCTCACATCCATAAAAACACAATCAAAATTGGCAATGCACAAATTTCTAATCTCGGATATGCCTCCTCAAATTGATGTAGTTTGTACACGGCAAAGTTTAAACAATTTACTCTCTTCACCACAGATTAAATTCGGAGGAAATAATATATATTAAGAGCCAAATTTATTAAACTAAACTTAATGTTTACTAAAAATACTGAGAACGAAGATACTAAATTACAAACCTTTGAAAGGATATTATCTTTGGGGAATTGACTGGAGCCCATGACAAAACAGACAACTTATCCTTATATCTATCAGGCAATGCAACAAACACCTCGTGCTGCTGCCACCATCCAAAAGCCAATGATAAGCAAAATACAATTGAAAATAAAAAGACCCATATGGTGAGGCTAATCTCAATCCAAATATAAAGTAAAGTAGTAAACATTTAATTGTTGGATGAAACAACAGAATCAATGATTTCCAAACCTTTTTTTAGAAGTGCAGTTAGATAATTCCTTTTCTTATAAGGCACCTCAATTCTTATATAATATAAAATGGGCTAAATAGTCATTCAAATACATGAAGGCTCAATGATAAAGTAAGAATTTCAATGAAAAGGGGAATTATTAGAGGACTTAATTAGTAAGAAATATTACTGTGGAATTGAAGCTAATCAAAGCCGATGACAATCGTTAGGACGACATCAATGTGATTCAACGTGAGCACATCGGCCGACCAGACAAGCTGACGAAGGAAGCATATGAGCCGCCACTTCGGCCTGGTGAGGAAAACAGATGTCACAGACAGATCTTTACAAACTCGTCCTACTGAGGATAGCAAATATGATAGACTGTCGTATAAAGGATAGTCGATCGACAAATAACATTACTAATTACTAAACACTTTTACTTGAACTGTGGAAAAAAATTGCACATTATATTTTTTTGTTATTCCACTCATAACACCTGGACCAAATAAAAAATAATGGAGAACTATTTTTGAACAATATTATCGTCACATGTATCATAGCCCTAATTTAAGATCAGACCAAAGACCAATAACAAATAGCACAAATTTTGTTCACCTAAAAACTTTTAAGGGTTCAATTTGCAATATAAAAATGTGAAAATGGGATAGACCACTTAGAGAGATCTTTCCCATGGCATATCAGCATCGCCGGGTTCTGGCACGACATAAGCATCAATTTTTTGACAGTATTGATTATATTGTCGCTCGAATCTCCATCATACTGTGCATCAAAAGGATTTGATGCTGCAACTTTGATTTCCTCTATATTTAGTTTCAAATTATCAAACAGGACCCAAATTTTGAAGTTGGAACTCAAAATGAGATAAAACTACCAAATTATTCACAAACCTGAAATAAGGGAAAAAAAAAAGGACAATTTTTTATGGCACACTTTCGAAATAACATCTCAAATGAATATAATGAAATATAACTGAACTATGCTTCTTCTTGGTTTTCAAACATCAACTATTTGCACTCCAATACAAAACTAAACTGGTCTAGAAAAAGAAAGAAAGAAAGAACTATTTATTGAAAACTTGAAAAAGTATAAAAAAATACTTGTATAGGTTTTTAAGGGAGCAATGCATCCTGGATTTAGAAAGAAAATTATAAATAATAACTGATATTAAATTGTTTGCACCTATTTTTAACTGAAAAATAGTGTCAATAATGAATGGGAAATCAAAACCTTAACATTTCAAACCAAAATAAAATTACCATTCATACCACAACCAAACAGCGCCGGCGGAGGATGTCGGTGCGCCATCAGTGTGACCAGTACGACAGTACAGCAGCGTCGGCCGGAAGTACTACAATAAAATCTCTATAGACTCCTAACGGCGAGGAGAGCACGTCTGTTCGTATGAATTGCCGCGACTGGTGTCTCAAAGTCGAAGAATTGATTATAAATATCAGTGCTTATTTTCTTGGCTATCTCATTTTCTAGCTCTGGGAAACAAAAAAAAAGGGACAGGTCTTCACCGACAAAAGAGGGCAAAAGGCAAAGCATTTGGGAAAAAAAGCAAGTTGGAAACAACAGCGGTTCCACATGGTAGGTTTCAGATATCCAAAAGAATAATGGAGCACAATTAAAAGTCATGGACCAAAAAGAGAATATCTTTCTATTAGAACAACATGCATCCGTTCACATTTAATATACTACACCATGTCTGTCCAATTATACATTATTATTTTATTCTAGGTGAATCTCAATGGGCTCACCATCAATTTTTTATTGAAGGCCTACGCCTGATCTCGATCGAAAGGCCTCGGTTTGCTAGAAGAAAAAATTAAAATGTGCTGACTTTGCACGGTAATTGAATTTCCATGGAAAAAGGAAGGTAGTAGGTTGGGCATGTTGCTAGAAGACAAAATTAAAATGTCGCTGACTTTGCACAGTAATTCAACTGGAAATGCAACCGGAAATTCAAGACTAAAAAAAAAGTACTACTGTTCATAAGAAAGTTGAAGGGGGTATCCAGCATTAATATGTTCAAATTGTGTTTGTTTGTTTTTTTTTTTTGTCGATAACTTATCTACCCCAATTGTTGAATAACAGTACGCTATTTTACAACTAGCGATAGACAAAAGGGCCGGACTGGATATTAAAGGACCGGACTCGACGGGTTTGATAGAAGGGCTGAGTTGAACCGGACTAGGAAAAATAGTTAAGATGAGCCGGATTATACGGGTTTGCTTTTTGAAACATGAGACCTTAGCTTTTCTAGTCCTTAGCTTTTCTAGTCCTTCTAAAATAATATATGCATGTAATTTTTTTAATAGTTTTTTAATCTCTATCGTTTTATCATGATCAAATGGTCGCTACAATTGAAGGACTAGGGTAGACCCGAAGCCGGCCCTTCAATCTGTCTTTGGAAAAAATTAGACCCGGCCTTTTCAAAATCCGGTCTTTCTAAATCTTTGTCCGTCGAAAGCCCTTCAAAGGACCGGTCCGGTCCGGATTTTAGGACTATCACTATTTACAACATACAAAAATTTGAGATCTCGTCTTAGTTGTTCAACACAATAACTATATTAACGCATGGATTTGGGCTTCCCAAAGTATTAGCGACCTTCAGTGACTTCTTTGCCAGACAAATTCGCCTTCGTACACAAAGTATCCCTATGCAACGTATAAGGATTTTGGTTTTCCTTTTTCTTTTTAGGAATTTTTTTAATGGGCAAACACCACAAGCTAAGTAAATCCGTCCCACCAACGAATATGATTACATGACTTATAAATTCACAAAACAACGGACAGTAGAGGTTAAGATCAAGAAATTAAGTACACTGTACTTGCAATGCATAAGAGGCATTAAAAATTCGCATTAATAACATACAGATTGAAAGTGTGCAACATGTATGGATGGATTCTGCACTAGGATATACAAGTAAAGCACTACCTCATCTCACTGCAGTTGGTTAATACAAAGAAGACTAGATATCAATAAAACAATTCGCATGATAAGTCTCTATCTAACAAAATAACATCTTTCCAAATATTAGAAAGTGGGTAGCATTTCAATTCTCAACCATCCCGTCTTCACCTTCTGAGGCTTCTCTCTGTCGTTGTTGCTCCACTGTTCAAGAAATTATAGAAAGAAATATTATTATCAATAAATTCTTAAGAACTTCAGCCAAGCTTATAATTATAATTCATTGGAAAATTCCTTAAATAAAAAGGCAAAAATGGTTGCAGAACCAAAAGATGAAACAGGAAACTTGAAAACTAGTTGCTCCCTTATTTTCTATACCTGTCTGATTTGCTAGGTACCAGAACCCAACTACCACCCACAAGGTTGTGCTATCATTTGGTCACGTATGGTTTTGGCATAAAACAACAGGTAACAGCCCCCAACAGAAAGTCTACCAAGCATGGTCCCATCTGTTACCTTCTCTAGTTGGTTCCATTTGTTTTCTTGGCTAGTCATATAATGATAAATTGCACTAAAATGGATCAGGTTAATTCAGATACCAGGGCTAGAACTTACATGCAAGCTCATAAAGTGCTTTTTGAGTGCGCTTCTCGAGCTTGTCAAGCCTCTGCTGCACATCTCTTTTCAGATCCCAGTTAGGCTTCTTTGGAGCTATGTTCAAAAAGGGATCCTGAAATTAATGAAACATCAGAATGAGATTTTGTCAACAAAATGCTTAAATGCAGAAAAAGACCAGTCCTATTGCTCTTTTAAATTTTACCCCATAAGAGAGAACAGACGTATATGGATCTATTCTTATCTCTTTTGGAATCTGCATGTGCATGCATGTGGCAGCTCTGAAAAAACTCAACTGTTTTCCTGGTTTATGACTGCTGGGAATTTTATTTATGAATTATGAACCTAAAAAATATCAATACCTCAACTAAACCCAGTATAAAGGGATATATTATACATAATTACATATCCCCCGCAGCCCTCAAGCACGAAAGACATCAGTTTTTAACCTGTTTTCCTAATATATTTTAATCACCATTCTTACTCGAACAATTGTCCAAGATCTAGTTAGAATAGGGTATGCATGATACAACACATTTTTGTACACGTATGTATGATATTTCCCATCTTATGCGCATGATGTCTGTTGTTTCACACGTTATGCATGGCGCATGATTATTTTAAATTGTGGTGTATATCAGGTTCCTTTCAAAGTTATTATCCCAAACTCCCAATTGACATATTGAATTTTAATCATATATCAAGTCCAGAAACCTTTATAAAATCTCAATAAAGCACAAAAGCGAACACAAAGTCCTCCCTCCCTTGGAAAAAAATAATAATAATGAGAGAGAAAGAAAACTCAAAGCAACATCACCAAGCTGCTCCTGTGCAATGAGGTACATACCTCAGTTTTTTGTGGTTCCAATGGTGTAACAACAACAGGATCTTCAAACTTTGGTAGAGCTACTGGTGCAAGTTTCCCCTCTTGAAGTTGTTTGTCATGAGGAAGGTAGTTTCTAAACTTCATATTAGGCAATCTGCATCCAGTACAAAACTTCAAGTCACATACAAGCTGCTAAGATTGTTCTACTAGCACCTCATGCTACTAAAAATTTAGAGGTCACTACACAAATAACACCTAAAAGAGCACCCATTTTCTGCTTTGGTCTCTAGACTTTCAAGGTTCCCATTTTGGTTCTTAGTTTCTTACAATACTATCTTGGTCACTGTACTTATGTTTCATCACAAAAATCAACTCCTGTCATCACTGGGGCAAGCCATTATCACAAACATCTTCCAACTAAGAAGATGATTTTTTCCTTATTTAATCATGTTTTGGAGATGGTAGAACCAGAACACTACAAATGAAAACTTTTGAATTACAGATGGAACCATAAACTGCAGGCACTAAAACATAAATAGCCTGCGATTTTTAAATAGCCTGCTATTTCCAGAATCATAGGTGCAGGGGCGGATCCAAATACAACTAACCCCAGGCAAGTGCCTGGGTTTAATTTCTTAAAGATTTTTAAGACCTCCTTAGTAGATTTTAAAGCTGTGCCTAGGGTAAATATTTAGCAGTGCCTAGGCTTCTTCCGTCTGATCAATTTTGAGCTTATAAAATTCTCGTCCTTCGCTGAATCGTTTTGCTCCGCTTCACTCCATGCGCTCTCTTTTATTTTTAGAATAAAACTCATTATTTTATTATTTTTTCCTTTTTCCATTGAGGCGCTGATTATAATTTTGTTCAGCGTATTGTTTGTTCCACTGAGGCGCTGAACAAACAAACTTGAATTATGCATGTAAATAGTCAATTCTCGTACATGATTTTGAATTGTTGCAATTGATCGATTTTTCCTCTCATTTTTTCCTTTTTTTGCCTTAATTTTTGGTTAAAGTATTGTTAGATTTAGGTCTTCTTACAATCAGGGGTCCACTGATAAGTGATTTTGTCACAAAATTAAATTTGAATTATAATTTCATAATTATTGATAAGCGATTTTCTGCTATGAAACTTGTTAAAACTTGTTTAAGAAATCTAATGAAAGATGACTTTTTGAATTATAATTTGGTAACCTACATATAAGATGATGTATTCAGAGATGTTTTCAACGAAGCAATTATGCAACAATTTTAAGCTATGAAGCCGCTTAAAGAATTATTAATTACATTAAAGAAAATTAGAATTACTTGTTTTTTGTGTTTTTTTATCCGATAAAGAGGTAAAAACACAAAAAAAAAATGATTTATTTTGCAATAGTACAATTGTATGTGTTTTAAATAATTTTTTTTATTAAGACTATCATTTGTTTTAGTTTTTTTAATCTGAAAGTTTATCATAATATAATTGTGCCTAGGCTTAAAATTATTCTGGATCCACCCCTGCATAGGTGTAACTTACTTATGAACTTTATGAATCAAAAAAAGCATCCATAGTCTTGATATTAAGGTTAAGATTTAGGGTTAACCAAGATAGCATTACAACTGAAGTCAGTTCATAAGAAATAACTTCTATTAATAGTCCTTCACTCCTAGTCCAAATAAAATGAACAAGATAAAAAATAAGTTCAAGAAAATTACTTGTCATCATCGGTTTCTTCACGTTCTTCACCACCATTAGTGGCATTCCTGAAATTTAAAACAAAGTATATCAGCATCAGATTACAGCACAGGTATTCTCATGGCTGCTGTACTTAACAATACTTTGTCAGGCTTAAATTACTCTTTTAACATGGTCAGCATTGTTTCTAATTGAAAGACTACAAACCCACTTTGTATTTGTTCTCCTTTTCGGGTGCTTTGATGAGACTATTTGATGCTTAATTGCACAATTCATGAAAATGAATTAAATTGACGGAGGAAGGAAAAGAAAATGTACTTGTTGTCGTGTTTGGGTGCGTCAGGCGGGAGATCCGAGTCGGAATTACTGAGGAGCTCCTTAGCGGCGCGGAGAGCTCTGAGCCTCTCCCTTCGTGCGCTGCTCGCCTGGTCGATCGCCTCCTCTTCACCCCCCATGTTGATGTTGTCTCCACCACTCGGTGAGTCGGTTCGCAGTGGTACCAAACTGAGAAGAAGCGCGCTAGGGTTTAGGAGTTCGTAAGTTCTAAGTTCTAACTGAGTCGGAGTTGGGCCTGTACGATGGACCCAGACCAGAATGGTCGGTCGGGGCTAAACTTGCGCACAAGTTTAGACGGAACCCGAAAAGATTTAAAATATTATTAAATTTCGATTTTATTACTAATTTAATTGGAATTTTAATAATAAGTTTGATATCGTATTTTGAAAAACCGATACTAATATCGGTTTTTGAAAAATCGATATTAGCTATACCTCCTTTTCAGTTAAAAAATATTTGTTTTTAATGTCTTTAAATAAATTTTAATGTATTTTAACTGAAAAATACAGTGGTGAAAACCACAGCATGGAACTTACGATCTTAACTCTCAAACAAAAACACCAAAACTTTTGGAAAAAAGTTAGCAAGAACATCAGTTTCTTCTCATCGATCAGAAATGAAATTATGGAACAAAAGGATTAATAAAAAGGCGTATAATTTTTTATTTAGAAATAAATGGTGAAAACTAAGGTAAGTTAGCCCTAAAAAAAAAAACTAAGGTACGTGGCTGTTCAGGCCGAAATTGGGCCGGATTTGGTACATTCAAAATTGATCAATTGATCGGACATCAAAGCAGTTGTATCTAAAGATGTGTTGCATATGCTCATTGGGAGGATAACCGAGGAATTTGATGCCCATTGTAATCGCAAAATAATCATTCATACTGACAAATTGTAAACTACAGTGCCGATATTTTATTACAGAACCACACTTGTGCAGTTGTGCTTCATCGTTAACGATTTGAGCATATATTCTACACCAGAAATTGTAACTTAATAAACCAGATTGCCAAGAAAAAGCGCATAATTCCATACTGACAAATCAAATGGAACAGCAACATGTATGAAAATAGCACACAAGCAGAAAATAGTTTCTCCCAATTCCAATAGATCTCCATCGAACAGCAACATGTACTAAAATCTAACGAGTTCGATCACCTAAACTGCAACGGACAACAATAGTAAACTAAAGCATTTACACCAGCGATTAATTGGCAACGACACTAAAGTCATATTTAGACTCTAGAAACAAAGATTCTACAAGTTTACAAGGTTAAGAAATTGCTAGAGACACGATAACACCAACTGGAGTAAGAAAATTAATCAATCATCATCCTCTTCAAAAGCAGAGCTAAAATCCTCATCATTGCTATCATCCTCCACCTCCTCTGAGTCGCTTTCAACATATACTGTTGTCACCTTCTTCCTCTCCCTCTTCGGCCTATCCCTTGATGCTGCAACACCAACCTCTTCTTGCAATATATCATCCATTACTGCAGAAGCAGAGGCACCACCTAGGTTGTTATCTTTCACAAGAACAGACCCGCTCTTCTTGTTGAACGGTGAAGGGCGCATTTTTCTCACCTTTTTGTCAGGGGAGTTGTTTGCCTCTCCATCAGGCTTCAGCACCTCAGTTATAAGCTTCTGGCCTATGAGGGGCTTTTTCTGTGCCGCTGGGCCCCGCTTACGAGCAGTTGGGGCAGCTTTCTCTTTTGGGGGCTGTTTTCCCCTACCCCTGCCTCTTCCCCTACCCTTTTTCTCTATCTCAAAATCTTCATCTTCACTGGGCTCATTCATGTCGTCATCTGAGTTTACTGTTATGGCTTTCTTCCTGCCCTTCTTGGCTGGCTCTTTCTTGGCAGCTTTCTCAGGTTCAAACGTCACTGTTTCAGTTTCCATTGCTGAGAGAGAGAAAGACACTTATTAAGAACCCTGTAAAACTTATGAAAAGACTACTTTGTAATAAAATTACTTACAATTGTGCTCAGGCGAAGAATCAAGGTTATAAGCAGCAAGACGTTCCTTCAGCTCTTGTACCTCATCCTCTTCAACAATATCAACAACCTTGTCCTGAAATTAAAACCAATGTATTATATGCCACATTTAAATAGGAAGAATCACACGAAAATGTTTCATCATTTGTGTGGCATAAACAACAACATACCTTTTTAGCTGGTCCTTTCTTTGCTGCAGCCGCACCTTTAGGCTTTGCTTCTTTAAGAGTTTTTGCTACAGAAGTTAAACGTATATGACAGTGCATTACTACAAATACATTGAACTGAGAGACAAACAAAACTCTAAGTCTATTGGGTAATAATGATCAATTACCAGCATTCTTTTTGGGCTGAGGTTTCCGAGAAGTCCCAGCATTATTTGCCATGTTCTTCGCTCTCATTTCTTTCCGGACCTGTGCTGCCTCGGCATCCTTCTTATCCAGTTCCTGCAAATTGGATGCCCAAGATAGTTTAATTTCATAAAAAGTGAAAAGAATCTCAAATATGGGTAGTTGGGTACATTATGACATTGTCTACAAAAGATGAACAAGGACCACAGATGAAACTTACATCAAGTTCCTTCTCAAGGGCATCAAGGTCTTTTTCCCATAGTGTCTTAGGTGTGGCCTTCCTTAGCTCAGCCACATCACCCTCAAGCTTATCCCTCTCTGAACACAACTCCTGCACCTTCTCCAAGGTAAGCGTACCAATCGCCATTGATACAAGGTACTCATAGTCGCTTGCTTTGACCCCACCCTTGGCTGCCACATCACCATCTGGGCTTTGGCTTTCTTCATTGTCATCTTCTGTGGCACCTGCTACAGAAACGTCAGGGCCCTTCCCCTTCTTAGGGAAGGGAGTGAAACCCTTCTGGTGCAGCTCCATAAACAGCTCAGCCCTCTTACGGTTGCTCACTATGATCTCACCATTTACTACACCAAGGATGAACCTTACCTTGTTGTCAAGCTTAAGAAGGTCCAACTCCAGATTGTCAAGCAAAACTTTCTGAAAATGGAGGTATATAGTTTATTGTTTTTTTTCTTTTGTTTTTGTTCCCACAGTAACATTTCTAGTCAAAAGAAAAAGTTCAGCCAACAAACCTTTCTTTTGGCATAGTACACCAGTCTCAGATGAAAGAACTCCTCCAGAACTGAAACATTAAGAATGAAAGGTAAAAGTAAATCAAGACAGTAAAACAAATTTTTTTAATAGAGATTTTTTTTCTTAAAAAAGAAAACTTACTTTTTTCAGGATTGTCGTACTTCTTTATGACACTATTCTCATCAAACAAGTGCATGTTAGTAGTCGTAATTGAAGTTGTCAGCTTGAACCTCTTCTCCAACCCTTCCTGCAAAGCTATGTTCATGTTTTCCTCTGACAAAATCACCTCAAAATGTACATTGACATCATCATTGTGCTCCCTGTAATCCTACAAACCAAGTAAAAACACAATAACATGATAAGGTCGATTAAATGATGGTCTCAGTAACAAATACCACCACTACATAAACTAGTCACCACAACCATACACTGTTGTGATGAATAAAGTAAATGTACTCAACATTGGAATGGAAGGCTAATAAAGTAAATGAGATTATGTCTTGTAACTATAATTGAAACATATTTTAATTTGTCAGTATTGCCTGCATCAGTTGTTCTAATATGACTTAGGCCAAAAGTCAATGATACCTTGATGAACGGTTCCTTAATTTTGTCAGTACCAGTCATAAGTCCCTCAAGAAACTCCTTGTAATCCTGAGTCCATCTTCTTATTGGCAACTCCGTAATTTTCAATGTGGTGTCATCAACTTGCTCAATAACTCCACTGACAGTATATGTAACACCAGTCTCTTTTATGCTTGATTTCTCAATAGAACCCTAAATCAAAGAGAGCAATTGTAACAAACCAAAAGGAGGAAGTTGAAATTGAAGAAAGATACAATTCATAAAACAGGCCAACTAACTTCATATGATAAGCACACATGAAAATCAAGTTGTACTAAACAGCAGGGGGAAATAAATACCACATAAAGACACATAACTATCACTTCCGAGAAACTTGTGAGCATTTTTTTTTATATTGTAAATGCCTGGACTTTTTAGAATTATTAAAAAGGAAAGAAATTACCTTGAAACCCCTATACCATGGATCCATAGGCTCCATCATTTCATCATTAAGCAACCTTCTAACGTTCGCAACAATATCACGTGGATTATAGTTTGGTATGTAGGAGCTCCATCCTGTACCTATTCCCTCGCTCCCATTCACCAAAACCATGGGAATAATGGGCATGTACCTATTTAATCAGCACAAGCCAAACACAATCAGATATCAGAGATACCAATTAATTGATTATACCTAGAAAACACATCATGCAAGAACACTCACCAAGTAGGTTCAATTGACTGCCCATCTTCATTCAAGTAGTCTAGGAGTAAGTCATCATCTTTCGGGAAAAGAAACCTGGTGATAGGTGACAAGCGCGTGTATATGTACCTTGCACTTGCATGGTCTTTGCCACCCTATATAATAAAATAATATGAAAATTTCCTCACAATCACCCAATTTAAGAAAATCGGCAAATTCATATGTCATAACTATAGTCCGAGTTCCCTAGAAAAATTGAAATTACTCAGTTGTAGAGATTCTCACCTGGTGTCTTGTACCAAATTGACCATTTGGCTGGAGAAGATTTATGTTGTTGCTTCCCACAAAATCTTGTGCCATACCAATAATTGTACCAGCAAGACTTTGTTCACCATGGTGATATGCTGAGTGTTCTGACACATAACCAGAGAATTGTGCAACCTAGTGAAGGAATCACAAAAAGATCAAATCATCAATAATGAAACCTTTACACCTACTAGCACTGTAACTCAGTCCATGCTAGTATTAATGCCATTACACAGGAGAATGCTTCCAATGAAAACAATTATTATACCTTGGCTTCTTTGACGAAGTTACGCTTGAATGAACAGAAAAGAATCTTTCTCTGTCCTGGCTTGAGGCCATCAACCATAGCTGGTATGGACCGTTGCAAATCAGCCATAGAGAACAGAATTAGCTCCTTGTTCACGAAATCACTGTATTTGATGAGTTTCTCACTTTGATCAAGGTATGTCCCAGGCTGCAAAGATATATCACATGAGAGGAACACAATACTATGAGAAAGATGGTCATTTTATTTAGATTATTTATTTATTTATTTTATTATTATTATTATTATTATTTTCCTCTTTTGCATTTGCTATAACAATTCCCTAACATACAGAGTTCTCCTGTACATGAGGCTCGAAATTAACATATTCAACGCCCAAACATGCCTTTGGAATGCTAAAATTGCATGAACAGCTTCAGAGGGTATGGTACTATCAAGCTTCTCATGGCAAGAATTGTGTCATCGTATAATAACATCAATTGTTACCATTTTATTCCTTGACTAAAAAAATGAACTATTTTTTATTGTTTTAACAAAAACATGCCTCAAATTGGCGCAGCCAATTCTTCCTAGCCTCAATCTTTTTCTTGCTAAATGCCAATTCAATTGCATCACCGTCCTGCTCATCCACCCAAATGAAATCTTTCTTGTGCTGGTCTATGGCTTGGAAGTACTCTTTCCCTTCTTTGGAAGTACTTGTACCCAAACCCTGTATGAGTTGAATAAATTGAAACTTAACTTTACAGAATAAACTAGAAAGGAACTACAAAAAATATCACGATACCTGACCTCCACTACTTTACCCTTATGTTGTAAGTTCCACAACATTTAGTTTTAATTGGAAACTGATCAAAACTAAGATACAACTCTATAAAAAAAAAATTGTGCCTGTTGTCATCCTGACAATTTTGATACTATGCAGTATTTTGTTACAAAATGATAGAAATTTGAAAGTTTTAGACCTTATAGTACTTTATTGACCAACTACTGGCACTCCCACCAAGACTCTCTTTCCATGCTTCATACTCTGGCATAGAGTAGAAAGATATAACACTTTTTGTCCTAGAATTTGTGGCCTGAACAAAAGGATACAGCAACAGTCATTGTCAGCATAAACATTACTAAATCAGTAAAATACAAATATATATATATATAAACATGACAAGTATGGCACCTTAACAATTGGTGTGATGAACTCAACCATGAATGAGGGTATTTTCAGAAGAGAAGGCCAGAAGGAATGGATGAAGTTGATCAACAGCCCTTTAATGTGCGAACCATCATGATCCTTCAAACAAGAAAAAATAATTAACATTGATCAGGTACTGCCTATTTCAGCATACTAGTAAGTACAAATTCACATTCAATTTCCGCTAATTATCATGTAGTAACTAGTACGTTGAAGGAGTTTAAAATGTACCTGATCAGTCATGATCATGAGATGGCCATATCTTAGCCCCTTGGTGCTGTCATACTCTTTTCCATGTTGCAACCCAAGAATTAGTTTTATGTTTTGTATCTCAGCATTATCCATTATTTGCTTATGGTTTGCTTCCCGCACATTCAACAGCTTACCCCTAAGAGGGAACACACCATAGTAATTTCTGCCAACTACTGAGATTCCTGCCATCTGAAAAACAAAACTCAAAGAATAAGAAAATTGGTATGACAGCTTATTAAGCAGAGAATGGCCAAACATGAAAAGGATTTTTGGGATAAACGCTAGAAGGTAGAACTGCAGACAAACTTTACCCAAGCCAATGAGTACCTTTCAGTTCTTTTTAGAGCAAAATTTTAAATATTGCTAGTTAGTGTGTTTGGAAGTGGAGTGAATAAAAGATGAATAAAGAATATGAATAAGCACGCGATTTACTTATTCCTAATTCTAGGTTTTTGCTAGAATATGAATAAGCACCCGTACAAGTACAAATTCCTTATTCATGTGTTGTTTGGTTTCACGCGAATAGAGCTTATTCGAAATAGTCTTATTCATGCCCCATCCAAACACACAATTAAGCTCTGTAATGTAAAAACACTTACAGCTAGTGCCTTTGCTGAATCTCCTTCTGTAAGAATGAGAGTACACTTGTCGGAGTTCTTTCCACCAGCATCATTTGCATCCTCCAGTTTTGGTATACCAGTAAGGCGTTGACGCTTTGACCCATCAGTCTTTTTCAGTTCCTTGCTCTGCTTGAAATCAGCCCAGGACAAGAGATTGTTTACAACCCCAGACTTAGCAACTGCACAGAAAACACCATCATACACACCAATTCAGTTCAAAAAATGAGTAAGAGCCTCAGCTCAAATACAAGTGCAGGTGTCAAACCTGATAGACAAATTTTTAATTCAATCTGAAGTATGTATGTTCTCCATGTGCACAATCTGATATTATATTTTTCTGTTTTGTTGTATTGGAGCAAAACAAGCAGTAAATTGACTTAAATCTACTGAAAATTCAGCAACATAAATTATAATGTTATCCAGACATATGTTCCGAAGCCAAGAATACAAGGCAAAGGATCTCATTAGAAAAAATTTAAGCCAACCTTTCTTAAGGAAATCTTCAGAAAGCTCGCATTTGGAGCCAAAACTGCTCTGACGAGTTGTCAGTGTCTCTTTGGTCTGTGAGTCAAATGCCGGATTGTCAATGAGCGCATTGACAAAGACCCACAAGTGGCTCTTGACATTGTGGGCCTTGAGATGTGCATTTTTGTTCTTCTTGTTCACAGCAGCCATCACATGGTTAGCTATTTGGTTCGTAACATAGTCTACATGGGATCCACCCTTTATTGTTGCTATGCCATTTACAAAACTCACCTACAGTGGTCAAGTAAATATTTGTAAACTGAAACCAACAAATTTAGAGAAAGATGAAGAAAGAGAGTGAACAGGAGGGAGAAAGACAGAGACCTGCTGGAACTGGCCATCACTTAAGCTGACAGCAACCTCCCACCTATCATTTACCTTCTCAGTAATCCTGAAAATTAGCAACAAAACATCACATTCAGGCCATCAAAATTTAAACTGAAATCATGACAAGATAATCCAGAATTAATTCAAAATTGCTCAACTTTGCCTCATATAATACACTGAATTGCTGTTGACAAAAAAGTACCTAAATTCAGTGTCACATACAACATACACAATGTTTGAATATGGTCAATGAAATAGTTTGCAACATAATAAGAGTTACATGCAGGGCTAATTGAGATAAACGTACATTGGAAGAGGCTCTGGACTAGCCTTAGAAGCCGATCGAAGATACAAGTTGACATAATCAGAGAAACTCTTGACTGGGACTCTCTGGCCATTCAACTCGACCTTGACGGACTTGCCAAGGGTACCAGCCAAATCAACAACACGCTTCTTCATAAGCGCCACCACATCTTCTTCAAGATGGTCCATCTTGAACTTGGCCAGGTCCGGCTTAAATGTGACCCGAGTCCAGTTCTCCCCATGTTTACACTTTGTTATGGTCGGCTCTGACTTCTTACCCATGTTCTCACTGAACACCTGTGAAAGAAAAGCAGGTACAATTTTCATCAATCAAGAAAATAATTCAAAATACCTAAAATAAAGGTACTAGTTTGATTTAATAAATCAAATCCTTCAAACGAAACAACAAAATTTTCATGACAATGTGATAGAACCAGGAAATAGTACAGACCTGTTTATACTTCCTTTGCCTTTTCCCATCAGCCGTCTCAATTATGAACTCAGTGGAGAAAATATTCGTGAGCTTTGCACCGTAGCCATTTCTGCCACCAGTTGTCTTCTTCTGGTTGTCATCATAGTTGCTACTGGTAAGGAGGTGACCGAAAATCATCTCCGGCACATACACCTTCTCTTCAGCATGGATCTCAACCGGTATCCCATCTCCACTGTTGTAAACAGAGATCCGATTTGCTTCGGCATCAATCTCCACTTTGACTGCGTCCATCGTGGGATCCCTCTGCTTGTTATCGGCCGCATTAACAAGGATTTCATCAAAGATCTTGTACAATCCCGGCACGTAGGACACAGGCTGGTACACCATCTCGCCATCCTTGTACACCCAGAGGTTTTGGGTGTGTTTCTCGACAGATCCGATGTAGGTGTCAGGTCGGAGAAGGATGTGCTCCAGTTGGCTCTTTTTCTGGTACATCTCTTCGATCGTCTTCTTAGGCGCGTTGTGAGCGGTGGAAGGTTGGAGCGGGAGCCTCTCAGTGGTCGCCATGGCGATGAGAGAGAGAACGACACTGAGATTGTGTCGTAAATGCTGAGAAATCGGAGAGGAGCGAGGGAGTAGAGAGAGACGGATGAGTTAGGGTTTGGGTTTGCGATTTTGGGGGTTAAAATAAGAGGGAAAGAAAGACGATCTGAAATTTGAAAAATTTTGAAATTGGTCCATGACCTCCTTCATTTTACTTTTCAACAGAAGGAAAGGGTCACAAACCGCTTTTGGTTCTGGAGTTTCCCTTCACCTAATGGTTTTGTGTTTGCACCTGTTCCTTTCTTTTTCTTTACTGCCTTGTGGGATCACCGCTTCTCTATTTTACACGGTTCACATGATCCTAGTGCAGGCAGAATCAACAGAATTGTTTCTTTGAGTTCAATTCAGCACATTTATCTCCTGACAGGTGGGACCTACAAGACTTTAGCTAATCCACAGCTGCCACTTGTGAGAAGGTCAAGTTATTGACATGTGGGAGTGGGACCATTATTCTCTGCATGCGGTAGTTCTCGACGAATCTGGTATTAATCACGGGACATCCACAAGTGCTGCAGAGGATATGAATTCTTGACATGTGGCCCTATAGCGAGAAACAGTCAAAGAGCATTTAGTGGGCTGTGTTCGCATAATGTTTTCTTAAGAAGTTCAAAAATAATAATTTTTGTTTGAACTTTAGTTAAAAAATAATTAGAAATTGGGATTCTAGACTAAAACATACAAATTTTTGCACATAGTAAAATTCATTGTTCATTACATGTCATTTTATCACAAAAAAAACTATATTTAACCTCTTTATATTGTATACGATGTAATTTTGCTCGTACTTATTTAAAATGATGAGTTATACATAAAAGAAATATGCATACAATATCAAAATGAAGCTTATTTGTAGCTTCAGTTGAGTATTTTAAGCGATTCTTGATTCATTCAACGTCATTTGATCACAATAACTTATATTTAAGTTCTTTATTTGACCTGACATATAATTCAAATCTAATCTACTCACAATATTGCGTATATTCATATAGTGTACAAATTAAGCTCATTTGGAGCATCAATTGAGTATTTTCAGCTATTCATTATTCATTAGACGTCATTTGATCACAAAAAATATTTAAGATCTTTATATGTCTAGAATGTAACATTGATTGTACTTATTATTCAAAATAATGAGTTATACATAAATCAATACACATATAATGTGCAAATGGAGTTTATTTGAGCATTTTAAGTGATTTTTGATTCATTCGATGTCATTTGATCACGACAATCTATATTCAAGTTCTCTATTTGGTATAGTATATAATTTAGATCAAATTTACTCAAAAAATATTGCGTTATACGTGAAAAAATATTCATAATAGTGCAGAAATTCATTATTCATTAGACGTCATTTGTTCACAATAATCTATATTTAAGCTTTTTATCTGGTCTAGAATTTAATTTTGATCATACTTGATATCATTATTTTTTATTGATATTTGCACATTATTTGACACCCAAATAACACTCGAACCATTGAATTATTTGATAAATTGCTATCATTTTCTAGGATTTGGCTACGTCGTCGTATCTTCTCTTATTTTACAGGATTTAGGTGATTCTCATGACATTCGAGCTAGTAGATGGTTTCTCAGCATTTTGGCATGCTAGATGGCTCATTCCTAGCACATGGCACCTTTGTCTAAGCCTCTACTCGACTTGAGTGGACCTCTGCTTGGACCAGCAAGGCACAGAGTCACAACCACCTTTCTCTCTCCTTCACTCGGACCGAATGACTCATGCTTGGACCGAGTGACTCAGATGATCGACTCGAGCAACACTGTAGTCGACACACATCTTTCATCTTTTGTACTCGGATCGAGCAATCTCTTGCTCAGGTCGAGCGGTGCCGACGTACAGATTTTGGCAAGTTTTTAAGGATGGAAAGGATGTGATTTGGCAAGATTCTGCCGACCTGGTGCCCTAACTTGCCCACCAAGTGTCTGAGACCTACTATATATGCCTCTTTCTCCCATAGGAGGCATATCTATGGTTATTCTAGCCTCCAGCTACGTTCTAACCCTATTTTGACATGACGGCAGCAAGATAGAGTTGGAGTCACACCTTGCAACACCCCACTGCCCTAGAAGACGATTAGAAGCATAAGGGAGTATTCGGTTTATTCTTTTATGTTTTCTTCTCTATTTTCCATGGGCTTGTATGTTGTGATTTATATTATTGTTATTGTGTGTTTTAATACAATGATAGGCTAAGTTTTATGTAGTCTTAGGAGTAGAAAATTAATCGATGTTTGGATGTGATGACTTGATATACTTTGCTATGTTATGACTTGATATTTGTTTGTTTTGTATTATTACTTGTTGCTTGTATGAATTGCTTAGCTTAATTTGATTTACTTCTAGTTGTCGGCCTCATCTAGTTAAGTTTCAAGGTTAAACAGGTTAAGTTAGTTCTTACAAGTATTTGGGGTAAATCGTAGATCCGACAGGGGAGATTAGTTGACACCAAAAGTGTAGCTTTTAGACAAGTCCAAAAGACCTCTAAATATCCCTAAGAACGCAAACAAGCAAGTTTAGGTTGATTAAAGTCTATACCAAAAGTTGTGAGTTAATTAACCTAATTAGGGTAAGTAGAGATTAAGCCAGACCATATTCCAACAAGCGACGGCTGAGGGTAGAAGTCTAAGATTAGCCAACGAACCCTTTATCAAGTTGTAAAGTATCAAAAGAGTCAAGTCAGAGCACTTATACGCGGCGCTCGGACCGAGCAGGATACTGCTCGGACCGGACAAAGAGTGTAAGTCTGAAAATGTCGATTGATGCACGAAAGTGATAAGATCCTTTTCTGGATCCAAACTGAAGTGAAATCTGAGTCCTAAGATGCTCTTTTATATTGTTGAAAACTCAAAAAATCATTTACTTGTTTACTGTTATCTTTATTAGCAAAAGACCAAAAACATTTATTTGCATTCATTTAGTTATTGCTTCTTTACTTTTGTTTCTCAACCCAAATTCACTAAAAATCATTTGTCTTGATTTTGAGAACAAATAAGTCTGGTATTCATAGTCCGTCCCTTGGGTTCGACCCTAAAACTCTACCAATAACGACTAGTGAGGTAAGTCTTAGGTACAAATTTATTTGATACTTAGGTTTTATGCCTTCATCAATACTTATTCAAAATAATGAGTTATACATAAAGAAATATGCATATAATGTACAAATGAAGCTTCTTTGCAGTTTCAGTTGAGCATTTGAAGTAATTTTTTATTCATTTGATGTCATTTCATCATAATAATCTGTATTCAAGTTCTTTATTTGGTCCAGTATATACTTCAGATCTAATTTATTAAAAAGACTGCGTTTATATGTGAAGAAATATTCATATAGTACAGGAAAGAAGCTCATTTAGAGCATCAATAGAACATTTTAAGTTATTCATATACAAATGAAGTTTCTTTGCAGTTTCAGTTGAGCATTTGAAGTGATTTTTTATTCATTTGACGTCATTTCATCATAATATCTGTATTCAAGTTCTTTATTCGGTCTAGTATATACTTCAGATCTAATTTAATAAAAGACTGCGTTTATACGTGAAGAAATATTCATATAGTATAGAAAAGAAGCTCATTTTTAGAGCAACAAGAATGTAGGCTTGTTCTTGTTCTTGTTCCATTTGCACACTTCATTTGGAACCAGAACAAGGTATTCTAGAGGGGTACCAAACATTATATAGATTGCTCTTGTTATAATTCTTTCTTTTTTTTTTTTTGGATAAACTAGTGAGTTATAATTCTTATTGTTGTTCTTATTTCATGCACTTCCAAACATCTAGATGTCATTTGTTCGCAACAATTCATATTTAAGCTCGTTATATGGTCTATATTGCATTTTGTTTGTAATTATTTAAAATAAGAGGTATACATAAAGAAATATACATATAGTGTGCAAATGGATCTTCTTTGCGGGTTCAGTTGAGCAATATAAGCGATTTTTTATTCATTCGACGAAATTTGATCACAATAATCTATATTCAAGTTGTTTAATTTGTCTAGTGTATATTTCAGATCGAATTTACTCAATATATTACGTTATACGTGAAGAAATATTCATATAATGCACAACTGAAGTTTATTTGGAGTAATAATAGAGTTTTAAGCTATTCGTTGATCATTAGAAGTTATTTGATCACATTAATCTATATTAAAGCTCTTATATGGTCTAGAATGTAATCTTGATCGTATTTATTCAAAATAATTAGTTATACATAAAGAAATATGCATATAGTGTGCAAATAAAACTTATTTGCAGTTTTAGTTAAGCATTTTAAGCGATTCTTGATTCATGCGACGTCAGTTGATCACAACAATCTATATTCAAATTCTTTATTTGGTCTAGTATATAATGCAAATCTAATTTACTTAAAACTAGCAGCAGTGCCCGCTCAATGTGCGGGCGGACTATAAAATTTGATATGTGAAAATGAAACTATTCAAAACCAAAATTAATATACAGGACCCTCTGTCAAGTGTAAAAGACAAGATAACTTAAATCTCCCTAACTTTCTTAGCGATGAGGCGTAAAAGGTAAGGATTTAGTTTTGCCCAATCCATGTCGTTCCTCTTGTGACTTCAAATAGCACGGGATGATATCTGCATGTATAAAAGAAAAACATATCAAATTCATTTGGCCCCATATTAATAACGAAATAAGACATGGAAATTACATAAATCAAAGCACCTGTATTGCTTGAAAATTGAAATATGCTGCTCCTTAGATATACGAATGATGTGTCATAAACAACCAATTAAAATTCTGAAAAAAGGAAACATACAAATAAACATTAGAAAAATTTGAAAAAAATATGAAAAAAAAAACTTAAAAGCTTGAGTTCTATGGTGATTAGGCGCCATGTCCATACCATATCATCATCATAACTTAAAAATCATTAGTGAACAGAAAGCACTATTGTAGAACTTTGCTACATCTTCGGATCTTCCTTTATTTTTACAATCTTAAACTTTCAAGCAAGAATCATTAGTGAAAGTATCTTTGCAGTAAAATCTGGAGAGTAAATCCTTTTCCTAAAAATAATTTACTTAGTAATATATATCTCATCTGAGAGATTTCAAAGCAATTATTACCAAAAGATAATAAAAAAAAACAATCTAAAAAAGAGGAAGGTTCCGCTACCAACATTTTGATTGCCCCCAAATACCAACATTTTGCTATTTAGTTACTTTTTCAAATTTTAAAATTCAAACATCAAATGCAAACCGTTAATCTTATCTTATTTAGTTTAACGAGCGATGCATTTTCATATAAGTTTTGCAAATTTTTGAGTTTATTTGATACTCGATCAAAGGCTAAAACATGAACGTATTAAAACGAATCTATCATAGTTAACAAGGTTCGTTTGTTTTTTTATCTCTTGATCGAGCATCAAATAAACTCCAAAATTTACAAAACTTATATGAAAATGCATCGCTCGTTAAATTAAATAAGATCAACAGTTTGCATTTAATGTTTGAATTTTAAAATTTGAAAAAGTAACTAAATAGCAAAATGTTGGCATTTGGGGGCAATCAAAATGTTGGTAGCGAAACCTTTCTCTCTAAAAAAATAGTAAGAAATAAGCGGAGCAAATTCTTTCCAACAATAAATTACTTATAATTTTTTTAGGATGCTTCTAGGCATCAGGATTCACCTCAATGACTTCATGACTTCATGCACAGCAACATGAGTTTTCTATACGTCTGCCTCCAACCATGTCCTTGAGCCACTCCACCAAAATTACCTTCATTAGTGAAAATAGTAAATCAATAAACACTTTCTACTGGGATACAAATGTTTGTTCTTCATTTATGCTTATATTATAATTATATAATGTACCTAGACGAAGAAATTTGATATTTACAAACTAAGAAAGAATATTTGACCATATATGACTATATGATTGGAAAGCAACCTCAGATTTCTAATGAGGTTCACAGCATACTGATGGCCCTTAAAAAATAAATGCGAGAAAGAAACATGACAAAAACCTGGGTTTCATCCCTTAGACAAAAACTGGGTTTTATCCCTTTCCAACGTCTCTAATGAAATGCTCCCATCGATCAGAATTTAAATCACATAAGCCAAAGAAAAAAAATCAGATACAAAAAACAATCCAGCAAATCAAAAAGCAGCAAAAGACACCTCTTCAATGAGGTAAAATCACCCGACCCATTATAAAGGCAGCAACCAAACCAATACAACCAGAATTTTATTCAGTAACACCCCTGAGAAAGCAATAATTCTAAAAAAACAAAATCAAATCCAGAAAAAGCCAAGTTACAGATCCACGATAAGAAAAAAAATTGAAAAGAGAAAAATATTGAGGATATATCTATCTAAGAACCATAGAGATATATGAAAAGATATTGAATTGTGTTATACAATTGCTCACCAGAAGAGAGACAAGTGCCATTGTTGCCCACATCAATCAGTTGTTTAAATAGAGTCTCTGCAAGTTCAGAATACATGGAGCGACAAATTGAAAACAAATTACCTGCTCAGAAAAGGGTACAGCACCATCAAAAGCAAAAGAATCAGTTTCCATAATTATACTATTAAAAAGTGCAATCGAGTAATTCACTAAGTTTTTAATTATGCAAAACTTCAGTTTAATCATGGGTACCAGCATGTACCTGTAGTACCAGACAATTACCTATTTGGTAAGGAAACATTTTTTTATTTTTTTAATTGTTTGTCATTTTAGAAATCTTACGAGCATCTATTGCAACTCCAAAACAACTGGCGTGATAAAAGATATATAATATAGCCAACACAAATTAATAAGATAAAGGCTTTTAAAAGGAGCACTAACCCTGGAATAGTCTCTGTACTCTTGCCCCGTGATTTCTGATCTCGAATAAAAAATACAAGATCAATTGATATCCTAACAAAATATAAAAGAATCCGACTCAATACAAAAAGATTGAATTAACTCATAACATAATCGAAGAAGGTACGAGCATATATATAACCTCTTATATGAAATTCTTCATCAATAAAGGTAAGTTATTGAGAAAGAAAATTTCCAATTTAAAAACTTAGCTAGCTTAATGAATCGATTATACTGAAGCTTTGATTGTTTTCAAACTCAACCTATTTGGTGAGGAATTGGAAGAACAAAAACAAAAAACGTAAAAGCAATAAAATTCAGATCCATAACTCAATTGAAAAGAATAAAGTTTGACAAAAGTGATTTTTGACCCTTTGTACCTGAAATCAAGAAAATGAGAGTGCCAAACGACATAAGAAGGATCGACGGTTCACAACAGAGGGGATCCACCGCCACCTACCGCCCGACCTCGGATGTCGCAACCAGGTGGATCCACTTGCACTTGCACCGCGCCATTTTCTCAATATTGGTACTACAGCGCCGTTTACTTGCTACTCGTCCTCATCGTCATCGCCACTTTCTCAAGTCGAGCGGTGACAGGTGCAGCGAGGCGGAGTGGTGTCGGCACTTGGTCAAGTACGGAGAGGCAGAGAACAGTGATGTTGCTCAATCGATCGTAAGAGATCGTGATCTCATTTTGGAGGGAGGCGGCTCAGTTAGGCTAGGAGAGGGAAAGAGGCAAAAAAAAAAAAAAAACCTAACGGAGAAGGGAAGAGGGCGAGGAAGAGTACAGCGAAACATTCCTCTTCTGATAATAACAAATGTCCATTAAAAAAAATATGCGGGAGCTAGGTCGAAAAAAAAAACTTCAGCGATTTTAACACGGAAGCAGGATCGAACTCTCGTATCGCAGAGTGGCATTTCGTTTAAGAACCGTTCCAGCGACTCACCAACTTCAGTTAAATTGCTAGCTGTTTATCTGATATCTAGATCTGGACCATAGATCAAATTAAATTAACAAAATCAATGACTCATATTTGATGTTAGGGATTGAATACAACCTTTATCTGATTTTTCTTACAAGGTTTGTTAGGTGCATTTATAAGTAGTAGAGATATTACGTTATAAGTGAAGAAACATTCGTATAGTGCACAAACAGAGCTCATTAAGAGAATCAATATAGTATTTTAAGATATTCATTATCCATTATATGTCATTTGATTATAATAATCTATATTCAAGTTCTGTATTTGGTCCATTATATAATTCATATATATTTACTCAAAATATTGCGTCACACGTGAAAAAATATATTCATACAGTGAACAAATGAAGCTTATTTAGAGCATCAATATATTGAGTATTCTAAGCTATTCATTGTTCATTAGACGTCATTTGATAAAAAAACAAATCTATATTTATCATCTTTATATGGTCTAATTTAATTTCGCTCGTACCTATTCAAAATACTGAGTTATACACAAAAAAATATGCATATAATGTGGAAATGAAGCTTATTTGCAGCTCCAGTCGAGCATTTTAAGTGATTCTTTATTCAGTCGACGTTATTTGATCACAATAACCTATATTTAAGTTCCTTATTTGGTCTAGCATATAATTTGGGTCTAACTTACTCAGAATAATGCGTTTATACGTGAAGAAATACATAGTGTACAAATGAAGCTCATTTGGAGCATCAATTGAGAATTTTAAGCTATTCATTATTCATTAGACGTCATTTGATCACAAAAATCTATATTTGTCTTCATATGGTCTATAATATAATTTTGATCGTACTTATTCAAAATAATGATTTATACATAAAGTAATATGCATATAATGCGCAAATGGAACTTATTGGGAGCTTTAGTTGAGCACTTTATTTTTTTATTCAACGTCATTTGATAAACAATATTCCGATATAATTTACTCAAAAAATTGCGTTGTACATTTTGAACAAATATTCATGAAGTGCACAAATGAAGTTTATTTAGAGCAGCAATTGAGTATTTTAAGCTATTCATTTTTCATTAGAGGTCATTTAATCACAATAAACTATATTTAACCTCTTTATATGGTCTAGAATGTAATTTTGATCATACTTATTCAAAATGCTGAGTCATACATATAGAAATATTGCATATCATGTGCAAATGAAGCTTATTTTGTTGCTTTAGTTGAGCATTTTAAGTGATTCTTGATTCATTCGACATCATTTGATAACAATAATCTATACTAAAGTTCATTAACTGGTCTCACGTATAATTCAGATCTATTTTACTCAGAATATTGTTTTATACGTGAAGAAATATTCATATAGTGCACAAATGAAGCTTATTTTGAGCATTAATTGAGTATTTTAAGCTATTCCGAATTCATTTAACGTCATTTGATCACAATAATCTATATTTAAGAGTTTTTGTGGTCTAGAATATAATTTTCATTGTACTTATCCATAATAATTCGTTATAAATAAGGAAATATGCATATAATGTGCAAACGAAATTTATTTTCAGCTTCCGTTGAGCCCTTTAAGAGATTCTTGATTCATTCGACGTCATTTGATCACAACAATCTATATTCAAGTTCTTTATTTGGTCAAGTATATATTTCATATCTAATTTACTTAAATTATTGCGTTATTCGTGATGAAATATTCATATCGTGCTCAGAAGAAGCTCATTTAGAGTATTGATCAAGTATTTAAGCTATTCATAATTCATTAGACGCCATTTGATCACAATAGTCTATATATATGATCATTATATGGTCTAGAATGTAATTTTGGTCGTACTTATTCAAAAGAATGATATACATAAAGAAATATGCATATAAGGTGCAAATAAAGCTTCTTTGCAGTTGTAGTTGAGCATTTTTAAGCGATTCTTGATTCATTGGACGTCATTTGATCACAATAATCTATATTCAAAATCTTCAGATCTAATTTACTAAAATGCTCTGTTTTACGTGAAGAAATATTCATATAGTGCAAAGAAGAATCTAATTTAGAGCATTAATTGAGCATTTTTAGATATTCATTATTCATTAGACGTCATTTGTTCACAATAATCTATATTTAAACTTTTTATATGGTCGAAAATATAATTTTGATCATATTTATTCATAATAAAGAGTTATACATGAAGAAAAATGCATATAATGTGCAAATGAAACTTCTTTGCAGTATCAGTTGAGCATTTGAAGCAATTTTTGATTCATTCGACATCATTTCATCACAATAATCTATATATTTAAGTTCTTATTTGGTCTATTATATACTTTAGATCTATTGTACTCAAAATACTGCATTATATGTGAAGAAATATTCATATAGTGCACAAATGTAGCTCATTTGGAGTTTCAATTGAGTATTGTAAGCTATTCAGGATTCATTAGACGTAATTTTCTCCCAATAATTTATATTTAAGATTTTTATGCATATAATGTTCAAATGGAGCTTCTTTGCAGCTTTAGTGATCATTTTAAGCTATTCGTGATTCATTCAAAAGTCATTTGATCACAAAAATCTATATTCAAATTCTTCGTTTGGTGTAGTATAAAATTTAGATCAAATTTACAGAAAATATTGCGTTATATGTGAAAAAATATTCATAGTGCAGAAAAGAAGCTCATTTAGAGAATCAATTGAGCATTTTGAGCTTTATTCATTAGACGTCATTTGTTCACAAGTATCTATATTTAAGCTTTTTATATGGTCTGAATGTAATTTTGATCATACTTATTCAAAATAAAGAGTTATACAAAAATAAATATGCATATAATTTGAAGCAATTTTTTACTCATTCAACATCATTTCACCGCAATGGTCTATATTCAAGCTTCTATATTTGGTCTAGTTTATACTTCAGATCTAATTTACTAAAATATACTGCGTTATACGTGAAGAAATATTCATATAGTGGAGAAAAGAAGCTCATTTAGAGTATCAATTGAGCATTTTAAGCTATTCATGATTCATTAGAAGTAATTTGATCACAATAATTTATATTTAACCTCTTTATATGTTCTGAAATGTATTTTGATCGTACTTATTTGAAACAATGATTTATAAATAATGAAATATGCATATAATGTGCAAACGGAGCTTCTTTGCAGCTTCAGATGAGCATTTCTAAGTTATTTGAGATTTCATTCGATGTCATTTGATCACAATAATCTATATTCAATATCTTTCTTTGTTCTAGTATATAATTCAGATAATTTTTTTTAAATACTGCGTTATATGTGAAGAAAATATTCATATAATGCACAAATGAAGATATTTAGAGCATCAATTGAGCATTTTAAGCGATTCATGATTCATTAGATATGATTTGATTACAACAATTTATATTTAAGCTTTTTATATGCTCTAGAATGTCATCTTGATCGTACTTAATCAAAATAATGCATTATACAAAAAAGAAATATGCATATAATGTACAAATTGAGCTTCTTTGCAGCTTCAGTTGAGCATTTTAAGCGATTCTTGATTGATTCGACATCGTTTGATCACATTAATCTATATTCAAGTTCTTTAGTTTGTCTAGTGTGTATTTCATATCGACTTTACTCAATATTTGCGTTATACGTGAAAAATATTCACATAGTGCACATGAGATATTTATTTGGAGAATAAGTTGAGTACTTTAAGCAATTCATTATTCATTGACATCATTTGATCAAAAAATTTTATATTTAAGCTCTTTATATGGTCCAGAATGTAATTTTGATCGTATTTATTTAAAATAATGCATATAATATGCAAATGAATAGTGCATATATTCAAGTTCTTTAGTTTATCTAGTATATAATTCAGATCGAATTTACTCAAAATATTGTGTTATATATATATGTTAAGAAACATTCATATATAGTGCATAAAAGAAGCTCATTTAGAGCATCAATTGTGTATTTTGAGCTATTCATTATACATTAGAAGTCATTTGATCACAATAATTTATATTTAAGCTCTTTATATGGTCTAGAATGTAAATTTGATCGTCCTTATTGGAAATAATGAGTTATACAAAAATAAATATGACTATAATGTGCAAATTGAGCTTCTTTTTGAGTTTCAGTTGAGCATTTTAAGTGATTCTTGATTCATTCATCATCATTTGATCATAACAATCCAAATTAAAGTTCTTTATTTGGTCTAGTATATAATTCATATCTAATTTGCCCAAAATATTGCGTTATACGTGAAGAAATATTCATACAGTGCACAAATGAATCTCCTTTAGAGCATCAATTGAGCATTTTAAGCTATTGATTATTCATTAGACGTGCTTTGATCACAATAATATATATTTAGGCTCTTTGTATGGTCTGGAATGTATTTTTTGATCGTACTTATTCAAAATGATGCATTATACATAAAGAAATATGCATACAATGTGCAATTTGAGTTTCTTTGCCGCTTCAGTTGAGAATTTTAAGTGATTCTTGATTTATTCGACATCATTTGATCACAATAATCATCTATATTCAATTTCAAGTTCTTTAGTTTATCTACTGTATATTTCAAATCGAATTTACTCAATATATTGCATTCTAGGTGAAGAAATTTTCATATAGTGCACAAATGAAGTTTATTTATAGCATCAATTGGCTATTTTTAAGCTATCCATTATTCATTAGATGTCATCTGATCACTGTAATATATCTATATTTAAGCTCTTTATATGGTCTAGAATGTCATCTTGATCGTACTTATTCAAAATAATGAGTTATAACAAAACAAAATATATAATGTGCAAATGAAGCTTATTTGAGGTTTCAGTTGAGCATTTTAAGCGATTCTTGATTCATTCGACGTCATTTGATAACAATAATCCATATTCAAGTTCTTTATTTGGTCTAGTATATAATGAAATCTAATTTACTCAAAATATTGCGTTATAAGTGAAGAAAAATTGATATAGTGCACAAATGAAGCTCATTAAGAGCATCAATATAGTATTTAAGATATTCATTATTCATTAGATATTATTTTATTACAAAAATCTATATTCAAGTTCTTTGTTTGGTATATTATATAATTCAGATATAATTTACTCAAAACATTGCATTAAGAAATATTCCTATAGTGCGCAAATAAAGCTTACTTATAGCATTAATTGATTATTTTAAGCAATTCACGATTCATTTGACGTAATTTGATCACAATAATCTATATTTAAGCTCTTTATATGGTCTAGAATGTCATCTTGATCGTACTTATGCAAAATAATGTGTTATAAATAAAGAAATATGCATATAATGTGCAAATTTAATCGATTCTGACATCATTCGATGTCCTTTGATCACAATAATATATATTCAAGTTCCTTATTTGGTCAAGTATATAACTCGTATCTAATTTACTTAGAATATTGCGTTTGTACGGGAAGAAATATTCATATATTATAGTGTACAAATGAAGCTCACTTGGAGCATCAATGAGTATTTTGAGCTATTTATTATTCATCAGACGTCATTTGATCACAAATCTATATAATATCTTTATATGGTTTAGAATGTAATTTTGATTGTACTTATTCAAAATAATGATTTATAAGTAAAGTAATACACATATAATGTGCAAATTGAGCTTATTTGGAGCTTCAGTCAAACATTTTAAGCGATTCTTGATTCATTCAACGTTATTTGATCACAATAATATGTATTCAAGTTTTTTTGTTTGGTCTATATATAAATCATATCAAATTTACTCAAATATTGCGTTGTACATGAAGAAATATTCATATAGTGCAGAAAAGAAGCACATTTGGAGCATCAATTGAGCATTTTAACCAATTCATTATTCATTAGACATCACTTGTTCTCAATACTATATATTTAAGCTTTTAATATGGTCTGGAATGTGATTTTGATCATACTTATTCAAAATAATGAGTTATACATAAAGAAATATTCAAATAATGTGCAGATGAACCTTATTTGCAGCTTCAGTTGAGGATTATAAGAGATTGTTGATTCATTCGACGTCATTTGATCATAATAATCTATATTCAAGTTCTGTATTTTGATCACATATATAACTCATATCTAATTTACTCAGAATGCTGCATTTATACGTGAAATAATATTCGTATAATGTACAAATGAAGCTCATTTGGAGCATCAATTGAGTATTTGAGCTATTTATTATTCATTAGGCGTTATTTGATCACAAAAATTTATATTTAAGATTTATACATAAGTAATATTCATTAGAATGTAATTTTGATCACAAATATTCATTAGAATGTAATTTTGATCGTATTTATTCAAAATAATGATTTATACATAAAGTAATATGCATATAATGTGCAAATATAGCTTATTTAGAGCGTCAGTTGAACATTTTGATTATTCAGTCGACGTCCTTTGATCACAATAATCTATATTTAAGTTCTTTGTTTGGTTTATTATATAATTCAGATATAATTTACTCAAAATATTGCGTTATTTGTGAAGAAATATTTATATAGTGCACAAATGAAGCTTATTTAGAGCATTAATTGAGTATTTTGAGCTATTTATGATTCATCTGATCACAATAATCTATATTTAATATATTTATATGTTCTATAATGTAATTTTGATTGGAGTTATCCAAAATAATTTGTTATAAATAAAGAAATATGCATATTATTTGCAAATTAAACTTATCTGCAATTTTCATTGAGCATTTTAAGCGATTCTTGATTTATTCAATGCCCTTTGATCACAATAATCTATATTCAAGTTCTTTATTTGGTAAAGTATATAACTCATATCCAATTTACTCAGAATATTGAGTTTATACATGAAGAAATATTCATATAGTGTACAAATGAAGCTCATTTGGAGCATCAATTGAGTATTTTGAGCTATTTATTATTTATTAGACGCCATTTGATCACAAAAATCTATATTTGAGATATTTATATGGTCTAGAATGTAATTTGATCGTACTTATTCAAAGTAATGCGTTATACAAAAAGAAATATGCATATAATGTACAAATTGAGCTTCTTTGCAGCTTCAATTGAGTATTTTAAGCAATTTTTGATTCATTCGACGTCATTAGATCGCAATAATCTATATTCAAGTTATTTATTTGGTCTAGTACATAATTCAAATCTAATTTACTCAAAATATTGCGTTATACGTGAAGAAATATTCATATAGTGCACAAATAAAGCAAATTAAGAGTATCAATTGATTATTTTTAAGTAATTCATTATTCCTTAGAAATTATTTGATCTCAATAATCTATATCTATGCTCTTTGTATGTCTTGGATGTAAATCTTGATCGTACCTATTCAAAATAATGAATTATACATAAAGAAATACGCATATAATGTCCAAATGAAGCTTATTATGATTCATCCAGGCTAGATGATCCCAATGCAGTTTAACGGATGGATAAATTGATTTGTTTGAAACTTCAATTGAGCATTTTAAGCGATTCATGATTCATTTGAGGTCATTTGATCAAATTAATCTATATTGAAGTTTTTTTATCTAATCTAGTATATTATTCCTATCTAATTTACTCAAAAATATTGTGTTATACGTGAAGAAATATTCATCTTTTACACAAATAAAGTTTATTTAGAGCATAAATTGATTATTTTAAGCTATTCATGATTCATTAGATGACATTTGATCACAATAATCTATATTAAGCCCTTACATGGTTTAGATTGTAATTTTGATCATACTTATTCAAAATAATGAGTTATACATAAATAAATATGCATATAATGTGCAAATGGAACTTCTTTGCAGATTAAGTTTAGCATTTTATGCGATTCTTGATTCATTGAACGTCATTTGATCACAATAATCTTTAATGCAAATTTAATTTACTCAAAATATTGCGTTATAAGTGAATAAATATTCATATTGTGCACAACTGAAGTTTATTTGGAGCATCAATTCAGTTTTTAAGATATTCATTATTCATTAGATGTCATTTGATCACAATAATCTATATGTAAGCTCTTTATATGGTCTAAATGTAATCTTGATCGTACTTATTAAAAAGAATGAGTTATACATATAGAAATTTGCATATAATGTGCAAATGAAGCTTATTTGCGGTTTCAATTGAGCATTTTAAGAAATCCTTGATTCATACGATGTCATTTGATCACAAAAATCTATATTCAAGTTCTTTGTTTGGTCTAGTATATAATGCAAATCTAATTTACTCAAAATATTGCGTCATAACTGTAGCAATATTTATATAGTGCACAAATGAAGCTCGTTAAGAGTATCAATTGAGTATTTTAATATATTCATTATTCATTAGATGTCATTTAATCACAACAATCAATATTCAAGTTCTTTATTTGGTCTATAATATAATTCAGATATAATTTACTCAAAATGTTACGTCATACGTGAAGATATTCATATAGTGCACAAATGAAGCTTATTTAGAGCATCAATTGAGTATTCTAAGCTATTCATTGTTCGTTAACGTAATTTTAACACAAAAATATGCATATAACGTGCAAATGAAAGCTTATTTGCACCTTCAGTTGAGAATAATGGGACACCTACAATTTGTATTGTACAAGTGTCGCACAGGTATTAATGTCAGATTTGTATCCGAACATGTCCTAATTAAAAGTGTACCATATTTTATTGGTTCAATGAAATTGTAGGTAGTATCGTCTACCTACAAAAAAAAATTGTACAAATATTATAAGTGTACAATTATACCACAATGATTGATTGCCTCTTACTGCTAATTGATTTGGTGGCAAAAATTAGAAAAATAGAATTGTTCAATATATCAGGCAAAAAGGAAGTAAATGAGACTCAATCGATGAAGGGTGGGGTCTCAACTAACGACGTTTTTTTTTTTTATAACAATCAACTAACGACGTTAATGAAGGGAAGTGGATCGTTACTGTAATTAAAGGAAATTTACTACTGAAGTGTGGGACCGAAAAATAAACAAATAACTGCGTTAAATTGGTGGATAACTCATTAATTCTTTTCCACTATTCACTAGATAGCCTCTATCTAGTTTTTCTAAAAAAAAACTCTTATCCACTATTAAATACTTGGGGCCAAACTGTCAGTGGTATAGAGGAAGTCAATAATTAGAGAAATCTTCTCCATTGTTGTTAAGTTGTCTGTAAATAGGATAAATATTCCCTGTTAATAGCAGACTGAATTATCGATAAAATTGATAATATTTCTCTTCTTTATTTATCTTTTCGTTTCCTCTCCCATTTATTATTTTCTCTTACATACGACTAATTGATTATTCAATCTGTGGCTTGTGCAATCCATGATCTGGGTTGTTACAATATGCATGAAAGCTAACAAAATCACCAATCAATGTTTGTTGAATTCTTCCATATAAATGGAGGGGGGGGGGGGGGGGGGGGGATGTCAGTCAGGGGCGGATCCAAATAGGCCATATGGTAGGCACTTGCCTGGGGTCTTTTTTGGAAAATAAAGGACCAGAGTACTAGTATTTTATTAGTGTCCGGGTTAAAATATTTATTGTGCCTGGGTTAGATGCTTCATTCAGTATTTCCCAACTTAAAATCGACAAGATGGGAAACTCGGGAAAAAGTAAAAATAATGGGCCGACCTGCATGGTGCGTCATCCTGAGTCTTGACCTCTTGGTATTTAGTCATTTTGATTATATTTATTTCTAGGGTTCACAGATCTTAATAAAGGAGAAGTATTTATAATTTTATATTATTATTGATTCATTGTATTGATTGATTACTTGATTGGTTCCATCAATGACACGCTTATGCTTCTCTTGGTTATGCTCATTCATTAATATAATGAATTTTACATATTATTATATATACTTATCTATTAGTTTGGATGCTCTTATGCTCATAATTATTTTAAATTTATTTGTTTTAAATATGGAGAGATATTTTAAAAAAGCAACCTCATCAAATCATAAGCGAGCACGTTCGACCATGAAACTTATTAAAACACGTTTGAGAAGCCGAATGGGAGATGTTTTTTTAATGATAATGTGATTACCTACATAGAAAGAGATGTATACAAAAATGTTTCAAGGGAAGCAATTATGCAATGATTTCAAACTATGAAGTCGCGCAAAGGTCTGTTACTTGCATTATAAAATTAGAATTAGTTTTTTTTTTTAACTTTTTGGTGATTGATAGAGAAGTAAAGATCATGAAAAAGTGATTAAGTTTATGGAAAAGATAATGTATTTTGTAATATTCCAATTATATACATTTAGAATGACTTTTTTTGCTGAAATTATTATTTATTTTATTTTTTAATTTTTAAATTTATTATATTATAATTGTGCCTAGGCTAAAAAATTTTCTGGATCCGCCATGTCAGCATTCTCGGAAATTAATTAGGTTTTGAATTAAGTTAGTACTTTCTGTGCCAATTTAGGCATTTATCCGAAACAGAGCAACAGGTGAGCACATAATTATAGTTCAATGACTAAAAATAGTCCAAACTCTAAACAAAGCCAGCATGACATGGTCTCCATCTCAATTGTTATTTTCCTTTATTCTTTGCTAAGGAAAACATAATTTGCTTTGCAATTCTTGTAAGAAGATGAACTTCTGCAAATCTTTGCTGGAAATGTGTTTGAGTTTCCAGCATTTGCGAAGCCAACAGAAATCACTCAAATCCAAGGAGATCAGGGAATTCCGACCTGTCTTGCAGGAGAGAAAACAAAGACTCTTACATTTTCTGCTTGTCATCACTTTCATTCTATTCACAATCTTCTACATCTGCCTCTTGTTCATTTTTCAAAACAGGCTGAAAGCATTGATGGTGATCATTGTATTGTATATCATCTTGATAGGAGATATCTTGCAAACTGAAATACATATAGACATTGAGAAGGATAAATTTAGCCTACAAAGATTGGGGCTTTTCAGGTTAGCTGGCTTGACTACATTATTGGTCATGATTGGTGTTGGTTATGCAGCAATTTATGGCAATACTGGATCCGAATCGAAGATTGGAGACGTAATTTACTTTGTTGGAATGTACATAGTAACTTTTATATATATTGTGGAAGTTTTCACTAGGTAGCTTATTCTATTTACTTTTGGGTAGGGATAATTTCCATTTAGAAGAATATGAACAAATGAATTTTACCTTCTTTTGATGGAACTTTTAATGTACCATATTATTAAAATTATTTGTCACTTTTATATCAGAACGGTGACAATTTCATTTTATTTTGTAAAACCAAAGAAGCTGAATTTCCAACTATGCATAATGCAACATTTGTGATGCGCAATGATGAAATATTTATCATGAGGGTTCCGATACAAATATTTTGGATGCTCTTAAATACCAACATTTCATTTTTTTACTTACTTTTTAAATTTTGAAATTCAAAGGTCAAATCTAAACCATTAATCTTACTTAATTTAACGAGCAATGCATTTTCATATAAGTTTTGTAAATTTTAGAATTTATTTGATACTCGATCAAAGACTAATATACGAATGTATTATAATATATCTATCATAGTTAATAAGGTTAATTTATTTTTCTACCTCTTGATCGAATATTAAATAAACTTTCAAATTTATAAAACTTATATGAAAATGCATCGCAGGTTAAATTAAATAAGATATAGTTTGGATTTGATGTTTGAATTTTAAAGTAAAAAAAAGTATGTAAATAATGAAATGTTGGCATTGGGAGCTGGTTGGTGAGAATTTTATAATTTTAAAATAGAAAAACTTGTGTTGATTTATCTGAAGTCGTATCTCATTATAATTTTGTTACTCAACTTTTAATGGTCATTAATTATTTAGTTTATATTCAATTTAAAAAAGAATATGCGTTTACTAATCATGTTATCTTAATCTATTAAACTATGTTCAGTCAATAAAAATTTTATTTTTTTATTGACTGAGGAATCTTGGTTATATTAGCTATAATTTTTTTTATGATTTAGTTCTAGTGTAATTTAAAAATTAATTTTCAAGTTCAAATTTTACTTTCACAAGTTTAGTTAAAATAGAGCTCAAAAACACACAAAAACTTTGAATGTGCAAGAGGGTGGCTGCCTTCTGAGTTTGTCACGGCTGGCGCTAGGTCGAAGCGAGAGGATATAGAGGGAAGGGAGGAAGAGGCGTGATAGAAACGACCCTGAGGGGAAAATTTTGGGATGCGCTAATGTGTATCAGTTCATGGACATGGCGAATGGAAATCTGACGCTCTCGAATCTCGATCGTTTTAGACCATCATATATATATTATTCGGATGTCTATCCGCATGAATCATCTCACTGGAATGGGGAACAAACGTTCTGACGCTCTGGATCGCATTCGACGAATAAGGTTGTTGTCTGTACTGTCCAATGCATTGGATTATTTACAGAAAACCAAGAGTTTTTTTTTTGATTAAACAAAGAACCAAGAACCCTTGATTGTGCAGAACATGAGCGAGTCATCCGCATACTGTAAAAGAGTAAATTGCTCCATATTCTTCGATGCACTTCAAAGACTCTTGCATATGGATTGGGACAATGGGACTTCATCTGTGTCAGAATGTAACTAATTTTGCATATAAATTATGTTTTTCTCTTTCCACAGACCTACAAAAAAAATCATCAAATAATATATCATTGTCATGACTCATGATATCTCTTTTAATTTGTGATAATTTTGGTCGTAAACTATAATGTTATTTATGTACAGGGACAATTAGTGTGCTAATTATTTCTGTTGAGGTAGGATTAAACTTGAGCACTTAAATGACGCTTCCTTGAACTGAGGTTTCAAGTGAAAAACTCATGCAACTCAAATGAAAATTCAATTGTTCTTTCTCGAAAACACTGACCCTGTCATGGATTGTTTTATTTAGATATCGACTAAAAAAATTACTAAAGGAAATAATTGTTATGCTAAACGGAAATCATTTTCACAAGCATCTTCGAGAAAACCAATTCCATTTATAAATGCCTGTAAGTAAAAACATATCCTTTCAAAACTTCACCTGGATCCAAGGTAAATCGGACTACATAAGCTAAGAAATTGCAACAAATTTCAACTAAATTTTAATTAAAATCACAGGAAAAGAACATTTTTCAGTATCGCCAGTACACCGCGGAGACAAACACACGAAGGAGACGAGACGGGAGGAACGGAGGCGACTTTCTCTCTTTTTATTTTTTTTTTTCAGATTATGCTCTTTTTATTTCGGACCCGCATCGGGAGGAACGGAGATAAATACAACCCGATAAGACAGCCGTTGGATTTCATCAAGGGTCCAGATCCAGATCCTGTGCGCTAGATGTTGCCATGCCAGACGGATCCATTCCACTGAGACTGAGAGAGCCGAGAGGGAATGACGCGGTCTTTTTTTTCTTGAAAAGTTGAAATTGGGCGTGTGTGACGTGGGGTGGTCGATGAAGTCCTCTTCACCGATTCAGTTGACTGCTGCCTACGGTCTTTTAATAAAAATTATAAACTTTCCCTGAAAAAACCGAGTGGTGACTGGTGAGCAGCTAATTTCGTTGCTCCTTAGGAGCAGGCCTAAAAAAAAAAAAGCTAACTTGTTTCAAAAATAAAAAAATAAAAAAAATACAATGTCGGGAATCCCGACATGTCCCGAATCCGACAATATCCCGACAATTCCAATTAAATCTGACTCCTGGATTTCAACTGCAATGTTTTCTGCGTCGGGAATTATGAAATCATCTGTGTTGTCTGTTCTTCGACTGCCTACTTAATTCACTTATTTTGACTCGCGACACTCGCTAGAATTGAGATTTCTCAGAAAACATCTTTTGTTGTGCAAATGATGGTTATTTACTTATTTATAGTCGTTTCCGCATCATGTATCATCTGCTAATTTGTGCACTTGCAAAGTCGCAATCCAAATTCACACACACACATGGCTAACAACATTGCCCTTGGACATCAGCTTCCTGCCGGCGCATTTGACCCACAACCAGCTCCAGCAACACTTGCCAGAAACTTAGTCAGTGTTGGAATCTACATTGCCTCATCTGCAATTTTATCAGCATTAAGGCCTCAGCCTCATCCAGTTGTTGCGCTAGATCTTTACATTGATTACATCATTATTCTTGCTGTGATCTTTCTGTTTGGATTGGGTATGATACTGATTGGGTGGTTGGTCTCCGATGCACCCGAGAGACATGCTGCCTTGGGAAAGACTACAATGCGAGCGTCTCCTATTGTGCTTGTGTTCGCGGTCGCATTGTGTAAGTTTGCCAGGACCGGATAGTTGTGTTGCATTGAGTCTCTGTGCTTGCTATAGATGGTCTATAACTATATTTATTATCTGTTTATGTTTGTGTTGCGACTTTTTCGTCATTTCTCGAAGAATGATTGGATTTCCTCAAGAACGAGAACAAGCCTTAGATTCACCCCTCACGAGCCTAGGTTCAAGTACTGATGCCTCTTAACGACCAGAGAACATCGACTAGACTCCATTCTCATGAGGGTTTATTAATTTGTGAGTCCTTTCTTTCCAATAGGCGCAAGCCCCTATTGTTAATTACCCCGTGGTTTCCCACGAGAACCTCTGATTAAGAGATTCAAGGAATTAAATATAATAGGCTAGAAAATCGCTATTTAAATAATTTTTGGTTTAAACAAAGCTCAGTTGATGGCACTAAACCTAATTGACGGGGTCCAATTGAGGGTACAAATGATTTATTTCTTTTGGACTTAGACCGGATTCGATTGATGGCACCAGACTTAATCGATGGGGTCCAATTGAATGTCTAAAATGCATATAAAACTAAGACTATCTGAAATTAAGAATATATAAAATCAAGGATAACTAAAACTGCAATTACAGTTAAAACTAAAATTGACTATTTGAAATTAAAACTAAAACTAAGATTGTCCATTTGAAATTTTTATTATAAGGGTGATTTGATTTTACGATCCTTGGCCATTTGGGGGCTTGTAAGAATCGGTTCTCGGCCATTTAAGGGCTTGTGAGAACAAAGAATTTGGGATTCTCGGCCATTTAGGGGCTTGTGAGAACAAAGGATTTGGGATTCTCGGCCATTTAGGAGCTTGTGAGAACAAAGGATTTGGGATTCTCGGCCATTTAGGGGCTTGTGAGAACAAAGGAAGATTTTATTTCGATTAACTTGATTTGGTTTGATTTATGTTGCATTTAATTTAATTTGATTTATTTTGACCTGGTTTAATTTATTTTGTCTTGATTTGATTAAGATTGATTTATTTGATTTCAATTACACTTGATTTAGTCTCATTTAATGTGATTTATCTAATTATATTTTATGTTGTTTATTAATTTATTTATTTATTTATTATTTATCGACTATTCACTCCTTCATTTATTGAATTTTTTTTTTTACCATGTGTTTATTATTTATTTTATAATTTATTTACCATTTATTTATGATTTAAGATTTGCATAGTATTTATTTCTAATTTATGATTTACTTAACATTTATTTATTTATTATCTTAAAATTTATTTATTATTTGTTTGTTTATTATATTTTTTTATTTCTTTATTTATAACTTCAAGATTTACTTATGGTAACATTATTTGATGGTTAATTGTGATTATTATTTACGTACTTATTTTATTTATTATTATTTAGGAATCTTATTAAAATAAATACTACCAATTTTATTTTTAAATTCGATCATGCTTGACAAAAAAAGTGATAAAATTACTTAGAAAATTTATTAGAGTACTTGACCATTTTTCTAGGATTTATAAAATTAGATTTTTATAATAGAAATACTTCAAAAATAAGAAACTATTTATTTAAACAAAGTATCATATGAAAATAATATTAGATTTGATTTATTTAGATTTTTATAAATTTTTCGATATTTTATTTATATTTTTCTGAGATTCCTACTAATTTTGGTGAATTTTTGAAGTTTTCAGCAATTTGTAAAATTCAATTTTAAAGAGAAAATACTTTGAAAATACAAAAGAGGTACAAATTGACATAATTTTATATAAAAATATCAGTAAATCTAGTTTCTACAGATTTGTAGGATTTGATGAATATTTTATTTGAATTTTTCTGAGTTATATACTATTTTTAATTAATTTTTTGAATTTTTATGCTGACATGGAAAATTGTGATTAGGCCACGTAGGCGTTGACTGAGCCAGATTGGCGCTGACTCTCCCCAGAATTTCGTGTAGCGAGCGGCGCAACCTGCCACACGACTTTCGCCACAAAAGATCCGCGGAAAATCAAACCCAGACTCCCTTTTCTTCGACGAGAATGACATCTTTGCAAAAAGATCCCTCATTTCTTCTCCGACAAAATTGCGGCGCCTCAGGCCGCCATATTCGTCGAGTATGGGTGCAATCGAATCGTGGCAAGGAGGAGAACGGATTGGTAGTCCCCATTCCCTCTGTGGAGCCTTTTTCTACCCTGCGGCACCTGAAGGAGCTCGGATCGCCACTAATGGTGGTGAAAGCCTCCTGGCCGCCTTCCCTTGCCAGTTATAGGTTCTATGTATTAGAGAGAATGTATAGAAGACTATTGCAAGATCAGTTATGCGCGTAGGGACCTGAAAGAGAATACACTTGACTGAGCTACTTCGGCTTGGGTTCGTTCTGAATTGGGTTTGTCATTTTGGGGTCCATAGAGCAATCTACTGATGCCAATCAACATTGTAGTAGCTTCAGGAGTTCAAACATAGGGGGTTTATGCCTTCAATTTGATTTTAAACGTTCTAATTTGATGTACGAAGTATGAGGCAGAAAGTATACCCTTTTGCAATTTTGTTCAATTTTTGTTTTACACGCAAGTATATTTGCAGCGACCAAGTTCGATTTGATGAGTAATTTAGGTCTGATTAAATGAGTTTTATATGTTTGATTTAGCATAGAGAGTAAGAACTAGTATCTTTGCACTTTTCCTTGTTTTTGAGATTTTGGGTTTATGTCATTTTATCATTGCTTTTGATGATTTTTATTTGAGTTGCTCAAAATGCAGGAAAGTAACTTAATGAGATCAAAATATGCATAGGTAAAACAGCCTACAGCAGTTATAACTATTTTTATCAAATATTTATAATTTCTGTCCTTATTGAACATGAATGAGAAGATGCATTTATTTTTACTCTAAAACTCTGAAAATTTGTAAGAATGTCTATCCATATATTTATGATTTTTCTGCACATGCATTTTTCATAGAAGTTCAAGATTTTGGAGAATAACATCCTACTTCATAAAATACCCCTGCTACTTATATTAAATCGTATAAAATCACAGAAATTTCCAAAAATTGGAAATTTCTTTCCCTGCTGTCCAATAAGTCTTATACCTGCTGTCAATGCAAATTTTTATATTTTTATGCAAACAGACCCTTAGAATTTACCTATTTCCTCCTCTGGACAGATTTAATATACAAGCACACACATATATTTTTTTGTTATAATGATGTGATGGTAACCTAAATCTTACTATCTAAATATTAAGAAATTTTTGAGACAAAAAGGGGGGCTGGTTGAGGCAGCATGACCACTAATTTTTTTACTGTTTCTTGTGCTTTTTCTCTAAGTCTTTGAGCATGGATAGGCCAGAGCTAGGCTCTGGACCTACACCAAGTCAAACCAAGCCTTCCATAGGAGAGTTGAGCTAAGCTACAAACTCTCCAATGGTGGCCGTTGCTGGTTCCATCTTGAACCAAAGGATACCTCATGAAACGAAGAGCTAAGCTACAAACTTTCATGAGGCACCTAGCTAACCATCTTATGGTCATGACTGAGCTAAGCTTCAGACCATGACCCATAAGACTTGTGTTTCAAATGCTCAATGGCACCATGATTTGGTGGCTGAGTCAAGCAAGGCAAAGAAAAGGAGAAAGGTACTCAATTGGATCTCTTAACAAACTCATTTCATTTATCAATCATCATTTACACATAGAAAACCCATAATTTTACCTCTCTTCCCTCTTTCCCAACTGCTCGATCTATTTCCTACTTCTCTGGCTACTTTTTTTTTGCTCAATTGAGATTTGCTAAACTTGTCTAACCTACTCCACACTGACGGCTACCTCTCCTCCTCTTCTGTCGCTCCAATTTGATGTTTAAATAGGCCAGATTCTAGGGTTTCAATCCATGGCCCGAGAGCAAATCATCACCGTCCAATCTCGTCAATGGTGGAGATGTAGCAGCTTCTAGGGCTTGGTTTTGCAATACCATGGGCGGGGCATGGCGGTTTTGGCATTTGTGGCGCTGGAGAGGGCCACGTCAACGAACACCAGTGGTTTCACCACTTTACCCGGCGTCGCGCGGTAAAACGCGAGAGATTCTTTTACCAGGGTTGAAGAAGGATCTGACGACGCGGGCCCCACTTGTAAGGGTTAATGAGAGACAGAGGGGTGGGTATGTCTGTTTCACCATGAGCCAACGAAGATCTCTTTCTTGCGGTGCATAAAACAAGCGCATCCAAATTCTCTTCTTCACGCGGTAATTTTTAAACGCAGCGACTTCCTTTCTCTTTCCGGATCCTCTGCAATGGTATGGACGCGCCAATCTTCCAGGATTTTTCTGGGGTTTTTCAGTATTTCATTTAATTTATATATATATATATTGTGCTGCCAAATGGAAATAAATTGTTTGAGGGCCTTCCCAAGGGTATTTTTGGATAAAATTTTATGGGTAGGTTCAGGAAAATATAAGAGATTTTTTGGTCCAAATATTTTTGTGAAATTGTGTATGGATTTATTTTGGAGATTTTATAAAGTTTATGGGTTTCTTTGCAAAGTTTGGGCTTTCTGTTGATAATTTTGGCATTTTGAAACTATGATAATTCTTCATAATTCCTAAGGAATGTTTGGGTATTTTTGGAGAATTTTTGGAGTTTGTTTGGTATTTTTCGTGGATTTTTGAGCTTTCTTGCATTTATTTGTCATAAAATGAGTTGGTTATTTCATGTCTTTTGGCATAATATTTTTGGGTCAAACAGTTTGTACAATAATTCTACCCTCAGGTTATGTATCAAGTGAGGGTGCTTTGTGTGTCTGTGTGTCTATGTCGTTTCTTGTGTGGACGAGAGAGAGTAGATGTGAGTCAACTAGGCTTAATACACCCTTTTCGGTACGCGAGGTATGGGTACAGAACTACAGATTGGTAAATTTCAGTATTTTGTTTTTGATATTGCATATTGGTAAATTTTAGTATATATATACTTTTCTTGATAGTGAAGCGTGTCTGATTTGGTAAAAGGTGCATGCATAAGTGTGATGTTTTTCAGTAAATGGAAATCGGAAGTTAAGGAAATTTAATATTTCTCTAAAAAGAAAATTGAGAAAAAATATTGTAAGAAGTTATCTGTGAGCACTGAGCAGATGGAAGGAACAGAAGGCCATTTACTTAAGAGTAAAAAGATCATTTTATTGATCAGGTCAGGTGCATGTGCAGAACTAATTATCTATATTTGAGCCCAAAACACCGAAAAAATTGAAAATTATGTTATAATATTCTGAATTTGGGAAATAAATTAAAAAAATTAGAAACCGATACTACTGCTATAACAGCCTTTTTATTATAATAATAATTATATATTATCTTTTCGAACCGATATATATTAATATTTATTTAAAATTAATTATAATAATAAAAAATAATTATTATGTATTATCTTTTGGAACCGATATATATCAATATTTATTTAAATTAATTAAAATAATAAAAATAATCATTATATATATTATCTTTTGGAACCGATATATATTAATATTTATTTAAAATTAATTAAAATAATAAAAATAATCATTATTATAATAAAAAGGTTGTTAAAGCTAATCGCAACACTATTTATTTATTTATTTTTAATTTATTTTCCAAATTCTTAACATTATTTATAATTTTTTCGGCCCAAAACATAAGAACACAGAAATATAACAGAAACGAAGATTAGAGATGAGAAACCCATGGCCCGTATCCAAATGGTGAGACTTTTAGGATTTCAAATTAGAAAAATTATGTTAATTTAGTTATTCTTAAGTCGTATTTCCATTCTGAAATCGAATAATTTAATTACTCAGTCAACTTTTAATAATCATTAATAATTCATTTGTATTCAATGTAAAAAGGAATATTAGTTTAATAATGATGTTATCTTAATCTTTTCAATTATGAGCAGTCAATAAAATTTTCATTTTAATCAGGACTAATAAGACAATATGTTTTAATTTTTGGTTATGTTAGCTTCAAAATTTTTACAAATCAGTTCTATATAATTTTAAATTATTTTTCAAGTTCAGCATGCAGATTAACTTTTTGCTAAATTTTATTTTTTATAATTTGAATTTAAAAAATAAAGCTCATTAACACGCAAAAAAAACATCGACTAACTATTCTTAATTGCAAAACTGGAGGCGATGCAATAAATGAATACATGGTCAACCATCAATTGGGTTTATTTCATTTGCTTTGTCATAGGTAAACAGGTCGTAGTCACGCCTCTTTGAAGCGTGTGGTACTCTCAGCTTATAATAACTCCATTATCAACAATATAGATGCAAGCTTTCCCTAACTATAGGTCTATAGCTTGACGTGAGTTAGTTCAGGTAAGAAAATTTATAGTTTAATTTGCAATTAATTTTAAGTTACGATCGTTTATAATTATCAGAAATGGAAGGATTATCAAGAGAGATACGAAAAAGTGTCGGAAATGAACTACTTAGGGAGCACTCATGCCATTTATGATTTATCACACATAATTTAGCATTGTTGATGTCATCTATCTAACAAAATTAAAAAGTGATACTATAAGTCTATAACATTACTTTATCTATTAATACCATTATACCAAGTACTAAAACCTCTTTATTTGGGCATCTTTTCCAAAAGAGAGACTATTCCTACGAGTCTACGACTACGAGCATAATTGGCAACTTTATCAACTATTCCTGCCAACATATCTCTTCCAACGTTGATCCTGTGCTCCATTTTATTTTTATTTTATTTTTTTACTTTAACGGATCTGGAATCATTGTCCACCATTTTGTTAAAAATAATTTATTCATTAATTCTCAATCTAATATAGAGACTACCTTGGTCCATTCTTCTGTACAATAATTTTCATTTAAATTAAACTTAATTAACTCGAGAAATTAATCCATAGCTGCGTGCACAAATTAAATCGAATTAAATTGATTTTTCGATTAGATCAAAAGTACGAGTTAAAAAAATTAAAATTGTAAATGAAGATGTAATTCCAAATTATAAATTATAAATAAAAAAATTTCAGAAATTTAGTCACTGAAATATTTGCAGCATAGATATTGTCGCAATGCCCTCCTCCATTTTCGCTGTTTTTAAATCCTTATAAAACCGATGCTGCTGGTACGCCCACCGCAATGCTGTTCCCTCCGCATTGCTCTCACTCGCCGTCTCTTCTTCTCTTCTCTCCCTCCTTTTCTCCTCTCCTCATCAGCCATAAATCCTAATTCAACCCTCTCTTTCTCTCCTCCTTTCTCCGCTTCGGCATCCATGACGTCATCCACGCCCACCCCTCCCGTCGCCAAGAAGGTTCCACATCGAATGGAGCTCTTCGGCGACGTACGCTTGGACAACTACTATTGGCTGCGCGACGACTCCCGCACCAGTCCCGAAGTTTTGTCGCACCTCAAGGCCGAGAACGAGTATACCTCGCTTGTTATGTCCGGTCAGTGGTGTCCTCTTCGTGCTCTCCTTTTTGCCTTTTATTTTTCTCAAATCTCTCCAATTGTGTAATGTATTACTGATCAATTGACGAATGACGAATGGTCTTTATTCTCAGATGTGAAACCATTGGTTGGTGAGATCTATGCTGAGATGAGAGCACGGATCAAGGAAGATGATATCTCCGCACCAGTGCGAAAGGGACCATTTTATTACTATGAGAGAACGTTGACTGGGAAGGAGTATTCACAGTACTGTAGGCGTTTTGTACCGACTGATTCTCCGCCTTCTGTGGAGGATGTAATGCCGACCGGCCCTGATGCGCCAGAAGAGCATGTAATTTTGGATAAGAATGTTAAGGCTGAGGGGCATGATTACTACAGCATTGGCGCTTTTGAGGTATTTTTGCTTTTAATGTGTCTTTGACGGAGCTATTATTGTACCATTTGTGGTTAATTGCAGCTCATTTGCAAAATTGAGCTTTATTGTGTTCTTTTTATATAACAAGTATGATGGGATGGTGTTTAGGTGAGCCCAAATAACAAGATGGTCGCGTATGCAGAGGATACAAAAGGAGATGAGATTTATCTTGTTCATGTGATTGATGCTGAGAGTGGGAAGCCGGTTGAGCAGCCTCTCAAGGGAATTACTTCTAATGTTGAATGGGCCAACGATGAGTACATTGTTTATGTTACCATGGATGAGATTCTTCGTCCTGACAAGGCATGATGTAACCATTTTGTTTTTATTTGTTTTTTGCATTTCTACCACAAGTGATGTTCACATTTTTGTCAGGTTTGGCTTCATAAGCTTGGTACCGACCAATCAAGTGATACATGCCTCTACCATGAAAAGGATGAGATGTTCTCTGTTGATGTCACCAAGTCTGCAAGCAAGCAGTATTTGTTTGTGGGTTCGGAAAGCAAAAATACAAGGTTTCTTTTCTACCTCGACGTGTCTAAACTGGAAAACGGCCTTCTTCCTCTGACACCCCGTGTTTATGGCATCGATACAACAGCCGACCATCGTGGGGACCACTTCTTTATAACACGGAGGAGTGAACAGTGCTATAATTCCGAGCTGGTAATCTGCCCAGTAGATAATGTATCTGACTTTACCTTGCTGCTTCCACATAGAGAAAGGTACAATCAAAGATTCCATTTCAGAATGTCTTTACCCCTGTCATCTGTTACAGTACCAATATTTAACAGATGAGTGACTACAAGAAAAACAAAAAGGTTTATTTGACAATGTTAGTTTCTCATATGCATTTTCTTACTTAAAAGGTTATCTAACAACTTTCTGGAAAAATTGATAAGATGAGTAGGTTGGGATTACTTTGCTGACTAGGAATAGAAAAAACTAATTATTATACATTCATTTTAAGAGAGCCTGGCTTTTTGATAGACAAAACTGCTGTTCCCAATTTTGCAAAGTGTAATTTGGTATACCTTTTTTTTTTCTATGTTTTCAGTGTGAAAATACAAAATTTTCATATCTTCAAAAATCACATAGCTTTGTGTGAGCGTGAGCATGGTTTACCAGAGATAACAGTTTACTCTCTACCTCCCATTGGAGAGCCAATAAGGAGTCTTGAGAATGGACGACGAATCGAGTTTGTTGATCAAGTGTATGATGTGGGTCTCGAGGAATCAGAATATAATTCAAGCATACTACGGTTTAGTTATAGCTCAATGAAGACCCCTTTAACTGTTTATGACCACGATGTGAAAACAGGAGCATCTGCTCAGAAAAAGATTCAGGCTGTAAGTTTACAATTATTCTTGTCTTTTATTTGTATTATTGTAAATAAGATTACCACACGTCTGGATACCAGCCAAAATTCGTATATCCTTTTCTGTTTGTTTTTTCTTCCTTTTTCACAAGTATTAGTTCTCTTATCATGCCATTAATTAAAATTCGGGCGTTAAAAGTGCTATTGTGGAAATTTTGTACATGGCATTTCAGAGCAAGTTGTACTGCGATGCTTTGTTCCTCTGTAAATATTCAGAATTGTGTATTGTAGGGAAAAAAAAAATACTTCCTCACTGGTTTGCCTTCTTTTACAGGTTTTAGGGGGATTCGATGCATCAAATTATGTTACCGAGAGACAATGGGCAGTTGCTTTAGATGGAACACGGATACCAATTTCTATTCTTTACAGAAAGAATCAAGTGAAACTTGATGGGTCTGACCCCTTGCTACTTTATGGCTATGGTTCATATGAGGTATGCATTGATGCCGATTTTAGGAGAGATCGACTGACATTGGTAGACAGAGGGTTCATTTATGCAATAGCACACATTCGCGGTGGAGGTGAGATGGGTCGCAAGTGGTATGAGAATGGGAAGTTGACATCCAAGAAAAACACTTTCACTGATTTCATCAGCTGTGCTGAGCACCTGTTAGAGAAAAAATACGGTTCTCCCAAAAAGCTATGTATCGATGGGAGAAGTGCCGGTGGCCTCTTGATCGGTGCTGTGGTAAACATGCGTCCTGATTTGTTCAAGGCTGCAATCTTGGGTGTGCCATTTGTTGATGTTGTTACAACCATGCTTGATCCGACTATTCCTCTAACTACCAGCGAATGGGAGGTAGTACTTATTCTTTTGAATTATTTAGTTCTTCTAGAATAAACACTTTATTTTGATGGAACATACATTTTTTTATGTTCTCAAATGATGTTTGGTTTTATGATTTTTGCAAATGGCACTAGATTTAGTGTTAAACAATTAAGATGTCAATTCACTGACGTGTTATTTGTTGACAGTATTGTGGCTCTATCATACCAGGTTCTTTTTTTAATTTATGTTTTAAGCCTAAATTTAACTGGAACAAACCAATTTCATTTAGTTATTGATTGTGTTTCACATGGCCTAATCCTGAAGCAAAGCAATTAAGTTAATATGAAATTTCTGAGGATGATTTTGTTCTTGTTTTGTTTGGTTAACCTTCTTATCTAATATTAACGGTGAGTACTGAAAAGATTTTGAGATAACATAGGTGTTATTTCCAAAAATCCAATACATAATTGGGCAAAACACCCCTCTTGTGAAAATTTTGAAATGACTTCCACTCTTTGAATTTTTCAGTAATTGCCATTGTGTACCATAATATAAATAGAGAAAGAGCTACTTAAATCTTCATCCAAAAACCTCTTATATTGTTTATAAAACCATGTAGACCCGTGGACTAGGTTATCAACCAACAAATGTCTGTTGAGTCATTGATTTAGACATGCTCCTTATATTATAATAGGTGAATGGCCAATTAGTGTCAGTTAAATGTCACAAACCTTTTGTTTTCAATGGCCAATCAAAATACATAGCGAGTTGCTCTGATTTTAAGTGACTTGAACCCAACAGTTTGTAATACCTGCTAGAGGGGTTTTAGGTTAATAAGATAAGGAGATAGATAATTGTCCTTATGAATATACCTAGGTTCACTGGATGTAATTGTGACTACCCTAATAGAACCATGGGTAAATTTTAAAATTTATGCCTGTAAAAGGTTACTTTGGGATATGGGAAATGTTGGGAGTTCTTGACAGAGAGGGAAGCTGGAAAATAATTCTGTTTGTTACATGGGACCTAATAATGAGATTTTTGAGGGGGGGCATAGGTCATTTGAAGATTACGATTGGTTTGTTAAATAGTCCACCTGCAAACAACCGTTTTATTTCAAAAGAAATGTAGAAAGTAAATTCTTGGACCTTTCTTCCTCTATTATGATTTCTTTTATAAATAAATATCTTTGTGCTGGTTATTGTAGGAATGGGGCGATCCACGGAAAGAGGAGTTCTACTATTATATGAAATCATACTCCCCTGTTGACAATGTATGCAGCGATTCAAATTTTTTTTTCGTACCTTCTTTTTTTCCGTCTCATTGGATGAAAATTTATTTCATTAGGCTTAACTTCTATTTACCCTTTTCAAGGTTGAAGCCAAAGATTATCCACACATTCTAGTTACAGCTGGCTTGAATGGTAGTGCTTCACATCCTCTCTCTCTCTCTCTCTCTCAGTGCATGTATGCATACACATGGTTTTTATTAGTTTACTTGGTTTTCTTCCTTCAGATCCACGTGTAATGTACTCAGAGCCAGCAAAATATGTGGCAAAGTTAAGAGAGATAAAGACAAATAACAACCTTCTTCTTTTCAAATGTGAGCTTGGTGCTGGTCACTTCTCCAAATCTGGAAGGTCTGCTTGCATCTGTCAATTTCTTCTCCTTTATTAAATAGTTTAATCTTTTTGTTAGACATAGTTGCAGATCGCTGCATCCTGAGATTTAATCTTAAGTTTTTGAATTTTCTTGAGAACCTGTATAGAACTTCTCATAAGTTACAGTCTTACTGAGCTTAAAATTTATGAGTTCTTTACCTTTCCTTTTGTTGAAGAGTCAGGCAGAAAACCTTTTCTTAGTTATGATATTTGCTTCTAAGTTCTTAATAATACACCTTTTTTTATTCCATCTTGCTAATATAATTTCATTTTTGTAGATTTGAGAGGTTACAGGAGGATGCATTCATATATGCCTTTGTATTGAAGGCTCTCGATTTGATCCCAAAAGCTTCTTTATAATATTTCCTCTAATGCCCACATCATCAGGCATAGAGATAGAGCACCATTTGTGAGTAGTATCTTTTAGCAATTGTGTAGGACTTGTAGGCTTTTTGGAGGACTATGGCCTTTCCGGTCTTTTTGTAGTCCATTGACTAGGGTGGTATACATTAATTTAATTTCTTTTATTTTTTGGCATTTAACTTTGTCGGGTTACAGGCTTTTTCAATTGTTCGAAAGGCTTTATCAAAAGTTGACATTGGCAACCTAATAATTTTGAGGAAACTTGTTATTTAGAAATCAGTACACAGTACTTGTGTTTGTTAATCGGGCGTCTTAAATTTAAAACTGGGCTCCAATGGATCTCATGAATGATTTCTTATTTTCTTTCTTTATGTTGTACGAGAACAAATGGCGTTGTCCCAAATAGTCGTTACATTTGTTTATTTATACTTAAAAGTGTTAAGTGGGATGATTTGTAAGACTAGTTGCGGTTTGAAAAAACTCTCCACGACAAACTTTACGAGAAAGTGAGGTCTTCTTATACAAATGAAAAATGATAAATGTTATGGGAGTTCGTCTTAAAGGAGAGATACAAAAAAAAAAAGTTATACTCAAGATAGGGTGTTTCCATTAGGAGTGTCCTCTTGCAATTTGTACCTTCTTTTTATATTCTTATTATAGAAGTGTCCTCTTTCTTTTAGGCCTTCAATCAGCGGCACGACTTGGCACTCATATAAATATACACAACAATCTCAATATTGTCTCGCTTGAAACTAAAAGCTTTCAAAATGAATTATAAACAATGATGTCTCTTTTAAACAACTGTAAGTTTAGTAAGAACTAAGTCAAAGCAACTTGTCTCGGGCATAGTTCTTTCGTATGAGAAAATTATGAAAAATATGGGTGTGAAATCCAGCTTCTGCTGGGGTTTATGAAAGAAAGAGATCATTGATGTTCTTCAATCAAACCTTACTCCACACCAAGCCTTAATAGGATCCCAAGCTATTAACACTATTACTGGAACAGTCCAGTTGGATGATGATAATCAAAGCAATGGAGTCACCGGTCAAGATTCATCAGCTTAACTGATGTTTTGCCCAGATTTCAGCGCCAGATGTATCTGATCAGATACAACAACAGCAATGAATCTAGACATCTATGTATCAACTAGCCGTTAGGATTAGTCAGACTTCGTAATTAGGATTGTCTATATATAGCAGAGGAACTGTGATTGTAAGACATATAAATGAATAGAAATTCATTCTTTCTTTTTTTTTTTTTTCCGAAAAATGTAAGACATATAATTGGATAGAAATTCATTATTTTTTTTTCGAAAAAATGTAGGAGTGCCAGCCAGTTTCATTTTGCATAATAGAAATTCATTCTCAATTAAACACTCTCTCCCTCTGATCTCTAACTATTCTCTTCTCTCTTCACTGGTACACAAATACCAGTACCAATTCGTATCAATTCCTATTACAAGCTCTATCAAGCAGGACATGACCAGCTTTCAATTTTAGGTGATAAAAGACATCAGCTCAAATTGGGTTATGTTAGCATAATAACTAGTTTTAGTCGCCACAAAAAGAATACACAAGCTCATTTTGTCATAGACGCCTGCCTACGACCAAGGATTTCTGTTATGAAATTGCATTTTATTCTTGACAAGCTGGAAAATGCATTTAGATGGAATTAATTGCTTCTCACCTGTGGAGACCTCAATTATTAACAAGGCCAATATACATATTTATTCTTCAAAAAAGAATAAGCTCACTACGCGAAATTTGGGATCCTGTAACGTTCATTAAATAGGCTCTGTAACGTTCATGGGCACGTTACTGTAGCCTCTGTCACAAAAACTAAAAAACGTTAGGAATCTGTAACGCCTTTTACGAAATAGACGTCACAGATCTGTGACGTCTATTTCCTAAAAGGCGTCACATATTGCTACCTTTAATTTTTTTAATTTCTTCATATGCTGCCTTTTGTAACGCCTTTAAGGAAATAGACGTCACAGATCTGTGACGCCTATTACCTAATAGACGTTACAGAAGTTCCAGAATTACATTTTCTATTTATTTTATTTATGTTCCCATTAAACCTTTTGTAACGCTCACTACCAATTAAACGTCATAAATTTGTGACGGTTTTTTAATAATAAACGTTACAAATTTATAAAATGTTTTTTTTTATAAATGTGATATTCTGTGGCTAGCCCCATATTGCTAGCCGTACCAACTGGTACATTGATTTTCAATGTACCAAAACAGATTTACATATCAAGCACATATATTCATCATATCAAGCACATATATTCATCATATACATCCACATATATTATCAAGCACATATATTCATCATATACATCCACATATATTATCAAGCACATATATATATGAAATGAAAAAAAACCAATTAAGATATCAATTTAATTTACAAAAGTACCATAAATTAACTTATCCAAATACATTAGCACACATGAATTCCATAAGTTCATTGACGACTTCTCCAATGTTTTCTTTCGTAAACGGTTTTCCAACTGGATCGATTTGCTACAATATTTGATTTAACAAAAACAATCCAAAACATCATATTAGTTTGATATCATAAATTCCCAAACTATTTGATTTTTATGAAACCCTAAATCCTAAGCCTAAGTTAATTATTTGATTATAACTACCGTATTTATTTGAAAGTTTATCAATTATCAAACCCCTAAACCGGCCACATCAAATTATCTAAACCCTAAACCACAAAATCCAAAATCGTAAACCCTAATCCTATATTATTTGGTAAACGACTATTAAACTCTAAATATATATGAAAATACAATACCTTGGGTAGTTCTCCGACTCCTCTAACATAGTAAATTATTTGTCTCATGGCACACATTGTGAAGTATCCACACTCTGTATTGTCCTTTTGCTTCGGAGCCTAAAATCACAATTGAAACAAGTAGTTGGTTAGAAATTTGGACTAGTTTCAGAAATCGTAATCTCTAAATTTCATAAGATATCGTTACGTACCTTTAATTCGTACCAGTTGAATATATTAGCTTTACGTATAGCCTTGCCAGTCTTCTCCATCTTGTAACATTTATATGCCCTACATGCAATTTAATTAATTAAATTAGATTTAATTAATAAATATATATATAGTATTTTCCACAATATGAAATTCTCTATTTAAAATCTAAAACTTACGATGATATAAACGGCTTAATTACTAATTGGTCTATTGGATTGTCGCGTACCAAGGAATCCACATAATATATTCTCTCTTTGTGGACATCAACAACAATGACTGTCCAATGAAACCTGTAATACATATTAATTATTAATTTTGAATTGAAAGGAAACTAATAATTGAGTTTAATAATTGGTCTTACCCCTGATTATACGGCAAAACAAAGTATTGACACTCTGGATTCTCTTCGAACGAGTTCTTCATGTAAGCCACATTAGAAGACTCGTTGTTTTTCCAGGTTATTTCAGCTAATTTATCCGGATCCCATATGATGATGCTTTTAGAGAACCCCATTTCTTTAGAAAGTTCGATCATCCAATACCTGCATTTATCCAATACTTCAATATATATGTTTCCAAGTAAATCGAATATTGAGAAAAAAACCAAAGTTTGAAAATCACATACCAGGAGTATATCTTGATCATCGATATGTTTAAGCACTCTCGCTTGAAACATTCGACAATATCTCCCAAGTTAAAAATAAAGAGACCATCGTCGTGCGTACCCCAAGGGTTACAATCATGCACCTCAATTGTCTTCCCTCCGACCGGTATAAACTTCAACACCGAGTATAGTTTTCGCTCGGCTTGAGAGAGTTTGTCCAAATATTTGGGCTCGAGAAGGTCACCGCGATTAATAATTGATACCTCACTCGCGACCTTCTTCGCCCTCTCTATCTCCTTCGTCCCCTTCCCCTTCTCCATCGGCTCCTTCCCACGTGGCTTCTGTTGGCTAATTCTCTATATTCAATGTTATCACTTAATTAAGTCGTGAGTATTAATTAATATGAAAATGCGTGTAAATAAAATTGTGATACCTTTTGCCGTGGCTCCACATCAACTGACGGCCACGCGTATACCCCTCCTAAACTTAACCCTAATTGTTTATCTGACGGTTTAGGGATATACCATTCTGGACATAAGTCTCAGTTGCAAGTAGGGGCTCGTTGTGTACCATCTGACCCACCTGTGACGGTAGAATTAACCCATCGGCCACGTGAACACGACTTCCATCCTTACAATGCAAAAACAGATTGCATTCAATTTTTTCCTGAAATTGCAAATAGATTTAGTTAAAATCTTTATTTACTAGATAATGTTCCAAAATTCATTACTTTATAGAATTGATAAAGTTGAAATCAACCTGTTCACCGCCAATCGGATCCGGAGGCACATAGTTTGAGGCAACACCTCTAGGCATTGTCGAGTCCACCTCGGTCGAAAAAACATGAGGCGACAATTGTAAAAATTGCGGTGGAAATTCTGGAATGCGCACTCCGTTCATGACAAACCAATTCGAAAAAACATCCCTTACCTCATCCTTCAATTCATTTTTACATCTCTCAGTGACCGCATCCATTAAAGCTGTAATCTGTAACGGTGTCATGCAACCTTCATGCACATTTTTCCTAGGCCTTCTCCCATACAAATCTGTCTGGTTAGTCCATCCAGAGCCACCTCTTGTTCTACCAGAATAGTCAGGCCTTCCAACCGCCTTACTCAAAACTTCTCTCGCCTCGATTGCCCCAGAACTAGCTTCTTGTGACAACGTAGCAGACCGACCGAATGCCTCAATAGTCGCTTTATCACTTGAGTTGAAGGTGTAAGAACCTGCATTCAAATCACATTCAGTATAGTGAAATAATGAAAGAACATTTAATATGAAATCATATTAGTCGAACGTGTAATTAAGTATCTTCTGTCCCAGTAGACACGACCCTACCCATGAAATACCGAGCACTCCTCGGTTCCAAATCGCCGATGGTGATGCTTGTGGAACCGGCCCCCTCCGAATTACTTGGTATGGTAATCGTGTCTGTATGTTTGAATTTACCTCTTTGTCCTTTGTAGCCGGTGGAACCCATCCTGTGAATCTCTTTGTGTTGCTCTCTCAACAACTTCCCTTTTTGTCTTTTTTCCAGATATTCCTGACTTGTTTTCTTTTCGAAGAATGCTTCCCATTCTTTCTTTGAAAATGGGTATACGTCCCATGCATTCTTTGGATTTTGATTGTCAATGAAATCTGTCACAAGCCTACTCCTAAAGGCCCTATGAACTCTACCCATTTGAGTTAAGACTTTCTTCTTGTGTTTATTATTGCTTATGTTGAATGTTTTCTGCAATAATAATAGTTACAAGTTAGGAAATTGCCAAAAAATATAGTCACGAGTTAATTAGAGTTTTAAATTAACGCTTTCATTACCTTGACATCCTCCCACAACTCATTCTTTTGTTCATTTGAAACGTCTTTGTTCCAATCGTCAATTAAGATTGACACTCTTGCCTTAGCGAGATATGCACAGTATGTACTGAATTTCGCAACTGTGCTTTTCTGAGTACTACTTGGCACTCCTTCTTGGTCGAATGTAATTTTGAAGGCGAACCCCGATTGCCTCAGTCGTCTAAACTCCTCCATGTTGGTCCTACTTCTTTTATTGTGACTCGTCCCTTCGTCCACTTCTTCTTCCATGTTAGCCTGTTCATCATATTTTCTTTCTTCTCCAGAAGACATCTATTAAATGATAGTAATTAAATAACAATTGCAAATGATAGTAAATTCCAAATTCATTTAATTTAAGTACATAAACAATTGAACAAATAATTAGATAAACAATTGACACAAATAAGTAGATAAATAAGTTCATGCATTTAACACAAGTTGAAATAAGCACAAATTTTAAACAAGCACAAAGTCACATCCTAATCCAATCATAAAGCAAGCACAAACATAAGTTCATTCGATCTAGAAGAAACAAACATTAACTTAGAAATTTAAACCCTAAATCCTATTCCTTCTCACCCTCCTCCTTCTCACCTTCCTCCTTCTTCTCCTCCTTAGTCTTACTAGAGCCACCCTCGTCCTTCTGCTCCTCCTCCTCGCTTGGGGCCTTTTCATACGGTTCCTCGTCCTTCTCCCCGTCACATCCCACTGGAAAACGACGTACAGCCGATACACTCCTTCTCTTAATAGGCACTTTTATTTTTCGGCCGAAATAAGTATACGACTCCTCTTCCTTTTGAACCTCCTTAACAATCTTCTTGTCATTCTCCATCTAAACCCAATAATAATTTTATTTTATTATCCATATAATAATTTCATTGATAATTATTATGTATTATCATGCAATAACAGCCCCTAATTATTATGCAAAACGGCCCCTCTAAATTTCATTATCCATATAAATTTCATTGATAACAGCCCCTAATTTATGCAAAACAGCCCCTAATTTCAGATAAAGAATATTCAACTTGCAAAACAGCCCCTAATTTATGCAAAACAGTCCCTAATTTATGCAAAACAGCCCCTAATTTTTAGACGAAATTGCAAACAGTCCCACAAAATTTATAAACCCCACAAAATTTGCATAACAGCCCCTACTATATTTTAAATTTTAAAATTAAAATATATAAAGGGGGAGATCGAACCTTGGGTGCTGGTGATGCTGTCACTGTCACGCGCTGTCACTGTCGAGGAAGTAGGGGTTGAGATCGAGAGAGAGAGTCGCAGCCGCTGTCGCTGTCGAGGAGTCGCTGTCGAGGAGTGGAAGGAATTAATTTTAAAGGAAGAGGGAGATTCAAGGAAGCTAGAGGAGAGGGAGATCTAACCTTGAGTCGCTGTCGAGAGAAGCGGCGGAGCTAGTCACTGTCGAGATCGAGAGAGTGAAAGAGAGTTTCGGGTACTTAGAAAATTTTGAGATGAAAACGACAGAGAGAGGCGGCTTTCCTTTTTTTACTTAGATTCTAAACCCATCTGTAACGTCTATTAGAAAATAGGCGTCACAGATCTGTAACGTCTTTTTTCTAATAGGCGTTACAGAAGGCTTTCCTTTTTATTTTTTTCTGCCCAAAAATAAAAAATACCTTATGTAACGCCTATTAGGAAATAGGCGTTTTAAATTTTTTTGGTTTTGGCGGATTATATTCCCGAAGCGCGAAGCGAATTTCAATAATTAAATTCCATTTAAATTCCATTATTTCATCCCGAAGCGATTTTCAACCATTAAATTCCATTTAATTTTATGCATCTGGTTTTATTTTGAATAAATTACTTTTAAGTTTTTATTTCCATTTAATTTTATTACATTTGGTTTTTCTTTTTAATTTCAATAATTACTTTTAGTTTTTATTTCCATTTAAAAATTTATAAAAAATAAAAATGAAAATACTTACATTGAGACATATAACTAAAAATGAAAATACATATTACTAAAAATAAAAATGAAAATACATATTACCAAAAATACCACTAAAATTACAACTAAAAAAATACATATTACTAAAAATAAAAATGAAAATACATATTACCAAAAATACCACTAAAATTACAACTAAAAAAATACATATTATTAAAATTTGAACCAATTAACGACCTGCAAAAATAATAAAAAAATGTAAGTATCAAATATTATAAAAATAATAGAAAAATGTAAGTATCAAATATATAGTAACTCACATGGGATATCTTATGCATCTGCTTTCTTCTTTTTCTTTCGCTTACTGACCCACACGCCTTCCGTGTTGTCTGCACGCTTGTGACTGATCGATACTGGTTGTGATGCATCATCGATACCGGTGGAAAATGGAGGTGTTTCCTCAAAGTGGTCGTATGCTTCTTCGTCCACAACACCTCCAACACCAACAATGCGTCTCTTTCCTGACAAGACAACATGTCGTCTCTTGTAGGATGGATCTTCAACGTAGAACACTTGCATGGCTTGCTTATTTGCAAGTATGAAAGGGTCGTCTCCATAAGCCCTTTTTTTGAAGTCCACAAGTATGAACCCATTTTTGTCTTTTCTGACTCCACCGTGAAGGTTGTCGATCCATGCACACTTGAATAAGGGTATCTTGAATTTCATATAATCTAGTTCCCAAATCTCCTCAATCCATCCATAATAAGTAGCAGATTTTTCATTATTACTAGATAAAGCTACAACTGACACTCCACTATTTTGCACGGTGTTTTTACCATCCTGGTTCTTTGTGTACCAGGTAAATCCATTCAAGTCATACCCTTGGTAGGTTTCGACAACCGAATCAGGACCATTAGATAACCATTTCACGGTTTCATTGACCTCGGTTCCTTCTTTCAACTGGGACTCTACTTTTTCTTTAAGCCAATCCACAAATTTTAGTTGATGCTCTGTATTAATCAGTTTTTCATTGTAAGATGGGTTTTGTTTGCGTATCTCGGCTACATGCATTTTAATGTAAGGCGTAACAACAGTAAGGTGTTGTAGAACTTTCATGTGTGCTTTTGTTCTCATATCAAGACCCACTCTACAAGTTTTGGCTCCAATAGTACCTTTTCCTTCAAGTCTACCCTTATGCCGGGACTTTGGAAGGCCGATAGATTGAACATCTTCCAAATAATCAGTATAATACTCAATAACCTCCTCGGCAACATATCCTTCCACTATACTTCTTCTGGTTTAGATCGGCTACGTACTAGCCCTTTCAATTGGCCCATTGCTCTTTCGAAAGGATACATGTACCGTAGAAATACTGGACCGCACATTTTGATCTCCCTAACCAGATGGATGGTCAAATGCACCATGGAGTCAAAAAATGACGGTGGAAAGTACATCTCCAGCTCGCATAGGGTAGAAATAACATCATGCTGTAACTTGTCCATTTTGACTGGATCGATCACCTTACAGCAAATTTCATTGAAAAAATAGCACAACTTAGTTAGAGTTTTTCTCACTTCTTCCTTCAGAATTTCTCTGATTGCGACCGGAAGTAAAACGGTTAGCAAGACGTGATAATCATGTGACTTCATACCGAGCAATTTGTTATCATTCATAGACACCTTTCTGGATATATTTGAGCAATAACCCGAAGGAACCTTAATGTGCTTCAGGCAACCCAACAAGCTTTTTTTCTCTTCCTTGGTTAAATTAAATTGTGCTGCAAGTAGCCAATTTTGTTTATTACCCTTATCTTGTGCTGCTAAATCCTTACGGATCTCCATTTCAGCCATGTCCTTCCTCGCATTCACGCCATCTTTATTTTTTCCTTGAATTTCCAACAGGCAACCAATCAAAGCTTCACATATGTTCTTGATTATGTGCATCGCATCTAGGCAATGCCTAATCTCCAGAAACTGCCAATATTCAAGCTCCCAGAATATAGACTTCTTCTTCCATATCCCTTTCGGGATCTCATTTGCAAATTTCTTACCAAATTTGACCTCTATGTCCTTGACCTGTCGATATACTATCTTTCCGGATTTTGGCATTGGGGCCCTGTCATGCTCCTCTTTACCATCAAATCTTTCCTTGTCTCGACGGTAAGGGTGATTGCGGTTCCTAAGAAACCTGCGATGTCCCAAGTAAACATTTTTTCTACAGTTTTTCAAGTAAAAAGAATGGGTGTTTTCCTTGCAAATAGGACATGCTTTGGCTCCTTTATTCCTGTACCCCGATAGATTACCATATGCAGGAAAATCATTAATCGTGCAAAATATCATGGGACGGAGATTGAACTCAGTTCTAGAGTTTGCATCAAATACTTTCACTCCCTCATTCCATAATTTTTTAAGATCATCTATTAATGGACGCAAATACACATCTATGTCATTTCCTGGTTGTTTAGGACCTGAAATCAACAAGGGCATCATCAAGTATCTTCTTTTCATGCATAACCATGGAGGAAGGTTGTAAATACACAATAAGACTGGCCACGTAGTTTGACGACTACTCATGTTGCTGTAAGGATTCATCCCATCTGTGCATAACCCCAATCTCAAATTTCTAGGTTCACTGCCGAATTCTTCAAAAGCACCGTCTATGTTCGTCCAATTCGGAGAATCTGCTGGATGCCGGAGCATTCCATCACCTTTTTTCCGGCAATCCGCGTGCCATCTCAACAATTTGGCATCCTTCGCATTAGCAAATAGCCTCTGAAATCTTGGAATTATTGGGAGATAAAACAAAACCTTTGCAGCTGGTCCCTTACTACCTTCCTCAATCGGATCATCTCTCGGTCTATACCTTGATGCTTTACACTTTGGACATTTATCCAGATCTTTGTACTCATCTCGAAATAATATACAGTCATTTGGACATGCATGAATTATCTCTACATCGAGTTTCAAAGGACACAATATTTTTTTGGCCTTATATATTGAATCCGGCAACTGATTATCTTTGGGAAGGAAATCTGTACGCAAAAGTTTAAGCAAAGATGTGAAACTGGCATCACTCCATCCATTTTTGGCTTTCAGATTAAACAGTTTGAACACAGCATTAAGTTTGGACAATTCACAACCAGGATATAACTTTATCTTATCTTCCTCGCGTAACACACCAAAAATTTCAACATTATCAACAAAGTCTGCATCTACATTGTTCACAATTTCATCTATATCAACATTCAATCTTGTATTGTCTATATTTTCAGTCTCAAACACATTTTCATCATCAAATACATCATTTCCATCACCAAATACATCATTTCCATCACCAAATACATTTTCATCATCCAATAATACATTTTCTTCCTGATCATGTTGTGAATCCAATACATTTTTACTAGTCTCTCCATGAAGTGTCCACCAAGTATAATCCGGTTGAAATCCATTTCTAATCAAATGAACTCTCACTTCTTCCAAATTAGAAAATTTCAACAAATTCTGACAAGAACGACAAGGACAACAAATTTTCTCATCTTCAATCTTTTTCAGATATTGTTTAGCACAAAGCATAAACTCTTCAACACCTTCTTGAAATGCTGATCGATCACTTGAGTACATCCACGTCCGATCCATCTAAACAAGAAAAAAATTTATGCAAAATGTCAGGGTATGAGTCAATTTAGTAATTAATGTTTTCGGGCCGGTCACCATCCTAACCCACTCTTTGGATACTCTGTCTCATTAGCGAGCGTACGCTAGATGTAACCTGTTGTTTGAGAAAAATTCGACAGCATTTCCCCTAATGTTCCCTGAATGCGCCAACACACGATTGATCGTGAGAACGCATCCGTAGGAACATAAAGGAAAATGCCGTCGAATTTTTCTCAAACAACAGATTACATCTAGCGTACCACTCGCTAATCCTAAATGAGACAGAATATCTAAAGAGCAGTCCCAAAAAATGGGGACTATCCGAGATTTAATCCCTAATGGATTAATCTCGGACGGGCAACGACCTAAATTCGGTATTTTGTTCCGATATTTTTTGGTCCTATATGACAATACCATTAATATTAAATGCATATGCAAATTATTAAATGCATGCAAAATTTAGAAATAAAAAAATGGAAAAAATACAAAAGTTTATGAAAAATATCTTAAATACGATGAAATTTTTCTACCCTTGTGATGTAATTCTTCTTCTTGAATGAGACCTGAAAATTTAATGTCAAAAAAACAAGTATTCATTAATTTAAAGCATAAATAAAGAGAAAACCGAAATAAATAAGACAAAAATAGAAAAAAAAAGAAATAAATTTAATTTCTCTTAACTATTATGTTCTCCTTCTCTTTCTCTTTACAAATTTATTTTTTCAGATTTTTTTATAATTTTTTCCTATTTTTTAAATACAAATCGAAATAAAAATAAGAAGAAAATACGAAAATATGAAAATTTGTTCAAATTTAATTTTTTTACCTTCAATATGCTCTCCTTCTCTTTCTCTTTCTAATTCTTATTTTTTAAGAATTTTTCGAAATTTTTTGCTATTTTTTTGGAGAAATTGAATATGGAAAATTCAATGGTTTTTAATTGGTTAGTTGCAGCGGCAGAGAAAAAATAATGGAGGAGGGAGGAACTCGATCGATCGTTTCTCTAAATTACTGAGGATTTGTGATGTCTTTTATGGCGTAAACGTCACATATTGTCACATTCTGTGACGTTTATTACGAAAAAGACGTCACAGATTTGTGACGCCTTTTAAGTAATAGGCGTTACAGAAGACATTAATAATATAAAATAATCTTGCATGGAATCTTTTGGCGAAAAATATCTGAAAGAATCTGTGACGCCTTTTATGGAATAAGCGTCACAAAAGGTGCGTGAGCTTCTGTGACGCCTTTTACGTAAAAGACGTCACAGATCTATGACGTTTATTTTGTAAAAGGCGTCACAGAAGGCCTGACATGTTTTTTTTTTTATAACGGAACATTCTTATAACGTGCAATATATGTAAAACGTTACAGATTAAATGAAGATTTTTCCGCCAACTGGTCTGTAACGTGTTTAAGAAAAAACGTTATAAATGACTTGTTATAAATGGCCTTAAGGCCGAAAACATAATCATATGTACAAATATGACAGGTTCATACGTACTATAGTTGAAATTCTCAAAGTCGTGCCTGATTCTTCTGCAAATTTGGAATTAGCCTTCGAACCTTTTTCGAAGTTAGGCCTTTCTCACTAGCATGAGCCCAAAGAAACATCAACAAATCACTCTCACATGCATACGATGAAGAAACAGAAATAAGTGATCCTGTTTTATAACAATGATTTCGTTAATTTTAGTATTTATATCTTTTTAGTGTCAGTAGTAAGAGAAACCTACGATGTCTATTGTCATTTGTAAGGCTTATGTACAGATTTATAAAGAGCTGATTGGCGAGGATTTGAAAATTTTCAAATTAGAAATTATGTTACTTTTGTTATTTTGAAGTCGTCTCTCGTTAAAACTCGTTAATCAACTTTTAATGGTAATTAATTATTTAATTTTATATTTAATTGAACAAAAGAATATGCGTTTATTAATCATGTTGTTAGTGAGAGTAGTAATTACCATAATAATTATCATAGCGATAACACCACATTGCATTCAAACAGTAGTCCAAAAGTGCCCACTATAGTTAAGTAAAATATTTTTCTGTCTCTCTTCATATGAATATTAAAATGTTTTCTGTAGCGTCGCTGCGTCACCCATTCTATTTCCTACGTTGCGCTCGAATAAAAATAAAACAGCGAATAGCCAATTCGTCCTATCAGCTGCCTGTTAGTTGACCTAATCACTGCCTATCCGCGAATAGGCTATTCGCAAGCCTCCAAACACTATTATATAACTATAAAACAAATTCAAAAACTTGAGTGCAATTTTGCATCAGCTATATAAATATCGTCGCATTGACCTCTTTTATTTTCGCTCGTTTAAACCCTTGTAAAAGTGATGGTGCTGGTACGCTCACAGCAACGCTGTTCGCTCCGCCTTGCACTCGCTCGCCGTTTCTTCTTCTCCTCCCTCCCTCTTTTCCTCCTTTCCTCATCAGCTATCAACCCTAATGCATCCCTCTCTTTCTCTCCTCCTTTCTCCGTATGGGAACCCATGGCGACATTCATACCAACGCCACCCGTCGCGAAGAAGGTTCCACACCGGATGGAGCTCTTCGGAGACGTACGCGTGGACAACTACTATTGGCTGCGTGACGACTCCCGCACCAATCCTGAAGTCTTATCGCACCTCATGGCAGAGAACGATTACACCTCGCTTGTTATGTCTGGTCAGTGGTGTCCTCTTCGTGCTCTCTTTTTTATACGTTTTTGTCTCCAATTGTAAAATCAATAAGCGATCAATAACAGAAAGAGAAATGCTCTGAATTCTCAGATGTGAAACCATTGGTTGGTGAGATCTATGCTGAGATGAGAGCACGGATCAAGGAAGATGACATCTTTGCACTGATGCGAAAGGGACAGTTTTATTACTATGTGAGAACATTGACAGGGAAGGAGTATTTACAGTACTGTAGGTGTTTTGTGCCGGCTGATGCTCCTCATTCAGTGGAGGACATATTGCCGACTGGCCCTGATGCGCCAGAAGAGCATGTAATTTTAGATGAGAATGTCAAGGCTGAGGGGCATGAATACTACAGCATCGGTGCTTTTAAGGTATATATATTTGCTTTTAATGCCTCTATGACAGGCTCAGTTGCACAATTTGTGTTTAATTGCAGCTCATTTGAAAAATTGAGCTTTATTGTGTTCTTTTAATATAACAAATTCAATGGGATGGTGTTTAGGTGAGCCCGAATAACAAGATGGTGGTGTATGCAGAGGATACAAAAGGAGATGAGATTTATCTCGTTCATGTGATTGATGCTGAGAGTGGGAAGCCGGTCGAGCAGCCTCTTAAGGGAATTACTTCTAATGTTGAATGGGCCAATGATGAGTACATTGTTTATGTTACCATGGATGAGATTCTTCGTCCTGACAAGGCATGATGTAACCATTTTGTTTTTATTTATATTTTACATTTCTACCACAAGCCATGTTCACATTTTTGTTTCTCAGGTTTGGCTTCATAAGCTCGGTACCGACCAATCAAGTGATACATGCCTCTACCATGAAAAGGATGAAATGTTCTCTGTTGATGTCACCATGTCTGCAAGCGAGCAGTACTTGTTTGTGGGTTCGGAAAGCAAAAATACAAGGTTTGTTTTCTACCTTGACGTGTCTAAAGTGGAAAACGGCCTTCTGCCTCTGACACCTCGTGTTTATGGCATCGATACGACTGCCGACCATCGTGGGGACCACTTCTTTATAACACAGAGGAGTGAACAGTCCTATAATTCCGAGCTGGTAATCTGCCCAGTAGATAATGTATCTGACTTCACCTTGCTGCTTCCGCATAGAGAAAGGTACAATCAAACATTCCAAATCAGAATGTCCATATATACCCTTGTCATCTGGTACATCACCAATATTTAACGGATGAGGGACCACAAGAAAGGCAAAAAGGTTTATTTGACAATGTTAGTTTCACATATGCCTTTTCTCTCTTTAAAAGTTATTTTAACAACTTTGTGGAAAATTTGATAACATGAGAAGGTTGAAATTACTTTGCTGATTAGGAAATTAGAAAAAAAAAATGATTATACATTCATTTTTAGAAGCCTGACATTTTGATAGATAAAATTGCTGCTCCCAATTTTGCAAAGGGTAATTTGGTATACTTTTTATTTTCTATTTTTCAGTGTGAAAATACAAGATATTTATATCTTCGAAAATCACATAGCTTTGTTTGAGCGTCAGCATGGTTTACCTGAGATAACAGTTTACTCTCTACCTCCCATTGGAGAGCCAATTAGGACTCTTGAGAATGGACGACGAATTGAGTTTGTTGATCAAGTGTATGGTGTGGGTCTCGAGGAGTTTGAATATGATTCAAGCATACTCAGGTTTAGTTATAGCTCAATGAAGAACCCTTTGACTGTTTATGACTACGATATGGAAACAGGAGAATCTGATCAGATAAAGATTCAGGCTGTAAGTTTACAATTATCCCAGTCTTTCATTGTGTTATTATAAATAAGATCCTCGAGCACACATCTAAATACCAGCCAAAATCATATATCTTTTCTGCTTGTTTTTTCTTCCTTTTTCACAAGGATTGGCTCTCTTATCATGCGTACTCATTAAAATTTGGGGCTTAAAAGTGCTATTGTGGATGGCATTTCAGAGCAAGTTGTACTGCGATGCCTTGGTCCTCTGTAAATATATTGTAAAAAAATTTACTCCCTCATTGGTTTGCCTTCTTTGACAGGTTTTAGGGGGATTTGATGCATCAAATTATGTCACTGAGAGACAATGGGCCGTTGCTTTAGATGGAAAGCAGATACCAATTTCTATTCTTTACAGAAAGAATCATGTGAAACTTGATGGGTCTGACCCCTTATTACTTTATGGCTATGGCTCATATGAGGCATCCATTGAAGCCGATTTTGAGAGTGAGCGACTAACGTTGGTAGACAGAGGGTTCATCTACGCTATAGCACACATTCGTGGTGGAGGTGAGATGGGTCGCAAGTGGTATGAGAACGGGAAGCTGACATCCAAGAAGAACACTTTCACTGATTTCATCAGCTGTGCTGAGCACCTGTTAGATAAAAAATATGGATCTCCTAAGAAGTTATGTATCTATGGGGGAAGTGCTGGTGGCCTCTTGATCGGTGCTGTGGTAAACATGCGTCCTGATTTGTTCAAGGCTGCAATATTGAGGGTGCCATTTGTTGATGTTGTTACAACCATGCTTGATCCGACTATTCCTCTAACTACCAGTGAATGGGAGGTAGCTCTTATTCTTATGAACCATTTAGTTCTTGTAGAATACACATTATTTTGATGGAACATACACCGTTTTATGTTCTCAATTTTTGTTTTGTTTTATGATTTTTGCAAATGGCACTGGATTTAGTGTTAAACAACTATGATGCTAAGATGTCAATTCACTGATGTGTTATTTGTTGACACTCGACAGTATTGTGGCTGTATAGTACCAGGCTCTTATTATTTTTTTTTTGTATTTTCCAAACCTTATCCATCTGGAACAAACCAATTCACTGATTGTGTTTTACATGACCTGATCCTGAAGTTAAGGAATTAAGTTAATATGAAATTTCTGAAGATAATTTTGTCGTTGTTTTGTTTGGTTAACCTTCTTATCAAATATTAACGGTTCTTTAGATAAAGTTACGTGTTATTTCCAAAATCCAACACATGGTTGTATTAAGAAAACACCCCTCTTGTGGAAATTTTGAAATGACTTAACTCTCCGAAATTTTCAGTATTTGCCATTCTAGACCGTAATATAAATGGTGCAGAGCCACTTCCATCTTCATCCAAAACCCCTGTTATATGTTATATACTTCTAGACCTGAAAACCACGTGGACCTGTGGACGGGGACCTCAACCAACAAATGTGTGTTGAGTCATTGATTTAGACATACTCCTTATATTATAATAGGTGAAAGCCCAATTAATGTTAGTTAATTGCCACAAACCTTTTTTTTTCAATGGCCAATTAGAATACATAGTGTGTTGCTCTGATTTTAAGTGACTTGGAACCCAGCAGTCTGTAATACCTAGAGGGTTTTCAGTTTTAAATGATAAAGAGATAGATAATTGTCCTTTTGAATATGCCTAGGATCACTAGATATAATTATGACTACATGTCCTAATTGAACCAGGGATAATTTTAAAACATTTATGCCAGTAAAAGCTTACTTTCGGATATGAGAAATGTTGAGAGGAGTTCTTGACAGAGAGGGGCTGGAAAACAATTCTGTTTATTACATGGGACCCAATAATGTGAGTTGATATTTTTGAGGAGGGCATAGGTAATTTTAAGATTACAAGTAGCTTGTTAAATAGTCCAGCTGCAGCTTTTTTTTATTTCAACACAAATATAGAAAGTAAAATCTTGGACCTTATTTTCTCTCATTCTGATTTTTTTTTTTATATATAAAAAAATATTTTTGCTGGTTGTTGTAGGAATGGGGTGATCCACGGGAGGAGGAGTTCTATTATTATATGAAATCATACTCCCCTGTTGACAATGTATATAGCAATTCGATTTGCTTTTTTTTTCCCTACTTTCTTTTTTCCATCTCATTGGATAAATGTTCCTTTCGTAGGCTTAATTAACTTCTTATTTACCCTTTTCAAGGTTGAAGCAAAAGATTATCCACATATTCTAGTTACAGCTGGCTTGAATGGTACTGTTTCACATCCTCTCTCTCTCTCTCCCCCCTCTCTCTCTAAGCTCATGTATGCATATACGTACGCATGGTTTTATTACTTGACTTGGTTTTCTTGCTTCAGATCCACTTGTAATGTACTCAGAGCCAGCAAAATATGTGGCAAAGTTAAGAGAGATGAAGACAAATGACAACCTTCTTCTTTTTAAATGTGAGTTTAGTGCTGGTCACTTCTCCAAATCTGGAAGGTATGCTTGCATCTGTCAATTTCTTCTCCTTTTTTAGATAGTTTAATTTCTTTGTTATAGTTTCAGATCACTACAATCTGAGATTTAATCTGAAGTTTTTGAATTTTCTGAGAACCAGTATAGAACTTTTCATAAGTTACAATGTTACTGAGCTTAAAATGTATGATTTATTTACCTTTCTTTTTGTTGAAGAGTCAGGCAGAAAACCTTTTTTTTTTTGCAATGATTATTTGCTTCTAAGTTCTTAATATACATACATATATATATATATATATATATATATATATTTATCTTGCTAGTGTAATTTCATTTCTGTAGATTTGAGAGCTTACAGGAGGATGCATTCATCTATGCCTTTGTATTGAAGGCGCTCGATTTGATCCCAAAAGTCATTGTGTGTGAATGAATTGTCTATTCGCAAATAACAATTGTGAACAAGCAATTAGCTAGAATAGCTTATTCATGAATAAGGAAATATTGTTTGGATAGTGTGTTGGGAAGAAGAATAGACGAAATAATATAATTATAATGGTAAAAATATAATAATAATAATCGTATATAATAATAATTAAGAGAAAGTTTAATATGCACCATAGTGCATAGAGCTTTCTATGCACCGCGGACTTTTTCGAAGGTATTTTTGTAAATTGACAAATCTAATTTAACCAATCTAATCTATATATTGAAATCTCATAGCAAACCAGATTTTACAATTTTTGAGATTTTTTTTACTATTTTTTTCGAATTTTATAAAACTTGCCATTTTTGAAATGTTGTAACTAGTAGTTTGTTTCCAATAATAGCAAGTTTTAAATTTTTTTTAAAAAAAATAGTAATAAAATCTCAAAAATTGTAAAAATTGGTTTTCAATGAGATTTCAATATGTACATTAGATTGGTTAAATTATATTTGTCAATTTACATAAATACCCCCGAAAAAGACCGTGGTGCATAAAAAGCCCTATGCACTATGGTGCATATTAAACTTTCTCTAATAATTAATATATAATTATAATGACTACAATCTAATAACTACTATTATTATTACTATTATTAATTATAGTGGGGTCCATGAAGTTCATCTGTCCGTTTGTCTTAATCATGTTGTTAAAATATTAGTGGAGTCCATTATCATATTAAATTTATTTTTTTAAATACTTTAAAAGGGTCAAGGGTGCCAATGCGAACTAATTGTGGGAATTAGAATAAGGGTACAAATAGTTTATTCGACTAATTCTCAACTCGTTTAGTTGCTCCTTATTCGTCTTATTCTATAATACATCCAAATGCAGATCATCAGGCATAGAACACCATTCATGAGTAGTAAATTTTACAAAGGTGATATACATTACTTTAATTTCTTTTATTTTTGAAGTTCGTTGGGTTACAAGCCTTTTCAATGTTTTGAAAGGCTTAATCAAAAGTTGACATTGGCAATCTAGCAATTTTGAGGGAGTTCATTATTCTATAGAAATCAGTACTCGTGCTTGTTAATTTGGCGTCTTAAAAACTTAAAAATGGACCTCGAATGGTTCTCATGGATTATTTTTTCTTATTTATACTGAAAAGTGTTTCTTGGGATGATTTGTAAGACTAATTACGCTATGAAAAATGGAAAAGAAAAAAAATCTCCACGATAAACTTTACAAGAAAGTGAGGTCTTCATATACAAAAGAAAATCAGATGAATATTTGTTAGAGTATAATTGTATTAGGTTATGGTTAGGTTTGACATAATATGAAAAATATGGGTGTGAAATCCAGCTTCAGCTGGGATTTATGAAAACTGAGATCATTGAATGTTCTTTGCAATCATCCTTGCTCCATACTAGGCCTAGATCATCAAGCAGGACATGATCAGCTTTCAATTTTAAGTGATAAAACACAGGAGTTTGAATTGGTGTTAGCATAATAACTATTTTTAGTTGCCACATAAAGAATACAAAAGCTCATTTTCTCATATTCGCCTACCTACGAGCAAGATTTTGTTATGACATTGCATTTTTTTTTTACAAGCTTGAAAATGCATAAAGATCAAATTAATTGCTTCTCACCAGTGGAGACCTCAATTAACAAGGCCAATATACATATATTTATTCTTCATAAAAGATAAGAAGATAAGGCCGAAAATATAAAAATATACAAATATGACAGATTCATACTATAACTGTAATTCTCAAAGTGGTGCCTGATTCTTTTGCAAATTTTCAATAAGCCTACAGACCTTTTTTGAAATTAGGCCCTTCTCACTAGCATGAGCCCATAGAAACATCAACAAATCACTTTGATCTGCATATGATGAAGAAACAGAAATATAAATCTTTCTAGATATCTCCAAATTCTTCACAACCATCTCATTTAGGGTCTCAGTTGCAGCACTGGTCTGTCCTTCTCTTAGATACGCAAATGCAAGAACTGTGTAAACCAAGCCGTCACCTGGTAACCCCTTTGCAAGCATTTGATCCAGCAATTTCTGTGCGTGATCCACAAAACCATTTTTGCACAATCTTCTAATCAAGGTTCGGTAAAGAGGCTTACAGTCCACTCGGCCTCCTTTCGCAAGTTCGTCAGGAATCATCAGTACTGCACCTGGGTTGTTCTGGGTGCAATAACCATCCACAAGCCAAGACCAGGTGCTATAGTTTGGAATGAATCCTGTTATAATAAAAAGGACAAGAGAAAAGCATGAACTTTCAGTGTCTGCATGACCAGGTGCTATAGCTTCATGGGCACGCCAAAAGCAGAAATTTTGAATATGGGCATGCATCTGGAGAGCATGTGTGGGAAAATCCACCTGGCCCAAACTACTATACTCAAACCTTAAGTAATAACACTGATTGAAAAAGTTAATGATATGTAGAATTAACATTAACATATATGTTATCTAGCTGAAAATCATAATCTCAACTAGAGAAATACATTAAACCTTTGATGCGACCACAATGATAAAAAAAAGACCACAGAAGAACTCAACCATAATTGACAGTTCTGTTGAGGTAAAACCCAAAATGACCCAAAATTATGGAACTCGACTGGCCTGAAACCAGAAATTGAATAACCTGGTGCCTGAACTGAACCTAATGACAAGATGAACACAAGAATAAACTGAAAAGGTAACCGAAACCAAAATTACGCCCAACTAGAATGAGAGGAGACCAGAAATTGAGCCAAACTTAAACCAATCCTATAGTTTGTCACTCATAGGTAAATGAATGTTTATTCCATACCTGCATGTGTCATCTCAAACAATTGTTCTCTGGCCTGGTCTAGCTGGCGTGTCTTGCAAAAGCCATTGACAAAGGCCATGTAGGTGAAGGCATCCAATCTCAGACCTGACTCCACCATCCTTTCCCGAACCTTAAATGCCATACCAACCTCCCCTCTTTTACAATATGCATTAATCAAGGTATTGCATGTCCAAGAATCAGGCTTCAACCCTCTCTCGTCCATCTCATTCAACATGTCATTTACGCCCTTCATTTTCTGTAATTCACATAGTTTGCGTATCACTGCATTGTAAGTAACTAATCCAGGTTTTATTCCTTCCTTTCTCTCCATTTCTCTCATTAACCGTATTGCATTGTCTGGGTCATTGGCACGACAATAACCATCAATTAACGTTGTGTAGGTCACTTGAGTAGGTTTTAAACCAAACCTCTTAATTTCCTCAAATAGACGCAGTGCCTCTCTGATCCTCCCTTCTTTACAGTATCCCAGTATTAGAGAGTTATAGGTGACAATATCAGGAGAAATCCCTTCCTTTTTCATTCTCTCTTGGAGACATAGTGCCTCATAGTGCAATTTCTTCTTGGAATATAAAGCAATTAAAATATTGTAACTGAATATGGAGAGTGGCACCTGCTTGGCATCCATTTCAGTGACCAATCTCTGAGCTGAATCAGCTTTACCTGACATGAAATAAACATGAAGCATGGAGTTGTAAATGTAAGTGTTTGGCACAACCCCTAACTGGCGCATATCATCGAATACCTTCCATGCAGTGTCAGATAGCACCTCCTTAGCCAGCGAACTTAGAAGGGCACTACATGCATGCAGATCTGGCCTTATCTTGGCACTCTTCATCACATAAAAAACCTCTAGTGCATCCTTGTAAGAAGACCTGGCATAGTACATCACAAGCCAGCATAACACTTGTGAATTTGTACTGGGGAATTTGTTCAACAATGGACCCAAAACCAAAGGTGAAGAAAGCAAGGACTTCAATGCAAATTTCTCCAACAACTGGCGAGCCTGTATGAACTTCCTATCTTTTGTCAGAAGATGAACCATGGTCCAGTTGGGTTCGAGCGAATGGCGGTAGTGTGGCAGTGAGTGGGCCCAGTTATAGAATGACCATGAGAGTGTCGTGTCAGCAGATAATTTGAGCAAAATTTGCGTTACATTGGAGGTGGTAAAGAGGTTAGTGATGCCAGTGTGGGAGAGAAGAGACCAGTTCCCCTTTGAGACATTTCCACAAACAGCTAGTATGAATCTCGCCTCCGCTTTTCCAGAGAGAAACGAAATGGTGTTACTCATTTCGGAGGCGAAGAGGAAAGCCCACAAAATAAGAGAAGGCGACGAAAAATGATCAATTTAATTGATCCTAATTTTGTTTGGTTAATTCGCGAAGAAAAGTGAGAAATTCGAAGCCTGCTCAATTTACGGTGATCTGAGAAGGACGGTATAGCCCAGTAGAAATCCGCAATCTTTGAACGGTTGGATCAATAACAGAAGTAATACCAAAAGAGGCTATTTTAAATCCGCTTCACATCTGGTCCGTCCATTTAGATCGGACGGTTCTGGATGAATGCAGAAAATATAGCTCACTTTGAATGGTGTTGTTTCGGAAGAAATCGCAAAAATCGCAAACTTTTGCTATTGAAACTTGGTTTTTGACGAATTTACCCATGGTCCGATCGCTTAATTGCAATGTTAACACCATTTAATGGGCTGATTGGCGGAGGCCCCACAGAAAGTTCGCACGAATCTTAAAACAAGATGAACGGTTCGTATCGTATGCCCTCTATTTTCTGCGTTCAGACCCCCCTCTGACCGCAGGAAAAATGTTTGACTCCGGGCACGAATCTTGACGGAGATGAACGGTTCGCGTTAGTCTTTCCCTCTGCTGCGTTGAGAAATAGAACTCTGAAATCTAAAGCAAAAGAACGCCTGGAGCTCTCTATCCGAACTGAACTCTGAAGTCTGAACACAAGCAAAGGAACGCAACGCACCTCTCTCTCTCTCTCTCTCTCTGGCATTGCCTCAGCCCTCAGGCCTCCTTCGAGATGAGATGCGATAGAGGACCAAAGGACAGCAAATTGATTCCAATTTTGGGAAGCAAGGATACATGTTGGTGCCTAATCACAGTTGTTTGTTTTCTGAGAATAAAAGTACCTTTATTAAATTTGTCTTCGGTTAGCATCCCTCTATTAGACTATTATGAGAATAAAAGTACCGATCATTATCGTCGTGAGGATCTAATGCCATTACTTAAATTTTCTGAGCGAATCATACAACAAATTAAAATGTTAGATAGTTCATCACTTCCCAATTACATGCATGTGAATCATCATAGAGTTCTAACTTTTATTGAAAGGATGAAAAATCTTTTGCCCAATTATTTTTATCTTTTATGATGGTTATCAAATTTATGTCCAAGTGATAAAATTATTGGTATGACTAGTACGTAATATGCATAGCATATCTATTTATTTACTTTTGTTATTTTTTATAAGTAAAAGAATTTTTATTTGATATACGACTTTGCACAAATTTAACGCCAGCGAGATCCTTTTGACTACAGATTCACTCTTACATTATTTGTATATGTATTTGGACTAAAATGTATTTGATTCGTTCCAACTTCAATGCGCTTATTATTGTGATTGATATTGTTGGGATTTCTACAAGATAAAAGAACTTCGCCTTCTATTAACTGCACATGTTGATGTTGATACATGCAATATGCTTTCAATTATTTCATACAAGACATAGCAGTCAATATATGACAAATTGAAAAGAGGAGCACAAAAATGTTGCCTTCATAAAAAAAAAATATAAAGGTAGGACGACAAAAAACCAAACAGTAATGTCCAGGAAACACTCGAATGTATCCTCTCTACAAAAGTAAGCGTGGGTGGAGTTGATAAAATCTCTCGCAAAGCAGCATGCCTAACTTTGCTGTTATTATTGCAAGAAGAGTAAAAACATGAATCAAGCCATATAATTAAATTACCCCAAGAAGAAGCTACAAACATATCAAAAAACCAATGAACTAGCCCTTGACAATGCAAATCTTGATGACGGAAGCGATGCCAATACGGTGGAGGACAACAACAGCATCCCCAGGCTTGCACAGATTCCTCTCGACAGCCTTTTTGAGAGCGGCCTCCAAAATGTCCTCTGTTGATTCGGCATCAGTTGCCTTAGCTGATCCCTCGGCTAGAATGGGGACTAGGCCTCTGTAGATGAGACTGTGACGAGCTGGGGTCTCGTCACTTACTTGCCAATCAAATGAGTCAGTTGTAAGTACAGGTACAACCACTGACAGGATTGGCACTCTTGGACGATATTTTGAGACCAACTTTGCTGTGGTGCCGCCACGTGTCAACACGACTATAAGGGTTGCCTTGGCTTTGTTGGCTGTTTGGACAGCTGATGAGGCAAGACTCTCGAGTGGGCTCAGGGGGAGTGGGGTTGACCTCACCTGACAGAGTTTCAAATATATTAACGACAGAAAGGGTGTATTATTTTTAACAGGAAATATTATGAGGATTAGATATGACTAGTTGAAATCATGATGGTCTCCATTTATTATCTTATTAATTTGTTCAATTCTGCAATTTGGTAATTAAAAACTGAATGACTGCAAATATCCAGGCAAAAACACTTAATTAAAATGGCTAAGTTACATCACAAACGTGGCCACCAACTAAATGATTTGATTATCAAATAACATTAAAAGTTACAGATCTGTTTTAATAGTTGATAGGTTGTGTATCCGTGCAATTTGAAAATTAATTGATCGTTCATAGTGCATATTGTGGACCTAAAATCCAATTTTATTAGCACTTGATCATTATTAAATGAATTCCAATTTGAACAAAATTAAATACACAACCTATCTAAATGTAGAGAATATTTACTTTTTTATTTTGATAATTATTTTATCAGTTGCCATCGGAATCACGTAAAATTGGTTGTCAATATATCATCACCTCACTTAAACACAATGAAAGTAGAAGAAACTGTACCATTTCCTTGAAGATAGCATCATAATCAAGAGAGGACTCAGCCTCCACACAGATACGGGCCATGATCTTGACGGCCAACTCAGGGTAAGCTCCAGCTGCACTCTCTCCACTAAGCATAACACAGTCAGTTCCATCAAGGACGGCATTGGCAACGTCAGTAGCCTCAGCACGGGTAGGGCGGGGTGACTTAATCATCGACTCCAACATCTGAGTTGCCGTCACCACTGGCTTCCCTGCAAGGTTGCACTTGTAAATCATCATCTTTTGTGCTAAGAATATTTTCTCCACTGGAATTTCCATGCCCAAATCTCCACGTGCAACCATGAAAGCATCTGTTTCCCTGAGGATCTCATCGAAGTTAATCACTCCCTCTTGGTTCTCCACCTGTGTTCATAATATTATTCACCGATGAACATTCATATCCAATGAAATCTACAAAAAAATAAAATAAAATAGCAAACAGCAAGTTGAAGAAACCTTAGACATAAGCTTGATGCGCTTTGCATGGGGACCGAGCACCTCCCTAACATTAACAAGATCAGAACCCTTACGCACGAAGGAGAGAGCAATCATGTCAATGTTATTAGGAACACCCCACCCGAGAATATCCTCCTTGTCCTTCTCTGTCAGAGTAGGCAAATCCACCACAACACCTGGAAGATTTACATTCTTTCTCTCCCCGAGCATAGCTGTGTTTTCACACCGGCACCTGCAATGCAATTCAATGTGATTTCTCTGCAGAAGAGCTTTCTTATTGTCAACATTTTATTCAGCATATATATTCAGGCACTGACCTCACTGTCCCGGCTTCGGGGTCACATGACAGCACTGTTAGACTGATTGTCCCATCGGAGCACAAGATGACATTTCCAGGCTTCACATCTACAGGCAACTTCTTGTAGCTCATGGAAATCATCTCGGTATGTCCCTTTATGGTATAATCTGTTGTGATTGTTATTTCCTGCCCCTCTGTCAGCTTTATCGGCTTGCTATCTTGTAGAAATCCGGTACGGATCTCCGGGCCCTATTGCAAGTTGACCAGAATAAACTCTTATGAACAAAAAAAGTCAACGCCATTTTTTTGTCTTTACATTACAAGAGATGCAATTTGATCATTTAGAATTCCTCTTTTCAAAAAAGGAAGGTAGGCATATGAAAGAAGTAAGCACCTTAAACGTAGCCCAGCTAATTAGTATTAGTGTGCCAGAAAAATATAAAAACACACACAAAACAAAACAAAACAAAACATAGACCACATGCATAGAAACTTAATTAATCAAAACAAACAATCAATTATATAAATCCTACTCCAAGAAGATAGCACTGCTGATACCTAACAGGTGGAGTCCTGATCCATTCAGTACCTACTCTGAACTTCCCAATTGGGTGAAGTAAACAAAACCAACTAGCAATTTACAAAGATAGTAATTAATAAAAGAACAAAACCTTGGTATCAAGCATGACAGCACAAAGAATCTGAGTATTTGCCATGGCCTGGCGCAAATTGTTGAGTGTCTCCTGGTGGTACTCATGCGTGCCGTGCGAGAAGTTGAACCGGGCCACATTCATCCCGGCTCTAAGCAACTTCTCGAGCATCGGCACCGCTCGCGACGCGGGGCCGATTGTGCACACAATCTTCGTCTTGGGCTTCCTGTCATCATGTGGCACATCCTTCAACATCCCTTCTATGTCAATGTTTGCCATCTCGCAAAATTCTGACCACAGAAAATGCAACCTCGAAAGTTACACAAATCGGTTGAGAATTGAGAGAATGAGAGGTCGATCTGAAGAGAATTTGAAATGCTTACTTGGATCGAAGAAAGTCGAGAGTAGATCTGAGCTCTGTTGATTCGTGTATGGCTTGGGAAAGGGGACGAGATGGTTTTTAGTTTTTCTCCTTTTTTCTTTCTGGTGTTCCCGCTATTAAAAGAAGAAAGTCTTTGGGGCTGACTGGAGTTCCATTGGCGTGCGATGCTATTATTTTATTGCGTTACTGGTCCCACTTAACAGCGACTGCTTTTGTTGGTAATGTCCCTGGACGTGGTCTTTATGACGTCCTGTGAGGGAAGCAGAAAACAATGGGTCGATTATCATTAGATTTTTGCAAATCAGCACCACAATATTGACTGCAAAAATGTCTCTGCACAGAAAAGTGAAAACTGTGTCCTCGAATTAATTTTTGAAAAACTTTTTGTTTCATGAGTGATACTTCATTGTAAAAAATTTAAAATTTTTGAGTCCATCATGTATAAGTATTAAGATTTAATGTACTAAAATTCATCAACTAGCGGTACTTTATCGTTTATTTCGCGAACTTTCGCAATTATGAAAAAATAAACTCCAATTTTTTTTTTTTACATTTATGTGACCGTTGATTTTTAGTATAATTACAAATAGAAATTTAAACAACTTTCTACTTTCATTTATGATAATTTAGGATGTTTGGAACTGCATGGTGAAATTTGAAGTATAAATCGCATAGTGTTCGAAATTATATTATGTATTATTTACTTAATGGTGGCGGAGCCAAAAAATTTTACTGATGAACTAAGGAAATGTTTTTAAAATATATATATTGAATAAAAGAATAAGATATTTATGTTTCTACAATATTTAGATCTTTTAGATCTTCAGCTATAAGTTAGAATATTAAATTCTCCACTTTCATTTCTTTTGTAAATCTTTTAGATTTCTAGTTACAACTTGCAGATATTTCGGAGCTGTTGAAAAAGTTATGATTTTTAATTTGATAATACAAAAAAAAAAATTAATTTAAACATAATTGAAAAGTTCACAAATAAGATGTACAAAAAAAAGTATTAAGTACAGTGTTTTAATGTCTCAAAAGATTTTTTTTAAATATGTATTAATATAAATTTCCAAACAAACAAATATAATGGATCTACTCGGTATTCCCATATGTACGGAAGTAAATTCTCAAACAAAATCCAACAGTGAGGACCACTAGCAACATCCAAAAATAAATTCGGAAAGACGCTTGCTGATTGCATCTTGGTGTCCATACAATTTCTTTTACATAAAATATGCTGGACTACAATAAATGTTATTTGCAATGTATGGAACCCATACTCCGTGATCATGGCTTTAGACTTGTGGGAGAGGGTGTTCGAAAAGAAAGAGCATATGTTGCGTGCAATGCGTGGTGCGGGTGGGCAATGGAAATATGACAATGACACTATTGGTGACATGGCTATAGTCAGCTGAGGCAATCAATTGTCACAATTAGTTAAGATATTATTACGAGCATATATACGCACGCTTCACTGTCAAAGTTTGTATTGTCTATTGACCCTGAAAATGGTGACAAATACGTTATTTATCAAATAAAAGAAAAAAAATCAACGATGATTAAGTCTACCTTCTGCAACACACAGTTTTAAAAAAATGCGATCGTAATACAACACATATATTGTCAAAGTTCTGTGTTATTACTTCAATATTCCCAACCTTATGAATATGACACATACAGTTTTAAATTTAGCATTTAACATTTGTAATGCATTTTTTTTGCGAAACAAATGGACTCAGTTTTTTAATAAATTAAAATTACCTAGTTAGTTAAAATATCTTCTGAGAAAGTGAGATTGAATGCTGATTGAAAGTTATAAGGCATTCATAACTATTTTTTTTTTTCCAGATACTTGATTGCAGCCATCAAATTGGGTAGAATGCATTCATAATTGTTAAAAAATGAAAACCTTTTTAAATAAGGTCACTCTAAATTTTACATTATAAAAACTATTACATGCGCTTACCGAAAGAAAAATTTTCATAATTTGTTCTTGCATATTGTTATTCCGTCAGAAATTTGGCATGTCATTTCAATTTGGTGTATCCGATTTAAAATGAACTTATCAAGTATGCAATATGTCCTTTTTTAACTTAATCTGTTCGATTAAAAACAAACAGATTGTATATGTAATAATGCTCATGGTTGGAAAGGAACAACTGAATTTTTTAGAAATGTTCTTCGGACGACACAAGCGATACACGATTGGATCGTACATGAAGCTTCCCTTTTAATGAAGAATTGATAGGATTTTTTCTGTTCTTTTCCTGTTTTTTCTTTATCTTTCTCTTTTATCTTGTTTTTTTCCTCTGTTTCTAACTAGATAGCCACTATCTAGCTTCTCAAAAATAATGCTCATGGTTGATGGTTTATAAAGAAAATATTCAATCTTTTTTTTGAACAAAATATTCAATCTTATATTGATACAAATTCGACTCGGATTGTGAGAAAATGCTATCTCTACTATTAAAAATGAAAATATAAAGAAAACCAACCATGGTGTGATCACAACCGGGAATATTTTGTAATATGATCATCAGTTCATCACTGTGTGCTTTGAAACAAACAGCATGCACCTACCTAGAGGCATCATTCCGCATCAATTTGCCAAAACAGAGTCTTAGATTCATCAATTTGTGGGATGGATGGTATTGCTTCCTAATTACCCCGTGATATTCAGGCTTTTTTCTTTTTTCTTTTTTTACTTTATTACTTTCAAAGTCAAAGGCTTCTAGATTATGGTCCAGAGTCCGTCCACCGTCTTCTTCAACTTTTCCAGGTGGCATTGCTGAAAGAATCGTTCCTCTTGGAACCTTCTGCCGCATTGTCCTTCTATTTCTTTAATTTGATCGATTCATTTCGGGACGCCTAACTCGCTATCGCTGCAACGATATTAATTTTATCGATGTGTTGTAGATATGTTTTTACATGTATTAATTTAATAATAATTATGCCGAGGCTAAGGAGGATTCGAATATTATTCTTTTTTTTTCCTCTCTCTCCATCCAAATTATTGTTTGAAAAATATATTGAAATATTTTAAAAAAATTCTATTTTTTTCCATCTTGAAAATCCAACGATCCGCAAACCGAAAAAGCCACAACACACTTTCTCTCCAATGGTTGAGAATCGGTTGAAATGTGTTTATTCGAAATGCATTTGACAGTATTAAAAAAAAAATTGTTTCAAAGAAGATGATTTTAACAGAAGATAAATACTTTCAATTACGTGAGAAAATAATTTAAACATCACCAGAACAGTTAATTATGAGACACTTATTATTATTAGACTAGGACTTAATTATACATAACAAGGTCAAAAACAATTATTTTAAAAATAAATCAGATAGAGAGTCACATTTTTTTTCTTTCTTGCAAACAATTAAAGCTTTAGTTTTGCACTTAAAGTGGTCAACAATTACCTAAAAGAAAATGAAAGAAAAATAATAAGAGGTCAACAAATGGGGAATAAAAACCGGAGTCGCACAAACTTCGACGAGCCGCCGCTGGTTACCTACATCTGTTTCATCAAAAAAAAAAATTATTTTAATTTATTGTTATTTTGTATGCTCCAATTTAATATTTCTTCGTACATGAAACGTTTCCCAATTCTCCATCGCCAAGGCAAATACAAAACCCAGTGCGGTTCCTTGAATCGGCACAACGGCACCGCGGTTTGTTAGGCCCTTTATTAATTTATACATTTTAGATTAAATAATTTAGCTTGTTATTTCGATGATGCTTAAGAGGACATGTCCTTGGCATCCCTTTTTCGGTTTTTCCTTCATGGTCTCCACGTAGCGTTAGTAAATTTAAATTATTGGAATAATTAGATTTATGCCACTACAAAAATAGTAAATTTGATAAATGCCATTGTTAAATTGATAATTAGATTTATGTCATTATAAAATTATTAAAATTAGTTATATGCCATTATTTTCTTCAAAAGTATAATAAATTCTAAAAATGTCATCCTCAAATATATCATTTTTTTTACAAATTCCCAAATTACCCTAATTAAAATAAACCCTAAAAAAAGACGGCGCTGTAATTCTTTAGTTCAAATGTCACCAGCAAATAGATTTTTTGTTAAATATATGGACGAGTGTACGATGGCTTCTACTATTATCCATTGTTCAGACCTCCTTGATGACTCTTGATGTTGTTTGCTCTCTACTTTGATCTGATCAGTGTTTGGAACCTTCCAATGGTCATTTGCATAGGCCTCCTTTTCTCTTTTATTATCGGTGTTAAGTCATTATTTTTTCATTTCTTTTGTTTTCGTATTTTAATTAAGTTTTTTTTTTTTTTTTTGCTTGTTCGTTCAATCAAGTCCCATCCTTTCTATATGTTTGATATTTTATTCTCAAATTTAGAGATGATAATTTTCTAATTTAAATTTTTATACTGACATATAAAAGGGTAAAGTTGTCATATTAATAGGCTGATGGCATAAAACTAATTTTTACTATTTTGTAGTGGCATAAAAATAATTTGTCATTTAGTGATGGCATTTTTCTAATTTCAATATTTCGTAGTGGCATAAATCCAATTAACCCTAAATTATTCGAATCTTCCCGTTTTGCCATATGCCTTTTTGGATCTTCCCTTTTTGTTTTTCGCAAAAAAAAAAAAGAAACACTATTTGGTTGGTTCATCAATTTTGTTGCATCATGTGTCAATCATATTTTTGTCAAGTGTCAGACGTATTTTGTCAAATGCAAAATTTTAAATTTATAACGTTGGGTCTTTTATCACCTAAACCATAACGCATCAAGAATTTGATATTTTTATGGACTATTTCATCTTTTTGTGAGGCCACCTCATTCAATGCATTAATTAATTATACCATTTGTGTTTCTCTGTTGACTTTTTTTTTATTATATTCAATAGTTTGTATCTCACTCCAAAAGTATAAATCTTTCTTCATTACATATTTTTGTTTTCAGGACGAAACTAGAAGAATAGTCATATTTAATTGTAAATTATGTTAAAATTTAAATATTTTTTAAAATCAGAATCCCGTGCAAAAATTAAATTCGTACAGAATCAATGAATGATGTGACATATTGAAAAGTGATTTGACATATTTAAAATAGTCAGAGAGAATTCAAGGTTGAACTAGACCTGAACTGAAGATTAAATAAGACACATGCAAAATATCCTGAAGACTAGGGTTTCTCCCTAAACCCGTATAAGCAAACAAATAAGAGCTTATGCTGACAGAATATGCCCAAAAACCTTATAAAGAAAAGGCAAATTGCAAATATACCAAAACATGCTATCTTTTATGTAAAATTAACGGAAAGGAGATTAAAAACTAATAAAAAAGAAATCCGTTTGTGTGTTGGGAAACAACACATCACCTAGATTTGGAATTTCTCGTCAAAGAATATGCGGTGACTGTGAGATTCCTAGCCGCTGATGCCCACTTGCTATAGAGAAACAATATAATATTCTATGAACTCAACATAATAATAGATACGTATGTCATCACACTTGTATTATAAAATAAACTCTTCAATTGATTTCATATTTTCAATTGGGAAGTCCCTATAAGCTCTGATATGACTTTCTAGTTTTTAATTAAAACGGAACAATCATATTTCGATAGGATTTAAACTATCAAATTTATTCATTTGTCGTATCCCTCATAGACTCATAGGCTTAATTTTCAGGCCTAAATTGCCCAGACTTTAAGCCCATGTAATAAATTATAAACGGCGTTAATATCTAAAATTAAACTGAGCCTATTTATCGGAAGCCCAATAAAGCCCATTTAAATGGATAAAAAGGAAAAGAATTTACAGCAATCAATGCATCATCTCCGCTCAACTCTCTTTTCTTCAGAGTAATGCTCGCTCAAATTCAAAGCACCATCGCCTCCTCTCTTCATCTCAGCTCTCTCTCTTTCATTCATGGTGGAACCTCGCTCTGTCCTGTTTCCCTCTCTTTCCGACATGGTAGAAACACAACCACGGCTTGCGCAGCGTCAAGTCGAGCTGAGAAGAAACGAGAGGAGAAAGGTGGAGGAGAGGAGGGGTTGGTGGAGATTCTGACAAGAGTAGCGGAGAAGTCTGGCATGAGTGCTAGAGAAAGAAGGTTGCTTAAGGTCAGAGAAGCCAAGCGTCAGAGGGAGTACGAGCGAACGCACAACTACCCCAAATGGGCAAAGTTTGTTTTTCTTTCTATAAATTTTTGCTTTCTTTTTAGATAATTACTGCATGCTCTCAACATTCTCCACATTTTTGGTTTGTGGTTTTATTGGATGTCTCTGGTTACTGAAATTTGCTGTGATGGTTAGAAGAGTAAGTTTATCTGTCTAGTTCTGAATTTTGTAATGTAATTATGTGATTTTATAACTTCATAATAAAAATTTGCTGGTCTGGCAATCACCAACTAACCTTCAAATAGTAAAAAAAAAAAAAAATACCCGTCTAGTTGTGAAATTAATATTCAGTGACAATTAAGTTAAATCTTAACCTTTTCGAAGGTAATTAATGCTGTTACTGCAATTTCAAAACTGTTATATAATGAACTTTATAGCAAGGTTAAGGAGGTGATAAAAATAGCAGAAAGCTCTTGTCGCAATAAAGTATACATGCCATACTACAAACTAAATAAATTGGACGACAGGAGGAGTCTCGAGTTCAAAATACGTCAGTGGAATATATGTTAAAAGTGGATTCTTCATCTCAAGTCCTTTTTATTTAGCAATAGATATGAAGTGTGTTTAGCATTGTATGCTTATTTTGATATTAGAACAATGTAGGTTTGATATGAACATACTTATTGTTTTTTTTATGCTTTGGGAAAATAATAGCAGGTGAATGTTGATTTCATGCCCAGAATTTAGAGTTTCTGCCGATGGTACCAATAGATTTTAGCATTGATCTCATTAGATATTCAGGCAGCAATACTTGAATTATTGGAGAACTATGTAAATCCACAACTAGGAACTATTTGGTAAAACTTTCTGAGATATTGCATGACTTTTGAAAAATTGCTTACCTTTTGGTTGTCACAATTCTGCTATGTAAATATTATATGTCAACCTTTTATTTTATATGGATGTGATGAGAGGGGGAGGTATCTGGTGCGAATGTTGGATATAATGTTTGATTTGAGGTGGGTTGCAGCTTTATAACCTTGCATGGGGATCCCTTGTGGATATTTAAAATTAGGAGAATTGATTCTATCTTTATCACAAAGTATGTTTCATTAGAGGTTTTATTTTAATTTAGTCTTGTGTGTGATCCATATTCTGCATTTGTTGATGTGTTAACTTGGTAAGTTGTTCCAGTCCTAGTCAGTTTACCCCGAATTAGATTGTGACAAGATGTGCAATTGAGATGTAAGGAGGCACATACAAAACTGGCAGGAAACTCAAAGAAGTTTGCAGAGTGCTTTTCCCAATTTATACCTGTCAGGTAGAGTCTCTTTGCATCTCAGTTCCAAGTTACCCTCATAGCAAATATAAAATTAGAATTTCTTATCAAACAACCAAGTCCAGCGCTCAGTCAAGTTGAATACACACATATTCAAATCAATAATCAAACCTGATCAGAAATCACTCGATTCCTCCTTTTTCACTTCATTTTCTCTCATTTTTTATTATGTTCCTTTTTGTATTCTGCTTCTCATATATATTGTGGAATGCGTGTACTTTTGATTTTTGGCTTGTCTTTTCTTTTTCATTTTTCTATTACACATGTGCATACGAAATGAAATGGTGTACAAATTATGAGCGTGTCGAATGGTGGCAATGGTAGGGTAAATTTTCTTTGGTGCTGGTGCAAAAAATAATGTTAACAAAGTGATTTTTTTTTAAATAAAACCAGATCATAATCCACTAAAAATTGAACAACAGCTCCCTTTGAATTTGAAGGTGCTCCATGTGATTGTGATTACTTATTTTCAGTTACTGAACTGAGAACATTTGTTTCAATTATTGGTAGGGTATATTCGGTTAATACTTGTTGTAGAATTTTCTGCTTCTTAGTGGTTAACATGATTTCTCATTCTAGTAATACCCCTGCATGATTGGCAAGGCAACCTTGATTTGCTTTCAAAAAAGGTTGAAAAAAGTGCAACCTTGATTTGCTTCCAGGACTCATTTTTTTATTCCCAGTTTTGCCCTATGATGGCATATATAATTGATACTCTTTTCTCCTCTTCATTGAAGGATATTAGAGGATGGATGTAAGGAAGATGAGGAGCTTCGGGCAATTATTGGAGATAGCATTGGAAACCCTGAGCAGATGAGAAAGAGGGTATGAGTTCTTTCATTTAGCTTCAGTTTATTTATTTATTGTTTCAGTTTGCCACATTTTTTGAATATTGCATTATGGGAGTCTGTGACTATATGTACTTCTTTTTAATCTGGATAGATAGAAGAAAGAATACGTAAGAAGGGAAGAGATTTTCGAAATAAGGAAACAGGATCAGTTCTTGCTTTTAAAGTTAGCTTCCGAGAGTAAGATCTCTTTCTCTTTTAAGTTATCAATCATGTCTTCATTTAATAAGCACAACATAGCATTCAAAATGCAATTAACCGGTAAAATAAGGAGAACACATGAATACTGTAACCAATCTAGCACTCCAATGCCATAATAATATCTAAGTTGAGAGTATTCTACCTGTTTTCAATCTGTCATGAGTCTCATGACCATGATTGTTAAATCAATTCTTATCTTCTTCTTCTTGTTTTTTTTGAGTTAATTTCAAATAAAAAAATGATAAAATTTAAATTGATTTAAATGTAAGTCTGGAAATTGTTAGATTGATAATACCTCACAGTTTAATACAACTTCAAAGATTTATTCATCCAAACATGCTATTGCATTTCGTTGTATCTTTTTTGAATTTAACCCATGGAAAGCATGAAATAAGCATATTCTGGTGGTAATTATCTATAAAACAAAACTAAGAACAAACATACTCACAAGTTCCTTATGGGGCAATCTCAGGTCAGAGATGAGATTATGGTGCACATCCCTGGTTGACTTTTACTAGCTAATTCAGTTGATTTTTTGAACCATGTATAGCAGTCATTATGTTAAAATGATGGCCAAAAAAAAATGTGGCTAAAAGTAGTTCTGTTTTAACACCTAAGCATTCTCATTATTTTTGTGGTTTTCTCTTTTTGAGCCAGCAGGTGAGAAAAGCTAAACATTCTCATCATTTCTTTGCATTTCTCTGACAGCTTTGATACTTTCACGTTTGTGTGCTACTGAATTATACTAACCATTTCTTGTATTTGATGCATATTTCAGTTTTAACCCTTTGGGTTCACATATATGGATTGAGCTTTATGGTGAACCATCAGATCGTGATGTTGACCTCCTTGGAAGTGTAAGTTAATTGATGATCTTTTCTTAGTTTTGGTCACATTTAGTAAAGATGGTTGCCTAATTTAGGGGAACAATTCAGGTTTTAGCCCATATAATTTCTCAAAAAATGCAACTGGATCCCTGAACTTTGGTTTGCACCAAATGAGTGTTGAACTTTGGAAGGAAAAACGAGTCCCGTGGAATTTTCATTTGCACCATCTGGGTATGTCAACTTACAAGAAATAATTTTGTCCCTAAGCTTCTCTTACAAGAACCAAGTTAGAGCATGACCAATGGAATGGCCGACTTAGTTCTTTTCAAAGAAGTTCAGTACTGGGTTTTGATTTTTCAAAAGCTCAACGACCAAATTTAAGAAAACAAAACTACTTTAACCAACTATATCAAAATAGTCCAAACCTGGATTTTTCTCTTAATGTAATTATGGTTTAATATAACATAGTTTGCTTGTATACCTAATGTTTTCACCCTTTTTTTGCTTTTGTGTATTTGATTGCTTTATATTGGACAATTGAGGTGATATTTGAGTGAAATTCGGCTTAATGATGACTCATTGAGAGTCAATTAAATGTTTAACACAAAAACGGAATATGTGAGACCTAAGTAAAGGAAAGGTTGGCTAACAAAAATATTTAACTGATAATTAAATAAAAACTAATGTGCAGGTTATTCAATCATGGTATGTCATGGGAAGGTTGGGAGCTTTCAATTCTTCCAATTTGCAGGTAATTCATCTGTTTTCAGAACCATTGAACTTGTCAGAACTATACTAGGAGTGTATGTATAGCTTCATGGAACAAATTTTAGCAGTAATTTTCATGGGGAAATATTTTGGAGTCGTTGCATCTTAGAAGTAAGTGGCTTAGTGCTATTGTTATTCAGATCACCATCCTGTTTTGGTCTTGTGGTTCCAATTGCTGTTTACTTCAGTTCAAATGAATTGACCTGATGTACATACCTGTCTTTTAGTTGCTCAATTGGTTGAATTATGTGTGGATGCTAAACATCGAGGATGTAGACTGACTAAAAACATAACAACATTGAATAAATTTAAATTGAAACCTGCATATACAGGTTGTAAACTCAAATCAAGCACTCATGAGTCATGACAAACAGCTTTTGAACTCGATGAAGGAAAACATCATAGAAATAAGGCAATAAGCCTGACAATTAAATCAATTGACAATGCTTTCTGACATGGGTACTATGTTGACAATGCAGTTAATAAACAAAGCGATGAGTCATAACCCACTTTATGATTCTGAGAAGGCTTCAAAAGCAATGCCTTCCTCTTTCCACGACATCAGTGATATCGAGTTTCAAGATAGCTGGGCCAGATTTTGGTAACTAATTCTCTTTTTTGTAATGCAAAGAAAAGTCCTGAGGTACACCAAAATTATTTAACTGATCAGTAATATGTGCAAAATGTCCCTAAACTTAAAGGTACAGTCTCTTTCCTGTTTTTCCTCAAGTTAAGGTCCATTATGTAATTAGCTCTTTAACTTTTATGTTTTGATGGATTGAACGTCATGAGGTTTGAGATCCTACTCTGATGCTTCCGCATCATGATATGGTGAATAAATTCAGAATGTGATTGATATCTGCTGTAACATATTAATATTAACATTTTTATTTTTAGGGTGGACCTTGGCACAACGGATTTCCTGGCCTTAGATGTCTTGCTCAATTGCCTGACTGTGCTAAGCGCAGAGTATGATTTTCCAAAAATCAATTAGAAACTATATTACTATTATTTTCTCATCTTGAGGATCTTTTTCTTCAGCTTCTATTTTTTTTTTCTTTTTTAGTTTTTGATACTGAAAAATGTTGATGCGATATGGCTTCTATCTTTTGTGCAGTTATTTGGGGATTAAGCAGGTGGTATTTGGTGGTAGGCGCATTGGTGACTGGGAAGAAGGCATGACGAATCCCCAGTTTGGTTACAAGAACTTCAAAATTTAATTTTAATACTATCTTGCACACTAGGAATTGTAGTATAACCTTCTTAATGAGGGTAGAAAGGTAAAATTTTGGTAATTGGAAAAGAAGGGGAAAAGAACCAAATTTTGTTAGGGCCCTGTATTTAGTTTTGCTCGAAAGATCTTTGCATGTGTATAGCTTCTCCGATGAGAGTTCAGAAACTTTACGCCTTCAACTAAAAAGAATTTTTACTGCATACTGGCATATTTACTTTATATAGCTTTAAAGAGTTTCGTGTGCCTCTTTTTCTTTTGATTCGTAGATCCGCTTTTTGTTACAATTGACTTTATAGGCTATACTGATGCTGTTAGGCTTACTTTTGAGGATTGATTCCTTAATGCCAAAAAAAATTTAAAGCATCTTGTTTGATAGTTTTGCTTGGCTTGAAAATACCCAACATATGCTTGCTGTCTAGAATACTCCTCATCATTGAATATAACTTCGGTTTGATGTGAAAGAAGGTTTCTAGTTCTAAATGGCATAAAAACCATTAAAAGAAAGGGGTTTTCTAATGTATGATAACGTTTGAAAGTGAAATTCAAGTTTTGATTAAAAATGAAGTTACATTTAATATAATGAAAAATTTTAAGTTGGGAAGTGTCTCTATGCTATATATAAACAATACTTGTAGACAATTATGACCTGCATTACAATTCCATCCGATAAAACCAACACAATTAATTAATCGCAAAAAAAAAAAAATATTGAGATGGATGCCAAGAAGGGTAGCACAAGTGGTAGAAGATTGGAGATTTTGCTAATGGCATTGTTGTTGTTATCAGGAGGACAAATGGAGGTAGCGTTCGGAAGACAACTAGGAGATAGCATAGGGGATTTTTTTATTTGGAAGTGTTTTCCGTGCCTACTCAAGTTGTGGAAGGGCGTGGCATGCTATAAGAAATGTTTTTTTTCCTTGAAAGCGAAACCTGATATTGGTGATCCAGGTTTATACAAAAAACCGTTACCGGCAAGTTATGTTGGTTGTGGACCGTCGGATGACAGCGATTGCTCAACATTGCCTGGGAGAAAAGAAAATACTGAAGGAAGTTGGAAACAGCACAGTGGAGCAGTTCCACCCCTCGGATCGCCACTGATCAACGGTGCCAGTACATATTAAATTACTTGTTAATTAGATACAATGTCAATGTAATCAGCTTTCTCTTGCACCGTTGAAATAAAATTAATTAATAAATTAATTAACTTATAATTATTTAAAGACAAGAATCACAGTTTTGTAGATGATACCCTAATAATAAATCATCTGTTATATGTTGTAGTTTCGTAACTCATGATCAATTGACATCTTTCCTGATCTCTCGTCTTTATCATAACTCTCTATATATTTGAGACATGTAGCAGACAATTTTAGAGAATAATTGACCCTCTTTATAAATAATGCAAATATTAGGCTAATAATAAAGCAGATTTGATGTAAATTTATGTTATTTAAGGTTTTTTTAATAATTCTAAATTGTTTTGTTATAATTGACTCTATTGGCTACATCATTATGCTATTACACTTAACATTGAGATTCGATTCCATAATGCCAGAAACAAGATACAAGGAACACTCTCTTCTTTGATTCTTTCTCAAATTGAAGTTATAGCATCTTCTAGATGTCGTAAATATCCATCTTTAACGCATTTCCAGTTTCAGATGGTTAGTAGAAAGAATGGATTTTAGCCCCAGTTTCAGATGGTTTGCAGAAAGAATGGATTTTAGCCTTAGTGGCTGAAGTAGGTTCTTCTATTTCTTCGTAGCGCTTATATTGTCTGCCAATGGCTTTTTTTTTTTTTTTTTTTTTTTTTTTTTTAAAGAACAGCAAAGAACGGGAAAAAAACTACAAAGTTATGCACAATTTATCTCAAATGAAAGCTTCGGAACCGTTTATTTTCTCCAAAACCATTATAAAGAATAAACAAATTATATTGCTAAGGATAAATCTATACAAACAACATATCCATTTTCAAACTATACATATATCCAGGAAAGAAAGATACAGCCACCTGACCAAATACTCATTGCACTGTGTTCATGTTCTCTCTAAATTTTTCAACAAAACTCCTGCCCTTCTCTTCAAACTTCCTTCTATTCTCTCCTAATTTATCCCCCATCCGTTTCCCAAAATCCATCATTCTGGCTCTACGGTTTGCCTTCTTAGCCTGTGCATCTTCACCATATGTTGCAGATAGGTCGCCCGTTGAGTTCCATCTATTAATAGGAGAACCCACCATGCTCTCACTACTAGTACTACCAGAACCACTAGGTCCACTACCTTGTTTCTGAAGTTTTAACAAGGGTAACCTCAAGTCCCTAGCTGGGGTACCATAAGGACCTGAAGTGGACGACTCCAACACAGTTCCCTCCCTATGATCTTGGGCTAGTGCCGTGCCCTTTTCAAATTCAACTTTCTCATCTATTGGTGAGATTGCCTCACTTTTAACTGTAGTACTAGTGGCACTAGAAAGTATCACTGGTGGTGTCACTGGCTTGGGTTCTTCGTGCAGTTTTGTTGTTTCAGGGGTCGATTCATGCTTCACCCACATGAAAGGGGCAGTTTTGCGTGGAGCCCAATCGTCTTTTTCAGATAGCATTCCTGGGATGAAGATGCTTTCACAGTTCGGGAGCACCATAGTCCCAAAAAGGGAAGCCTGGCAAGGAAATCAAATATTTAATTGAAATGGTGCTTCTCTCAAGACGTTAAATGTCAGTCAGTACTTATGCCAAGGGGGAAAAAACCAAATGAAGCAGATGAAGAGGGATCAAGTTACCTTAAATCGGTTCTTGAGGAGGGAAGCAATATTTCTAGAAGCTATTTTGTGTTCTGCAATTGAGGTTTCAATGTTCCAAGTTATATCAGGCATTGAAGTAAAGCCATACCAAAGCCGATCTGATGGTGGTGGTTTTATATGAAACCGAAGGGTGCCTCTAATTGAATTAACCCTTATGACAAGCGAAAGTGGTACCTTTATAACAAAAAGGAACTACATATTAAGGCAAATTCATGAATAACCTTGTTTGATTATTAATAGCATAAACAATAGTTTGGATAGATATGAAATGGCTAGGGTGCCTCTAATTTTTTGTTCGACAAGAATTTAATATTATCCCAAATTAATTTGATGAAAGTTACAGATGCATATCATTTTGTCTTTAGTAAGTTTGTATTGTGGTTTGCCCTTTGCATTGTAGCAAGAGATTTTTTTTTTTACTTCTTCCTTTTATTTTAATTAATTAATTACTTATTTAAATATCAATAGCATGCATTGAACAAAACGAATAAAACTAAGGATATAAACCTGGTTAACTCGAGTTGCTATAGAATTTAGCATATTTTTCCACCTTGAACTATGAGTTGAGGTCTGAACATTTGTGCTCTTTGAATGTTTGAGGCCATCTAATTCCACTGAAAGAAAGGGACAAAACGAGTACATAAATTACAGAATACAAGAAACGACTAATTGCGATTAAAAAAAGGATGAAATCACTAATATAAAAAGTAAAAAATACCAGCTTCCACTTCAGCTTCAGACTGAGTAGGTGCCAGGTCATGAGCAGACCTGCATTGCCTCCTGTAATGCTCAAGGTTTTCTAAGAGATCTGAAGCTTCATCCTCTGAACCAGAACCCGAACCAGAACCTGAATTTGAACCCGAGCACGAACCAGATTCAGGACCCTTTTCAAACAAGTCCTTGTGCAGCTCAGCAGCATGTATGTCGAGCCTGGTCTCAACACTGACTGAAAAATCACCCTTGAAATCAACATCGATTTCAAATGCCAACATTTCAGTAAGATCTACTGGAACAGCTCTGATTTTGTGAATGTGAGGTGGAAGCCTCCCTAGGCTGAAACCTGTGCACGTTATCTCTCCTATGTATGACGGGATCCGCAACCCTGAAAGATTACTCTGCTCAAAATAAACAAATAATGATATTACTAAATAATAATATATACAATTCATTTTGATAAAATGGGAAATAGATTTAACATAGTATTCTAGGCCCCTAGCCCCCCTAAAAAGATAATATAATAAATAAAAAAAAAAGTAAAACAAGAAAACAGCATAGCTTTAAAATATTTAGACCTTACAAATTTTCTCTTCAAAGCTGTATTCATCTCCAACCAATTCTACCCCTCAAACTTATCCCCCCATCTAGCATGTTAGAAGCCTTAAATCCAAGCACCCATTGTTCAATGAAAACAAATGCAAAGTTCATAGTACTGAGAAAGAAGAAGGGACAACACACAACACATATCCATAATAATCAATATACTAAGAAAATTCTGCTAGTGTTCCTACTTTCTAGTGAAAAATGGTCCTTTTGAAGAAACCGAAATACAATGCATTCTGCAAATAAGGATCATTGGTAGGCATGTCCGAAATACACTTGTAAACAGATAATAGCAAAAGAGAACCTCAACAACAAAAAGATAACCTGAATTCGTGATTGAATAAGGTTGCTTATCTCAGTGCTATTCTGTGCATCGAAAAAAAGCCGTGAAAGCAACAAATTCAAACAAAGCCTGCCTTCATCCTCAAAAACTATGCCGGCCTCAGGAGAGATGGTTAAATTATCACTTGAGGTTCTTTCAATAGCCATCTTAGCTGAAGTCCTTTTTGAAAATTTCTTGAAAAAGGTACGCACTCGAGACTGGCCTTCAGCTCGGTTGGCACAATCAAGCTGCTCAGAAGATCCGGACACTTGCTTCATAAAAGAAGGGTACTCTGTAATTATTGCTTCGAGGTACTTCTGGTAATTTTTTATCATTTTCAAGTGAGAGTGCAATTTATTGGGGTCAGCAGTGGAGGCTAGCCGCAAAGCCTTGCACCAGCTTTCCTTCTCCCAAGAGGTGTCGGCATATATATACACTGTATTATTACCATTATACAGCTCAGCTGATACATCCTTGCTTTGGATTTTTATTGGGTACCTCTTTGCCCTGAAAGAACATAATGAATAACACACCATACTTAATCAATTACTAAGTACCTCACAAAATTTTTGGGGGTCAGCACAGTTAGTTCAATTCAAACTTGAAATCAAACCAAAACTACAAAAAAAAAAAACATCTCTGCAGTTGGCGGAAATATGAAAACCAATTAAAACCACAGTTAATTATGCTTGTTATCAGTATAAGAATTTGTTCATATACAAGCATACCATATCACGAGTATGGTAGAATTTCTCTTCTTTATTTATTATTTTTGTTTTTTTGCATTTGTCTTTTGGCAATATTTCAACTTATTAGTTTTACACAACCCAAACTGAATAGATTTATTATAATTATCTTGACTGAACATAAATAACAAAAAAAAACAGCACATTTTATTAGAATAAATTCACTTCAGTTCAGACTTCAGAGCAAATATAACTGAACAAACATAACAGAGCTGATACTGGATACCATCATCCACTACTTAAAACAAAAAAAAAAGGATGCTGTAATTGTAGATATAGTTACCATTTGCGGGAAGGATGATTCGAGGATGAAATTGAAATGACTGTACAATTTGAAAGGTCTATAGTTGCAGAAGAACCCCCAGCATCTGTAAGAATTAGACTGTGGTAGTTAATCCTGGCATGTCTTTTTACGGCTGAAACCTCCACAATGTTGGTTTTCTCTTTTTTCTCTTTAGGGCCGCTGACTGTTGCCCCATCAGTGTTTACTTTTGAGTTTTTCTCACGTTCTAGTATCCAAACTAAACCCTGAAAAGGAAAGGGTGAGGAATATTATCTCATAATTGTTACCCAATTCTACTCCTTCAAGTTTGTTTTGTGAACAAAGTTACAATAAAGGCCAATTATAGCAACGAAAGTTCTCAGTTTGATACAATTCATGCAAATTCAATTAACTCCCTGATATTTAGCCTATTTCAAAATTTGATCAATGTAACTTCCGATAGAGTTTTCTCAATTCGGCATGCGCTCTAATTTGTTCAAGATCAAACTGTACCTGCTTCTGACATGGGAAATCGATGGTAGAATCAACAAAAAGATCGCGACTTTGTCTATTCGCAATGGAATCGACCGTTTTCTTGTTCTGCCTCTCAATCCAATCTAGCGCGCAAAGGAAAAGACATACTAGGAGACCCAAGAAGGATACAACTCCGGCGAGGAAACCCAAAAAGAAAGACCAAAACATGGCGGGAGATCGAGATGATCTCGCGCTCTCTCTCTCTCTCTCTCGCTTTCGCTTTCTCTTTTCTATTTTGATCGCTTCTTTTTTCTGGAGTTGAAGCAGAGAAGAGGAGAAGAAACCAGGGAATTTGATCGTTTTTTTTTTCCTATGCCTACTTTTCTTTTCTTTTTTTCTTTAAATTTAATTATTATTTGTTTAATTGCGCTTTTGCACGGAGAGGTGGGAATTGCGACAACATGAGGCGGGAATAGCGTCGACGAATAAAGTTAGCACGGACACGAGTCAACACTTCGCTAGATTGCATTTTTGGAGTATTATTCTCAACTGCTGCTTCCGCAATTAAATTTGAACGGTTCGTAGCAGATCAAAATCAAGTGGTTGGGATTAGATCCGATGAGAGGGGATCAATCCGAGAAATTGGCCTGATGATAAAGCAATGATGAAAGACAAATAAATAATAATAATAATAATACTTGTGCTAACGTCCTTCCCTATGTATGAAAATGAAAAAAATGTGATGTTTGGGTAAATTATTTTGCGTGAATATCAAACCTTGTTATTGGAAAGTTATTGCTTGTCAGCATAATTGAACTAACAAAACTACAATTGCTGCCTTCTATTGTTATTTAGAAGTTTGCTGAAAATCATGTTTAGAAATCATGACAGAATTACTTTTTCCAATTTTATTTAAAAAAATATCTATTAATATTTGGAAATTAAAATGAGAGAATTTTTATAAAACAAAATTTCCATTTAGCTTGACATGAATAGTTTTTTTCTCATAACTAAAAAACACAAAAAAAAAAAGAAATGCATAATGATAAACAATACAATCAGTCGAGATGCATGATATTTAAAAACAATATAGCTTAAAAGTTGTATTTCCTTGAGAAAACATCAAATGCATATCTTTTCTAAAAAAATAGTATGATAATTTTTTGAAAACAAGTGGGCCCAAAATAAGGCTCCACCACTTCTTTTTTTTTTTTCCAAAAATAAAGAAAAAAATTTTGATAATCGAGAAGATTAAAAATTGGGGAGAGCATAAATGATAAACTAATTATGCAATAAACTAATCTTTTTATATGGGCTAAATAATAGAAAATTTATATAAAATACGAACAATTGTGATTGATCATGGCTCAAATAAATTAGTCCACCGTAAAATACCTTTAGATAATAATAAGACATGATTAAAAAGAAACTTAGAGACCATATATTTTTCTTTGGTCGTATATAAGTTGTCTAACTTGATTAATAATGAATTATCAGGTCCAGCAATAGTATAATTGAAGTGCCGATTTATAAAGTAACGTTATTTATTTGTATTTGTTTATTTATTTAGAAGTCGCTCTCGTAATTTACAATTTTGAACTTATCATTGAAGTCTTTCGCCCATTGACATAGTTTAATTATTAATGAAAAGACTTTATAGCGAACTATCATTTTGTAATACTAATTTATCTCGAGGTGCTAGTATGAGAATGCAAATGATATCTAGTTTTTGTATAGAAGCATATTCTGTTGACAGAACTTCTTAATGAATTTGTTAACATAATGCCCTGCCACAAATGATAGTTGGTCAAACAATAGTTGAAAGTATGTTAGGATAATGTGTCAACAATTAGTATATTACACTTAAATGCGCGGCATCTCATGCCTTTCCCAATTTTGTATTGGAATTACACTTAGAATGCGCGGTATCTCATGCCTTTCCTAATTTTGTATTGAACACTTGATATTGCATAATTATAAAATATAAAAAAACAACAGGGAGTAGCGGGACGGTATATATAATAGACAGCTGTTAGATGATGACAGGCCAAATTAATATAACAAACACAAACTTAGTAGCAGATTTTTTTTTTTTTTTTTTTTTTTTTGATATTGAACCTAGTAGCAGTTAATCATTCCCAATTTTCCAATGTTTCTTGAAATTTTAATTTTACTATTGCCAATCTGGGAAATATTTTCCAACGTCAACGTTGTGATATGTATGGTAAATCCCCGATATTTATGGGGGGCTCAAGAGTTGGATTGAAGGTGCACCGTGTATCCTAGTTTAATGGAGTGCAACGTGAAAAGGATTTTAATTCAGGCCAAATTCAGATTTAAATTAAAAAGCAGAACGAAGAAGTAGAAGATAATAATAGAATAAGACAAAGAAAGCAACTAAGGAGGAATCAGATTCCGCCGAACAACTTCAAAAATAATTTCCTTTTCTTCGAGGAAAAGACTGAGGAATGGAGGATGCGGTGCCCAATCAACACTAAAAAATATTTACGAATATGAGGCTTTAATAATTTAAAGAGTTAAATATAATGGAATTAAACAAAGAAAGCGACTATCCATGGAGGTTACGATTTTGATATATTTTTTATATTCTGAATAAAATTAAGAAAATAAATGTAAATAAATATCAATTAATAACTTGAGATTTGAAGATCTGATTGCTTAATTTAAACATTAATTTAGTAATGAATATAATTGAATGTATACAAAGTAATAAAAAAAAGATAATGTAGTAATATTTTAAAAAAAAATAATCCAGAAAATTTGATAGAGAAGGGTCTACAAAGGAGGCCGAAATGGCTTAGACACCTGTCCGCATCTTAGTTGGGCCTTGGGCTCGTTTTGTTTGTGCTTGGTTTTTCCTTCTGCGAACAAGCTAGCTAAATTTTCCTCTTGAAAGTTAGGGGTGAAAGCGGTGGCTGTTTTAACGGTTAAAGATTTTAGTTACGTTTCAAAAACGAAACGGTTAACGAAAGTTTGAAACAGTTTCGTCCGTATATATTTTCGTGATATTTTCGTAATTTCAATCGTTTCGTCCAAAACGAAACGGTTAATACAAATGGTAAACAATTTCATTTTCAAAACGAAACGGTTAACGCAATCGACAATTTTCGTGGTCATTTTAGACATTATGCACCCTACTTGAAACAACAAAAATATAAGATAAGCGATACATATTATTGCTAATTTATTGGAACCGCTTATCATGTGAGCCATGACATCGTCACATGTTCCTTACTAACTCCCTCTAAACTTATATTTTGTATTTAATTATCTTCAATTTTTTCATTATTTGTATGACGACTTCTTATAGAATTCTTTCGTTAATTTGTAAAAGAATGTAAAAGAAGATGGTGACCTACAAGCTACAACGAATTTGAAAGCAATGCAGCTTTCGTACGGAAAAGAAAGATCTTGTTTGAGCTCATATATTATGTCGACCTTAATCATTGATAAGAGGACAAAGTTAGTTTACACCGTACGATCAAAATCATGTGGCTTTTGAAAGGGAATGGGGGTGGTCCATTTTAGATGACAGTACACTAACAAAATATCAATTGTAATCGCAAAGATAAATATAAAAAAGGCACTTATCGTAATTTAAATTTATATTAATGTTTTAAAGTACTAACTTCGATAAAAATTCAGATTATTGATTTTGTTTTTATATAAACAATCCGTATGTGCACATAAAGACGTATACATTTTTAAGATCCATTATTTTGTTCGTTTCTTGTATTAATTAATTTATTTATTTTTATTTTTTTGATCTTGTATAACATGATCTACAAAAATTTTAAATTCTTTATGCATACATCACTTTCAAAGAAAAATAAGGCCATCATATTGTTTTTTTTTTTCTTTTTAAATGTTATGCAAGACAGAAGAATTGAAAGAAAAATAAAGGCACATGCGTCACCCACATAATTAACTACTACAGTTGAGGAATTTTACATCAGGAATAATTCGTTATAATGCAAAAAAATTCCTATTCGAATGAAGCATTCAGAAAGAGATATGCCAATTTTAGCGAACAAAAATAATAACCTTATATTGTCCATTGACCGAGTAGAAAGGCATCTAGCTTTTAGCCCATCACACCACAAAGAATCTCAATTACTACCTAGTAATATTATGATAATGCTAATTCGATATGATGTTTTTATTCTCTTTGCCACTGGGAATGATATTATCATGACACGGTTGCACACAAACGCATTGATATATGATAATGACCTGAGCAACTAGTCCAGGTAAATATCTACCGTCAAAAAAACAATTTTCCTTGTTTCTTTTCTTGTTATCTATTTTGTATTATTTTTCAAGTACCGGCCTATTTAGCTATTGTTATTTATAACTATAATATTTAAATTTTCTTAAACCTATAGCTCAGGAGTAGAAAAAATTACATAACATCCCAACAAAAGAGGGAAAAAAAACTAGGGAAAATTACATATTTATTGATCCCTCCAAATTATCAATATACATAAGCCTCGGATCAAGTAATATTCTTCACCACCAAAAAAAAAAATGGTAACATGCTTAGCACAACAGCGCTAGAAAATGTAAAATGTACAATATGTTCCATATTTTCCTCTATTTGATATTTCTCATCTTGCATTGAGGTGGTGGCTTATCCAGGTTTCTCAAGATAGTGCATAATATGTCCGTTCTCATACCAAAACAGCAAAAAATTGATCAGTAAGTCTACCAAAAACATCAGATAAACCATCAGTAGACCATCCTAAAATACATGAGATCACTCGACTAGTACATTAAAACTCTACCGGATCAAATGCGCAAACTAATGGCGATAGGATTCGCCGTTTTACTACCTATTTACATGAGTGGTTTGTGAAGAAGTTGAAATCATGGTGGTGTACCCCAAGCTGCCTCAACCAAGAGTCGGCTGCGCTATATAGTGTACCTATTGTTCTAGAGGCTTCAGGATCTCTCCATACATTCCCTTGCATTTTGTAAGTCACTAGACCAAAAGGAGACAGGGTTGTGTGCTTCTTCCATTTTGCTTTAGATGTGGCAGTTGTCAGGCCCACATCAATCAGTACATCTTTCTCATCTAAGGGGCAATCTGTAAAAATGCCAAATGGAAGTTAAGTTAATAATAGGCATTACCGTTTTATGTTCTAATTTTTGCCTTAAGCGGTACATTACAACAGTAAAATAACAGAACCACTTTGATCAGGCTGAATTGTATAGAGTGTAAGGGATTTGGCAAAATTAGATTTGGGAACATTTTGAAACTTACCCAATAAGTGCCATTGTTAAGTAAAGCCCCAAATTGGTGAAATTTATTTAATTAACCTCGATGATTCAACTATCTATCAATACTCTGCTTTAGCCTTAATGTCACTCATTAGGTGAACTTAACCCTTAACTAAGCAATTTAGCACACAATAAAATAAGATAAATGATGAGATTAATGAAAACTATCTTAAATAAAAAACAGAAGATTGGAGTAAACTGTAAAGCAATAAAAGCCATTTGATTTGAGTGAACATAAACTTTTTAATAATCAATATTTCGTGTAAATAAAGTCAATGAATTGCTTCTTGTTGAAAAGTAGACGTACCTTGAAACAAGGATGAGATGGTATGATATGTCAGAAAGCATGTTGCCATCTCCTTTGAATTTCCTCGAGCAGGGATATGATATATCGGGTACCTTTATGTATAAAAGTTCTTAAATAAGACAAATAAATGAGATTCATAAAATATTTGATACTTTTACTATGGATTAAAGCTCAATTTGCAGTAAATATACAATCAGGCCTAATAATCACTTACATCCTCTTCCTAGTGAAATTGTCTCATTATGATGGAGAATTAGTTAAAAGTAAAAAAAGAGATAAGTAAAGAATTACCATGCAATAGACATCCAACTAGCAGGAGAAACCTCAGCACTCTTAAAGGACATCAACCCTGGATGATCTCGCGACAGCTCATTGATCTATATTTCAAGTAAAGATAACATTCAACTCAATAAATATAGCATTATCAAGCTTATTTGATAGTAATACCAATGAAAATTAAGACTTGCTTTCAAAAAGGAAATCATAATTTTGCTGTATCCCCATGAAAAGTAAAAAAATTAAACCTTGTCAAAAAGGGGTATGCGTTGATAAGGAGAGTCCCACTCAACAAAATGGAAGTACAAGTTCCCGAACCTATCCTTTGGAGAAGTTTCAGGTTCATATGTCGTATCGTCGGAGACGGATACATCATCCCAGGACTTTGACAGCTTCTCACTTGCAGCACTGTCATCGCTCCACCAGTCACTCTCACTCTCCTCGCTCACCCCATTGTTCCTATTTTATATATACACGTTAAATTAGAAGAGCAAGTTACAAAGAAGCATCACCTGTTTCTCATTTTGGTCCCCTCAACAGTTTGGCCCTTTACCTTACATTTCAGTTTACCATTCTGGTCCCTACTGTTATTTCCTATCAGAATACCAACAAAAAAGAATTCTAGGCTCTGCTCATGCAGAGTGGTTAAAAATAGTTCACCAAAACAAAACCAGGCTACAACTCAGGGCCTGCTAGAACTTCTCGTTGCAATCTTTTTGATCAAAGGTAATAGTACCGTTAGAGACAGAAAGGTCTAAATCAGAAAGTTTCAAGACCATTCTAGTACTTCAATAACACTATATCTGATATGAAAAGGCAAAAAAGAATACTACATGTCTTTGCAAAACGTAAATATTGACATTTAAAATTTCAATATGGTACCTGGAAATGGTAGGGGATTTGCTTGTGTAGATCTGAAGAGCTGAGAGGTAAGGGACATAGTACTGAACCACACAATCGCCAGTGTTTAAGCCAACTGGTACACCAAGTCCATATGCACTGCACTCTGCATACCAGTCCCATAAATCCTCTAGTGCAAAGCACTCCACAATTTCTCCTCCGTCACGTTGAAACAAGCTATTTGGATCTTTGAAGCTATCCTGTATTCAGCCCCATCACAAATTAAATTAATTTTCAAGTATCATCCCAACCAGAAAAAATAAGAACAAAAATGAAAGAGCAAAAAAGCATCATTGTCCCTGAAGCTAAGCACGGGAGAGTAGAGAAAAGTATCAGATTATCAATGTTCTGTTAATCCGTTTCAAAGAAGCATGTATATACGAATATAATAAGCATTTACAAATAACACAGCAATTGTGGATTTATTCAAATAAAACAAATCAACAATAGTTAGTTAATTAAACATCTTTCAATTGAAAATAGTAAAACTAAAATGTTACTGACTGATGCCACTTTGATGAGTATTTTCTTCTTTTTTTTTTATCATCATGAATATTTTCATTAGAACTTCCTTAAGCCTAATTAAAATACTTACTGCTTTTACCAAATCAACCAACAAATTTTTTTTTAAAAAAAATGACCAAAGATTATTTATCAAGAGTACTCGGTCAGTAGTTACTTAAGCTGACTTTTGAATCGCAATAAAAATAAGACCCCCATCTTTTACCAAAAGAAATTGCACATGAGAAATAGTCCAAAAACAGAGAAATCAAACAAAAATCACGAGACCAAGTTAAGAAAAGGGGTAGAACCTTTGAAAGAGAATACAGGGGAATAGATGGCGTGACGCAACTAAGAAATCTCTCCAAATTTGAGCTGGATTTGCATCGCGAAATGGTCTCCATCTCTTTCAAAGTCACTAAAACTAACCCAACACTTTGCCTCTCTCAATACGCCAAAGGTCAATTCCAGAGCTCAAAAAAGGGTCGCTTTTCTCTGTTCGATCAGCACTAAAAGGGGAAAAGAGATGGATAAACACGCGATATAAGATCAGGATAAAAGGGGCCCCCACTTTATTGCGCAAAAAATCTCAGAAAATAAGCAAATATATTGCACAAAATCTCTTCAGCGAATCATACCAGGCTCTGGCCAAGGCTTGAAAGGAAAAAATAAAAATAAAAATATTTCAACGGATAGCAATTGGAATGGAAAGGTTTCTTTGTACCCTTTTTCGGAAGTAATCGGGATTGAATCCTGGGATGGGAATTGGGAAAGAATTTAAAAGTTGGGGCAATTTTTGTCAAGGCGTTAGGCGTTGAGGAAGGAGTGAAGGGAAAAATGTGTGCTTGGTTCTTTCTCTTTTGGGTGTTTTTTTTTTCTTTAAAAGAAAAATGACTTTTTTGCTTGATTGAAATTGTTGGTGGGGAAACTTTTGTGACTTCTGGTTGTGAGGAAGAGAATCGTAATAGTGGAGGGGAGAAAACCAAACATGAGAAGAGAGAGAGAGAACGAGTAGCCGCGTGTTTTATGAGGAGAATGCTTCTTCGGATCTTCTGTGCCTCTGGAATCGCATCCTCAGCTGGGCAAGAGTGTCCATCTCATCACGACCGTACGATCAACTATGGTGTCTCGTGATTGATATCAAATTGATAGACTTGAAAAAAGTTAACCATCGAAATTAAATCGGATGGTCGTGATGAGACACTCTGCACAGCTGGGCTGAGGATACTGACCCCTGTGCATCTACCTTTTTGTCGCCATGACAGCATATAGTCTGTGCTAGTCTTCCATCTTTATTGTCTGATCTGGGGTATCGCATTCGATCATTTGATTAAAAAAAATTCTTCTAGAATTTTTTTTTTAAATATTGATGCCAGTTATAGTTTCTACACTTTCAAAATTTTGAAGTAAACTTATTTGCATAGATTACAGGAAAGAATGAATGATATGTTGTATTAGTTAGAAAAAATGTGCAAGAATTCAATATTAAGTTAGGGACAAAATTTAAAAGGATAAATTCAAACCTATTTTGATATCAATGAAAGGATTTGACATGATATCATCCTATCGAATAAACATATATTGCCTTATAAACACTTTCACATTATATCTTTATTGCCTAGTTCGTGTCGTTCTTTTTATATACTCTAAAATAAATTAATCAAATGATTTAATTCATGGTCTTACTATCTCATATAAGTTCCGCCCCTCGTTTTCACAGAATAGTTGTTCTAATTTTGAAAAATTAATTTATTACTGAATTATTATATTATGAAGAATGGTATTTCCATTTTAATAGAAGTTTTACAATAGTAAGTCTTTAATTGGAAGTTGTTTAAAGAGAAGTGCTTCTTAACTTTCAAGTTTCAATAGTAACATATCTAAAAACAACATTCAGATTGTCTTAGCAAAAATAACTTTGTTAGTTTATTATCACGTAATTTGGAATACATGTTTATTTCATAAAATATGCTTTTATGTGTTACAGTCAAAATCTCTACGAGTTACATATGTTGGATTCAAAATATAATGTTTCATTATTTATTTAATTTCTAAATGACTTCACTTTATGCGCAGATAAAAAAAAAATCAATAATGAAAATTTTTAAATAAAGCTTGAAACTTTTAAGTTAAAATTTAGATATACTCTAAGTAAATTCTAACTCTTGTTCTATACAATGTGTATTAAGTATTTGCAAACTAACCAAACAAAAGTAGTTCATGTCAGATATAATGACATAGTTTAGATGGGCTAGATTGATTGTGGTTTGTGGACTCATTGGGTACGTTTTTATTTCCTAATTTTTATATAACTATTCTATATTAACAATCAATTGGACTGGTGTCATATAGTTAACAACAACAACAATAATATATATATATAGAGAGATCTATATATATATTGTCCATGAAGAACAAACACAACGAAAATAACAGCAATAACTATCTTGCCTCGCTAGAATCTAGCTTCTAGCCAGAATAACTTTGCCAGCTACTTTTTGACTAAACCTCCTCCAACGGCCAATTATTTCAAGATTTAAACATTGCTCTTTCTGTGGGAGTGTGAGGTGGAACGAAACTAGCCCTTTTCTACGAATTTGGTTATGAAATGTTACATATAGTTTTTTTTTTTTTTTTTTTTTTTTTTTTTTTTTTAGTGAAATATGGCTAAGATATTTGAGATTTGACAAAAATTAAGTATTTAATCTCAGTTTTTTGTTTAATAAAAATTACTGCTTCTATCAATTTGGGGAAGAGGAATTTACATAGGTTTGATGATTGTAGTATGAATAACGTCCTAATTAATTTAGAGATAATTAGACTTAAATAAAAATTAGTAATTTGACATTGCATAACACCCTCTTAAATTTTGTCTGAAGTTTTAACACGTCATAGTCCCTAGCATCAACGTCAAGTCAGTGTTAACAAGTCTGGTTGAACTCTAGCTATATATGAAAACACAGAATATTTTACGTCTTGAAATAACATTTTTGTTCTCCAGAAACAACATAAATAATTCGGACATACCATTTCAGCTTAGTTGTGAATACTTATACATACCAATCCTAACATGTTATTTTATCAATTTACAGATTTTTTGTTATATTTTAGGTCACTTGTTAATTAAATAATAAGTGTTGCCATAATTTTTTTTTATGAATTTAAACTTAACTTAATTGGATATTTGGATGAATGAGCATTATATTCTTAGATATCAATCTTAATTGCTTATTATCCTAAACTAGATTTACCTAATCATTTTAATAAATCGACTGAGTTGGTTAATCTTTAAAATTTATGACGTTATATCTTTATTTCCGGCTCACCACATAATAGAATTTAATACATCTTCAATATTCTTTTTTAATCTTGATAAGCACATTTGCTTGGCCTTGAAGCTTCAACAAAATACTAACTAATTTTATTCTCTAATCGTTTATTTTAAAATCTCTACTATTTATTTACAAAAGCAAGTATCCGAGGGCTAAACACAATTAAGCGAAGGGTGTAAGGAATTGTTTACTCTATGCAAACTTAACCATTGATCATGTGAATCGATGGCTAGATGTTAGCGATGGATATAAGGTTACAAGTTCTTCACTTTTAATAGAAAAATGTCCCTTATTAATTGTGCGTTGTGTTTGGAAAGAGAGCACAATACGTATGGAAAGCTTTCTTAAGATAATAATCAATTTTTTTTCATTTTGGAAATAGATCACAAATGTAAAATCTTCTCATCTATTATTTTAAAATAATTTTATTTATTAAGAAATAAATATTTATATTAAATTTTTTTTATTGAGATGCCAATTTCTATTTTTGCTGAAATATAAATATATTTAAAAAATTTTTATTTACCCACTTATCGGTGGGTTTGTTTGCTAGTTTAGTATAAAAAAAATATCAGTTTGCATTCGACAGACTAACAATTTCTTGCATAATTGTTTATATGAGTACAAAGTTTTAAATTTATGCAACCAATAATCATTATCATATTATCATAAACAAAAAATTACTCAAAATAATTGAAGTTATTGTACCTCCAGCCGACGTGCATATCTATTACATTTGTCTTAAAATTAAGACTCCTCTGTTGTAAATTTGATCCATTCTCAATTGGCAGCCACTGTTAATTTCATCTAAAAAAAAAATTTGATCCATTCTATCGTAAACAATCAGACTTAGACCTGCTCCTAAAAATCTTATAGGTCCTTTTTTGACTTCTGTTGGGTCGGTGTGGAATCTGTCGATTCGGATCAGATCGTCATTTTATTAAAGCAATAAACTAGCAGATACGGTATGGATATACCGTCAAACCACAGAAGACCGATATGCAGTACCAAGGGTCCCACGTAACTAAGTGCTTGAAGAAAAAAAATGTCTTGCCAGAATATATGTTCAATGCATGATTTAACTAACTTCCTATCATGTAACCAGAAAAATAGAAGAAAAGGGAAAAAAAAAAATCCATTTAATCACATTACCCAATAGCTGGTTTAAATCGACGTTAGATCGAGAAAACGTGTAAAACAAATAAATAATTAAAAAGAAAAATTGACGGGAACAAGAGGTTGGAAAATAAAATGTATATATTACGAATGGGATTGATAGCAGCCTTCTCTTTTGTGTGATCGAACAATTTAATACTGTGATCCTAGGGGTCAATTTTACCAAAAATCAATAATTATTGAATAAATAAAAATTTAATTTATAAATTAAATTGAAAGTCTTTTCTTTTATAAAAAATGATGCACGTCTTTGATTTCTAACATTTGGACTAACAAAAACAAATAAATAAATAAAATTAATACATCAAATTTTACTTTATTTCCGTCTTACAGAATTTATTGAAGTACCTCTTGATTGTTATATTTGAAGAATTTAGGAATAAACACTAAAGGAGCTGAATAGGATAAAAATAACACGGAGGGGAAAAAAATATCTTTACGTAGTATATAATAAATAATATTTTTTTACTCTTTTGTCTTTATCTTATGCGACAATTTGTCGATTTTTGAGAAATGCATATGTAAGATTTGTTGAGAACATGGTGTTAAATTAAAAAGATTTTGGGGAGTATTTCCACCAAATTCGTCTAATTATGCACCGACTTCCCGATATGAAAAATATTAATAAATTAATTCATTAGTTGTTGCATTTAAAATCTGAAATTAGCTGGTCCGATTTTGAATTTTGCTCAGTTCGAGTTCTAATTTGAATATTCCGTTTAGGAAAGCTAAATAGTGGCTACCTAGACCTAGTACCTATTTTTTAATTTTTTTATTTATATCATTTTTGGAGGAAATTCCACACTGGAATACAGACATAAAACTTTCAGCCGAGTAGCCGACCACTTGAAATCAAGCGAGTGGTATCTTATCTCACTCAAATGTCGGAGTGTACCTTTTCTGTTATCACCTCCTTTTTTTTTTTGTTTCCTTTCTATTTTATATTTTCTACTTATACGGTTATACCGCAGTTATTTTCGTTCTCCCATCATTTTCTGCGTGAGTCACTGCTATCTAATCTAGTGCACAAGTGCCGGAGATTGCGGACGACTCTTGTTCTGCTATGCCTCTCAATATTGAAGCCACTTATACAAGAGAGCTTGCACTTTGCACTTTTTCAAGATACTAGCAAAAAAAAATGCCTGAATATGTGGGCAAATAAGAAAATAAAATATTGATATTTTTTTATTTTATATAGAATTTTACATGTTAGAGGCAATAAATATATGGTAAAATCAATAATTTATTACTCTTTCAATTTAAATAAATAGCTAATTTTATAGTAACTTAATCTTTTCTAATAAAAAATCTTAACTTTTTAATCTGAAAGTAAGAAATTGACCATTGATCAGATCAAATTATACAACTCAACGGTCCATAATTGATATAAGAATTGTTTACAACCTTTTATATGAGATGTTTACTCCTTTTATTAGAAATGTTTACTTTTTTTTAGGTGCTTTTATAAGTATATAAGTAGAGAATATAACTTTATTTTGGCAGATTTGACAACCAAAGGTGATCATAGGGTTGAGAAATTTACACTAATTAAGTTTTTATGAAAGGAGATTAACAAGCATTCAATAAAATTATAATAATCAATTATTAGGTTTGATATTTTTATCAAAATATAAGATATTCAACTTAATGTTGTAATGAATGCTTGCTTTGATAGCAATTAACTTATTTAATTTTTTTTTTTTTGGCTTCTCCTTGATATACATTGTCGCAATTATAAGTCAAGTTCAACCATTAATTTTCCGTAAGACTATGTAAGAAACCATACGATATATTACTATGTATTTTACAAAAAAATTAAAAAAATAACTGTTCTAAGAAAGGTATGCTAGGCGCATTTATTTATGATCCCGAAACATATTTATTACCGTAAATATTTTCATATAAAATAATACATTATACTGTTAAGTATTTTTTGTAAAATTTTCTACTATTCAGAACTTCTATATTGCAACTTATTAAATGTCAAAAGATAAGTATAATAATAAAATTTCAAGAAATAAAAGCCAATAATTATGTCCTCAATGAACAAATCTCTGTCTGTTTGTTTGTTTGTTTTTTTGATTCATCAATTGGCTACATAATTTATGTGTCCTATTAAAAATGCTTAGTATTTGTGTTATGTTAAACATGTGACATCAAACTTGCAAAAAAAAAAAAAAAAGAGCACATTGTCATAAGAAACCACATTTTGTACTCATACTACAAGGAGTAATTTTTTGACTAGTTTTCTTAACCAATTTGTGTTAGGAAGTGGTTTAGATGAACTATTTTACCATTAACTTTATCATGAACATCGACTCCACTGTAGTAATTTTAAGAAATATGATAAATTAAGTAATTTACCCAAAGACAGAGGAGACCCCACGACCTATATTGTAACAAAATTTCTGCCACGGCATATGCGAATGGCTAGACATTTTTTACACGAAAGAACCAAACATATCGTTAGTGATATGTTGCGCTGTTTCACTCTCACGTGCTTTTGGGCGCGTTTAGGATCATGATAGGATAGAAGTTTGGTGACATCATATGCTTGGGAGTTGGGAGTGCCCCAATAAATGGCGGTTAGCAGCAGTCAGTCAAAAAGCAAGATATTTTTTTTCCCAAAGATAACAAACTTTTTCCATTTCTGAAAATATTATCCAATTATTATGTCTAGTTGTGGAATGTGGACACTTTTATTCGAGAACTAACTCATTTTAAAAATATTATAAACAGGACATCTGTACCTATATATTTAAGCATATTATCCAAACAATACTTTTTACAGTCTCGGTATCTACTTCAAGTGATTAATGATGTTATTTTTTTCTGTACAAAATATGTTCAAATTCAGTGCGCAAAAGAGAAATTTGATATTTCCGGCCAGGAAAGTATTGTCATACTTTTATTTCTGTTAAAAAAATGGTTCAGTTACACCAAAAAAAAAAAAATCCCAAAGAGAACAAATTCGATTTTCTGGGCTAGCAAGATTGCGTACAACTGCCAAATTCGTCAACAAGCGCTTTTATGCCCTGCTTTTTTGGTGTATGGTTACTTCTATTATAAACTTATTCCAATTATTTGTATGTATTGTGAAATAAAACTGTAAGGACAATCGACAAATTCTGATCTCTCCTTGCTATAAGAAAACGGTGACATATGGTCATTATTGCATGAGAGCTAAGCTACCTATACAAATTTTGACAGATCAATGAGTTGTAAAAAGATCATCCCTCAGTATTCAACACACAATCCCATCTAAATTGTATGATTTTGATTAAATGATTTGGATTATATATAACATGCGCACATGGCTACTAATAAGTAGTAGAACAAAAATTAGATTGGTCTCCTAAAAAGTTGAGCGGTTTTGACATTTAACAAATAACAACGTGTGGTAATTTTTCTAACTGATAAAACTAATATAACTGATGCAGAAACGATAAATCCTATATTACTTTGCAAAATTTTCTGTAAATTTATAGAAATTAATTTCCTTTTTTTATTGCACCATATAAGAGGAAAAATAATGGAAAGAGAACATACTAATGGCTAGTCATGCACAAATTAATATGTTTGACATTTCCAATCCCATGCTGCCGTTATTTATCATTACAGTTTTTACAGCTATTAGAGAGACGAGCCTAACAAGTAAATATTCTAAAAAAAAGAAAAAAAAAATTTGACAAGTGAATAGTAACAATTATACATATATAAATTTGCTGCGTCGTGCGATGCACATGAGCAGCAAATTTACTGTAGTAAGCACAGTGACCATGATCTTCTGTGGCGTGTGATTTTTTGTGGCAAAAAATATTTATGATTTTCTGTGGCAGTTTTCATATAATATTTGAATAGTATTCTCAATTTTTTATGGTATTTTTTTATATAGCATAAAATAAATTGCGCAACCATTTAATAACATATTTGTATAGGAATGAATCACGCAACGCACGAGATTAGCACTAGTTGGGATAAATTACTAGGATATGATGTAGTGAAAGAGGCTGTCCTTTATGGTTTGCCCTTTTCCAATAACAAGTAGGTAGAAGACACTAATAAAACTTTTGTGCTGTGCTTATTTTATGAAGAGATTTGCTCATCTAAGCAAAAGAAATATGACGGCCACTGATGTCACATTTATATTTATGGTATTTTGGCCGGACTTAGCCCCAAAATCAGAACCTAAACTCTTGAAATTGTGTATTTTCAGTCTATTTTCGTAGGATTTGGTACTGCTTTTGGTTTGTCTTTGAATTTCAGGGATTTGGAGCAAAACTAACGAGAATCGGCATGTTTCTAGCGCCACAGATGGATTTGTGCGGCCTACAATGGATCCTGTGCGGAATGGACTCGTGCTAGATGACTCATGCCTGGCTCGGATCATGATTGTGCGGCCTACAACTTCTCTACCGCGCCATGGACACCTCCAGTCTGGTCTACAGCACCATTGTGCGGCCTACAACTCCTTTGGCATGCACTGGACATCTCCTGTGCGGCCTACGACTCTCATTGTGTGGGATACACTTGGGCCGGATGACTCATTCCCGGTCCAGAACTCCGCTGTGCACCGAACTGGACCCTCCTGTAGCCCGCACAACCCATATTGTACCCCGCACAACTCACCAAACCCTACCTAACCCCCTATATAAAGTGCCTCCCTTGCCCTAATTCGGGATCTCTCCTTCCTTTGGCCTCCTGGCGGCGCCTCCACCTTCCATACCTCAGATCTACCACTTTTCCCCGATCGTACCCCGCACAGCCACCTGTGTAGGCCGCACAGGACCCCCCGTAGGCCGCATAGCACCTCGTCCCACCTTGAAGACCACCATCTCGCCTCTCTCTCGCTTGGTTCTTGTCCAGATCTGCTCTATTTCGACTTGTAGAAGATAGAAATGGCTTGACCAGGGGTTTTTCCTTCCCTTTCTTCTCACTTTAGTCTTTTATGGAGATTGTATCCCTTTATTTCGCTATTTGTGTTTGCTTTTACACTATGTTAGGCTAGTTTACTTGTGTTCTAGGGCTAGGTTAATGCTAAGGTTAGGATTGATGTGTTGATTGGATGTTTTAGTTTCTATTGTGTACTACTTGTTTGATTATTGATGGTTTATGCTTGTTTGTGCTTATTTGATTGTTTGAACCTCCTATTAGGTGATTGCGCACACTTAATTTAGGCCAAGGGTGTAAAACAATTGACTTGGGTTGAGCAAGTGACTTAAGATAGGATATAAGCCGAAAGGTAGTCCAATTGGTACCCGAAAGGGGAATGTTTCTGCTGTAGCGAAAGTTAAGTAGATACCTTTAGGAAATCAACAAGTTGACTTAGAATAGTTAAGCCAACAAGCGAAAGTTGAGGGTTAACTAGACTAATGGGGATATAGACTAGGTTCCGGTCCCGATACTATGACCAACAAGCGACGGTTGAGGTCTAGGGAGTCCAAATCTGGCTGGATCTGTCTCACACAAGTTAGAAACTTAAATACCGACTCTCCACATCATTAACCGAGGGCCTGTGCAGCCTGCAATTGTATCTGTGCAGCCTACAGTTGTGCATGTGCGGCTAACAACTGTGACTGTGCAGGGTACAATTGTATCAGCTCAGCACTAGTCGGTGTTTGATGCGAAAGTGACCCGCACCGACAGCCCGAGGCCTAACCTGAGTAAAACCGAACCCCTATGACGTCTTTTTATAAGAATTTACAATCGTTTTAATCCAAAAATTGTTACCTTTGTGTTTTTACTACTTGTTTTGTTTATCTTTAGTTTATTTTAATTGTTTGTCTTGTATTGTTTGAAAACCCGACTCAACTTGCTAGATCTAGACTTTGTGAAAATGTAAGACCAGTTTTTGTTTCACCGTCCTTGTAGTTCGACCCCTAACCATTGTCCAACGATTACCGTACGCTTGCGGTGTTTATTGGATTATATTAGGGTATTATTAGCTACACATCAGCCACAACAAAATTAGAATTGGAGGATCAAATGGCTAGAAAATCTGCTTTTAATTTGACCAAAATTATACTTATCTGATCCATCGGAGGAGGGGTGTACGGTCCCCTCGGCCCCCTGAAAGTAAGTGTTCATAAAATAATGTAGATAACTAAATTAAAATATCAATATAAGCTGTGATAATGCAGGATGAGAATACGAAAGGTATATTTTAATATGCGGTGATGGTGATTTGTCACTGTAAGAAATAATTAAAAATAATTGGAGAGTTAGCACCTCATTTAAATTAATATTCATTGACGAGTTCCAATCTTCTTTAACAAAAATCCGTGATTAATTCTAACACATCAATTTCACGCGTTAGATTTGTTCCAATTTTTTGTATTACAGAATATATACTGAGCTTGTAGAATTTTCTATTATCTGAATTCAATGTTACAAAGTTTTTTTTAGAGAACATCACAGTGGCTGACAAGTGGGATGTTACAAAGTGTTATCAAGTCCGTTTGATAGGAATCCAGATCCTGTGTCGCGCGGCACGCGTACAGCGCGGGCTGTGGACCGTCTGATCTGAATCTGATGGCTATGGGGGCCCGTGCATGTAACAGATTGATAGGCCCGAAAAAAACTGCACCGCCCGATCAAAATCGAACGGCTCGTGGAGGTGCGCTACACGCGTGCCGCTCGACACAGGATCAGGGTCCGTTTGATAGGGCTTGTACCAAATAAGGAAGACATTACTTTTTCTATTTTTTTCTATGCTAGTTTTAATTCATCATTTTTTTCTCAACATTTTTATGAACGATTTTAAATTTAAGTAACACTAGAGTATATATATTTTTTTGACGGATTAATTTATCAACGCCATTAGATTTCAATTCTCGAGTTGTAGATCATTGATCCCAAACACTTATTATGTTATCCACATTTTGAAATTATGTGGAAGACCAAATTTTATATTAGAAAATTTTAACTATTTTTAAAAGATTTTTAAAACTCTTTGTCATTGAATGATTTATAGTAATTTGGTCAAGCAATTTTCTGAAAATCTAAATAAATAGAATTTTTTTCTTGAAAAATATAAAATTTGATCTCAAAAGAGATGAGATTTTAATGTGAAAAACAAAATGAGTGTTTCGGAGTGATCATTTACAAGTTACAACTCAATAATTCGGATTTGATGGACATAAATTAAATGTCATGTTTAATTCTAGAATTACTCTTAAAATTTGGCTCAAATTTAAATTGAATAGTTCAAATTATGTATAATAAAATATTATTTTTCAGAAACTATAACAGCAGATGTGCACCTTTCTCTGCATCGACATGAGATTCTCGTTATCTTCCATGTGGGGAATATTCAAATTTTCAATTTTTATAGAAGAAATTTTGAAACTCATTTTAACGTGAATCTTAAAGCCAACGAATGATTCAAATTTGCGTCAAAAACTGGAGAGGGCACCATTTTTTTTTAATTACCAAATTATGAACATGGTCACATAGTAAATTTTAAGAGCATGGAGATATTTTTACGTTGACCCATCGTGCTCCTTTCAGGTGGTGTCAATATCCTAAAAGGCTAGAACCAATAATAATAAAGCAGCTTTCCAGATTCTTTTTTTTAATGAGTTTTATTTAATATTAATCACATCTATCTTTTGTCAAAAATGTCACGTTTTTCACTCATGTCCCATTTAATATTCGCATTTGCATTTGTCTAGTGCAGGGGCAAGGTCTTCCAATTTCACAATCTACCCTCTTTTCTCCGAAAGAGCTTTTTTTTTTAAAAAAAAATATTTCCAAATATTTACTTGTCACTTTTTCACTTTTTCAGTACACCGCTTGCATTGGTTGGTAGATATTAGTTTACGGTAAACCAATTAAAGCGCGACAATTTCCTTCCAGAAAAACGGCTTACATGGGTTGTTTCATGGTTTCCAAATTTTGACTAGCAAATGATGTCACAGTTTATATAATATTCGAAATTGCGCACTGATACTTGATCTAACATCAAAATTTATTGGATGGAGAGTTGAAGACTATGGTCAAAGAAGAGGTTGCTAGATAATATCCAGATAAGTAACTAATCTAAAAATGGCAAAATTGCCCTTAGCTAGAACTCTGAAGGTAGATGATGTTTGCTTAATTTCTGCTGTTTTTTATGTGTGGGTTTATTTGGAACACAGTTGTGAGTCCGTTTGAGCGCGCCCCACCCCCCCCCCCCCCCCCCCACAACCACAACTTAAAACACTTGATCTAAATTCAAGTTTTTAAGTTATTACATCATTTATGATGTTATAATCCACACTGCAATAGGTACAAAATATGAATAATAGAATTTCAGTGTCTCAAACAGAGTAAAAAGAAGGCAGGTGAAGCAGAGCAGAAAATCTTTTTAGTAAACAACCTTCAACTCCCCTTTTTTCTTTCATTTTTAAGATATAGTGAAAGAAGATATGCAACCGCTCTTGTGATTAATTTTGAGTTTTGTTTGGCTTGAAGAAATGACGAAAGTAAAGAAGAGGAGCTTGTCCAGTTAAATGATACTTGAAGTAAATATGAAAACTACTACAGTGATGTTATTATTATATTATTTTTACTTTGCTTTGAAGAAGAAGAGGAAGTTTCAAACTTGATTTACTTTCAAAATAGCTCTTGTATGTTGTTACTTTACTTAACTTTTAAGTAATACAATGTTTAATTTAACATATAAGTTATTTCATTAATATTGATTCAACTATAAAGTTCTTAGGGAGACGTAGGAAAATTTTTAGAGTTGATATTGTAAGGTGACTTTGCACTTGAGATACTTTTATTTATTTTGCCTCACTTTGAAGTAATATATGTGCTACTTAATTTATCATAGTTGTAATTTACTAGTATTTATTTAACGGTACATTTCGTAAGTCGGTGTTGGAAAATTGTTGGAGTTATATGTAATTTGTCTTTGCAGCAGAGATACTTTATTTGATGTTCATACGCTAGAAAACTACCAATATTTGTTGAAATTTAATCTACTACGAACTTATAACACCCCTTCACATTAACAATAGAAGCTCGTACATTTGATGAAACAATGTAATTCATCTTTACTTTATCGAATCACAATTCACAGTGTTGGGCCGATTGGTCTACATTCTTTGGAATAAAAAAGGAAAATAATAAAAAGATTCTGAAGTTGTACAATACCACATTAATCAATGCCAGGGTATTAATTTCTCCATGTTGTATTGAATACTGAGCATTAATATGCGTACGAAATTGTGGCCATGGTGTAACACATCTGACCTACCTAACAACAGATGAAACCAATAAATTTGCGGGAAGCTAACGGTTTCTTTGATGTATCTATGTACAAGTAAGACTGATCCTGCACTGGTACAAACCAGAAGTTAGGTTCAGTAGTAAAAGCAGAACCTTATCACAATGGTATACTGTTTAGAATTTTCTAGTGGGTCCTTGAACTAATTCCTAAAGGGCCCATGATATTTGTCTACATTAATAGCCCAAAATGTGGGCCTAATATTTCACTATTTATAGCCCAAAATAGGGGCCCGCGTGTATAAATTAAGATAATTGAATTTTGTACGAGAAGTTGGAGAGAACACAATGAATGAGAAAATGGGCCAGGGAGTCTACAGTCTTATAATGTTAGTATGTTACTGATATAATCTTACAGATTACGACGGATAGTGTAGCCTATGAAATTTATTCAGGCTTATTTCATTGAGAAACTTATAGCCTACTTTTCGAAATTCAAGTCCATAAAAACACGCTATTATACTCTAATTCGCTCAATACACTAAAATTTCATCTCAAGTATGCACTTAGTATATTACTAGATACATATCAGAGACTCTAGAGAGTCTCAAACAAATTCGAATCTTTTATGACCCATGAAGGAGCTCAAGCTTAGAAATAAACCTGTGTTAGACCAAGGGAATTTCCAACATAAATAAAAAGAAATTGCTATGAAAATCAAGCTGTTTTATGCATATTGTCCGATATAATGATATTGTATTTTCACTCATGAAAAAACCATCATAGAAATGAGCCTAATAGACCCCTTTGACTGAAATAATTGTTATTTAGTAGATATTAAGTTTTTTTGTTGTAATTTTAAATGATGACATCCCGCAAGTAGTTTGGTGTACTGGAACCAGAAATTTAGTCAGATTGATATTACTTTGCAGTCTGCAGAGTTGCTGTATTAGGTACCAGCAAAGCATATGGCAGAATACCTGAATACAGAAGTCGAACCAATAAAGAATGTATATCCAGGATAAAAACAAGGAATAATCATGTAAGTATTAACAACCCAATAGCAGTTCGCCAGTTCCAGCCTTCCAGGTTGTACAGCATACAGAAATACACATGTAGATAGCTGGCTATACTTGTACTTATTAAACCATGACAATGACTTGTTGGCACTTTATCGCAGTTAATTAACTGAGCCTCAATATATTTTTATGAGTGAAAAGCATGGGTTTTTTTTTTTTTTTTGGAAATAAGTAGAGGAGCGCACTACCACTTTTTCTTTTTACCAGAAAAGCATCCATACAAAGTCATACAAAAACCATGCAAAATAAAAATAAAAACGACTGACCCAAGATTCAGGACCATAATACTGAACCCTATCGAGATTCAGCGCTATAAAACTGAACCCAAAATAAAACCAAGACTCTAAACATATCCTCAACGACTACTGACTATCTCACAATTATGCAAGTCAGTCCCTATAGAGAAAGAGATCACCAAACAAGAGCTCAGCGCTGAGGAAAAGCATGGGTCATGCTCAATGCCTTTTGCATTAAAATAGAAGTTTATATATGTACAAGCCAGCGGCTTAAGAAATAAAAGAAAAAGTAAAAACCAGAAAATTGAGCCTCAATATTAACTTCAGACCGAGGTAATTGAACGAATTAAGCATATTAAATCATTCCCTCAACAAGTTGTTGATTTCTCTGTATCAGTTTTTGGACCAGTGAAATGATATTTCGTCAATGTTTTATTTAACCATGGAAGGAACTGTCTGTTTTTACAGTATCTTTCTCTTATAATCAGCAAACAGCATATCCGATCTGATTCTGCCACTACAATTAAAATAGGCATATGCATATCAATCTAGTGCAGAAAGTGGGGAAGAACCATAACTAGTCCATAGTAGCCTCAATCTCTATCCGACCCATGTGAAATTCATACTCGTTGCACCACGACTTTAATATCTTAATATTATTATTATTATTATTTTGACTAAAAATGAGGGGCAAGCCCATCTTTGGAAAACCATTTTTTGGTTTAACAGTAAAAAGTAACATTATATAGGAGACAAGTTCAATACCCGACTGAAGTATCTTTTCTGAATATTTAAAATTCCAAATGTTATAACCATCTTTATCTTAGAAAAAAAAACAAAATTTACATCAGATAAAATGTATTGTTTTCCTCAAACTTTAACATCTTGTGTCATTTGATGAAGAATGGACATGTTATTTATCTGTAATAATAGTCCTCACTTACAGATAAATGTTACGGTTGTCAGGGAGACAGGGAGGCAGGCACGAATCTTGAAGTCTTATACGAAATTTCATGCATCAGAAACATAAACCATGTATAATATATGCACATAGAATTTGATGCTCTGAGAGTGTAAATTATGCACCAAACCAAATTTGCACAAATTAAATAGGATGTATGAACTAGTTGATCAGATTAAATATAAACTCTCTTTAAATTGACATTAAATATTAATCCGATATAAATTTAAATTTGTACTTAGTTCACACGTCAAATATATCAAATCCGTATACACGTTAATAATACAAAACTACAAATAAGCTACTAAAATTTTCTTCCGGCGATAGTACGAGTCCTTTACTGGTGATATTTTGCAAATTGGAACAAACGGACTGGCCTAATAAACAACATAAAAGGGAGTAAATTATGTACCAGTCCCTAAAATTGTAATTGTAATATATATCAAGCGAAGGATTGTCAGAAAATTACGGCGCCAAAACCGTTTTTCAGAGACCATATGCCGCATTCCATCAGATTATTAGCTTTGCAAAGGTCGTCCAAAAGACAAAATGTACTCATTCGCACTGAATGTGGTGTGATGCGACAACTTTATGTGAGCTTCCACTAGTCTCTTTCAGGTGACATGCAGGAGCTATGTAAAACAATCCAATTAATGAAAAAGTTTCTACCCTGGGATGAATAAGGTAAATAAGAAATAAGCTATATTCACGTGAAGCCAAACAACATTAAAAAAAAATTTAGACTTATTCGAATGCTTATTTATATTCGAACAAAAACCTTAAATATGAATAAGCCCAAATTCCTTATTCCTTATTCTTTTTCTTTTAGATGGCCGGTTTTGGATTTTATTGAGGAACAACCGAACTAGGTATAACTGAACTTTTTCTAAAAAAATTTAATATTCCGACTTTTGAAAAAATAATATCAACATTCCAAATTCCAAACATCTTTTGTCATGTCTAAATCTGAATACGACAGATCAAGTATGTACTCACTTTTGTTCCAATCATACGGTACTTGCAAAACTTTTCCATGCTCTGCACTGCTCAAATTTTAATGGACGCGTAAATTAAGACTTAATCATATGTAAAAAACTGGTAACGCAAGATGTCACTGTTATTCTTTGAAGTTTTCAGGATAGGATAAAGTATACTGATAAATGCAGAAACCATCCAGAAAGCGTAAACAATGAGTAAAAGCTCAAAATTGGAACATTTTGAAAAAAATCATAACATTGTTGAGTGGCACAGGAGCCACAAAAGCAAACAGAGACTATAGCTGATTTACCCTATATACGGTTCCTAACCAAAAAACATCCTCCAAAAAAAAATAAATAAAAAATAAAAATATATATACATATTACAAAAAAAAAAAAAAAAAAAAAAAAACAGAAGGGGGAAGAGCTATATACCTGCTACACTATAAATATTTCAATCAAACAAAAAGAACTATAAATGAATCAGAAAAAATGAATTAGAACGGACAATGAAATAGCTTGCAGTTTATTATAGGACACTCTATCAACCGAATCCATGGAAACCAGCAGAGCTATATGAGTTTGACAACTTTGGCAACTTTAATATTGCTAATATACCGGCAGCTAAGGCGAAAATTGCTGCCAATGCAAACGCTGGCATATTTCCCCCACCAAAAAGTGCATCCCATGGACCAGCACCAATAGAAATTACCATCTACAATTAGCATGTAAGTGTACAGGCACTTTAGCATGTAAGTGTATGTCATTGTATGCAGTTAACACAAAAAGAAAATGGATAAAATTAGACAAAGTCTTACCTGAGGAACAACTATAGCCAGGTTTAGAACTCCTGTTGCTAACCCTGCATATGTGAAATACTCAGAATCAGGAAAAGGGAGCTGGTGGATGTAGGGTGTAACAGGAAAACATTTATTAAAATACCTTGCCCGCCGCCTGTTCCAGCTGTCAACTCAGCAGTAACAGAGAATGGGACACTATAGGTGATCTGTACAACAAAAAGTAAGCACCAACTGAGAACAGTTAAAAATATCAGTCTTTGCACCTTTATCCTTTGCCGCATACAAATTTACGCCATTATGAGTATTAACATAGTACAGATGACCAAATAGATAGGTTTTGGGCACTGGTACCAACTCGATCTTACGTAACCAGTGCCTGTCAGATTAGTTCTGTTTTGAATAAAAGGTTACTGCCTCTATAAGGGAGAGTAGACAATGACTGATTGTAGTTGGCTGGGTCGACATTATTGTGTAGACTGGTATAACAGTGTATGCTTTTCTGTCTTGATTAGTGGGAAAATAGTAAGGCCCTCCCTCACTTGTGTTTTAAAAAAAAGAACATAGTACAGATGACATTTCATTTTTTTTTTCAAGGTATTGAGACTTACGGAGAGTGGAAGACCCAGAAGAGAGAACACAACCAAGGCGGCATTACGAATAGACTTGTTCTCTCTAATGACATGCTGAATTCCAATAGAGGAGGCGTACTTCATAGATAAAAGACTAAGCACTGTTGTAGCAGCCATGCATAAAAAAACTGCAAAGTTACTTATCGCCCATACTATTCTAGTCCCAACTGCACGACACAATGGGTCAATCAGGAAAGACCCAATACCAAGTACAACCTAGCAATATGAAAATTAGTATATTAACGCTTACATTGATATATTCTGTTGAAAAATGAAATTTATGTTGCCCTTTACGTAGTCTTGTTATTACAAACTAATTCTTTACAGAACAAGAAATAATCATTCCCAACAATTACAGACATCTATACTGTGAAAATAGTATTGCAGTTAGTTACCAAATAATATAGTAGTACAGAAAAAGACAAGAATATTCGAGCTGAGCATGGATTCTTACTGAGTTCAAGAGCAAGCCAAATGCACCTTCTCTCACACCATTGTCATAATTTTTCATTTGATTGGCATCACCATTTGGGTCCCCATGGTAGACTTCTCGTCCCATCCAGTCCGTATCGAAAAGGAAAAATGGAAACCATGATAGCTGCACATCAAAATCATGTTTTACCATTTGCATGATTAAAATTGTCAAGAAGTTACAAAATTGAGATTTTCAATTACTCACCCAAGTAAGAGCCATGACTAAAAGCACTGAATGCATTCCTGGAGGCAAATGCCTCAAGCTTGTCAAAATGTTGACCAAAACTGCTCCTGGGCCATCATTAAACGTCTCATCCTTATCATTGTTCAAGTTTGAATTTTGATCGATATTGGAGTTTCTCGCCGCAGCATCACTTTCACAATTGTTGTTGTCAGCTGATGTCTCATCATCCATATCATACAATTCATAGACTGCTTGTTTGGAGTTATCAAGCAGAGGTGACGAATCAGATGTTGACCTCTTTGTGCAATCAGGGGCTTGCAATGGGAGTTCTTTAGCAAAATACAAAGTTACCAGCATGCAGAATAGGAGAAACACCTGAACAGAGAGAAGACTTTCAAATTCTGAAATTTTAAGAATATAGCGCACATTTAATGTGAGCACATTGAACTCACCACAGCAACTAAGAAAGCCGCCTTCAAATTTCCGCAAGCTTCACAACATGCTCTTGTCATCAGAAAAGGAAACCACCTACATGAAGTAAATTAAAGAAGTACAATTAGATAGTAATGACACTATCAAAGAGAAATATAAGTTGTTAGATAAGTGATTAATTTAATGAAAATTTAGCGATTAAATCAATTAATTTACCTGTGCCATTTACCGCTAGCACCAGCTGAGAAACCCAAAATATTCCCAACTGCCATCCAAGAGCAAAATATAGCATTTGCTGAGTTGCACTGGTCAGGACCTGCCGCATCACACCAATCACATTGTTAACGAAAGTTTGTGGTGAAAAAAATATTTTCTTCAAGAGAAAACTAAGCTTCACATCTAGAAACAGTTTGAAGATTAATAAATACTTCACCTGAAAGATCAGCTAGAAGAGCACGTGCTGGACCCTACATTTGTTGCAAAGAATAAAAGTCAAATTTCACTAATTCTAAGTGAACTATATTACAAGGTTTGATTAAAGATTGGAGGGTAAATTAGAAAAACACTTACTTGGACTGTATTATTAGCAAGATCTAACATCCAAAACCCGAGAATGAAAATAGCAGCTGCTCTATACCGTGGGCCTTTATATACACTGCATAAACAAAACAGGATAAATTAGGTGCCAAGCAATGGTTCATGGTCATACAGAACTGGTTTATAAAAAACACCTTGCTCCAAATATAGTAAGGTACCAATGCAATAATATTATATGAACATATCGATCAAATAATATTTACCTACAGTTCTCGGAAGTATCACCTAAAATATACCCAATATCTGCAGAAAAACCAACAAGAGTTACCTGCATTAAACAAATTAGTACATATAATCAAAGAAAAATAAGAATTCTCTTTGTATTTCTTCGTTTTTTGGGCTATAATTATTCTAGCAAAAGCTTTAGAGAAATGCATGGTAAGCGCAGTAAATTTTGCATTGCATATGCTTATAGTCAAGAACACCTGAAGCAACTCACTGGAGATGTGATGATGGATATGTAATTTGGAATGGACATGATAACACCAGTTGCATATTAGTAGAGGTATTGGTGCTCTACATTTGGCTGAAACGGGACAACACATTAAGTACTACACTGGTGAAGGCCTAAAGAAAGTACCCATAGTTTTCATGGCTGATTAGCTGTCGGTAAAGTCAGGTAAGAACTGGTGCATTTTGAGCAAGACTACAAGCGATCTGAGTTAATTGTTCACTTAAATTTATAGTTACTGTCTTCTTAAAAAAAATAAAGATCAAGTTAAAGTATCCACCAGTAAAAAAGTAAACAAATTACTTCATTTTCTTCATCTCATAAAATAGATGAAATAAAATACTCACAGCAAAACAAATCATGAGGCACCCAACTAGAATAAATGGTCTTCTCCTTCCATATTTTGAATAGCATTTGTCACTCCAAATGCCAACACATGGTTGAACCTGACCAAGAATGAAAATGGTTGGTTAGCCAAATTAGTGTGATATCTAAAAAAAACGAAAAAAATAATGAAAATGCCAGTTCATCAGTATAGGAAAGAATTAACCAAAAGTAACAAAGTTGTGTTTTTGCAGATAGTATTACATTTTCTAGTACATTCTTCTAAGAGAAATTAGAGAAAAGTAACAACAGAGAACAGTGCAGTCTAATGCTACCATTTAAAGCAAGAAAAAGAGTACTTACTACAAATCCAGTAATGGGACCACAAAGCCAAATAAAGGAAGAGAATGCATGTTGTATACCAAGTGTCTGCATCAATAACAACACCAATTTAGTACAACTGGAACCTCAAATACTGAACGAGAGAGTGTTTAACTGAACCACACTATAAAATTGAACTCGCCATTCCTAAGAAAGTTCGAACCATTAAATGGCAGTACCAGACAACACCTTACTAAATAGCCATAGGATAGCCAAGAAAAGAATATACTTCCATTTCTGACAATAATTGCCCCAAAGAGAATGATAGTTGTCCCACAAACTCCCTAATACCAACATTACCTTATAAAGACCTCTTACATCAAACTCCACCATAATTTTCATTGATAATTAACAAATTCTTGATTAATGAACTACATGAGACACATTTAAAGTTATGACCCGGACCAGTACAGTCCCATCCATACTGTAATCGATCCGGTACTGACCGCCCTTTGTAATTAATATGTGATTTATTCATAAGAAAACTAAATTAGGCCAAATTAACTCTGACTGGTAACTAAATCACCTGAATTATACATCAAACTGACGTAAAATTGTACTGATGTGGCTTAATTGAGCAACTAAATCCAGGGCCTTATCTAACTAAATTCAGAACTGAGAAGATAAACTCACCTGAATATACGGAGTCAAGAGCGACAGTTGCAACGCCCACCCAAACTGTACACCAGCGGCGACCGTACAACTGAGAACCAACCTGGTCGTGCTAATTCTCGGTTTCGCATCTCGATTGGGATCCTGAGACTCCCCGCTCCGCTTGGAATTCAGATCCGGATCTCCGTTCAGACCGACAAGTTCCAGCTCAGCATTGGTGAGGTGCCTGTACGGTACTCGGATCGAGATGGCGCCTGATCCGCCACCGCCGCCCCCGTCCATATCGGGTCGGATCCGAGAGAGGAGATGAAAAGAGGTGCGAGATCTGAAGAGAAGGCAGTTGCTTCACACACATCCACAGAGAGAGAGAGAGAGGGATGGATTGAGTGACACGAGCGGGAGAGAGCCTGGTCGGTCGGTTGGTCAAGTTTTGTAGTGGCACTCTTCACGCGACACGGCTTCCATTGCTGACTATTTGACTACTGTTACGCAATGAAATGTTTTTAAATTGCGATACGAATTCGGAAAAATAATAAGAAAAATCAACGAAACAACAGCAGGCCAAGTGGCTAACATTTAACATCTGATGCTTAATACGACTTTACCCCTCTTGTTTCATAATTCGCATTTTGCTTTGCAGCGTTAGTCCCTTTACAGCACTGAATTTATAGTCGGTATTAGGAGTTTGGTATATCATGGCATATTCACTAATTTTTCCTTACATCTTTATGTGGAAATAATATAACAAAAAAATTGCATTAGGCGATAAGTTTCCTAAACTGATTAACTGAATGATATATTGTCCCCGCATTCCACATAGATGTTATTAAATGTAAAAGATGGTAATAAGCAAAAAAGGAAGCAGTTCAATGATAAGTTTCTCTGTATTATATATCCGTGAAGCATTCAATAGAAGATGTTGACGTATACTATATTATAACATAAAAAATTCACAAAACTAGCCTTGTTGTTCCAAACAAAATTTCTTGTTTTTGAAAGAACTGGAATACGGATTGTATATTACAATCTCTCGACTTTTCGCTCATCTATTGGTTGAACTCAAGTTCTCTCATTGTTTCTGTCTAGATCTGGCTAAGCTCCATCTTCAATTTATTCCACTATTTTTATTATCGCTAGGTAAGTCATAATCAAACTCATTTGAAGAACCCCACAGTAAAAATATTAATATTTGAAGAGCAAAATTGTTGGAGAAGTTATTAACTCAGTAATATTATTTAGAATAAAATTGAAGCTAATGTGTTGCAAATCTCTTAAAATAAATAACATTTTATAATTTGGAACCATGAAACTCTAAAAAAGATGTTAAATCCCTTTTCGACCACCTCAAAAATATTCACTATTCGTTTCTAAATGCATGTTTTTATCAATCTTTTTTTTTTTTTTTTTTCTCGTATAGAGTTCAGAGTCGATTGTTTTGCAACAAGCAATTTCTAGCAAAAGACCCAAATTAATTTAATTGTAAAAAATTTCTTATTATCATAAAATTCACTTGTAATCTTAAAATGAAATATTAATAATTTCGCAAATTTTAGTTTTCATTTGGAACCAACTACCATAATCAATTTTCGTTTGCAATTTGAAGATAAAAGAACAGAAAAACAGAGAAAAACTAGAACTTACTAATGCGTTTTTATCCGTTGAGTTGATCCCTTTTTTAATCTTCTCTTTGCGGAGGAAGATACGACATCATGTCTTCGACGAAGACAAAGTGAAAGAAGGTTATGTCTAAATATAGTAACTCATATTTGTCTATTAGTGATGGTGGAGAATTGGAGATCTTATATATGTTTTATTTGGGTCATATTTCAGAATAGTGCAAAAGGAGTATTCAGAACGTACGGACAATCCGAATGCCTATTTACTTGGTAGTTTTGAACTGTTGATCCCATAACATGCCACAATAGTCTAAGTCCAGCTAGCATAGGTGCTGTGCTAGTTGCTAACAGATTTTTTGAGAACATTTATTAGTATATTCAATTATATTTAGAGAATAAGCGAGTTTTCTACTCTGACAAGCAGATGTAAGAAGATCAAGGGGAGATTTTAGAGACCTTCAGACTTCAGCTATAGCCTATAAAATAAGGACCTACTTCTTTGGCGGGGATACATCCGGCCCTTTACATTTTACATTCGTTTTTATCTCTCTACCCCTCTATCACGTCATGATTATTAGAGCTGTCTTGTAACAATTTAACAAACAAGCACTCACAAAGACACAAAGATTTAACGAGGTTCAGCACCAATTCGGTACATACGTCCTCCACACTCACACAAACGTTTTTTCTTTATTGATTTTACTATTTTTTTTTTATACATTGAGGGAGAAGAAAGAAGATAAATAGTTATTTTTCTTCTAAGGCAACACGTCTTTTTGGAATAAAATCAAAATTACACAGTCTAACATTAAATCTTCAAATTCTCTTCTCATCTGACACAAATCAGATCCTCTTGATATGAAAATACATCTAATCAATGAGTAGCTTTCATATCTAGAAGGATTTGACCAGGGGCGGAGCCAGAAATAAAGGATAGGGTAGGCCGAGTTGTCGAGGTCAACTTCAATTAGACATCAGTAACTTCAAATTTCAATACTAGAGTAGGCCAGATATATTAGATGATCGAATTAACACTGTATTTTTCATATTCTTTTTTCTGACTTTTAAGTGTCCATGACTTAACTTCATGTTGAAAGAGAGATGAGCTTTAGCCTTTAGAGATTTAGACAATTAAATTGATTTGGGTTGGCTTTGGTATAGACCCAACTATAATATCTCAATTAAATTTTGTAAAATTGGCGTGTGTTTGGCCCACGCCCGCCACTCCTGTCTCCGCCCCTGGATTTGACAAAACTCCATAAATAATTTTGCCAAATATACTCAATCAGTGCTATGTTCGATTCGAATTTCCATCAGTTCGGACCGAACTACACCACATCGAATTCTTTTCCTCATCTCCATTCGGTCCGAGCGATTCTTTGTTCGAACATAATCATCTCAAGTCCATTTTCACACTTTGTGGTCCGAATGGACTCTTGTTCGGTCCGGACGGGGGCTTGAATTTTTAACATGTCTAACGTGGTGAAATGACACTGAATAGGCTATTTCGATAACCGTACTACTAAGGAAACTGTATGATTCGCTGTTTCGTTAACCATTTCGTTTACCGTTTCATTAAACGACAAGTACAAAATATGTGATTTCAGTAAAAGACATGTATTATTTCGTTCCAGTTCCGTTTTGTTTGTCGTGCCATTATTGAAAATGCTACCGTTGACCGGCCTAGTCACGATTGTTATTAGTTACTATACGAGCGTATCAGACATGCATTAGAAGTATATATATTCTGAGGGTTATGACTTTCACGTGAGGGGGCTTTAGTTACTGTGGCAAAAACAGTTCCGTAATCCTGGTCGTTGGTTCGTGACTCTATATATCTTGGCCGTTCAATCCTCTTCGCTATGCCTTTCTCGATCCTCTTCGCTGCGTGTTGGTTGAATGTATCACACGGCTCAGCGCCTACTCGCTTTTTTCCTGTCGCCGTGCGCTTCCTCCGTACCCTCAATCCCGCTTATTGCTCCTGCTGTCTCTCTTTCCCTCTGTGTTGTCTGTCTCTCGATGGATCCGTGCAGTCAGCGTTACGTGCTTGCCCATGCCTGGTGGCCCTCCTTGCTCGCTCACGACTCAAGTTTGGTGAGCACTGAGGTGGATTTGGTGGCTCTTGGATTTCTACACGGTTCTCTTTCTCCCCTCACTTTGTAGCCTCATTTTCTCGCTGTTTCCCCTCCGTACTCTTTGATGTGCTTTCTCTGCTGCTTTCAGACCTGGTGGGTTACCCCTTTTCTCCTCTTTTTTCTTCTGTTCCTTTCTCAATCTTCCGATTGCACTCAATTTTTATCGCGAAATCACTTTTTCTTCCCTTTCTACTCCTTGCAAGACTTTCTGTTTACTGCTTCTCTAGCTTGCAGTCGGTGTTGTCTGGGGGAACTGTCAGGGTGCAAGCTTTGGTCTCCTCTCTTCCCATCTTCTCAGGTTAGCTGTTTTTTTTCTTCTTGCTTGGTGTTTACTCTGTGCTGCCGTCTTTGGTGAATTTTCTAACTAAAATTCCCAATGTGTCAAGCCACCTTCTTGGAGGAAGTTGTTACCTTTGGTTATTTTGGGGGCAAATTCCAGCCGAGTTACGACCAAATAAGTTGGCCTATATCAATTAATAATTTTCTTTCAAAAAATGAAATCTGTCAATTTTTTTATATTTTGGTTTTACCTTTCTATCATGGAAATGCAGATTGCCTCATTCCTAATTTTGTATTTTTAATTTTGACATTCTATTATGCTTCCTATTCAAACATGGCTGCAGTTCGTGCGATATATGGTGACAGCATTCGTGAGGACTCAGTTGAGCTCCTTTTTAGCCGGTCGGAGTGTGATCCTTCTTTTACTTCTCAATTCCTATTCACAGAATATTTAGAAAATAAACATGTATGTTTTCTCTGTGAGCTGCTTGATTGTTTCAGTTTATTGTACATTTGTCTGTAGGGTTTCAACTTTCAAGCAACTCATAGTTGATGCTTCAAAACTGGCATCTCGCAATATCTCTTTGTTCCATTTATATGATTTGAGCAATGTAAATTGAATCTAAACATTGTGTAAACATCAAATATTTTGGCATGGTCCGTCTACAGTTTGTTAGTTTTCATAGATATTTTATAGACTATTTGAAGTTTGCGATGTATTTTAGTTTGCTGACTATATCTATAATTTCTATTTAGCTTCAAAAATTAAAAACGAAGCTTGCATTGGTTGATCCCATCTCTTGCTCGAGTGTTTTTCATAATTTGTCACTTTCAGGTCAGTGCCATCACACTGGTGTTTTGAACCTTTTACTTTCATTTTTTATCATGAGTTTTAGTATAAATAGATGCATATGAAGTATTGAACTGCCCTTTCTATTTATAAAAAAAAACTATAGTTGTGCTTTGGTCATCATTTATTGATTGGATTATATAATTTCATAAGCTGTCAAAGAGGAGGCTATTGTGTTCATGCTGCGCTCCACTGAGTCAAAATATTGGTAATAAAACTAAGAGTGCTGTTATATCAGATAATCACCCTGACAACAAAACAATTTGGTTCGGTTTTCGTACATTGTGCATGGTATTGGTTGTAATTAAACATTATATAGATAATCCAATTTGGTTCAGTTTTCATACCGTGTGGATCTGCTATTTGTTTTAGTTGACTTTATCCACCTTAATTTTTTAATGCCAATTAGCATTTGTATTTTGTAAGAACTTGCAAAGAAAGATTTTGTATCTGTTCAAGATCTCAAGCCAGTTGTTACAAATGAGAATTTTATTTTGAACTAAAGGTTTATACCTTTTTGAAATAAACCAAATAAAGTACTGGTAAAGTGGCAATGGTACGTGCATGTAGCAACATGACAAATTATGAACAAATAGTATGGAGAACGAGAATAAGTTCTAGCAAAGTGACATTGGTAAGTGAATTTAGCATTTATGTGTGGACGATGTTGCGAGATTTTATTTTTTTTTCTTATCTTATCATAATCATGACAAATTATTAGTCGCATATATATTGTGATGAACATCACTTTGAAATGATCATTGAAAGCATTATAAATAAAAATAAAAATTATGAACAAGTAAGCTAATCAGCTCTATACGAACAAACAATGTGGAGAGCGTGAATAAGTTATGAACCTAAAGGTTTTACAAGACTCATCAGCTCTATTTCCATCTCTCTTGCAGGATAATTGGTTGAGATTTTGGAGATTGTTATCAGCTCGCAACAGATTTAACTAATTTATGAACAAATAGCAAGAGATTAAGCGATAAGAGGTCAAGTTCCTTCTACTACTTTTTACTGTCTGATTTCTACCTTTCTTTCTTTCTTTTTTTTTTTTTTGGCTTTGTTACCATCTATTTATTTTGATTATTACTTTTCAACAGTGATGATGCTATGCCAGTAGAGGAGCAGACAAGCGCATGGAAAAAAAGGAGGTCTTGCATAAAAGGAAGGTTTCTATTTTCTATATTATATTACGTGGTTATGGAAAATATATGCTAAATTTAGCTTTTAGTCGAACAATGTAAACAAATTTTGAACTTTACATACTTTCAGCTGCAAAGCTGTAGAATCAGTCTTAATGAGAGTGGCCTATCAAAACTGACAATAAGGCCATTTATACAATTGAGGTATGTGATTCAATGATTTTGTCAACAAGAGAAGAACCCATTGTTGATTTCACAATAAAACTGTGATTTATTGTACCTATTACATAGTCACTTCCATCAATATTCGCAATTAATAAAAGAGGAAATTGTATTTAGGAAGTCCCTAAACTTTTTTTCCTTCTTTACTAGAAATATCAGTATCTAAATAAATACAGTTTATTTCTTTTTTTTTTGTCATTACTTTTTAGCAGTTTAGATAAAATATTTGTTTATATACTGAATATTTAGTCCTTAATTGGTAAATAATTGTGAGTTCAGGCATATTTAAGATTAAATCAGGCTTGTTTACTACTCAAATGTCTATTTAGTATTTGTTTGTTCAGGTGGAGACTGCAGCCTAAAGTAACTATGTCCCTCCAAATTAAACACACAATGGAACCTTTAAACAAGTTGTGAAATTGACAATTTCTAATTATACCATGTGCAACATATTTATTTTTGCTAATTTGACACTTCTATATTATACCATATGCAACATACATACTATTGATCAGCCTAACTATACGAGTTAACATGAAAAGGGTGCCCCTGAGATGTTGATAAATATAATGCAACAGGTAGTGCATTGATTTTCCTATGCGTATATTTAACAAATTTTCAAGTTCCGGCACCCCTTTCAGTTTAGCCTAATCAATGTCTAGCAAAAGAGAAGCATGACCCTTTCATTCTGCTTTGGTAACTGATGCACATATTTACCCTGACGTTGATAAATATACTAATTTGGCAAAAAAAAAAAAAATCTCAGGTTAATTAAATTTGTGTGCAAGAATTTTGGTAATTGAGATGTTCCAGGCACCCTTTCCATATATTTAAATATAAATCTCAGGTTCACACATGGACATACAAATTTGTGTGCCTGGAGTTGTCTGTTGTACCCTAAAAATGAAAAAATGAATAAAAGAGAATAACCAATAGTGGAAATAAAGGTGTAATGGATGCCTCTTTTATTTGTTGAAATGGATATGTGTAGAAATGAGGTAAAATGATTTGGATGAGGTGAAATAAATGGAAATGAAAAGGTGTGCTGCATTAAAAATGATGTTGAAAATTTATTGTGCAAAAGGGAAAAAGGAGGCCCAGTAAAATTCGGTGAAAAGAAAAAATAATGGAAAGGTTGTAATATGTCAAAGAGAGGCTCATGCACAAAAATGATGATGAAAGAAATGGTTGTGCGGGGACATGTTTACATCTCTACTACCTTGTTTTGATTTCTACCAATAAGATGCTGCCACATCATCCCACTAATGACCTAGTTTTAATAATTGCCAAGAATAGAAATTAAGTGAAGAAGGGTGCCAGGTCACCTATCCCCGCAGATCATCTTTCAAAAAATTATGAGTTGGTTTTCATTTTGAAATAATTGCGCAAAAAAAAAGGAAAACAGAGAGGTGCAAATTGCCGCCAAAGGTTTTGTTCCCAGTCTATTAACTATCCACGTTCTCACAACTGCTTGGTGGAACCAATCGAACTTTGCCAACTCAGCCCATAATCTGTCCATGTTCAAACCATAACTGCTATGATAAATGGCTATAAAAGAAGGGAGTCTGCGCATAAAAAAAAAAAACACAACAGAAGAGAGGAACAACCAGAGCAAAGAGGGATACACGCAAGAAAGAGTTTTGTGCAGAAAAATAGTGAATCAGAGAAAATTTACAAACATTTTCATTTTCTTTCTTCTTTCATAAAGCAACTGTAAGAGAGAAAGAGAGAGAGAGCAGTCCTGTTCCTTGATTTGCTTGAGGTTTGTAAACAGTAAGTGAAAGTTGTGAAATAAAAGGATTTCTCTGTTGGAGTTATGTCCTAGAAGCCAATCATTATGGCTACTTCTTTGGTTTATGTTATTGATGATATTTTATCATTTGTTCCTTGATTTATTTATTGATAGATCATTCAGGTTGAGGGATCTGAATTGTAGATCTTTATAATTCATTTGTTCATAAATGACATTAATAAATCTAAAGATGTCCATAATCTTGATAATTAACAAGGAGCATTAATTATCAAAATAAGATTAGTATGCAAGTTAAGCGATGATTAAGTTCTACAAATCATAGGTAAGGAGTTACCAACTTAATTGCATATGTATATGTTGTAGAACATAGTACAGGACTTGACCCAAATGAAATAAACATATGGATTGTGTTATGTGTCATTGTTTATTTCATATGTTGTTGATTCTAAGTTTGAGATGCTCAGCTTTTTCACATGAGGATAGGTTCTATAAATATCGTCTAACGCTGATTCCTGATAAAGGCTGCTATACGGACTTTATTTATGTTCTCTTGAATTGTGCGGGAAAAAGTTGTTCATCAAGAAAATCGTATGTCCCTCATTAGTTTACCTAGTGAGCGATGATATTTGTTTGGGCTCCTTGATGGAGATGGATTGTTTGCTAGCAACTTGTACAATCATCTCTATATCAAGAATTGTATAATCTGCAAGAGTGACACATTCCTATCTTGGATTATACAAGGATATCATGTGACATAAGAATCGAACAAGGAAATACTTTTATTTCTTATGCAGGATTGAGATATTGTAGCTGTACACTATTTATGCGAATTGGGAATCATAACGTGTTGCTAGATACCGCTTATGATTAATGGAAATAAATAACGATTTATTCTCCATGGCCAACGTAGCATAAATCCTCAAAAAGGTCACACAAATAGAACCTGAACCACACGTGTATTAATTATTTGTATTAGAGAATACAAAACATGATGAGTTGATTAATTAATTATATGCTGTTGTGAACCGCTATAATTAATTATATCAAGAAGATCATGTTAGAATAAATTAATACATAAACCAACCTATTGTTAATTATCATCAATTTGATAATTAAATAGTCTCAACTGTATTTAATATAATTGTTAGAATTGTATTGAATATATAGGCTTTAAATTGCTAAGTCTATTTAAGCCCAAAATAACAAACAATTAATAGGCCCATTAATTAATTGAATTAATATGGCTAAGAGAGATTAATTCACATTTTGGTGAATTGGGCTAAAAGCCCATATTGATTTCGGCTAGGGGCTAGGGCTTGATGGCACCCTTGTAATTTGTTAGAAGTTTGGAAGAGGAATGAGAGCTCTATAAATAGACCCCAAGGGGTGGCCTCTCATCCAACTTTCTCTCTCCTCTCTTCCCTCTTCTCCTAGCCGCCACCTATCCTCCTCTTTTGAGATTTTCGAAATCTCCATTAGAGGAGCTCTCATCCATTGTTTGTTAGGGCCCATGTGTTGGGATTAGCTACATAATTAAAGTGTTAATTGTGATTAAATGTTGGTTGCTCTAAAAGCTTGCTAGCACAAGCTTTTGAGAGGTGGAGAAGCTTCTTGGTGGATTAGAGGAAGGAGAAGAAGGCGCGGAGTGCACGCCATCGATTCCCACGCCTTGGACAACCTCACAAGAACGATTTGTGAGAGGTATAACATCCTCCTCTTTCTCTCTTGGTTTTTGGTGCCGATTCGGTGTTTTGCACTAGGTCCTTTGCACGATTGTGTATTTCATTATTCTAATAGTAGAATAAATGAATTTATGACACTTTCTAACAGTGGTATCAGAGCTCATGGCTGTGCTTACTGTTTTGGCACTTAATTAAGTGAGAAATTCGTAATTAATTAAGTTAATTAGTGATGTGCATGCTTGCTGGCCCTGGAAAGGCTGTTTTCTGTCTTGTTGCTTGTTTTTCGTGGTGTAAAACTCTCTGAAATTTTTTCCTTCTTATTGGAGGTTGTAGCCCTTTGAATTGTGGTTGTTTTTCCACTCGAATCATTGATATTCGATGTAAAATGAATTTTTAGTGATTTAAACGGTAACGGTGCGCAGATCTGTTATTCTGCTGCACAGTTCTGTTGTTGTGGTTGGTAACAAATAAGTTTGTATACAAAGTACCTGTAACTTTTAGATAGGATTAATCTAAACTTGATGCTCTTTCTGGATATGTAAATTTTGTTGCATATTTCGGATATTATGTGGGCGTTCAAGGATGAAAAGTGATGAAGTTGTCAGATCTGTTTTTTCAAACAAACCGATTGTTTTGAAAAACTGTACTTATTGAGAAACTTTTATGGAAAAGTGTTAAAATGGAAATGTTCTCCTTTAAGTCTGGAATCTGTGAAAATTAATTTCATAGATTTTCATTGAGATTTGATACCTCAACCGAGTGAAACCTTTTTGGTCGACGGTCTGTTCCAGAACATGATACCTTGCTTAAATGCTTGTTATCTCGTTGATCTTGAATATAACTTATGGACTTTCTTTTCATGGAATGATAGCCTATTGTATGTAGTATTTTTCTATGTAAATTGTTTGCTGGAAAAATATCAAGGGGATGATCATACAGATCAAAAGGTTGAGACCCATAACAGAATTTCCTCTAACGGTGCTTCGCGCACAATCTGAGGATTTGTCTTTTTTGGTTCTCCCTGATGGTAATTGAACTCTCCTTGAGATTTTTACAGGTAATCACAATCTTTGTAAGGAGTTCTCTGGATTTATTTCGGATTTTTTGGAGACCGAATTATTTTGAATTTTTTCGGGCCCCGAATTTCGTATTTTAATTAGTTAAAATAATTTCTAATTAATCAATTTGATGAAAGGTTAATTAGAAGACTCCTTAAATACTCTCCTTTCTGTTTTGATGGTTGGATTTAATTTAAAAGGGCTTAAACAATTAGTTGTTAAGGTTAAGCCTTCTTTGCATTCGAAAAACATGAACAACAAGTATGCACAAAGATTCTAATTAATGAAATTAATTAAAAGCAAGTGAATCATGTATATTGTATATGTGCTAACTTTGTTTTGTAGGAGGATGTGGGTTTGATATGGCTCAAGATGTCAATGCCTTGTGTGTTGTAAAATGTTGTGAATGCATGTGATTGCTTGTAAAGTGGCCTAAGGTGCCTTGATAATTAATTGGTTAATTTTGATGTAACTTGTGAGGCTTGCATGCCCCTAAGGCCTAGGCGGGGTTTTAGGAATTTTATCACATGTATTTATTTCCCTTAATTATTAGACAGGATCTTAGTAATTAGTGGGAGGGCTTGATTAGATTAGTCTCGTTACATGGAGACGCGACGAAGATTAATGCAAGCGGGAGCCATACAAACCCACGACTATGTTTGAGATGTGTGTGATTATGTGATTGTTTGAGAATGCCTTGAATTGTCATAGGTAGGTATGGGTGTATGCTTACACGACCACCAAACAAGAGTCACATAAATTGTTTTGTCCCAATTACGATTAAGTTAATTCGTCCTCCTTCTCTCTATCCCCTTCAAGACAATTGATTGTTTATTGATGCATTCCGCCGACGCGGACATCGTACTCCATCATTGTAGTCGGGGTGTAAATCGGATTTGCAAGGAGCAAATAGAGAGAAGTTACTTTTCAATGGATCCTAATCAGATTGGACATTGGGACGAAGTTCGCGATGCGAACCAAGGATCATAAAGTTGTATGATCGGTTAAAGAGAACCTACCCTATATTAGTTGGCTTGATGTTGTGTCGACGCCATCATCATTTCAACGAAAGTAGGGGACTTGGAAATCTATTACATTTAGGGACATTAATTTAATGTAGTGGAAGTTTTACTTTATGGAAGTTAAAACAAAAAGCATAAACTAAATGACCTTAAATTTTGATATTGTTGTAGATGTCTTCCCCGTCTTTTACGCTACGTTCTCTTCTTGAAAAAGAGAAGCTTGCCTTCAATGGTGCCAATTTTTTGGATTGGCACCGCAACCTTAGGCTTGCCCTTAGGTTTGAAAAAAAGGAGTATCTCTTGACCACTCCCTTGCCTCCTCTTCCTGAAGAGAAGGCTCCTAAAGAGGACCATGATAACTATGAAAAGCATCACGGTGACGACATAGAGATGTCGGTCTTGATTGTTGCAGTCATGGACAATGAGCTCCAAAAGGAGTACATTGATAGTGGTCTTGGAGTGTTTGAAATCATCTCTCGTCTCTCAAGGACATTTAAGACCAAAGCTCGCACCGAAAGGGGCAAACTCATCAAGGCCGTCGCCAACACTCGTTTGGCGGAGGGTCATGAAGTTGGTCCACACGTCATGAGGATGGCTGGGTTGTTTCGGCAGCTTGAAAGCCTTGACACGCCCTTTCCACCGGAGGTTGTCCAAGACTTTATTCTCAACTCTCTTCCTCAGAGTTACTCGGGGTTCATTGTGAACTACCGCATGAATGGCATGGAGAAAAGTTTGGAGGATCTCCAAAACATGCTCATGGAAACTGAGGAGAGTCTCAAGAAAGAGAAAGGGTCTAAGGATGTTCTTGCTGTGAATGACAAGGGAAGGAAGATCAAGAAGAAAGCCCGAAGAAACAAAAGAGGCAAAGGCCCGGTGACGCCCCAAGGCTCGTCCAAGGGAGCTCCCGTGGGTTCAAGGAAGAAGAAGAACCCGGCCACTTCCGATACCGTGTGCTACTATTGTAGTGACAAGGGCCATTGGAAGAGGAACTGCCCCAAGTACCTTGCTGATAAGAAGGCTGAAACCGTCCGTCCTTCTACTTCAGGTATATTTGTCATTGAAACCCTTCTCGCTACCTCAAGCAATGACTGGATATTTGATATTGGTTCATGCGCTCACATTTGTCGAAATGTGCAGGCACTAAAGAGTAGGAGGCGGCTCGAGAGAGGCGAAGTTCAACTCCGCGTCGGCAACGGCACGTGCATATCCGCTATGGCCGTTGGGAACGTGGAATTATCTTTGCCTTCTGGTTTTGTGTTGGAACTCAAGAATGTTTATGTAGTTCCATGTATCACTCGAAACATTATTTCTATCTCATGTTTAGACTTGGATGGTTTTGATGTTGTAATAAAGAACAAGTGTTTGACTTTGTTTCGTGATGAAGTTCGTTATTGTGTTGCGCATTTATCGAATGGTCTTTATATGCTTGATAGTAATGAACTTGTTTTGAGTGTTGAGAATGACAATAGGAAACGTAAGATTTCTCAAGAGAATGCAACTTTGATGTGGCATTGCCGCTTAGGTCACATCAATGAGAAGCGCATCAAGAGATTGCAAACCGTTGGTCTCTTGAATCAATTCGCTTTCGAGCCAATTGACACATGCGAGTCTTGTTTGATGGGAAAAATGACCAAAGCGCCTTTTTCCAACAAAGGGACAAGGGCAAATGACTTGTTGGACCTTGTACATACCGATGTATGTGGACCTATGAGCATTTGCGCACGTGGTGGTTATTCATACTTCATCACTTTTACCGATGATCATAGTAGATACGGGTATATCTACTTGATGCGGCACAAGTCCGAATCCTTTGACAAGTTCAAAGAATTCAAGAATGAAGTTGAAAACCAACTTGGTCGAAAGATTAAAGTTTTACGTTCCGATCGTGGAGGAGAGTACTTGAGTCATGAGTTTGGTGATTATCTAAAGGAGTATGGAATAGTTCCACAACTCACTCCGCCGGGAACACCACAATGGAATGGTGTATCCGAAAGGAGGAATCGAACTTTGCTAGACATGGTTCGATCGATGATGAGCCAAACCGATTTGCCTAAATCGTTTTGGAGTTATGCATTAGAGACCGCAGCTTTTACACTAAACCGTGTTCCGTCTAAGTCCGTTGAGAAGACACCTTATGAGATTTGGTTTGGTAAGAAACCAAACATGATGTTTCTCAAGATTTGGGGTTGTGAAGCTTATGTGAAAAAGCTAGTGAGCGATAAGCTTGGACCCAAATCGGACAAGTGTCATTTCGTAGGATACCCTAAGGAAACAAAGGGATACTACTTCTACAACCGTGTCGAGAACAAGATAGTTGTTGCTCGTCATGCCGAGTTCTTAGAGAAAGAATTTCTCGCAAGAAGAAGTAGTGGGAGTAATGTGGTTATTGAAGAAATTCAAGAACCACCACAAGACATGCCTCAAGTAGGTAATGTAGTTATTTCCAATGAGGTTCCAAATGAGGTTGTAGCCGAACCCGTTCCACAAGCCGTTGTGGAAGAAGTTCAAGAAAATGCTCCCTCAAATGAGGACTCGAACATATCGCGAGTCGATTATGTTCAAGAAACTCAAAGTTTTGAGGATCAAGAACCAACTCCACAAACCGTTGTGGAACAAGTTCAAGAACCTCAAGAACCTCAAGCACCCATTCTACGAAGGTCAACAAGGGAAAGTCGTCCACCCGAAAGGTACTTGGGTTTGCACGATGTCCTCGTCATTGCGAATGACGAACCTTTGACCATTAATGACATGATGAAGAAATCCGACTCCAAGGAATGGCTCAAAGCCATAGAATCCGAAATGCAATCCATGTATGACAACAAGGTCGGACCTTGGTTGACCTTCCCAACGGAGTAAAACCCGTTGAGAACAAGTGGATCTTTAAAAGAAAGGTCGACATGGATGGCAACTTGACCATTTACAAGGCACGACTTGTTGCGAAAGGTTACAAGCAAATTCATGGTATTGACTATGAAGAAACTTTCTCGCCCGTCGTCATGTTCAAGTCAATTCGGATCTTGTTAGCAATTGCCGCATTTTATGACTATGAGATATGGCAAGTGGATGTCAAAACCGCCTTCCTAAATGAAAATTTGGAAGAGGATGTGTACATGACACAACCCGAGTGTTTTGTGGATCCTAAGAATGCTAACAAGGTATGCAAGCTTCAAAGGTCCATTTATGGATTGAAGCAAGCATCGAGGAGTTGGAACAAGCGCTTTGATGAAGAGGTCAAGAAGTTGAACTTCATTCAAAGTGAAAAGGAACCTTGTGTCTACAAGAGGATTAGTGGGAGCGTGGTCGTATTTCTTGTTTTATATGTTGATGATATACTCTTGATCGGGAATGATATTCCCGAATTGAATGATGTCAAGGATTCATTGAAGAAAGTGTTCTCAATGAAAGACTTGGGCGAAGCCGCCTACATCCTAGGAATCAAAATCTATAGAGATAGATCTAGGAGGTTGTTAGGCTTGAGCCAAGATGCATATATTGACAAGGTGTTGGAAAAACACAAAATGGCTAGTTCCAAGAAGGGTTACTTGCCTATGTCACATGGCATATTCTTGAGCAAGACTCAATGTCCGATGGAAGATGCAGATAGGAAATTCATGAACAAGTTTCAATATCCATCTGTGGTCGAATCAATCATGTATGCCATGCTATGCACTCGCCCCGATGTGGCACATCCGATTAGTGTGACTAGTCGATACCAAGCTAACCCTGGTATGCCACACTGGACTGCAGTCAAGAATATCCTCAAGTATTTGAAGAGAACACAAGATAGTATCCTCGTGTACGGTGGAGACCAAGAGCTTGTTGTAAGTGGTTACACCGATGCTAGTTTCCAAACCGATCGAGATGATGCTAAGTCACAGTCCGGCTATGTATTCCTGCTCAATGGTGGTGCCGTAAGTTGGGAAAGTTCCAAGCAAGAAACTACGGCCGATTCCGTCACCGAAGCGGAATACTTAGCGGCTGGTGAAGCAGCGAAAGAAGGCGTTTGGATCAAGGAGTTCTTGACCGAGCTAGAAGTGGTTCCAAGCATCTCAAGTCCAGTGGATCTCTACTGCGACAACACGGGAGCCATAGCTCAGTCCAAAGAGCCTAGGTCTCACCAAAAGACCAAGCACATTCTACGACGATTCCATCTTATCCTTCAGTTTGTGAATGACGGGTGAATCAAGGTCAAGAAGGTGGACGGTGCCGTGAACACAGCGGATCCTCTAACAAAGCCTTTGTCTTGAGCCGCACATGAGTTGCATGTTGCATCCATGGGGATTAGGCGTATGCCTGAGTGGCTTTGAGATGTATCTTTTACTTTGAGGCTTTAGTATGAGATATGTATATATTTTGGATATTACATTGAGTACTATGCACTTGCTAGAAGTCATTATTGATTGACTCTAGGCCAAGTGGGAGATTGTTGGAGTTATGTCCTAGAAGCCAATCATTATGGCTACTTCTTTGGTTTATGTTATTGATGATATTTTATCATTTGTTCCTTGATTTATTTATTGATAGATCATTCAGGTTGAGGATCTGAATTGTAGATCTCTATAATTCATTTGTTCATAAATGACATTAATAAATCTAAAGATGTCCATAATCTTGATAATTAACAAGGAGCATTAATTATCAAAATAAGATTAGTATGCAAGTTAAGCGATGATTAAGTTCTACAAATCATAGGTAAGGAGTTACCAACTTAATTGCATATGTATATGTTGTAGAACATAGTACAGGACTTGACCCAAATGAAATAAACATATGGATTGTGTTATGTGTCATTGTTTATTTCATATGTTGTTGATTCTAAGTTTGAGATGCTCAGCTTTTCCACATGAGGATAGGTTCTATAAATATCGTCTAACGCTGATTCCTGATAAAGGCTGCTATACGGACTTTATTTATGTTCTCTTGAATTGTGCGGGGAAAAGTTGTTCATCAAGAAAATCGTATGTCCCTCATTAGTTTACCTAGTGAGCGATGATATCTGTTTGGGCCCCTTGATGGAGATGGATTGTTTGCTAGCAACTTGTACAATCATCTCTATATCAAGAATTGTATAATCTGCAAGAGTGACACATTCCTATCTTGGATTATACAAGGATATCATGTGACATAAGAATCGAACAAGGAAATACTTTTATTTCTTATGCAGGATTGAGATATTGTAGCTGTACACTATTTATGCGAATTGGGAATAACGTGTTGCTAGATACCGCTTATGATTAATGGAAATAAATAACGATTTATTCTCCATGGCCAACGTAGCATAAATCCTCAAAAAGGTCACACAAATAGAACCTGAACCACACGTGTATTAATTATTTGTATTAGAGAATACAAAACATGATGGGTTGATTAATTAATTATATGCTGTTGTGAACCGCTATAATTAATTATATCAAGAAGATCATGTTAGAATAAATTAATACATAAACCAACCTATTGTTAATTATCATCAATTTGATAATTAAATAGTCTCAACTGTATTTAATATAATGTTAGAATTGTATTGAATATATAGGCTTTAAATTGCTAAGTCTATTTAAGCCCAAAATAACAAACAATTAATAGGCCCATTAATTAATTGAATTAATATGGCTAAGAGAGATTAATTCACATTTTGGTGAATTGGGCTAAAAGCCCATATTGATTTCGGCTAGGGGCTAGGGCTTGATGGCACCCTTGTAATTTGTTAGAAGTTTGGAAGAGGAATGAGAGCTCTATAGATAGACCCCAAGGGGTGGCCTCTCATCCAACTTTCTCTCTCCTCTCTTCCCTCTTCTCCTAGCCGCCACCTATCCTCCTCTTTGGAGATTTTCGAAATCTCCATTAGAGGAGCTCTCATCCATTGTTTGTTAGGGCCCATGTGTTGGGATTAGCTACATAATTAAAGTGTTAATTGTGATTAAATGTTGGTTGCTCTAAAAACTTGCTAGCACAAGCTTTTGAGAGGTGGAGAAGCTTCTTGGTGGATTAGAGGAAGGAGAAGAAGGCGCGGAGTGCACGCCATCGATTCCCACGCCTTGGACAACCTCACAAGAACGATTTGTGAGAGGTATAACATCCTCCTCTTTCTCTCTTGGTTTTTGGTGCCGATTCGGTGTTTTGCACTAGGTCCTTTGCACGATTGTGTATTTCATTATTCTAATAGTAGAATAAATGAATTTATGACACTTTCTAACATTCTCATGGTGTTCTTCGTTTCTTTTTCTTTTTAATTTCTTTTCTGCAATTTGAAAAATTATTTGTTCAATTCGCTCTTTTCTCCATGACTAACTTAGCACAGCTTTGCGTGTCCATGGAGATTAACTAAAAGAATATATCAAATTAAATGCCACGAGTCCTTAGCGCAGCTTTGGATTCTTCTAAACGAATTCTGGTTCGGTTAGAGAAAGATTAGCATAATTTCAATCTCTCTTGATCAAGTTCTTAGTAAATTTTGAAGAACTTATATTTATATTTGTTTACAATCTGTTTCTATTTTATGCTTCAACTTAGCACAGCTTTGAAGAAGTATAGAATAACACATCAGATTGTGTAGAGATAAAATTGAAAGGGATCTTAGCACAGCTTTGGTCCTATATGATGTTCCAACTTGATTAAAAGATGCCTCAGCACAGCTTTGGCTTTCCTTTTTTCAAGGCTGATCTTTTGATCAATTTCTCTAGGCAATTAGCCATCCACTAAATATGGTTTGGTTGCAAAGGGAAATTAATCAAAAGGACAGCAAAACTTTGATGATTATGAAAGAAACAACATGCTGTCAAAATTTACTCAGAAATTGATTGTTCTTAAATTGAATAGCAACAATTTTCCAATAGAAAAAGAACTCAAAAGGTCTATGGTGAATATTAAATGCTTACTGGTAAGAAATATGATAAGTATTGCAAGATAACATGCGAGAACTGAAGCCTGGACTGTTTCTGGTGCAATCAGCAAAAAGCATTTACAGTTTATGAAATCTTTTATATCTCATAAACGGTTAAACAGAATTAATTGAAATTTTAACTGTAGATGAAACATGATAATATGCACGTTCTGTAAAAGTTTCATAATTTTTGGACTGACAGATTATTTACAGCGAAATCCCGAAATCGGACAGAAACTAAATTTCAGAAACTGTACCAGCAAATCGTGCCAGCAGTTTTCTTTGAAAGTTCATACCTTGAAACCTTTGAAATAAATTTCTAAAATTCTACAAAAAATACTGTAACTGACTCAATATCTTAAGTTTGAAATCTGAAAGTTTTAAGCCTTAACTGCAAATAGACTATAAATAGAAAATAAATAACTGCAATGAAGTCTGTCTACCCCAGAAAACTGTTTCACAGAAAGTTACCCTGAAATCAAAAATCGTGTAAAAATGCTAAAACAATTCAGAAAAATTTATACTAGATGTCCAAATTTCACACAAGAAGTCTAGTTTCGAACACAATAACTCTCATGTCAAAATTCGAAATAGAACAGAAGCAGTTGCTCAAAAACCAAACAAAGGTCGTGTTGACTCAGAAAACTGTATTTCAGAAAATGACCCTGAAGGATTAAGCCATAAACCCAGTAAATCAAATTCTAAAAATTCTGTAAAAATACAAAATAAATCCCTCCATGAGTCTTCTTTCAAATGATTCTAGTTTCATAATTTTTGATAAACCATAGAGACTGTTTTCCAATTTTAAACCGAACGAAGGTCTGGTTAGTCTATCCAAAGTGCACAGCCTGGAAATTTGTAAATTCGTCCACTTCCAAAATTCAACAAAATTCATAGAAAATTCAAAACTGCAAATGAAATATCGAAAAAACTCAGAAAATTCTAAAGATTTCAATTTCACTGAACATTGATGTCAAAATCATCTAAAGATTGGTCAAATCCGACTTTGATTGTTTTCATCATAATGCATCGTGTGAAATTCAAATTAAATTGAAATCTTACGAAAATTCTGAAAAGTCCACAAAATAATAAATAAACTTGTGCGACTCCAAATTTGTGGTAAAATTCTAATTTGAGTTTTCAATCAACTCAAATTGACACACGTGAAAACAAAACCAAATCAAACCTCGATTTGAGTCTAAATTGACTCGAATTTTGTCAAATCCAAATGAAATTTAACTTGAGTATCAAATACACTCAAGTTGTCTAAAATCTAGTTTGAGGCCTCAAATAGTCTCGAACTAATCTGATTTGAATCCAAGTTGATTCGAATTAACAAAATCAAACCAAATTATAATTTGAGTTCAAATTAACTCGAATTATACCCAAACAAGTGTCAAAAATCAAATCAAAAGCGATCCAACTGGACCAAAGCCCCAGTTTGACCATAAATTCTCTCGTCACCTGAATCAGCGGCCCGCTTTGTATTCAGTGTGGGAGTTGCAAGGTTATTGTGCTTGAGTGAACAGTACGGTTACACTCTTAACCTTAACTTTGCGAAGTTCTTATTTCTGAGTCAACAATATGCTCTGTACTCAGAACCTAGTACTTCACAGGATGCAAGAACAAATACCTCAAAATCCTAAATCAAATGACAAAACGAGAACAAATATCTCAACTCCAAAATAAGTGGTATTTAATTGACTAATGGACTGGTCGATGATTTATCACTATGGTTCAAGTTAAATTCAAAATCCTAACTTACCATAAATATCCCTAAAAAACAAACATTGCATGCGTAACCACCCAACAAGTTGTATTTCACAACTCTTATAGCCTAGAAACATAATTCTTCGAATCCCTTAATCAGAGGTTCTCGCGGTTTATTCCCGAGGTAATTAACAGCAGGGGCTTGCGCCTGTTGGAAAGAAAGAACCCACAAAAATAATAAACCTCCACGTGAATAGAAATTCATATGAGTTCTTCTCTCTTCGTTTAGAAAGGACTTATATCGAATTGTGACACGCGGAGTGTATCTGGATAGATCTTTCCATTTCTCGCGTTGATTCATTTCCGCGGCAAAAAAAAGGTCCAGACATTGTCAAGTTCATTTTTTGTCGGGTGTTCATGAAACTGGATGGGTTCAATACTACTGTAAGATTAGTTCTTATTATCAATATACTAACTGCCAGTTACAAAAAAACCGTATCCCAGTTACTGAATTAGAAATCTAATCGATTATGTAGGAGAGAAAAGTACAAGAAATTATTTGTGGAAGAGAAAAGGAGAAGTGCCCAGTTACTGGTGCTTGAAGTAGTGAGCGGTGGTAAATCAACTAACCAAAAGCAAGGAGGAAGCTTGGGTGGAAGGATGAGGCGAACGAATGTCGAAATGGAGGTTTCCAAGGCGGCAGAGGGGTGGTGCGGTCGCATAGGGGCCACTGGAGGTGGATCGGGTTGGTTTCGGGGTGCGGCGCCGCCAAGGAAGAAGGTGGAATGAAAGATGCCCTAATTTCAGCGCTTCGGACGCCTTATATAGGGGGTATGGGTAGCGTTTGGAGCTCGGTGCGGTCGCATGAAAGGCCCGTGTGGTCGCACCAAAAGTCGTCGGCCCATAATTGAGTCACACATGCGCCATGCAAGCCCAACATAGGCCTGTGCGGTCGCATGAGATTCTTGTGTGGCCGCACAGGGTCTACTGAGCCACGCTTCATGCGCCGATTCGTGCCGAATAATGTCGTTTTCGTTGTGAATTGACTCCATGTTCCTACAAATCGAAATGAAATCCAAGCAATACCAAATTTCTACTAATATAAACAGAAAGCAAGTAAAAGTAAATAAAATTAAGGGTTTTGAGTTATGATTTGGGTTAAAGTCCGGTTTAAAACCATATATAAATATGTGACATCAGTGGTAAATCAACTAACCAAAAGCAATGAAAAGAAAAAATTGCTATTGGAGCTCATGAGGTCATTATTTACTCTTTCCAGTTGTCACTGGACTTAATATTTGAGTCTATGTTTGCAATCTATTTTCTCTTCTCGTCTTCTATTTTGCACATCTGATTCTGAGTAATTTCCATTTGGAGGTAACATGTTACATCAATAAATTTATGAGATATTGAGATGTATATTGTATAGCTTATATTCTTCGTACAAGAAATTGGGTGAGACAAGTAATGGGAGGCCGTTTTCATGCCAGTTTTTCCTCTTTTGGTAAATTTGTTGTTATCTAGGAGAACAGAGAGATAGAGATGCTCTCAGTTAGGGTCCGCTCCAGAAAGGAAGAATGAGAGCTAAGGAAAGGAAGCGTAAAGGGCAGGAAGGAATGGGACGGAAAGGAACTCGCGATTTCTTGCTCCAGGATTCAAAAAAGATGTATCGAAGTTAAAAGCATTAGCCTTCTGTCTAATGTGCAAAAATACAATTTTACCCTTATCTTCAAATCTTACTCACATACTGAACCTCTGTCAGAATTACAAACTTCAATTTGCATTTGGCTAGCTTTGAGTTTGAAGATGGAAAAGTTGTCGATTTTGCGGGAGAGCACCAAAAATTGGGAGGGAAAACACTGAAATTTGTGGGGTCTGATGTCAGAGAAAGAAAAGTATAAGGGTATTTTCGGTAGAAATTTGGTTGCTCTTCGTTACACCCCGATTTGGGGAGTAATCGATCTTCTCCGCAGACTAAACTTCGAAAGCTATTCGAGTCTCCTCATTTCTGTCGGTTCTCCCAGCGACACCAACAGGAGCAAGGTACTACGATTCCTCCTCCTTCCCTTCGCCCTGGCTCCCTCCTTCTGGAGCGGACCCTTAGGGACTTTTAAGTTCATGTACTTTATACGTCTCTTAAAAAAATATCTATATGAATTATGAAATAAATCATTTTTTAAACAAAATAAATGGCAGCATGCACTTTGAAGAGCATTTATTTCATCCATGTAGTACTCTTATAGTGTGCACCTGGTGATAATTTTTCATTCGCTTTTTTATATTTATATTTTTGTGAATGTAGGATCTGATATAAGCATGGAGTGAAGTTATAACGATTTACGCATAAACAGAAATGATAACTGCCATCGCTAAAAAAACCATCGCTGTACAGAACATATATCTGTCACAAATGTTCAGTTTAATAATAATATGTGTTCAGTTTGATAGTCGAAAGTGTTCAAGTAAATGCGTCAAGTAATGGTTTATATAGATCACGCATCATTTTTGGAGAGAGGCGCACTAGGGGCAGAATCGGAAAAAAATTTATTTGAACCGGATCGGTTCATGACCCCTTCTAATTTTTTCATGTGTTTTTTGTCCGGTTCGTGACCCCTTCGCTCACCTATTAAAAAAACCAAAAAGTCGTACTGAACATTTATATCTGATAACCTGAACATTTGTACTAGTACATTGAACATTTGTTCTATATAAACTGAACATTTATACTTATCCAATGAACATTTTTGCTTATAACATTTGTATTTTTTTATTGCAACTAACTGAACATTTATACTCAATTAACAGAACGTTTGTACTTACCCAACTGAACATTGGTACTTACTAAACTAAACATTTATACTTAATAAAATGAACATTTTTACTTATAACATTTATATATTTTATTGCAACTAACTGAACATTTATACTCAAATAACGGAACATTTATACTTATCTAATTGAACATTTAGGTATGAAATAAAATTCCGCTGGGTGAGAGACCATCGCTGAGGGAGCACCTCAGCAATGGCGCGCGATGGTAAATTGGCAGATGGCGATAATCAATTTCCTTATTCTTTTGGCAAATGATAACTGCCATCGCTAAAAAAACCATCGCTTGCCATCGCTGTACAGAACATATATCTGCCACAAATGTTCAGTTTAATAATAATCTGTGTTCAGTTTGATAGTCGAAAGTGTTCAATTAAATGCGTCAAGTAATGGTTTATTATATAGATCGCGCATCATTTTTGGAGAGAGGCGCACTAGGGGCAGAATCGGAAAAAAATTTATTTGAACCGGATCGGTTCATGACCCCTTCTAATTTTTTCATGTGTTTTTTGTTCGGTTCGTGACCCCTTCGCTCACCTATTAAAAAAACCAAAAAGTCGTACTGAACATTTATATCTGATAAACTGAACATTTGTACTAGTACATTGAACATTTGTTCTATATAAACTGAACATTTATACTTATCCAATGAACATTTTTTCTTATAACATTTGTATTTTTTTATTGCAACTAACTGAACATTTATACTCAATTAACAGAACATTTGTACTTACCCAACTGAACATTTGTACTTACTAAACTAACCATTTATACTTAATAAAATGAACATTTTTGCTTATAACATTTATATATTTTATTGCAACTAACTGAACATTTATACTCAAATAACGGAACATTTATACTTATCTAATTGAACATTTAGGTATGAAATAAAATTTCGCTAGGTGAGAGACCATCGCTGAGGGAGCGCTATGGCGCGCGATGGTAAATTGACAGATGGCGATAATCAATTTCCATAATTTATTACTTTAAATTAAGAAGAACAGGAGTTTGCGCAAGACAATTAAAAATTTTATACTTGCTTAATCAGTATTCTAAAACTAGATTTATACACAGGCATAGCCTCACTGAACACAATTAAAGACTCACACCTTACACCAAAGGAATCTCCAAACTTTGATCGCGGACCAACAGAAATATCAAGTCTGTTTGCACAAGGTCGTCAATTCTATTTTATTCTAATAATGATTCTAAATATTGTATGTCTGTTCGCAAAATTTACCATAACATATCCACGCTCATCAGAAAATCGTTTCATCACATATTTGAATAGGAATGAATCGCGCAACGCGCGAGATTAGAATTAGTAATTAATACATTTCTTCCAAAAGGCCTGCAGATTTTAATTACAGAATCTATTAAAAAAAAAAGAGCATTTTTAGATAATTGCGTGGGTGCGAGTATGAATACATGTTACGCGAACATGGCAGACATGTAAATTCACGTCTCGTTGCAGTTATTTGTGTTACTTTTAATTATTATCATTTTTTTTTTCCAAATTGCTGGGTGGAACGTTACGTGCTGGATGTAATTCAACTGATAATATGCGTAATTTATTTAAAAGGCCGGTAGAAAACTATTTTTTATTTGAATTGTGGTTTGTCATTGGACTCATCCCGGCGAATTTGACGTTCATCAACCCCCTACTTCAGCTATATATAGCCTATAATAAGGACCCCTCTGAAAGACTTAAAGTACGTACGAACCAGATACCACAATCTAGATCGCACACAAAATTTTGAACAAGAGAGATGACTGAGGCTGTAGTAAGTTGTGCGTTTAAGATGATCACTGAAGCTTTGTACGAGGAAACACTTTTGCTAAATGGGGCGAGAGACAAGGTTGAGTGGACGGACCGACAGCTCGAATGGGCCAACGCATTCCTCAAAGATGCCGGTGCAAAAAAAAACAAAGATGCCAGGATGAAGCAGTGGGTGAAGGATGTCAAGGAGGTGGCTTATATGATGGAAGAAGCTTTGTATAATTACTCCGTGGAGATGGGTGAAGGAAGGTCGAAGGGCATCGTCAGAAGGGTCCGCCATTTGCTGAAAGCCCTCATTGCAAAGCACAGATTAGGCAATGAAATAGACAACATCAGAAAAAGAATGCGCCAGATCAGGGAGAGAATAGAAACTTTCGGCCTAATGAGGCTTGACAGTAGCTGCCAAGGCCCAGTCAGGCAACCGGTACGGTCGGTTGTGGTACCGGAGATTGACAAGACTACTCTCCCCAAAAGAATATACAAATGGTACTAAATTCATATTGAAGTTAAACTATAACTTGGGAGAAAACTAAAGAGTAGATTTTTTATGTCCTTTCGATGCTTGGCATTCTATTGTATTTGCCAAAAAAAAAATAATAAATAAATAAAATAATAGGCTAGGGGTTACAAATACAATCTTCTATTCTGGCGTTGAGCGAGTGATTCTTTATGGTTATAATTACGTTATGAACTATGTTATCTTATTTTTAAATTATCTTTTTGCAAATTGCAGTGATGGGGTGGAACGTCACTTTGATCGCCGGATATTGGTAACTCTATTTCAGGAGTTCAATAGACAGTAGCATCGCTGTAATTACGCCTTAGAATTTGTAAATAAATATAATCTATATCGATTAGCAATTTTAAAAATCCATGGCTTGCAACCTGTATCTCAACACTAACACAATGGAGCGGTTCTGGTGGATATAAGGGGACAGACCCAATTGACTAGTGAGGGTAATGTTGTACACAACGAACCACTCATGGTCATGGCTGAGTGCGCTTTGGTTACCCAAGATCAGGTCTTTGAGTCATTGGATAATTCCTTGTGGACTGGAAGAACGTTTAGGTGGAAAGGTCGGGTTTTTCCTCCGGTGGCCAAAAAATTAGAATTCGCCAAGTCTGTTTCAGATCTTTAGTTTTACTCGTGACTAATTAATGTACTTAAATGCAAAACATCAAACACTTAAAGCCATGTGCGATGAGGAATAAGGAAAAAATGGCAAGTGAGACTTTGGGTGTTGGCTGCGAACCGCTTCTCGAAAAGAAATACTTGGATCAACTTGACGCATCCGAGCGTTCTGTGTACGAGGTCATCTTTATTTAAAGAAATCATGATTTATTTAATTAGTAAACTTTTTTAAGAAATATAAACTGAATAAGAACTTATAAATAACATATTTATTTTTGTACTAGATGTTGATGCTCCAACCCAAAGGTTTCGAGACATTTCTACTCGACTGCGACGAGTGGGGTACACATTCTGTCGTCAAATTTCAAGTGAATGTGGTGGACATTCTCGAGTGTTTCAAAAGAGAATGTCTAAATATCTCGATCCTTAAGCTTTACAGCTGGTAAGAATTTTTTAACTTAATATTTTATGTATATAATTTCATTACATTTGAACATTTTGAAATATAATGTCCATGCATGCAGGCGTTGGTCAGAGATAATTAGGAACGAACGGAGGTTATCAAGTTTGCTCATTCTTGATCCGGAAATGCTTAGTGCTGGTAATACCAAAATGGACAAACCTGCAACGGTTGATTACTTGAAAAAAATGTTCCTGAGTGTTGATCCATCAACCTACATGCTTTTTCCCTACAATCAGGGGTAAGAATATTTAACCTAACCAAGGTTAATATATTTATTATTTTTTTGTTCATCACAAGGTTAATCTGTATATTGTAGGTGGCATTGGATCGTTCTTGTTGTTAATCTCAAGAATCTCACTATTCACTATGTTGATTCTATAGAAAGTGATGGTATTCCCAATTTACTTATCAAACCGTGTTTAAATACGTAAGTTTCAGTTTCTAAATTAACATTTCATTATACTATCGTTGAGATTCAGATAATATTATACTTCATTTCATTTGATTTGGTTGCAGGGCATTAAGACATTATTGGAGTTTAAAAAATAAGAATAGAGCAACAGAGATGTTCAAGTGGAGCAAAATTCTGGTATGCAACTTATGGTTTAAAGTTTGTAAAAGAGAAATGCTAGTGTCCAATATATTGGACGGATGGACCCGTCCAATATGATGGTTTTCACAATTTTAAATTTCAAACGACCGATCCGAGCTGTTCAGTATGTTCTTCATAACGGAAACTTATAAGAAATAAATTTCTACAATGTTTCAAATTTTTTTACTTATTTTTTGGTATTTTAGAAAATTCATGATATAAAAGTTCTGGATTGTCCAATAATAGCAATTTTCTAAAATACAAAAAAATAGTTAAAAAATTCGAAAAAAATTTAAAAATTGGTTTCTTATAAGTTTTCAATATGATGATCGTATTTAACGGTTCGGATCGGTCGTTTGATATTTAAAAGTGTGAGAACGATTGTATTGGATGGACCCCATCCGTCCAATATATTGGACTCTAGCATTTCTCTTTATAAAATTATCAAAAACTTTGTTATAATGTTATTATTTTGAATTTGAAATTTAGGGTCCGAAACAAGCTGGCAAAACCGAATGTGGCTATTTCTCCATGAGGTCCATGAGGACAATAATTATTTCTATAATGGAAGATGAAAATTTACCAAAGGTATGAAAATTAACTTTATTTCAAATATTTCATGTATTATCAATATATATTTTCTTCAATCAATACAATTAACATCATGTTTTGGTTTGCTTCATTAAATATAGGAGATCGAGCCAGTTAGAAGACCATATTCAAACGTAGAGATACGAGAAGTCATAAAGGAGCTTATGGAATTCATGGAACAACAATTCTGATCTAAGTTCCATCGAACCAATTTGTAAATATGTGATATAGTACACTCTGATGTATAGTAACCTTGTACACTGAACTTTTCTAGCGTCCAATCGCTTTAAAATTTGTGCATAGATGAGATCGCATGGCTCAGATTATGTCGCTGAGAGATGGATTCGTTTATTATTTTCCGTTCCTATCTATTAACTCGTCTTCGTCAGTAAGCAATTGCATCTCGACTCTCGCTACTTCCATCTCCATCTCCTCATATTGCATCTCCCCTTCAATCTCTCCTTCGAATCGAATAAAAGAATTAACCCTAGGCTGAGACTCCGTTGTTACTCTATGCTTCTCATTTTTTCGCTTCCTTCTTGTAACTCTCTCAGCCAGATAGAACTCGTGACCCTCTCTGCCTTCATTCGTGTGATAGCGTTCTTAAGACTTTTTTCTTTTCTATCTTTTATTTTTACGATCGAACTCTTATCATTTCCGATCAAACCTCTTCTTTGTCTGCTAGCACTCTCAAATCACTTATTACCGGTTGATTTTGGTCTCCTTTACACAACCCCCTCCCCCGACCAATATCTTCTATAGCGGACTTGGTCCGATCACGCATAGCAAACCAAGTTTCATCTGTCCGATTTAATCTGGATGGACAGATTTTTACAGACCGCACGAATCTCGACAGCTCTAGCATTAATCACGGGATGGGTATCTCGACAGCTCTAGCATTAATCACGGGACACCCATCATCAATTAGAAGGACAGAAATTGATTCACTACACAACAACAGCAGGATTTCAACCACCCCCCCCTTTATTCTTTACATCGCGAATTCAAAATGCCTCCAATTAAATCAACGAATAAGAATGCAGTTGGCAGGTAATATGGATGAAATTTATTGCCATGGGTAAAGGTAATTGTCGCATTTGTTACCAGAGGTAGAAATGCATCCAGTAATGGACTCAAGTAAAAATTGGTATACAAGCATCATGGAGACAAGTGTCCAGTAATTACCTTCGGTCATCTTGGACGTCATTGAAAACCTAAAATTGGGACTTAATAGCAAATAGCTTTATATAAATGATGTTTTCTAATAACTTTTGATAGAGCAACATACGATACGGCACAATATGAGCGAAATCAGAAAGTGAAAGAATACATATTAATTGTACAATATCAAACAAGGGAACATGATCTGATTATCATACTCAGTCTTTTTTACAAAAGCATCCTCAACGTTTAGCTAACTACAATAAATTTTTACAAGCAATATCGGAATTTGTCATTTTTACAAAATCAACTCACAAACATGGGCGAGGCTACGTTGAGGCAAGCCTGGGCACTTGTCCAGGCTTGATTTTCACAAATCAAATATCAAGTGTTATGGATGGATGAGAGTGCCTAGGCTTGATATTTTATGGTGCCTACACGTGTTCAATTCTTTTATAGTGATTCAAATGACAATTATACACTGATTCAATTTATTGGTTTGTATAAAGTGTGAACCATTACAATCTATAACAGGTGTAACACTCACATGTTACAATCTATACGCTGATTCAATTTTTTCTATGTAGTTAGCTTGTACTATGATAATTAATCAACAAATTAATCTATAATGATCTTCATATTACGTATTGTTTTCAGAGTTATATAATGAGAAAATTATATAACGTTTGTACTATGCATTTGTGCAATAATCATTGCTTGCGCTGAGGATTATAATGATTTTTTTTTTGTGTAATGTTTAGGAAAAATTTTACAATTATTATATTTTTGTTGATCAGATGAAAAAAATCACATTTTGTAATAAAACTTATTTAAATAGGTTTTAAAAATATTTTTTTAATTAAAATTACTATTTTCTATAAATTTTGTTTTAAAATGTTATATTTAATATTTTATTAGAGAAATGCTAAGATATAAGCGATATGGGCAGGTTCCATCAATTTGACCTCATCTCAAATTCAGAAGTTGAAAAGACTAAACCGTGCAAGGGTATGCTGAACCGGGGTAGTATAGGTGCTGCACCTACTGTAGTAGCTATTTACTGATTGTATTAGATGCTTTATGTACCATGTTTGTTTGTAAGCAAGGGTGGTACTGTACCGGTTTCATGAGTGAAATGAAAGCTGCACCCTAAAATAAAAGGCAGTAATGATACTCTAAATTGGACCAATAGAATATGTATGCTGCATTATAATACCATGCTACCCGATGTGTTGGAATGATGCTGCTGGATGTGTTGGTACCTGTACCTGTAACAGATGCTAAAGGAAGTTCAGATCTTGAAGCAAGTATAGTAAGCATAAACCTAAATGAAACAGCATTTGAAACAACATTTGAAATAACATATGAGATACAATTGTATGTTGTATATGAAGTGTCTGCGTCAATAACAACACCAATTTAGTAAATCTAATTTTAGTAAAACTGGAACCTCAAATACTGAAAGAGAGAGGCCCTGATCAGAATGACAATTATTTTATATGGGATTTTATTCCGTTTCATTTCTTTAGAAAATCCTTGATCATATTGGATGCATTTGGCGTCATTGGTCAGAATTTCTATGTTATTTGGCATCATTTGGTCGGAATTTCTATGTTATTTGGCCCAACAAAATCTCGAGAAATCAATTCCAATGAAATGAAATTCCAGGTAAAAATCATTTTGATCAAGGCTATAATGTTTAACTAAACCACACTATAAAATTGAACTCATCATTCCTAAGAAAGTTCGAAGCATTAAATGGCAGTAACAGACAACACCATACTAAATAGCCATAGGATAGCCAGAAATATACTTCCATTTCTGACAATAATTGCCCCAAAGAGAATGCTAGTTGTTCCACAAACTCCCTAATACCAACATTACCTTATAAAGACCTCATACATCAAACTCCACTATAATTATCATTGATAATTAACAAATTTTTTATTAATGAACATACGCATTTAAAGTTACAACCCGGACCAGTACAGTCCCATCCAAACTATAATCAATCTGGTACTGACCACCCTATGTGATTTATTGAGATTCTTTCATAAAAAACCCAGAATTAGGCCAAATTAACTCTGACTGGTAACTAAATCACCTGAATTATACATCAAACTGACGTAAAATTGTACTGATGTGGCTTAATTGAACAACTAAATCCAGGGCCTTATCTAACTAAATTCAGAACTGAGAAGATAAACTCACCTGAATATACGGAGTCAAGAGCGACAGTTGCAACGCCCACCCAAACTGTACACCAGCGGCGACCGTACAACTGAGAACCAACCTGGTCGTGCTAATCCTAGGTTTCGCATCTCGATTGGGATCCTGAGACTCCCCGCTCCGCTTGGAATTCAGATCCGGATCTCCGTTCAGACCGACAAGTTCCAGCTCAGCATTGGTGAGGTGCCTGTACGGTACTCGGATCGAGATGGCGCCTGATCCGCCCCCGCTGCCCCCTTCCATATCGGGTCGGATCCGAAAGAGGAGATGAAAAGAGGTGCGAGATCTGAAGAGCAGGCAGTTGCTTCACACACATCCACAGAGAGAGAGAGAGAGGGATGGATTGAGTGACACGAGCGGGAGAGAGCCTGGTCGGTCGGTTGGTCAAGTTTTGTAGTGGCACTCTTCATACGACACGGCTTCCATTGCTGACTAATTTGACTACTGTTACGCAATGAAATGTTTTAAATTGCGATAGGAATTCGGAAAATAATAAGAAAAATCAACGAAACAACAGCAGGCCAAGTGGCTAACATTTAACATCTGATGCTTAATACTACTTTGCACCCTCTTTGTTTCATAATTTGCCTCATTAGGCCATTAGTTCCTTTGCGCTCTTCATTTCTGTGCAATCAATATTCACTTTTTATTATTATTATTATTATTTTTTTGAATTTGCGGTTACTGATTATAGTCTGTATTAGGAGTTTGGTATATCATGGGCATATTCATTGCTATTCCCTTACATCTTTATATGGAAATATTATCAAAAGAAAGAGAGGAAGAGTTTTTATATGAAAATAGGAAAAATTTTGTATTAGGCGATAAGTTTCCTAAACTGATTAACAAGAATGATGTATTGACCCTGCATTCAATATAGAAGTTAATTAAATGTAGAAGATGGTAATAAGCAAAAAAGGAAGCAGTTCACTGATAAGTTTTTGTGCATTATATATCCTTGAAGCATTCAATAGAAGATGTTGACGTATACTATATAATAATATAAAAATTCAAAAAACTAGCCTAGTTGTTCCAAACAAAAAATCTTGTTTTTGAAAGAACCTTCCATACGAATTGTATATTACAAATAATTACAATCTCTTGACTTTTCTCTCATCTACCGGTTGAACTCAAACTCTATCATTGTTTCTGTCCAAAACTAGCTAAGCCTCCCCCTCCATCTTCAATTTATTCCACTATTTTTATTATCGCTAGGTAAGTCATAATTAAACTCATTTGAAGAACCCCACATTAAAAATATTAATATTTGAAGAGCAAATATGTTGGAGAAGTTATTAACTCAGTAATATTATGTTAGAATAAATTTGAAGCTAATGTGCTGCAAATCTCTGAAAATAAATAACATTTTATAAATTGGAACCATGAAACTCTAAAAAAGATGTTAAATCCCTTTTCGGCCACCTCAGACAATTCTCCCTTTTCGTTTCTAAATACATATTTTCATCAAACTTTTAACGTTGATGTTTAATTTTTTTTTTTCTTATATAGAGTTCAGATTCGATTGTTCCAACAACAAGCAATTTCTGGCAAAAGACCCAAATAAATTTAATTGTAAAAAAATGTCTTTATATCATAAAATTCACTTGTAATCATAAAACGAAATATTAACAATTTCGCAAATTTTGGTTTTCATTTGGACCCAACTACCATAATCAATTTTCGTTTGTAATTTGAAGATAAAAGAACAGAAAAACAGAGAAAAACTAGAACTTACCAATGAGTTTCTCTTCGTTGAGTTGATCCCCTTTTTAATCTTCTCTTTGCGGAGGAGGATACGACATCATGTCTTCGACGAAGACAAAGTGAAAGAAGGCTATGTCTAAATATAGTAACTCACATTTGTCTATTAGTGATGGTGGAGAATTAGAGATCTCATATTTTATTTGAGTCATGTTTCAGAAAAGGAGTATTCAGAACGGACAAATCCGAATGCCTATTTAGTAGTTTTGAACTTTTGATCCCCTAGCATGCCACAATAGTCCAGCTAGCATAGGTGCTTTGCTAGTTGGCTAACAGATTTTTTCAGAACATTTATTCGTTTATTCGTATATTCAATTTAAATTATATATGAAAGATAAATTCAGTTCGTACTTCAAGTGAGGCCAAAATCAGTTAAATGCCTCAAAATCAGTTAAAATATTCGCAAATGGTACTGTAAAGCATTCCAATTAAATTTGTACACACAAGAAATGTGTAATAATGAATTCCAACAAGTAAACCATATAATCACATATATGTGATTATATTTAGATGATACATGTGGATTTTAGAATATTAATGGCTCCAAATGATACTACAATGGATCGAAATGATCAAATAGATGCTCGATATGTACAATAAGTATTAATTCCAGGAGATTTGTATGTGCATAATTAGATTTAGGCGTGAAGATGAGTCGATTAGAAGGAAAATTAGGGACGGAAAAGGTCAAAGACATTTTAGTCTTAAATATTAAGAACTGAATTTTTCGAATTAATATATTATTTATATTAGCCAAAAGGGTAAATAGCAATAATAACCGTGATTTGAACGATATATTATTAATATTAAAGAATAAGAGGGCACATGACTAATTAGCAAAGATTTAGAGGGTACACGGCTAATTTTGCCTATTATATTATATTCACAATAAACTAAGAATCTTACAAGTACAAGTTGCAGGCAAAAATGCATGAAGCCCATAGTGGGTATTTCTAGAAAACCATTCCTCCTTGTTGGTTTGGGCTTAAATAAAATATTTTGGGCTGTCCAAAGCAAACCAAGCTGTTGGTTGTGCTTGCCTTTTTGAGAGAGCACAAATCGGGATTTGGAAGCTGTAAAGGCACTTAGGCACACCTCTCGTGTAGTATGACAAGTTTTTGTTAATTGCTTTAGTACGTATTATATGGAGAGGCTCATTTAAGTTAATGGTAGAAGATTGAGGATAAAATCAGAAGAAGTTTTTGCTATTTGGCATCTAGTACGAGCCACTTTTCTAACACCACTGTCCCATTTTCTTTGCTGAGTCTTTTATGTCTTTAAGATATCTAAAGATTACGTTTGTCTGATCCTTGAATTGTTTTTCCCAGCTCTAAATGTAGTCATAGTGCTTAGAAAGGAGATGGGTAAATGGATTAAAGATAAAGTGGTTTTCAAAGCACATATGTGACAGCAAAGCTCTCCTGTTTCCTCTTCCTCCTCAAGACTTCAAAAAAAGCCTCTTGAATCCACGATGAAATATCCCTTTTCCTCATGAAATCGACGATGCTATTTGGTTTCTTTTTGGTTGGTTGTGCACTTCCTATTTAATCCGCATCTAGTTAATTGAAAAGTAAGTTAATATATGGCTGCTAACTGTATTAGTCGTCATTGTCCAAATTAAAACACCGCTAATTGTAATAATATGAAGTATAGGTCGCGTTGAAAGTTTTCTCACAAATAAAAATGCAACAGCAATATAGAGGGCTAGGAAAAGCTGTGTATATACGTGTGTAGCCTAAGAAAATCTGGAAGGGAAGCCTTCTTAGAGTTTTTTTTTTTTTTTTTTTTTTTTTTTTGATGAAACCTTCTTCGAGAGATTATTAACATTGCTAGCCCACTACCAGAATTGGTTGTGAATTTTTAAATTTTTTTTTATATAAATATGAGTTAATTATTCTTCTTTCTCAGCTTTCTTGGTTGCAAAATAAATCATATTAGGATAAAATACATATGGGGAATAAATGTGATCAGTTTTTTTTTCCCTTCTATTTTACAATTATATTAATATAATTTATTAATGATTACTACTTAGAAATTTGAGATCTTGGTGATCGGGAACACCATAAACTGATGAAGAAAACACCATAACAAAACTCAATTTTACCCTATTCCAATTAAATCAAAATATTATTTTTATAAAAGAAAAGGTAAGAATATTGGCTCTATGCAATGTCATAAAATGTGCCCTCATTAGTATATTTACGTTACAATAAGGAGGTACTTATGCCTAGAAAAAGTTGTCAGCATCCGCAAAAAATGTCATCACAACATAATTATATATAACTTAATAGAAATATAGAATGAAGTAATTAAAATAATAAATTGGAATCTATTTAATCTAGTGTTTCAATGACCATCTCTTCAGAGGTCACTAGCTAATTAAAGTTCATAAGCATTCTTAAGATATAATTAACAAACTATAACCAGCCAACCGAGCAAACAAACTACTAGAAGTATGATCCATGGCGCCCAATAAGGTCCATTTTACAATGCCTCTCATGATCAAATCTATCCGTAAATGTTCCTAAAATGTTGAAAACAAATTACCAAACCAAATATTTGAATCAAGACTAGCATTGGGAAAGTAATAAACATGGTCTTTTGCATTTTAATTTCGGTAATATTCCTCAAACTTTCAAATTTATAACGAGGATCCTCTATTTTTTTTTTTTCTGATAATCGCCCCTCTAAGCTTTCGAATTTCTTTCTTGTGACAAAACTTCTGAAATGTTAAAATCCAAATAACATAATTTAGCATTTATTGATGTTAATTACTTTATTAATTCGAAAAATTCCAAATTCAAATTAAAATTAAAATATTTATTGAAATATTTATTTAGATTTATATTGTAATGCAATATAGAATGGTTAAATCTTAATTAAATTTATAAAATAATATTCTGTTTGATATACACTTATTATATAAAATTTAAACGCTAATTACTTATGTATAGTTATTGATCTAAATTTTTATCTTAATTTTAATTTAACAAAAAAATAATAATAAACTTGCGTATCTTTAATTGCATTTCGGTAATTTCATTTTAAATTTATCATAAGTAAATTTTAGGGACCGATTTCACAAAGTGAAAAATTTAAGGGGGTACGGTTATATTATCCTTTCGATTAATTAAATGAGTATTGTATAGAAATGGATAGCTAAGCCGAATGTAACACTACAAACAGATTTTAGAAAGTAATGTGGAGCGATGAAGTATAATTTTGTCCTTTAGTGCAAAAAAGATTATTTTAAGTGGCTAGATGTAACAAATGAAATAATTATTTTACTAGGGATGGCATGAAGAGCTTGTGAAAAAGTTGAAATTTGTGATGATGGAATCCGAAAAAGATAAAGCTAAAACTTCTTAGAAGGGCAGACTTTGAACTTATTTATAGCGTGCCTAAAGCAATTACCAGAAGCAAGGTTTCTTTGGAGGACAAAGTGAAGATCTAGAGAGAGAGAGAGAGAGAGAGAGAGAGAGAGAGAGATGGCACCGGTGGGTCTACCACCGGGCTTTAGGTTTCACCCAACTGATGAAGAGCTCGTCAACTATTACCTTAAGAGGAAGATCCATGGTTTGAAGATAGAGCTAGATATCATACCAGAAATTGATCTCTATAAATGTGAGCCATGGGAACTCGCAGGTATATATTATACAAAGCTTATACTAGTAAAGAGATAATATCTAGGGATGATTTTGTTTCGTTTAAACATATATATTCATATTAGTTGGTTAAAATTAAAGATTGATCATTCAAAACTTGATAGTTATAATATATATCAAAACATTGACCATGTGTACCTACTAAAACCTAAATTTCATGAGAAAGCAAATCATGATAACCCTATGTATTATTTGCAGAGAAGTCGTTTTTGCCTAGTAGGGATCCAGAGTGGTACTTCTTTGGCCCAAGAGACCGAAAATACCCCAATGGTTTTCGCACGAATCGGGCAACCCGAGCTGGATACTGGAAGTCAACTGGAAAGGATCGCAAAGTTATTTGCCAAAACCGAGCAATTGGAATGAAGAAGACATTAGTCTACTACAAAGGTCGAGCACCGCAAGGAATAAGGACTGATTGGGTAATGCACGAGTATCGCCTCGATGACAAGGAATGTGAAGATACTATGGGAATTCAGGTAGTCTCAAAACTTAAATTAGTTCCAGCTCAGTGCTATAATATATTCAGACTTTCTTCTCTTTTTTTTTTTATCTAATCTGTTCTTTTCTTTTTTACGAAAATGCATAGTCCTCCTATCCTACGTCAATGATGAAACATCTATTCATTGCATGCCTTTTGTTTTCATTTTTTGTTTTTGTTTTTTGACGAATTTGTTCTTTTGCTTTAGTAATTAAAAGTAGTTACATTAAAGTACATGAAATCTCGAACGGATATCACAATTGACCTAGACAGACATTCCAGTCTTTATATATTGGATTACTAGAAGTAATAATTAATGTACATGTTGGCTGCATTATATTTTGTATTTTTTATTCGAAGTAGTCAAACGTTTAAAAAATGCTTATACAGAAAATGCAACAAAATACCTGTTAACAATCATCGGAATTATATATTTGGTGTCGTTTGGGATGGTTAGGAATAGGGTAGGAATAGCATAAATTTAGGAAAAAACACTATTCATAGAAATTGGAGGAATTGGCTATTCCGGGAATTAGAAATGTTGTTTGGATGGTGAGTTTAGGAATAGCGTTGGGAAGTGTGAAAAAGTAGAGAGAAAAATGTTGTTGGGAAGAGTGTTATTGAAAATTGTGTTAGGAATGGAGTTGGCTATTCCAAAACCGTTTGGAAGAGTATATATATAACATTCACACATCTAGTTTTGCGTTTGCTAAAATAAATTTTACCGGTACAGTGTTGCTTCAAAAAAAATTTACCCGTACAGAGATGTGGCCATGTGGATGATGAATGATGAGTCTAGAACAAAATGTTTCAAACGAGAAAAATGTTTTAATATATATAGTAGAATTGCAGTTGATGTGATGCAGGGACCTGTTAGTTTTTGGTAGATGTGTCACCAAAGCAGTTAGCAAGTGCCCAAATACCAGTAGGTATTTATGTGCAAATTTACGAGACATTAGTTTTGTATGTACCAGTACCATATATATATTTCAGGTACACATGAACAATCCAACGTGGACAAAGGCAGGTGCATGGGGGTGCATGCAAAGTTAGGGTTTTTAGGCTTTCAGTTATTCACTTTTCTTTTTATCCATTATAAGATCATATAAAATATTCCTTTCTTGTGTGCCCGTGATTCATTTGCAGATCAACTTATTCCTTTTCTTATTTTTGTATAAAAGTAGATCAACTTATTCTAATAAGACAAATTTAATTTAACATGCATATATCATATTATTCTGAACATTGATCTCTGACTATTATATGTAACGTACGGAACAAACTTTAATCAATTTTAAGTTCCAAAATCACGATATAATCAACATCGGGATTCATGCTTAGTTTTCTGGCCCCAAACTAAAGCAACACAATCTTCTAATTATGTCACAATCTGTCGGTGGCTTTCCTCAATATTCCTCACATCACATCAATTCTCTTTCTCTCTCTAAAACAAATTAAATTAAGAAAGTTCATTTCTGAGCTGCTTTGTTTAGTGATCGCGTACTAAGTTCAAGGAACAGTTTTCTCAATTTTATTTCATCTAGCATATATATGTGTTACTGCATATGAACTTAATTTTATTTCATCTAGCTGCGTATGAACTTAATTTTTGCATCAATTAATCATATTATGTACCTTTACGTGCCAACACATGCAAATATTTCAACTTTTATCGAGGTTTCTGTCCATCCCTATGTTATATATAATGTATCTAAATAACAAAGGAGAAAGGGCGTCATAGAGGATTCCTATAGGCTGCATTTTTTTATCACATATAGGCTCACTACCCAATTAATTTATTAAAATTTTGTTTCCAAACTGTGTTTACTATGTTCTCAGGATTCCTATGCTCTATGCCGGGTTTTTAAGAAGAATGTTGTCGTCTGCACCGAAATTGAGGACCAGGGCCAATGTAGTATCACAATGGTAGAGAATCCACCGAAGATCATGAGCCTGTCAAATGACTGCGATACTGAATCTCCTGCAGACATGACTGTCGCATCTTCTTCATGCGCAGATGAAGATGACAAGGATGATTCATGGATGCAGTTCATATCGGATGATGCGTGGTGCTCAACACTGTCTAGTAACAACGACGGTACTGATGAGGCCTCTTGTGTGGTTTGAGGATTCCTATATATCCCTCAATTTTTGTTTGGGACTACATTGGTGCCAACTATATATAAGGTTTCTAGTTTAATAAGGAGCTATATGGGGAGTTTCCTAACGTTTGTTAATTGGGAAACCCACTTTGCTCGTGGGTGTAATATTTTGGTGGAGTTTGGAAGGAGAAGATAAACATGTGTGCTTATGGTTTTGGTTTTTCTTTTTTTGATTTTTTGAAAATGCGCCCAATAATTTTTTTTCTTATTAATTAATTAATCAATTTCTTTTTTTTTTTACCCTGTAATATGTTGTCTTGGTTTTGTAATTCCTGTTTAGGCTCGCGTTTGTTTTTTTCCCCTCTTTCATGATAAGAAGTGTACATGAGTGCTTTTTTTTTTGTTAAATGAAATTGCATAATAAGATCTAACCATCTTATTAATTTGCTCTACTTTGCAGTACTATTTTTAAGGAATTATTGTTGGTATTGGGTTATATATATGTGTGAAATATATACTTTTTTTTCATTACTTACCCAAAATATGACTTTTCTAGCTTCAAATTAAAAGGCTTGAAAGAAAGCACGTAATCCTTTGAATGCCCAGATATTACTTCACTTAATATTGTTCCTTTACACTTAGAACATGCTATCTGCAAATTGAAGTATTTTTCCTTTGTGGTTAATTTGAAATTTATGTACATTTTCCTTTGATCCTTGTAATTTTTTTTTAAGTCGAATGATTTCATATGAACACAGAGAACTGATTTGAAGATATGTATGGAAATAAAGTCAACTAAAGAGTTTTTTTTTTCTTTTTTTGAGGATCAACTAAAGAGCTTGACTTGCGGCTTCCTTTTGCTAATAATTCATGTAATATAAAAGTTTTCTTTCTTTGAAAATATCGGAAGTACTTAATTCCTCTCTCTTTTATGTTAAAATTCCTTTGAAGGACCCCCATGTTTCATCTATTTTCTACCTCCTGGATCCGTGGAGCCTTCCAAGGGAAGCGCATTTGGTGCTCAGTGAATCGACATCGTTAATTTCTTTCCAAAATTGGTGCAAGATCACAGTTAGTGCAGTCCCTGTGTGGTCGATGGAAGGCCCATAAGGCCATATGTTGCAGCATAAGGAAGCTATTGGAGGAACCGGAGCGTACTTGACGTACGTCCTACCCGTTCTATCCGTGTTGCCACGTGGCCTTGTATCAGCGAATTAGACACACATCCTTAGCCGTACGATCCGAACGACTTGAGAACCACGTAAAAATCTCAACAGGGAAAGGAAAAAAAAAACAGAGAGGATTGAGTTTCAACGCTTTTTTTAAAAAAAAAATACCTACAATCGATGATTATTTTTTTCATTTATTAATATACTTTAGGGAACTGTTAATAAGTCAATAATATCATTTTTTTTCCGGCGGGGGGGGGGGGGGGGGGGGGGGAATTTTATCATTTTTTGTGTCAAGTCAACAAATTAATTTAATGATATCGGGCTATTAATTAGGAGATGCGGAAACTAATATTGACACGTACTATTTTGATGTAAAAATGAATGTTAAGTTGTTAACAGGTACGTAGCATGCTAGCACGTGGTTGGTTGCTTAAGACAACAATTAATATTTTTTCATGACAGCATGAATTCGGTGCAAGATATATTAGACACGCGTTGCGTTTTTTCATCGCGATGAATGTGTAAATGGCACGAGAATTATACGAAAACAAAAGGACTCATCCCGATCGAGTGGATAAGAGTTGAAGACTCGTGCAAATTTCTTTTTAAAGTGTTTGGCATGCGGAGAACAGCAAAGGGAACAACGAACCAAACGCAGAACAACAGTTCGTGAACAGCGAACAAGGAATTGTTCCTGGTTCTCATATTTTCGCGAACTGGGAACAATCATTATAGATCAACAGCTTGTTCGGCTAGTTCTTGCTTTGCATTCCACGTATCAATTTTTGGAGTCTCAAACAACCGATCCAATTCTTTTTCTCTATCAACAAAATGAGATTATAGATTAAAATTTTTAAGCTACAATCATTATAATTAAAACGTAGCACGTTTCACGCGCGTTTGGTATTCTCCAAATAGGAACAATGAGTCTTTCTTCCAGCCATTCAATTGTCAGAATTATTTTTTAATGTACAGATGTTTAAAATTTAAGCTGTTAATGTAAAATCACAAAATGATCATCGATTCTATGCTTCTTTGTTTCTCAAAATCCAAATTATTTTTTTAGCAAATTAAAAGAAAAAATTCATGCTTTGAAATGGTTTCTTTGAAATTGCCCACATTGTTATATATTTTATTAATCATCATAAATCTTCTATACCGAGATCAATTCAAAATTTAGTCTTGTAGTCACTTTGTCCTTACAACAAGGCCCCACTTACAGCAGCCCTTACCAATATAACTGATCTCTTTGGTTCACAAAACATTCATGATTTTTCTACCGGCCTATAACCAAAACGGATCGGTAATGCGGGCCCTCTTAATGAATCAGCACACAGATTGGTGTTTTTCTACCCGCCGCATGAGATCTGAGTCCGACCTTCTAAAAAGTTGCAAAGTTTCTTCTGATTATGAGATCAACACATCACAAGGTTGCACCGATTTGAGAGCCTAGTGACAATTTTTTTTTTTTGAAATAAGTAAGCCTACAAGGCTTACCACTTTTCATTACGAAAAGTAAAAAAAATTACAAGCAACAGTCATCAACGACTGGTCTTCAAACCTTATTCGAAAAAAATCCCCTCTAAAGAAATCGAAAACTCTCCCTAAGCGCCAAACAACATCCTGAAGACCAAACTACTATTTACAGGCCCATAACCAATCAGACCCACCTCAGCTTCCTACAAAGAAACTCAAGGATTTTAAATTCTACTGAAACTAAGCTCACTATAAACCTTTTTTCAAATTCCCAATACTTCACCCTAGAAGACTTACCAAACCCAATAACATCTTAGCAAACAGACAATTCAATCAAACAACTAAACAATTAACATCGAATACAAAAAACATTTCTGTCCTCCAACACTCCAGAACCAGACTTGTAACATTGTCCAATCTTGTTCAAGCAATCAGAGACACTTCAGGAGCTTCATTGGTGCTCCCATCCTCCACCATCTGGATAGCCAGCACATCATCCATGGGGCATAGGCTCCACACCTCCTTTTTTAGAGTCTCCTTCCATCCCCCAGACCAGTACTTAATCAAACATTTCACATCTGCAATCAGTTTATGAATAGATTGAGGTCTAGTATTATTAAAAATGACATCATTTCGAGACTTCCATATTATCCAAAGAATTGCAGAGCACCAGTACATATATACATTTTTCTTTTCCAACTGATTAGCATGAAACATCAAGTCCTCAAGTGTTTCTGGGATCACATCTATGTCTAACCTATTATACAACCAAAACCAAATTTGTATACTATTCTGACATCTAAACATCAAATGGTCTACAGTTTCTAAATTTGAACAGTAACAACATGTGGGATTTCCTTCCCAACCCCTAATTACCAAATTATCTCTAGTTAATATTCTCCTTTTACTGAGGAGCCAAAGAAACATTTGTATTTTCAAAGGTATTTTCATTGTCCATATAATTGGTGTGCAATTCTTCATCCCTCCAAATTCTACCCAGTCATACAAATTTTTGGTAGAGAAAATCCCATCTCTATTAAGTGTCCAAATCATTTTATCTATATCTTCTGATAAAGGCATATATTTATTTAAGACTCTTCTTAGAGAATCTAATGCCAATCTAATGCCAATTATGTTGTATCACTAGACTCTTCTTAGAGCCTAGTGACAATAACCGGCGACATGAACCTTTTCCTTTTTCCTTTCTCCTTTTCCCTTTTCTTTCTTTTTTCTTTTTTCTTTTCTAAATGCCGATCCCTAGGCGAGATATAATCATATAAAAAGAACAGATATTGACTGTTTCTCTTTCAGACTTTCTCATCTCATTTGACTACACCAAAAACACGCGAAAATGAACTGTCAGCTCTTTCGGTAAAAGGTTATTGTGAGATGGAAAATAAAGGCTCAACTCAAAATGTGCCTTGATTTTTATTTTATTGTTACGTAAGAAGTCTTTAATTCATGTGTGATGTATTATTACACGTTTTCAATCGTGGCCTGTGGATTGCCAATGTGCACACCAAGTGTTTGAGTTATTGCTTGTGAGAGAATACTGTGTAAATCAGATGTTTATCTTAAGATAATTTGTATTTTGTATGTATTAGTACATTGTGTGCCTCATTTGAGTATGTAATGATACAACATAATTGCATGATAGCAAAAATGACCATTACAAGTTATAATTTAGTTAAAATAATTTGTGGTTCCTGTATCAATTCTTTGGCCTAAAAGACCAATGACTAGTCAGTTGTCACATATTTATAGTTTCACTTTCACATATATCCTCTCTTATTTTATAAGCCAGCTACAGAAAAGTCCACATGACTCTACGCCTACATTATACCCGGAACAGTACAATGCCGGGAGCTACCGTATGCGATGCAAGAGAATCTGGAAAAGAGAAAGGGATGGCTACTTGTAATGAAGGCTTTGAATCCTTTTGTGTGCTGTACTAAAGCCTAAAGGAGAAGAAAAGAAAGAGAGGAAGAAAGAAAGAAAGAAAGGGAGAAAGAAGAGAAATAATGGCACCGGTGGGTCTCCCTCCAGGTTTTAGGTTCCACCCAACAGATGAAGAGCTTGTAAATTACTACCTTAAGAGAAAGATTCATGGCCAGAAAATTGAGCTCGATATAATCCCTGAGATCGATCTTTACAAGTCTGAGCCATGGGAATTATCAGGTACCCTTCATTAAACACTATATGTGTTCACATACTTATTGGTCATATGTCAATTCAATATTAATTTCCTGTTCCTACCGGAATTTCCAAGAATACTAGTTTAAGTACCTATAATTTCATGTGCGTGAATATATTATTTTCATTTTGTTAAACGGGAGAGATTGAAGAACAATAAATTGTTCTTGTCCCATACAGTATTAGGTAGGCTTTCTGAACATCATCTACTCTTCCAGTTATGTATCTTTGTCATATTAATTAGTAGGATTTGTCCTGTACTAATTAATTTCCAAGCAGACATAAAAGCTTTTTCCTATTGACCATAAAAGATTTTTGTTACCCCATTTTGGTTTTTGTTCATGTAGAGAAATCATTTTTGCCAAGCAGGGATCCAGAGTGGTACTTCTTTGGTTTGAGGGACCGGAAATACCCTAATGGATTTCGGACAAACCGGGCAACTCGATCTGGGTACTGGAAATCCACTGGGAAAGATCGGAAGGTCTACTCTCAGAACCGACCGATTGGGATGAAGAAGACACTTGTGTACTACCGAGGCCGAGCTCCACAAGGAATACGAACCAACTGGGTCATGCATGAGTACAGACTTGATGAAACTGAATGTGAGAATACCATGGGAATTCAGGTATTTGTTTACGTTTGTTATTAATTATTTTGTAACTTTATGGGTCCTTTCCTAAAGAAACGCTCTCTTATGATTTCTAGTTGTCAAACGTAGCCAACTTCAAATGAGTTTGTTGGTTTTTCTATTTTTCTGTTCTTGACAACAAAGAACTTAAAGCCTGACTGTTTTTCTGGGTGACAAGTACCAAACTACGTATTAGGCATTTAAATTTCCTCTTCAAGAAATTGGACTCAAAATCTACCACTGTGGGATATTTGTCAATAAATAGCATTTAAATTATTGATGATTTGAAGCTGACCACTGCTTTGAGGGCATTGGCAGTTTTGTTCTATACTAGGCCAGTATTGGTCGATACTAATTACCATATGTTTAAGCGATTGTTTTTTTTTTTAAGTTTTAGTGTTTCAAAATGAGGTATACTTGGAATTTCCAGTAATACTTGACTTTACCATTCCAAGAAATTAGGATAATGATGTGCAATGGTTGGCAATTCGGATTATTTTATAAACTGATTAACTGAATTAAGATGAAATCTTTTTTTTTTTTTGAGGGACGGGTGGCAAAGTGCCACACTGACAATTTTATTAATAATAAAAGAAGAAATTTACACGAATTAAGATGAAATCACAAAACAGAAAGAAAATAATTAAGCAAAATCCGTGTAATTGGCTTCTTTTTCCATATCTTCAGTGATTATGATACCATGCCTGTTTATGAATTGGAAAAGATTGGCATTGTAAAAAAGATCGAGCAACTTAAATGCACACCCTAGTTAGTGTAATGCTGTTGTGGTGCATATTATGTGTTGATATACTACAACTTGCTGCACATGCTAATGCCATTACTACTCCTGTCTCGATATCATTTTTTCTAAATAATGCTATTTAACCTTGTTCTCTGTTTAGCTGCAACATTGCAGCACGGACGTTCGATACAGCCTTCGGTGCTTAAAACCATTAAAGTGAAATCCTCAAGAAGGCTTAGTTTGATGAAAGAATTCATACATTGCTGATGCATGGCATGCATGAAACCCTAGAGTTTCCTCTTGCTTTTTCTCTTATATATCCAAAAAAGCAAAAGAAATCATAAAGTATTCCTTGCTTCCTCTGGTCCCTTGGGTACTTGTAAAAGTGACATGTGTATTGCTTTAACTGTTCAAGTAAGACATATTTAAACTACTCTGAGACAAATTTATCATTGTACTTGGATAACATTCCCCACATTGTAGATTCATAGATTGCTTTAAAAGTTATGACTACAGCAGACAATCTACTAGGCCTAACATGGTGATGCTTCCTTAAAGTTGAGATGGTGGCAAATTATGTTGGTTGCTTTCCACTTTATTCTCTGTTATTTTTATTTAAATTTTTCTTTTTTTCATACATCTACCCATCCATACTCATGAAGACCTAGCTGGATCTGTCTTCCCACGCACACACTCCCATCTCTCTGTCAGTCCTTTGTTCTTGATTGCTTCTCTGATATAAAAATTAGCAAGCTAGGTTTCTTTGTCCTTGATTCTTTCTGGAAGTACTTCGCTTTATCCTGTAGAAGCTCTGAAGCTCCAGGCATTGAAAGCAATGAAGCTCTCTTTAGTAAACTTTTAAACCCGTGGTACTAAAAATGTTCAGTCAGCTCCCCATAGAATGGTTTCCTGATGATTGAGCCTAGAAGTTTACTGATATTTCTATTGTCAAATTGCAAAGGTAGAATTATTTCTCTTTACATCCGCAATTTTATAAATCTTTTGTCTGACAGGATTCCTACGCATTATGCCGAGTTTTCAAGAAAAACGTTGTTATATCGGAATCCAAAAAGCAAGGAGAATGCAGCTTTACACCGACAGAGGCAACTCTAGAAATGCCAGCCACCTCTGAGCCCAACCCAGCCAGTCTTCACGTTGGATCTTCATCTTGTGCCGAAGAGGATGAGAAAGATGACACAGCATGGATGCAGTATATAATTGACGGTGGAGGTGAGGCACCTTGTGTGGCTCTGGCTGACTAGGGTTCAAAGAGTTTTGCTTGTAGCATTGTACCTTTTCTTGTAGGGTAAATTGTATGGAATTGTACAAGTTGTATGATTATATCATGTTAATTGTACTAATAGTTGAATGCTTTGATGTTATACATTATACAGTTGCTGACCTGGTGTTGATATAAAGTTGTCGCACTATGGCAATTCTGGTTCCTTCTGAAGTCTTGCTGACTATTGTATTCCTTTGTCTTGTTTTTACTATTGTCAGAATTTTGTTTATAGAAAGTTGAATTTTTTTTTTTTTTCTTGGAAAGAGTGGAAACAAGCTCCACCACTTTCTGTTCAACAAAAGTAGTACCTCAGAGTAGCCTGTATCATCCCAGAGAAACACAACAATGATAAGAACCCTCATACTGTGAAAACTTAAAGCCTGACCTGTATAAGTGCACTGGTACAGCCCAAGATCCAAATGTTACTAGTGCACCTATATCATCTGTTTAAAGTTATACCAGTACAACAAACTAGCAGTGTATTAGAACAGATACTGATACAGCTGGATCACAGTTAGCACACTAGACACCATATTGATCACTGATCAGATGTTACTCTTCTCCTACGGCTGGTTGTGACACCAGCTCTGTCTGTTCCTTGACCTCCTAACTCCATAAGTCTGGCCAATACATAATTCAAAAAATTATCAGTCGCCCAGCAGCTCTAAGTTAGTTGCCTACAGTTGAAGCGAGCATTGTTTATATTGTTTGGCATAATGCATGGAATTGCTCCACAAAAGATAGATAAAGTTTGACATTTATGAGTAACTAAATTGTTAGCAATCCGAATTAAATCTTCCAGACGAGAGGTATGTTTGATTGTGAGAATTGCTCAAACAACCATTGCCGGATATGAGAATGTTGAGAGCACTGAAAGAATATATGATACATGGTTTCAAAATCAAAGTAGGATGCGCTGTCAGTAATTCAGTATCTCCTTGTCAGCCTCTGACAAGCAAAGCCTTCTAAAACAATTCTTTCTACTGACTAAACCATAATTTTTAGAGGAATTTTAATGTGTCAGCTCTGTTTGTATGAATAATTTTTGAACTAAATCAAACAAAAACGGTCCAATCATACATAAGGACTTAGCCATAAATGTACCATTTTTGTTCTGTATCAGTTTGTAAACATTTTCTGATACAGAAATGCATGTATTTCTTAAGCAATTGTTGTTTTACTGATATCCAGCAGTTGATGTTGATGGTAAAGATTTCGATTTGAGACTTGCGTGGTGCTAGTAAGAATCGGATTTGGATGTGGGGCACACCAAAGTGTGCTCTCAAGCAGCAAAAGGAAAAAATGGGATTCAATCTGTACCCAGGCACCAAGTAACGGAATTCAATACTAGGAATCAATACAAATTAGCAAACCAAATGGTCCAAATCGTTTATACTTAGGTTGCATTTGGTTCGCCTAAGAATAAAATTTTGATTAGTTATTCGGAGTAAAAACTATAATATTATTCCTAGACTATATAGAATAATTTTTTTATTTTTGGATATTCAAAGTGCTACTTAAAATAAATTTTTAAGACCACTTTTTAATCAGGATTAAAAAAAATAATCCAAACACATTATGAATAAAATTTTATTTTAAATGTTGGACCACATAGAAAGAACTCTCTAAATCTTCAAAAACCTTATTTTTGTTCATTTAAAAATAATATTTTTTACTTCGAATAACTAATTCTAATTTTATTTTTAGGCAGTCCAAACACACCCTTAATTATTACATGAACAAACAATCAAATTCGATTAAATTCCTTTTTGCACCTTTGTAAGGTAGAATCAAATTAAGATCTAACAAGCTATGGCTGTACCAGTTCCATGCATTGATAGTCAATTGAATTTTGACACTGGAGAAGCTCATGTTTAAACCTCGAATTTTTTAAAATAAAATTACTTAAAACTTTCATGTTTCATCTACTTCTAAACTTTCTAAATAAATATTCACAAATTGTTTCTTCTACATGGAATAAATAAGAAAGTTAATGTAAATATCTGTTGAGTAAATTTGAAAGAACTAATTTAATTATCTTGAGCAGCATTGCCATGGAACAAAAACCAATGGGGAGATTTGTTGATAGGCATGGATTGAAGACATTCATTCCGAAGTATTTTGAGTCAAATTTTAGGATTTTTACATGCTTAACTACTATTGAATGCTTCAATTTCTAATTGTAATAGAAGTGTTGCTTTTGCTTTTGTGGTCCCATTGGAACATTTACTGGTACCAGCTAGAAGGGTTTTGGCAGGCCTGAAATCAGGCTTCCTTTTTAAGTAGATGCTTAGTGGGAAGGGTAGAGATGACTAAGTAGATGCTCAGGTTGAGTTCCTGTTTCCTTTTAATTTGTTATCTTGTTATGTTTTATACAAAATTTGGCAACTTATTCTTGGTTGCCCCTTTTCAAAAATTTCAATCAATTTGAAACAAGGACTTAGATCACTAAGAATTCAAGTTTAATTTTTACAAGAAATGACTTGTGATGACTGAATTAAGGATTTTTTCTAAATTATTTAAGATCTTACTTGGTGTAAATGAAATCCTTGAAATCAATTTGGTTGACAAGATATCTCAATTTCCAAACAGACAGAAATAATAATAATAATAATTTCCATTAACAACTTCAAGATCCAGACATGCCAATCACAAATTTTCAAACGATGGGACTCCAAACTTTTTACAATAGTTGCATCTCAACAAAGAACCCCACCAAATCCTAAATTAACCCAAACCTCACCATTGAAACCGCATTACTACCATAACCAAAACAAAAAACCTATCCTAAAACACAAATCCCATACCCTAAATCTAACCACCGAATCCATACAAGGTCCTTCCCTGGCGCTTGAGCGCATACACCACATCCATGGCAGTCACAGTCTTCCTCCTGGCGTGCTCAGTGTAGGTCACGGCATCTCTAATCACATTCTCAAGGAAGATCTTGAGCACGCCACGTGTCTCCTCGTAGATCAACCCACTGATACGCTTCACACCGCCACGCCTCGCCAAGCGCCGGATCGCTGGCTTGGTGATGCCCTGGATGTTATCTCTGAGCACCTTCCTGTGACGCTTGGCGCCTCCCTTGCCTAGACCCTTGCCTCCCTTTCCACGACCAGACATTGTGTAAATTTAGAAGCGCGAAAGAGATGTTTCGATTTTGGTTGAATTTGCGATGGGATGGAGAGAGGAAATGAGGAAGGAGGTATTTATTAGTTAGGAGGGAGATTTAGATTTGGGGTTTGAGCGCGGAGAGGGAAAAATTCGGAGGAGCGATCCGGGGTGTGTTGACTAAGAGGGGTTGGATTTGTAATTGACGGATTGGATTGAGTTGGGGATTTGGTGCGGATCGATGACGTGGAGTGTTGCGTTTCGTTAGGTGCTTTGTGTTTGTTTTGTGAGAGCGGGGCGGATGGAATCAGAAGGTTATCGAATTGGTTTCCACGGGAGCGGTTCAAAGACGTACAAATTGTTCCGCCTACATGATATCTGGGATGTCATACTCGTTAAAACATTTTTTTTTAGGGTGTGTTTGGATAGGCCGGGAATAAGGAATAAGCCCCTTATTCCTTATTCCGGTGAAAAACAAACACCATAGGAATAAGGAATTTGGGCTTATTCGGGCCCTTATTCCTATACCATCAAAATCTTGGTATTAGAATAGAGAATAAGGATTACACCAATCTCTATTCTAATTCTCTATTCCTCTATCATCCAAACACACCCTAAGTATACGAGCCGAGTTCTACCGAATTCAAAACAGTTCAAACTCGAATTAATTGTAACTTGAGAAATACTTTCAAATTATTTAAGTTACTTCAAATTTAGCTCGCGAGTCACGAGTTAGCTCACAATTATTTTTCTTTTTTGATTCATATATTATTTTAATATTAAAATTAATTGATATATACGATATTATAAACAATAGAAATTATCATCAATTTTATTTTTATCTATTGATTTGAAACAAGATGTCTTGAAATTCGATATTATGTATTTTATAACTATATAAAATAAAAAATATACAATAAAAAAAGTTTTGTATTATTTCATGATTTTTTACTACTCATAAATTACGTTGATAATACTGCTTAAAATTAAAATTTATTATGTCATGAATTGAGTCCAACTAGAATTCGACTCGTTAATTAATCGATTTTGATTCAATTCGAGTTCTTCTGATTCGAGTAACAAACAAGCTTTTTACAAGTTGAGTTTGAATAATAAGCTCATGAGTTACGACTTACGAGTTTTCTGCTAAGTTGAAGCCCAGACTCTTAAGCTTGAAATTTCTCTCCATCATATATGACCTGATCCATAAATGTGAGTCGGCCCAATGAGCGTCGACGATTTTTTGCCGAAAACAATAAAAAGTTTTGGTTGTCAAATGTCAAAGTTCTAATTCAATAGTCGGATACATGTCAAAACCAGCAAACTGAGAATTTTATTTGATTGCTCGTATTGAAAATTGAAATTGAACTACACGCACAAGTGGCAATTTAAAGGGTCATTTGAATACGAATAGGAAGTGGTGTTAATAAGGGATAGCATTTCGGATTTCACTATCCAACCTTAAAAAAAATATATACGAATTAAAATTGACTAGAAGAGATATTAGAAATGTAACAGGGATATACCTAACAGCAGAATATTTTCATAGAAAAAATTTAATGATTTTTTATTGTTTTAGATTAAGTTCCGACGTATTTATATTAGTTGCTGTTGAACCCCTTTGCGTGGGTACCGTGGTCGTGTTAGTGGCGCCACGTTTATTCTTTTGCTTTTGAACTGCTACAGACCGACGGTGTTGTTACGAAATTGTTTTATTATTTTTCGAGCAGTACACAACATATACAGGCAGATATGATAAACTATCGAAGAAATTATAACAAAAAATAATATTAGTTAGGAATCTTTTTAGAAAAAAAAAAGAAGAAAGTATTCGATTGAAAATTAAGCAACTCAATGGCTAACTATACAATTGTTAGCCATTGATACAACTGTCGGTTACTGGGTTGCAAATAAGGCTTTGACCGAAATATACCATTGTCGGTTCATTGTCTTCTTTAATAATTGATCTGTAGCTCCACGTTACCACGTTAGTCTGCTTACAAACAAACTTTGGTTTAATGATCCGAGCATCTTTCGTACCGGGAATTTTTAAAGGAAATTTCGTCAAACTAATCATGGCTAGAATATCGGAGCTTATAAATGTGTGCATGAGCAGCATGACCCATTTTTTAATTTCTTAAATCCCAGGAAAGTCACAAATATAAACGCCATGAAAAGTCCAAAAAAAAGGAGACAGAAAAAAAAATCCGGAAATACAAATGTTTTCGGCAGGGAGGATAATTTAGTCCAAAATAATTTTTTTTTGTAACTAAAAGATAATATATAATTCAATTAAATAAAAAAAGTTTATATCTTTTATAAACATGACGGATTATTTTTTGTTTTTAAAAATTTTAGGGGTTGTGTTTCTGAATGAAGACGATTATTTTTGTTTTAAAAATTTAAGGGGTTGTGTTTCTGAATGAAGACGATTTTATGGGCTGTACAAATATCCGATTTTTACTGGCAATAGTTCCTAGAATTTGTACCCCTTTTAGTGTCCGATTTAAGTGAAAAAGCATCTTTGACAATTCTACTGAATTATACAAAATTACAAAGCAAGGCTAAAGTGCATCTTTGACAATTTGAGTCATACAAAATTATAAAAACAAGGCTAAGGTTCAATGTATCAGACGAAACTCCTGTGTCCAATGTGTCTTTTCTCGAAATTTGAAGTTCAAGTGATCAACCCAAACCGTTTAATGTGATTTTCACATTAAAAGCTAGTATAAAATCAAATTTCGCATTTGTTTTTTATTTTTTTATTTTTTAAGATTAAATGGCTTGAATAGGTCTTTGATCTTCAAAATTTAAGAATAAGAGACTACGTCCAATGCATTGAACTCTACCGTTACTCCAAAACTATAACAAAATCACTTGTTTCAGATTTAAAATGATTATTGTTCATTTGGGTTAGCTATACGAGGGATTCATGAATTCATTTGCGTTAAATTTCGATTTTTAGTTATTACACAAACAAGTGACACAATTCTCATCGCCGTTTTTCACATTGGTGAAAAATTAATGGGAAAGAAAACGAGGAGAAAGTTTGAACTAGAAATAAAATGATAACAGAACAAAAAATTAAAAATCATTAAATAGTAGCCGTTGAGCTAGCTTTTATTTAGACTTGTCACTATCCATCCAACAAAAAAGAATTCGTAAATCATACGAAACTATCGTTTTGGCGACCACACACGAGCAATTGGATCCACAAATTTGCCCGCTTAAAAAAGAAATTCGACAGATTGAAATTCCTATATTAGGATTATTTTCAAAAAAAAATTTAATTCGTGAAATAAAATATCCGAAAAACCTCTGCTTTATGACGGGTGTCATGTAGCTCTTCATGAGTCGTATAATCCAGGGTACATTCTGTTTCAACAAACGGCGATCGTCCTTCCAATGCAATACTTGACTGCACCTGGAATATTGTTAGATGATAAACCAGGCGTATTTAATTCCCTTTTTCCTAGAATGAACGGCGTAAAGAAATTTGTAAAGCAACAGAGAATGCAGAAATTTAAGATGTTATTACTCATGGACCAAACCCATTTAATACTTTTATCGTCCCTCTCTCCGTCCCCTTCAGCAAGTCAAAATCGCTTCGTATATTATTCCTCAAACTCGGTGCACATTAGATGTATACTCCGATATGATTTCCTTCCTTGCAGCTCTCATAATCCACATTACTGATTTCAATATCGTCCATGCATTAAACTAAAACGGAGTTCATTTAAAAATATATTCGGAGACTCACACTGTTAGCTTATAAAACGTCCGGCGCATTGATTCCTGCCATTACCTCACTCTCGAATCCCGATCGTTTTATCTTCTCTCGCTCGTTCGAAGCCTCTCGATCTCTTTCTTCTCTGATCTTCTACATCTTCATCTCACTCTCTCATGGCTGCTGCTGTCGCTTCCGACGCCAAGCTCGACAAGCTCCGCCCCGCTGTCGCTTCTCTCGATCAGATCAGGTGCGTCCGTCTCTTCTCGCCATTTCCTCCTCTCGCTTTTTATTTTTCTTTTGAGATCCTTCTGGCACATGTTGTTATGCTTTTGCTCGAGGATCAGATCTGATGTGATCTTAATTTGTTGTTGTATTTTGTCTTTTTGTTTTTCAGCGAGAATGAGAAGACCGGATTCATCAATCTCGTGAGTCGCTACTTGAGGTAGATCAGTCGATTTTGAGTTGTTTAAACTTTTTTATTATATAATGTTTTCTCTCCTGGATTTCTCTAATTGGAGTATAAATATTGTGTCCAGTGGTGAGGCTGAGCAGATTGAATGGAGCAAGATCCAGACTCCGACTGATGAGGTGGTTGTGCCGTACGACACCCTTGCTCCTGCTCCCGAAGGTTCGATTTGAGAATTCATTTCGATATTGGCTTGTTATTATCATCGATTGTTTTTGTTTTTTCTTAGCTGATGAAATAGACATTTTAATTTGAAAGTGCTTTATAAAACAATCTACTTATAATAGCTTATTTCTTATGTCCTGGCTTGGGTTTTTGCTTGAATCGCTTTCCTTGAAAATCAATTTTTTTTTTATCAGATTCGATTAATCTTGATCTCAGTTCTAACGTCATATCTATGAATCTCAAATCTGATCTGCACTTTTGTTTATTTATATTTTGTTTTCTTTGGAGTGTAGATCTTGAGGCCACTAAGAAGCTTTTGGACAAACTTGTGGTTCTTAAACTCAATGGAGGTCTTGGGACCACTATGGGATGCACTGGCCCCAAGTAAGTGAAGTATTTATTTCTATTACTGACTTGCTATCTAGGGAATGTAGATAGTCCTTTTGAATAGTTGCACAAAAAGATTGCATGTCCAAGTGACAGAATTTGCATTTAGATCTTAGAATTGATAGTTGATTACTTTTTTTTATTTGTCATTAAGATGCTTGAACTAGAACTTACATTTCCAGGAAATTGGATTATGTAAAGCACCTCTGAATGCTACATCTTTTTATTCTCGAGCATTAAGCCTATATCACTAATAGTTTACAAGCTATATGGCTACATTTTAAACAGGACATGCAAATGGAGAGTTGTAGTTGTTCAGTGTAAATAACACTGTAAAGTTATTATAGATATACACTCTGAATCCTGCCAACTTTTTAATCCGTACTTATCTGTGCAGGTCTGTGATTGAAGTTCGTAATGGCTTCACATTTCTTGATTTGATCGTTATTCAAATCGAGGTGATTTCTATAGTTTTCAGTTTTCACATTGTATGTATAACTTACAGTTATCTAGGAACTAACTTGTTAAAATATATTTCTCTTCAGTCCCTCAACAAGAAGTATGGATGCAATGTCCCACTACTGCTGATGAACTCTTTTAATACTCATGAAGATACTCAGAAGGTAAAGTTACTGGCATAATTAATTTTATGGCAACTCCCTTATAATTAATTTATTGTTCTTCAGTTTCTAATTTATGTTTCTTTTTGTTAGATTGTAGAGAAATACTCCAACTCTAACATTGAAATCCATACATTTAACCAGGTTTGTACTCCATACACTCAGATGTTTGTTGTATCTTTTTTTTTTTTTTTTTTTTTTGGCAGTCTGTCTTCTAGATTTATTGGTATATTGCGGAATGAGAGATGTCAAACGTTTCAATAGTCCTAACAGAGCTTGTCTTTCCTTTTGCAGAGTCAGTATCCTCGTATAGTTGTTGAGGATTTCTCTCCATTGCCATCCAAGGGTGTTGCTGGAAAGGATGGCTGGTTAGTGTTTTGATTTATTCCTTTTTCCAACATAATGTACTCAACTTACCAGATGCTGCAGTGTTTAAATTGTATTTTCCGTCTTCTGACTTGAAAATGGAGTTTCAATTTCTTTCCTTTTTAGATTTCTGCCTGCCAAAATAAAAATTAATTTATAATTGTCATCATGAAGAATAATTGGGACATACTTATGTTGGCATTTGGACATATATAAACTCATTATGTAGTTCTTGGTTTGGACCTTTTTTTACTCTTAGCAAAACCAAGGAAAAAGGAATTTATTTATACATAGTTACATACTTATTTAAAGGTTCTGATCAGTTTTCTGCACTTTATTCAATGTATAGGTACCCTCCTGGCCATGGAGATGTGTTCCCAGCACTGACAAACAGTGGCAAGCTTGATGCTATGCTCTCAAAGGTATGGTGGCTTTGGCAACTGGATTCTTCATAAATACATGGAAAAGTAATGCAGCTTGATATAATAAGTTTGATCTTTTGTCAGGGCAAGGAGTATGTTTTTGTTGCTAACTCTGATAACTTGGGAGCAGTAGTTGACCTAAGTATGCTTCTTCAGAGCTTTAATTCATACATTCATTTAGTTTCAATTGAAACGGAGTACTTTTGGCTAATTTTTTACTGTATTCTTTACTAAATATTGCAGAAATCCTGAATCATCTGATCAACAACCAGAATGAGTACTGCATGGAGGTACAAATAATTTTAGCTTTTATATTGTCTTGAAGGTTTAAGAAAATTGAATTAAATTAACTGTATCTATATGTGCCTTAGGTTACTCCCAAAACTTTGGCTGATGTGAAAGGTGGAACACTCATCTCATATGAAGGAAGAGTTCAGGTACAAATTGCTGTTGTTTGCAATATTCATACCAATTTTAACTTTAGCATAATACAATTCGGTGAAATTACAATTATGCTGTTCCCTCTAATGTTCTTTGTGTGCAAACTGTGCAGCTTTTGGAGATTGCACAAGTTCCTGATGAACATGTGAGTTTATAATATTAATAATTAACTATCAAGTTGCTTTTTGTTATCTTCATATACTAAATATTGACTAATATCTACTCTTGGAAAATAGGTTAGCGAGTTCAAGTCAATTGAGAAGTTCAAGATTTTCAACACCAACAACTTGTATGGCCCTTTAATTCAGTTCTGGACCTTTTAAAAGCTGCAACTGAAATTTGCCTTCATTTTAACTGTGCATGATTATAACAGGTGGGTAAACTTGAAGGCTATTAAGAGGCTTGTTGAAGCTGATGCTCTCAAGATGGAGATCATTCCTAACCCTAAGGTACTTGTCCAATTTGAAGCAAGCATGGTCTGTTTTTCAATTGGTTTATCAGATTTGTTGTTCTTAGTAAGTGAGAAACATAATATTTTAGGAAGTTGATGGTATCAAGGTCCTTCAATTGGAAACTGCAGCTGGTGCTGCAATAAGGGTATGTTTTAGACCTTGTTTTGTCATTTTTCTTCTGATGCTGTTGCTTATACTTTATTATTATAATTTTAACTTCGTTTTACTTTGAACCAGTTCTTTGACAATGCTATTGGTGTCAATGTGCCCCGCTCACGTTTCCTTCCAGTAAAAGCTACATCAGATTTGCTGCTTGTGCAGGTTAACTATAAACATTAATTCTACAAATATTCTGTTTCCCAGATTGATTGTTTATTTTGTTTCTGTTTGTGAGGATTTGCTAATAATATTCTGTTTCCTGTATTGATTCTTAATTTTGTTTTTGTTATTTTGCAGTCTGATCTGTACACCTTGGTTGATGGCTTTGTTCTTCGTAATCCAGCAAGAACAAACCCTGCAAACCCCTCAATTGAGTTGGGTCCTGAGTTCAAGAAGGTAGGTGTCTGATTCATTGTCCTGTAATATATATACCTACAATCAGTTCATTTTTTCCTGATAATTTCCTTGTTCTCTGCAGGTTGGCAACTTCCTTAACCGGTTCAAGTCTATTCCCAGCATAGTTGAGCTTGACAGCTTGAAGGTCTCTGGTGATGTCTGGTTTGGTGCTGGCATCGTTCTCAAGGTAATTTCATAATTTATGTGAGGGTAACAGTAATTGAACTAGTGGGCTAAGCAAGACTGTACACTGTAAACATGTTGCCCTTCTATTTTACAAATTTGGAACCCCAGTTTCAGTTTCTCAGTTATTTTGGTGTTGGTATTGTTCACAGTAATTTTCAGACAAGTAATGAGTTGTTTAATATTTTTATAAAGGGCAAGGTGACCATCACAGCCAAGGCTGGGAAGCTGGAGATCCCAGATGGTGCTGTTATCGAGAACAAGGTAGATAAATTTTCAAACTTCAATTTAATTTATCAATTTCTGGCAAAATTTGTATTAATGAAATTTTTTTGTTAACATTTAGGATATCAACGGCCCTGAGGATCTTTGAGTGCTTTTTGTCTCTCCAATTTTGTTTCAACAGAAGTCTATGAGATAATAACATTTTGGTTTGTATGTTGCCTTTCGTTTTAGCATTTTGGTGATCACTTTAAACATGCTTGTTGCAGCTTGTGTACTGATCGCAACGCAGTTGTACTTGGTTATAGTGTCTCTATATGTGCCCATATTTCCTTCTGTTATGTGAATTTTGTGACTTCTTTTTATTAAGTTACAAATCAAAGGCAAATTGAACACAATTTGTATTTGTGCAAGTTGTGCAAATTCTCTATTTTATATTCAAATAGATGTATGAATTATCAAATAGATTACACGAAGAGAAACTCAAGGGAAACTAAAAGTCAGTTGTAATGCTGAAAGCTTTTCTAGGTATTACTAACATACGAGACAAAGCAATATAATAATGGAAACTCTCAAGTGTATGAGAACAAAAGGCGATAATTATGTATTGTATCAGACATATTGAGCCTGACAGGAAAATAGTGGGACTACGTTCGCTTTTGTAAGTGAATTGTATATTTGTTACAAGGAGTCTAGGACTTGAGCAAGAAAATAACTATTTAGCGTTTGCACTTTCACTTGTTTTTGAAAATGTGTAGTATATATTTCTTACGCCCTCACTCCCTGACTACTTTCACTTGTTTTTGAAAATGTGTAGTACGTATAAAAAATATACATTTGTGCATTTCGAAGAAGCTAGGGGATCCAAGCTCCAATGCTTGTTTTACATTGAGAAATGTGAAGTTCGCAATTTGAATTTTTCTCCATCAGCTTTAAAGCCTCTTTCAATTTATTCACTTGCAATCTTTAAAAAAAAAATAAATTATTCGCTAGCAGTGTTAGCGTTTTAATTTATCTTCGTCTCTAAAGGAGTCCGACTCCAGAGCCCAAAGTGGGACTGGGATCCTCGGCAAAAGGACTGCTGAGCAGTTAAAAATTTGGTTTTTTAATTTTTAAAAAAATTAAAATTTAAATACCGAATCCAAATCGTTGAACTTGTTCAATTTTACAGGCGATGCGTTTTCATATAAGTTTTATAAAATTTAGAGTTGATTTGATACTTGATTAAGTGCTTAAATTATGAACGTATTAGAATTAATCAAACCAGGTCCGTTCATGTGTTTGACCATTTAATTAAGTATCAAATCAACTCCAAATTTTATAAAACTTATATAAAAACGCATCGCCCGTAAAATTGAACAAGTTCAACGGTTTGGATTCGGTATTTGAATTTTAAATTTTTTAAAAATTAAAAAACCAAACTTTTGACGGCTGAGGATGTCAATTGGCCCAAAGTGGATCACATGCATAACATAGTATTTTTTTCCCCCTCAAATAGCTTCTCCCATGCTTCTGTTTTATACTTTTATTTGACTCCGTTCCAGACTTCGACTATCAGTTTATATATTATGTTAAAGTCAGAACTGCATTTACGAGATCGGCTTGCTGTAGTATGTGCAGCTGTTGCATATTTGCTCCAGTCCACTAATTCTCATTGCCTGCCAAGTGCCAACGCGCATTTCCTTGAACTAGCAAAAGATCCCAAAATATAGATAAATAAAGAAATAAAATAATTAATATTATTTTTTTATATAAAATTGTACATGTTAGACAATAAAAATGGATGGCTCAAATCTACTAGCAATAAGGTAGATATCTTTTCGAAAAATAAATTATTTAAACGCCATACAACAACCTAACTCTATCCTGTCAAAGACTTTGAAAATAATATATAGATTACTAATTAGATCATATCACACAAATCAATGGTCTATAGTTGATACCAGATTGTTTACACCCTAGCTTCAATTGTTATGAGTTTTCATGGATGATTTTATAACTAGCCAGTATCCATAAAAAAAATAAAAAGATTCCTCGTTGTCTTCGCACATACGTCTGTTATTATTAACCATCCTCTCCTTTTAGGTTATCGTTTTCGAGGGTTTTATCCTGTCATATATCTCAGCAGAATATTTAAATTTCTTGGCAATTTTTCCTCTTACATTTTTTTCAGTTTGCCTCAATCACTCTGACACCTAGCAGAAATTATATGCCAATTTGACAGTGAAAGTTGATTTGAATTCTAATTCCACAATAAAGAAGAATTAGCTGTCTGGATACGTAGTTATGAAAGTGACTTTAAAATTTTTTCAAGAAGTAAGCTATCAAAGTTGCATAATCCTTCTACTGACGTTCTCAGAACAAACTTGTATTCTATTAGTTTATTAGATGCCACGCTCGGTAAATTATTTTAGACAAAAACGACGATCACAAATGTCATCAATGTCGAAGGTGTAGGCGTGTAGCTATCAAAATATCAAACCAAACAATATCATATTTGTATATGATCAAGAGATTGAGGGGGAAAAAATGAAGGTTGAGGAATTTTTGACAAATATCATAATAAATAGCAAAAAAATTCGAAAAAATGTAAAATTTGATCTCGAAAGGTATTTCAATATGATGAACAATTTGAACGGTTTGGATTGGTCGTTTGAATTTTGAATTTTGAAAAACGAGTGTATAGAGAATGGGTGGCACGTGCCACGGATAGCACATTAGCCATCCTCTATATATATAAAAGCACGAATATAAACAGAAAAATAATAAATTTTTTTTTTCACCAAAAATATTTGATTGATATCAACTTCCATCTGATAAATTGCTTAATTGCATACTCCATACCATTCAGCCATATATGAACAAAACAAATGCAAACAACTGCGAACTTATCTTTCTCCCTAAACAATTAAAAGTTGACACACAAAAAGGCACCATTTAGTGCGTATCGCAAGTTGGCAACCATATCAATTGAATTTACATCTGTAAATGAGAATCTAATTCGAACCCCTTTAGATCTGATGGACTTGCACCTGGCCTGAAAATAAAAAATATTCATCTAATTTAAGAAGCTAAACTTAACAAAAATAATCAAATCGAAGCAGAGATTAAAAAAAAAAAAGTTGAATGGGCTGGTTTAGGGTTTAACAAAAAATGGATGGACTAGGACTGGTGTACGGTTTAAGGAAATCCATCTCTACAGTACAACTACTACTGCCAGTCATGAAAGCACTGAAGTATTACTACTTTCAAGAAAACGTTTTCATGCAGATGATTAATAACCACATTGAAATGAGCCTTTGATCATGCTTAAGCCTTTCATGTATGCCAACATAATATTAAAAAGGAGAGAAAAATAATACCTCTTCTTTATAGTGCAATAGTGAAAATTAAGCTTTCCAGATTTGACATCTTCTACGTACTACATAGAAAGAACCAAGTAGAAAGAGACCAAAAAGTTTACTTATCAACTATTTTGTTTGCAAACTTGAGGAGTCAATAGTAAGTTCTACATCTATCACAAACTAATATATGAAAAAGCATAATACATGGTTTAACATGTATCAGTAGAAAAAAAAATACTAATTAAATGTGGGTGTCTAATACAAGTAGAAAACTTAGCTAACATTTATTAATTTCAACTTGTTTGGGGCAAAAGGCCTTGTTGTTGTTGAAACCTCTCTACATGTACTGTGCAGGCGGAACAAATTAGAGAGAGAGAGAGAGAGAGAGAGAGAGAGAGAGAATGGAGCGCTTCATAGAAGCTGATTTTACATTTATCACAAATTGGTAACATTAAACAGTGTTAGACATGGTTTAACAGACATTACCAGAGGCAAGACTCATTGAATGTGTGCGTGGCCTATGAGAATTAAACCTTGCTGCAGTAAATCGTTATGTATTTTGGTAACTTTTCGCATGTGCTGTGACTGTGGTGTGTTAAAGTCATAGAGAGAGAGAGAGAGAGAGAGACCATCTTCAACGTAACGATTATCGAAGAAAATGCTAAAGAATCAAATGGTATATCCTCCAGAGAGAACAACGCACACTCCAGTGACTCAGGACCTGGCGAGAAGTCTGGTGTTTTTAGCCTTGCACGGAAAATGATGTAGCTCTACTGCATTTCATTTCCAGACACAAAACCAAAAACAACTGTTACTCTGGAACAATGAGGGAGAGAGATCATTTTTATTTTATCTAAGCTTCTTGCATGCTCTTTTGAAGTTTCAGAAATTCATAGAACCACCCACACCCCTCAAATGTTACCCTTGAACGACAACATATAAATGCAGTATTAAATATAATAAATAAGTGAAATAACTAAACAAATGAAGAATTAGAACCAGGATACCAGAGATAATCTCCCAACTTCACATTCTTTCAAGCATACCCACTGTTAGTTAGTTTAAGAACAGTAACTTTGCAAGGCTGTCCCTGGAAATTTGAACTTGCAAAGTAGAACAATAACTAACTATTATATACAGGTTAGGCATAGACTGACGAAAGATCTATGTGACACCATGACAACTGATCAAATAGAAACCAAAACTTAGAAAGTAAAATTACAGATCTATTCTTTATATTTTATGTATCAAACTTGATCCAATTTGAATAATGATTGATCATCGTAGTTTTATTGGCCCTTGATCAGAGATCAAATGAATTAAAAAAATGCAAGATATTTAATACATAATAATCTATGTAAACTATAGTGAACATTTTTTACAATTTTTACTTTTTTATTTTAATAATTATTTTTTCAGTTGTCATGCAACAATATATCCCTACAGGACAAATAATGCATATATGAAATTCCTGAAACTTTAGAGGTAGCAAGAAGATGTGCATTATTTGTTTTGTGAAAGATTTATTTTTCTCACTTGGCCGATCAAGGGGATATCCAGGTGTGCAAAAGGTGAAACTATTTCCACTTGCGCACATGCCTCTTCGAGGGTTTCTCTAGCTGCTCCTTCTACAGCAGACTCATCAATCTCAAGGTAACCAGCAGGCAGCGTCCTGTGATAATTGAGGATTAAAGGAGTTGCGAGATTATAAGTTAGCAACATTTTTCCTGTCTGTTTCAAGACCATGTTGCTTTGAACCTGAGAATTACATTCTTATGCTTAACTGTAGTTCAAGTTCATCTTAGATAGCATATAATATGATTCAGTAAGCCAGCATGTTAAGCTGATGTTCAGATACTTGTTTGGAATATTTTAGAAAAGTTAGGGAACACTTGACAATCATGATAAAAATTGTCAAAATAAAATTGAACATGTAAAACAACATTACAGGCATGATCTATATTATACAATACCATGTCTGTATAAAATGATGTGATTCGGTTCATGTTTTATCATCCATCAAGTAATATGCATTTCCAATCAACTGTAATTAAGGGGTCACTAATGCATTTTTCTTTTTAATATCCATGGGTCGCTAACGACATTACCAAAAGATACTCATAATGCATGGAACATTTTTGCTAGGCTATTTATATGTCCAACATTAACCTATAAATATGTTTTGCTTAATTTCAATCTTGTTTGAAATGATTTGACAAGTACTCTGAAGGTAAACCACTGTCAAGCGATCCCTCTTTACATAAAAGTATCTAATGTTGCTTGGGGACTACTTGCAAACATGTACAAATTGGAAGCACCTTCTAGAAAACCACACCCCAATCTACTGCTGCATTATTAGAAAAAGAAAATTGTAATTTATGAATTTATAAAAGAGATGATCACCAAAGGCCATAAGAAGGTTCAATCTTTCTCCGGCACAACAAAACCTTGTTATCATGCTCCACCAGGCAACCTACCACCTGCAAATTGTATAAAATTAAAACAAAATAAGGAAAAGCGCCAGACCATTTTAACATAAAGCCCAAATTTTATGCAATACAAAAGCAAATAACTTTCTTGGTATGAGAGGTTTTTGCAGCAGAAAGTTGCATTAACTAAAATAATCTGTTAGAGTTAGACAGTCCAGCTGATTAGCAATGCTAAGTAGATAAATTGATTCAAATATTGTTAAGAATGAACTGGAGAATTCCACTTCACACTCAACTAGAGAAAATACGAGCTAGCATCTACTGAGGCTATGCACCAGTGTTAGGATCCGTTGGTTAATTTAGGCATCAAATCCGTATTGGGATATTCTAGGTACAATGTATTTGTGGTAGAACTAGATGTCTACAAACATGCATCACCTATGCACATTGAAACTTTCTGGAAACGATTAAGACTTTCCTTTCACAAATTCTCTTCTCTCTTTCTCTCTCCCATTATACTGGTACACTCTGAGATATATGATCATAAACATTATTTGTTGGGGTTGTACCATTTTTGGGTTTTCATAGTGGATTCTCCCACAAGATGAGCAAATAGCTCTAATTTTCTCCTCTCCATTTGGCACCATGTGCTTGGTCGGACTACCACAAGCTTGACAGTAGCGAATTTTCGATTTATGCACCTGTAAATGAAACAAAAAAAATTAACCATCAATAGCTTACATAAAAGATCAATCTTCTCAAAATAATTAAAAATAAACATAGCAATGACATAAATTTGATTTCTATTAAAGCACGAGAGAGATCACGAAAAGGCCAAAACTCACAATAGGCGGTGGCACTGGAGCCTCAGTCTCAGTGCCCTTCTCTGATCCAGTGGAAGACATCCGGAAACCTCTCAAGTGGTGGTTCGAACTGGAGACGGTGGCGAAGGAGGAGAGCTTGGTAGGGAAGGAAACGAAGCTACGGGACCTGAAGTGATGCAAAGGAGAGAAGGCGAGGCGGGAGAGGGAAAGAGAGGATCTGAGCATGGTGAGAGATTGGGGTTGGTTCGTCTCAATTTATTGGCGGAATTGGAGGTAGGTAGGAAGGAGAGTTGGCGTCAGGTTGAGGCTCAGGAGACGACACATCGGTGGTGGGTTGATACTTGATAGTTCTCCGATTGGTTGCTGGAGTTTCGGACTGGACGGATTATGACTTGAGATTAGAAGTTATCCAGTAGACCAGTAATGATTTGGGTGAAAGTTTCGAATTGGTCCCTGAACTTTGAAGGAAATTATAACAGTTTCAAAGGTAAATGACGCACAGAACACAACCATTTTGTTTAGGCAAATTATGCAGTGAATTAATTTTTGTATATAAACAACAAAATATATCAATTTTAAATTATAAAAAATTGTAATTTAATAGAACTAAAATAATAAATCACTTTAGAACGTTGTGTGTATTTAACCCTTCTTCAACAAAACAACAAATATTTGTAATCAAGTAGGAGAAGGTTAGTCTAGTATTGGACTGTTAACTAGAGTTGCTCCATATCTGTTCATACGTAATGATTGTTGCTATTTAACTACATCTTTTGTATATTATCGCAATTAAAATTTTAAGTTGTTTAGTTTGAAAGTTGGAATCAATGAAGGTTAAAATAATATAGATATATCATATATATGCTTACATTTTTTTTTTTTGAAGATCATACTTACGAAATGTTACGATGGAATTCTTTTGTTGCATTCCTGTATTTAGCCATATTTTACTTATTCCGTGCACTTTTTATACTTCCCTAGCCATGCGACATGTACATAACTACATTTTACAATTACAAGAAAAACCTTTTTTTTTTTACGATATTTATATTTACATTTACATCCAACAAACGATTCACGATTGTAAATTGTACTTTCCCCATATCCGCATCGCCGCCACCTATCCACACTCCCGCCTTTCTAACTTCGAGACCCCACTTCCCAAGGCCCCAACCCACTCCATCCACCAATCACAAACCTTCACTCTCTCTCTCTCTCTCTCATGTCAGCGGCTCCGACCTCATCCTCCGCTCCACGTGTCCTTTCCCTCCGCCGCGCCAAAACCCTCCCTCTCGCCAAATCCTCTTCTGTACACTTTCCGCTCAGGTAACTTTCCATCTCCTCTTTAATCGCACCTCTAGTATCCCTCAACTTTCTCATTTATCGACCAGCTCAAAATTTCAGGTGTAAAGTTGTCGCGAAAGCCATGTCAGTAACGGGAATTGCGAGTGAATTGGCTCAGTCAACGGTGGTCAAACCACCGTCTCATCCCACTTACGACCTTAAGGCTGTTATCGCTCTTGCACTTTCAGAGGATGCAGGGGATCGAGGTGATTTTTTTATTTTTCTTTAATTAATAGCTACGTATAACTTTTCATGATGTGTTGCAACACAATGTATTACTGAATTTACATATGGTGTTGTATGATCTTAGAATAAACCACTGAAATCATGTAAAGTGAAAGAAAATTAAGCATATTGCATTCGTTTTTTTGGTATCAACTGTTGGATGATATATCAGTTTAAAACGAGTAAGGGCAGCTTAATGGTTAACTTTCAAATCAGCTTAGCTTGTTTCTGGTTTAAATTGGGTTTAAAGGCGAAGTGTTAAGACCCACAATGTATTTGGGAATGCATGTTCGAGTTGAAAATTCATTCTGAGAAAGGAACAAATGGCATTACTCCTTTTTGTGACACAGCATATGGCGACAACATTATTTGCACAATAATTTCAAATATTAAATTTGAAATAATGAACCCAAACAATTGATGTTTTTTTTGTATCATGAGCAATGCTGGCTCACCACATTATGAAGCTTGGGGGTTCTTTTTGTACAAGATGAAGAGATGGAAAAAGAAAAATCAATGAACATAATTAATTCCAATCCCTTTTGAATTCCAGATTTCTTGGTTTTGTAGTAAACAGGCTCTAGTATTATAACATTTTTGTTCATATGCCTTGCTCATGATTCAAAACAAGATCAATGGTTTGGTTTTGTCATTTAAAATTTGAAAATTTAAATTAATGCAACAGATGATGTTTTTATGATGTATCACCAGAAAGTTGTAATTGGATCCCTTATGTTCATATATTGGGCGCCGAGGACCCTATTCTTCATGCTACTGTGATAATCCAAATTTTGGGTCCTCATGCTACTGTGATAATCCAAATTTTCCATCTGCCTAAATATTACATGATCTTCCAAACTTATTATTTAAGTGTAGTGTTGTGCCTTTTTTTTTAATGAACTTTTGTAACAGGAGATATAACTTGTTTGGCTACTATACCAAAAGAAATGGATGCCGAAGCAACCTTCATAGCCAAAGAAAATGGGGTTATCGCTGGTATATCCCTAGCTGAGATGATTTTTAATCAAGTTGATTCCTCATTGCAGGTACATTATTGCTCTCTTTTGGTTAGTTCTTTTTTTTGCTACTGAAATTTTGCTAATTTGTGTCACCAGTATAAATTCACAATCATTATCTCTCAAACTATCTTGTAGGTTGAGTGGTCTCAGAAGGATGGAGATCTTATTAGTAAAGGCATGCAATTTGGGAGAGTATTTGGTATGACTATCTGTAGTGTTCTTGGTGTTGGACATTTGTCGTAATCAATATATTATCCTCACTTGGTGTAGTTTTACTGTCCTAATTAATGTTCACTTTTGAAGGGTGTGCAAGAAGCATTATTGTTGCTGAGAGGGTTGTTCTCAATTTTATGCAGAGAATGAGCGGAATAGCAACACTCACTAAGGTACACCATACTATAAGGCATACTGTAGACTTGCAAATGTTCTTGGTTGTCTGCTACTCTGCTGTACTTTCAATAGAAGGAGATGAAGAAAAATACAGCCTCATCGTCTGTTTTTTCATAAAACTTCTGAAAGCTTTATTTCAGTTTCTGATTTCTCTGTGTGTGTGAAATTAGCTTCATAAGCTCCTGATTCACCAAAAGTAATTTGCTCGTGTAGACCATGGCAGAGGCAGCACATCCTGCTTGCATTTTAGAAACCAGGAAAACAGCTCCAGGACTACGGTTGATTGATAAGTGGGCTGTTAGTAAATTCTATTATCTCTTATCTCTGTGCTCCTCGCCAAATAAAAAATTAAACTAAAGAGAGTCATTTCACTGATCTTTTATTTATCTTGCTGTTTTGTCTGAATAGGTACTTATTGGTGGGGGAAAGAACCACCGATTGGGTTTGTTTGATATGGTGATGATAAAAGATAACCATATTTCAGTAGCTGGTGGAGTTTCCAATGCTCTTAAATCTGTAGATGAATTCTTGTCAACAAATAATTTGTCAGTTCCTGTGGAGGTACCAAAACCCTAGAAATTCTATTTTATATTTTTCCTTATCACTATGTAGTGGTTATCAAAATCTGGCACCAATCATTTTTTTTTTTTGGTAAAATCAATCATGTTTTATTTGGTATAGTAACTCGTGGCGCAGAATATTACTGGGGTAGTTTTTCTGGAAATTAAACTAGCTTTGTTGTCTTCTTTGTTCACTAGTGATTTAAACCAGCTTTCAGGGAATTAACTCATGGCTCAGAATATTACTGGGGTACCTTTGGTATAGTAACTCATGATATATCTCTATCTTGTGTCATTATATCCTCGTGAATCGTCAAAATCTCATGTTTTGGTTTCTTTATTTTTCTTTTTCTTTTTTATTTGAATAACTGGCTGCATATATACTAATTCAGGTCGAAACAAGAACTTTAGAGGAGGTGAAAGAAGTTTTGAAATATGCCTCTGAAAATGGGACTTCTTTAACCCGAATAATGTTAGATAATATGGTTGTACCTCTTTCAAATGGAGATTTAGATGTCTCAATGCTAAAAGATGCAGTTCAACTTATAAACGGCAGATTTGAGACCGAGGTAATTTACTTTCTGAATGACTGAATGTAATTACTTCTATTCTGAGTAGTTTTTTAGAACTGGTTATATCGAGTTCTCTGTTGTAGGCTTCTGGAAATGTCACACTAGAAACTGTAAAGAAAATTGGCGAAACTGGAGTTACCTATATTTCAAGGTAATTTCTATCGTACTTTTCTTATTTGCATGATATTTTAAGGTGATTTCCATCTTTCAACTGATATCCTCTCTTTCTTTGTGTAGCGGAGCATTGACACACTCTGTTAAAGCACTGGATATCTCACTCAAAATAGACACCGAGCTCGCTCTTCAGGTTGGAAGGCGGACCAACCGGGCTTGACTTGAAGATAAATGATAGTGAGTAGTACACTGTTCTGTTAAAGCTTACTGTATGGGTGCAACCACTGAAGGGTGTGGGTTGGCAGCAAAATAATTGTGAAAGCAAATGTCTGCTAGCAATGAAATAGAATGAAGACCTAATCCCATACTCACACTATGAGTACATATAAAATAATAATTGCTCCTGATACCGAAATAGGTTTTGTGAAAACAATGTTGATGTATAACTCATTTCTTTTTCCTTTAGCTGAAAGGGTGCCAATAAATTAAACAGTGTCCAGTCGTGTACAAGTACAGTACAAACTGGTTCTTGCAACAGATGAACGAAACTGGTTAGGGAATCCATTGACTTAATCAGTGGGCGTGTTAAATTTATTTGGCATGTATCGACTTTGAGGACCAAATCAATTTCAATCTATCTTATTTATCAAAAGAAAAACATTATACAACAACAATCACGAGATGAGATTTTAAAAAAATAAATAAAATAAATAAAAAATAATCTCGATTGGAATGTAAGTTCACTGGTTTTCCTCTCTGAATCCTTTTTTTTTTACCCTGTCAAGTAATCTACTGTCCTCTTCAATCATCAACTTAAGATTTGTAATTTAAATCCGATAATAGTAATACGATTTATATCAATTTTCTGAAATAAGATCTATATCATTTCTCACATCTAAACACTGAATTATCAATGGGCTTCTCCGTCATTATGAATAGTAGCGTATCGACAATATAGAAAGGTAAGGGTTACTTTTCAAATATTTATTTTGATAATATTGACAATCATTAAAAATGCTCAAATTTTTAAATCAAAGTACATGGACATGATCTGTGTAATGCATCCATCATGCCTATGAAAACAATGATGATATAAGACGCATAATTTTTTCATATTACCAAATAATTTTATACATCTCCAACATGTCTAATTTTTTTTTTCAATTATTTGACATTATTTGATTTGATCTAGAAAGAATATTTTCGTGATTATAATAAATTGGTCTTAAACCTTTGATATTATTACCAGATTCGAACATTTTTAAAGGTAGGTAGTTAATATTTCGTAGTTGTCGGTGGTTATAAATCGAGTCCGATAGATATATGCCTTATTTGTGTAACATGTGCTATTCAACTGATTAAAAAAAGGAGGATACATGTGTTATTGCGAGAAATAAGATATGAATGAAGGAATGAGGTTTGCAATGGGTTCGGCACAGATTATCATGGCCCATAAAATCGGTGGTAGTTAATTCTGATAATATTTGAAAGCTGCAATGGAGTTTCCTAGAGATAGAGGCTTGCCTACTTTTGAGCTAGTCAAAGGTTCGTTGTATCTTTGGACCTTCTTTGGGAGAATTAAATTGGATTCCCTGTTTCATTTCATTCTATATTTGTGGCGGAGATCTCAAATCTTCAGTAATTCAAGTTCCAAAATAAAAGTATTTTAATGAGCGGTTGGTAGTTCGAATGCTATGCCTAGTGGTGTTTTAGTTGGATTATGCAACATGAATGAAATTTAGTAAAGGAATATTTATATTGCCTTCTAATTGCCCTAGTCAAATCACGAGGGCTATATAAAATGTATATAACTCGAGGAAACCAAATTCAATTAGCTTCGAATTGTCTGGAGATCGCTAGCCGGGTAGAATTCTACTTGAATAAATATAATCAAATTCCAAACAATTAGTAAGATAACACGTCTTATTTGTCAAACTTCAAAACTAAATAAGCTCAATCTGTATGCTATACTGTGTAAATTGAGTAGTAAGTAGATGTAGCAACATGGTTTTGCTTTGAAGTTTCCACAACTTTTATTGGGCGATATTTTTTTCTTAACTCTGTGTCATATACGAAAACGTAATATATATATTGATATGCTATCATGATCGGAACTATAATTATTGATATGTTATCTCTCAAATCCAAAATCTTGAACAATACAATTGCAATAGCTGAAGGAAGACCGATTAGGGAAAATAAAAAAATCGAAGGACCTAGTTGAACAAACTGCGACATTTTCTAAGGGGAGAGAGCAAAGCTGACTTTATTTCTTTAATTTTATTCCCGACGAAGATTTTTACTTTTTTTTTAAAAAAAAAAAGATAACGAACCTTTGCTTTCACCATCGCCATTTTCGGGTACTAGTTTTTGGAATTGAAAATTTGACTTTTTATTAAAAAGAAATTTAAGACGCTTATATAAGTGATAAAAAGTCAACAAAAACACTATTATATGTCAAATAAATGGCCAGTAGAAACTTAGTCATTTTATTGGTAATTACATTTCAAAGATGATTTGTTCTTCTAAGAATAGTGCATGAATTTGGAAAAATGATTCTAGATGTGCCCACATCACATGCCAACCCTGCTCTCTTAATAAGTTAATAAAAGCATGATTTTACGAGCTGTATGTTGTCGGTCCAATATATAATTCGAGCCGTCCATTTACGATCGCCTTTCCTTAGGAAACAGAGAACATCAACTATTTAATCATTGTCCAACAAGCCGAAAATATTCTCTTTTTTATAGTGAAATTAGCAAACAACAATTATCTGCAAACATAATAACTATAACAAAGGGTAATTATCGGCAAACACAGTTTTAAGTCTTAAATTTCGTTATCAAATTCCCCCATTTGCTTAATTAATTTTCTTAACTATATGCATAACAAAGTGGAATAAAATCAGTGACTCTTATTAAGTTTCGCAAAACATCAAGAGTAGCTCCGCATTTCCACATTTCTCAGGAATATTCCTAACTACTTTTGTTTCGTAAGGTTATCATTAATACTATTCATTGTACATACTATATTTTTTAAAATTTCTTCAAAAGAATAAAGAATCTGTTCTGAGCTTATGCTCCTTGACTGCGAAAGCCCAAGCTCTATCTTTCTTCGTCGGAGAAGTACCAGAAAATCATCATTTGCACAAACGCCAAAATAACTGGTTACAAAAACAAAATGAACACTAGCATAAGCGTAAGAATTAGATCTTACTAAAAACTACATAATATTTTTCCCATGTCCCTAACCAAACTACCTTCTTCCTACCAATCAGCCCATCCAGCTGACCTAACTAACCAAAACATACAAGAAAAAAAAGAAAAGAAAAGAAAAAAAACAGACATAAAATAAACTAAAGTCTTGAGTCATACCATGAGATTTCCACATATATTTACACAAAACAAACCCCTATATTCTTGTTTCCTGTTCAGTTTAATTCCCTTGTGGAGCTAACCTAGGTATAATCGAACTTGCTAATTGGCAACCTGGTTAGGTCTCTATACAAGTTTTAACAGATGTAAATCTCATGCCAACGACAAAACAAAGCACAAGATTGTGCAACCTGTACAGTCCTAACTAAACCAATTAGCCTAATTATGTAATTATTATCCTAAACTATTAGTTTATACTAGAAAAATTTTCCTAGTAAAACTAATAATTTCAAGTGATATTGGGTCAACAGCAACCACAAAAGAACCAAACTCCCAACAGTATCCACTTCTCAGGCCAAAACCGGTGTTGCGCAATCTCCTGCGCTCTTCTCTGAACAGACAATCCCACCACCATTCTCCTCTGACACAGCCTCAACCTCAACATTGCCATTAATGCTATTCTCCTCCTGGTTAATCTCACCATCTCCAAAGTTTTGATCCACATCTCCAAACTGATCAACCCTATGTGTCGCCTCAAGTGCCTGAAGACGCCGCCTCAGTTCTCCCACCTCCCTCTCCATATAATACAACCTATCTCTAAGCAATATATTTTCCTCCTCTAGCCGTGCAACGCGCCCCTCCTCTCTCTCCTCACCCTCCTCGCCCATACCCGGTAACCCATCACCAGGGTAAACCATCTCAAACCTGCTCAGATCATGATCTAACCGTCTCTCAACTTCGACATGCTCTTCCACATCACTCCCACTAGACCCGTCTTCATCAATTTCTTCATTTTCATTCTCTGGATTTGAACGTAGCCGTATCAGCCCGCTCATGGACCCATACCCATCAACCCCCCACTCTTCCTTGGCCATGTCAACCAAGACCTCGCGGCTCGGCGAAAACTTGGGAGTCGGTAAAACTGCAGGAGTAACAGGGCATGGAGAAACAAGAGACGTTATGCCACCCGATTTCTTTGAACGGATTATAAAAGAGGTGGTGTTGCGTGGGGCAAATGGAGCAAACCTTGCCTGTGGATGCTGATAGGGATTCTGGTAGGGGTTCTGATAAGGATTCTTCTTTTTGGGATAAAACCGGCGAGCCTTCTGTCGGTTCTGGTACGGGAGGTCGGGGAATGCCGGAGTCTTGAAGCCTCCCGGCTTATCAGATCCCGATTTCTTCCCTTTCCAGTTGATCTTTCTCTTGTCAGTGAAGGCTGGTCGGGCAGCCTGGAAGCTTATCGGGTTCGGATCCTCCAAAACAAGCGGACCCACAACTGGAGGCACCACCACCGGCTGAGGCGGCGGAGGCCACATGCCAAAACCCCGGTTCACCATCTGTGAAGGATCGTTCATCGTTACCACTAATCGATTAGCACAAACTGAAACCCTAACCCTAGGTTTCAAATTGGGGAAATTTGAACTCGAACAAGACTGGCGTCAAGAAATAGAAGATGAAGAGTCTAAGAGGATGTGAGATCCGTTAGCCTTAATTTCCCCTTTTTCTTGATTTTTGTTATAATTTTTTCGATTTGTTAAGAGAGACGAATTAGTGCTGAGGTTTGTTTGACAAGACAAGAAGAAGAGAAATTGAAGAGGAGAAATATTTAGATCTGAAATTTGGGGCTGGAGGGTATTTATAGATGGTTGGAAGGAACGAACGGTCGGATCTCGCTTTAATCAGATGGACGCTCGCGATCGCGAGAAGGGCTTGCGTTTTGATCTTGGGCTGTACGATTTGAGCAATTGCGTCAGATGCGAGTCGGTTTCAAAAAAGCATCGTCTATATAAGGAAAACCATTTCAGCGACTAAATATAGTATACTACTTTCCACGACCTCATACGTGGGCAGTTTTAATAGTTTCGTACCGGTCTATCTTTTCATAGACCAATTATAACATTCGAAGCGGTTAGTTGCGTAAAATACCGTCTAAATTTAACGTGGAAATAGAGAGAGGGTGAACTGGTGAAGATAAAATGCTTTTCTTTAGCGAGGTTACCGTTTACCGGATGGTGCACGCACCGTCTAGATTGGGGTTTGGGGGCTCTCGCTCGCTCGCTCTCTTCTCCCTTCACGTCAGGTCAGATAAGAATTGCGGGACCACGCAAATACTATGGTCTATGTTTATGCCCGCGTGCAAGTGCAGCCAATTTTAAACAGAAAAATGGAACAAAATAGTGCTAGTACAAAATCTGTTTTTATTTTACAAAAACGGAGAGGACGCAATTAGGAATTGGGATGTGTATATTTTTACTGGCAGTGTTTTTAGAATATGACCTCATTGGCCATATATACTGTGCGTGTAAGAACTAGACTCTATATTTAATGACGAAATTTGTTATATTTATGACAAATTATTTGGCAAACGCTTATCAAATGATTATCAAATAAATAAAGTATGATAAAAAAAATAAGTTTTTTATAGTTAGATATTTTGTTTATTTAAAAATTACTACAATTAAAAATGAATCGATCATTAATCAAATGGTCAAAAATAATTTCAGTTAAATCTTATGAGCACTTTTTTTTTAAATAGCACCCCTTAAAATAGGGTGAAATCTTATGAGCATTTAATGGAAATAAAAAAAAATTGTATGTAAAAGTTTTGATACATGATATATCTATTTATCTAAACAATACAGAACAATTTCACATTTTTTTTTTTCAATCTGAAATTAATTTTTACAATTGTTGGAGTTATCATGCAAAACTAGTTGTTGACAAATCCCTTTCTTTTAATAATAAATTTTAGTGTTTCGTTATTTTCATCTAATTAAACATATAAAATTAAAGAAACAACTCTATTGATTAATAAATTATGAGATTATATACTAGTATTTCCAGCTTTATTATTTTTTTTTCTTTGCTTCTGAAAACACTATTTTAGATCGCAAATTTTGAAAGATTTTTTAAATATACATCTGTATATTTTACTGTATATATGTGTTATGCCTTCCACTTACGCTATGCGGTTAACTGAATGCGTGTTGAGAAACTATATTTTAAACTTTAAAGACAAAACATGCACAGGTTTTATTAAAATGTCTCTTTTTTTCTGAAAAATGGAAATAGCACATGCCATCTTTCTCACAAAAAAAACTTTTACGTGCTAATTTTCATCCAAGATCCATTTCCTTTACTTTGCTAATTACTTAACTTTCATAAATTCAAAAACTCAACCCTCACGATACTCTGTCTTTATTTAAGATTTTAAAAAATCTCTATTTTGAAATTTGACTTTTCGAATTTATTATTTCTGCAGCTCGAAGTCTCGAAACGAAATTATAGTTAAAGTTTGGAACATCGATTGCTTGATATCATCGTATTATAAATTCGATTTTTTCCCCCTAAATTTCACTTTTAATTATTTATTTTCTGAAAACTCCAAAGATAAATTATTCGACGATTCGAAAATAAAAATGATGAAAATACTGTTCCACACTTTTAGGTTTTCTTTCTCCGAAATTGCCGAACTTTTAAATTGCATTTTTCCAAAACTCAAATTTCTCGATAAGTATTTTCAAAAGTAGAAGTTTTGGAATAACATTTTCCAAAATGGGGAACGCAACGTGTTTTGATAGAAAAAATTTCTTTTTTAAGTTATTAATCTATGTAACATTGTAGCTATTTTTTTTTAACAAGGTTATTTATTTATAGAGGCATAATCCGTTATTTCAAATAGAGTTTATCACTCTTCCTTACCTAGTGGGAATTGAATCTATTACCTCTAGGATAACGGCGGTGACGTGAATTCGGGAGTTTTAACATTTATACCCATATATGCTCAATTTAGGTTGCAAGCATACAACTATCGTTGAGTAATATTCGGGTTCGAACCACGAGGAAGGACTATTCAATCACACAAGTTCAAGTTCCAATTCTTTAATCGAGAATGACACAAAGGAATATATAATCAAACAGAGTTCCAACAATTATAAGTAAATTTAAAACAAATAATTAAAATCATAATTATAAAAAAACTAAAGAATTAAACTTAACAATTTGGTTTCAGGGGTTTGCATTGCTAATAATCTTAATTCAGTCCAATCATAAGCGACCCACCTACTTTCGTGAGTGGTTTGCTTGTGAACCTTGGTCGACAAAACTTAAGTGTTTGACTTATTTATAGGTTTGCACAGACAACAATCATATACTCTAAATCTCTCTCTCGGTTCTAACGATGAATATACATGCCTAATTTGTTCTATTTGGTATTCAAGTAGACTTATGCGTCGTTTAACCGTACTTAATCCTAACTTACATTTTAGGTCAAGTCCAATCAAACAATACAATTCATCCCCTACAGAATCGAAGTGTCAATTTTCGTTTCTTGGCTTAAGTCCTATAAGTTTAATCCTTGGATATGTGACATCACTCAACTCTCGTTTGTCGGGATTAGACGTCTTCATTTCCGATTCTTAATCTAGGTTTTCGTCTTTCGATTAATGGTCGTCTAATAAGATTGGTACGATTGAAATGTTTCGAGTTTGGTTGGGTTTAATATCCTACAATCGAGTTTGACCTAACTCGTTGGGAAAATACCAATTCTACTCAAATTAGATCAAAACATCAAATAAAAATCAAGCACGAGAATCAAAACAAGAATAACAAATAAAAACTAATTAAAACATGCAATTCAACTAAGTAAAAGGTTCACAACTACGTCCCTAAATAAAAGTATCATCAAATCACATATAATAATCGTCAACTGTATAAAACTAAAGATAAAGAAAGATTACAACAAATCAGATCAAATATCTTCACTTTGTGTCTTTTGGCATGATTGCAAGTGGTCCAACTAGAGGCTCACGCGGGTCGCCTGAAGACTCTAGAGACGATGTCCTTGTTTCTCTCAGTTTCTAAATATCAGAACCACTTTTCCTTCGTCTTCAGGCATATATTTAGGTGTAGAAATAACCTCAAATAAGTGAGAATGTGCAGGGGAGCGGTTAAAATCAAATATAAGTGTACGAAGGAAGTTGCCAAAGATAACTGCTCATAACAAAAACTGTCGAGATTTCTTCAGGGGGCCCGCTCATAGGGGTGAGCTGCCCGCTCAAAGCGCCTGCAATCTTCTCCTGGCTGTCTCCTCCAGTCTGGTCACTCATGCACGTGGTTGGGTCGCTTAGTTGTCTCTGTTATGTACAAAATGAAGCCGCATCTCATGAAAACTTTGTCAAAAAGGTAGAAGGGCGTAGCAATACCTAAAATCTCTCAAAATATGATAAAACAAAGTTAAAAATACATAAATTCAAATATAATTTAGGGTCAAATTGAATCAAAATCATAGTAGTATGAAAACGTCCTATCAAGCTGAGCCACTGAATCATACACGGACACTTTTAAAATAATACAGGTATATGTCTGACATAATAGTTTTTCGTGACGTAGGTTGTGAGTAATAATCTCCAAACTTTGAATTCTGAGTCATTATTTGTAAATTTCAAAAGTTCTATTTTTAATTTTTCAAGTTCCGCCTTTTTTTTTCTTTTTTTTTTTTTAACCAAATCAGCCTGCGTGAAAGCTTAGTTCATTGAAGGACTTATGATCAACTTCAAAAGTTGTTTTCTCAAATTCAAATAGTGATGTCCAACAATTGATTGTAAATTTGTAACCTACTTTTAAAAATATAATTTGAGATAACAGACTTGTAATTTTTCTGCAATTAACTACAGTGAAAGATGACAATCGATCTAAATCGTTCAATTTCTTTTCCATATCAAATTCTCATTAGAAACTAAATTTTATTTTTTTTCAAATATTTTTTCTATTTATTATTATATTTTTAGAAAACGCTATATTTGAAGAATTTCAGGCTCTTTAATTTATAAATATCATAATATATAGCAAAAAAATTTGATAAAAAAATATATAATTTGGTTTATAAGGAGAATTCAATATTGGAAAGAGATTGAACGATTCAGATCAATTGCAAAACGAAGGAAAATGAATGAATTACTTTGCAAATTAGCATAGCCCATCTCTATTAATTAATACTGAATGATACCCAAAATATTGTAGTTAGATTTACATCTCATTTTTCTATTTGGAATTCTTGACATGGGAAAGCACATGCTAAGTGGAAACGACGAATAGGCGGTCCATTGATAAGCAACATTGATTACGGCACAAAAACTGAAGCACAAAATCTAAAAAAAATTCAAAGATTATACGAAAGCACAAAAAAATTATAATTATGTTTTATAGTGCTTTCGACGTTGTCAAGTATTCATCGAAATCAAATAAGAAAATTAACGGAGCAGAAGTGATCACTACTGCTGCAGGACAGGACCTTCATTGGACGCATGCTATCCAATCACCAGACGAATCTGAATATGGTGTCGTGCTACACCCCGTGTCGCACACATACGAGCTGTTCGATTTTGATCGGGCGGTTTATTTTTTTACGGGCCTATCAATATGGTTACATGCACGGAGCTCCTATAATCCCATATCCATTCGATTTAGATCAGACGGTCCAAAAACGCGCTACACCGTGTATCACGCGACACATGATCCCATTTCATCACGAGACAGTAACAAAAATATTTACATGTGAATTTTTAGATTGAAAAAAAACTAAAAATATTATAAATTCAGTCGTTTCATGGGTCCCACCTGAAATATATGTGTTGGTAGATTAGGGGAAGTGGGGTCTTCTACAACGGGATAGCATATTTGCATCGATCACTTGCCCTTTTAAACCAAAAAGTGGGGGACGGTTTTAGGCCGAGGAAACAGAAGCTCGGGGGTCATGACATGCTCGAGATTTGATTTGATTTAGAATTTAATCAGCTCGATTTGAGTTCGAGTTCCAGTTTGAAATTATTTTGCTTGACTCAAAATAAGTCAAAATACAATAAAATAAGAATATCGTTAAATGTCTGATGTATCGGGTTTTCGAATTTTGAACCGTAAAATGACCGATTCAAGTCATTAAATATAGGCAAAATCGGATATAAACCCCTCTAATCTTCTCTAATCGGACATAAGCCCCTGCAATCTTCATAATCGGATATAAACCCCTCTAATTTTCTTTTGCTTGGATATAAATCCTTTCTTGTATTTTAAATCATAAATCATAAATAAAAAAAAAGTATCTAAACTTTTATATTATGACTGAAATACCCCTTAATACCCCTACATCTCTTCATCCTATGCTGGACGATTCTTCTTCCCATCTTTGTCTCCTCTAGTGATATTTGGTTATAACCCGATTTCAACTGCATAATAAATTTTGGGATTGATTTGAAGTGATCAAATCAAAATGAGAACGCTTTCTCTCGTGACATCTATTAACATCTGTCGTTAATTTCAACTTTGTATCAACCTTATATATATGAAGATGTACTAACGTTCGTATGATGTTTGGTGAACATCATAAATGAGGACGATATTGATGACCTGCCATCGTGGAGAGCCATGCAAGATGTTGTGCAGCTTATAAATCTCATCAAACCGTCACCACAACCCATCAGGTTTCATCTGGTACACAGAGAGGGTGTGCAGCAAGCGCATGAAATGGCTAATTGGGCAAGGAGGACAGGTACAAGCTTTCAGGGAGCTTTGGATGGATCTGGCAACCACGGAGGGGTAATTAGAGCACATTTGGACCTGAATTTTTTTCAAAGGGTGCAGGAAGCGCCACCCTAGGATGTTGATTCTGACAATTTGTTTCCCTGGCTTTATTTCTGTTAGGTTTGTTGGTTTTTGTTTTTTTTTTTTTTTAAAAAAAAAAAAATTGTCTCCTCGTGGGTTTTTAGGATTAGTGATTTATTTAAATTGTGTTTTTTTAGTTTTTAGGTAGTTCTTCGAGCAAAGCCAGGGATTTAGTGATTTGATTATTATCATGATGTATTGTACTAAACTTTGGTCTTTTCTTTTTCCTTTAATGAAATGCCTACGGGCGACCAAAACTTCAAAAAAAAAAAAAAAAAAAAAAACGTTCATATGATATTCGATAACATATAGCATAAATTAGATTCAAAAGGTCAGGCATACATTAACATATAGCATAAATTAGATTCAAAAGGTCAAGCATACATTAACACACAAATACTCATATAAGTTGCGATTGATATACACTCAATACATATTGCCTCGTGTATTTGCATTTACTGTAGAGAGAAACGAAGAATCTAGCGAAATTTGGAAATAAAAAAATCTGGTTGAGAGTTTTTTATTTTAGCAATTTGAAAAAGATAGAAATAATATAGTTGGATAGCAAGAACAGGGTAGGGAAGAAGAATCGTCAAGATGAAGGGGGTATTTCAGTCATAGTAGTAAAGTTTAGATACTTTTTATTTAAATGCTGGAAAGGTTTTATATCCAAACCAAAGAGAATTAGAGGGGTTTATATCCGATTATGAAGATTGCAGGGGTTTATGTCCGATTAGAGAAGATTAGAGGGGTTTATATCCGATTTTGCCTTAGATATAATTTAATTTAAAAATATCTAAATCTAATACTAAATTTGATATCTAGTATATTTATTATTTAGATAAAAATATTAAGTTTCTTCAAAATCTCATTATAAAATAAACCAAAAATAATAAATATTAATTAATTTTACATTTGTATAAAAATAATATTAGATACGAAATATAATAATTCAGCTCGTTGGAAATTCAATTTTGTTTCGCGTTTGAATTATCTCAATATGAATTTTAATTTGATTAGACATGATTAAATTTCAATTCAAATCAAATTCAAGTAAGAGATATTACGTTCCATTACGTTTCAGTTCAACTTGTTTTCTGTTTGGACCAAAAAAAATAAATAATTCAACACAAAAAATAACAAAATAATTACATAAAATTCAAAAGGATGTAGAAATGCGTTTGACCCGACTATCTGATAGCGTTGTAGTTCGTCAGAATTAGACTGTCCCTATTAAAATATTACTTTTATTATAAAAAGAAGTGGAAGAAAAAAAGAACAACGAACAAAGTACCAGGAGTAAACAAGATAATATGCTCAATTCTTTGTCTCAGATTTTGTAATTCTATTTGAATTAATATACAAGTTTACAATTCCTCTATTTATGAACTTCATTTGAAGCCTCCTAGAATTAATGACAAATAATTACACTATGTGGAAAACATCCATATTGAATTTGATTTGTAACTTAATCATCTTGATTTACAACAGATTTTTTTTTTCCGGATAAAATTATTAGAGATTAGACGTAAAATAGCTTTGGTGGGAAAAACATTTTGCGCCATAATCGTCTAATTGGGCCCAAGAAACGCGTAATAAAATCTCATCTTAAACCAACTAACCGCCATCTAGCCAAACCTGATCCCTTGGCACCGAGTAGTCTTTAAATATGTGCACTGCAGTAGTAGATGTGAAGAGCTGTCCTCTCGTTCTACAAAATAAAAAACTTAAATTTAGCCAATCCTCCCTTTTCCTTTTTCTCACCCTAGCAAGCAATCCTTAATTCAGTTTTACCAAGTTTTTATTTTTTATTTTTAAATTTAGCCAATCTGATATTGTATATTGCAATAGTTTTTATCTCAGAAAACTCAAATATTATCATACTTACCTCTGCAATTTGGCCTTAGACCATATCACAGGCCGATATGTTGTATCACAAAAAGTAAATTGGAAATAAGTGAGTTCCTAAGATGTACGATCTTACAAGATGACACATTTCTGAAGCTACAAATTTAAATCAGAATAAAAAAATTACTGCCTACAATACAAAAGTGAAGTGGGAACTGAAAATTATACATAAAATGTTAGTACAACTTCACATCATCTGAAGTTCTAGATAGTCGCTATCTAGCATACCCAAAACAAAAAAACTTCACATCATCTGAAGGTGTAAATCAGCGGCTTGTTGTGCCAGCTCATTAACCATAGCCTCATCGAAGAATTTGTTTATGCTCACATCCTCACTCATACCCTATAATAAAATGAGAAGAAATGAAACACAACTCAGAAATCAAACCCAGTTGAGAGGCCAAAATGGTGTTTCTTATGACTTGCCAGATCAATTATGATTATTTAATCTATAATACTCAATATATTACTTCTTAATTTATAGATGGAACCTATACATTTCCTTGGCTCTTTCAGTGTCTCAATGAGGTTTTGCATTGGGAACACAGTGAGGCTTAAACATTAAATTCCCACTAACAAGAAGGAAATTAGAAGAAAGAAAACCCAAGCTGATATCTACTTTAGTACTAGTACCTACCACAGTACTAATGCAACCAAAGCCAATTTCTGTTTAAATTTCTAAAAAATCAACATTTCCAGCCAAAGATCCAATTATTGTAGGGACCAGGTAATACTACAAATAACATGGAACTGTTTCTCTCTGTAATTCAGTACCTTGCGGCGCCTCGTTTTGACCATGAACTCACGCGCCAGATGCTGCATAGGGGCAGGCTCCAGTGGCCGAAGAACAATGCTCTTATCAAGTGGGTCACCTGGCACAATAGCCCAATGATCGAATACTGATAGACAGAATGCCTGGCCTTGGGTGTGGTATCTAAGATCGGTTTCAAACCCAAAAGATTCGATCACCGGTAAAAATGCCTGAAATCACATGATAAGCAAATCAACATGAATGCAACTCAAAGATATTTCAAACAAAAGGCACCTCATGCTATATCTGAAACTATAAAACACAATAAGCTATAACATATTGCACCTGTTGTAGAAAAACATCCAAATTACAAAAAGCTGTCATGATGAATTAAGCAAATTAAATATAAAAAGAAACGCCTTAAAGGAATCTTGATTGTCGTGGGGGCAATTTCCAACCATGACTAAAGTGACAAACTTCAATTTCTAAATGCTTTTCCTAAAGAAAAGTACTATACTACTATTAAAGAAATCTTAAATATATAATCTTGGGTCAATGGGTTAGAACAGAATGTCCAAATATATCTAACAAAAATATTGAATAGGTATGCATTTAATAATTCAATACAACAAAAATGTTCCATGCAAACAAACAAATGCAGGTGAATTCTGTAATTTGAAACTGACGAGCCCTGTGGTAATTATGCATGGAGCATAATGTTCTTAAGTCTTAACAACACTCAAAGGCAGGAGGAACTTGTTTAATTAAATCTTACTTCAAGATGATTACTTGAGGGAAATAACTAGGGGTACCAGAGTGCAGGTTGTCTTTGAATATATTCAAGGTTTATTGAATTTATCACAAATATTTATGTTATGTAATAATAAAAAAAAGATCTTACCTTGACAATATAGATTGGTGTGCCAGGTTTCGGTATATCTGCAGTAACATGTCCACGCCTTTTCGACAATACCACATATATTGCAGAGACACAATCAATTGGAGTTTGTATCTGTAAAATCCCATTATGAAAAAAAAAACATTATAATCAAAATATTAGAAATGCTTTTCATGTAGACCCCTAAAACAAAAAAACAGAAAAAAACAGAACAAAATACCATTGTAGTAATATACAACCAGGATCAAGGATCATCACAACAAAAACCAGTAGGCATGTATACAAAATTGGTTCATATGTTTCTTCCAATAAATGAAGAGTGAAATTTTTTTTTAACCTGCCAAGATGCCTGGTACAGTGGCAATTGGCAAGCAAATGAAGTTCTAAGAAAGAGGTCATCAAACCTAGTTTCAATATGGTCACTTGAATATTGAAGATAAGGGTTGAAGTATAAACAAGAATAAACGACAAATTAAAAGAAAAATAAATCAAACCTCAACATAATATACAGGCTCCATAAGCCGTGGATTGGCCATTAGAAAGGCAGAGTAGACAACACGGCGTGCAGTGGGTATGATCTGGCCACCACCTCTGTGCAATGGCTCCTGGGCTAGTGTTGCATTCAGTATCTTAAACTTCACATTCCTTATTGGCTCATCACACAGAGGACCCTCCCTTGCGCCCCACTGAAATCTGTCAAATTAGCAACAAAACAAGGTCAAGAACACAAAAGAAGAATTTGCATTACAGTCACTTCAAAATAATGAAGCTCCATTTAATTTTTATTCAGGCAGTTGCTGTAAAGGACTCACCAAAACCTTGACTCCCAGAAATGTAACAAAAACATAAGGGAGAACATAAGAAAGAACAAAAACTTTAGCCTTATGGATGCTTTCTTATGAAATGAAACTTATATTATCTCAAAGGCAATTGTTGACTATTAACAGATGTTACCAAAAAACTTACCCTTTCAAAAATTTGAATATGACTTCCAATATCTGCAGTGATGCAACAATTCCAACTTGGTTTGAAAGAAAAATTTGGTTACAATTGGGTTTACTAACAAAGTGTTCGACGAAATAAACAATTCTCACCCCTGAACAATGGAATCCTTGACTGCACTCAGCAAATGCTTGTCAACCTCACTTGGCAAGGTATCATCCATTAAGATGTTAGGGCCCTGAAACATTATACAAAGGTCGTATTTATAGCGATTGTTACCAAATAGTAAGAACAAACAAGGAACTTTTCAAGCGCACTAGCTACATCTTAAGAAGCAGATTAGCAGCCAGGTCAATTTATCTCAAGTCATAAGATGATAAGATGTGCTGTACCTCCTCAAAATGTAATAATATTTAGAATTGAATGTTATCATCGAGAAAACCATCAATTTCTTTATACCTGTTTATCAGATCCAAATGCCCAGATCGACCTTGCCGATAGCACATCCCAGTCATACCGCTTCTGGAAGAAGTCACTTATATCTTTCTGCTTCCAGTCGATGCTTACTACGCCGTTTTCTATATCCTCTGCCAACCCTTTTTCTAGAGGCTCGGCTACCTGAATATTTTGTACTTCAATGACATTGCACAGAGGATATATGCTGAATATACAGGAGAAATAAAAGGCTAGAGATGGACCATGGTAATTTTATTCTTCTTGTTAGGTGTTTCGGCAAAGCACTTCATGGATGATGTATCAACAACCGTCTCACAGAAGGTGACAACAGGATCTGCCACCTGTATTAACAGATATTTTAAAAATATTAATGCAATCATTGAAACAATTGTTATCATATCTGCACATTGGCATGGCTACTATGGCCAGTTGTTATACTAAAATCTAAATTTGCAAATTTTAACAATCAGCTAAATGATTATCAATTCATGGACATTTGTAGAAGCATTATCCCATTTCCTCGTTCTAAAGTCTAGATAATCAAGTGGCAACATTCTGCAGTGATCACCAAGGTTGCAAACCATTTGCAATCAGCTATCTATTTAAGAATATTAGATACTTCATTTTAAATACATTACACCAATTCAGTTTATTTTGAAAAACAGACTGTAGTGCTCAAACTATGTGTTTCAGTATACTTTTATAATTCATCATAGTAACTAACTAACTTCCATTAATGCAATAAGAAATCAGATCATGGATTAAATTCAATGACTACAATGTTATAGATATATATTTTTTTTATTATTTTACCTTAACTTCAACTTCAGAATATAGCTCTCGAAGATCTTTCATAATAGAATCTAAATATAGCTCGCCTGTACCAAGTATGGTATGTTCCCCTGACTCCTCAACTTTAGTGACAGCCAATGGATAACTCTTACTTATCTTTCTTAAACCCTCTACCATCTTTGGCAACTCACTAGGGTTTAGTGGCTCAGCAGCTATTTTTACCACAGGTAATGTGTTAAACTTTAACGGCCTAAATATATACACATCTTCATGCAGGTTCAGGGGGCAAATTGTTGCAGTTTTCATAATAGAGGCATCAACCCCTTCTATGAGAACCCATGAACCAGCCAGGGCTTTGCTAATTGGTATACGGTAACGAGCCTGGTACACCCATAGCTTCGTCACCTCCTTTACAGTCATATCCTCCTCATCATCAGGTGAATAACCTTCACCAAGAACTTTTACAGCCTGGCCAGTTTGTATTGTACCACTATATACCCGGCCAAAAGCATCAAATACAGAGCAGTCTGATTTTGGGTACAACTTGGTGATGTTAACCATTAATGGACCATTCGGGTCACAACCCTTCATGGCAAGTCCAACCGACGAGTCAAGCGGGCCAGTGTAAAGATGCTCCACTTTTGTAGAGGCCGCTTGTTTGGCTGATGGTATGTGTTTTACAAGCATGTCGGTAAAACCAGATGCATTCCCAAAAATAGAGCTACATGCCAACCTAAGAAGTGGTCGTACATTCAGCCTGTAAGCCGAGTTGCTTAATGTGACACCCAACTCAAAAAGTGTCGTCTCTAGACTCTTTTTGTGCTCTCCTATCACCTGACTATAGATCTTGTAAAGTGGCTCAAGGATGAACTCAACAAACGACCGGTTTGCCCCTTCCTTTGGAGGCTTCTTCCTGAAAGTTCTGGAGTCAGGGTGGAAGTAGAGGTCACCCCAGAGGCGAGTTGCAAACTTGTCAGAATCAAAAGGAATGCCATGAAGGCTTACATAGAGCCTGGCAAAAGATTGAAGGGTAAAAGACCAACCAGCACTACCACTGGCAAAGCAGACGTTACCTAAGGCTGGATCCACAAGTTGAGGCCCACCAACAGATGTGGAGAAAGAGGTTATCAGATCATTTATGACCTCTAGTGTGTGCCGTAGCTTGAAATAGGCATCATTAGGTGGTAGCTTCAGCTCAGTTATAAGCCTATCAACCTGAGGCAGGATACAGAAGATGCAACTGATTTACATAAAAGTTTTGCAAATGGTTTTAAAAATTTTTCCAGGAAGAAATTTAAAACCTTTTCATACTATTAACCTAAAAAATTTAGCATTGATTATCAATAAAATAAATAAAGAACAATGACGAGAAATATAACCATAACTAAAATTATGCTGTCTTCACAGTATATCTTATATAATGCCTTAAGCAAGGCCTGGTGATTGCTTCTAAAGACTTTAGGAGCACATTTTTAAATTTCTTGAACTGTACTAGTTGCTATATACTAAAACTAGTACAGATGCAACTTTCTTCAGACATCATAAGATCATGTTTTTCTTTTCCTTTTATTTAATTTTCTGTGGCTGGAGCAAGAACCACGAACTAGATGAATTTTTTCTACAACTTTAAAGCTAGAGGATATTTGTGGTCCCCGTATTTACATCCAGAAAGAGATTAAACATAAGAACAGGTATCCATATAGGAAATAAAAGAAAAAAAGGAAAGAGAAAAGATCCAATAGGAAACAGTATTTTACCTTATTGATCACAACCACTATTGGTAGTCTTTCTTGGATTGCATGGCGTATAGCCCTCTCTGTGTTTACCTAATAAACAAATAAAGAAATCAAGTACAGAATTAGCATGATAATGTTTGGCGAAATGACTAGTTTATATCTCTGTAACTCGCTAGAGCACATTGCGGGCACAAGACCGAGCCCATGTCATGTATTCTCAGCAGTATTAACAAACATCCTGACAAGCATCAAGGAATGGACCTACTACTGTAAATATGCTGTATTATTTACAAGGCCAAAGAATTGAACTATAAGTCTATCACTATATTTTCTCCTTTTTCCTACTACTTTCAATAGCAGGATAATCCCAACGAGTTGGAATCTCGTCGTATAGGTTATAACATAGATATTTGGTCCTTTCCAAGTTTGGACAGAATTTGTTTCTGTTTATTCCACCAGCTGGGGCTCTTCTGTAACCAGCCCTGTGGGGATGGTCTCATGAAAATTGGACATAGGAAAGAAAGAAAAGGGCTCATTCAATCTATATCTACTTATTCTACTCTTTTATAAGGCAAAGTGGTCTCCCTTTTCATGTCAAAGCAATGCTTTTCTCGTTTCTTCATAATATAACCTTAGCAGGACAAAAACGTCTAATGATTCAGCAATCAGCACAAAATATCAATTTAGGTAACAAATAAGATTACCATGACACCCTCGGCAGCATCAACAACAAGCACAGCCCCATCAGCAAGCCTAAGTGCTGCAGTCATCTCATCAGAGAAATTCACATGTCCCGGAGTGTCCATGATGTTGCACAGGTAAGACTTCCCAGCACTATCTTCTAGAACAAGGGACATTGGCACAGACTTGATCGATACACGGCGCTCCTGCTCATCAACCCGTGTGTCAGTATACCTGACATGTCTCTCTGACGTGGCATCGAATGTGGTTATGTCATGCGTCTGCTCCACCAGCATGTCCATGAACACTGTTTTGCCTGTTAGAATGGAAAATTTTAAAAGATAAAACTTCACATTTCGGGGTTGGCTTGTACTATTCAGAGTTGGAAACGCAGCTCTCCAAACATTGCCCCCTATATGCCCCTTCGACCTATGCATGACGCCCCACACAACAGCTAAGCACAGGAACTCATTAAACATCGGTAGCAGGGGCACACAAGGGGGATTTTAGGGCCAGTGTCTATTTATTGTAAAGAGTTTGACCATTCCATGGTTGAACCACTGAAAATTAGCTGGGACAAAAGAACTGGAAATAACACTTGACTGAAATTAGAAAGCTTTCATGAAACTAACAGCAACTCTGTGTCCATCGCCTGGGTTTCATGTAATTAGTACAAAATGTGCTCGTGAGAGCTTCAAATGGGAACAATGGCTACTTCCATTTCAAAATTTAATATATACACTATTAAAAATTAATAAATAAAAGAACAGCTATTTTCCAATTTTTAGTCTTCGAACACAAACAATTTAAAAAAAAAAAGGAAACACACCGTGCTGGAGGTGACCAATAAGTGCGACATTTCGAACTAGTGTAGGATTGGAGGCAAGGCCAAGCAAAAACTCAGTGGGAATCCGCGCTTTAGGAGCAGTATGGCTAGTTGCCTCATACTTAATCTCTCGAACGGGCTTTATAATGGGCTGCTCCAGAGGCAGCTCGTCTTCATCCATTACAAGGGTTTCAACGTCCTCTCCGTACACCTCCTCAGCGGTGGGGTAGTACTTCTTGTCTTCAGCTAGTACGATTTGCGACGACGGTGCGGTGTCCATGTCGTCTTCAAGCAGCAAGGCGGAGCGTGGCGGCGGCGAGCGGGACGGAGAGCGCGCGGACGGGGAAGGAGAGTCTGGTTCGGATCCGGCTTCGGAGCCGGATTCCGCATCGGAATCGAGTTCGGGGCCGATGTAGTTTCCGAACTCGTCGTACAAAGAGTCGTCCATCGCGAAAAGCTAGAGAGAAGGCGTAGTGGGTTTGGGTTTTAATTTGAATCTGGAGTGGAACGTGGAAGTAACACAACGAGGTTACTGATCTACGACGGAGGGGTATAGGGTTTAGTTCGAGAAGGCAGCTCGTAAAGGTTGGAGATTTTTTTTTGTTTTTTATTTTGGAGAAGGAGAGGAGAGCTCTTCACATCTAACCGTCCATTTAATCGGACGGTTCTGGTTTCCACTGCTGCAGTGCAGTTATTTAATGACTCCTGCAGAGGATAGGAATCCAGACCTACTAGAGGTTAGGTCCGCCTGATTTCGTCTCTTATCCTCTCCGTTTCTAAAACAAATGAACAGGATGATTCTTTCTGGAGATGCAAAATCAGCCGCATAAGAACTACCGTAGCCTCCAGTTGTTACGAGAATTGAGAGGATTTCGACTTTAATTCCGCAGAACTTGCAGTGGGGGAAACAAACGATCGGAGGGAAGAGAGAGAGAAAGGGGAAAATTGATAAAAGGGTGAGAAAAAGAAGGTATAAATAAATAAAAAAAATGGCGGACGAATTGAAGGCCGATGCTCCGCTGTTTGAGCTCCTATCGACGCTTTTACAACAGGTACACGTCGATTTCGCTAGGAGTCACCTCGTGTTGTGTAATTGTAGATGCATTGGTGGGTTTGTAGAGGCTATAGATTACTTGAATTTTTTTATTGATTGGATGCTGATGTTGAATTAATGCTGATTTTGAGCAGAATTGGGGTCTTTTAGTGTGAAATTTTCTGGGAGAACTTTCAATCTCAGTTTTGGACGGCTATGCCCTGTATTGTGTTTAATTAAACAGATACCATCGCTTTAAAATACAATTCCCTGCAAATCCTCAATATGTGAACTTCCCAAAGGAATAGCAATATCATTTATTGCAATTCCACTATCTATTTTTATATGCGAAAGGATTTTGGGGTCTGTATGGGATTATGGATACTTTTAAAATAATAGTAAATAAATTGTGTAACGAATTTTGTTCAAATTATGCAAACAAGTATACATGTCTGTTAGAAACATAATCTTGTTATTTATAATAAGAATAAAAAGAAAAAAAAAAACTAGTTTTAATCTAAGCAAGCGTTGCAAGACTGCTTCTCAATTGAAAAACAAGTACTGATTGGTTGTTTAGTTGCAATTTGATGCATATTTGAGGCTTAGTTAATTGATTGAGCCAAAAGGCAAAAATAATTAATCGGATAATAGAATACAAAATTTTGTAGGTTGAATCATTAAGCAATGAAGAGGAGGTAGAACTACGTGCTAAGATTGAAGCACTCGGCTTAGAGGTAACCAAGGTGCCAGAAAAGCCAGCAAAGCATCTTGACGAGGTACTTAATCAATATTTCATGTCATTGCTGCTCTATCCTGGTTCTATAAAGAACAGTACTTAATCGTTAATTGTACCAGTTTTCTTTTATTATGATAGTTGGGGGTGCATGGTGCTAAACTGCTAATGCGATTTAGGTTATCAGTTAAGATTTGATTAGGGTTCCAAGGGAGTAATTGTTCAGAACAAGTATTCCATAATGTCTTTCATATTATCCAATCATTATATTGACGCTACTGTCACTGTTGTATCAATTCAATAATTTAGTATCATGTAATGTATTAGAAAATTTATTTCTCTCTAGAAATTTTTATTTAATTATCGTCTACAGATTACCTTACAGCTCCAATGTTTATAGTGTATCGATTTAAAAGTACCAAGCATCTTGGGGTGGCAGCGAGATTATTTAGATCATGAGTGAAGACTGAGTACACAACCTTTAATACTAGTAATTATTGGGTACCCATCATGAGATATAATTGGGAAGATTCAGCATCTGTTAGTATATTAAAATAATGAATTGGATTAAAATAGTAGAAATAGTTATCTATATCTGCTAAAGAGCAGTTGCTTATCTTCACTGGCATTGCTAAAAGTATGTAGAGCTCATTGCACACGATGCAAATGAGATGAAATCTTGCAACTAGAATTACTGTAGCAATGTGATGTCACCTTTTTGAAGATTTTGTTAATTATCTCATCGTGCTTTTACTAGCATATTGATAAACATAATTTAATTCACTGCACTGGTAGTAATTTAGGCTTGCATCAATATCGATTGTGGACCTCAACAATTAGAAACTACAAAACCCTGAAATTATATAGATCTTTGTGAAAATTATAGAAATTATAGGTATTATATGCAAGTATGTTATACGTGAAAGAGGGGACGTTTGTGTCTTAGTCTTGATTTGGGTGTGACAAGGAACTTCTGGAATTTGAGAGGTTTTAGAGTGAATTTGCTGAAGTTTGGACTCAATGTCTGGGATTAGGAATAATTTGAGGAATTCTTTTACTTACTAGACCTACTTGTAAGAATTATGAGGAAGACAAATAGGTAATACAGCAAGAAGAGATTATTATTATTTTTTTTTAATTCAAGTCTATCTTTTCATTTAAAAGAATTGGGTATTCGTGGTTTATTTTAAAAGCTTATGTTAAATGACACCAATAAACTACTTGAAATCTCCTAGTTGCCAACAAGTAATACTAAACAGCTCCTTTTTTGCTTTGTATTTGAATTAGTCTCCTAAGTTTTTCTATAATTGTTTCATTATGGTCATGACAAATATTGTTATACTGATATTTGTTGTATTTGGGTATACATCTTGATAGCCAAACATTGATCTTAGTAAGGAAAGAAGTTAATATCCAAAATATGTAAGACACAAATACAGACCAAAAGGGTATTAAAAAGGTATTTTAGTTGAAAAAAAAAGTATGCTGATGCATACTAATCTGCTGTACAAATCTATTTAACATTTTGATCTCTTGCAAATTTGAACACAGTTGGAAATAGCTGCTGAGCTGGACAGGCTATCAGCAAAACTTGATGATGTTGATAAGATGATATCAACAGCTATGGCCGATGACCCGCAAGTAAAATCTATATTGAGCAGCACTGCTGATGTATGGATGCCAGTCATAACTGCTAATGCGGATGAAAGACGAGAGTTTGCGGGAGCAAGCAGTGAGGATAATTGTCAAGAATAAGATCACCAGCCAAACTAACATGATAAATGTAATATCTTATTAGTTCGAATTTTTAATAATTATTAGTATTAAAAATTTGATTGCTGTGACAAGAGAGATAAGGGGGCAGTTCTTGCGCCTTGTGTTATTTTTCTTGCATGATCAGATTTGTAGTGTAAAATTTTTCTTTTCCCAACGTCTTCCAACAAAATTAAAGGTTCCAAATTGTACTAAAAAATTTATTGTTGTTTCTGTGATTTAGTAATATTCTTCTATTGTATGCCGGATATATCCAGGCTTTTCAGAAAGTCTTTACGTATTTTGATTGCTGCGGTCGCTAAGGAAATCACACCTTATCTGATTATGAATATGCTACGACAATTCTGAAGCATTGCATTACACCTCTTGTGGATATGTGAAATTAGAAGGTTTGACTTCCCTTTAATGTCTCAGAAAAAAAAGCTATGTTGTCCACATTAAGTTTTTAGTTTATTTTTTTCCTTTCCTCTTCGTTTGTTTCTTTTTCTTTTTTTTTTTTTTAAAAAAAAAAATATTATAGGTTTCTCCGCATGTTTTACGCCAGAAAATAACGGCCATTTGACATCAAGGGCTCTCCGATTTGTCTCTACTTCTCCTGTCACAATCAAACTGGCTCAAGTCGAGACAGCTCTAATCTCCGTTTTGCTTCTCACCTTAGGACCTCCATTCATAGCCTCAAATCATCCAAATTTGTGTCCCACATCACTCTATACCATAAACTCCCTTGTTCTTGCAAATTCTCTTCTTATCTTCACTTCCACCACAGAGGATTATTCAAAAAGAAGAAAAACATAATAGATAAATAACATTAAATTAAATTATTATAAAGAGAGTTACAATCACCTTCTCTCTCTCTCTCTCTCTCTCTCAAACACACACTGAAAAATGGCTGAACGAAGAAGCTCAAGCAACAACCAAATCCTTCAAGAACTTGATGCTCTCAGCCACTCAATGTACCAAGCACATACTGCACGCCGAACAGCCTCACTAGCCCTTCCACGCACAGCAGACCCCACAGTAACTGACATAATTCAATCCAATGATGGCCCGGAGCTTGCTCGCTCTGAGAACCGCCCTCGGTCCCGTCGAATGTCTATGTCTCCCTGGCGATCCAGGCCCAAATCCAACCATGAACAAGAAGAAGATAGTGATCCAGTCTCTGGTCATGACCGCCGCCGCCATGCTCCTTCCAAAAGCCAGAGCATGCCAGCAACTCCAGCAGTCATTGCAAAAACAACTACTAGTGAGAAGAAAGGCATATGGAACTGGAAGCCTATGCGTGCATTGTCCCATATTGGAATGCAAAGACTTGGCTGTTTATTCTCAGTTGAGGTGGTGGCTATCCAGGGTTTGCCAACTTCCATGAATGGGCTCCGTCTGGCAGTCTCAGTGCGCAAGAAGGAAACAAAGGATGGGGCTGTCCAGACTATGCCAGCAAGAGTTTTGCAAGGCTCTGTTGATTTTGAAGAAACACTTTTCATCCGGTGCCATGTTTACTGCTCAGGTGGAGCCGGCACTGGGAAACCACTTAAGCTTGAGGAGCGGCTGTTTGTTTTATCAACTCTGGCCATTGATGCACCTGAGTTGGATTTTGGTAAAAAAATGGTAGACCTTAGCTCGCTAGTAAAGGAGTCAATGGAAAGATTAAGCTCTGAGGGTGCACGTGTGAGACAATGGGACATGAAGTTTCCACTAATTGGGAAGGCTAAAGGGGGAGAACTAGTAGTAAAACTGGGATTTCAAATAATGGAAGATAAAGGAGTGGGACTTTACAGCCAGTCTGAGAAATCAGTCCAGTCATCTTCTTCCTCATCTTATGCAAGAAAGCAATCAAAGTCCTCTTTTAGCGTTTCAAGCCCAAAGGTATCTCGATCGGAGCCATCTTTCACTCCAACAAGGGATTTATCAGTTGTTGACCTGAAAGGGATTGATGAGTTCAGTCTTGACGGGCCCAGCCAGGATGAGCCAGAAGCAAAAGAAGAATTAGAACTGCCAGAGTTTGAAGTAGTTGATAAGGGGATTGAAGTGCAAGATGAGGCAAGTGAAAGTGAGGATAAGAAAGGTAAAGCACAACAAGTTGAAGAAGCTGAACCAGCTGAGACAGTGGAGGCGGCCTCAGCAACAAATGAAGTTGTGAAAGAAGTAGTGCATGATAGTGCACATCTTACCAGGGTCAGCGAACTTGAGGCCATTGCACAACAAATACAGGCCCTTGAATCAATGATGTCGATTGGAGCTGAGCCTGAGCAAAGCAAGTTGGTCCCAGAAGGTGAGACTGTTCAGCTTGATGCTGATGAAGAGACGGTGACAAGAGAGTTCCTTCAGTTGCTTGAAACTGAGGATACCAAAGGTGCAGAGTTTGGGATGTCTCAAACCACATCTGCGAGATGGGTCGGGACAGAGAAAGAAAATGCTGTCTATATCTCTGATTTAGGGAAGGGATTGGGCCCAATAGTTCAAACCCGGGATGGAGGCTACCTGGCATCAATGAACCCATTTGATGTAGAGGTTGAGAAAAAGGACATACCGAAACTTGCCATGCAGATATCAAAACCTTTCATAATCACCGAGCAAAATCTCACAAATGGCTTTGAGTTTTTCCAGCGATTGGCTGCAGTTGGAGTTGAGGAACTGGGTTCTAAACTTTTCAATCTAGCATCAATGGATGAATTGATGGGAAAAACAGCTGAGCAGATTGCATTTGAGGGAATGGCATCAACAATAATTGGTGGGAGAAGCAAAGAAATTGCAAGCTCGAGTGCTGCTAGATCTGTTGCTGCTCTGAAAACTATGGGGCTGGCGATCAATGAAGGAAGGAAACAAAGAATCATAACTGGGATATGGAATGCAAAAGAGGAGCCAGTGACAATTGATGAGATCTTAGTGATGGCACTACAGAAGATCGAAACTATGGCAGTTGATGCTTTGAAAGTGCAAGCAGAGGTGGCAGAAGAACAAGCTCCCTTTGATGTATCAGCACTACCCAAGAAACCAGGCGAAAAAAATATTTTGGAGCTCATGATGCCACCAGAAGAATGGGTTAATGGTTCTGTTACAGCCAATCATGTGACCATGTTAGTTGTTATTCAGTTAAGGGATCCACTGAGGCGGTATGAAACAGTAGGTGCACCATCAATTGCTACAATTCAAGCAGTAAGAGTGGAAGGAAATAAAAATGATGATGAAGCAAGGTATAAAGTGGCAAGCTTGCATGTAGGAGGGATTAAAATTCGGTCGGGCTTAAAAAGGAGCATCTGGGATGGGGAGAGGCAGAGGCTCACAGCCATGCAGTGGCTGGTGGCATATGGGTTAAGCAAAGCAGGAAGAAAGAGTGCAAAGATTGTACAAGGAAAAGGCGGAGTTGATTTGCTGTGGAGCATTTCTTCTAGAATCATGGCTGACATGTGGCTGAAACCACTGAGAAATCCTGATGTCAAATTGCCAGAGTAGGAGATGTAGTTATTTAATATTTCTATTTTTAGTTGTGTTTCGAAATGGCTGAATTTGGCCTGCTATACTAAATTCGATACACTTGTACCTTTTAGAGTTGTCAATTGCACAATCTTGTTCATTGTATAATGTAGACTGCTAGTGAAATCATAACCTCTCCTTTTTCTTTTTTACTACTACATTTTATGCTTCCATTTTGAAAATTCGAGTCAGTATCTTTGTAATTCTGGAAGTAGGTAATATTTCCTGATTGCTAAAATTGAATATAACTTGTATCGCCAGTAATAAACTGTTTAATCATCATGAGTATGTTATGCGTACAATGGCTGCTGCTCCATAGGAAATCATATCAAAAGTTGCCGTACACTTCCGTTAGGGACAAAATGAAACTTATTATATGCTAAAAGAAAAAAGAAAAAGAAACTACACCAGACGGATCAAGCTAAATACCTTTACATAAGGGTTAACTTAATCAAATGAAACTACAATATTATAAGACTAGATAACTAATATTGAATATTTGCTTTTATACACAAAAAAAGCAATCTTCTAATTAAACATAACAATACCCAGGTAATGTATACGAATCAAGCCAAAAGACGACCAAAAAGAAAAAAAAAATCCCTCAATGTCACCTTATGAAGGTGCTGCTGCTTGTGAGAATTTGGGTTGGAACCGACTCTACATTTGGCTCCAAAAAGTTTTTCCTTTATTCGTGTACAAGAAACTGTCATTAGTTAGTAATGTCATACTGAGCTATTTAACTCGATTTCCTCATCAATAGGCATTCCCCCACTTGTTGGCCTGAAATAGAAAATCATTTCTCTGGTCAAATTGCACGTATATTGGTGTATCTCTAATTGAAAAAAATAGGATACTTACAATCCAGTGAGCAACTTAATGGAGTCGTAGAAAAACCATTGCATCGCAATAACAGGCCCCACTAGAGTCATTCTAATGGGAAGACTTCTCGTAAACAAACCTGGAAAGCCTATGTTCTTCACAGCCTGAAAATAAAGGATGGTTTTGTGCCATTTTAGGCATGATATAATTAAGGAATAAGGACAACCAATAACGTCCTGTCACCAAAACTTTTCCTTTAAGCACTAAGAGCATCTAGATACTTTCGAAAAAATGTCACTCAAAATGTTTTTCCAAATCAAATTATTACTTTTATCTTCCAAATATATGTTCAGGTCCTTTTGCAATTATAAGAAGCAAGGACAACATGGTCATTAAAAGTTTAATTTTACAGAATGAAGTTTGTATCCATCTTTAGCACATCATTAGGAAATATGTACAATGATTGGAATTAAACTTTTTAGTACTGGTGGCAATTATGAATGGTATCAGACAAAACGTGCACTATATGAAGACCTATACAGGCAGCAGTGATTATGTACACTAGCAGAGCATACCAGTAACAAAATAAACCCAAAATATTTCAAAACAATATAGCTAAGCTTATTTAGTTATTTCAGATAAGATTCAGCTGAAAGAAGCATTGAAGTTTTGACTCACCTCTAAGACATTTTTAGCCTTGTTATTGTACAGAGAAGAGACAATATTATCAGCAGGATTTGAGACAACGGTACCAATGGCACCAGAAATGTAACCCGCGAGACAGGTCACGCCTAACTGCTGGGCTCGTGAACAGTCTTGCTTTCTCTTTTGAATCACATTGTCATACAGAAAATCAACTGAATGCTCGAAAGTAGAAAACATAAGCATAGAAACTGCATTCACAAAAGACACCCAGTTCAATTTGCATATTGGAGAAAATCAAAACATAAATGGGTCCATTATTCTAATTCTAAGTACAAGTAAAATCCATCACACAGCTTTGTTCTTTTCTTTGCATAGAAACTGCCCTCGTGTAAATTTCTTAGAGATGCATCACGATTATATCGATTATCCTAAAACCATCCTAGCATTCATAGATAGAACGACTTAACAGATGACTAAATATTTCTAACAAAAATTGTATTTTTTTTTACTACTTCAAAAAGGGAAACATATTGTACTATAACCATAGAAAGGATGTAGATTTCTTACAAGGGAGATTACGACACCATAGTGGTAGAAGCCCTCTGTAAAATCTATAATACACAAAGAAAAAAAATTGCTAGCATAAATTAGATCTTTTGTCAGAAACTCATAATTCATAACACTTACAGGTCAAAAATCGTAAAAATAAGTTACATACATAAACACTACACAGTTTTAATAAGCTAGTTTATTAATCTGTGATTTTCTGTGTAAGATCAGCTTTTGTTGACTTGAACAAGTCATCTCCTTGTAAATTTACCTCAGGCTTGATCTGGAGAAATGATTAAATAAACTTCTCTACATTGATGTGCGAGACTTTTACATAAATTTTACTTTCTTTTATGACTTGACTTTTGGCACAACAGAGGTAGCCCTGAGGTTGTTAACAGAAATTTGGGGGTAAACTATAGTAAATTCCACAAAGACTTAATGATAGAAATTACTAACCCGAATAAGCCTTCTGATGCATAAACCCGAGGAAACCCATCAATTAACCCTTTTGCAAACATTGGCTGGGTTTGAACACGAACTTTTACTGACTCAAACGGACAAAGTGCAATATCAGCAAAAATCTGTGCTGATGCGCTACTGACAAAATACACCATGCTTCTATTGTGTTGGCCTATGAATGTATCGGAGTACTTCTTCTTGAAGTACTCATACAATCCAAATCTGCATCCACCTTGAAATCCATACCCAAAAAATTTACCCGTCCAGCCTCGCCAAAGAGACATTGGTCCTTGCTCCTTTACTAGAGTGCTTAGGCCCGAAAATATGCTGTCATATTTCAAAGGGTTCACCTAAACAATGAAGAAAATAAATTAACACTGCAGGCATTATTTTATATGCATGCTAATTGACTAATTAAGTAATTATTCAATTCCTTCTTATAATTTTTGGTGGATATGAATGATAGACTGATAGGTCAAAATACCTTGTGTTTATATGATAATAATTTACTCATAGTTTGGTTCTCTATTGGTATAAATTATCTGTCATTAGTTCATTTTGTAATTGCAGGTAAGAATCACTGACTTAAAGCAATTAATTCCACAAAATTTTTTTTTGATTTGTTGGGTACTAAATGGCAAGACTGAGCATTAAGTAAGGCCTAATGCTCAAATAAAGCCAACAATTTTTCTTAAACAAGTATTGGGCTAATATCAGATCTTCAACTGGCTGTTAATCCTTGCAAAACAGGTCAGACAGATCTACCTCTAGAAGAAACAAAAGACTTTTAAGCCAAAAAAGAACAGAGAATAGAAAACAGAAGTATAATCTGACCTGCATATTGACCTTGAGAACATCTAAAGGGGTAATGGCAAGATGCGTTGTACCAGCACTGAGCATACCACCAGCTGCGCATAGCGCATAATACTCAGGTGAAAACACCTTCGTGCTGGGTTTTTGTTTCACCCATCCCACCTCTCTCTCCCTTGCCATTACTCTCTCTCTCTCTCTCTCTCTCTCTCTCTCTCTCTCTCTCTCTAGCTTTCCAAGGTTTTGGGAACAAAACCCAGGACTTGAGGAGAAAGAGAGAAGAAAGGAACAATCAAGGAGGCATCACTGCCACAATCATCTCACATCCCGTTAAGTACCTAATTCTCATGAAGTTAAATCCAGACCGTCGATTACGAATCTCAAATTGGTCGGTTCCTTACAGATCTATTCTTTGGTCAATCGGACGGTTCAGATTATGCCAAGTGTAGTCAGGTAGCGGAGAGGACGAGGAGTTCTTGGGCCAATTGGATGTGATGCTTATGGTTTACTTTTTTGTTTCTGAGACTGAAAAGTGGACCACGTTAACCTTTGGTATTTAAGAATAACGTAAGCGCTGGCTTAAGCCCTAAACCCACCGATGTGGTAATTTACTAATTTGCCCTTTTACGGGCTTGCCTATTTTGTACAAACGAGAATTAACTAATATAGTAACAACCAATCACGATCAAACTATCCATTTAAGTCTTCGAAACATTTTTGGCGTATTTTTAAATTATACCGCGAAATTCTTTGCGAGTAAAATATATCTAAATTTCAACATTGTTAGCATACAAAACTACAAATAGATTTAACGAAAAGTTTAAACAATATAACATTGGAGCTTGAATTAATCAATGAATAAGGAAGAAAGAGTTCAAATTAGGCATGCATCATATTAGAAAATCACATATCTTATGTTGTTAAAATTTTCAGAGGGACTGTACCTTTTAAGCTTTTATATACTTCACCTCTTAACCAGTGGACCTAAACAATTTACATAATATTGGTTACAAAATCAGAACCTTATTTTTTGTTTTTTATTAAAAGGATAAACCTGTGGAAGGTGGAAATTGCTTTTGCATTTTTTGGTTTTGACTTTTAAGAAAGAACCGACTTGCAATTGAGGATATTTTAGGAAAATAAATTTTTAAGGGATGTATTGGGACACGTATTTCGGCGTTTGGGCCATTCAAAACTTGACTAGTCAAAACTTGATTAAATAATTAAGACGGAACCCACTCGATTCTTTCATGAAAGTGACTGCTTCGTATTAGTTGTTAAAAAAAGTGCTTCCTATTAAGAGGCATAAGTCCATCCAAAACAAATGGGCCACAAACCATGGGCCTTCTACTCAAATAACAAATTCATAACAGAAAGAAGAATAGACCATAATCGTTTAGTAATCTTATTTCGATTAAATATAAACAGTTATTCTGTTAACAACCAAATCTCTATTATTATAAGCACAGTAACCTTTAATTACAGATAGATCTTATTACAGCTCTTATTGGTACAGTAATGAAACACTTAAACACACACCAAACATATAAACATAGATAAATTTGGCTTTCCAAGAAACCTTGCAATACATGACCAAGTACCATTCCTGCATTGATTGATTAATTTCTAAGCATAAATGCCAGCTTCAAAATTTGAAAATCGAAGAGCCTTGATAGAAGGGGTCAAAGGGTTGCTGTTGTCCACCAAAAAACATGACAGGTTCAGTGCAAATTTCTTGACTCAGTCCAATCGGACGAGAAACACAACCACGCACAAGATTGTTTGCAAAATAGCCATAGTTGCTGTTTGAAGTTGCATTGGTATTGCTTGCAAATAACCCCCAGTTGATAGTTGGAATCACGTTGCTACTGTTTGTAGAAAGGCCATAGTTGCTGTTTGGGATTGTATAGTTACAGTTTGTGAAATGGCCATACTTGTTCAGTGGAATTGTAATGTTAGTGTTTAAGACAGCATCTTTGTTTGGGAGTCGAATGTCATGGATGCTCGATCGGCGTCTGTTGCTTGGGGTTTTAGGCCTGTTGAAGTATTTCTGTGCATGGCTGGCCACTTGGGTTGGTGTTCTCGTCATAAGTAGTTCCCGACATATCCTATGCCATTTTCCACGTCCATACTTTTGCATTCCATACAGAAACAACCTTAAGACAACAAGAACAAGCAAGTCATATTGGTAGAATTATGGACTAGAAGTGCGAAATCTTCTGCATCAGAAACAATAAAGGCAAAAATTGAATTTTTTTTTTTTTTTTTTTTAACATAGAGTGAACAATTGAACTTTTTGTAAAAAGAAAATTTTTCCACAATAGATTATATTGAATGTTACGATCAATATCACGTTTTTACATTTTGAAATGCTGAAAATAATCAATCGAAAAATTTTGAGTGAAAAGGTACAAACTCATGCTCCTCCATGCTCCAAGGCTGCCCTTTATTTGATTTTTTTCTGGTAAGCTCATCTGGTTCCTTTCCAATCTCTCCTATCACCTCAATCTTTTCCTTTTTCTTTGAAGATTCACCTACACCTTCGCACTTTGATGGGGACATTGCTGCCAAATCCTTTTCTTTTCCCAGTGGCAAGCCAAAATTATCACTATTATTCTTCATAGCCTCAACGTACAAATCATCAAGTTTTGGATCATAACGCCTGTTTTCAGTGCCTAAGTTCTCCACAATAAAGTTCATGAATCGATCTCTTATTTGGTTATTGGGCCGCTCTGGAAACTTTTTAATGTGTCCTTTTTTTTTTTCTTCAAGGCGCCACTCTGCCTTACTCGATCAGAGGATCCATTTCATCTCTCAGACTCTTTGCTAGTGGTAGCAAAGATTACGTACAAACAAGTATATATAGGTCATCACTGTTAATTTGGTAGGTTAACTGAATCTATGTAAATATTTTTTAGTTAAACATTAATTGCTACTTAATTAGAAAGTTAGATACACGCTATATTAAATGTCTTTCTCTACAAACCGAACTAATCTATCCTCAATTGTTAGATAAACATCATAAATATTTTCATACTACAGATTCAGTGCATTGCTATTAAATTCAGTAGGGAGAAAAAACCACGAGGCAATAAATTAGTAAATTTTTCTTGGGATTTGAATCTAATATTTATGACAAGGGTCAAGGGAACTATAGGAAATTTAAATGAGGAAAATGTCGCAGCACCCAAAAGGTTCTATCATATCAGATGTAGGCAAAAATAATAGAATATTAGAAATTGTACAAACCCTCAAAAGATTGATACAACTATTGGTTCAGCTGGTTCCATAATGGATGTTCAATTCAAAATTACATAAAACAACAAAATTTTTAATCTGCAACAGAGTCCAATTTATCTCCTGTGCTGGAACGATTCCAGTACTTTTGAGATTGTGCCAGCATGAATCTCAGAAGTGCTGAATCGAATTAGATGCATACCCTGTTCTTCCAATCGCTCCGGCACTTCATCAATACACAATGCAGAACTTACGGTACAAGCACTATTTAGAAAATTAGCATCTTTATGCGAAGATAACTTGTATGTATGCAAGATCATAGGACTGTATGACATGATTGCATACAATCGAAAGGAATTGTCTTCGCACTTTTCTGCTTTATGGGACTTAAGAATTACGCTTTTGCATAAAATTGGGAATTATAATTGTATTTTTTGAACAAACTAATCGGGTAGTTAATTTAATTTTTTCAATATTAACGAGGTAAAATAGAATTAAACTGACTCAATGCGCGAATGCCACAAAGATCGTTATTTGTGCCCTCTGTGAGTCTGAATGGGCAAGATGAAAATCGTCGTTAATTAATTCAGCGTCAACCTTTTCGCATTAATAAACGCTGACAACCCTGCCTTTGCTAAAAAAAATGTAGCGTATTTTGTTGAGGTTCCAATTGATATTAGGCTCTAACATCAAATGTTTTAGTCTTATCTTTTCCCTACATAAAATTGGTCCAAAAATTTTTAATGATTCTATAAAATCATTTTTCTGGTTCAAGCTCTGACATATTTGTTTCAAAAGGGGGTCTCTGGACTCTGGGCCTTAGAATACGATGAGTCTAACCGGCCTTAAGGCCGATTAGTCTGATTTTTGCTCACTTCTTTCCCTCCCTCCCCCTCTCTCTCTCAAGCAAACTTTTTTTTTTTTAAAAAAAAAAATTCACACACAAAATTTTTTCTTTGATAAAACACTAAGAATGCCACCCATGACGTTCGGGCGTTTTGGACCAAACTGGAGGCAAATCTACTGCAAAGCTGATAATATTAGAAAAAAAATATATAAAAGGATATATTGCATCAATTGGTCCAAGGACAATATCTAACATATTGTCCTCCCTGCACTAACTATTCAGAGGGAATATAGAAAACCAAAAAGGATATATATTAAGTATTAACCTTACCCCAGACAATTTTTTCATTACTTAATGTATTATGTCCACTTAGCAATGAGCTAGTTAATACAACACAAAAGGTTGTGTGATGATGAGGGCCTGTATTCCTCCGTAGGAATCAGATTCTAGTACACAGGAGATAACTTATTTATCTGCACTATAGTACTATATTATCCACCAAAAATTTTAAAAAAAAAGTCTCATGAATTATTCCCCTAAAAGGATTTTAGATTATGCTTAGTTTTTCTGTACAAAAATCTCCATAAGAAATTTAGGAGAGAATAAAATAAAGACAAAAAGAACTAGTGATTGAGATGGATCACACATGACAACTACATGCATTCAAAATTAAGTTTAGATGTAGTTGTCACAAAAACTACAAAAATTCAAACAGGAAATAAACAATTTGAGAAGCAACATTGCAGGGGCCGATTACCACCTCCATGACTGCTTATATCATCTTCTTTAACAACACTACTACTACTGCTACTCGGTACTACAACCATAATAACACATCGACAGGTGGGGCACGAAGACTGTGACACGAGCCATGTGTCAACACATTTTGCGTGAAACACGTGGCTGCATTGTGGCAGGACTCTGATCTTGTCGCCATTTGTAAACTCGGCCAGACAAATTGGGCACTCATCTGAGAACTGCTTCAATCCCGGTCTAATATTTACAATTGGCAAGGAGTCGAGATTCTTCTTCTTGAGGGGAGGTGGTGGCGGTGGAGCAGACCGATTTAGCCATGCATGCCGAGCCGCAAGAGCTACACCAGTGAAAACACATACCAGAAAGAAGAAAAGAGCAGCCAAAACAAGAAGTAGATCAGTGTTTAAGCTTAAAGGGATAGGTGGTGAAGAAGGGGGTAGTGAAGAAGGTGACGAGGCAATTAGGCTTTGCATTTTTGTAAGTGTTGAGTTTTGGTTTCTGTTGTTGTGTCTGAAGGAGTCTCAGTGCCTGTACTTATAAACAGGTAGAAAAGGAAAATTAAGTGGATTAGTGGGTAGTTTGGATAATAGTTTATAAGCATCAACAAGCCGACCATGTGTGCGGATGTAAATTTATGTTTGTGCAAAAGGTTATATATATAATGTAGCACAATGATTACATAACAAAAGCGTATTTCTCAAATATGTCCAAGAAAAGGTATGGCCAATAAAACCTCAACACATGAGCTTTACCTGTTTTGAGAAAATAGGGAAGGGGAATAAAATGATTCCCCATGTTGTAAATGGGATGATTTGTCCTTAATTAATTAATATCAAGCCACATCAGCTCTGATTTCTTTTTTAGGATTCCAAGAGATTGGATAAATCCCACTAAGCCGTCACACTTAGAGCTGACACAACAAAACCAATAGCATTTAAGCGTGTGACCCTTCAAGGTTACTCTGCCTGTAAAGGTAACAGGATAATATATTTACAGTGATTCTATAAGGGAGGACGAGAATATATTAGTTCCAACTAGAGCATTACTTTGTTACTCAAAATCTAAGTAGCTACTATTAATTTGTCTGATCAACAATTGATTAACAAGTTTCAAGACGATGTCGATAAGTTTCGGAAAGAAAAGTAAATATTTAAACAAATACTTTTTTATTCGTTCAATTATCAGGGCTGGCGACTATTTTAGAAAAAACAAATACTTTTTGTGTTCAAGGCGAGAAACCAATGCATTTTATTTTAAGAAGAAAGAAATAAGTATGAAAACACACATAATTAACACGTGCTATCAGAAATAAGGATTTTTCTTTTTCCAATCTGGACTTTATATCATTCTTTTAAAATAATAAATTATGACCCCATTTGATGGGCTGTTATAGGTATATACCCACTATTGAATTATTTTTTAAAAAACTTACTCAAGCATACCAATTGTAGTAAAGAAGATATTCAATTAATTTAAACATCTGATAGACTGAAAACAACCTTGAAAAGGTAGTCTTTTGTTTTGTGTATCGGAAACTTATATACACTCGTTAATAATAGTTCCTAAACATTCATAAATTTGCGAAAGCTCTTGCAATAGTCCTTTTACTTGTTAAATAACTCATTTTATTCAAAAATAATGATTATGAATTGGTTTTTTCTGGGATAGTTTTTTCTGTCAGCCCTAAACAACTGTTATAGGTATATACCCACTGTCATGATCTGCTTAATGTACATATCAGAGTTGAACTTAAATGATAATGAATTAATAATAATCTTTGCAATATTTTTTTAAACTAAGTAAAAACATGTTTGAAAATAAGGGGAAAAATGTAGGCACCTTGCCGTCTTATCTGTATCATAAAATTTCAAGCATGTAATTGAAAAGTTATTTGGCTTTCCATAAAAAGCTTTTAGATATGAACAACTGCGAATTGCAAGTAATTAAGTGATCGCCTAATTAAACTTGTGTAAAGTGAAGTCCCATCATTTATTAAACCATGACATGTATAATTGATAGATCATATTTTTACAGTTTTACTGTTGAACAATGCAACTTCTTAGTATAGAAGATCATGTTCAGTACAGAGGAGTTAATTAATTTAACAAAAGACAGTTTTGATTCTAAAAAATGATGGCTTAAATTGAGAGCAATGAATAGGTTGGTTAAAAAATATAAGCAAAAGAAGTTTTTAAAACCTGTCGGCAAAAATTAAGATACTAAGAAACATTCAGAAATTATAAGGAGCCTTAACGGTGCATTGTTGAAAGTATTTATTATTATTATTATTATTATTATTATTATTATTATTATTATTATTATTATTATTATTTTGAAACGAAAAAGCCCGTAGGCCATTTTGTTGAACGTATATTAGTGATTATTTAGTTGTAAGATCAGAGAAAGGGTTTGGACAAGAGGTGTCACTTCTCAGTTCTCTCATACCCCTTCTCCCCTCTGCTCTTGGCTAGGGCAATTAATTAAAGCGACTCAAAACATTTTAGAGAATCATCATTAGAATTTAAAAGTAAATTAAGCTTATAAAATAAGTAAATCCCATGAAGAGATTAGAGAAATCAATTAAACATGATTTTAATGTTACTATTGAATATCGTTTTCAAACAATTATTCAGAAGTATTGTAAAAATACGTTCAATCCAGAAAGTCCAAGAATGCCATTGTTAGATTACGAGTTATAATTTGATGTTCATAATATCCATCCTGATACAAACCGGGATTACCTCTTTCATATATATTTCCATTCTCTCCTCTTTGTTACAGTATGTCCGATATCAAGGAAATAATTAAACTTGTATAACAATATGTTAGAAATATGTAAATTAAACAGGGAAGATAAATTTAGGGCGATGACAAAGGATTTTTCTCTGGCATTTTGCATCCTAGTCTCAAACTTGATTTACAAATGTCAGTGAGCAATGGATGAAGTTCAAAATTCAGCGGTAAAACGATAATTACTCAATTTAATTTACTAATTTATTCCGTTTATTTGAAATGGTTCATAAAATATTAAATTCGCTTAAATATGTGAAAATATCCTAACATCGGATCTAGACTTATGGTTCAATTGCATTACATTTTCAAACTTAATGATCTGAAATTAGATGATGGTGCCTATCCCGTTATTCTTCTATTTAATCACAAACTTCCATATAAATTTTAAATTACACTATTTGGTTTATATTATTTAAATTTATTATAAATTATTATCTGTAATAAAAACGATCCTGGGTAATTACAAATATTTAATTTTAAATAAAAAATTAGACCAATCCTAATCAATCACTAACATTCACTGTATTTAAACAGTTTTAAAGCCGTTAAAGTTTCTAACCATGACATCACAACATATTTAATTTTTCCGAAAAGAATTGGACAACACGCGAAGGAAAACGGCGCCACCGCGCCAGTGTATTGTTTGGTAATGTCTTTTCTAAGTTTCAGGATTTAGTGATATGGTCTCTTTTTGTTCAAATCTTGTTAAATCTGTCTTATCTAGGGTCAATGAAAAAGACTGAAAGTCACAGAGTCTAGTCAGCATACCATGTATGCATCTGACCTAAGTTAAAAAAATGTGATGCCAGATCAGCACATCAGAGTGCTCCTCCCACTAAAAACCTTAGCAGGCTACGAGCAAATCCAACTATCCAAGCAACTTATAACATTTTTATACTCCTTTTCTTTTGACATATTTTTTTTAGGGGAAATTTTTGGACATATTTAGTTCCTTATCTGATATCGCAGACGTGCAAATAACACGGAGAAGATATATTCAAAGCGATCAAACAAACTAAAATGATGTTGTCTTTTATTTTATTTTTGTTAGACCCAACTTCTTAATTTAATTTAGTGACATAAAGTAACATATATTGTGTTGATGTTGCAGTTTTAAAATCTAGTTATAAAAATATGTATAAGGTAAGGGATTGACCTTTACTTTTCTTAAAAAACAAATCTAATTAAGAGATGCTTTTTGATACTTAGTGTTTTTTTTTTTTTTAGCAAGTAGGGTAAATGTGATATATAATCTATACTACTTTATAAGCCCCTATAAAAATTTCAGAAAATTTTCACTAGAAGGAGTAAAAATAATTGTTATATCAATTATAGACCATTGATTTGTGTGATCTGAAACGATGTGTGGTCTAGATGTTGATTTCGGATAAAGATCAGACCCTTTGATAGAAAAGAGTCAGGTAGTGTTTAAAAAATTATATTTTTCAAAAAGATATCCACCTGTATCACTAGAAGATTCAATCAGATATTTTTATTGCCTAACATTATTTTGTTTCTTTATTTGTCCATGAATTGTGTACATCTTTTGCTAGTTTTGAAAAAAAAAATATATGAAATTCTTTGACGCCTTCTTTATTATAAAAAAGAAAGAAAGAAAAATAAAAATAAAAGAATGTGTTTAAATGAAAATTATTATAGAACAAAGAACAATGTTTATTTTAAAAACATTGTTATTTTGATTTTTGAACTGATTTTCTATTAGAACTATTTTGATGTATTTCGTTTCTTGAACAAAGCTACTTTAATTCCTATTTTGGATTTGAAAATAACTTACGGTCACTAATTCAGATTAACGATTATTTCTCACTCATTAAAATGTACTCAAAAGTTCCTCGTAAACAACCTAGACTAAAATATTAAGGGAATTACTTACGACAATTCTAAGAATTGTCATCCCCGTAATCCCATCGCTACCTTTCCTTTCTCTCTTTCCGTTCCAATGACCCAGTGCCCCCTCTCACCCTCTCACGCGACCCAGCGCCCTCTCTCTCTCACGCGACTTCTCCCTCTCCCGCGTGATCCTTCTCCCTCCTTCCCTCCCTCTTGCGTGATCTCTCTCCTTCCCTCCCTTCTTCCCTCCGTGCACCTATCACTCCGTCTCTCCTCCCTCCTTCAACATTCGTCTCTCCTCCCTCCTCCTGCATCATTCATATGGCAAGCACAATGATATAATAAGGAATCAGATTGTTATAATAATAGATCTGATTAAGATATCAAATTGTTACAATTACTAAAAAATCAGATTGTTATAATAAAAGATCATATTGTTATAATAAGAGATCAGATTATTATAATAATAAAAAAATTAGATTGTTATAATAAGGGATCATATTGTCATAATAAGATATCATATTATCATAATAAGAGATTAGATTGTTGTAATAATAAAAGATCAGATTGTTATAATAAGAGATGAGAAAGTTACAACAAGAGATTAGATTGCTATAACAAGAGATTATATTGTTATAACAAGAGATCAAATTATTATAATAAGGGATCAGATTATTATTATAATAATAAGAGATCAAATTGAGAAAATAAAAGATCAGACTGTTATAATAAGAGATCAGATTGTTGTTATAATCATAGGACAGGGGAGAGGAAAGAGACGAGAGAGCAGAGGACGCATGAACAAGAGGGAGCATAGAGAGAAAAAAGTAGAGAGGGGAGCAGGATGGTAAAGCGGAGAGGGAAAAGTGGAAAGAGGAGCAGAGAGGGAGCGGTAACCTTCGGACGCTCCACCTCCTCTTCTTTCGCCGACAGAAAGGAAAATGACACAACGAAAGTGTGAGTTATTCTACATAGAAGAGCCTTCAGGGAGATGGAGAAGCTTTTGGTATTATCTTTTTCTCTTTATTACAGATTCTGATTTGTTCTGATCTTTTTGATCTTTTTCTACCAAGTTCATGATTCTGTTTCAAATTAAATCTAGACCAACTCTAATATTAGTTTGCTTGATTTGATTGAATATCAATCATGCATTTTTTTATTTTTCAAAATTTAAATGTTATTTGTATTTCCCTTCTAATTTTCTCTACTCGCACGTTAGTGCTAAATCCTAACAAATGGCATGGCTAGATCAACGGAAGGTGTCAACTCCCACGGTGGCCTTTGAGATATGAGGACGGAGCACACAAGCCCTTACTCTCTACTCCAGCAGTTCCTCTAGCAAGGTACCTCCTCTTCTCCAATTGGAAACCTTAAATTCAGCCATTTGTCTTTTTGTTTTTACTTATTTTTGTTGAATTTTAGAAAAATTGAAGTAGAAATGTTTTACAGTGGGCATCTTCTTTAAAATAGGAATATTTTAAGAGGATAAACCAATTTCCTATTTTTCATATTATGTTAACAGGAATATTTTAAGAGGATAAACTAATTTCCTATTTTTCATATTATGTTCAGATGGTGTAAACACCTTTGTATTGTGAGGGTAACGCTGATGTACAAAGAGTTTTTATCCATCTTATGGAACTTCTATTGTTTTACTGATTTTTACATGCAAGGCAAAGTTCATTCACCAATTTAATCAAGAGAAATATAAGATAGCCTTTTTAAAGTTATTTAAAATTTATTTATTAATTTTATAAAAAATAACTTTAATGATAAATCCTAAATATAATTACTTTATCAATATTAATTAATATTTTTACAGATTAAGTCACACACAATTCTTGATGAAGCAATACTGCCTTTAAGTTTGCACTGGCTGTAATGTTTCAACAGTAGCAAAAAGAACTATAGCCATCTTGATTGATCAACTGCATTTGCTATTTGGTTTCTCTTTTTTAAGTCATTATTTATTTATCTAGAAAAACATCTAATTTACCAACTACGTTAGGTAAATTTTCTCATTTCAACTGTAATATACCACGTGGTTTCTTCTTCATTTTTTCTTTTACTCTTTGTTATTGGAGTTACAACCTTATTAGACGGCTATCTATAAGTTACTCTTTGTTTGCCTCCAAGTTTTGCCATAAGGCGAACTGTCAGACGTAGACAAGGAAACCTGCAAAGACAACAATGAGAGATGGCATGTGATGAAACAAAATCCACAGTCATGATCCATATTTCAGGTTATCAAAAAATTTCAAAACACAGATAGCCGGAATCCACCAAATGGGTAATTGAATGATTAATTAACTAATTTAATTATGTGAAATATGATAAAATTCACATAATTAATCAGTTGGTTAATTATAGAAGGCTCTAAGAGTGGAAATGATATAAAGGATAAATGCCCCACATTTTTCAGAAGCCTCAAGCCAAATTTCATGCCAAAACCCATACCTTGCCAATTAAGAGAAATGACCCCAATCAGATGGCTTAAGAATTGCTTAAGAATGAGCAATATAGAATCCCGACATATGGACAAGGTACACTATGACAATAAGTACAAACGATCCTGCACCAGAGACGACCAAACAAGTGTATTTATTTAATTTGGGCTTATTGTAAAATTAAATCAATATATGGAATGGTTAAATGGGATTAAACCAAGGCCCGTGCTTGTTAAAAAAAAAACAGCCCACACAATCCAAATCGAGCTGGGCCTTTGATGAATTAAATCAAACCCAGATTAAATTGGCCCGTTCAAATTCAGGCCCAGACGCTAAATATCGGATCCAGATGCGCCCTTTAGCGCCGAACCCAAACCCCTCACACGCGAGTCCAGACGCGCCAAGCTGACTCAGTCGAGTCAGCATTGGGCTCGACACGCGTCGACTTCCCATTGGCTCTCCCCCGTGGACCCCCCTGTTTTCTGTTAATGGAAAAAAAAGAAAGAGAAAAAGGGGAAGGACAGTACTTACCTGCAGGAGAACTGCGACGAAGTCGTTAGGGATCCACCTCTCTCCGTCGATGCACGCCACCGCGGCTCGAACTAATTGAACCACTGTGAAGAGGAAGCCACCACGATCTCAACGACACCAAATACGGCCATCTTCTAGGCCTGCAGTGTGACGAATCCGAGGATCTCCGCGACTGAGTCACAAATTGGGCAAATTCACTAGACTAAATTAATGAAGGAAAGTGTGGTTTAATGGCCTAAGAAGCTTCGTTAAAGTATGAAGAAGGAGATTTCAAGGTCAATTTTAACTAATTTGGTGAAGGAAACAGTCACCACCACTCGCCATTGATGGAGAGGTCGAGCTCGGCGAAATTAGTTCCCTGAGGTGCCTCGAGTGAAATGGAGGGGATGATAGCACACAGTGGAGTTTCGAATGGCTTGGAAATGATGCAGAAGAGTACGCAGGCATGTGAACTGGCAAGAGCCAAAATTCCCTCGTGACTGGAGGAATCCAGTGACGATAAAGCAACATAAGTTTGCCAATGGAGATTGGAGAGCATTGTTCTACTATGATCACAGCCTACTGTCTGAAAAGGAAACCTACGACTGAGGGGGCGCCTGGTACATGTACTATATGGCACGAGAAAGGGAGCCTTGGCGCTGCATTGCCTCCTAGCCGTTAGATGATTAAGAGAAAAAAACAGAAAAGAAAAGAGATGGTTGATCTGACCTGTTCTTATACTAAACAAAAAAATTCAAAGAGAGTTAAAGTATGTACAATGCATATTCTAGGCCCATCTGCACCCTTGATATCAGATTACAAATGATGATGCTACTGAGGGATGGTAGGATAAAACATCTGCATACCCCCTTCTCTGTACACACCAAACGGCTAGAAGATGATTGAAGAGTGACCTTCCCATGCGTGATAGCTTCTCTGCCAAGGGCAAATCAGGTACTAGAAGGAAAAGACAAGGGATCCTGGAGCATAATTGAGGGATTATGAGGCATGGATACCCATTTTGCCCCCAGCTTGCCCTTATTCATGACTAAAATGTATGGATTGCCTGTGGCTAAAACTGATAGGGTCCCTCAGAATTATGGAAGGGAATGCCACAAAAAGAGTAACACAGTTGTATAGCCATGGGCAGGACCACAATGTATCATACAAGCCCTTGGCGCCAGGGAATGAATGCCAAGAGGTGTACAGGCCCTAAGCAGCAAACAACAAGCTAATTAGATCATACTTAACTAAGAGGATTCAAAACCAACAGGAATTAACAGTGGAATAAGGATGGTTATGAATCAACAGAAGGTTAAAAAAAAGGAAACCTAGCAAAATAAAGTATTGTTGTGAACCTTCTCCAGCCCCAAATTGAGATGAAACACACTAATTACAACTCACAGATAATTCAATTAGCCCCATACGAACTTCATGCTGCCTGATGAAGCTACTGCCTGACACTGGGCCCCCTGACACACAATCTCATGATCATATGGCCACATGAAAGTCATACCATGGGCAGCAACAAAGAACACTTGACATAGTACAAATGGAGAGGATACAAAATGAACATCAAGCCTATACGGCTAGAAACACAAGAGAGATACAATGCATGGTGCTATCTCTCCATACACAGCCTGTAGTAGCCTTGATGCTTGCCATCTGTCACCTGGCACCAGAATGCCCCTCCTCCAAGAATATCCAATGAGATGGAGACCAAGACATGGCCCACATGTCATGGAGGCAAGAAGTGAATCAAGACAAAACAAATGAGGCAGTAGACTCCTTTCTAAATCACAACCCTTCATCAATTTTCAGAAGCACCAAGGAATGCCACATGGCACCAGGAATTGAGCTGAAACCCTAGCCAATTGCCTATATAAGAAGAAGGCGCCTGAAGAAGAACCCCCCCCACCCCCCCCCCCCCCCCCCCCCCGTTTTTTATTTTCTGAGCCGACATCCTGTAATTCTATTTTAAAAAGTTTTGAAAAGTAAAGAAGAAAGGTAAAAAAAAAAGGAAAAAACTATGTATTTGTCTTTCTTTAATGAAATTATTCGAATAAAGCATTGTGTATTCTCTAAGTTTCTGTGTGCATATTGCAGCCAATTACTTTCATTTGTGTCATACCATTTTCTTTAGGGAAAGCTTTGAAAAAGGGGGGAAATTGATGTTGTGTTCTTTTTTATATTTATTTTCTTCTTTCTGGTACATCATGCTCATGAATAAGATATTCCATGCATATCATATAGGGATCGACCATGGATACCTTTGGGTTTCTTGCCTGTGAGCAAGTGTCTGGGGTATGCATGGTTAGTTCAACTAATTAAGACAAATAAATATTGATAACTTGTGTAGCATTTAATAAAGTAAATCAACCTTGGAAATATTCAGGTTTCTTGCCTGTGAGCAAGTATCTGAACATATTCAAGGTTGGTCTAATAGATTAAGAAAGGGAAGATAATAATAGTTACCTGCACAGCATTTAACATAGGAAGCAGTCGTGTACATATCCAGATTTCTTGCCTGTGAGCAAGTATCTGTATGTGTATATGTTTAATTTTGCATAAGAACAGTGAAGCATTGACATAGTATCCAATAAATGTACATGTACATAGTCAGTTTAATTAAAGCATTGTATCACTATTTGCATATCATCTGTTATGACTACTCTGAATTCCATGGATTTCATGCCTGTGAGCATGTGTTCAAGTGGAGATGAGGTTGATGTACAGAATGTAATATAAATAAATAATAAGTCATGTACTTATATTTAGTGTATTTTGTCTATCCAAAAAAAAAAGGGGGAAAGCATCACTGCGTAACGTAACTAATTGTAATAAAAGGAAGGGCCCAGCTGCATCTGCTATAAAAACATCTGAATTTCATGCCTACGAGCATGTGTTCAAGATGGAGATATGGCAAATGAAGTAATGGTGGATACATCCATACTCAGCAAGTTCAGAGAAATACTATTGCATGCATATTCAATTCTGGTAAAAGAAAGGGGCTAAAATGCATAATGAAACTAGAATAAGACTACAGAATAAGAAAGGCAATTAGACTATTTTATCAGGGGCATATTAAAAAAAAGGGGGTTTCAAGAAGAAAACTGATACAATAAGCAATAAACATTTCGTATAAAGAGTCATGTAAAAAAAATACATATACATATATACTGCATAAGGTCCATAGCAGAACTGTTCACATCATAATAGGGGTGATAATGAACTTGCATACCATATAGAATCTTCAGATACACAATAGATAATAGGTCCTTAGGAACATACATCATCTTTTTCACCTTGGTCAATTTCACCCTGCCACAAAACAAAAAAATAATTATTGATGCAAGTTTCCTTATCAGAATGTTTCCCTAGACAAATAAACCTTAATACCCTAGAAAGTAGAATTTAGATAAAACACAAAAATATGTCTTGCATCCGTAATAAAAAGAGGGGTTAAAGTGCATAATAAAAATTAAAACAAGCCCAGATTATAAGAATATTACTAGATTGCCCGTTTTAAAGATACATATGCAAAAACTTAATGTGATAATAAATGATTTCCTTTAGAATATACATAGTCATACTTTGTACAACATAAATTTCATGGCAAATCTGGTTGTTTGATTTTAAGGTTCATGTCACGGTATATTATAGCCCCTTTCTTCATGTCTTGGTCAGTTTTGCCCCTAGCGGAAAGAATAAAAATGATGATTAGTACAAATCCTTCTTTCAGTTTTTTTTTTTTTTATAATAAGGCCGAATGTCACGACTGAAGCCCAAATTGATCATTAACACATATAGGCAAAGTAAGAAGAATCTAGATAATGACGATTTACATACAAAAATGCTAAGTCAAAATATGTTCATATGTTTGCAAGTTATTCACATATATAAGATTCTATGTTCAGTCGGTAAGTTCAAAATGCAAGGGGTTGGATAGTTACTTCAGCTAAGACATTTAACGCCACATAGTTTGTTATATCATTACAGATTTACAGTAATAAGTGATGCAAACATATGCTTTATAGTTACTAAAGCTAATACTAGTTGCAATAAAGTTTAGCTCAGCTAAGTCTCAGCAAATGTCCAGCTCGGTTAGAGATGTTCCAGTCGGTCCAAAAATAAATTGAATAAGGTGTCATACGACTGTGAGCTCTTGATCCGAAATCATGATCATTTGATGAGCAAAGATATGGTGTGCATGACGCGACCAAAACCAGACTGATTTCAATTCGTGCAGAGGATCAACTATACCTACTTAAGACAAATAATAAAAATCGATCAAAATAAGTCAGTTCTACATAAGAGTAGCTCAATTTAATGAAAATGTTGCCAATTGCTCATAAACAAACTCAGTTCACAACTCGAAGTCAACCCAGAATAGAATCCAGGTCAATCCCCTCAAAGAACGAAGAATGCAACACAACAGAAATGGCGTGGGGACTTCAGAAGATTATCACGATAATCCGTGATGTGTTCCCAGTTATTGGATGCCGCTAGGATTTGTGCTGACACGACTACTGGAGCCATCCAGTTCAAAACCAAACCCAGTCACTCACGACTCAGACTCAAAAATTTAAGGCATGATGAAGATGATGAGAAGGAAATGGTGGTTCTGCAGCACTCAACCATGGTTGGAACGGTGGTCAGAGCCGTGAAGTCAACCATGGAGGTCCCCCTCTTCGTCGACGAGTCAGTAGAAGTGAAAAAGGCGAGAAAGGTGAGATCACACGAGATCCTATACGGTGCCATCCCTATGAATAGGAACAGAAGGGTCCTTCAGATGCTGCGGAAGAAGGTGCAACATAGAAAGTTGCATGGAGAAAGTCGCAAAAATGAAAACAGCGCCATTCCAAGCAAGAAAAATGAATGAACCTGGTGCACAGGCGCGCGTGTGGGCCGAATGTCTAAACTCATCCCTCTCCAGCGACTTCGCTGATTCCCTGTGGCATATTTGGCGTGGCGAATTGCTGACGACAGAACACGCAACATCATAAGGGAGAACCAATCAAAATTTTCTGAATTGCAGAAACTTCAAAAATGCATTAAAAATAGCCAGAAAATCCAGAAAACTCCCATAAAATATCAAAATGTCCATAAAATTACGAGGAACATTTTTGTATAAGGCCTTGAAGTCAAATTTCCAACCAAAAGAAAACTAAAATTAAGTTCATGAAGGTGATTAAAGTCAGTGGTACAAAAAATATATATATATACTCATAAATTAAACCATATTAAAATCAATAAAAGTGTAAGGGTATGAACCCCTTTGACAGCAGGTATTTCAAGCTTTGACAGCAGGTATAATCAAACGGTACCAGCCGTTAAGAACAAATTTTATGCAAACTCCCAGGGAATCTGAAAATAAAAACAAACCCAAACCCAAACCCAAACCTAAGACACAAATCCCAAACTCAGACCAAACTCAAAATCCAAAAGACCCAAACTCAAATTAAATCCAAGCTCAAATCCAAATCTTGAAAGTCCAAACCCAAAATCCGAAAAATCTAAACCCGAATCCAAATCCAGAAAATCTGGGCCCAAGTTAAAACCCCAATCCAGAAAGTCCGAAAACAAATCTAAACCCAGAAAATTCAAAGCTTAAGCCCAGAAAGCCCAAACTCAAATCCAAGAATGACATAAATCCAGGAACAACATAAAACTATAGAACCATATTAAAATCCAGGGACTAAACTTTAAATACGTCTGAAAATCAGAATTTTATAAAATTCTAGAACATAAGAAGATCAAAGTTTAAAACGTCCAAAATGACCAGAATTTTAAAACACGCCTTAATACCAGAGTTCAAAACATTTCATAACTGAACTCTTGCACGTCACAGGGTCAGAAATTCAACACGTCAATAGTTGACCGAGATCGACGCACGTTCAAAGACCGGAACCTCTACATGCTTTAATACCCGAGTATCCAGAAACGTCCAGTAACCTTGATTTTAATATGTCAACAAACAGACCAAAGTTTAAACATGTTGATAGATTGGAGTTTTAAAGAAATCAAAGCTTTGATATATCAGAATACCAAAACTTTACACGTCTATGTTCGTTCTTCCCGAGCTTACAGTGTGTTTAGTGCAAGAAGAACTAAGTAAAGAATGACTAAATAATTAAAAAGTTAAAAGGAATTAATTTATAGCCATCCAACATCGAATTCTAGGAATATTGGGAATCCTAAACTATATATAAACATTATTAACTTTTGTGCATCAGCTTTGCATCATGTCACCATCTTGCATACATCCTGCATTTTATGAAATCACCTCCTTTATTTTAATGTTAAGCGTCTTTTGTGAGAATCACGAGAAGCTGTCTGTTATGCCTAATCCATTGACTATCTCGATCTAGAGGTGCTCTTGACTTGGTTCAGAGGTAATTAACAGTAGGGGCTTGCGCCTACTGGAAAAAAAGGACCTGCAGTAAACAATCAAACTATCGAAAGACTCAAAACCACATCAGTACTCTCATCCAGTTCAGGAAAGTGCTCATGTCTGAGTTTTGAGATGATCGAGGGGTATCTCGTCCGCAATATCTTTTTCCCCGCGGAAGTATCCAGTCATTTCCCCCTTCTGAGAATTAGGGTCCAAAAAGGTGCGAGACACTCTTATATTTTTATTTATATTCTGATTTAGAAATTTTTTACTGCTTTTTATAACAGATTTGGATGGTTGTGAGGTGAACCTTTTTGAAGAGGTGTGGTGATGAATTTCCATTGCCTCATCAAGTCAGAAAGGTACTAACTTAACCCAGACTTGCTACCTCCTTTTTTATTCTTTCAGTTTTTAGATTATTGAGATAGAAAGATTTTATTGCTCTATTTGTTTCAATTGTCAATTGATAACATTTATTCAATTTTTTATTTATTTTTTATTACTTTACATATTTTCAATTGATAACATAGTGAATTGTTCCTTATTTTGCTGGTACATGGACATGGACATGTATATAAAAATTAGGCATGTCAATGTGTGAGCAGATTTTGAGACCTCAATGAAGAAATAGCTAGGCTCTCTACATAGGAAATAAGATTTTCATTTAACTAGAGGGAACCGGTATAGATGGGATGACTGTCACTGAGTGGTACCAGTAAGGTTTTGAGTCAAAAAGCAAAAAGGAAAAAAAAAAAAAAAGAACATCAAGTATTAGAGAATTTATAGAGTGACATGTTGATTAAACATGTATAAATATTACTTGAGAAAAACCTGTAACATACGACTTTCTCTGTTTTTTCTCAGGATTACAAGTTGAATACTGCTATTTGTCTTTCCATGTGGGAAAGTGAGATCGTAAAAGTCGATTATCCGCAAAATTACAACATGGTATGGTCTTTGCATTGTTAAATTTCAATTTTTTTTTGTTCTTTTGAAGCACCTGACAACATATAAAAGTGACAATTGGAAAAGAAAAAAATCCCAAGAGCTTATATAGAAAATTTTAAATAAATCTTATCATCATTGTTATGTTATATTGATGAGGCTATTTCTATAAGAGTTGACTTTTAATTAATGATAGAATATGATGTTAAAGAACATTGCTTCTACTATTTTTACAAAGAATGTTTCTACTTAATTTCTTGAAGCTTGAGGTAAACCTTATAAATCATTGTCCTCACTTCAATTTTTTTCTTCCAGTAAATAATTTAGTTTTTATGAGCTTTCCAATTGAATAGTGACAAATAAAACTATGATTTTGTGAACGGTGTTGTGAGTGGCGTCTTTAAGGCTTCGCTCCACAATTTTGCTAGAAGGTAGTGGAAGGGAATAGAATAGAATGGAAGTTGAAGGGATGGTAGAAAAAAGTTCTCATCTTGCTCGAGGTTTTAAACAGTGGAAATGGGTGTTAACTTTTGACACCTCATTTTAATACACAAAATGACTATATTATCCTAGTTTGGGACAGGAACAAAGTATAAATTTTAGTGGGGTCCGATGTGATAGAAAGAAAGTTCAAGGGTAATGTTGGAATAAAAATGAGTTTCCTCATTTCCACTGTGCACAACCCAAAATCGGGGGACACAATTTGGTTCCCGATGTCCTACTTTCTTAATCCTCTTTCCCACTGTCTCATCCCATAATGAAATCTGGAGCAGGCCATATTCTTTACCCTTCCATTCAATCACTTCTGCTACCTCCTTCTGGAGAGCGTGGGTGTTGTCATAATGACTTGTATAGGATGGGAACAATAAATAAAAATAAAAGAAAAGGAAAATTTTGCAGGCCATTTCGGTTTTAGAAAAATATCTGTGCTCTTTTATCTCTACAGTTTTAGTTAAATTTATTTACGCGCAGAACATGAGTTTCATCTTCCACTGAAATTGATTATTGCCTTTTACTTTAACCAATTTGAGAAGAACTTTACATAACCCAAAAATAGCTTGAATACATGCTTCGTGTTTAGGTGCAGCCAACAAAATAATGTTATTTGTTGTCTTTTTATTTGTATTTGAATACTGCTACAATAATTGTATCTCACCAAGACTTCATTTTTGGAATGATGAATTCAGGAGTTGAGTGAAGTTGTGCATAGCAAGGGATTATCTAAAAAGATGTCATTTTGCTGCTATGAAACATGAACAAAAGCCTTTTGAGGTTCTATATGGTTATAACTTGCTATCTTCAAGAGAGTGATTACGGCCTTTGCTTAATGCCACTGATATTTATAACATTTAATATTATTGTTGTTTGAGGTTTCTTTGCAAGGATCGACTTCTGCACCTTGATTGATTTGTGCATTTAACCTAACTACTTTTCCGAAATTGATCCAGTAATTGATTGTCACAAATATGTATGATACTGCAACGCTACTCAATCTAAAAAATTTGACAAAATAATTTGAATTATTCTCAATCTAAAAAATCATAGCAGTTGCCGTGCCTAGTGCCTAATTAACTAGTTCTATGCGCTGCAAGCGTTTGCTGTAGCCAAGAGTTTAGTCTCGTCCTCGAGGCCCGTTAGCAATTATGTCCCAAATTTTCTACTAATTTAAACTTAAAAGAACAAACGGTCCAGTCTTGCTAGGCCCATGGACTTGCAATATGTATACGTTGAATTTAAATTCTGTCCAGCCACAAGTAAATCGATGGGCTTCTGCCTAATTTAATTACTAGCTTGTTCAATAAATAAATTTTGTGCGAATGGAGCACAAAAGCAAGTGGCAGCTTCTGGATACTTCTTATTGGTTTGTAGAATAATTTAACAAAACTTTTTATTTCCGTTATAAAAATTCCTTGCCAAGTGGAGGAAACCCGATTATTCTGTTTTGTCTTGTTCATATTGAGAAAAGGAATTTGGAAGTTGTTCATATCTAACTTAATAGCATAAAAGTATTTTTGTGGTTGGACAATTTTTATTTTTCTATAAGGCTAATGTAATAAATATAACTGTTAAATTCTGCCGTGATTTTTTGTAAAATAATGATCGTCGTTTCTTATGTGAATCTTTTTCATCTTTCAGATTTATCCTTCTGCACAGACACTTTCGTACCTCTGTGTATTTAAAATCCTAACATGCATATGAAATTTCCTATTCAAATGCATCGTAAACTTAATCGTAGTTAAAGATACCTATATATACTACAAAATTGCAAATAATGAACCTCAAGTATCAAATCATGAGGCCCCATAAAGAAACACCAGGACGGTATACAGGGAGCAAGAGAGGTCCGTTTGATGTCAATCAACTAAAAATTGATTTAATAGGCTTTTCCAACAATTTTATTTTAAAATTATACTTTTGGTCGACGAGTTCAGTCATCCGATAAAAGACGAAGGGGAGGTTGAAATAATTATGTTTTCTGGAGATACAAATTCATCAAATTAAAAGAAGAGAATTTAAATTGGAAAATTTAGTTAAATTTAAGAATCGTTTTTAAAGTTTTTACTGTGGTTTCAAAGTCACATGGTTATTTTTAATAAAAAATATAAATTCTGAAATCTCCAAGTATCGACAGCGGATATATTTTTGTTTAAATATCGATCAGCGTTCTCAATTGTGATGTCTCAAACTGTAAAAATATCTCTATTCAGAGCGTGCAAGAGTTGTTGTTGTTTTTTTTTTTTTTAAGAAAAATATCTAGGACAGAGGCCTCTCATTATTTTCCAAAAAAAATAAGCCAAAGTATTTTGGGTAGAATAGTTGTATCAAAGTCCAAAATCTCAGTAATGAAGTTTCGAAATCGAAATTAACACCAGCACTTCAAATTTCTATAATATTTCGGGCAGATATTTAATAATATTAAGTTGAACGCTTCTCCTGTTTCATGCTTTCAGCATGTTAGTTAATTTATCTTTGTTGTTTTTCATCCAAAATAGGTTTCAAACTAACGCTAAAACAATAACAAGATTGACATGGTATGATTTGTATGAGATATTAGGTTTTCAACTTGAAAAGCATGCCTGACTGCTCGAAGAGAAATTCATCTCAGTATAACAAACTATGATATAAACATAGCACTTACGATATGTGTTATGTTTGTGAGTGTCATCTAAGATTGAAAGATGTTAGTTAATAGTGTTGAATTTTTTTTTTTTACTTTACTCATTTTTCGAGCTATTGGAAGGAACCAAGCTTGCAGGTATGATTCGTTGCTTGAATTTAAACAAATCATATTAAATAAAAATACTAGTTATAATAAAGGAATACTCTAGCAGCTTCTCTTTTAGTCACCAAATTTCAGCAACATAGAAGATGTTAGATGAAAGATTATTACTCTTTTTTAAAATTAGTCACCTAATTTGTGCATGGCAGATTCATTCATAGAACAATCCTTGAATGAGTACTGAAATTGTACCTTATTTGAAATAAATCAAACTAAATAAATATGCTATTTGATAGGTTGCCCCGGCGTTTTCGGAACAGATGACATCACCTTACAATAATAATTTCCAATCAACGTGTGGAAGGCTGTGTATTGCTAGTCTTCCTCACTCATCTAGCAGTGAAAAAGTCGTCTTTGGAACATGCCTTATTCAAGTCTCTGAAGTCCAAACAAAGACGGATTTGTTCATTCTTCTTTTTAACTATTACAAATTTACAATGTCGTCTAGCCATACGAAGTTCTTGGATTTGTTCATTCTTCTTTTTAACTATTACAAATTTACAATGTCGTCTATCCATACGAAGTTCTCTTCTTCTCTAATGAAACAAACATCAATTAGTTTCTTGAATTGTTTTGTGATCTTTTGCTTCAATTTCCACCCTTATTCTCTTAGACCCAACTCTTAATTTAATTTAGTGACAAAAATTAACACATATTGAGTGGATGTTGCAGTTTTAAAAATTTACTTAACAGATGCAATGCGAATATTTAATTTTCAAAAATTTATACGTACTTTGACGCCTTCTTTGTTCCAAGAAAAATTAAAAGGTTGTGTTTTGATGAAATTGTATGGAACAAAGAACAGTGTTAATGTTAAAAAAAAAAGATTGTTATTTTGATTTTGGACGAATTTTCTATTTATAACTATTTTGATATATTTCATTCATTAAACAATGCTACTTTAATTGCTATTTTGGATTTGAAAATAACTTCGAGTTTACAGAACAGTCACTAATTCAGATTAACAATTATTCCTTACTGATTCAAATGTACTCGAAACTTCCTCAGAAACAATCTAAACTAAAAATTAATGTTATTACCTTTTGCTGCATATACTTGATATTCTATATAATCAGTAATACTCCCTCTATAATTAAGATTATAATAATGTTAGCGTCCTCAAGGCCCAGTAGCGATTATTTTTCAAAATTTTCTACTAATAAAAAATATAAATAAAGATGTGTGGGTGTCGGAATTATTTAGTTAGATGTAGTTCGACATTTCAAGTATTGTGAAATTATAGTTCTCCTAATTTTTATAATGTGGTATTTTGTAACTACTTGTGTGTCGATATTATTGCTCATAAAACTGACCCGCTTCACTGACATTCAATAATTTGACAACGCATTGTTTTGTTTCTCAATTTTTTTACCCCTTTCTATTTTCACCATGCACCTGTTTCTTTTGTGTTGCAAGCATAACAACCTATTCATAATAAACTATTATTAAATAATAATATTTTAAATTTATATTAATATATCAAATTTCGAGCGAAGCTCATTGAATTAGCTCTAGTTAAAACATAATGGTGCGTTTAGATCATTTGAGAATAAAGTTAGAATTTAGTAAAAGTGAAGGATTGATTCTTAAAGTTCTTACCGTGTTTCCAAACTTGCAGGGTGTCACACCCTGACTGTCTGGACGTGACATCCCTTCCGCCACGAGAGCGACGAATCGTTCCCGTAAGGCTACAGACAGATAGTGAAATTTTTTTTTTTTCATTTTATATTCCCTTTTCTAGATTTTGGCCCAAGGAATGCACAACTAACGGATAAATTAAATTACCTGGTTGCGAGTGCGCAGAATCGTAGCAGTACATTTTAAGCTGAAAATCTTGTCTTTCAGTTGAAAGCATCTTTCCGTTCCTAAAGATTTAGATCTTCCCATCTCTCACTTACCTGGAACCCCCAACCGTTGAGGAATACATACAAAACAAATATACGGATGAGAATAAATCTCAGTGCGGGTTTTAGTTCCAGTACGCGGATCTTGGTACGAACCGGTATCGGAATTAATACCCTTTCATTTAAATTCTTTTGAGTGTTCAGTTTTCTTAATGCACATAAATTTATTTACAAAAGTTTCATATTGCAGAAAACCTTTTTGAAGTTCAAATGAATTCCATTACCGTAAGCATCAAGCATAACGGTCCAATTTCAGACATATTTCAACATGCCAATATGCAACATATTCAAAAGCATAACCATCAGTGGTTCAATACACTCAGGTTCTTAACGGCCTATCAGAATCAGAATCAGAACAGAAAGAACCCTTCCCACACCTAGGTCTAACCCTAGGTACAGATCCTCAGAGGGAAATCCAGTAATTAAAGCGCTAATAATTCTGGCCGGGCGGGTAGATCAGTCCCACTCCGGTGAGTGCCACAATTCAGTTTATTGTTATGCTATGCAGACTGAATAAGAATGGTCCGATTTAATTCGAGTATGATTCTTCTATCACAAAAGAAGATCATGCAATCAAGTCAGTTTACGGAAACCATTCCAGTCCTTTGATAAGTCTGACGGTCCAAATCAATTAACAAACGGATGTCAATGTCAGACTTATTATATTTAACTGGTCAAAACGGACAGTTTGATTCAACATGCAGTTTATCATTTATTCAGGGCTTCTATTGCCTATATGCACAAGAGAATGCATTTTCAATGATTGATCAACATGTTATGCATAAATTTAAAAATACTGAAATCCGTGTTCTAACAAAGAAACCGTGTATCCGCACCTTCAGTCGTTACCCGCTTGCTCCGAATCTGTTCCTGTTTACAATTTACAGATCAAGTACCGTTAATATTTGTTTAACGGGTTCCTTTAATCTGGCGGTAAACCGTAACTAACAAGGTCTGGTAATGTAACGGTAACTGGACTGTTCAGTTTGGTTCCAAGTCCCGTACTAATTATTGTGTGATAACCTTTAATTAATTATATTTAGTTGCTTTTCCAATCATCAGAAATGATATTTAATTACGTTTCCTAATATCGAAATCAGAATCGGAATCAGAAATCAGAAATAGCAGACAGAAAATTAGGAAACGTTTAAACTCAATAAAATACATCAGAAATATCAAAATATAAATCTAAGAAGTCTGAGTTAATTGCCACAGTATCTATTCATTTAAGAAGTCAGACTGTTAATCATCATTTTCCAAAGATCCGTCAATCGAATGTTAGACTAATTACATTGTTTCCAAGTCATTTAGTCTAACTAATTATCAAGCTCAACCGAAATCCGTCATTAGCTTTATCTAAATCCGAAAGTTAAGTTACTTACAAAAGCCTACAAAAATTAGCTCACTAATTCCTTAATTCATTTTTAACCCATACAGAAATTAGCCCAGCTCTTAACTTATTTTTCCTTCAGCCCACAAATTAATTCCAACGCCAAATCATACAGCCAACAGAAACAAAAATAGTGGCCCACAAATTTCTACGCAAGCCCAACAAATAAAGCCCAGCCACAATTAACTTTCAGCGCAACGCAACCAAACCAGACAACAAAAACGGGTCCGACAATTCTATCGGATCCCAGTCCACATCCGATAAGCCCACAGAAATTTTCGTTAAAGCCCACAAGTTCATTATATCCCTCAGAAATTACCACAAGGCCAAAAACCCTTCTCTGTTAGAAACATGCCCTCGATTTTATTCTTTTAGGCCCTCAGAAATTTATTTTATCGCGTTTTCATCCCTGGGCCTATCAATCTTTCGACAAAAGCATACCGTATCTCATTTTTGTGTACCAGAAACTGGTTCAGAGCCATCATACACCTCGTTACACCCTGTGCGGCATTCCACAAATGATAATTATGCATATGAATAGATATAAAATATCAGGTTACCTCAATTAACCATAGATTTGTTTATAACTATATGCATAACCCCAAAATTTAACTTGTACTTCCCTGTTAACATTCCTAATCAGCCTAACAGAACCCTACATGCATATATATGAACTATCAACTTGCACCAGATATGGATATCCTTGCTTAATACACATTATAATGCCAACTACATGACAGATATATTATGCACATATACTTGCTAACACCACCAAGTTCCTTCATATATGCACTGTTTTAAGATAAACTCAACTTTAGATCAGATACTCCTATTATTTGGGACCACAAATAAATCACATTACTTATACAGTGCCCTATCAAATTTAGAGATCATGCAATTATGTCCACATATGCTAAGTTTAATGCCTTATATTTCTCCACAAAGCCTAATATGCACATGTATATTCATTATTCCATATTGAGAATAACATAGATGCTCATGCTTCTACTATACAGATATGCAATTTATCAACAATGAAACTCTATATACCTAACCTCTAACCTGCAGTTCATGACAACATATAAAACAATCATGTACATTTATATTTCTACTATATGCTATAACACAGATTATAGATGCACTCACACTATTGAAAATAGGTAGTACTTCTATAAATGCATATAAGCACTGTACATGTACATATAACACTTAGAATGACAATAATGCTCTCAACCGTTGTTATACTCAAACTACACAACTTATATTCAGGATTATGAACCTGACCCATTTTATATGTTCATTAATCAACTCCTGAAATTGCTAAACACAATTGAAATGATTATGCAGACAAGCAGCAATTTCTTCCATGAATATCTGTATACTTCTGAGAGCAACCAGAGATGCTATATGCTAAATGTGACAATACTATGCACACAAATAAGTTTATAGAATAGTTTACCTAATCCCATGAATATACTCTTATATTCCTCTATATGAGTGTTCACTGTCTTACAGACTTATACTTCCCAAAACTCAACAGAAATCATTCAAAAATCAGAATTGTTGTCTATCTACTTATAAAAGTTATACTTCATTTCTAACATTGACCATCAGTATAAATAAACATCCACTTCCATTTCTGATAATCATCCATAAAAGAGCCTTGTTACTGTTTCCCTAACTCAGAATCAGAATATATTTAAAATACTCTTAATAATTTAACTAGCACCTACATGACGACTTGTTATCAAACGATTAACCAACAACACCCTAACTGCTAATTTATCAATTAACAAAACTAGCAAAGTTATACCTTATGCTTGGCTTCTGACGAAACTTCTGACAGTTTCAAGAATTAACGAGACTAAGGCAACCGGAATTCCAAGCATCCCTGCTCCGCTCCAATGCCTCAGTTTTCCCTTTCTCCTTCTTCTCCCATTTCCGACTTTCCCCAAAAACCTAAATTAATCCCCTTTATACAAAATTACCTGGCTTGGGCAAGAGGAAAAGCAAGGGGATAACGTGGCAGTGGAGAGAACGTGGCAGTAGAAAGAAGCCAGCCACGTTGCCAATTACGGCCTGTGGCGGTGAAATTTTACTCAAACCGAAAGAAGAGAAGATGGCTTCCTCAAGCTAGCACGAGGGAGAGCAAGAGGTGCTTCTCTCTTACTGGCCAGCTTGAGGGCAGCCTCCATCTCAGCCAATTACAGAGCGACAGAGAGATTGAGAGAGCTCGAGAGAAATTCTAAAGAAAAATCGGAAAAGAGGAAAGAGACGACACCAGCTCGGCGGAAGAGACGAAGTCTCTCTCTTCCTCCGTATTAATTTTATTAAATGAGCTCTTGATCTCCTGTGGCACAAATCGTGTAGCTAACCGAGTAGTGAGCTACTGACAAGTTATTTGCAAACTAACTATTTCACTATTTAATCAAATCAGAATTATTCAGAAGTCAGATTAAAATGGCAACTATACAGAAAAATTCTATAAATTATGAGGAACATTTCTATGTCCTCCGATCAGAAATTTCCGCAAAATTTACTGTTGCAATTATTTATTTCCTTTATTTCTTAACCATACCATTAATATAATTTTATACAAATTATTATCAGACACACAGGGACTTGGTTTACCATACGACAGTCACAGTTGTTACACAGGTTTTTTTTTTTCAATCTAGGGGTCGTTTGGATGGGTGGGGAATAGGTAGGAATAGCAAATCCTGGGACTAAATTTAAGGAAAAAGTGAGATTTCGGGAAGCGTGGGAAGAGTGCTATTCCGGGACTAAGAATGTTGTTTGGATGGTGAGTTTAGGAATAGCGTTGGGAAGTGTGAAAAGTAGAGAGAAAAGTGTTGTTGGGAAGAGTGTTGTTGGAAATAGTGCTATTCCTGGGATTAGCTATTCGTGGAATTGGTAATTGCGTTTGGATGAAAAATTTAGTCCTGGGATTAGCTATTCGGGGGAATAGGCTATTCCCCACCCATCCAAACGATAGCCTAAACTATAAGTTCTGAAATTTTGAACTTTCGACAGGGGATAATTTTTTTTAAATATATGTTTATTGATCAGCGTTCTCAACTGTGAAGTTTCCAAATGTAAAAATTTTTATCATGCAATTTTCTTTTTTCAAAAAAGAAATATCTAGGACATAGCATTAATTATTTCCCCAAAAAATACATAAAGTAATTTGTATAGCATATTTATATCAATGTTTAAAAATCCCAGTAATAAAATTTCAAAAATAACACCACCATTTCGAAATTCTTTGATATTTTCGGCAGATATTTAATAATATTTAGTTGACCCCTTCTTCTGTTTCATCTTTTCAACTTGTCGGTTATTTTATCGTCGTTGTTTTTTCATCCAAATCAGGCTTTAAACTAACACCAAAACAATAACAAGATTGATAGGTATGATTTGTATGAGATAATAGGTTTAAAACTAGAAAAGCATGTCAGGCTGCTGGAAGAGAAGTCCATCTAAGCATAACAAACTATGATATATAAAACAGAGCACTCCCGATATGTATTTGTGTTTGCGAGTGACATTTTTAAGTTTGAGAGATGTTATCTAATATAGTGCTCAGATTTAACAACAATGCTATTGGAAGAAACCTATGAGGAAGCTTCCAGGTACGAGTTGCCTGAATTGAAACAAATCACATTTAATAACAAATGCTAATTAAAATAAAGAAATACTCCAGCAGCCTATCTTTAGTTACCTAACTTTTGACCAAAATAGAAAGATGTTTGATGAATTTGACAAACAGGTTCTCAAGATCATAACTCCGACGTTTAAATTTAGAATTTGTACATCAGTTAGGACTTTTAACAAAAACATGACAGATGCATTTGCAGTTTTTGTTCTCTAATCCGTATCGGAATATTTAATTTAAAAGCTTAAAAACTGCACTGCAACTATTGTGGAGATAAAAAAAAAAAATCATTCATAAATTGTAAATCCTTCCTCATACAAAATTTACTATTTCAAAGTTGCCAACTGAACATTGAGTACTGAAATTGTACTCTAACATTCTTGTGAATTAATATCGCAGGTCAGAATTCATATTAATAGTAGATTATCTGACCTTATATTTTGATAACATTTTAGCAATAACCATCAATCGGGAAAAAAAATTGTCTTTCTTGGGATTATTATACACTCAAATTATAGCACTGCTAGATCACACTATTCACATAAAATACCTCGAAGTTTTATGGTAATTATAGATCGAACAACAAACTTTTAAAAATGATAAAAATCTTGATGAGGTGACCTTTTCCTAACTTTGGTGTTGAGCAGTTTGTACTGTGTAACCTTTCGATCGACCCGAGCTTAAATGCAAAAATTTTAGTGCTTATTCCACATTTAATTATTTTAGTGCCTCAATTGATGTTAAGAGTATATTGTATGCGGCAATCAAAGTGCATATTATGATATGTAACGACAAATGTATTGAGATTTCTTCGTAAAATAGCTACCAGTACGTTTGATTAGGGTCGATGTCTTGAAAGTGAAGTCTTAATCCTATGCTTCTACCCGGCGAACCCCTCAAGACTGTACTCTATGTCGATATGTTAAAGAGGATATTATGCATGTGCTTTCCAAGTATCCTATGGCAAGGCAGGTTTGGCTATTTCCAAATTCGGCTTTAGAACACATAACTTTTCTGATGACATGGTGGATGTGCTTTTGCAACATTACCGAGGCAATTAACGCCAATGATTTGAGGTATTTCGCTGTCATTCTTTGGTCCTTTTGGAAGATATATGTGCAAGCAGGCTTTCGAGGGTACAAATTTCACTGCCCACTCGGTGATTAAGGGGCAGGTGAGCTAGACGAGACGATTATATCCTCATGTGTTGTGTTATTTGGGGCCACGTGCTGGAACTGAAGTGCCGCTTGAACAGAGTAACTTCACCTTCTTGTAGATGGCTCCCTAGTCATGGGCTGTCATCGAAGTTCTGAACAGTCCAAATTCATCTCATCATCTGCTTTGTAGATGGCTCCTAGTTGAACCTGGATCATGATGGTGCTGGGTGGGGGTATATATATTTTGCCCTCAAAGGATGGCTCGCTGGCACAATACCAGATTTACTCAGGTAAAGCTGTTTCTCCAAATGCACGTAGAGATTCGAGCCCACAATTAGCAGTAAGCAATTCAAGCTAGGGGGTTCGTCTCTTTCCAATGCAACACGCGTTGCGCCACTCTGCTGATGTTTATCACTGTGGAGTGAAATTTAGATGCAGCTGAGTGCCGCCTATATCATGAATTGCTTATGTTTGGGATAGATTTTGTTAACAATGGTGGATTGTGTTGTAATTTCACTAACAGGGATTTGAACAAATTGGTAGATGCAATGCTAGAATTACGAAATTGTCTGTAATATAGTTCTCATTTCTTATTTCCGAACCTGTGAAATGTGCAATGACTCTTTTATTGATTATGGTTTCCTATGTGCCTTCTCGCAAACAGATAAAATAAAAATAATATAATAAATAAATAATAAAAAAAAGACCGAGCGCCTTTTAACTGGTGACTAGTTGCCATTTTATATATATTGTGCTTTATCGAAGCTACGTGAGGACGCTGAATTGGTTGATGTCACTGATGGATCTAGAGTGTTTAACATGCAAGCATGGGTACAATATATATATATATATATATATATTGTTAAACCGCAGGCAAAAATATGAAATTTCAGACAATAATTCATGCATGAAAAGTATGTCTATCCCATAAATAACTTGTAACAAATAATAATAAGGGGAATTCTGCCGTGCAGTCTGAATCGGACCCATCTCATCCTCTAATTAGACCCGCATAATTAATAAAAAGGATAATTTTGACCGCATGGCAGAATTTGCCTAATAATAATAAAATTAATTTCCGAGCTTCTACAAAGATCTACATCTACGAAATTGCAATATACAGGTCTTTTTTTTTTGGCCGACAGAAATATGGAATTCTACGACATCGTTAACAAGATAGTATATGCTGTTTGTGTTTTTGATACGACTTAGATTGCTTCAATTGAATTCAACGTCTCTAATTAATTAACCATTACTCTACATGTGATCGATTAGCCGACTATCTGGGAAAGCTCGTCATTGCTGACATGGCGGCTCCACCTAAAAAAAAACCAATCATTGCCTTCTGCCTTAATTTGACGTTATCATTTTTTATTAAAAAAATGTCCGAGAAAGAAAATTGGAGTTGTATTGTATCTGTATTTGACCAGAACAAGTCAACGTACAAAAGCAAAGGTTCGCCACGTAACTGCCCACATTTACTTTCTCCGGTTCAATCGACTCTTAATTAGCATCTGTGCGGTGTGCAGTGTGCTACAGCTGGAGAGCTGAGGTTTGCTTGGGATCCGGGTGTCGTCCATTATTAGGAAAAGGACAGACCCACAATTCCTAATTGCAATCTTTTAAGTGTTCTGTCACAATTACATAATAATCACTTACATCCCATTCTTTATGTTCCTCTTACATTTTTTTATTTTTTGGTTGCAAATTCTCATACAAAGTCTATAGACTTGGCTGTGCCTATACCTATATTTGGCATCCATCCATTCACAGGAGAGATTTTGTGATTAGGCATGCCAAGTTGTCATAAATGAGGATACAACTAGGAACCTGCTTGGATCATATCTTCTTCAGGTCAGATTCGAAGTCCTGTTATTTCGGTCTAGTTTCTTTAACGGGTCCGGATTATAATAATTAGTTCTGTAAATTTTTAATTATGATAATTATCCTCGCAAACCTTCTATATGTGACTTTTACCCTCTAAACATCAATTTTTTTTAACACTATTAATTAATTTAGAATGGCAAATGAACAAAATCCTTTTAGATATACATATTGCTTCTTAAAGTTAAATTCAGAATAAAGAAGTTGAATAAATAAATACGCAATATATGAATAACAGTTTAGTCTTTGTGTTATAATTTACATTATACATTTATAATCTTCTGAATATCAATAAAATTATGGTGCATTTTTTATATTCTAACATAAAACCTAAGAAAAATAGAAAATTAAACATTTTTTTATTTCCAATTTGAAAAAGTAAATGACTGAAAACAATAGGATTTTCGAATTAGTAAAATGAATTTTAATTGGATTAGATTGCATTCGAATTTTCGACGTGTTTATTGGATCAGATCTATATCTGTGAGCGACTTTTCAAAAATTTTAAGAGACCATTTGATGGGCATGCTTTTGGAGTGTTTGATATAAACTTGTCATACAGATACACTTAATTTTAGTTTTACATCTTAACTTAAATTATACTTAATCAATTCTCTTTGCCATAACAATGGTTGACCCTTCAAAATTCAAATAGCTCAATTACGTACTGAAAGGGTAGCACTGAATAATTTGCCTATTCGGTTCCATTTAACCTCGTCAATTAAATCCTACAGGTCACCTTCAGTTGAAGAAATAGGAGGCGCCAATTTTGTGAAATGGAACCTAAGAAGGAATTTTCACCACGCCCCAGGGCACTTTGAGAAATTATTTTTGTGGGTAATTGTATTATATTTTTTTAGCTTTTTCAACCGTGACGATATTAATGAACTTTATTTTTAAAGGCAGTAAATTTAAATTTCTAAGCTTTTGATTATGTAACGGTCAGTCCCTTGTCAAGTTCCACCAGTTTTTTTTTTTTTTTTTTTTTTTTTTGTAACACCCTTAATTATTTGTGCTAAAATAAAAACAAACTGTTAACAGCACCATTCAGCAGACTTGATCTTCATTTTTCTTATCTTGGAAAAAGTAATATATTTGAGTATTTTTTTGCCAGTAGTTGAAGACGATGTTCTTCAAGTAAGATATGCAAATATATTATAGGTTAACATACTTAATATATATATTTTAGAATATTTTGTTCTGTTACCTACAACGGCCGGTTATATGAGACTGATGGCGGTATATACACTGATTGGTCCTTAACATGACTTGTACTGGAAATTTTCGCGTAGCAGATCACTAGATCTATTCTGCCACACAATATGACTTGTCAGTTGTCAAATAGTGTGCATTTGGATTAATTGTTGATAATAAGACCAGAATTAATTATTAGAATTAGTTGTGCTGCTTTTAAATGAGCCAAGAATAAATTCACTATGAAAACTGAAAATGTTTCTCAGATGAAAAAAAAAAATCTCATTTTTTCATTTCATACATTAATATTAATTTTAAAATTACTATTCCAAATTAGGATTCAATCAATCTCTCTTTCAAAATCTTATTCTAACAAAATGTTACAATAGTTAATTGATCAGTTTCTGATTTTAAATATTTTTGTAATCCGAATTTGTTTGGAACACACGTAAAAAATTAATCCGGATTAATTTTTTATCTTTGCAGCCTTGCTTATTCAAATATATGGATTTGCTCATTTAAATAATATAGTTTATAGCTTTAACTGCTAAATCGCATGGCCTCATCTTATGGACCAAAATCCTCGGTAGGAGTGTTGCTGGCAGCGATTTTGTCCGAGCCATCTGATCAAATCTCGATGATTAATTTTTTTCGAGCCTTTCAATCTGGTATTATTCACGGGACACTCATAATTCATCGGACAGTTGTGATGAAATCGCAGCCAAACGCACTGCTACAGAGGATGTGAGTGCCTCATCTTATGCGGTGGATTATAAAATATACTGGATCAGTGTGGTGGTCCGTACGTAGATGGTGAGATCAGTGGTACGTTGCCTGGGATTTTATTAATTTCGATGGGACTGATTTATTGTTGTAACCCTTCCAGCTTCCTGATGGTCTTTGACAGGACAAGTAACAGTTTACATTTTCACCTTGACACTTGAGATTGTTAAATTTTTTGCCTCCGCTTTGATTATTCTATATACATGTGTTGGTAAATCTTTTTATACTTAAATTTTGTCACTTCGTTCATAAAAGGTTCAAAGAAATAAAACTGCAAAAGATATATGTAGATTTTAATTCGACGAAATGAACCTGCAATGGTTATTTAGATTTCAAGCTAAAGAGAAAGATCAAAAGGAATGATAAATATTTCTTATACGAAAGATAAAATAAGACTTTTCATTTAAATTGATTGTTATGTAGTGTAAATTAATCAACGTCTCTTATTCATGCTGTACGGAAAATTTGAATTACAATATTTTTTTTACATACGCTACAAGTACCCAATAAAATGTTACATGCACAATAGAGTACTTTATAAGAAATGTACTCTAAAATTTAGTAGGCTAAAGTTACTCTAAATGTGTACCTTCAATAGAAATGATAAACGTCATAGCACTTTCAATATATATTCTAACACGAAAGTTATGAAATCTCAATCTAATTTCTGTTAGGAATTAGGATTAAGATCATAAAAAATCACTCTTATAAATTATGCGTAGCACCTGCTTTTATATGCCAGTTGATTTGTAAATATCTGTTTGGTTTAACGGCAAAATGACATTAATTAATTACCATTTAGAGAGTTTTAATTAAGGACACACTCCACACACATTCTATAGGTACATCTTTTACCAACTATCACCAACTATCGCATGTATTCATCTATATTGTACTTGCAACCATTTGTTCAAATCCTCTCTAAATCTATATTGTACTTGCAACTATCGCATGTATTCATCTTTTACCAACTATCACCAACTATCGCATGTTTGGTTTGTAGTGGAACAAATTTTATTCTGAATAAGGATGCATGCATGAGAACCAAATATGGAACAATGAAGTTCCTTATTCTGAATAAGCCTTATTCAAAGGCTAATTCTAATTCCTTCTTTTTGGAGAATAAGAAATGAATAAGAATTGGAAACTGGGCCTATTCACGTGTCCTATTCAAGTGTGGTCCCAAACACATCAATATATGACATAAGGAAGTGCATCATATCGTCTAAGCCATCGGATATATCTTGATAGAATAGAGTTGGAAGGTGAAAGGATATGAGATATCAGCGCGTCGGTGTCATTGTTGGCGGCTAACCGGAAGTTGGACATGCAGCATGGAATTTTCAGTTGTCATGTCGCATCTTTTATGCAACTAATATGAATATTTGAATTTTAAAATTTGAAAAGATCTATTCATTTGAATGGACGCATCTATAATTACATGTATAATAATTGATGAATTGGGAATTTAGCCATTTAGGCCGCATGTATTGGCATAATCTTGGACATATTGTTCGCATCGAAATTCTATAGTTTTATTTACTTTAATAGTGTAAGTTTTATAATTTTATTTGGGACTGCAGATATCATATTATCAAATATTTAAAATTCCATACACTAATATTATTTTTTTCAAAACTACAATATTTTGGCATATATTAAGAAAAATATAGTTTAATGCGTACATAATTGTTTTTTCGCTCCGAGCAGGATCTAAATTTCTTCTTGAAAAAAAAAAGTATTATGCCGATATAACAATAAAAGTTCTGAAGTCTCCAATCGTCCGGATTCTCTGTGACAGAAGCAGCTATATGCACTTTATGCAGCTTACAAATTCACAAAAGGTCAAATTTTCAAAATACAAAAACTGAAAACGGCCCTCCATCATTAAACAAGAGCGCGGGGATCACGTCACGTATGCTTCACGACTCGCTACACCATTTGTCCTTGGAAATGTCAACAGAGGAAACAGGCTTCAACAACAGCCCTCCATTTCGGACTCCCAATTTCCTACGCTGACTCAGCTCCCGCTCTGTTGCCCCATCTTCACTTCTACCAGATAAGTCTACAAACCGCTTCCAGCTCAGTCGACATAAATATAAATTCTCACTTCTCTCCAAACTAACCCAACTGCACATACAGTCCTCCTTCTGTCCCGGACGCCTCCAGTTTGACGAAAAAGGTGGGGATGTTATTTGTTTCGCCAGGTGGCTATGCTGGGGAGGCAATACCTCCACCCTTGGAACGCTGCCTTATAAAGGATACCGCGTGCTTCTTTCTAACCAAATCTCTCTCTCTCTCAATTTCTTTTTCTTATTTCACGCACACACAGCGGGAGTACGTAACGGCTCTCGTTTTGTGTTGGCACTTGGCAGCCAATTGAATAGCTTCCATTTATCACAGGTTCTCTTTCTCTCCCAAATCAATCTTTTGTACTGTTCTATCTAAATTATTACGAATTCTTTGCATAATAAAATGCAAAAAGACAAGAAAGAATTGTTTCTCGACACAAAGAGAAATCAAATTCTTCTAATTTTTCTTCTCTTGTATCATTATTATTCTGGGTTTTTTTTTCTGATGAGAGAAATATATAATTAGGAATTCTATGATTTGAAACCAGAGTTTTGATTGTATGTTGTGCTTGTTTTTCGTTCTCATTGTAGGATTGATTGAATTTTTCAAGAGGCCTCGAAGAGAAATCAAGGAAGAAAACATGGATATCCTGTCTCTGTTTTTGGTGGCTTCAATGCCAATTATACAAGTCCTTTTAATAGGTATAATTGGGGCATTTCTAGCTTCTGGTTATAGCAATATTCTCACGGCCTGTGCAAGAAAAGACATGAACAAGGTTATTTTTTTAGCTCTAATTTCCACAAAATTTTATTCTTCATCATTTCCAATAAAAAGCTCTAATCTTGGTAAGTGTTTACACAGGTTGTATTTCATGTATTTACACCAGCACTGATGTTTGTGAGTCTTGCTAAGACTGTTACACTTGAAGATGTCATCTCTTGGTATGTACTGATACATAATAATCATCACTCTATTCAGTCTAATAACTTTTCTATAGTTTTAAGCTGGGTTGATTGGCCCAGTGGTTTGACTCTAATGGATAATTTTTTGAATCACGGCGAGAGCATTCTTTTAAAAAATTTCTTAATAAAAATTTGTTGGTTTCAAAAAACCCAACCTTAAAAAAAGAAAAGAACTTTTCTATAGTTTTTTTTGGTAGAATACTGGTGTCCTTTATTAATGTTAATTTTTGTTGTAGGTGGTTTATGCCAGTAAATATCGGGATAGTTTATATCACTGGTGGAATTCTCGGTTGGTTAGCAGCAAAGTTTTTGAGATTGCCCCTGTATCTCCGACCAGTCATAACTGCATTTTGTTCAGCAGGTTTGTTTGATTGAAATGTAACCCATTCCTCCAAAATTTTAGAATGATGAAAGAATAATATTTTCTGTTTATATAAGGATTGTACACACACATTTTGTTTTTGCAAGAAATCCTCTCCTTTTCCCTCCAAATTCTGAAGTATACCATGTGAAACAGAGTTTAATTCTTCTTATAATTATTTGAAAATTTCTCTTATCATTTTTTATCCATTTGATAAATGGTAATTCATTTCTGTTCTTCTAAATTCCATAATTAATGCATTTCTTTCTTTGTTCGTTGTTAATTTTTCTGGATTCCATTGCTGAAAGAATTATTTTTCATGGTCACCCAGGAAATTTTGGAAATTTACTTTTGATTATCGTCCCGGCGGTTTGCGAACAAGAGGGCAATCCTTTCAATGGATCTGAGGACTTCTGTAAATCTCGTGGCTTATCCTATTCATCCTTGTCTATGGCGGTATGTGTCTTATTTTTACTTTTACAGTTCTGAAATTCAACATGCTTTGTGTACTTATTCTTTATTTTGAACAAAATTACCGGCATTTTTAGAAACTAAGTTCTATAATAAATACTGTTTTGGAAATACAGCTTGGAGGTTTCTTCATATGGACCCATACATATAGCATCATGAAGAAAGCTGGAAAAATATATCACGAGACTCAGCAGTCAGACATTACTGGAGATCAAGTCAAGGCAGACACCGATCCTGAGGCAATTCTCCCTGCATCATCCAAAGCAGATGAAGAGAGGGAACAAACCCAAATTGTATGTTTTAGTTATTAATAGTTTTCAACAAAATAAAAACAAAAAAGAGTAATATATATCCGGATAGTTTTCAACTGAGAATCTTTTATTGAAGTTGAAAATTATTGAACTGAACACAGTTTGGCTCTGCTGCTGATTTTATATCAAGTGAAAATTGACTTTCTGATTAAGATAAATATTGAGCAAAATTTCATGTTACAGCATGTCCCTTTATTATCTGACGAGGTGGATGCTGAAGAAGAGAAAAAGGGACTATTTACAAGCATTAAAGAAGTACTTGTGCAAATTATCGAGGAGCTACTTGAACCACCAACTATTTCTGCGGTATGCTCTTCAAAATAAATTCCTTTTCTTTAGGAAAGTTGAGGAGATGCTTTATTTTACTTTTTAACTTTTAACTGATGCAATGTGCATTGTCTCCTCAGATTTTGGGTTTTATTGTCGGAGTAATTCCATGGCTAAAGTCCTTGATTATTGGCGAACATGCCCCTCTTCATGTCATCCAAGAGACCCTCCAACTCTTAGGGTAAATAATTTGAAAGATTAATCATTTACTATAATTGTTAAATGTAACTTTGAAATTTTCTAAATAGATAATTTTGAATTGCAGAGATGGGACCATTCCTGTCATCACATTAATCCTTGGAGGAAACCTAACAGCAGGATTCCACAAGTCTGTACTCAAACGCCAAGCTATAATAGCTATCATTTGCATCCGATACCTAGTGCTTCCAATAATTGGTATCGGTGTGGTAAACTTGGCGTATGAACTCGGATTCTTGCCTCATGATCCAATGTACCGATACGTGCTCATGATACAGTTTACCGTACCTCCAGCTATGAATATTGGTACCAACTTCCTCACTATAATTTATAGCAACTGTCATCTGACATTACTAATTTGGAAATGCATGAATAAAATAATGGTGTACATTTCGGTGCTATACCAGATTATCACTATATAAGTGCTACCAGTGTCATTGTAGTTCCAGTAACAGAAATGCTAACCGATTATCCTGTCTTTTGATGCTCATATGATGCCAGCACAAATGCTGTGTCAATGCTAAGAATTAACTGTGGACATAAATCTTTCATATGGTACTTTCGACTTAACTACTTTGGTTACAAAAGTTCAAATATTAATTCCTAATAATAAATAAATGCAGCTACAATGGCGCAATTATTCGATGTTGGTCATGAAGAAAGCTCGGTGATATTCCTATGGACTTATTTAGTTGCAGCGATTGCACTTACTGCATGGTCTACTGTCTTCATGTGGGTGTTGTCTTAGATGTAGAAGAAAGCTGATTTTCATTTTTCAGCTATTATTTTATTTATTCTTGGGTAGTTAAGCAAGTATTCTGCTGGTGAAGAAGAAATGCACATAATATTGGAAATTGGAAAGTAGGGTAAATTTTGGTGCAAAACCAACTCAGAGGAGCTGTCATTCTCTGTATCTAAAAATTTTGTCCTTGGATATTGCAAAATGTAAGTAATTAGCTATGAAGATGTTTATATTCTTCTTTCCGGACTAGAGAATAGCAGTGTAACCAGTGTTAAGTATATAAATACCTATAAGGCCCGTTTATTCAAGTCTGGGATTAATTACTAATCAGTCCAGCCCATAAAGGAAGCAAACTATTTTCAATAGCTCTATTTTAAGGCTTAGGCCCATATTGAATAAGACTTGAGTTTCTAAAAATTTGGAACCTCAAGCAAAGCAGATATTTTATGGACCGGGTAAGAATTATGCTTCTTTCATATACCTAGAACAATAAATAAATAACTCAAATTAAATAGTACAGCTATCTCATTATTTGGTTGCTGGGTAATAGAGTTTCTCGGATTTATAAACATCCAATTTTTTTGTTTCCAATCTGAGCAACACAGATCAAATTGGTTGGATGGACCATATAAGTCTAAATACCAGCTTGCCATTGCAGTAATTCACCGTATGTAGACTATGTTTTGATGGGAAAACAAGTTGATGTATATATATATGTATATTTTTTTTTATAAAATAAAAGGTTCACTAATCATGCGCAACATTCTTCTTTTCTTTATTCCATTTATTTTTTAACTTTTGACTCTAAAATCTAAAAAGCTTCTTTAAGAAGAGCAAGTGCAAGTCCCATCAAGTCCAAAGCAATACCACAAAGAAGATAAAACAAGGCTAAACTAATATAAATTCGTTCTAAATTGACCATAACCTCCCATGTTCCCACGATCTATTTCAAGGACCCCCCTAAAAAAACGAACACCTTACCCCACACACCCGCCGAATGGGGACCCTGATCCCGTGTTGCGCTACACGGCGTGTAGCGCACTTCACAGCCGTTTGATTTTGATCGGGCGGTTTATTTTTTTCGGGCCTATTAACTGCACGGGGCTCCCATATCCATCAGATTCAAATTAGACGGTCTGTGAATGCGCTACACCGCGCGCAATACAGGATTTGAATTCACGGAATGGCCACCTCAATCCAAACTTTTTTGTTTTCCCATCTCTTTCCTTTGGTCCCCACGTGATTTTTTTTACGAGAAATTGGTAAATCCAAGCGCAATTGACTTCTCGATTTCTATGGTATTATGTTGTATTAATGTATTGTAAGCTTCGTTTTGGATTTTAAATTGCACGTCTTTTCATATACGCTTGAACACTACTTTGAAATTGCTAAACTTAGTGTTGTATATTACCAAGTAATATGTCCTTGTATAAAATATAGTAAATACAGATAAAGTCACTGAAGTATCATTCTTTTTTCAATATTGGTCTTCAATTTAGAAACTTAAGAAATATTATTTGTGTGCTGTAAGCTACTATGTTAAAACAAAAATGTCCTGTAGACTTTTAAAAGTCAATCAAAATAAATTGGCATCAGCATTAGTACCTTAGTGTGTGTATAAGTTTTAATTAACTTACGGTTATATACACATTAATATTTTTTTTTCTTAAAAAAATCTTGGCAGTGGGTGCCAAATAAAGGTACAAATTAAGGAATACGGTTATAGACACATTAATGTTTTTTTTCCTAAACAAAGCTTGGAAGTGGGTACCAAATAAAAGTACAAAGGAATAATAGTTGCATTATTTAAGAACTTTGTTAAACGTCAGACACATCATAAAACATCTTAATTATACCAAAGAAAAATGAAAATGCACTAGCCATCTGATCAAAATTAATTAAAAAAATAGGATAGAACAATTAATATAACTATAATTAAAAACTTAAATTTTTTATATATTTATAACTATAACTATAATTATAATTATAACGCAGGATAGGAAAATAAAAATTTCCTATTAAACACAAAAAGTTTGACCTTATTTGCACCGCCGTGATATCGCGCCAACTGTGTCAGACAACCTTTTCTGTCATACTGGGCCCAACGGGTCTGAGGTCCCAAATTTTGTACTTTCTATAAAAAACTCCCTTTCCTCTTTAAACTATTCGTTCTGAAAAGCCACTTTATCTTCGAGCGAAATCCAACCACTGTGGCACTATTTTCTCTCCAAATCCAGTCTACAAAATTTACACGTCCAATCTGGTTTGGTATTTCTCTCTTTTTCTCGTTATGCTTACTAAATGTGGTTGCTTATATAGCAAATTTTTGGTTGAAGCTTTTAATTCTTCAAAAAGGTCGACTCTTTTCGCCTCTCTCTTGCTTTCTTTGGCCATTTTGAGTTCTAGTCTACCATAGGTGTTATTCCCAGCAATTTGTCAGTGAGTGTTGATTGGGACTAGTTTAATTGTATAAAACCTTGATGGTTTTTGGAGATGGATAGTGTTAGCATTGTTACCTTAACTAGATCGAATAGCAGTAGCAGAACCTCCCTTTTATTCAACGACCCAAGAGCTGAAATTGAAATAATCCCAGATGGATCTCTGAATAGAGATATGGAATCACTCAGTGTCTCCAACCCAACCTCCAAAAGTTCAGGTAACAAGCTTAAGAAGAGGAGCACCAGTGAAAAGAAACTGACTGACCCAAAACCTGGTTCATCAAGGTGCCTCAGCCTACCAGTCAGGAGTAACGGCTGTCGGGTTTGTGCTTGTGATGAATTGGATAGTACCATCAAAACAAGGTTAGTAGCCTCGATGGAACAATCTGTGCCTCAAAAATCTGGTTCAGTGGTAGAAACAACCACAATTGAGTGCTTCTCTTACCGGAAGAACTCTAGAAAGGGTAAACGGTTAATCCAAGAACGTCCGTTAAGTCCCGAACCTGGTTTTTCACTTCCAGATGATGTGCTAGAGTTAATACTGGTACGACTCCCTTTATCTTCACTAATAGCAGCCCGTTGTGTGTGCAAAAAATGGAGAGACTTGACAACCTCCCAGCAATTCATACAATTAAGGTCGAATTCTCTAAGCAATACTCCATGGTTGTTTCTCCTTGGGGTCATGAAAGACGAGTCTCACACAGGAGATATCCATGCACTGGACATCTCAAGTGATAGATGGCATTGTATCAAGTCGGATCGCCTCCAGGGTCGGTTTTTGTATTCCACACTAAGTGTTGGATCTGATCTGTACATTGTAGGTGGCTGCTCAAGCGCTCCCAATAGTATTCCAAATTCACCTCTTTCTTTAAAAACTGATAAGACAGTATTGGTTTTCAGCCCATTAACAGGTGTGTGGCGTAAAGCCGCCTCTATGCGGGTTGCGAGGTCCAGGCCTGTTGTTGGAGTGTTTGAAATCACACCTAATTGCACTATTTTTCATAACAGGGTTGACCGACATGACCCAAAAAGACAACCAAAGGCCCGCTTAGGTCTAGGAACAGTTTCTGATGTATACGATGATCCGCACCGGTTATCTCTGAGGCTTAGTCTTAAAGATGCATTTGATGAAGATGATGGCATTTCATCAGATATCTCAAAAAACTTAAACAAAATTTGTACCGGCACAATGCCAAGACTCGGTCTCATTGTGATTGGCGGTCATGGTTGCTGGGAGGAACCTTTGGATTCAGGTGAGATCTACGACTCATTAAATGATAAATGGGTTGATATTGTGGGTTTACCAGCTGATTTTGGATTGCCTTGCACTGGTACTGTGTGTGGTCGTAAATTCTATGTCTATACTGAATCTGATAAGCTCGCTGCTTACGATCTTGATTTGGGCTTTTGGGTTGGGATCCAGACAAATCGACCTGCTCCAAGACTCCATGAGTACAACCCAAAAATAGTCTCCTGTGGAATCCGCTTGTTCATGCTCTGTGTTTCTTGGTGTGAGAGAGATGGTCAAGTGAACAGAAGAGAGAAGGCTGTGAGAAAGGTTCTTGAGCTGGAGATGTCCAGCGATGGTAATAAATGGACAGAAGTTTCGAGGCACCCTGATGCACCAATGGACTGGTGTGCAGCTTATGTAGCTGACGAGAAGTGTATATACGGGTTGGAGATGTTTAGGATTTTTGGGCAGGTGCTTGATTTTGTCACAGCTTGTCATGTGGGAAGTGGTGATATGAGGTGGTCCCGTGTGTCGAGAAAGCAAATGGCACATGAAGTCGACCCTTTGTCTTGTACCGTGAAATCGTTGGCTTTGTTGCATTTATAATGATGTGTTCCTAGGGAGTTTCTCAATTTTTTTTGCTGTGGTTTATTCTGTTGCGTGGAATTTCGATTTGTTCCTAGTTATTGATTTTAAAAGAGCTGATCCATTAAAGGCAATGATTATTGGATTTGTATTTACTGTAGCGAACCAACCTGGTTGAGCTCCTCTCCAATTGTACAGAGACATTGGATATTCTTTGTCAGATTTGAGCCGTCATTTGATATCCGGTGTTCCAGATCTGATATGGTTTAATAGCTGCCCGATACCTCCTGAGGCTGACTGTTCCTAACCAAGGCCATCCAATGAGTTCATACAACTGAAGCACAGCCGAAACTGGCCAAGTGGCTTTTCTTAATCTTTATTTTTTCAAAATGTTTCCAATGGAAGTGTACGTGCGTGTGTTTGTTTTTTTTTTCTTTTATTTTCTCCTTCTTTTTAGAGCTAATTATTGAAGTTTTTAGGTTTGATTTGGCTTGTAACTTGTGCTAACACTTTGCTATTGCACGGTGCTTTAATTCTGATTATTTATTTATTTTAATCTATATGCACTTTTCAGTTACAGTTTTTTCTTCAAGTCTGGTTAATTTTCCTTTTACTTTTGAAGCCTTACAGCACGTTCCTATCCCGATAAGAAATAAGATGGTTTCTTTCAACACTTTTGCATCAGAGGCTCAACTAGAAAATTTTACAATGATATTCAGTATAATACTATTTTGTAGTAGACATGAAACATATTTGCATTTGGATATATATTGATGCATTCAGAGGGTTCAAGAGGAGCCACCGTGATTTATTTTCTTCTTTCTTTATTGCTCGTAAAACCCAACCTGGAGTAGTAATGTTTCTTTAGTTTTACGAATGTCTGTTTCTTTGTACCAGTTCAAATTGGTACGAGGCTGTTATATTGTTTTTCTTTTCTAGTTGTAGTTCATTTTAATACTGTGTTTGTGTAGCCAGGTATTTGGGTTTTCACTGTTTCTGTGTTGTAATTCTAACCAGTAGCCGTTGGGCGACTGTTTTAGTTTTTAATGAAAGCCGAAGGGCAGTGAATTATCAAAAAAAAAAAAAAAAGAATTACTAGAAGTTTTTATTTAGTAAAGTATATATTCACATTTTAAAAAAAATCGATATTCAATTGAATACCCCCAATACGGCTCATTCAACCACATTTGCTCTCTTCACAAGTTGTCCCAGTAGTTTCCTCATGCTGGAACTGTACCACAAAATATTTAGATTCTAAACAAAAAGTAAAAATAATAAAATACAATGCAATAAAAGGGTACAATATGACACCAACCCGATCTGGAATATTCTCTCTATGTTCAAACAAAGCATATTCATTTTTTTTGGTTTGTTGAAGCTTCACTTGATTGTCTTGTAAGGTACCAGGTCACTTTCATGGCAAATAGTGTTTAAATAAGCTAGGGACAGAAATGATATCCTGGTGGTTGGTACAGGTCAGCAGTGTCATGCTGTTTCTTTCTAATTTAGCCAAACAATCATTAGATTAATCAATGGCATTTTTTTATTGTTACTTTCTTCATCCACAAAATGCCCATGTTATCTGGAATTTATTTGAGACATAGTCGTCCTTTCATCTCCTTACATTCCCGTCAAACCTGCAATTGAAAACGAAGAGGTTATGACTCGTATTAGTCAGGTTGTCTGACAGTGAATTAGTTGATGCCTAGCAAAACATTGGATTTCTGCCTTTTACTTTTAAATTTTATTGACAAATAATTGTGTAATTTATTAGCTGAAAACGGTCAATGGAAGGACGTAACCTTCAATGGTAATTTGCACCTCATTTTGTGAGGAAATAGTAAAGAGATTTGGCTGTAATAGTCACTTTATTTTATTCCAACAGTTCACTTCTGTTTCTTCATTTTAGGTGCAACTGCTAGTACAGAATTATTGGTTCCAACAGTAATAAAATATTTTGGATGTTTCTCATCAAATTAACTTCCAACAGTCAATAAATTAAACGTGATCTAGATTTATGCCACAACAATTATTTGAAATTAGATATATGCCATCACTAAATAACGAATACTTTTATGCTACTACAAAATAATAGAAATTAGTTTTATGTCATCAAATAATAGATATGCAAATTTTGCTCTACGCTATCGCAAAAAATATTATTGATTTTATGCCATTACAAATCAATAAAATAACTTTATGCCATTGTAAAATAATAAAAATTATTCTTATGTCACTGGTGCATTAAAATAGTGGCACAAATCAAATTAGCCATCTAATAATTGCATAATTCTTATTTTCAAAATAAAAGGGGATTTAATTTTTTAAATTTATTTGCAAATTTTTTGTGGTGTTGATTTTTATCACGTAACAAAATTATGGATATCCTATTAGGGTGCAATGCTTTTTGTAGCCTTGATTATACGCCACCAAGATACAAGTCATATTTGATAATTAACCTGATTCAACCATAGTTAATTGGCACGAGGCATTAGTTTTATGGACGTACAATATATATACTTTAGCTCAAATATTGTGCTTTAGTTCTTACGAGTACAAGATACAAGTCAATAACAAAATTTAAAGTTTAAATTGACTACATATCTGCAATCCTCGCGCAGTGAAGGTCCTTCAGGAGCTCGTTCTTTCTTTTTTGCCCTAAGCGCCGTCTATTTTTTTTTTTTTTTTTTTTTTTTTTACGGTTTATTTTTCATGAGGGCAATTTGGTCATTATAAAAAATAATGACAAGTTTGATGATGGCATTTTTAGAATTTAGTATGTTTTTGGAGAAAATAGTGGCAAGAAATCAATTTTAGTAATTCTGTAGTGATATAAATTCAATTAGTAATTTAAGAATGGCATGTTCCAAAAGAGATGTGCAGTTTACATTTTCTTGTCCTGTGCCAAAGCAGGGGGAAAGTCATGAGACGCATAAAAATATGAAGAGAAGATGACTTAGACAAGAAGAGTATACTGAGACATAGTTAGCTTTCTCATCATTTCCATGGAAATTATGCTTTAGTTATCACAGAACATTTCCATGGCAACTATTCTGGTAAAATAACATGTAGCACATATATCAGCTCAGTTTGGGTTTTTATCTGCATGTTGGTTGTTTATTATAACCTCAAAGAAGCTGTTGGTTAGAAATATATCTTTAGGCATTAAAACACAGTGCTAATTAATGGCAGGAAAATTATGAGGCACTGAACCATAGAAACAAATTTGTCAAATGGGAGGGGCATACTAGTCATTTTTCTGGTACATAATGTGAGGCTTGCTGATACTTATTGAGCAGTGTGGGCAAAAGTGGTTCATCAACATTTCAAAGTTTTACTGCTTCATATAGGTATGCTTTTCTTCTAATTAATCGCACATAATGATCAAATCACTAATCCATAATTTTTGTATTCTGTTAGTGTGTCCACTGTCCAAGGATCTGTCTAATGAACCAGGGTATCTGTCTTTACAGCTCCAACAGTATGCAGTGTTCTTCATATGGCTTTTGCTCAATAATTCTTTTTTGTGCTTGTTCTGTGAAGGGTCTTTTTGAAAGTTGGACTGAGGATTTGGAATAGAAAAATAGTTCCTATCCAGATTGGTATTTTTGGTTAATCCAACAAGGGATTGGATGTACAAGGGCACCACTGTGACAATTAAGGTATTTTGTATTAGATACGAATAGATATAATCTGTAATTACTCTGTAAATGTGTAAATGTGTCGAGAACTTATGTTGTTTCAGAAGGCTGGTGGACATATTACAAAAAGGAGAGCCGATAAATTTATATCACATATTACATATATCTGCCAGCGGTTATTGCTAAACAAGGCCTTTTAATTACGGCCTAGTACTTTATGAAAGATTATTAGGCCCATTTATTGAAGAATGTCAACAATTTGCTGGTCGCATGTATTCAAAGATTAATATAAATCCAAAAAAGGTTCTTAGTTGGAGGTATATATATTCAAGGGTCATGACCCATGTCTAGTTCTGTCCTCAAAAACTAAATTAATGCAATTTGATATTTCATAAAAAATTGTCAAATATGTATCACGATGCAAGACTTGTATAAAAAAAGAAACCTTTTATTTATTTATTTTTATCTATATGATATACAGAAACTATAGGCCGAGTTTGACGTCCCATATTTCAAATTCAGAATTTACTTTAACAAATGCCAGTCTGTCACAAATTTATTCAATCGGTATGTTTTGGGTGGATGAATTCGGTTAAATTATCTTTTTTTTTTTTAAAAAAAAAAAACAACAACAACGGAATGTTCCCCGTCCATTTTTTTATTTCAGAACTCCAACTTATTTTTTTTTAAACCTTAAAATGATGGTTGTTGGAAGTAAGAGGAAAAATAATAAGCAAAATGAAACATTGAGGGCATGGTACAGTCAAGTACGCATTTCCTATTTCATTTATTTATTTATTATTATTTTTTCCTCTTCTCTCCTCTTGTATTTAGGGGGAAGCTAGGGTAATTTTGGCGAGTCCATGGATCCTGCTGGAAAAAAAAAATTACTAAAAACTTGAAAGACCCAAATGGCTAGGTCAGATTTGATTTGATTCACATAGCAACTCTTAGGAAATCGCACAGGATCCATATCGCATTTGTTCGTAGCGAATCGTCTCCTCCTTCCTCGAGAATCACATTAAAATGATTTAGCCACATGAATTCCTAGCTGGAAAATTCTGCCGTGAGAACCAATTTGTGAATCGGACTTTAATTGCAAGTGTTCATGAATTAATATTTTTAAAAAATGAACGGTTTAGATTAAAACCCGAGTGAGAAATTGTTCTCATGGCAAAATTTTCCTATATATATATTTTCAAAAAAAAAAAAATATGGATCCTATAACATGATATCTCATCTACGTCCCCGCTCGTATCAAAACTCAAGATGACTATTGGAAACATGAAGTGCGACATGACCTCGCTAAATGCGACCCACAAGCTACGGACACGCATTAAACAAATGAGCTTATGGGCAATTACTAAATTCACGAATAATTGAGATTCAATAATCATGCATACGAGCAACGAATGGTAAGTTCATACGCAAATCTTTCTACAATTTCATTAGAAAAAAATATATATCTTTCTTAGAAATTACGGGCACCTGAAAGTAGGGGTGAGAAAAAAAAATCGTAATTCATGAATTATTCGAACTCGCTTCGAAAAAAATTTGGATCTAACTCGATTTAATAGAAATCGAGTTGCCACAACTCGAGTTAGAAGCAACTCGAAATGAAACGAGGCGATTTCGAGTTGGATCTAACTCGATCGGCACTAACTCGAGTAATCAGTATAGTCCAAAAAAATAATCCTGACTTGGATACATCAAAGTGTAGAGGCCTAAAAATTACTCCCAAACATTTCCACTTATATACCAATATACTATACAATAATATCTCAAGATAAGTTTAACTTTGATGTCTTTTATGATGAATAATAAGCAAAGTACTAGTGTACTACATAGTAATGTATTAGTTTTGCATAATAGCTAAATCCAATTTCGAGTAGAAATGTCGAGTCACGAGTTGATTTCGAGTAAGTCAAGTGAACTCGAAAGTGTGTCACGATCAACTTGCGAGTTAACTCGAAATGCAGCGACTTGATTTCGAGTTGATACTAACTCGATCATAACTCGTTTCGAAACCACCCCTACCTGAAAGGCACTTCAACGGATTTTTAACTTTTCTTGTTTAATGGTCCGAATAAGATATTGAGAACATATAATTTAATCCTCCAAGGTATGATTTTGCTGAAAAATATATATGTGTGTATCGTCTGTAGATACAAAGTAAAAGTAAGTTCGGTATTTATTCATACTGCCTACTTAATGTATTTTTCTTTCAAATCCTAATCCTTGATCTCTCTCAGGCTCAGCACGGTTCTTTTCTGGATATCAGTGATCCTGAAATGGGTTAGTTTAGAGTCAGGCAAAATGGATGAAGGCCTCTTTTTTATTTTAACAATACACATGCATAAATAAAGAACCAAAAACTTAAATAATTAATTATAGGCTAAAAGTTTATTAGTTTCTTCTCTAAAGTAAAAAAAATATTATTTAGAAATTAATGTCTTAAATCTTAATATTATACGTCGGCCACTTTTATAATTTTGTTAAAGTTAATCTACTGATTCCGTAGGGACCAAATACACACTTCCGGATGGTTCTAATCGACCATACATCTACTTATTAACAATTATTCGCACATGTCAATTGAAAATATATAACTACAACTAATTATTTAATTTCTAACGGTAATGCATTTTTGTTACTAATTATAAATTTTACTTAATAGATGGATAGGATAATTAGATAAATAGTGGTAGGATATTGTCCAAAATTTGTAATTTAATGGTAATAGGTAGTTTGGTACTAGTGTCTAATCTAATCCGGAAATAAGATTAAAAAAAAAGGAATATAACGACATGCCCACTTTGAGTTGATTTAATCATTGGTCCAGTTCCACCAATAAAACTTGGAGATTGTGGCCAATTGGTTGGCTGACTGGGTTGGATATGGGTCAATAATTATATATCTTCACAATTTAGTTACCCAATCAACCAACCAATCACTTGGGACCTAGATATGACAAACAATTGAAAGACTTTAACCATTCACCTTGCCAGTCACTGCCAAGCTCTCTAAAAAAAGAAAGACTTTAACCATTGCGCTCTCTATCTCGGAATCAACCACAAATTATTTGAACTTTCACATTTGTAGGCCCAGAAGAACAATATCTAATATTATTTGTCTAAATAATAATTTTTTTTTTTGAAAAACTAGGTAGCGGCTACCTAGGAACTAAGTAAATAATTATTAGAGAATAGAGAGTAACTTTTTTATTCTACGTTTCCAAAGAGGGTTCTCTCCTTTATTTGAAGTAGTACGAGGGTATTTCGGAAGTTCATCCCTTCATTACTATATTTGATATAATATATTAATTTTAGCGCATTTCTGTAAGAAGATTCAAAGAATCAAACAACTTACTTGAGCAGGGGCAATGAGGATATTGGGAAAGAACCTGTTTCCAAGGCAGATAATTCTTCTGGCATCCGGGTTAGTAGAGAAAAGACACCTTTCTTACACCTATCCAGGTTCATTCCCTTTGGTTCTTTTTTGGATAGGTTCATTCTCTAAAACAGACTAACATTTAAATATATGATAATCACGTGGTAACAGATTGCTCTTCTTGGGAGCCACCACATACGACGTGCATCGATCAATTAAAAATAACGAGAAGCCTCCTACAAAGGAACAGCTCGATGCATTGCAAGATTATCTCGATTCAAAGAAACCCCCTCCATCTTCTTGATTTGTAATATTAAATTGTATAAATATGAGTAAATAAGGATGCACAACAGGTGTTCGACGAAATGCCTCTTAGAACAATTGCGTCTGAAACTGAAAGCACCGTTATGCTAGATAGCGATTGATGCTTGTTTGAATTAATAATATTACTTCATTGTATCCAACTATCCTGTATTGTGTTGCCACGTTTAGGGAGTATACGAGTAGCCTTATACTAAGGTTAATTAACTGTGTGGATTATTCTTTGTTAAATATGCATATTTATGGAGCTCTTAAAGTCTCTTTCTTGTTACCTAGATTGCAGGGTCTGTATTGCTAAAATAGTAGCACAACCCTTCAACAAATCGGTTTATAATTTGCAATTTCAACTGAAAATTATTGTATAGGTATCAGCCATAGGCATAATATTATTTAAACTTTAGAGGACCTTTGACTTCTTTCTATTTTGAGTAATGAAATGAAATTAAATCATTAGAAATTCCCATTAGTTGGCTCCTACCTCAGCAGTGATGCAAGAAGCATGAACTCGTTTTTTTATAATAATTTTGGAATACTTTACATGGCTATGGATTATGGAACAAAGAAATCCAAAGAATAAAAAAGGGTGTATACTAGCACATCATCCAATCAATGAAAAGTTTCTAATTCAAGGCTCCTAGCTCCACGTGTACCCTGATATTGCTTCTGTCACATAAAATTACTCTGTACATACATCATGGTGATATTTATTGCAGGCTATCTAGCACCAGATTCGCCAAGATATTTGGTATAGAATGATATTTTTAATTTCCTCTCATACTTTTGCTAGTGTAGTTTGTTTGTGTGAAGCGGGGCTTAGGAGAGATCTGCCATATGCCACTGGTAGTGCTAGGATTTTCTTGGGCTTGCTAACATATGCTCTCTTTGTGAAGTTATTGTAGTCATTTGCTTCTATTTCATCAAGGATTTGTCTGTACAGTAGTAGAGATGCCCATACCTACATATATCATATATGAATTAACTCAACACATTAATTCATATTTCACACCTAAACAGATTTTTTTATGGATCCTCTAATGAAACCAGCTATACATATACTGAAGCAATATAGATACATTTTTCCATATATACTTCAATTTGCATAAACATAAAAGATAAAACATAGAGGATGTGTACCGGCCACCGGCTAGCTTTACTGAGCTCAGTGACACCATTCTCAGCCTCTTGAAAGAACATCCGCGCTCGCTTGATTTGATTCTTCATGAAACTTCTCCATCTATCCGTCACCTTCCCATTAAATATATCCTCCTCCGAAAGCCCAGCCTGTGCCAGCTCATCTCGAGGGAGGTATATTCTTCCTCTCTGAGCGCTGTTGTTTAAAAATTGCAATAGTTTAGAGAGATTGTAGATATGTATGAAACTATGAAAAACAAAATCAGGCCGATGCTGACTAGATGATAACTCTTTGTAGAAAAGCAATAAAATGATTATCTACAAAGGGAATACATTTTCATCTTATATCTATGGACATAATGATCGAAAATTTTCGCGATCGTTTTACCAACTAAAGAATATCTTTTCATGAACTATTAGTTCTTTTCTTTAAAATTGGGTGTCTATGATTAAAAGAATTGGAAGTATTGTAATGATGAATGCAGAGGATATGAAACCCTGATCCTCTTAAAGCAATTGTCTTTGATTGGGCATGATTAGGAAACATATCAAATTGCTTTGTTCCACTTACTCTTCTCCAACGTCCCTTAGAATGTTTGTGAGTTGGTTTGCAATACCCAGGGCCAAGCCGGCATTGTATACACTCTCAGTTGTGGCCTTAGACTCGGGTGCAATACCCATGACTGGTACACTCATCAATCCTACCGTACCAGCCACATAATAACAGTAGAGGTAAAGCTCGTCAAAGTTGTCATATCTCGACTTCCGTAAGTCCATTCGCATTCCCTCAATCATATCCCTGAAAGGCTACAGAATTGAAAATAAAAAAGCAAATATATTCAGTAAAATAGTACATTAGTCTTTCTCTCTGTTTTTTATTTAATTTTTTTATTTTATAATTTTTTGAAGATTTGGGTAGAACACCAATGAAAAACAAGTCCGTTGAGAATTTGGGTAGAACACCAAGCAAAAGAGTCAGAATCCGTAAACAAGTTATCGACAAATTTTTTTACTTTTGAAGACAGTATCTATCAATAATTGAAATACCTGGATATCGACTGGAAATCTGGCAACTGTATCAGAAAGAGCAGCATCAAACATATCATAAGGCCGGCCAGCAAACACATCATCAAGTCTTGCTTCCCATCTATCCAGGGCAGATGGTGTTATATGTGATGCGTTTGGACCGTCGACAAGCTCGTCTGTCCTCCTACACCACACTACCAAACAACAATTTCTTTTTAAACCCCCGTAAAAAGTTGTATTATTTCTCAGTTCCTGATGTCTTCTTTTGTAATGTTTTTATTATTTTAGCTCATGTAGGCCCCATGACTTGTGTATAATTTCATTTTCAATCATTTCAAAGCTAGGTAAGGCTTGTTCTCCAATCCTTTTTGTTTTTTTGTTCTAATTTCTTGGTTGGTCTGATGGGTATTTATTTAAATATTTTGGGGCCTAAATCAAGTCTTAATCAAGCTTAAACATACAGACCTGGCAGAAAAGGTAATATATATATATAAAAAAAAATTTACTAAGACTTTTGTACGGTTGTTGCCAACTTTAGTTCTGGCGGTAATTTGCATCCATAAGATATTTCAATCTGTAACACGTGCGGTTTGACTATGTAATGGTATTTATCATATAACAATATGAAGATTTGTAATTATATTTTAATGGTTTCAATCAAAATATGAACACTTTTAGGAATGAAGAAACTTTCTGGATTGAAGAACACAATATATATAGTAATAGACAAAGTATCTATAAAATCGTTACCGTAAATTGCCCAAATTGCCCTTCTCCTCTCAGGTGTCATGAGAAGTGTCCCTGCCACAACCAGCCAGTTAATTAAATTATAAGAAGACATGCCCAGCCCACATTTCTTGTCTGAACTCAAATTAAAATGAAAGGAGCTTCAGAATTTATAAAACTTTTTTTTTCTCACCCAAATAAAATGTCTTTGCGTATTCTGCACAAACCTGGCCACACCGGTCATATGCCTCCTTCAGTACCGGGTCTGTACCAGGCAGAACCAAATCAGGCCGGACATCGAGATCCACTATATTCCTTGTTTTTCGTTTCACCAAAGCTGCTTGCTTTAACACCACATCATAAACCTTCTTCTCTGATGAAATTGATAGTTCTTCCCCTGTAGGAGTGGCGACAAGACTTGACCAAACAGAGAAGTTCCTATTGTTTTCTGGCTCAAATCCCACACAAGCGTACTTCGATCCGTTATAGAGAGAGCATGAATTACTCCAGTTTTTCCTCCTTGCATGACTATTCGTTGAACGAAGCTTGGAGTAGATATCTACTGGCGAACCAGCACGAGGCAATATAATTGCCATGAGATAAAATGAAGTTTCACACTTTCTAATGAGACCAAGTTTGGAATCCGCTAGATTAGCTCATTTCAACTTTGCAAATGGAAAAGTCTCAACAAGGGAAGTCCTTTAAGAACCTACAAAGAAATTCAGATATTATTGGAAGAAATGCTCATTTACTGAACCTGAAGAGCATCTCTATTTGACTTTTCCTTGTTAGAACTTTAAAAAGAAACCAAAACAGAGCATGAATTGTTAATTTGCAAGTTACAAATTAGAAAACAGAGTGCACACCGAAAGCGAATGCTACATATAACATATCAAATTGTAGTGCTCCTACTGCGCCCACTTTAGTCAAGAAATGCTAAAAGGGAGGAAAAAGAAGAGAAAACAAATGTTCTTTTCTTTTTCTACAAAAATATACTTAAAAGATTCCACAAGGGAAGTGCTGAACCACTCACCTCTTATCTCTGTCTCTTCCTACTCCTGACTGGAAACACCTCTCTCTCTAAACAGTGTGTCCACTGCCTCTCTCTCCCTCGCTCGCAGTGTGTGTGTCTCTTCACTTTTTTTAGCACTCAAGTTGGGTCTGATTTGTTTTGTTTACAATGCAGAAAGAAGAGGAGTGACACGTGGAGTGAAGAAGGGGAAAAATTTGGCCAATGGCGCAAGAGATAGGGTTATCACATGGGAAGGGGGCGCGGTTTGGTGCGAGCAAGTATGATTATGACACGTGTCAAGGAAGATCCAGGTCGGGGTATATGGGTCCCATAAAAAGGTCCCTTGTCTCATTTTCTAACTCGCTAATCGCTATACAACCTTCTTAATATACCCCAACTACTCCTAGTTCACAATTTAAAGCAAACTCAACTGACAGATGGGTCCCACATGTCTTTCAGTTAATAGGTGTGTGTTAATGTGAACCTCGTGTAAAAACACATCGAATTGGAGCCACGTCGGAGGGTGCACCGCCCAAACAGACCGCGTGACCACACTTCGGCCATAGCCCATCCATAGGGGTCTTAATGGGTCGGCTTATAGCCACGTCACCATCCAACAAGACAACAAGAGTGAAAAGTCTTACTGTACGTCTGTACCCCACTACCCCTTATACAACTTATATAATTTTATTCTTTTTGACCGTGTTGACTAGTAGTCTTGAGAAAAACACGGTGACAGACTGACAGTAAGTTATGCAGCGTTGGACTATTGTTTCGCATTTACATCGAGAAAATGATTCTTCATCTTCATGGCGGTGATAACTATCGGTTTTTGTTTAGATCTCTCATGCTAAACACCATCAAAACATTTACTTTATTTCACAGTCATCAATATCAAATTGAAACTTAAGAATGTTGAATTATTAATTACTTTTATAGATTATTTATCAACTGATATAATTTTATATTATTTTCTATATTTGAAGAATTTTTTTAAAATTCCTTCAGCTTTGATCAATATTTTTTAAGCGGGATTTTCATTTCATTTGAATTGATCTCTCAAGATTTAGCTGGATCTAATCACAATGAAATTTCAACCAAATGACATCAAACTCCCTTCATTTCGATAAAAAATTTTCTAATGAAATGAAATCCCGTGTTAAGGAAAAATTTTAATCAGAGCCTTTATTGAGAAAAATGACTTCCAAATTACATAAAATTTGATGCACGCTAATATAAAATGAAAAATAAAGATGACTAGTTAAAACTTGATGTGTTTTTGCTGCAAGTACACGTTAGATATCGTACTTGTCAAATAAATAGTATATATCAAGAACTATTGATATTTAATATTCCAGAAATAGAGTAGATAAAAATTCAGAAACATTCACATGGAAAAGTATGACAACTATATAATTAATTATATCACTCTTAGTGACATAATATTGCATATCAAATGACTCAATTGTAATTATATGGCTAAGTGATGCAAAAACTATTGTTGTATTATTGAGAACCAGCTCTTGGTCTAATGACAAAGAGCAATGCATTTTCAACATAGGCCTCAAGTTCGAAATCCGATTAGGGGATTCTATGTGTCATTTAATTTCAAGCTAAGTTGAAGGACTTGATCCATCTTATCTTAAAAAAAAATGTAGTACATCTTTGCCTATTTACCTTTGCTAAAGGTACGGAGAAATCTAAATTAAGGTGACCTATCTAAATACCTTTGCTAAAGGTATTTACACTCATTATGTAAAATGAAAAATCCCGATTTTACAACACTTTGTCCCGTTTCACCATAAAATTTACTCCCCAAGCTAAAAATTCAAAATTAAATCTTCAATTATATTTATCTTAAATACATTATAGCAAACAAAAAAAAAGTATTTAAGATAAAATGAAATCAAATATTTTAATATTTTAAAATTTATTGGTTATTTCAAATTCATGATTCTTCACCGGACATGCAGCCGGATGGGCATCAGAGAGGTAAATAATAGGCACTATTACATGATGAGTGTAAATACAATTGAACAACTGAGATCAGACAACCAGCTAAAAAGGAAGTTTTCTTGGTGGTTTATGACATTTTTTTTTTTTTTTTTTTTTAGTAGAAACAGCCCGTAGGCTTGGTTTATGACATTCAGATTCTTTGAGTTTATAGGTGTTTCTGATACCACCGTTTGGTCCGATCTGATCATATCGCCTTCTCGGATAACAAATCTTTTTCACTTATCTAAATTAGAATCCCCAAATCTACTACCTTAAGCCTATAATAGCATATTATAGTAGGGATTAGGGGATAAGACATGACATCTTTCACTACCAGGCCGAAAGTTAATGGAAGCCATAATTTTAGGCTCCCTACTGAACTGACATAAGCGGGCCCGCATATTGCCCCACTATCTACCTCCCATCAGACAATTTCCAAGGGGAACGTATAATGTGCGGTTTATGCATCTCTCGTTTTAATGAGAAAGTTTGAGCAAGAAAGAAGCGCGTGTCATGTTGGAGGTCTTTAGGCGGTGTGTTTCTCTTCAGTTATGGTGGCACCACCAATTTTCGACTATGACTAGTTCAATTCTCCACATCAATGCCCCTAAACTAGCCTTAAAAGCTTTGGAGTGCAAGATAACGTGTCCACACTAGTTTAGATTTGTTGTAGACTATTTTAGAGGCCCATGACGATGGTTTGGGTAAAGGTACAGTGAAATCAGTCATGCTATCCAACGGCTATTCATCTCACCCGGAAAATAAAAAGAACAAAAACGACAACATAACAACTTTTTTCTGATAAAATTGGTACAAGGTCAAACTAACATTTACACGACTTCAATTGCTAAATTTATTTTAGGATTTCTCCTCAAGAAAGAAAAGCTCTCTCTCTCAAAATCAATTGACTGTATTGAAATCGACCAAATCTTACCTACATAAGCATCTCATCACTTGAAATGCTAGACTAATCTTATCCTTCTCACTATTCTATGAAGATTCAAAGAAAGCATAATTTACCCAGTTAGTCTCCAGTTGGCTTGTTTTCAAAGTAACTTAAAAAACTAATTTTCTAATGCAGTCCGGCTAATGAGCACGCCATCATCCCAAATTTCAGACCACCTATGAAATATATCAAGTTTAACCTGTTAAAAATTAGAAGTATATCATAACATCTTCAACTTTGGATTAAATCTTAGTATAGTACAGGTCAGATTCAGAATTAGTGTATACAGACTACCTACCTTGATCCATTGGCATCTACATACAAGCACTCCCCATGTCGCCACCCATTTTGGAAATGACAAAAAATTATGCTACCATCTCTAGAATAAAATCTCCCCTCTCCATTAGCTCTTCCTTTCCAAAAAGTAGCAAACCATCTGTCACCTCCTTCAAAATAATACCATCCCTGCACCAATGTCAAATTAAATAAAAAAGTTGAAATTTCAGTGTAAAGTACAATGAAAAATTAAGCTGCAAATTCAGTGTATTCCTGATTATATAACTCACTAAATATATTATTCACCCTCAACTCTTTAAAACTGCTCAAACTAGCCTCCTTCCTCACTTTTTAATACTAAACAGGAAGAACCAAGGTAACACTTGGTATTTATTTTTAAAAAGTTGGAGACTATGCATATTAAGTTACATCTTCCCAGCAGGGAAAAGAGTTGCATTTTCAGAAGCAAAAATGAACATACACCAAGAATTTGACTACCTTTCCATGCATTAGATCATCCCTCCATGTCCCATGAAAGACATCACCGTTGCTATAATAAAAGGTGCCCACACCAAATCTCTTTCCATTTCGCCACATCCCATCATAAATGCTCCCATAAGCAAAAGTCAGACGGCCCTGTGACATTTATGTTGTAATTAGTCATTAATCTGTGGATCATTCTGTGATCTAGTAATCAGAAAAATACCTTTCCTTCTGGAATGCCACACTGGCATCGACCCTTGTAAATACCTCCTTTATATTCTATTTGAACTATCGGGCTCCAAGTCTTTTCTGTTTCTCTCTCTGCTTCCTGGTTTGTAAGAATTAAAAAGCACTACCTCAGTTAAAAAGCCAACATTGAAGACATGCAGTATAGTTATTATGTTTTCAAAGTAATATCAGTCAATAATGTAACAGAGAATGAAAAATCATACCAGCATTGATGCAGCTCGGTTAGAAAGCAAGCCTTGCTTCCTAGGTTCAGCAATGCTTCTACGTTTTATTAACTCTACTGCAGAGTTGCAAATATCTAAAACTGCACCCAGGCCACTATCACCTGATTCTTCCCTACAAAGGGCATTTTCGGCATTAAATGATGTGGGCTCTACAGTGTCGCAATAACTCTTGTCCTGCATAGATTCTCGGCTCCCAAAGGATTTTACTCCAACTGGGATAGTACAAATATCAATTCCGTCGACACTTTTAGATGTCCTTGACGCATCCCTCTCTTGGGCCCACAACTTCGCCATGTGGAATCCAGGTCCAAAGCTCCAGATTGTACCCTCACTCTGAGATTCTGTGATTGATTACAAAACAATGTTGGGACAAGAGTAGAAAGGAGAAAACGGCTACAGGATACACATAATACTAGAAATTCTAGATATATACCTTCAATTGTTTGCTTATAAGTTTCTGACATTGTACTTATGTCCACGGTCTCTGCTTGCTTCTTTTCTAAAGTTGAAACACCATTGTGCGGGACTTCATTTTCCAATTCAGGGGTTTCTTGTCTTGTGATGAAGTAAGAAAGGAAAGGAATTCGCAAAGCTAGGCCTGAGAGAAATCCTTTTTCCGGTTCAATGCTCCGTTCACACCTGAATATTCACAAGTTTCATTGAACATGGGAAACTTCTAACACTAGCAATTACTACAAAATTAAGTATTCTCACTTTCTTACCCAACAGCAAGGAGAGTAATTACTGTAAGTCTTGGCTCAAAACCAGGCTCGAAAATTTTGGAGCATATAACTTCTCCATCAAAATTTGACATTCGCCGAAAGGTACGTATTATAGGGACCAATTCACTTTTTTCCAATACTGATGCAGCTGTTACAGTAATGAAAACAACACCATTCATAACCTATACAAATGGAGAAAAATGGCACCGTAAGTATAAACTTAAATAAGTTCAGGCAGCTGACAAAATAATAACAATTTAAGATTTATAGCATGAGCTAACCTTAATTCCACTGCCGAAACATAAGTTATTAGATAGGGCCTGCTTTATTGCTGACTTGGTGCTATAACCAGCACCAAAACTAATCCTAGCTTCTCCATGGCCCTCTAAAAGCTATCAAGTATGTAAAGTTTCAGTTTATGGAATGACAAATTAAAACATAAAAGTGAAACAATAAAATAAAATTTAACATCATACTTTTATGGCTTCTGATGGACTAATTTCTTTTGTTGGTTGATTCGGTGAAGTTTCTAAGAGATGGCTTGCCTGATAAAAAGAACATACAGAGTTGGAACAAGAACTACCAGATTTTAAACTATATTTGGGTAAAAGTTTTGACATACCAAAGTCATGGCTGAGATCATGCTAATAGACAATATAACAGCATTATTTGCACTTTCAAAAGCTTCTGACAGGGTTTCAGCTTCAGTTTTGAGTAAAGAATCTGCATCTATCACTAAAAAATGAAAATATAAATGAAAAATCAACTAAAATAATACATACTGTTAAATTATAGGCAATGGAAACTCATGCTTTCTTCTTGTTGCTACCTATGTAGAAGCTTGAGGACTCCTGAAGCTTCCTGATCAAATTATCAGCCTATAAAGGAGAAATATTAGTAATCAGTATCCACTAGATTAAATGGAATTATAACTTTCTGACTTTTGGATGAAGTTGTGTGCACAAGGTAAAAACTCTAAACAATTCACTAACAATGATCATTTTCTTTGAATTTCAGGGTAGAAGTTAGTTGAGCGATCAACTAACGAATTACCTCTTCTTGACGCTTTCTTCCCTCAAAACTAAAAGGCCTTAAAACAATCGAAATGGCTAGGATTCCTTTAGATTTAACATAGCTGAGAAGCTCTGCTGCAGTAAGATGTTCTAAACCGTGTCCAGTGCTTGCCACCTACAATGACGACTACACCACAGTTAGATTAACAATTAGCACATAATATTAGAAAATTTTCAAGTGTATTCAAAATGGAATTTTATAGGGGAAAGGATTGTACAAACAAGAATGAGTGTTGACGGGCATTGTTGTAGTGAAAGGGGGAACTCCAAATCTCTAATCATTGCATCTAAAGTACAAAGAAAGGAACAACATCAGAAGTAATTATCTATAGCCAGAGCTTCATACAACATTAGCAAGCGAATAATGGTGAAGGTGAGGCTCTGTATTATAAGCATAACATATATATATATATTTTTTCCATCGATTTGGTCTGCTACCTATTTAATTTAGAACTATTGATATCAATCTGCTGTATTTTTCAGCCTGACCAATCAGAAAAGATGGAAATTGAAAAGCAAGACAGGATTCAATAGTTGGGTCCCACTATGTTCCTTAAAAAATCAACAGATCCAACTGACTTAAACTCATAATCCAAATTAACCTTATTGTATATTAGCAGCATCAGTGGTAGTTCTTATTTTACTTTTATTTTATTTTTTGGAGGACGTCTTGCTTTGGGATGGGGTTAAAGAAGAAAAATAGGTTATGTATAGTCACTGAGAGGTTTCTGGTCCCTGTGTCAGCTTGTCCTATAAAACTAAGTAGAATGCAAAATGTAAAATATACTTACCTGTTCCCTGACATCTCTGGATCAATTGAACACTTGAAGAATCTTTAGAATGTATTGTCCTGCAACATATATTTATTTCATGGAAGAGGGAAATGAACATCCTAATCAAGGGACATGCCGCAAATATATAAACTAATCAATTTGTGCTCTATTTACAATTTGGAAGAGGAATATGCAGACGATCGATTTCTGATTCTTCACCCAGGTAATTTGATATCTTTACAGGGTAACAGTTGCTTTGAGAATTATCAACTATTTCCAAATCCAAATTACATCAAGTGCAAAATAACTACCCACTGTTTTTAGCAAATTGAAATAAAATTCACAAGCACTAGCAATTTTGGAGAGCTCTTTTTTACCCACATAAAAAAAGGAAAGAAACAAAGTTGAATTTCACTAAATTCCATAAAATTACCAAAAGCGGAGCCGAGAAAGAGAAGAAGAGAGTAAGCTAGAGCTCAAACAGAAGTCTATCACGGAGTCCTTGCGGCTTCCTATCCCAATCACCTCCACAGAATCCGAGTCGCCCGAAACTGAAGTCGCATGCGACTCACTTTGCGAACAAGAGAGCGAAAATGCAGCTGAGGAAACCTTACCTCGACGGAGATAGGAGAGATGGCACCGTCGATGCACTCCGCCATGTGAGAACGAGAGAAAGCTGCTGCTGCTGCTGACAACAGCCATGAGAGAGAGAGAGATAGTGATGAACTGGTAATCGGCAAAAGAGCACGAGCGAAATTTTACGCAAAAAAATAATACTGGCTATCACTATCAGATCTGATGCTAAATTGTTGGATAAAATGATGATGGGAGAGCCCATATCTATAATTAATTATGGGCCCAACATGTAGGCTATGACCCAATTTGTTGCATCGATTGCTTTTGAACTTGGTCCATGGGCCGTGCTCTATTGAATTCTGTAATTAGTTCCTCCAGTTCTCCTTTCCATTAGGCGGGCCTGAAGTAATTTTGACAAGCATATAATGTGTTAAATATGTTTGTCATTGTTTAATCACACTAGAAATAAAGTATTAGTATTCATATGATGAATAACGTGACACAATAGCTATATAAGCTAAGAAATTATGCATGTCATTGTAGAATCACACTAGAAATAAACCTCGTTTGGATGAGTGGGAAATAGGCCTATTCCCGAAATAGTCAATTCCTGGCAGAGAAAAATCATCCGAACACAAGTGAAATAAGACAAGAATAGCCAATTTCAGAAATAACACTATTATTTCCAATAACACTTTTCTCACTATTTTTTGTCTCAATGACATTCTTCCCAACGCTATTCCTAATTCACTATCCAAACAACATTTCCTATTTCCGGAATAGCTCTCTTCTCACTATTTCTGTAAATAGTATTTTTTCCTAAATTTACGCTATTCCTAACCCATCCAAACGATAGTATGCATATGATGTGTATAGTGTCACACTTGATAGTTGTAGTTCAAACAAACTATGAATTTGGTATTTGGCATCCTCCCTGTCATCTTATGGCAATTATAAACGTAGTCCTTTCTTTTCATTCATCCGTGAAAGGAAATTTTGATATCACATTGCAAAAACAGAATGACGAATCATCTAACTATTTATTGTGATTTAATATCTTTCACCTTCATAAACTCTATTTATTATATTAATGCTCCAGCATTAAAAATAAAATGAACAATTTATACACTGCATTTCAATCTTGCTAATTACTAATTGAGTAAATTTATAAATGACGATTTATTGTTGATACAGAAACGACCCAGCTAAGAATAAATAACTTTCACCGAACTACATGCAAGTTGTAAATTCAGAGAAATTCCTTCAATATAAATTATGTGGTCCCACAAAATTTTACTGTTGTTCACGTGAGCTGTAGTTCATATCTGTCATATATACTGGCGTATGTTCTTACGAAAGGAGTTTTTATATGATATATCTTTTTATGGATAAAACGATGTAGGTCTATATGGGACCAATCTAGTTCTTTAACCCTAATTTTACCAGAACTTATATTCAAGTCATCTGTAAAACCACTCAAATTATTCAAAGTGGGCTCGTTTGGATTGCCTAGGAATAGTCAGTTCCTAAAAATTGACAATTCCATTTCTAAATTTTTCATCCAAACGGTTTTGGAATAGCCAATTCCATTTTTAACACAATTTTCAATAACACTATTCCCAATAACACTTTTCTCTCTACTTTTCACACTTTCCAACGCTATTCATAAACTCACCATCGAAACAACATTTCCAATTTTCGGAATAGCCAATTCCCACAATTCCTGTGAATAGTATTTTTCTCTAAATTTATGTTATTCCTATCCTATTCCTAACCATCCCAAACGACACCAGTATATATATACTCCCATGAAAAGCTTTTCAAACACTTCCATTCGACTGAAGGTCGGTCGGTCCAGAAACGGAACAAGTTGGATAAAGAACTTGCTAGCAATTAATTAAGAAACATGAATATTAAACAAAAAGATTCTAGGCTCAAATTCATACTATGATAAGTTTTAACAATGTTTCTACACTGAATTGAGGACTTTTACTTACAATTTGATAACTATGTTGACGATATTTCAATAAAATTAAATAAACTGTGAGATGAATTAATAATTGGGTTTTTGGTGCAATCGCGACATATGATTGCGCAATATGCTATCCCATTGTTTCGAGATACTTGCACTATAGCAACTGCTTGTCTGGTAATTAATAAACAAAATACTGAATTAAAACATAACACATTAACAAAAAGTTCCTATCGAATGTAAAAACAATTTTCAATCTATTTCAAAATGCACTTAATATATATAGATAATAATATCTATAGAACCCTAATATCTATCGTGCACACCCTTGATGTAGACTATATGAGAAAAGAATGACATTTGGGCTGTTCTTGTCGAAAATGGCATAACCTAAATAAGGACTATATAGAGAGTTCAAGGTTTTTAATTACATTACATGGAAAACTTTTGCGCTCTGCAACCTGCTTGTCTGTATTCAACGCTCTCTTCCCTCATCAGAGTGAACATAAGCAATGATGTGTACATCTGTCTGATAGCTCTCTCTCTCGCATAGAAAGACACAAAACCTTGTTCAATATATAGCGCTACAATTGTGTGAATGAAGGATCAGAGATAGAAAAGCAACCCTAAGCGATGAATGTCAGTGTCCCAACAAAAAAATGTCAGTGCGAATGGTTTGTTTTGTCTAATTCGCAACAGCTAATACCTCAGCCATATATGCGAATAAGGCTGCAAATTTTATAATACCCTGCAACGTTTTGAATTAAGAGAAAGCTAACTATACAACGGAAAAAAAAAAAAAAAAAAAGAAGAAGAAGAAGATAGAAAGCATACAAAGACAAGTGCAATATGCTGGATAGATTCCTTTTAACAAAACATAACTGTTTACAAGTAAAGAACAAATCAGAACACATCTTGGCAAATAAGTTAGCTAGACACATGTATTTCAAAAGGCAAATTGCAACATTTTCTCTATCATTTTGGAGGAAGGTTCCGAATGGTGTCTTCTCTATTCAGCGCAGATACATAAAAGAAGGAGGTGGTATTTTTAATAATAAATATATTTTTCTCGGAAATTTTAATAAGAAAAACGTTAATATTTTTTTTTAATATGGAAAAAGTCCTAACGCGGTCAAAAACCACGTAACTTTTCAGGGTCCTAACGCGGTCAACAACCGCGTTAGGAGGGAAATCTTTTTTTACCGTTTGGTCGTGTCTTTTAATGCTCCTTCTTCTCAACCGAGACAGAAGAGAGCGTCGTGCAGAAGAGAAAGAGAGAAAAAAAAGAAAGAGAATAGAGGAAAAAAAAAAGAGAAGGAGAAGAGAGAAAGAGAAGAGAAGAGGAGAGGAGAAGAGAAGAGAATATTGTGATGTATGTTATTATGTTTTAGATCATGGATGTGTAGTTTATGTTGGTTATTATTTTTTGTTGCTTGTCTGTTGCGACTTCTAGGCAATATTCGAAAACAATATTACGACACACGAGTAATGGTTTTGGATTACAAAATAAATATGAACAAATAAGCAATAACATCTCATGTATGAACGGCATTAATAAGCAATAACATTTAATTAAAAGAAGATTTGAACTTAAAAAATACCAATTAAAAAGGTAATCAAATGAACATTTTTCTTTTTGCACACACTGAACAGCAAAAATCAAACAGCAAAAAAAACGGGAACAGAAAAAAAAAACGGGTGTAATCCAAAAAAAATCAAACAAATTTGATTTTTACTGAGTTACGAAAGCCCTCCTAACGCAGTCGTGAACCCTAACGCGATTGTTGACCGCGTTAGGACCCCGGAAATTTATGTGGTTTTTGACCGCATTAGGATTTTTTTCATATTAAAAAAAAAACATTAACATTTTTCTTATTAAAATTTCCGAGTAAAATATATTTATTATTAAAAATAGCACAAGAAGGAGACTTAATCATACTACACTATCCTTTTTTCTTATCATTATTCATGTCCAAAATTAAAAGACAAGTTCATGAACAACTTAACATTAATTGTCAAGAAAAAACCAAGAAAAAGAACATCGAGACAAGCGAACGAAGCTACATGAGACATAAGGTACACAAGTTTTTCAGATCCAGCTTAGCTCCTACAACCAGTAAACACAAACAAGTAAAGGAAAAAAAAAAAAAAAAAAGAGGAAACAAAAATAGGAACGACGACTCCCAAGGGTATTAGTACCTAAAGAGATGCATGGACGTCGCACAACGACTACAGTTGAGGTTTTTAGATCCAACACATTGTTATGCTCCATTTATCTAAGTTGCACCGACTGGATTTACACTTAATTGAAACTATTTCATCGGGGGTCTAATGCCGCCATGTCGATACCACCACTCCGCCTCTGCTCCAGCTCTCCATGGGTGGCACCTCCCATTCCTCTGCCGATTCCTCTCATCACACTTCCAACTCCAAGAAAGTCCCTTGTCATGCCTCCAAAACCCTCCTGCTCTTGTCTTGACCCAAAAACACCTCCTGCAGTTCCACTTGCAAGAGAATTCATAAGATCATTGAACTGGTTTTCGCTCTGCTCGCCCCTTGGGAAAGCATTAGCACCAGTAGGCGCCTTGTTTGTCCCACCACTAGAGAAAGTGCTTCCAAGACCTCTTAACAAAGAGTTGGCAGTACCATTGCTGGCTGTTGCACCCATCTGAGCAGCCTTTTGAAGCAGTGCAGTAGCTGACATTTGGGCTGATGCAAGTGACGGCTCATTTTGTACCTGGTTGTTGTACACGTTAGAATACCCCATGAACTCGGTACTTTGCTCCGGGAAAAGCAAATGAGCATTAGTCTGGTTGCCGGTACTCGCGGTGTTTCCTGAGAAAAAACCAAGATTGAAGAGAGTGTTAGTGGCACTTGCGGCTGAGGTAGATGACGCTGCATTGGTAGTTTGGTGCTGCTCCGGGAGTTGCACGTGCATCATGCCATGGCTTTGAAAATGAGGGGTGGGCTTGCTTTGGAACTGTTCCTCATTGAATTCACCTGTGGAGCTAGTGCCCCCAAGATAGAAAGGTGAAGGATTGAAGTGCGGAGTACCGGTGCCACCTAAGCGAAGGAGGTCAGCAGAGGGGTGTTGCTGGTTATCTTGCATCAGAGAAGGGAGCTGAGTGCTAAGGCCCAAGTTCATGTTGTTCCCTATACCACCGTATAAGTGGCTGCCGCTGGGCCCCACTCCTCCGGTGATGGAAGAAAGTGAAGGGGGTAGTCTTGCGCTTTCTTGTGCCAGTGCATCACAAAAGGCACGGTGAGTTATAAAGCTATCCCTCCTGCATTATTAACCATGAAAGGAGAACAAACGGGTTAAATAACTTGAAGTGCATTATTCAAACAAGAAAAAGGAGTTGATTATATAGGAAAAGATAATTAGACATTTGGATAGATTGATTGAACAAAAGTCATATATGATGGTGATTGAAGTAGTAATGTACCTGTCTGATAGAAGTAGCTGAAGGGAAAAAAATCTTCTAACAAACAAAAAGCATTGACAAAAAAAAAATGTACTAAACTAGAGTAATTTGATTTAAATGCCTTCATAAAATAAACAGACATCTTCAAAATCTACTTTGTTTCAACTTCAGAACATCAATTACTATGATAATTGATCGGCAAGAGGAATTAAAAAAAAAACTTTGATTAATTATCCGGTGGTGATTGTCAACACTACTCTATGTGTTGAATTGTTAGATATGGAAGACTTTCGAACTTATTTTTGGGGTGCCCAGCCACTTTCTTTGCATGAGGAGAAAAATAAGTGTGTATGCATGCATATCTGAACATGTTTCTCTTAAGAAGAAAGTAAGAAATTGATAAACATCTACTAGTTTTCTATAACAAAAGTACGTCTGATTTGAAATCGTATTGGCTGCGTTAAACTATAAACTAAATCACTGTTTATAATTAATATAACATACAAGTACGCCGATGTCCTTCCATTTTTTTAATTAGTTCTGTAAATTTTTCTTGTATACCCTGTCACTATGCAAGTATGCATTTATATATACATCAAATATTGTCAATGCAATAAATAAAGTGCGGAATGCCTTCAATCACACAAAAATTCATCTTCAGCTATATATATTCATTTATTTTCTTAAAAAGATTCTGATTAGTGCGTCGATCCATGCATTCAGCAAGAAGGTATTATAATTATGGGGTGTTTGGATGAGTTAGGAATAAGGAAGGAAGAACTATTCCGAGCGGAAAAATTAGAAAAAGTGTTATTTCGGGAAGAGTAGGAAGAGTGTTATTCTGGGAAGAAGAAATATTGTTTGGATGGTGAGTTAGGAATAAGGAATGAAAAAGTTGAATTAAAGTTAGGAAGAAGCTATTCGGGAAGAAAAAATATTGTTTAGATGATTTTTTATTCCGGAAAGAAGCTATTCCGGAAATTAGGCTTATTCTCACCCCATCCAAACACCCCCATTGGAAATAAAAACACAAGAACATATGTTTTTTATTTCTAGAGTAAAATATATATAACTATCATTGGACTTTTAAATAAAAAAAGATAGTTTCTAATATGGTATTCTTCCTTTAATAGGAAACGGTTAAAGTTATAATAAAATTCAGCTTCTCTTTGACTCTTTTAAGGATGTTAATTTATGTACTGGAACGTTTCCTTTTAATTTGTTTCCTTCCGAATATCTCTCTTAAAATCCCAAAAGGGCTAAGCTTTGTCAAGAAAAAGACAGTAACCTGTTATTCTTTTCTTTTGGCAGAATACCCGTAAGGCCGTAATAGACAGTAGTAAGCACAGCAGTTCAACTATTGCTTGTAATAAATGCTAAGGCAAATTTTTGGCTATATGCGTGACAGTGTTGAAAACGCTCTTTATTAATTATCCTTCGCCAACAAAACATTCCTCCACGTATCACCCAAAACTCGCAAATGTATACGGACAAGAAACTAACAAGGATATATTTTTTTTTTCACTCCCTTTCCGAAACTATGATAACAGTGCTATACGGCCCAAATTTGCATATCCACCCTAGATTTTACCACATTCTGTGTACGTCGTCACGTGACAAAACAATATAGATGCCCATTTTCCCCACAAGGGTACAACCACAACAGAACAAATGGCTGAAGGGCTATACCTACATGCCAGCACGTGAACTAGAGAGAGAATGGATGATACAAATATATATTATAGGATTCATTCTATGGAATTATTTCCTGAGGAATCCTTCCTTTAGTCCCTATAAATTTTCATAAGGAGATCATTCTTTTAGGAATTAGTTAATAGAATTTTTCAAATTTTATATTTTCATATAATATGTTAACTATAATCTTAAGGTGGTTAGATATATCCTAAAAGCAATAATTAAAACAAATAATACAACAATAATTTTAACTTCGTCAATAAGAAGGGCGTTCAGACATCTTTATTTTTTTGTTTTTCTTATTTAGAAATGGTCTTTAGGCTCATTCAAATATTTTCATTCTTGATATTCTTACTGCACTTTCACATTAAAATATTTGTTCACACCAATGCAAATCGCAGTATTAAAAGAAAACGATTATATATGATCTATATGTCATTTTTTCTATTTAAACATAAAAGATCTATATGTGTCTCTTCTGTATCAAAAGATTGTGAAAGTCCATTGATCGATGGGAACAATTTATACATATAATTATAGAAGTGATTTCACATACTCAATTGCCATCACAATAAAGTCAAAAAATGCAGTGTTTTAATATGCATGTATAGAAAATTAGCGTAAATTACGACGGCAGTATTGCAAATTTTTATTTGAGTTTTAATAACATTTATTATTAAGATTTATGAGTGAAGATATAAAATGGAGGCATTGATCCCTCCTACAGTTCTACATTATCAATTATTTTACTTAGAAGTTGGAGATATATTTTATAAGCAATAAGCAACCAAATTCAATGTTAATTAATAGCTTTAGAATTTGCTAGTGAAAAAGAAATTTGATTTTCTAGATAACTGGGTACTCTCAAAGTTAATTTATACATAATACATCATATATGAGATGTATCTGTATAATATGTATATATAGTTAATAAATGCAATATTTTAATTTATTTTCCAAATACAATGACTAGCGAGCAACACTAGCTAATGTTTTAGAGTCTGGTTTGAACGAAAAATTGAAGAAAAGCAGGAAAAAGAGTTTGTCATCTTTCAAAATTAAATTCTATAGTGAAAATTATAGAGGAATTTGGCCCAAATTGGAAACAGGATACTGGTGTAATGAAAGGGCACAACTGTAAGGAAACGTTGGTTCGTAACCTAGCCTTTCAGTGAAACCACAATGACCTCTTCGACTGTTTCAGTTACTTCAGAGCCCTTCACGTGGAAGCATAGCTGCTCTATCACACTGACGAGCCTTCTCTTTTTGCATCCTAGGGAAATTATTCTCAAGTACACTCCAAAAATGGAGACCTTAAGTACTCTATATATATATATATTCTTGAAGTTGATTTCCTATGCAGTAGTACATAGATCTCTCAAGCGACGACTATGATTACGTACGCATCATGCATGTATATATTTTGAGAAAATAAATTAATACAAACAAAAATGAATCTGCTGCATACGATTTTAACTTTGCTCTCCGATATTATACAACCAAATTCACATTATTAACAATTTTCTTGTGAAAATCACAGTTTATTGAGTGCTGGTATGTATGACAAAAAAAAAAACTACCTATTTCATCTTATTTATTGTAAATTTTTGTAATGGTAATTTACCAATTTTTATTATAATGTTTCATATTGAAGTCATTCATTCACCTTCCACCTCTAAAAGCATCCATTAAGATACCAATGGAGAGGGAGCAGGAAAATGAACTTGCCTTTGAAAGCACAAGCAAATGGAATCCATGCCAAACAATTTCAGTCCAATCAAATCAGACCTATCAATCCTAAACACAAACCCTAGCTCAAACAAACAAAAAGGAACCCTAATCATACGTGAATCAATGACTGCCCGGAAACCCATGTCCCGTGTATAAATATAATGAATTCATGATGGCCCAATGATGGATAGAACAAACAGATATTTCCGTAGATTTGATTGATTTGATTTGTCCCCCATACGACAGTGCCTTTTTTACAAATTTGTTTCCATGGTGGTATTAGGTTTATCTCGCTAATTAATAATTCTGAACTATTGATAGCATTAGATAGTTATATGTTGTCATTGGTAATCAAAATTTGCCACAGATTAATGCATCTAGAAAGAGATGGCATTTCACCATCTATATTGTTGTAATATTATTATATATATATTGAAATATACAACTAGGTTTTCTGTCATGCTAATGTTACATTTTGATATTTTCTTGTACAGATGTGGATTAATTTTAACTGAAATGAATATTCTGTCCATTTAGAAATTATTATGCTCATGGGGTGGATACAAAAATGAAAGTCAATACTTGAATGTACTGGCATCTTATCATTTTTATTTTATTTTATTATTTATTTTTGCCTCTTTTGCTATTTTCTATTGCGATTTCAGAAAAATGGAACTGTGATGATGAAGGCATTCACATTATTTTCTTTTACTTCAAGATATATGTAAGCGAGAATCGATCAAAGGTAAACTAGATTCACCTCATCTCCCGTAGCAATCATAAACTCTATTAACTAACCGTTAACTTATATTTTACTCAGAAGTAGTCGAACAAATAGAGATACCTTGAGAAGAGGGTACCGCAGTCACAACGGTATTCACGGGTGCCGCAGGTTTTCGAATGCGCCTTCCAGTCAGACTGCACAGCATACTTTTTTGAGCACTTCTCACACTTCCACTTCTTCTCACCATGCTTGCGGCAGTAGTGCTTCTTGATGCCAGTCAAATCACCCAGCGCACGAGAAGGGTCATGATGCACACAGCTTGGCTCCGGACACAAATAAACACGCCGTTTTGTTGCCTCCTTTGGGTTTTTTTGTTTCAGCTTCCATGGCAGGTTGTGGCCCCTGCGGTGGAGTTGGAGATTTTGTTCACGCTGAAATCCCTTCCCGCACACTTCGCAAACAAACCGGTTTGTAGCAAGGAGTGTTCTTGGCGAGAGTGCAATTACCTCGGCATCAGGATCTGCATGTATATGCGTTTCTGTTGATTCAGTTGGAGTTTTGAATTTGGAAATGTTATTGTAAAATGAACAAAATTAAGCTCAAATGTCTTGGAACGAAAATATCCTAACTTCCTTTGCGCATGCGCGCGTGTGCAGGTTGGTGTTTTGAAGTGATACGGATAGGAGAGATTGTGCATGAAATGAAAGCAAAGGGATAAGAAATGGATGTGATGGATGAATTTTTCTTGTCAGCAAAAAGCTGCCAGGCATTAAATACTTTTTGGAAAATCAAATTTTTGTGCTGACCAGAATATATTGGAAATCTGAAAATTATGGTTTCAGATTGCTACAATTTAAAATAAAAGGAAACAAATGGTAATTTAAAACGAAAATCAAAACTTGAACGATGCATGCACGTGTATATATAGAACAGAAAGAAGACATCATTGACATCATATATACTAGTAGGAGAAGGAAAACAGTAAAATATGGAAATTAACTTTTAAAATAGGAGTTCATTCTACATATCTCCAACGCAGTAAAATAACCAAACTATGAAAAAACATCTATTGATAATTTTTTCAATAAGAAATAACCAATTTCATGAGATTAGAAACTTGCATGGATTTCCTGGCATATTCCTCTTCTTCTTCTGAGGTGCTGCAGCTTGAGATCCACCAGCAGGGGTAGATGCACCTGGCACTGATGTTGGCAGCTGAGCTGAGGACAGCTGAGGCATCTGGCCATGGCGATCATCATCTCCATTATTTCCGAAAAATGGTGCTGAAGAGGCGGCGGCCATCATTTATTAAGCAACCCTGAAATATTTTATATATTAGTTTTCACTCCTTTCTCTTTCGATTTCTTATTTTCTTGGTCTTGTCTTCTCTCTTCTTCTCTTTGTTCTCTTCCTACTCGAAAAATAAACTCTTGTTTTTGGAGAAGTCAAAATCAGGAAAGATGGGGATTCTCAGAAACGAACATGGAAATTATGTATCTATCTGAGAAGAAATATCTCCCAATTGTTAAGTTTCTAATTTCTGATTAAAAGACAAGAGATATACCAAATAATAAAAAGGGGAGCAAGTATGGATCGATCTGGTGATCTCTGTTGTGATACAAAACAGACCTAAGAGAAACACTCCAAAGATGCAACAGAACAAAAAAGGCTTGCTCAGATACAAGAGGAAAGGGATGAAGAGCTGAGAGAGAAAGAGAGAAGAGAACAAAGTCAGGAAAACATTTAAAAAAATAGACAGAGTGAAAGAGAGCATGAAATAACCCTAACAGATCCAAAAGAGACTCTTGTTGCTTTGTTTACTCTCTCTCTCTCTTTCTCTCTCCCCCTCTCTCTTCTCCCTCCCTATATACCTCGTTGAAGATTAGAAACCAAAGGTTGTCATAGGTCTCCGCTCGAGTTCCTTATCAGTCGTCTTTATTTCTCTCTCTAGCTTTTGCTTTCTTATTCTGTATAATTCTCTTGATTTCTACACAATAAAGCAAACAACTCTAGAGACTAGAGAGAGAGAGGAAGGAGGTGGGGCCCACGCAGGGAGGCTTGTTGTTATGTGGAGAAAGGTGGGGTCTACACGTGCAGTGTGGTTTGCATCTATCTTCCCTTGTTGATTTTGCAATTCTAGGACATTGCTTGTGTAACTACTCGTATGGTCGTTGTCTCTCACTCCTAATTATTAATTATCACAAGTGCTAATCCATGTATAATATATATAAAAGATATAATCAATTACACATCTCTTTAGATATATATTTATAACTAGTTTTCAAGTTCATATATTTATCCTTAATTTTCTGAAGTAAAGCACACATTTTTCAATAACTTGATTACTAGTGAAGACTAATTAAGCTACGAAAAGAATGGTATTAGTCGAGATCAAAATGATATTTAGATATTTTGTTATTAAGTAGTAAACATATACGGCATCGAGGCTAACGATGCAAAAGAACACGCACTACTTGATGCTTATTTTGTTTGCTGTCGGTTTGTGTAGGGAGGAGACAAAAATCCAGCCCCTCTACCAACTAAAGGCGAAACGGACTGTAATAAAAGAGGTATAAGGGCACTTGTCCTCTAATTGTTCTCTGCCAATGCCAAATGTATATAAAGAGGGCATATACTGTTACTTTGAAATGGAGAAAATGCTCCCTTCCACATTTTACTTTTCTAATGTACATCTTCAAAGAGTTTCTTAAAAGCTCCCACTTTTTGTCCCGCATAATACCTTTGATGTGTCGCATATCATCAAATGTACTAATATGCTACATAAATTAGCATAAAAATATATGGCAACTTAATATAAAAAAAAATAGTATTATGACGAATGAGTGTCAAATGAGAAAATAGTAGTGACAAGAAAAATGTTTTAGCACATGCTAGCAAAGCAATATATGTAAAAAATGATATTCATCATTAATTTAATACAACTATCAACAAGGAATTGACAAAATGAAACTTTTTTTAAAACTAAATTTGGAAAAAACTCAAGTATTTCAATTAAATGTAAAAAATGTAAAAAGTTTTGCTAATGAATAATGGTAGTGCTTTTAAACAAGGCTAACGGTCTAATTTTTTTCATTAATTATGTCCCAACAGTTCATTCAATATGTTTAGTATATTTTACATGTTAAAAATATTATGCAAAAAATATTTTTGAATTTTTAAAATTCTAAATGATACCTTTTGACATGGAAATGATTTAACTTTTACCAAAAGAATATAGCGCATTTTTTATTTGAAAATAAATATTTTTAATACATATTATATGTAGACTATTTATTTCAAAAATCTCCAAATGTTTAGCATTGATTTAAATTCTGATTATATTTTCAAGTTTCTTACATAATTATTCTCAAAAGAAAATTCAAATTTACATGCAGTGCAAACACAATGATAGACATTGGATATTTATTTAAAAAAAAAAAAACACTTTACAATTAAGTTAATTGAAGAAAGCTGAATTAAATAAATATTGTTATCATTCATAATCTGCTCTCCAAACATAATGACTTCAAAGATCTAATATTGATGTCTTTCGATTATTAACATATGAGGTGGAGAAGGCTAATAAAACAATATTGACATTATATTATGTTTTCCTTCAAGGGTTATGATGCTTTATTTCTGGAGTGTCGCAAATTCACTTTTTTAAATTTTTATTTCAAAGTTAAAATTTAAGCATCTAATCTGAATAGTTCATGTTGTTCAATTTCATATCAGATGCATTCCGATAGAAAAGTATAAATTCTAATCTGAATTGTTCATCTTGTTCAATTTAATATGAGATGCATTCCGATAGAAAAGTATAAATTTTAGGAGTTCAATTGATATTTAATCAAAAGATCGGACAACGAATAATCTAGTTAACCATGATAGATTATTACAATAAGTTCAAATTTCTTCCTCTCAATCAAGAATTAAATAGACTCTAAAAATTATAAAATTATATGATAACACATCTCTCAGAAATTGAACAAGATCAATAGTTCTGATCTGATGCTTAAGTTTTAAATTTTGAAATAAAAATAAAAAAATAAAGTTGTGTCATTTGTGGCACCTCATTATTAAGGCACTAGATTCCTTTTCTTGTATTTATATGACAAATATTACTAGCAAACAATTACATTTGTTATTTAAATGTATCGATGTTATCATTCCTAAATTATACATGACCTAGAACATGCATAGATATTCAGTTATTATAAGAAAGACAAATATATATATATATATATATATATATATATAGATATATATATATATATATATATATAAGTATATGGTCACATATGAATACTATGAATGCTAATAAACTCTCATCAAAATGGGGAGCTTTGAGGAAATCGTAAATGACTTCATTAGTGCCGATTTACGATTTACAAATCTTAAATGCTATATAGAGCCTTAGTACACTAATTCTGGTTTAAAATTGATGTTTGTTTGTTTTTGTTTTAAATAGTACAGAGTAAAGACTAACACAAAATATATTACCACACATGAAATTTACGTTGAATTCTTAGATAACGGTAATAAAATATATATGCTAGATCCCTTTTATTGTCTTAGTTTGTATTTATTTTTTAAATAATTAATTCTAAATCATATTATTATTATTATTATTATTAACTTAAAAAATTGGGAAATTGATAATACAAATTAATGTCAACTCGGTCAAAAATTAATTCAATGATTTTCAAGTGCGCATAGCATAATCGTGTGGAATTTAAAGGTATTCCTTTAAATGTGGTACACTAGTAAATTAGTAATAATTGTCCACCGGGACTCAGGGCTCTTTTAGGCGGGAAAAAACAGTTTTTATTAATTAATTATACTTTCACATGCAAAAATTCGATCGATTCCTTTGCTTTAACAGATGAATGTCTGATAGTAATTTTTTATTGTTTCCTTGATTCAAGATTATAGGTACCTTTGGGGAATTCATGCTTGTCTTAAAAGTTAGAATTATTTAATTATAGAAAAAGTTAGAAACCAACTGATACAGTAGACTGTAGACACCAGAACAAATCCGGGCATATATATTCTCCCGTGACATTTAGTCCTATCATGTGTCTGCTATAAATTAAAAATTGTGTACATAATCAATTTTCTAAGCACTAAACATTCCATCTTGCGTAACCCGGTGCACTCTGAAGCTCGTGAAGTCGACAAAAGAACCAAAAAAACAATTTTAAAAGTAATATATAGTAGTATGTATGAAGGGAAGTGGTGCCAAAGCTTGTGTTGTAGGAACTCTTAAAACGAGTGGCAAACAAAAAAAAAAAAAAAACATATATAATGTACTGCCTTTTCATTGATTTTAAAATATTCTTTTCTTATCTATAACGTGAAGGGCTGGATGCTAGGATATGGAATATGTATTGCTAAATGCGCTACATATTTTTAAAATTGCACACTAGGCACTGTGTATTTATATATTTTTTTTTCTCAATACCTCTGTTAAAATACTTTTATTTAATAAATTAGATCCACTACCGTAAAAAAAAAAGTAAAAAAAAAAACTTTGCAATCCATGTTCTACTTTCTTTTCTTTCTTGTTTTTGGGTACGTAGTAGACAAGTTACCTGTTTTCGTAATGGAGAAAATCAGAAAATCAATACATTAATTTAAAGTATTTATAGTATTTATACATTTTTAGTTCTGTATATTTATGCAATATTTAAAAAAAAATTAACTTTGCTATGTATAATTCCGTGATATCTTTATTCAAACTTCATCAAATAATACTTGCCGCTAATTAACGCCTTGCATATATATGTAACAACACAATTTTTATATAACAACAATATTTTTTTATAATGAGTAGATGCTTGTAGTTATGAAAATCATAATTAAGTTGCTCCATAAATGAACTAGAGGTCAATAATTAGTATTTAAAAGAATTAATATATCATGATGAGATCGAGGTTCGTTTTACATGTCACAAAAAATACTTCCAAGTCTCCTGCCGTGACAACAAATACATCAATATCATTCGATCACATTAGATATAACGAGTCAAATATGTATAATTCTTTTAACTAACTACACCTGAATTAATGTAGTAGGTTTGGACTTCGGTCAACAGCGACAACGAACTTTTCATTCTTTTAGATATCCTTGTAAATTGTTAGGGTACCATAAAAGGACCAAAATCCTCTGGAGTAATCCAGAGTGCAATTCTGTAATCTCGACGGTCCAATCGAATTTCGACGGTGTTGATTATCGAGTCGGTATTATACACGGGCCATCCATTGGTGATCAGACGGATTTGAGTCGAGAACTACATTATGGAGTATTACAAAGGATTTCAGTTCAAGGTGATTATTCGTACAAAGTCTGGATTCACATGGTAGCTTTCAAATTGGTACTAGGGTACTGTAAACATGTCGTGTCGCATTGTGTCGTGTCAAAAAATACGTGCATGTTAGATCTCGTGTCGTGTCGTGTTGATACAAGTAAATATTTCAACGTGTCATGTTATTTCATACCAAATGAAAGAATTAGTTAACACGACATGCATTATGACATGATACGTCTTAAACGTGTCCAGCTATATTATAATTATTTTAATTTATTCACTCAAAATTAATAAAAAAATATTTTAATAATTTTTAAAATAAAAAATATAATAAATGGTTGAAATTTCATATGTAAAAATAAAAATTAATAATTGAATAAAAGATTATGAATCAAAGGTTATTAATTTATAATATAATTTAATAAATTTTAAATAATATTAATTTTTGTCATGTATCGTGTCGTGTCATGTCATATCGTGTCACGTGTCAACTCGTGTCATGTCAAGACATGTCTATGTTTAGAAGTCTCATATATACACGACACAAAATTTGACATGACATGCTGACATGCAAGTGTCGTGCTTATTTTATAAACGTATTGTATCGTGTCATGTCAACACAAGTATGTATCGTACCAACATGCTCGTGGCGTGTCATTTTAGAGAACACTAACTGGTATAGCCGTATAGGTTAAACTTGCAATATATTACCTCTATCCATACTTTGAAACATATCCCTTGCCGCCCAAATTTTCCATCAAATCAGGTAACATATATACAATCAATTCTTAATTTCTCCTAGATATATATATATGTGTGGTGAATGGATAAAATACACTGATGTGTACGAATCGTCCCCTTACACATGAGTTGTTTTTCGAGATTCAAAATTCAAACGATCAATCCGAATAATTCAAGTTGTTCTCCATATTGAAAAATCCTCGGAGACCAAATTTTACATTTTTTTCGAATTTGTTTACTATATATTATGATATTTTCAAATTGGAGGGCCTGAAATACTCCAATTGTAGTATTTTTTGAAAATATCATAATATATAGTAAAAAAATTTAAAAAAAATGTAAAATTTGGTCTCCTAGGGTTTTTCAATATGGAGAACAACTTGAACGGTTCGGATTAGCCGTTTGAATTTTGGATCTCGAAAAACGACTCATGTGTGCGAAGACGATCCGTACACATCAGTGTTCTATATCCATTCTCTATATGTGTGTATATATATATATATATAAGAACATACCTAGGCGTTCATTATGTAGCGCAATATATATAAGAACACAACAAAGTGGGATCAAATGAATTTTTGTTAAAAATTCCTCTTAAAAGACTATTAGCGTGTGACACTGATGTTATAACAAAAGTTATCACATAACTGATGTTATAAGATTGTTTTTGGTTTAAAATTAAAAAAGTCACAAGCAGAATACTGTCATTTAAGCCCTAGTGGTTGTCTGAGTCGATAGAAAAGAAGTAATAAAATAACTAAAAAGAAGACTACGCCGGTTAGGAATGAGATGTTTTATTTCCTGTCCTTATCTAGCCTCGAAAATTAAAGCATATATATGCATATCTTTGGTGGAAGGCGACGTAAGGACCTACTCTTGATTTGAAAAGCAAAATTAAAATAATCAAAAGAAAAATACGAAAGAAATAAATTACATGCTTATCTAATAATTCATAATTCATCTATTGATCAATATATTTTGTTGTCAGTTATTGTTTCAAAATAATTGACTCTTGGGTCCTGTTGCGCTTGTGTACGTTTCCTGATTTCTAATTGTCGTTTAGGGATTCATATGTTGATCATATGCTTCAATATGTGTCCAAATACCAAATTCCGAAGATATATAAACAAATAGCCTTTTGCAAGTTTAAACAAATTAATTTGCAATCCGACTCATCCTTAATACTTTTATGTTAATAATACTACATGTACATAACCTCATCCTTCACACATAAAAAATAATAAGCCTACTGGATTCCAATCAAATAGACAAAAGACAACATTGATATGAAAATTAACAACCGATGTAATATATTTCTCAAATATTCTTGACTTGAGTCTCATGGATGTGCATGCATGTTTCTTTGCCCCAGACTGATTGGGCATTCTTTCGTGCATTTAGAGAGAAAAAGAGACTCGATTTATGACAAACAGGAAAGGAGAAATGACAGAGTGTCAACTGTCAAACATGCTCAATGAAAAGTATGCTTGACACCCAATTTATTTTTTTAAAAAAAAGTATATAACGTCCACTGGCTGCTCTCTAGAGCGCATGCAACAAAGTAAAAACAATTCATCTCTACATGTTTTTTTGGACAATATATATATTGACAATTTTTTTTTTCTTCGTTTGGAGTATTAGCTCGCAGTCTGAAATAAATACGTACACGTGCTTTGGCAGCAGTACTCACAATACGTGGATTGGAGAATCATTTCGAACCGGAATGATTCCCAGATCCCATAATATATATTTTAATGTAACAGAATGCCCCAAGATAAATACACCGAGAACTAAACAGGAGCTCTGAGCAAATATCTTGGATGGGTTGGGATTAGGTTAGGAATAGCTAATCTGGGATTAAATTTGAGGAAAAATACTATTCACGGGACTAGTATGAAGAGTACTATTCCGGGACTAAGAATGTTGTTTGGATGGTGAGTTTAGAAATAGCGTTGGGAAGTGTGAAAAGTAGAGAGAAAAGTGTTGTTGGGAAGAGTGTTGTTGAAAATTGTTTTATTCTTGGAATTAGCTATTCCGATCTTGGTCCACTTCCGTTTGGATGAAATTTTTAGTCCGGGATTAAGCTATTCCGGTGCCATCCAAATGAGCCCTATATGACTATATGTCACCTAGTGATAAGTCCGCCGTATTTCAAATAATCAAATAGAACAGTAGAGTGTAGAAGATATATTCAGCACTCAGCAGCTTTCCAGGGTTAATTCAGATGCTGGTTACTGCAATCTGCATAGTTCCAGTTTGAGACAATGATGTATCACCTGGCCTTTCTCCTGCTTGTTTAATTATCTCCACTTAGTGGTACCACTATATAGAAAGCCAATCGCTTGGCATGATACCTCTCTGTTGCTAGCGGCTGACTGATAGTACCTTATACCTAACAAAGAGATTCAAAATAAATAGACAGTCAAAGCTAGCCAGATAACAGAGAATTGACCAATAATAAATGAAGAATGTAAACACTGTAAATTAAATATAAATAACGCACGAAAGATCGACATGTACTGCAAGTCATGGATCAGCATGTACTTCAAGTCAAGAGTTCTTCTTCTCGTTTTCTTTTTCAGCTCTTTAAATTTGATCTCGATCGGAATATTTCCACGAGGAAATATTTTCTGAACTTGTAGCCCCTCTTGCTTCGTGTTTTGTATATAACTTGTCCACGAGTCCAGTTGGCAACTTGTGGAGAATCGATATGAACTTGCTCAAGGCATATACAAGACCATCAAATCAAGATTTATAATTTACTATCACTTGTCAAGAACTCAACAGATAGAAGGAGCACATTATTATATATAGAAGAGTTTCAAAAATCATATATTAATCAACAAATAATTTTAAACTAACCCCCTCCCCCCCAAAAAAATAATAATAATAATAAATAAATAAAATAATAATAATAACAATAATAATAATTAAATAAATAAGTTAATTATTAATTATATTAATAGAAATAAAAAATTTTATACCACTACTATATCTTTATTTAGTAATGTGTTTTAACAGACTTGAAATTTTTCCAACCTAGTGTTAACACTAGAACAAAAATACGCAACTCCCGATTATATATACAACAACAGTTGGATTTGAACTGTACCACGTGGTCATTCTTTAATAAGACTTAATTATAATTATATAATAATAACTATTACTATTACTATTACTATTACTATTACTATTATTATTATTATTATTATCATATTATTATTATCATTATCATCATCATCATCAACAACATCTCATCATCAACATTTTCATATAATTAAAGGTCTCCCGTCTCCGATCGAGTGTTTTAGGGTTTGGTTGGTTTCAACAAGACGACACCCATTTATTACAAACAATTTGTTTTTTTTTTTTTTTTTTTGAGAACGATATACTCTTCTTTGTTCTGAAACATTAATTTATTCCTAATTTATTTTCACCAGACCGCGTGAGGAGTGATTTTTTCCTTGTTAATATAAAATCAATGGAGATTTCTCTCCAATTCACATGCGACTTTATCGTGTATAAATTTCTTAATGTCTAAATACCACAACGAATATAGAAAACTATAAGCTTAAAAATTTTGTAATTTTTTGCTACTGAGAAACATAGTAGACTCATAATATAATTTATTATATATGCATGTTAAATTAGATATAAATGTACATCATTTATAAATGTTGTAAATGTGGAACTTAACCTAATCCAGTAGCGTGCTCATGACGTATCGACTGCTGATTTAAATGATTTCACATGCATTTTTGCAATAAAACTAGAGAGTTTGGGAAAAAAAATAAAAAAAGCAAAAGGTAAATCTGGTCTATTTGCAAAAAGCAATATTAATACACCTTGAGTGAAGATCCCAAATTCAGAATTCCTTATGAATAACTAAAATTAAAATAATGAGAGTTTTGATCACATTCTTTGTTAATGAAAAAAAAAAAAGTGCATGAGGGAGTGTAAAGCAGCAATTACGGATGAATAAGCCTGAACTAGCCACATTCTTCCCTAGTAAGTAGTAGACTTTTTGGCATAACTCTGCATCTATCCTTCTCTTAATATGCACGCGCGTGTGACATGCATGCAAATGGATAATCCTGTAAAAATGATCATTCAAGTGATTATGCATGCAAATGAACCTTAAAAAAAAGATTATGCATGCAAATCTGCTACAAATCAGTAATTATTATTCGTGAATCGTGATCGATCTTATTGGATTTAAAATCAGGCTGGACTATTGTATACTGTTGTGACCCTGTTCATGCTTTTCTCGTACAGCAACCTAGACTAGAGGGTAAACATGTCTGTCCTTACAGAATTGAACTTCAATTATAGAATTAGAGGCTTAGTGGCTGTACAGCTCCAAACCCGTGAGTAGTACTGTGGTACGATGTACAGGAAGTAGCAAATTCAATCATGCATGATCTAAGAGACTTGTCGGATGTGCTAAATTTGAATTTTCGTTGCAAATGAACATACATGTGCCTTTTGTTCTTTCCAAGTCAAGTCATTCACTATACAGTTTATTGATAAAAAGGAAAAAATCTAATGTCTTAGATATATCATGTTTTAGATATATGCATCATATATAATAGTAATCATCAATAGTTGATTATAATTAATTAGAGAAAAGAAAGATATTTCAAGTATAATCTTATCAAGTTAAATAATATTTTTAGTAATGGGTGAATTAAGATAAGTCATTATTAAACAATAAATTAGTTTTATGCCACTACAAAATAATAAAAAATAGTTTTATACCATTAGAAATTGATAGACCATTTTACCCTTTCAAATAGCCATGTAAAATGATAAAATTAGAGATATACCATCCAAAAATAAATAATTAGTTTTATGTCATTACAAATTAATAAAAATTATATATAGTTTTATACGTCTTGAAAAATAAAAATACTACTCAACACTATTGGTGTATAAAATACTGGCATAAATATGTTTAGTCGTCACTAAACTTAAATTAAAGTTCTCCGCCATTATTTTCAATCTCACTATATAATCCGACGAAATTGTGTATGAATCAAAAGGTAGCCAATAGCTTGTTAAAATTTTAGACACAAAAGTCATTAATTGCCGCCATGAATTCCTTTTAGTTATATTTCGACATTTTGCTAGCTAACTGAGCAGAGTATTTGAAAGAAAAATATCATATATATTTTCCCAATCAAATTTCTCAGTGAATTACTCAAAGGACGGTGAATCTTCATGAGGAAAAATAGAAATCAAGCGACTCTTCCCCCCCCCCACAATCGATAGTTTGAATACAGAGAGAGAGGGGTAATTGGCTATAGTACGCTCTGGATCGTCCCTCGCACACTAATGTCATTTTCGAAATTCAAATGATAAATCCGAACCATTTAAGTTCTACGTATTGAAATCCCGTTGGAGATCAACTTTTTTATTTTTTTCGAATTATTTTGCTATATATTATGATATTTTAAATTGGAGGGCCTGAATAATTAAACTATAGTGTTTTGAGAATATTATATTATATAGCAAAAGAAGTTTGATAAAATATAGAATTTGATCTCCAAGGAAATTTTAATATGGACAACTTAAACTATTCGGATTGACCGTTTAAATTTTGGATTTTAAAAACGACTCTGTGTACAACGATTATCTGTATACTAGAGTGCACTATAAGGTCTATAGCCAATCTCTCTATATATATATACCAGAGGTAATAGAAAAATTGGATAAATTATATTATATCAAAATCGATTTTTTTTCCTATTAAAGTACTTTTATTTTGTAAAATTAGAAAGAATGAATTAAAAATTGGTAAATTGCAGGTTGGCAACTTCTTGCTTTCAACATAATAACATGACAACCATCTCATTTTTATTACCACATATTTTCATCACATTAATTCGTCGACGAAATATGAAGAAATGAGTTTATGGAATCCTAAGGAACTGTAACTATATGTTACGATCACCAATTGATGGAATCCTAAGGAAGTCTTGTAACTGCGCTAAAGATGTGTTTTGAAAATAGTGAAAAAATAACCAGATACATAGGAGCACGTGCAGCATTCTAATTGTAGATCATCAGGCTAGGGTGTACAAAGAAGGGAGGTTTTTTGTTGGGAAGATATTGAATTACATCTGACCCCACACCCCCCCTCCACCCCCGGTGGCCGATCAGGTATTCGGATATTCCTTGTTATAGTGATTGTATCAAAACTAATGTTTGTATCTCATAATTAATCTATGGCAGAAAGTATATATCATGGATGTTTTAGTTAACATAATTTAAACATCACAGTATTAGGTAGTATGAATTATCAAGGTGTAGCAAGAGTTCAAGGTTCCGACCAACCTCTTCTACAGTTACGTAATTCATGTAGTGTTCGCCTCGTTAGAAATCACTTCTACTATTTATATAATTATTTAGGTAGAGAAGAGATAAGAGAAATACTCAACAACAGAATTTTTCATTCATATATTCATTTCTTGTCTCTTACATTTCAAATGACACTATCATACTTATATAAACTCATAACTTAATTAAACCATTCAACCAAATACTAAATATCATTTAATAACTCTATTTCCTAAGCACATAAAAATACTAATTTGACCACCTAATATTTTGAACCCTTGACCATATAATTAATATTTACATTATTCAACACCCCCTCTTAAACTTAATTTCTTTGACATCCATCATCCCGAGAAGATTCTTGAATTTCTCAAACAACTTGATCGTCAACGGCTTCGTGAAAATGTCGGCCACTTGATCTTCGCTTTTCACATGAATTAGCCCGATATTCTTCATCTTCACATGCTCCCGAATAAAATGATATCTCACATCGATATGTTTGCTCCTTTCATGATGAACCGGATTTTTCGCCAACTCGATTGCCGACTTGCTATCCAAATAAATTTGAGTAGCATCTTCTAGAACAAAATTGATCTCCTTGAGTAGTTGCCTTAGCCAAATCGCGTGACACACACATGCCGCCGCCGCGACATATTCTGCCTCACATGTCGAAAGTGTCACCATAGGTTGTTTCTTCGAAAGCCAAGTGAAAGTCGTGTTACCCATATAGAACACAAATCCCGGGGTACTTTTTCTATCATCCGTGTCTCCGCCCCAATCACTATCCGAATAGCTACAAACTCTAAAATCATTAGCGGAAAAATCATAAAATAAACCAAGCGATAAAGTACCTTGAATGTAGCGGAGAATCCGCTTGATAGCTTTCCAATGTGTTGATTTCGGCTCCTCCATAAATCGACTCGCTAACCGGACCGCATATAATATATCCGGCCAAGTACATGTCAAGTACCTCAAGCTACCAACAAGGCTCTTGTATAAAGTCGCGTCGATCGTCGTTCCATCGTCATGACGAGATAACTTTACACCACATTCAACCGATGTGCTAACCAGATTGCAATTCGCCATATTGAACCGCTTCAACACTTCTTTAGCATACACTTCTTGTGAAATAAAAACTCCTTCATCGCCTTGTTTTATCTCAAGACCGAGAAAATAGGACATAAGTCTCAAATCGGTCATCTCAAATTCTCGCATCATTGCCTTCTTAAATTCTTCAATCATTTCACCACTATTGTCCATGAAAATCAAATCATCAACATGTAATGCTACCACCAACATATCTCCATTTTTTACCTTCACATATAGCGCATGCTCATATGGACATTGTATAAAATCGTGCGATTTAAAATATTGGTCAATTCGGGTATTCCAAGCTCGAGGTGCTTGTTTTAATCCATACAATGCTTTCTTTAATTTTAAAAACTTTACCTTCATCGCCTTTCTTCACATACCCGAGGGGTTGCTCGACATACACTTCTTCTTCGAGAATGCCATTTAAAAATGCCGACTTGACATCCATTTGAAAAATGCGCCATTTTGATTGAGCCGCAAGTGAAATGATAAGCCGTATAGTCTACATGCGAACGACCGGTGCAAACACATCTTCATAATCAATTCCCTCCTTTTGTTTGTAACCTTTGGCCACCAATCTCGCTTTGTACTTGTCGATTTCACCTTGCGGGTTCATTTTCTTCTTATACATCCATTTCACTCCAATCGCTTTATGTCCTTCGGGAAGAGAAGTTAGCTCCCATGTGTCATTTTTCTCAATTGCGCGTATCTCTTCATCCATAGCCACGCACCACTTGTCATCTTTTATTGCCTCTTCAAAAGAAATATTTTCGCCTTGCACCAAAAGACACACCAAATGCAATTCTTCTGTCGTCTCATATAAGTCTTGCATGTTTCTTGTTTTTGGTGTTCTTGGATCATCGTCCGACCGGCCAAATCGTCTTGTCGGTGTAGTGGTTGCACTAGTCGATGTTGTGGTTGCACTTGTCGGTGTAGGAATTATGATCATCGGCTCTTCATTAGCTTCTTTGTGTGCCACTTCTTTCATAGCACTCTAATCCCACATGCTTTCTTCATTTACCTGCACATCATGACTAACACGCATTTTTTTTGTAAGTGCATCATAAAGTTTGTATGCCTTTGACCTCTCATCATAACCGACAAAGATCAACTTTGAACTTTTGTCATCCAATTTCTCTCGCTTTTGATCCGGTACATGTGCATATGCAATGCTACCAAATACTTTCAAATGAGCCACCGTCGGTTTTGAATCGCTCCAAGCTTCTTGCGGTGTCATATTCTCCAAACTTGTTGTCTTGCACCGATTTTGCAAATAGACTAAATAATCAACCGCCTCGGCCCAAAATTCCTTTGGCATACCTTTGGTTTTGATCATACTACGAACTATGTTGAGAATGGTCCGATTCTTGCGCTCTGCAACTCCATTTTTTTGTGCTGAGTATGGCGCCGTCAAGAGACGCCGAATACCATTTTCTTCACAAGAAGAATTAAATTCCCGCGAGGTAAACTCGCCTCCTCGATCCGATTTCAAATCCTTGATATAAAAACCACTTTGCTTCTCAACAAAAACACGAAACTTCTTAAAAATAGCAAAAGCTTCCGACTTTTCTTTCAAAAAATACACCCAAGTTTTCCGAGAGAAATCATCAATGAAAGTTATAAAATATCGGTTCTCACCAAATTAGCTCGGCTTGATAGTTCCACATATGCCGGTATGCACCAACTCGAGAGGCTTCTTTGCTCGATATTCCTCCTTACTCGAAAAGCTACTTCTTACATGTTTCCCGAGTACGCATCCTTCACAAATTTTGACAGGCATATTAATTGATGGTAACCCAAACACCATCTTCTTGCTCGCCATCTCTTTCAATCCTCCAAAATTCACATGCTCGAATCTCAAATGTCATCGCCAAGTTTCATCTTCTGCACAAGCTTTCAAACGTTTTGCACGAGTATTTTTTAAATTCAATTTATACATTCTATTTTTAGCCATCTCAACTTGTGCCAATAACCGATTATTTTGGTCCCGTAAATAAAGAACTCTTTCTTTCATAAAAACTGAATAACCTTTTTCCATCAATTGTCCCAAGCTCAAAATATTGGTTTTCATTTTCGGCACATAATAAACATTTGAAATAAACTTTTTGGTACCATTCTTCAATTCAATCAAAATGTTACCTTGACCTTCAACGCGCACTTTAGAAGCATCGCCAAATGAAACATGACCATTTGCTATCATCTCCATATCGCTAAACATATGCTTGTACCCGCACATGTGGTTGCTCGCACCCGTATGAAGGTTACCACACTTTCTCATTTTCGGGACTATTCTCCTTGCTTGCCAAAAGCACCACGTCATTAGCCTCGGTTTTTTCTTTACTTGCAAAATTTGCATTTTCCTCCAGCTTCTTCTCATTGTAACATTCCCATGCATAATGACCAAATTTTCTACAATTATAACATTCAATATTTATCTTACTTGAGCGCCCGCCTCGGCCGCGTCCTCTACCACGTGAGTTGTTGTAACTCCTTTCTTCTTTCTCATCATTTTCATTTTGTCCTCGGCCACGACCTCTACCGCGACCACGAGCTCCATAGCCGCGACCACGACCGCGACCTCGACCTCAACCTCGCTCACCATAGCTCGACTTTTCTTCTTTTATTGTTGTCTTCACTTGCAACGCTTCTTCTAGCAATTCTTGCTTCTTCTTTTTTCTTTCTTTGCTCATGAGCCTCCAAGAAACTCGAGAGTTCGTCGATGGTCATCTCCTTCAAGTTTTTAGACTCCTCAATAGCGCACACCACATTTTCAAACTCATCGGTTAGAGACCGAAGTATTTTTTTCCACCACTCTTGTATCGGATAGAGGCTCGCCATTTGTCTTCAATTGGTTAACAATTGTTTGTATTCTTGTGATGTAGTCGGATACACCTTCTGACTCCTTCATTTTTATTGATTCGAGCTCGCCGCGAAGTGTTTGTAGCCGAACTTGCTTAACTCGCTCAGCACTTTTGTACGCCTTCTTGAGGATATTCCAAGCCTCCTTTGAATTTTCCACACCGGATATCTTCTCAAAGCCGGACTAGTCGACCGTTTGATAAATTATGTAGAGTGCGGTTTTGTCCTTCTTGCACGACTCCTTCAAAATCTTTAATTTATCTTCCGCCAAACCATCGGTTTTCTCGTGCTCCTCATAGCCGCCATCGACTATCTCCCATACACCTTGTGCACCGAGTAAAGCCTTCATTTGTATACTCCATTTGTCGTAGTTGGTTTTCTAGAGTCGTGGACAAGAGAATTGTCCAATGCCGCCAAATGTCGACTTGTCGTTCGCCATGGCTCTAATACCACAATGTTAGTACTCGCTTCTAATATTTATATAATTATCTAGGTAGAGGAAGAGATAAGAGAAATACTCAACAACAGAATTTTTCATTCATATATTCATTTCTTGTCTCTTACATTTCAAATGACACTATCATAATTATATAAACTCATAACTTAATTAAACCATTCAACCAAATACTAAATATCATTTAATAACTCTATTTCCTAAGCCCATAGAAATACTAATTTGACCACCTAATATTTTGAACCCTTGACCATATAATTAATGTTTACATTATTCAACACTCCTAGCCCATTATTCATAAGAATATAAAATATTGTACTGATATTGGGCACTTATTATTTAATTTTTTATTTTTTGTTTCCTTTCTATACTATTTAAAGAGTAGTTATCGTATTTTTATTTTTATTTGCCAATGAAATTAAATAAGAAAAAAAATATGTAAAGGTATTAACTTAAATGACATATTCGGTATGTCGAAATTGGGCTTAAAAGATTCCAAAATATACAAAAACTGTATAGAAATCATAATGAAGAGTTTGAACGGAGTCATATACAGGAAACCATATCAAAACCTTTTGTACTTGTAGGGAAGTGAAATTAATGACACATGGACAAAATGAACTTTTGACAAGTAAAAAATTCCGGTTCTATATGGTCTGATCTCAGGTGGGTCATTTCTGTCCCCTTACATTTGGATTTGAATGCCTTAATTGATCCTTTTACTGTCTCATGTCTTCTTCTTTGATAGTTATATAATAATTAACATGTGAACAGTTTTGAACAACTCTGACAAATTTGACAGCACATATCTGAGCCATTGATGAATTAATCCACACTGCTGCATTGTGCTAGTTATAGTAGTACCAAATAGTCAGCCTCTACTGCTTTGAGATTCATGCTAATTATTACATATCATAGACCAGTCTGGTCTGTTGCTGTTCACCCGTTTGATAAAAGCTTCCTGAGAAAGTGACCGTTTGATTGCACCCAATTAAGACCGAGCTAGCACCAATCTGAATGCAACAGGCAATTGCTCAAAATGAAAAAATCGATTTTATGCAAGTCTGGTGATCTAGAGAAAACAGATCTGAACCAGCGTGCTAAATTGATGATACAATTAATTGCAGAAAGGTTAACATATCAATTTTATTTTTATGTAAATATTTTAATTAAATATATGGTACAAATTTGATGAATCAAAATAATTTAAATAATTATTTTTGTTATTATCCCTCTTCAATAAAGAGAAACCATAGAGAAAGGACTAAATAAGTTAAATAACAGATTTACTGAATCAAGCACACGGAGAGATGGCAAAGACAAGAAATGACTAACAAGACCCATGTCAGTTCGAATTTGACTTTTAAACTTAGCGGGAAAAGAAGATGATAAAGGTTATCAGCACATGATTGGCCCTTCATTGTGTCCGGCCCCACTTTTTACTAGTTAAAAATGTTGGGGCCACTACCAATCTGGTTTTTTCTGCGGCGTTTTAATTATTTTATCTTTATAATAATTATCTTGAGTGAAAATAATGTCAAAGGTCAATAACTACGTTTTAATAAAAAAAATAATTAGTACATTTGTTTTCTCTTTTAGTACCATACAAACATTCTTTCTTGGCCATCCATACTAACCTATATACTCCATGAAAAAATCGAATTTCAATTTTTTTTTTTAAAAAAAAAGAATATTATGTTATCTAAATTTTCAGTCATCTAACCATTTACAATTAACAATAATGACCGCTTCATTTGGCTTATATACATGTGAAATTTGAGAAGCGCTTTTTTATTAAAAAATTAATAAATATACCTAAGAAAGTTTTACATTATTTTATATAACACCCCCTCCCCCCAAAACCCTATCCCGCTAACGTGGGTTCACATTCATGAAACAAGAATACAAGATAATATATAAGCATTTGTAAAATGTAAATTTGTTACAGCATTAACCAAACTATATATTCCACCATGCTCTCTTGACAGCTCCTGTCAAGGTTTCGGGAAAGAAAGAAAGAAATAAAAAAAAAATATTTCAAATTCTCAAAAGAGAAAAAAAAAAAAAAGGACAGATTTCATGAGAAGACTCATACTATATCAGAACTCGTACGTAAGTCGTAACTCTGCCCATGGAATAAGGCAAAGCTATCTTTCTTCTCCAATCCCTACCTAAAAGATGAAAAGTGGTCGGATTGGGTCATCAATTGAAAACTGCTCAACTTTATTTAGTCCCTCCAAAACTGCACTTCTGCCATCATTTTTCCCAACACCCCAAAAGCGCCTGATAAATTAAATAAATGAAAAACACAGTCAAAACTTAGCCGACTGCTCACAGGTTGAACAATCTCCAGTTTTAACAACAACAGCATAACGTCTTTATATTTGCATCGAAATGTTTGTTTGATTAGGCTGATATACAAATCATTAATTGGTTCATTTTAGGTTAGCTTATAATGCAGATCTGCCTCAATGCATGCCCCATTAATTAATTTGCTAATTGAGTCATATATGCCAGATGGGGGCCGGCTAATTCCAATCCTTTATTTTAAATAAACAACAACCGGCTTGCATTGAAGTTTTTACCCGTCGAGCCTATTTTGCACCTTTACCATTATGATTGTGTTTTGATGTTGCTAATTAATGTTTGTATACTTCAATTGGATTCATTGAACGTACTGAGGTTTACTAATAAATGCCTTTCTTTGACCAAATTAATATTTTTTGTTAAGTTAAAGATACACATTCAAAGTACCAATTTACTAAAAGGTAAAAATCAATAATAGATGAATAGTACATGATGGATAAAACGGTAGAAGATTCAATAACAATGCAATTCCAAAAATCATAAATGAATTAATCTGGGACGAAGACCTCTTTTTACTTGTGAAACGGACAGAAAGAGCATCACAGGTTTAGATGTAGTTCTTATTATAGATTCTCTTGGCAGGATGTGGTTGGAGGCACTTCCTTTTTACCTATCTGAGCCGAGCGGTACATGTGGGTCCAATCCATTGTCCCCTCTTTCCTGTCCACTCGTGTGCAGTAGAGATTCTACAACGGGAGGGTCTAGCAGAAACCGATCCAGTTCTTGAGACACCAGCCCGGCAAATTTGAACCCAACATGCATGACCCCCAAATTCAGAAAAATAAATACATCAAATTTCAGAATATCATGGCGCCTAATTTTGACGAACATTATAGGGAAGTGATCTGAAGCTGAAATTATGAATATATCCAACTTAAATGAATTGGTTTGCAGAGTTTGATATAACTTACCATGAAACCTGATGCAAGAAGAAATTCTCTCAAAAACAGGGGGGAAAAAAGGGGTCATATTGAAGTACTCATTATCGAAACTATATAGCACGCAATTACAGAAAATATCCCAATCAATCTGAAGCCTAAATTATCTTAAAACGACCAGACAGCTTTTTTTTTTCGTTGTTGTCTCAATACATTACGGTGCCGTTTGGATGTGTTAGGAATAGACTTAGAATATCAATTTCGGGCATAAATTTAAGGAAAAGTACTATTTCGGAAAGAGTGAGAAGAGTGCTATTTCGGAAATAAGAAATGTTGTTTGGATGATGAAGTTAGGAATTACGTTGGGAAGAGTACAATTATGGTTGCTTGTATCGAATCAAACAAATTCTTCAAAAAAAATTATCCAAAAAGCAAAAAACAACTACCCTAACAATTTAAATTTATTGAAAGCCAAAAACTATTCTACCCACTTTCAGCACCAGGTTCATTTGTGCAAACAATGCTGCATTCTGTCTGGTACTTAAGTTGTGATTTTAGGGAAAAAGGGCCACTAGCTTTTTCTTTTTTATTCATTGTCAAGTATATATATTTCATTGGGTGGGTTTGACTTCTCTCGGTTTGTGATTTGAGGCCTAAGCCTACGAAAAGTGAGCCCTGAAATATCTTTAGCCTTTTATTGTTACACTACCAGGGCCTAGTAATTAGGTTGACGGGACGGACATTCTGGAAAAAAAAATATATACTCGCTTGGTTGTAATTTTTATATATTGGTTTATACTGGTTAAGTTCAGACCAAACGTCACCTTTGATTTTTTTTGAAGTTCTATAACAGACAAAAGAATATAGGTATGCTTAAAGGTAGCCGGATCCTCAGGATGTTTTAAGAAAACGTTCAGTAGACGTCTTTTAATCGGAGCCGTCCGATTTGATCTCAACAGTTAATTTTTTTGGGGCCTATCAATTCTGATATTATGCAAGGGACATCCTTAACCATTAAGATTAAATCAGACGGTCCAGATCCAAAAACGACCAGAGTATCTCTCGGACTGTCGATCTAGTTTCATGCTTAAAGTCATACATGTTCATAGGAATCGTATCCTCTGCTCATCTCTAAAAAGTGAGCAGAATGCCTACCTATCGTTTGGGGCGTTGGATCATAATCCAACGTAGCGCTCGTAGAGTGCAAAAAATATCCCTTAAATCGACCTGCTCGACTACCCTCTCTCTTCCCTAATTCCTTCGTGAAAAAAAAAAAAAAATCTCCGATGCCAACTCCTTCGTACCTATGTCTACCCTCGATCTCTCTTGTCTTCCTCATTCGGTAAGAAGGTAAAGTGAAGCAAAATACCTGTCACACCCCGAGTCACTTTTAGACGACTCGTGAGTGCATCTTGACAACCCGCCACGTATTTCTACGCAACGCGAAACAAACATCACATACATACCAATAATTCATACATAAAATGCCACAAAACTTTATTTATTCAATAAGGAAAGAATTTGACAAGAGACCAGGACTAACATGGTGAGATAAACACGAGACTCCCATGCTAGTTCAATGTATCAAAATATTTAAACAAACTAGAACAATACAATTAGTGGCATGTATTTGACCCGTTTATCTTTCTCTCTTTTCTTACGAAAGCTCGAACTCATCGTCTTCAATACCTGGAACCCATATTAAAATGGAAACGGGTGAGAGATCGGACACTCTCTCAGTGCGGTATTCAGTTCCAGCCCGGAGATTTGTAAAACTTTACCAAATACATACTAACAACATGATCAAGTATCTCTATCTCATAATTATATAGAGTGTAAGAAGCATTATATTTCATGGTGCATCACTTATGCAAATCACTAAATGCATTACAGATTTCAACAGAGTGCAAAGACTATTCATTTTATAATAATTAAAATACAATTAAATCTCATATGCAACATTTATTAAATATCTAAGTTTCTAATGAATGATCCAATATATCATTTTCCAAGTTTCGCTAATGATGGGTAGCAAGTAGTTCCTTCGTTAGCTAACCCAAGAAATCAATTGTCACTTTTTATTTCCACTTGGTAAACCGTCCCACTTATACCAAGCCCACTTGTTTGACACAATTCCACTAACCCAGGAAGCCCACTTATCCGTCGCGAACGGATAACTTCTGGGGAGCGCGCTAGTACTAGGGCCCTCAGGCCAAACACTTGGTACAACGGATACCATCCACTTTCACTTTAACATTTACCACTTCCACTTAACATTTACCACTTTAATTTCCACTGTCTTAACTTAACAATTATGAGATGCGCATGCATCCATACATTTTATGTCATGTATATTAATGTTTCAATTTCATGCTCACTAAACTTTATCCCATCAAGCAGATTTTCAACAATTAAAAAGGGATATTAATCACTATCCAAAACGTGTCCGATTCAACATGCCATGCAATAACAATTTATGAAAATAATATGCACAATAAAATAGGTAACAACTTTACAAATAAGTCTAGGAACCCGCACCTGTCAAACACTCGGCACGTCCAATCTTCTAATCTTCTCGATTGCCCTTCTCGACTTAAAACCTAAATTACGTGTACATAAGTCTAGTTACTGTAGATCTAAATAAAACTAACTTAAGAAAACTTTAGACCAACAGATGAAACCTTATCCAAATTTCTCAAATTTAAGTACTAAAATAGGATAAGAAAGAGAATCGGAAATTTAATGCATCGTTCCATGGTTTGACTAAAATCCATGGTTTGGCAAAAGCAATATTTTCAACATGCACTATAGAAAACTTAGTGTCTAAAATAATATGCTGTAAATACTTCCAAAATAGATGAGACGCTTAGTACATATTAAAAGTATATAATAATTGAAGATAGATCTGTACTGCTATAATTCAAAGATAAAATATGAAATGACATTAAATCAAACGTTGCTTCTCATTTTAAATAAAAGATCGACGAAAGATTTTTATCAACCATAAATAAATATATATTGTCAAGAGGAAATGAAAATATGGTGACAGTTATGATAGACAAATTTTGTGTAGCGATCCAATTGGTAAATTCATATGAAAGGATTAGAAAGAAAGAGAAATTGCATTTACCATTCAAACAAAGAACGAAACCTGGTGCCAACTTCAGTGCAAACTCCAAAATGAAGGAAGTCATTTATGAAGAGGGGAACGAGAATTTAAAGACAGAACTTTAAATTAAGAAGAAAATGAAATGGGAACGAAGAATATATGAATATATATAAATGAATTAGGAAAACTGACACTCCTGGACAAATGTCGACTACAAAATCAAAATAACCAACTGTTGAAATAAGCGCTTCTTAATAACCGGTTTAAAATAACTACCAATGAAGATAAAGCAAAAATAACCTCCCACTCAACAACACGGAAATAATTAAAGTACAGGCTCAATTAAATAAAGTAATTAAGTTATATAGCTTGAAGTCAAAAATAGCAACAAATAGACATTGTATAATTATTTCGTACATGGTCCTAAACCCAATAAGAAAATAAAAAGGTCAAGCATCTTATAATAGATAATGTATATGTTTAGAAAGCAAAAATAATTGATCTTGTAATGACATAGTCGAACAAGAGTAACAATATAAAAATTTACACATGAACACTAACAAAAAGATACAAAGTATTAAATTTATCAGATAAAATAATTACAAAATTTTAAACTCTATTATACTATTTAAAAATAAATAAAATTGAATACCGAAAAATACTCACACGTTCCTTATTGTAGAAAATAATTCATTAAATCTACAAAAGAACCAGAATGTTACAATACCAAGGAAGGACAGTGAAGGGATATTTGTGACAGCATCCATCCTACCAGTATAACATAAGTGTTAAGGCCAATCTGAATCAGTACTGCTACTATTAACAAACAACAATTTACCCTTAAATAATTACCGGTTTTATTAGAAATTCCTGATTTGTTGAGAAAAATCACATTTTATGTTTTTCAGATTTTTTTTACAACACAACCAATTAGAACAAGCAAAAGCAATCAAAGGTATAAAAGCATAGAATATTGGAAGGTGACATCAATATTTTATTTTTTCGAAGGTGGCTAGAAGAATGATAACAAATTCAAAGATGACAGCAAATTCCGAAGCAATAGCAGCAAAGTTCAACAAACTTCTCCTTTGAAACAGCAGAAGAACTTGATTTTACGAAATCGAAGGTTTCTAGGGTTTAGAGGCGAAGCCGTCGGAGAGTTGAATCGCCGGATTTTCGACTCTCGCTTCCGCTTTCTTTCTCTTTCTCTCTCGAATCTCGATCCTCTTTCTTTCTCTTTCTCTCTCGATGTAGATTTTTCTTTCTCTCTCAAATCATATGGAGAAGACAAAGTTCGAACGGAAGAAGTACGGAGAGTCGCGAAGAGAGTTTGCGGGCAGGTCAGGGAAGGTGCAAATTTTATTTTCTTACTCATTTATTTTTCAGAATTGGTACCTATCATCCACCATTTTCCCATCCAATCATCCACATGCTCCAAACAGATTTTTATGGACCCAACCTTATTCACTGTCTATTTAAATCCTTTCTCGCTGTAAACCCTAGCTGCCGTAGCCAGAAAGAGAGAGAGACGAAAACTTCTGTAACCTTCGTCGGATCTCCCATCGTCGGAAACCTACCAGAGTTCACCGATCAGATCTGATTCCCGCTTCATCTACTCTCATTAGCGCTTGGTTCTTTGATTTTTCTCCCTTTTTATGCAATTAACTTCCAATTTCTCAGGCTTGGTTGATTTCTCTTACGTGTTTGTTCACTTTCTTGCGTTCTACTTTTCAGCGATTACTTTTTCAAGCTATTTTTCATCGGTGATTCTTCTGTTGGAAAATCATGCCTCCTACTGAGATTTGCGGTCAGTATATAGATTTTCTCTGTTACGAGCTTTATATTTTAGTTCAGAAAAAAGTGTGATTTTAGTTTCATGAACTAATTTGATGTAGAAGCGCGATTTCAGTTTCATGAATTGATTTTAGTTTCATGAAAATCATGCCTACTACTTGGAAAGCCTAGTGATTCTATTTTCTCGAAGGTAACAAACGTGATATATTTTATTTCCAACTTTATCTTTTAGTTCCCAATAGAATTTAATTGGCGTGTATTAGTTTTGCTATTATTTTTTTCCGCGTAGGGATGCTAACACTATTTAGATCCTTTTACAACCAGGATTAGAACATTGGCAGGTTACTTGCCTTCATAGGCAAAGCTATTCCACTTGTTTTGAAGAGTGAAACCGGTAAGAATGTAGTACACTTTGATGCATGAATTTAGTACACTTGTTCGTTATTGTACCACTGATTGATATTTCATTTCTCACAGGTTTCTTTCACCTTAGAAGTTGTGTTGTTTAGTTTATCGACCGTGCAGCTAAGTTGTAAATTGTATGCAATGGAGAGAGGTTTACGAATTCCTGCCAACGAAAGCACCAAACGACTAGCAATCTTCTCATCTCAATAGTTCTTCATTTATTCTGATCATAATATGTAATTTGTTATGAGTGATCTAGTTTTCCTAATGGATTAGTTAGTCATCATATATGTTCATTTTGTTTATTGTAAATGTTAACTATATTGTTATATGTGTTCACTTTGTATATTGAATATTGAATGTGTTCATTTTGTTTATTGTAAATGTTAACTACATTGTTATATGTGTTCACTTTGTATATTGAATATTGAATTTGTTCACTTTGTTTATTGTAAATGTTAACTATATTGTTATATGTGTTCACTTTGTATATTGTAAATGTTAACTACGAAATCAAATTTCCTCTGCAACTAACTGAACACATAAATACTTTTAGTTCAACTTTTAACATATTTAACTGAACACAAAAGTACGAAAATTCTATTTTCAGATGCAACTAACTGAACAAATAAACACTTTTAGTTCAACCTTTACCGTATTAAACTGAACACAAAAGTACAAAAATTCCATTTTCAGATGCAACTAATTGAACAAATAAAACTTTTAGTTCAACCTTTGCCGTATTAAACTGAACACAAAAATACGAAAATTTCATTTTCAGATGCAACTAACTGAACACTTACGACTTTTAATTCAACCCTTATAGCATCTAACTGAACAAATAAACCAGTATATTTGATGACTTCAGCATCCAAAAATTTTCGAAAAAATTCCAAAAAACTTTCGCTGACGTCAGCGCACGAAAAATTGAAGATAGAGGCCTAGTTTTGGCTGTGGATGGGATGGATGGGAAAATGGTGAATGGTGTATATCACCGATCAAAAAGGGAGGTTGAGGATACGATTCCATGTTGATGGAGATGATTAATGCTACTCAGTATGATGGGCCAACAACTCCAAATTTCCACATTAAGCCCAATAGTGGGATCTCGATTGAGGGTCAGATCTCAGCCCGATAGTTATATATATTGGGCTATCATACATTTCTCTCTACTTTGTTTATCTAACACTACTTACTTTTTAAGGTATCTAACACTAGTCAATTGAGGGTCTGATCTAAGCCCGATAGATTTTAGTTTCTTCGATTGAGATGTCCAATCTGGTTTATCTAACACTACTTTTGAGTACTTACTAATTTCCCAAAAAGAGCTGTGAACCCAAATTTCATAGGCTAAGAGCTGTGAACCCAAATTTCATAGGCTTGTGAAGTTGGGTTGCTACTATGGAAAGGACTGCAAATGAGAAAAAATATTAAAAAAAAAAGAATCTTTTTTTTTATGGCAGTAAATTCTCCTACTTCAAATATTCATAAATTTTTAATTCGATTTGAATCTCTTACATAAATACATGATCGAATTTCTTCCATATCTGTTCAGTTTAGTAACTTAAAAGCAACCGTGTCCTTATTGACATCATAAGAAATTTCGTTTTAGAAAAGAAATGCAACTTGCCGTGCCACTTCCCCCATAATAATAATAAGAAGAAGAAGAAGCCATGCAAATTCTAAGAAATTAATTACTGCCAACCGCCGTCCGCTTCAGTCCGTAGCTAAAGACTAAAGTCATTAATTTTTTAGGAACTTCAGAAGTTGACTTTGACTATTAGCATGTTGATTCCATCAGATTAATAATTCAATATTAAAAGCTGGTACTGATACAATGTATAAGTTGTATATAACATGATAAAATAAAATGATAAGTTGAGCTATCTACACAATATGGTATTGACCGTGAGTTGACTTGAAAATATAGTACAATAAATTACGACTTCTTGGTTCATGTTTCCACGCTGGTTTGACGAACCTTAACTATTCTAAATTTCTAATATAACGCAGATGTGAACAAATGTTGACCAATATGGAGGTCTTTGGGAATAAATTGGCATTTTTTTAATTCTTTCTTTAATCTTTTATGAAAGCCGTTGCCATCGTTAACCTCCAGATTCCATGTTCCTAAATCCTAACCATAAACAATTTTTATTGATTATTTGCACGGTCAAATACGCGTGTGGCGCAACACATTAAAAAAAAAAAACAAATAAAAAAAAAAAAAACAAGAAGAAGAAGGGACATAGTGCCTGTGCCACCACAAATATACCTCTCGTGAAATTTCCACAAAATAAAGTTATTTACTAATTTGTATACCTTATAATATATGAAACTTTAAGCCTGCTTTGTCAATTTAATTTTAATTGGAGGCCTGATATCCATTATTGCCCAAAAAAGAAATAGTTCTCAAAACAAAATCTTATCGTAAAGAAAATTTGAAGTTAATTTTGTCCATCAGATAAAACAAAAACAACATGGAAATGAAATATCAGTTAATCATTTTTTATAAAAATCTTCTATAAAGGAAATTTTTTTTCATATTTAACCATTCTTCATTTTAACCGTATATATCGTGATACAGATGTAACAATAATAGTATTTTTTTTTTTAAAAATAATTTTTCATTAAATAAACAATCGTCTTTGAATTAATACTTGCCATTATATTATTTCTTTTGGTGTATTAGCAAGAGAGTCGCCTATAAATAATGCTGGTACAACATTTTAAAGTAATTAATAAATCAAACTAATCAAATTTTACAGTCTACAGATCACTATTGAAAAATTAAAAAAAAAAAAAATCTCCGACACAACTTGTCGGATTAATTAAAATGCAATCAACACAACTCGCCGTGGGAGGTCTGATTTGATTGGAAATTCTACAAGTAGCTTTGTCGTAATTTTATGAGAAATTGCATTTGAGGACAAAGTTTTCTACAAGTAGCTTTGTTGTAATTTTATGAGAAATTGTATTTTAGGACAAAGTTCTAGAGAAGTATTATTATGAGAAATTGTATCTTATAAGTTCCTTGCATTTATAACAAGCCTTCTACTTTTTTAGGACAAAGTTCTAGAGAAGTATTTTTATGAGAAATTATATCTTACAAGTTCCTTGCATTTATAAGTTTTATAACAAGCTTTCTACTTTTTTTTTTTTTATCTTTTGACGATAAAACAAGAGTATCCATCTCAACTCTTGTATAAAGTGGAATTGAGCCATGGAGAGAAATTGTATCTCACAAGTTCCTTGCATTTATAATTTATAAGTTTTATAACAAGCCTTCTACTTTTTTTTTATCTTTTTACGATAAAAATGTGGGACTTTATGAGAAAGCAAGTCAAAGATTTTCTTAATATTAGTATTAATATTAGAAAATGGAGCTTTCACTCAACATTATACTTTGCATGTAATAAATACGAGATATAATGTAGATGAGACGACAATTATGGTACTATTTTGAAAAAAGCATATCTTCCACTCCAATTTTTTTGAAGAATTTGTTTGATTCGATACAATTATTATTTTATTATCACAATTAATTGCCACTTGTTATTATTATTTAAAAAGTATAATTAAGAGTTCTAGTAATTGCTATTATCATTGTTAATACTGTTATAATAATATCATCATCATTATTTCATTAATACATTATTGAATATAACAGCAATAATTAATTATGCTTGTAATAATAATTAATACTTCTTATCAAAAGTTTGCCGGTCCTATCATATAATAGTTTGTATTTGAATTATTCTATATATCAATTATTATTTTAGTTTTGAGATAAAAAAAAAAAAATGTCTACACTAAAGCAAAGTAGAAACCTTTGGTGGCCTGCTATATGTGGGACTTTACGAGAAAGCAAGTCAAAGATTATTTTATTAAAATAAAGTTTTTTTTTATTTTTATCTTTTTACGATAAAACAGAGTATCCATCTCAACTCGTGTATAAATTGGAGCCCTCCATGGCTCTATAGTTAAAACATAATGCACAGAAAAGTCGACGCCGTAATGTATACGAATACATGCTTGTGTTTGTACGTCCACGGTGACATCACTTCCATTTGGTCAAGGTCTGGTCCTCATCCTCATTATGACAAATTTATTCAAAGAAGTCAAAGGTAAATTAAATTCTTTTTGCAGTTTCCTTTCAACAAGTTGTTTGTAATTAAGAAAATCTTTGACTTGCTTTCTCATAAAGTCCCACATATAGGATATAGCAGGCCACCAAAGGTTTCTACTTTGCTTTAGTGTAGACATATTTTTTTACCTCAAAACTAAAATAATAATTGATATATAGAATAATTCAAATACAAACTATTATATGATAGGACCGGCAAAATTTTGATAAGAAGTATTAATTATTATTACTAGAATAATTAATTATTGCTGTTATATTGAATAACGTATTAATGAAATAATGATGATGATATTATTATAACAGTATTAACAATGATAATAGCAATTACTAGAACTCTTAATTATATTTTTTAAATAATAATAACAAGTTATAATTAATTGTGATAATAAAATAATAATTGTATCGAATCAAACAAATTCTTCAAAAAAAATTGGAGTGGAAGATATGCTTTTTTTCAGAATAGTAACATAATTGTCGTCTCATCTACATTATATCTCGTATTTATTACATGCAAACTATAATGTTGAGTGAAAGCTCCATTTTCTGTATTTTAGCTTGTGTTTGGATTGTTGATAATAATTCTTCTTCCTAAATTAACTCTTCTTCCGGGAATAAAAACCATCCAAACATTTCGGAAGAACATGGAGTTCTTACGGGATTAGTTCTTCCAACTCTACCATGGAAGAAGCTTTTTGAATGAAATAATATTAATGGAAATGTTTAATACATGGTATTTATTATTATGATCCTGATTAGTTTCTTTATTATTTAATATTATTACTTATTTCAAATTTTTTATTATTAATATTAAGTAATTATTATTATTTTTTTATAATATTACTAGCAAAAGTTGCCATCATATGTGGGTAAATAAAGAAACAAAATAATGTTAGGCAATAAAAATATGTTGTTCAATTTAATAGTGATACAAGTAAATATGTTGCTTAATTTCTTTCCGTACTAGATGGAAAACAAATATATGTTGTTGCTTTGTCTGGCAATTGATATCCAACCACAGATCAAATCGATCGAACAGCATAAACGCATTTTAGCACGCTAGATCTAGTGTGCTAACACCTCTTGGATCCATGAGTTTGTAAGTAGTAGAGATTATTACTAATTATTTAATTATAATAATTGTATTATTTGTTAAAATATTATATTATTACAATATTAAAATAATAATTATTTTATTATACTTATAATTTTTATATAAAATATTAAATATTAAAATAAGTACTGAAAGAATAATATTACACAAATTGGTGGGGCAAAATCAAAATGAGTGATTATTTTATTCTCAATTCACCATTCAAATAATATTTCTTCTTTCTGAAATAACATTCTTCTAAAAATAACTCTTCTTAATTTTTATTTTTCCTCCGAGTGCTATTCTCAACCATCTAAAAGAAAAAGACATTATACAGCCCCTATAATCCGCGACAGTGAGCATAATACTCGATCGTCCAATATATATGGAGAGAGAGAGAGGCAGAGTCATATCCCTTCGCAATTCATACGTTGCTTTTTATAACAATATATGACCTAATTTAAACAACTTCAATTCAGCGTATTTAATTATCAAATTATTCAAAATAAAATGAATCCACACCCATCAAATTAAAACATCTATATTCAATTCTTTTTGTACCTAAACATAATTTTTTTTTCCTTTTTTTTTTTTGTCCTTTCAGTCTCAGTAAAGTTAAAAATTGAGTTCAAATATATGAACAAATGACGGTCTACTATTCCTTGTTTTGTGAAGCATGTAAAAGTAGCCACGAAAGTAATTCGAATCTGTTAGTTCTCCATTATTGCTATTCCGTGTTGACACGAATGATTTTTTTTTTTTTTTTTTGTCCATATCTTTGTTGTGTTTCGTTGGCAACAGTTGAACGCTCGAGATGCCTTTTTTTATTTATTTTTTGAAACACCAATTTTCTTTCATTAAAAGATTTAAGCATTACAACTTATGAAGCCTATTTTTTTAACAAATAAAATGTGAATATATGATATCCGTATATAAGCGAACTATGTCAGTACTCCATAAACAGCTTGCATACATCAATTAACAATAATAATAATAATAATAATAATAATAATAATGTGATAGGTGAGGGAACGGCAGGAACCTCCATTTTAACCCATTAATTAAATGTCATGGTACATGAATTGTGCTCTTAATTATCGTATAAATTAATTAAGTAATGGTAGGAATGCATGTTTGGTTACTTAATTTAGACTAAAATCAGTTACTTTTGTAGCTAAACTTGTGAAGATAAATCGATCATTTGTATCTGATAAATGAATAACCTTACTATAATCATGGTTTCTTTTTAATTCAAGAAGAAATATCAAAATTATTAATAGGTATGTATTTTATATACTTACCTAAAAAGTGCTAAAAAAAATGATCCGATGTAGCGACACGGAGTGGTTATGATTATTATGCCAAATTGTTTTAAGCTTTTTTAAAATTTTTTAAGCTTCTTCTTTTCATAAATTCATTTTAGTACGATATCTGGATTCAAAAAAAAAAAGTACGTATATCGTACCCAAAAGCAATTAATGATATCACTTCTTCAATTTGGGGCTCACTATAAGGATACAAATCCCAAGAAACTACAAGATCTGACCGACAAAAAAACAAAGTTTCTTAAATCACTTAGGTACATTAATACGCTGTGGTTGTTGGTTGAGCGAATGTGTAGTGATTAAAAAAAAAAAAAAAAAAGGATAAGTCATAAAGTTGAGTTTCATGACTGGTGGTAGAATGGGGAAATTTCTCTTAGTTATTGTAATTTGGATAATTATTATTACTTTTTTCACACACATTAACAAAATAAATGCCCAAGAAATTTGATTTATTACATATCCAATTTTGTCATCATAACAAACATAATGTCGAAATATGTTTCAATACACCTGGAATGACACACATATAGGTCAATGGCAGTGTCACTATTGTTATTTTTTCACTCCAAATGAAGTATGGCGGTACGTAGAATTGGTTGCATTTATTTAAACCTAAGTACGACATATATAAGTCAATAGCACCATCGCTGCACCTGATGATATTCGATGTGGATCTTCTAGTACGAGGGGGCCGGGGGCGCGCAGTGCGGCCTCACTACAAGAAAGATGGGCTATAGATAGTTTTTTTTATTAGACTTTTCTATAAGTGTTGTATCTTAATTTATTACTAGACTTGATACACTAAATCTAACAAAACTTTTAGCAAGACTCAATTTTCTATTAATATGTCATTAAAAATCTAGCAATTCGTTTTTTGATAGACTTCTTTGAATCTTGCAATATCTAATGTAGCAATATTTTGAGTCTAGCAATTTATTATTGCTACATTAGATATTGCAAGATTAGAAAAAATCTATCAAAAAATGAATTGCTAAATTTTTAAGGACATATTAATATAAAATTGAGTTTTGCTAAAAAAAATTGCTAGATTTAGTATATCAAGTAAGTCTAACAATAGATCAAGATACAACACTTATAGAAAAGTCTAGTAAATAAAATCTATCTATAGTCCATCTTTCTTGTAGTGCCTGGAGCTTGGTAGTTTGTAAAGAGAGGGTTCTTTTGATTCTGATTTGGTTTGCGCTCCGCAGTTACCAATTTGCACGGCTTGATTTCTGGGACACGGCCTGTTCCTCTTACCAATTTGCTGTTGGCAACTCGCCAACATGCCTTCGAAAAAATTTACTCAACTTCTTTAATTATAATTATTGCGGTTCGATGACTGGAAAGAACTTTTCTATTTTAAAAAAAAATTATTTCATAACGGAGAAAACTTCTGATAACAGTGACGTAATATTCTATAATAAATTTGTCAGTGGACATGACACCTTTGTATATAATTATTAACCCGTAAATTCTATTATAAAATTTAAATAAGTCCCGTAATTGTGGGTAAATCTTCTTATAGAAGAAAAATATGAGAGAATAACTATCGTACACTGTAATAGTCAAATTCTAAATAAGTGCCTCGGAGTTGTATTTCGAATTCAAAGATTCGAACATCTTATTAGAATTTAAATTTTATATTCTTTCGAGATTATTTACTATTTATTTATTTTTTAAATAATATAATTTGAGGGTCCATAATTGTTTTTTTTAATAGTGAAAAAAACGAAAAAACATGTGAAATTGATTGTCAATGAGATTTTCATATGGAGAGTACTTAATCCTTCACATCGTACGAAACTTGAAATCTTACATATAATAAAGATGCGTGGATGGGCTCAAAAGGTGGATTGAAAAGGTGCTTATTTTAACGTATATTTCATAGGGGTCATTTAAGAGATGTCTCTCCAAAAGATGCAATCGAGTGGATGCCTCAAGGGTGCGATTGAAAAAGTGCCTATTTTAACATATATTTCATATTGTGTCATTTAAAAGATGTTTCTCGCCAAATGGTGCAATGAGTGGATGCTTCCTCCATCAAAAGATGCCAACATATTATCTATAAATAGTACCTCCCTTATTCAATATTTTTATCAATCATTTCTCATTTACGAAATGACAAACATAATAAATATCAAATCACTCTCAAATAGAAATCTAGGCTTGAGAAATACGTGGCTCGCAAATTTTTTGTCTGCAACAATTTCGAAGATGGAAGATACATGGGCCATGAATTTTGTTCTGTTACATAGTAAGGTAAATTTTTTAAATTTCATTTTTACATTTAAAGAATTTTTAAAATTGTAAAAAAAATGAACAATATAGTGTGTAAAATATGTAATGAACTACTATTTAATGTATTATTGTTTCCATTTTACTGATTCACTTTTCACTTCAATCAATTAGAAATTATAATTTTATAATTACATTTACATATAATAAAGATGCGTGGATAGACTCAAAAGATGCAATTGAAAATGTACTTATTTTAACATATATTCCATAGGTTCCATTTAAGAGATGTCTCGCCAAAGAATGAAATTGATTAGTTGCCTCAAAGGATGCGATTGAAAAGATACCTATTTTAACATATACTCTATAGGGTGTCATTTAAGAGATGTATCGGTAAAAAATACAATCGAGTGAATACATGTTCTACCAAAGGTGCCAACATATTATATATATAGTACATTCCTTATACTAATAGAATTACTATTCAATGTATTATTTTTTCCCCATTTTATTGATTCACTTTTCATTTCAATCCATTAGAATTTACAATTTTATAATTACATTACATGTAATAAAGATGCGTGGATGGTCTTAAAGGATGTGATTGAAAAGATGCTTATTTAAACTTATATTCCATCGGTGCCATTTAAGAGATGTCTCAAAGGGTGAGATTGAAAATGTGTCTATTTTAACATATATTTCATAGAGTGCCATTGAAGATATGTAATGCCAAAAGATACAATCGAATGGATGCCTCCTCCACCAAATGGTGCCAACAAATTATCAATAATATTTAGTATCTTCAATTTTTCATCAATCATTTTTAATTTACAAAATGACAAACATAATAGATACCGCATCACTCTCAAATAAAAATCTAGGCGTGATACATGTACGGGTCACGAAAATTTGACCTGTATAGTTTTGAAAACGGAATATACATGGGGCATGAATTAATTCTATTAGATAGTAAGGTAAATATTTTATGAACAATATAGTGTGTAAAGTATATAATTGACTACTATTCAATGTATTTGTTGTTTCCCTTGTACTGATTCACTTTTCACTATTGAATTTACAAACTTATAATTATTATTTTTTATGATAAAAATATAAGTTTATCGAAATATCTTATATAGCGAATATATTTTAAAAATATAACATACTTTCCATTAAAACTATTTATTCAAAATCATCTATCAATTTAAAAGAATAAACGATGTAATTTTTATATATTGTTTATCGTCGAGCTAAGTTCGACTTATAGATCGTATAAGATACATATAAGATACGACTCTGATTTATTCGTTCCTTAGAGTGTATTATTCCATTCTCACGAGGATACATAGAAGTAAGGTGGAGTAACGCATTTAATACACTTTTATTTCTTCAAACATGATTTAAATTTAATGAAATAGTGTGAAGTAGGGAGGAGAAAATTTACTCTACATGGATCAAGATATAGTTAGTATTATTTAGTTATTATTAATCTTTATTTACTCCACTTTTTCATCCCAAATATGATATAAATTTAGAGGAGTAGAGTGGATTAACTATTTACTCCTCCTTAAGTTACTCCACGGTTTACTCCTCTACCAAACATTGCCGATGCTGAATTGACTGAATAAAAGTTATACCAGACAAATGGCTACAATAACCCTCTTACTAATTACTTTTGGTTGTATTTTAGGGAATTCATAACTAGATTAGATATTGTGGTTACTTTTTCGTCATTTCTCGAAGAATGATTGGGTTTCCTCAAGAACAAGAATAAGTCTTAGATTCACCCCTCACAAGCTTGGATCCAGGTATTAATACCTCTTAATGACCAAAAAACATCGACGAGAATCCTCTCTCATGAGGGTTTATTAATTTGTGGATCCTTTCTTTCCAATAGACGCAAGCCCCTATTGTTAATTACCCCGTGGTTTCCCACGAGAACCTCTGATTAAGGATTCAAGGAATTAAATGTAATAGGCTAGAAAAATCATCATCTAAGTGATTTTTGGTGTTTGATAAGTAATTTATTTATTTTGGGCTCAAACTGGGCTCAATTGGTGTTACCAAACCTAATTGACGGGGCACAATTGAGGGTATTAGTGATTTGTTTCTTTTGTTCTCAGACCGGACTCAATTGATGGTACCAGACTTAATTGACGGGACACAATTGAGGGTACCTAAGCTACATCTAAAATCTAAGAACATTTAACACTAAAACTATTTATTGGGAATATTTTTATTATTATTATTATTTTAATTTAATTTATATTGACTTAATTTGGAATTACTTTAATTTTTAAAAATATTTTTTTATTTTAATATATTTTATTTTATTTATTATTATTATTTAGTTTTGATTTTTAATTTGATGAATTTAATTTGGATTTAAGTTTAGCTTGGATTTATCTTGATTTTTGGATTATTATTATTATTTTTATTTTATTTATATTTTATTATTACTTTTTTAAAGGTTTAATATTTAAAATTTAAGATACCATTTTTATATCCTTTTTGGAGAAATTCTTGAAATTTGAAATTTAATTTCTTTTTATGAACTTTGGTTTTAATTTGAATTAGATTTTTGAACTTAAATTTGATTTTGACTTTAGATTTCAACATATTTTTAATTTTGATTTTCATTGATTTTTTTATTTAGGATTTGTCATTTAGAACTTGTTATAATAAATAATTGATAAGTAAATCACTTTTTATTTATAAAATTATCTATGAAATTTGGTTTAGAATTTTTTTATTGAGGGGTTTTATTATTTTCTAGAGTTTATACAATTTTTTTTTATAATAAACACTTCAAAAATAAGAAACACTTGATTTTGTCAGAATTACATATAAAGATATTATTGGATTCGGTTTATTTAGATTTTTAGAAATTTTTAGATATTTTATTTGGATTTTTCTGTGATTCCTACTATTTTTTGGTGAATTTACAAAGTTTTGGCGATTTATAAAATTCAATTTTTAAAGGAAAATTCTAACGTAGTGAAAATACCAGTCTAATTTAAATTAATTAGGTAAATTAATTTAAATAAATTAGATGAATTATTAGGAATTAATGTGGATTCTAGTAATCAGGAATTGGTATAATACGAATAATTAAATCAAAAGTAACAGTAAAATCGACTTGAAATCGAAACTTTTAACCTTGTGTAGTGTCTAAAATTTATGTTCATAATTTTATTAATATCAAAGATTAAGAAATGAAAATTATTTGGCTTTAGATTAATTAAATCTTGATAAAAATAATTATAATCATTAAACTATATGAGTAACAGCATTCTTGGCTACAAAGTTGTCGCCACAGGAGATCCAAAAAGGTAAAACACAGTAAAAATCGACAAAATCGATTTCATCGCCGTGGCTTCATCTCTTTCTCTCCTTTCACTTCCGATTTTTCGTCGATCATTCGATTCCGTCTCTCTTTTCTCCGGCGAAAATGTGGTAAATCGCCGTGGGGCTCAAGTGTGGCAAGCCAATCAGCTCGAGGCCACCGTCATTTTAGGGTTGAAGAGCCATTAGGCTTTCTCCGCGTGGAGAATGGCCATTGGCCGTGGGTATGAGCTGGAGTGTGAGATTCGTGCTTAGGAATCTCGACTGCTGACTCATCTCTCCTCTCTCTCCGCTGTTGCCTCGGCTATAAAAATCCCCATTCCATCTGATGCAATTTTGGCCGGTTTTTGAAAATTTCCTTAAAAAAGAAAAGAGTGGAATTTGAGAGAGAAGGGAGGAGGACACGCATAGAGATCTAAGGTATGAACTCTGCGGTGATTGTTCTTTGATTTTCCTTGCTTTAAGTTGAGCTCAGTTGATTGAACTGTGTAATCTAGGGTTTGATCTCGGTTTTGAGATGAACTGTGTTTGAAACTGTGTGTTGAGTTTAGTAAACTTTATTAGGATAGATAAATGTTTGAAATGAGTTATTGATGATTGGAACTGTTAGAAAATGGATTTGAGTAGGTATTGAGCTCGGATATTTGATGATAAACCAAAATCTTGAACTGTGATGAGTTTTGAGCTCAACTGAGCACAAAGGAGACTTGCTTGATGCTTATTCTGTGTGTTTGGAAGGTGGTACCAACCTTAGGTACGGTGGCTGTACCACTGGTACCGATCTGGTACCTCTGGTTGTGCTGTCACTGGTGACAGGGACTGAGTTGTAAGAAAAAATGGGTCTGAGGACCTATTTGTAAGGAAAAAGGACCTGGAAGTTATTAAAAAGGGCCTTTTTATGAGGAAAAAGGGCCTAGTTGAGAAATAAAATGATTCAGGGTCCCTTTCAGAAAATTGGAGGAACATGTTGGGTTCGGATCTCCGACCCTTCTGTCGGATCCGTGTCGGACCCGTTACGGTTGGCTCAGGTTGACCTGGCTTAGCCGTGTGGAGAAGCGGGCTTTCTGAGCTGAGATTGGATTGGGCTTGGCAGAGGAAAAAAAAATTTTCCCCTTTGGCCCAATGCGAATTTATTGGGCCTGGAAAGAAAAAAATGGGCTTAAGCCCATAATAGATTAATAAATGGAATTAAATTAAAACTTAATTTATAATTAAGTTAATTAAGGAAGGATTAAGATTAATTAAATAATTAGGGAAAAGACCACATAAAAATGTCGGGTATTTCTCTAATTTGACGGTTTCGGGAAATGATGAAATAGTTCGAGTGAGTCAAGAACAGATACATGACAAAAATCACCGACTAAACTGATCCCAAATTAAACAAACAAAATAATTTTTTTATTTTTGAAATTTTTAAGAATTTTAGAAATTCCTTACTAAACTATTTTATTTTATTTTATTTAAATTTAAATATTTTCGAAAAAATTTAAGGTATATTTTAAATAAACTAAAATAGATTTTTATAATTATAATTAAATTAAAATAAGTTAAAAATAATAATAATAATAATATATAATAAAATAATAATAAATAATAAAATAAAAATATATATATAATAATAAATTAATAAATAAAAATATTATTATTAAATTAAATTGAATAAACATAAATAGTATATGTGTGTGTATATATAAAACAAAGTAAAAATAAATAACATAACATGGATATGAGTAATATTTGTACTTACGCGGAACCCGGACCAGACTTGAGTACAGGTGCGGATACGTGGATTTTTGTAGAATATTAGTCATGATAATATTATTTAACGCATAGCATGTTGTTAATTCCTTTGGATGTACCTCTTGATCATTTAGAATTAGGAACATATATTACAACTCAAGATTTCATGTTGAATTAATCCCCTTTGTTCAAGTTGCTGTGAAACTGGACAAGCTTTGCAACACCCCTTTTTGTAAGAATAATCCGAACCCTTGTGGAATCAAGATAATCTTGCCTGATATTCCTAGAAACATGACATGAAAGTCAATATCACTCTTCGGAGTCGGTCGATCACCGGCTTCGGCCAGTTCAGTAGCGCTATTAGAATATGAAATTCCCTCATGCCACTTGATATGTCAGGTAAGGGAAAGGTCTCCTCATGTGCCCAGCCTATTGGGAAAGGAACTTGAGTGAGATTTGATAATTATTTACATGATATGATTATTCTCTTGACTGTTACATGATTCTATCTTGATTGTTATTATGCATTGCTTTTCAGTCTACCATGGTGTTGATAGGGTCTTTTCTTCTCCGCTGTTCGGTATGCAGTCGGATAGAGATTGGCATTTCATTGTTCTTGATTCATTGCTTTCTATCATTATTACTTATTATTGATTTATTATTGATTATTATTATTGTGGGGATTATTTCTGGACTAAGATTTCGACCAGGAATCCACGTCTGGAACTAAAACCCGCACTGAGAATCATATTTTCATATCCGTGTTTGTTTTGCATGTTTCCTCGGCGGTTGGGGGTTCCAGACGACACACCGGCCTTTGAGAGGTCCGCCCTTGATGACTTTTGATGGGTCCCATGTCCACTTGCGTACTTATATACCTCACATGCGCACTGTGATATCATACCATGTTTCCTTAGCCCCCACTGGTGTTTACTTTTATATTGAGTATGTTCCTCCACCACCACCTGCCCCTCCATCTCCACCACTGACCCTACCACCCACGCCGGAGCCTGTTGTGAGTCTCATTCTCATAGATGAGGATGGGGATGAGATCTTGTGCCTGTTTTTATGTTATTATGGATACTTAGACTGGAGTCGATTTTGATTTACATTATACTAGTCCCTATAGACAGATGAGTCAAGGACTGGTATATATGTTGTTTATAGTTATAGTCTCCAGTCTTGAGCCGTAGTTATGAGCGTGATGTATGATATTCTTTATTTTGTGACTTGTACTGGATGCGCATGTGATATATATATCTGTGTGTGTGTTGTGACATGTTTACTTGATTGTGTATGCCTTTTTACTTGCCTTTGTGATGGATAATATTTGCTTATATTATCTGTGATTAGTACTATAATATTTTATTTATAAAAAAAATGGACTGCTTTTGCACGACTAAGCCTTACGGAAGTATATTTATTTGTACTTTCGTGGCGGAAATCTGTTACATCTTGCTGCGGGATGTGACAAAAATACTTTAAAAATATAAAAGAGGAACATTTTGACATAATTTCATACCAAAATATAGTGAATCTAGTTTCTACAGATTTTTAGGATTTTATGGATATTTTACTTGAATTTTTCTGGGTTTCCTACTATTTTTAATGAATTTTTAAAATTTAAGATGTTTGGAATTTTCTGATTGGGCCACGTGAACGTTGACTTGGCTGGATTTGCGCTGACTGGGTTGGATGATGTCAGGCTGTCTCCAGGGGACGCTGTCGATCTGTGTAGCAGGTGATGGGACCTGCCACACGCTTATCGCCACAGAAAATCCCAACGGATGTGGGTTTAAACTATCTTCTTCTCCGACAGAACTGGCGTTTTTGCAGAAAGGCCCCTCTCTCTTCTGCGATGAAATTGCGGTGATTCCGGCCACCTCATCAGTCGAGACTAGGTGCGTTTGGATCGTTGAAGAGAGAAGAGGAGTCTGATGGGCGCCACTCTCTCCATGGAGGCGTAAATCGCCATGTGGCACCTGAGAATTGTCGAGCTGCCATTAATGGCGTCTAAGCAATTTGATCGTCTTCTTTTGCCAGGGATAGGTTTTAGATACTCATGAGCAAGTAGGGAAGACGAATGAGGGATCAATTTCTCTTGGGATAGCTTGGAAGGGGATGGAATCGACTGAGACACATCGGCTCTAAATTGGGTTGAACTGAGCTTCTGCTGCGGGGCCCACAGAGAGCTCTTTGGATGCCAGTCACCATGTAGACAGCTTCAGAGAATTAGCAAAGTGATGTTTGTGTCTCTAATTTGATCTGAAGCCACTCGATTTAGTGTGAGAGACACAGGGGTAGAAGATGAAAATTTTGTACTTTGTTTTGAGTTATGAATTGCATGTAAGTCGATTTACAGTAGTTAGGTTTGATTTGAGACTCACTTTAGGTCAATTTGAATCTGTTTTAGGTGTTCAAATTAACACAGATTGGATGGGCCAACCCTTATGCACTTTCTACATTTTTTAGATTTTATTTTTTTTATGTCATTTCTTCACTGTTTTGGGTGAACTTCATTTTTATTGATTCAAATGCAGTAAAACTGCTTACAGAGGGTACATGGAAGTTGTTAGATGTAATTGATTCAACAATTTTTATACAAGGGACTGGTTGGGGTTTGACATAATTCTCTTTGTACTTTTTATCATTGTTCTTGAATTTATTTCATTCATTGAACATGGATAGACCAGAGCCATGCTATGGACCTAAACCAAGTCGATTGAAGCCTTCCACAGGAGAATTGAGCCAGGCTACAAATTCTCCCATGGCCGTGGCTGGTTTTACTTTGAACACGAGAATACCACATGAAACAAGGAGCTAGGCTCCAAACCTTCATGTGGCATTTCTACTGATGACACCCAATGGCCATGACTGATGCTAGGCTTCAGACCATGGCTCAAAGGGACTGTGTTGCATGTGCTCGAGCACACCATTGCTTGGTGGCCGAGTTGAAGAGAGAAAGAAAGAACAAGCTACCAAATTAAAACTTTCAATCGATTTATTTGATCTTTGCACGCACAATTATAGAACTAGATTGCTTAATTCCCACCTATTTTCCTTCTTTTACAAATACTCAATGAAATGCCTCTTACTATTGAATCTTGACTTCACTAATTTAAACTAAATTACAGCAGTATAACCCTAATATCAGCTTGTGGCTACTCTCCCCTCCCACTGTAGCTTCAATTGGGGGTTTAAATATGCTTAGGGGCCTAGGGTTTCAATCTATGGCCGAGAGCTGATCGACACCATTCATTTCACTCCAATAGCTGAGATCCAGCGACTTCTAGGGATTGGTTTCGGAAAACCATGTGCTGGAGATAATGGTTTCGGCATGTGTGGTCGAGGGGGAGGCCACGTCGACGAATAACACGAGTTTTCACCCATTTCACCGGCTTCGCGCAGTAAAACGCGAAAATTTTCCTTTTTACCAACGAGGAAGATGGCTCTGACATGTGGGGGCCCATATGTCAGGTTAAATGAGAGGGAGGCAGATGGGTGCTCTCGGTTCGCTATGAGCCAGCGACGGATCAAAGATTTCAGCGCTTTTTGGTCCATGCACCGGGTGTAAGCAAAAATCAAGGCGGGACGAAAGGATTTTAAACGCAGTGCCTCTCTTCCCTGCTCCGGATCCTCTCCAATGGCTGGTCTCGCAAAGCCTTTTCCATTTTTCTGGGATTTCCTCAGCTTTTCTTTTGAATTTCTATTAATTAATTGCTGCCAAATAAAATTAATTTATTTGAAGGCCTTTCCTTGGGTATTTTTGGATGAAATTTTATGGGTAGACTCAGAAAAATATGAGGAATTTAATGGTTTAAAGGGTTTTGTGAAATTCCTCATGGATTTATTTTGGTGATTTTATGGATTTTGGGGTTTCTTTGCAAAATAGAGGGTTTCTATTGATATTTTTGGCATTTTGAAACTATGATAATTCATCATAATTCATGGAATATTTTTTGGTGTTTTCTAGAAATTTTTGGAGTAGGTTTGGTATTTTCTAAGAATTATTTGTATTGCTTACTACAAAAGAGATTATTTATTTCATGTATTTTGACATAATATTTTAGGGTCAAACAGATATACATACTATGCACATCGATCATTAAGTATATAACATACAATTCATTCATATTGATCTTTTCTTGCCCGCCGTTCAACGCAGATACAGTAAGTACCTAATTTCTTTTAATAAGAGTCGATCAAGTGTCCCATGAAGGACTACGACGGTACAGCCTCTTCATAGCCACTTGGGCAAGCTTCCAATCAGTTCCTTTTGTCATCCATTTCTTTAGTCCAGAATTAGTACAAAGATAAACCCAATGTTGTAATTTTGTAGATTTCATATCCATATAGTCAATTTACAGTATCTAAAAAAGAGAGAAATGTACTTTTATCATATATAATTTTAAAAGCACCCTTGTACATGGAAGGCCCCTGTTACCCATTAACGCCTAATTAAACAGAGTATGGAAAAATTAAAGAAAATAAACAATTGCACTACACAGTGGTGTAAGCTAAGTAGCTTTTCGCTCTCTCACAGCCTTGATAGAGCCATCACATGCTCAACACGTGCCTCAGGCTGGTGGTTAATATCGTTAAGCTCGCGCTCCACTCTGCGGGAAGAATTAGCATCTCCTTTTGGATTATTCTTTTGCAGCCCTTTTGCAACTTTCCTCAAAATAAACTTCTGTATTTTTCCTGTTGAGGTCTTGGGCAACTCTTCTAAGAATACCACCTTCCTTGGAACCATGTAGTGAGAGAGTTTATCTCTACAGTATGAAATGATGTCTCCTTCCTCAATTCCGGCTTCATTGGATGCATACTCCTTCCTTAGCGCAATGAATGCACATGGCGTCTCACCCCAGTGTGGATGCGGCATCGCAACCACTGCTGCTTCCAGAACCATTGGATGTCGGTACAATGTTGCTTCTACCTCCACACTGCTTATGTTCTCTCCACCTGATATAATTACGTCTTTTGATCGGTCTTTTATCTCAATGTATCCATCTGGGTGCATTACCCCGACATCACCAGTAAGAAACCAGCCATTCTTGAAGGCTGCATCAGTTTCCTTTTTGTTTTTGAAGTAACCTTTCATTATGTTGCTACCCCGAAGGCATATCTCGCCTTGAGTTACGCCATCACGGGGTACACTGATCATCGTTTCTTTATCCTTCACGTCAACATCAGCTAATGTGAGCACACCAACACCTTGTCTGGCCTTCAGCCGGGCTTGCTCTGCAGCTGGAAGGCGGTTCCAAGCTTGCTGCCACTCACAAACAAGTGCTGGCCCAGTGGCCTCAGTGAGGCCGTATGCATGCGTGATGTGGAAACCGACACTTTCAATACTTTCAAGTAGGGCAGCAGGTGGTGGGGCACCGCCGGTCAGCATATTGACCGGGTGAGTCAACTGACGACATTCAGTTGGGTCTAGAAGGACGTTGAACAGGACAGGAGCACCGCACATGTGTGTCACGCCATGGCGAGAAATGGCATGATACATGTCCCGAGCTGATGGTGATCGCATACAAACATTAGTACCGCCTCGTGCTGCCATACCCCATGTGAAGGTCCATCCATTGCAGTGAAACATCGGTAGGGACCACAGATACACAGGTTGTAGCCCCACCCCCCATTGAAGCAACAAAGTCAGAGTGCTCAAATAGGCACCGCGGTGGCTGTACACCACACCTTTGGGCTCCGAGGTGGTGCCTGAGGTGTAATTGAGGGCAATGGCGTCCCACTCGTTGGTAACAGGTACCGGTGGATATGCAACAGGATCAGCAGAGGCAAGTACTTGCTCATACTGTAGACCAAAAGAAGCACACCGTTTGGTAGAGGAGATATCATCAATCATGACAACCTCGGGGCGAGCAGCGAGGGAAGACACGGCATCGGTGGCCAAGGAAAGCAGCTGGTGATCAACGAAAAGGATCTTCGCACCTGAATGGCAGAGAATGCCAGCAATGGCAGCAGCATCAAGGCGGGTGTTGATGGTGTTTAGCACAGCGCCAGCCATTGGCACTCCAAAGTGTGACTCGTACAGTGCTGGGACATTTGGTGCTAGGATGGATACCTTCATAAGAAAAGGACATGAACCTGTCAGCAACTGCTTGATGTATATATGTTTGTGACTTATAGAGTGAAATTTTATACTGACCACAACGTTTCATTTTCATATATTAAAAATGTTCCATATCTTAGATTTACCATTAGCATAAAATTTTGCAAATAATAAATTAGTAATTCCTCTCATGTTGTTCTATATACTGAAGGAGCATGTGTAAATTATGTAATAATTAATGAATTAGATAACCAACTAAAAACTATATATGTGTATGTGCTCACCACATCGTTCTTTCTTATGCCAAAAGCCTGCAGCCAGGCGGCGAGGCGGAGGCAGCGCTCATATGTCTGCTTCCAGGTGAATTTTATGTTGTCATACACAACGGATGTATGATTACCGTAAGCCAAAGCGGCACGTTGGATGAAGGTGAGTGGGGTGAGTGCGGCAAAGTTAGCATCATTCTTGGGTAGAGAGTAGGCATCCATTGGGTATATTTTGCTTTGAGGTGTTTTTTTGAAGTGGGATGTGTCTAGTTACAGACTTGCAGTCTTACGGAGAGAGCCAAGGGGAAGGTGAGAGATTTAAACGCAGACACAAGTGCACAACTAGGTGATGTGTGTATGTCGAATGACAGAGGGAGAGCGCGCTGGACGGTTTTATATAGATCCGAGTAGAGAGAGAAAGAGAGTGGGACAGAGAGAGAGATGATGACTGATGAGGCAGTTGAAGAGTAGGTATCCCATATCGATCTGTTAATACAGTTTACAGAATAAATCTATCTATGCTATAAGAAAATCACATAACAATTAATAAATTACATAGATTTTAAACTGATAATTTTATTTGGACAATATTTGTTTAATATATATTGTTGCATGAATATCATTAATAAAACCTATATTCGCAATTAACAATTATTAAATTACATAATTTTGCATAGTTATTCTAATTTTTTTCTTTCTTATACATTTTCAAAACCTAAAATTTTAATATACACATATTTTATTACTTATTTATGTATTCTTATTTTTAGATAACTAAGAAAGTTTTTAAAATTAGCATATAGTATATATGTTGTCCACATGAAAACAATTAATAAAAGCAGCAGATTTAAATTCCCACTTCTATCACCATAATTAAGCCTTTCAAAATTTTCCAATGGCCACGTCTGCATTAATTGTATTATTATATTAGCTACAAGACTAGATAAATGATATATCTAACCAATTTGATGTCCAATTCAATACCTAATTTTTTTGTATTTTCTAACAGTAGTACTATTGGTGGGAGCTCAACTTTTGCATGCATTCTACCAACAATAATTTCAGAAGGATGACAACTATATCTGGGCCCTGATGGAAGTTCCCTTGTCGAGTTGAGGAGAGTGCATGGAAGGAAATACACTACACATTGCAATGTGAATTTTGAACAAGGACCATTGACCCCTGGACCCAATTAAGACCATAAAAACTTTGATATATATTTTCATACTTTTTTCCCTCCCACTACAAACAATTCACATGGGATGGTTGATGATGGTTCAGTACATGTTCTTGTAGAACTCATGTTTCACGGGTCTCAGCGTGTTCTCGTCACAACATGCTGCTGCCGATTTGTATTAGTCCGTCTTGCGAGTGACTTGATGCTCTTGAGGATGCATCTCTATTCACTCAAAAGTATTTATTGTCTCTAATATATTTTGTCAACAACACATGTTATTATTAAAAAAAAAATTATATGTTAAAACATGTAAAAATGGAAAATAAACTCTGCATAATTTTAATTTCGTTATCCAAATATTTTCTATTTCCACCCAGTACATGTATTGAAGTACGGCGCGTTTTTATTTGAATGAAATTTTTAGAAAAAATGGAAGGCTTAATTACTAGAGACAACTAAATAGAGGACTCCTATATTTTAGGGGGAAAAATAAAAATTAGAGGACTCCTTCAACGGACACCAAAATTTTGATCTTTAATCTAAACAAAGTCAAATAAGTTTTAGCAATTATATAGTTTTATGAAAATAATTCTTATGAAATTGATCAAGTTGACGATTTGGAACTGATGCTTGAATTTTAAATATTAAAATATAAAGAAAAAAGTTGTTTAATATGTGACAAAAAACTTGTAGAAATATTAGAAATTTTGAATCCTCCTAATTTCATAATACTCATATTATCTTTAAATAATATTAAAATTATTTTAAATAAATTGAAACAATAATTGTCTCACTTTATCCAGATTAGCACTATTTTATAGTGTTTTCGCGCACTATTTCAAATAAATCCGACTTTTAGGCAGTTGCTCCGGAGATCCAAACATATCAAAGAATTTGAAGTCATACTCATACAGGAACTTGTCCCTTCGTTCTATATTTTTTTTTATATACCATATAATATAATTCACAGATTCTAACTGCCTCTGAAGTTTTAAAACAAATAAATGTTGATACCAAGTCTTTTCTAATTTTAGATTACCTGTGTTACGCGGGTCTTTTAATTTATTTTTCTTGTCTCTTTCCATTGGGTATATCCTCTTACTCTTTTTCTTTTTTTTAAGAAAAGCTTAGCAGCGACTGCTAAGTGAATATGTCCTCTTACTTGTTTGGTTTCTTTGTCGTAATGCTGACCAAATAAAAAGTGACCTTTTAGTTCATGGGTCCATACATGCACTACATCAACTCTAAGTCTCTAAATATACAAGTTTTTCTTTTTTTTCTTGCAGAAATACAGGCTTTTTTTTGGTAAAATGAAAAAAGAAATATAGGATTATCATTTATAATACAGATTAATTGTCTTATTTTATCGATATTTCACGTGGCAGAGATTAGTACTCTGCAAGATAAATAATGATGGCTACTGCATATGGGCAATAATGCACAATGGCTACTGTACAACACAATTGTGCAATGTAGAAATTTTCAATTATTAGATGCTGGGTGTTCTTCTATTAAACATCTTTCAATATACAGCACCAAAATTGAGCAGGGTAATTATCTGATGTAAGTACAATCGAAGATGAATATGAAATTCAGCATCAATGATAGGCGACTCCACTGTTTTCTAATAGAAAACATATTCAAGTCTTGCGAAGCGCAAAAATAATGATGTGTAAGACACATCAAATCTACTGCATTAAAAACATAAAATAAATTTGAATATCTCATCAACTCATAATTTGCAGTAATTACAAATTATTGATTCGGGTTACATCTCCCTAGCATATTAAATTAGAAATATATAAATTTTATAATTTCTTAGTGGTCATTAAACACTATCAAAACTGTTTTTAATATATAAAAGTGTTATTGAAATGAATTTTCGTTTTTACGCGTCCGTGGTAGTGATCACACTTGTCTTAAAATGTAATAATGTTAAATTAATATTATAAACATTTGTTTACACAGTACCGTACATAAATACTTATTGATACTTCTTTTTTTTTTTGTTTTTTGAAAACATAAAACTTGTTGGTGTTGGAGTTATGTCTTAGAAGTCAATATTTAACGATTTATTTTTTTAGTTTATGCTAATTATGATATTTAATCATTTGTTCCTAGAGTTTATTATTGACAGATCATTCAGGTTGATGGTCTGAATTATAAATCTCTGGGGATCATTCATTAGAATGACAATAATAAATCTAAATCGTCCATAATCTTGATAATTAACAAGGAACATTAATTATCATAAAAGATTAGTATGCAAGTTAAGTGATGATTAAGTTCTACAAATCATAGGTAAGGAGTTACCAACTTAATTGCATATGTGTATGTTATTGGAACATAATACAGGACTTGACCTAATGAAATAAACATATGGATTGTGTTATGTGTAATTGTTTATTTCATATGAGTTTGATTCTAAGTTTGAGATGTTCAACTTTTCCACATGAGGATAGATTCTATAAATATCGTCTAACGTTGATTCCTGATAAAGGCTGCTATACGGACTTTATTTATACTCTCTTGAATTGTGCGGGGAAAAGTTGTTCATCAAGAAAATCGTATGTCCCTCATTAAAATACTTAATGAGTGATGATATCTGTTTGGGCCCCTTGATGGAGTTGGATCGTATGCATGCAAACTAGACGATCAACTCTAGATCAAGAAATGTATAATCTGCAAGAATGACACATTCCTATCTTGGATTATACAATGATATCATGTGATATAAGAATCATACAAGGAAATACTATTATTTCTTATGCAGGATTGAGATATTGTAACGGTACATTATTTATGTGAATTGGAAATCATAATGTGTTGCTAGATACCGCTTATGATTATTGAAAATAAATAGTGATTTATTCTCCATGGCCAACATAGCATAAATCCTCAAAGGGTCACAAAAATAGAGTTTTGACCATACAATGTATTAATTATTTGTTCATGACAATGAGTGTTATGAAAATATGATAAGTTGATTAATTAATTATATACCGTTATGAACCATTGTAATTAATTAAGTCAGGATCATATTGAAATAAATTAATGCATTTGCTAATCCTAAATTAATTATTAATGAGTTAATAATTAATTATATTCAACATACTTTAATTAGTTTGAACCTATTGGGTTTTCTAATTATTGGTTAATTAAAAAGCCCGATTTAACTTTAGATGAAAGAGTGATAAAAGAGATTGATTTAATATCCCAAGGGAAACACAACTTGTAGCCCACAAAAGACCCATTAGGTGGTGCCTAGGGCTAGTGGCAAACTTGTAATAAAGGCAAAGTGAGGATGAGAGTTATTGGCTATATAAAGGGGTCACCTTTGGGAGCCAACGCTAGCCTCCACACTTCTCTCTCCTCTCTCTCCTAGCCGCCACCACACAAAGAAGAAGAAAATTTCATATTTTCTTTCTCTTTGCTCTCTCTTTTCTCATCCATCTATAGGGTTCATGTGTTAAACTTAGATCCAATTAAATAAATGGTTACTTGATTGGAGAATAAGCAAGGATTAGCTATTCTCTTCCCTTTGCTAGCACCAAGGAGAAGAGCATGGTTGATTCTCTTGGTGGACTCGAGGCCGGCGCCATCCAAGGAGAAGAAGAGGCGTATGAGAGCACCACATCGACTCTCATGCCATGGATTCGAGCCTCATGAATGCGATTTCATGAGAGGTATATTTCTTCCTACACGTTTCTCATTTTTTTGATGTGTGAATGCTTCTAGCACTAGTTCCTCTTGTGTTTAATTGTTAATTAAGCTAAATGTTAGTTTAAAATTAAAAATTAGACACTTTCTAACAGTTGGTACTTTCGTACTTGAGGATGGCATAATATGTATGACCACTGATAGTCAACTTGGAGAATTTCGCAACGATTAGAATCATTTCTCCATAAATAATAGTAAATAATGAACTTTTAAAGGATTTCCAGTGCCTTTCATATAATAAATAAAAGAAAAGAAAGTTGTATCATTTTCTCTGGTTTCTCTGCGGTATAAACCATGCATCTTCAATTACGTTTTCTAGATTTGTAATGTAATGCATATATAGCTTAATTTTATTATGTAATTAAACTGATGTTAGTTGGAAAATTACGACCCGTGTTTTCATGACTCAAGGTGATAGTAACAGGGATAGGTCAACGTAATATGTTACAAATACCTTAAGAAAAAAAAAAAAAAAGGATAAAGCGAACAACAACAAAAGGAAAACATGATGCAATGGGATCAGGTCTGACCACGAAAGGAGACCAAATTCGGAGCGTCTTTTATTAGTGGAAGTGATGTGTGTTTTGATACTTACAGGAAATTGTAATATTATAACTGGTCTTTATTTGAATAGAATTGTGCAAGACTTCATTGACTGAACAAAATTCTAGCTTTTGTATGACGCATTTACGCTCCATTGGCATGGATCGCACACTCATATCAAATTACAAATGGTGATTTCCAAGGGAACTTCAACATAATTTCTCCTAGCTAGCTAGTTGAAAACTTGAGGAACTTAGACCGAATCAAGTTTCAATTTGCATAATAAAAAACCTTAAGAAATCTATGTATTTTTCTTGGAACTTGCAAGTAAAAATACTAGCCGCGCTTGTGAGTTGTCATGCAATTTATGTAGAATATTCTTCTAGTTCTAGGATATTTTCCAAGCTTCTTTATATGGGCTGAATTGGGCCTGGTTTGTCAAATCAAAAACCCAGTAACCCACAAATAAAAGTTCTTGGTCTCGTTTACTGGAACTAGGACCACTGAGTCTTGCCTTTGGAAATAAAAAGTGGGACTCATATGCACTTTCCAAATTTTTGACTATTGAATATTCTTTGAATTCTCGCTTCTATCTTTGGTCTGAATTGTTCAGTCTAATTTCCTTTTGGAGACTGAACAATTAAATACATCAGCATTCTTACGTCAATCAGGCTGAGCTGCTTTTCTGTTTCTTTTCTTTATTTTTTTTTTTTCATTTTTGGATGCTAATATGTGGGACTCTACTCTAGGGATAACAAAATTTTCCCTATCAAAAAAATGTAGCACGTTGATATGTAACACTTGACAGTTTCTGTCAATATCTCGAAAAAAAAAAAAAACTTGGATGAGCTTTCGAGTACAAAACAGAAGGATATTAGTACTATGAACAACGTGCTACATATTTTCGTTACAGAAACACATGCTTAACAATTTATAAACTATCATAGCCTGCAATATAACCAAATTTAGGGTAGAGTGCTACAGCCTAGAGATAAACATCCGTAAAGTCTGATTTGATATGTCTCTTTTTTGTTTTGACCGCTACTACTGAGTAGTGGACTAGTGGTAAACTTGTAATGAAGTGATAATACTTTCTTTTTTGTGATGAAATATTCATGTTAAAAATATTTTAAAATAGCTTATCACGTCCAAATCCTAGTACTTTGTTTGATTGGACAAGCTAACTTTCTTGTCCTATTTTGTTATAATTTTGGCACGATAAACATTTACTCTGTAAAATTATGAAGTCCAATGTATTAGTTATTGAACATGAAATTCACAATTTCTCTTGTTTAATGGTACCATTTGACCATATATGATTACAGAGGAGCTAGACCAATTTAATATTTAAGTTAAGCAAGAAAAACTATTTTAATTTTAAGGAATACTGAAAAGTATATTTTGTCACACTAACGCCGACACTTTTTTTTTTTTGCCGTTGAATTTTTGAGCAAATACGGTTAGAACCAAATTGGATTTGCCAAGAAGTTCGGTCTATGTATTCCCACATCTGTATTGCTGAGTCTGTCTCATTGAAAGTTGACATGTGGTTTACTATTGACTGTTGAGGATACTTTGAAGTTTGAATATCATAATATGTTTCAGCCCTTTCTGGTTTTGGTTTTGAATTAGAGAACCAATGAAATAAATACAAGTTCAGATCGGTAAGTTAGACTTGGAATGAAAATTCATGGAACTTACTGGCTATCTTTCTATAGTCTATACAAATCACGGACTTCTTTGATAAAAGAATAGAAACAAAAAGATTGTTCATGTGACTTATCGGTACTAAAACAGTTATTTTAGATATTTAACAAGCTCATTTGATGGTATCTTCAACAACGTTAATTTGTTCTTGTTCCAGTTGAATTAGTAAGCTTAGAGAGACCTTATTTTGTTCAAGCAAACCATTAAAATAAGAATTATAGTGTGTTACTAGGTCCTAATCGGATAGAGAAAAATTACTGAAGGAATTAGAAATGGAACAATCTCGCGTTGGTACTTACACGATAGGAAGCAAATAAGGGGAATCGACGTATTTGCATTGCAACAATGCCAATCGTCTTTTAATTCCTCACCAAAATAATAAATTGTGATTAAATTAATTTTGCGTGTTTAAGATCGAACGAGCTACGAGATTTTTTTGCAATCCTATCAAAAAACATGCACTATAATATAATAAAAATAAAATAAAGTGAGAAGATTAATTTATCGCTCTTATAATTTCTCTCCATAACATATATATAGTAGTTCCTTAACGTCTCTACGACAATATCATTTTTTTCTCTTACAAAATGTAGTTTGGAAATCGGAGTGTAGTACGAGACAAAAGACAAGTTGCCATTTATGACACTATTATGGCAAAAAAAAAGTTAATAATATAATGCACGCTTAGGATTGACATCGTTGTAAAAACTGAAAAAACAATTGTATCAGCGTTCTTATTATCTTATTATTAATCAACATGTTTTAACTTGTAACGAATTCATTTTTTAGAGTACTAACCGACAAAGCACAACAAGTATTTGTTATTCACGAATCCGCTTGTATATATTTTATTGTTATTCACGAATCCGCTTGTATATATTTTAAAGTTATAGGCTTATAGTTATAGGTATATCGATGATTTGCAATGAACTTATTTTAGTGCAATAGAACAATTGAACGGCCTTCCAAAATAGAACCAAAATGGGCCGCCTGTGCAGTCCAAACTCGGCTTTCCGAGCTCTGTACCATAATTAGCGCTGTCAATATTGGTCCGTTTCGGACCTTTTTGTTTCGTTTCGGAACGAAACAAAAACAGAACGATATTTGGTTACGTTTTACATAGCGGAACAGAAACGGAAATCATTTCGGTTATGTTGGTATGGACGAAAATGAAACGAAATCGTGGGCTGCCGTTTCGTTGGCCCACGTTATTTCGTTGGCCCGTAAAGAACAGGAAGCCCACAATTTATTTAGCTCTCTAATTTACGCGTGTAGAATGGTAAGTATTGCAGAGGGGAGTCGCAGCGGATAGGAGATACAGTCGAGGCTCTCGCGCGTGCAGCTGAGTCTCATTCATTATACCTAGTCCTAGTCGCCGCAGCTGCCTCTCTCTCTTTTCTCTCCTATGCATTCTCTCTCATTCTCTCTCATTCTTCTCTCGATTTTGTCTCCCATTAGCAGATCTGAGTGTTGTGAGTTGTGATTGTTAAGAGAGTGTGATGAGCGTGAGACATTTAAGACTGTACCTTTCTGCATCGCCTCTCTGTCTGTGTCAACTGCTGTTGAGTGTGAGTGTGTGACTTTTTCGAGGCTCGATTCCCTTTTCGACGATGCAGTGTACTGTGTTGTACTCTTACAATCGATTTGTCTTGCTATGAGACTGATTTGAGCATATAGCTACACAGCCAGCCTACACTATATATCATAGATGAGAGGCATGGTGATTGCATCGCCGTCTAGGGCTTGTTGCACCCAGTCACATTCACAGTCAGGCAGTATGGTACAAAAGAAGCAATATTTCTAGCAAACAACTCTTGCTATTATATAAGCAAAGGTAGAGACAGGGTCGCAGTCTCACAAAGAGAGAGAAAAATCAGAATAGAGAGAATAGCAAAGAACAAAGGGATGTACCTTTCTCAGGTTAATTTTTTATTTTTTCGTTCTATTTTTTGACTAATTTTTACCTTATTTTTTGCTGTCTAGCTTTAGAGTTAAAGCAAGAAGAATTGAATTTTTCGCTTGAGTAGCTACTCAGCTGTGTTTTTGTATTAATTGGACTTCTTAATTGAGCTTCTTTATAGCTACTCATTAATTACAGTTAGGAACTTAGGACAATACTGTTATTGGCACTTATTGAGCAATTATTGGAACTTATTAATGAGTATTTACTATTTACATAGCCAATCATTGGCACTAAGTAACAAGTCTCATTAATGAGCAATTATTAGCACTAAGTAACCAGTATCATTAATGTCTAATTAGGCTGAAATCATTGGCAATAACTAATTCGTGTCATTAATTTGCGTCTGCCAGCCTCTGATTTTCTGTGGCATTCTGCTAATTTTGTTTTATTCTTGCTATATTTTGCAGTTGTGAAACGTGTCTTTGATGGTTGATACAGACAGTGTTGTATCTGAGCCAGATCTTGAGTTGGAGGCTGAGGTTGAGTATGTCATTTTTTCTCTATGTGTTAAAGTGAATTGGTAGCTTTAATTATGTTGGCTCAGCTGAAAATTGATATGTGAATTACTAGCTTTAAAACTATTGTTTGGCTGAGCTGAAAAATAAAGTGAATTACTAGCTGAAAATTATTTTGTTGGTCAGTTGATTTAGTTGAAAATTGCTATGTAAATTGTTAGTTGCTTGGCTAAAAATTCTTATGAATTGCTATGTGCATTGATTTAGCTAAAATTGAAGTGAATTGCTAGCTGAAAATTCATTTGAAATGCTATGTGAATTAATTGTTTGCTGAATTGTTAATTGCTAGCTGAAAATTAATTGCTAGATGAATTGTTAATTGCTTTGCTTAGTTGCTTGCTTAGTTGACTTAGCTGAAATTATGTGAATTGTTAGAGAGGAGTTACATCCTAATTTAACTGCTGAGCAAATTGCAAGCATTCAAAATGAGGCTCATGCACAAGATGATGCACAAGATACACCTCAAGATGATGCACAAGATACACCTCAACCACTTAGAAAGAGGAGATATAGGGAAGTTATGACTTCAGAAGCTTGGAATCACTTCAAAAAGGATGTAGTTAGAAAGGATGGTTCATATGATGCCGTTTGCAATTATTGTAAGTTGGTGTTTCCAATGGAAAATCAGAAAGGTACTGGGTCATTGAGACATCATTACACAAAGTCATGTAAGAACAGACCAAAGAGGTACAAACAAGATTAATTGCAACAGATGTTGCAGTTGCAAACAAAACTTGAAACAGGTAAATACTATGTTAGTCAAGTTTTAAGCAATTAAATTTGCCACTTTCTAAACATAATTTACTTGCTAATTTCTTGTTTATTTTATTTTAGGTGATAACAAGGTTGGTGTATGGTCATTTAACCAAGCCATATGCAGAAGGAATTTAGCAATCATGGTCATGGTCCATGAGTACCCGTTTAATATTGTTAACCACTATTACTTAAGGGTGTTTTTAAAGAGTCTCCAACCACAGTTCAAGTTGATATCAAGGAACACTCTTAGGTCTGATTGCATTGGTTTGTATGAAAAAGAAAGGATAGCTTTGTATGAAGAGCTTAGTAAACTTGATTGTAGAATGAGTTTTTCTAGTGATTTATGGACCAATCACTCAGGGGACAGAGATTTCATGGCACTGACTTGTCATTACATAGATGATAGTTGGAGAATTAGGAAAAAAATTATTAATTTTACCCCTTTTCCCTCTCCACACACCGGAAAAAACATCGCTGAAGCCTTGTTTAGTATGTTGGTAATGTGGAACTTGGACAAAAAGATTTTTAGCCTTGTGCTTAACAATGCATCTTCTAATGATGCTTGCATCAGAGAGCTACTGAATGGCCAATTGGTAATTATTAATTTATTAAAAATTGTCCTTCACATTTATCTAATTATATGACTAATCAATAACTTGTTTGTTGACATGTAGAGAAAGGCGCTACCTGTAGATGGCTCGGTGTTTCATCAAAGATGTGGATGCCACACCTTGAACTTGATTGTTCAAGATGGAATTTCTGTGGTAGATGATCAGATTGAAAAGATTCGCGAAAGGATGAAGTACCTTCGTCATTCGCAAGCTAGAATGGAATTTCTATGTTTAATCTCAATTTTAAAGCTACCAATTAGCATTAAACAAACATCAAACACCATAGATCTAGGTTTAAAGCCAATTGCTTGCATTTCATTAGAAATAGGTAGGAGATTTATACCTCTCTTTGTATGGCAACAAAGAGGCTCGATTCCTTTCACTTGGAGTCGATGGGGTGCGCGCTCCACCATCTCCACCACCAACGGTTGCCTCTAACCCACCAAGGATCCAACCACAAGCTCTTAGAGAATGCTAGTTCTCTTGAGCTTCTAGCTAATCAAATCACCTTGCTTCTTCTACCTTTAACTAATTTATGGAGAGGAAGAGAGGTGGAATACTCAACACATGAGCTAGAAGGGAGAAGAGACTGCTTAGGGTGGCGGCTAGGATGGAGGAAGAGAGAGAAAGAGAGACAGCTAGGGTTTTCCCAAGAGGAGACCCCTTTATATAGCCAACAACTCTCATCATTTTTTCCAATTATTTACAAGTTTGCCACTAGGGCTCCTAGCCGAAATTAAAGGGGCTTTATTGGGCTATTTCAAATGTGCAATGGCCCAATAAACTATCACTTTAATTGTCTTTTCATTCTTCCTTAAATCGGACCTTTAATTAACCAATTAAGTAGAAGCCCAATTAGCTCAAACTAATTAAAGTAAGTTGAACATAATTAATTATTAACTCATTAATAATTAATTTAGGATTAGCAAATGCATTAAATTATTTTCATATGATCCTTTTTGACTTAATTAATTATAACGGTTCATAATGGTATATAATTAATTAATCAACTTATCATATTTCACAATACTAACTGTTGCAAACAAACAATTAATGCACAGTGTGGTTAGAGTCCTATTTGTGCGACCCTATTTGAGGATTTATGCTTTGTTGGCCATGAAAATAAATCGTTATTTATTTCCAATAATCATAAGCGGTATCTAGCAACACATTATGATTCTCAATTCGCATAAATAATGTACCGTTACAATATCTTTATCCTGCATAAGAAATATAAGTATTTCCTTGTCTGATTCTTATGTCACATGATATCATTGTATAATCCAAGATAGGAATGTGTCATTCTTGCAGATTATACATTTCTTGATCTAGAGTTGTTTGTACAATGTGGCCAAACAATCCAAACTCCATCAAGTGGCCCAAACAGATATCATCACTCACTAAGTATATTAATGAGGGACATACGATTTTCTTGATGAACAATTTTTCCCCGCACAATTCAAGAGAACATAAATAAAGTCCGTATAGCAACCTTTATCAGGAATCAACGTTAGACGATATTTATTGAACATATCCTCATGTGAAAAAGGTGAACATCTCAAACTTAGAATCAAACACATATGAAATAAATAATCACACTTAACACAATCCATATGTTTATTTCATTGGGTCAAGTCCTGCACTATGTTCCAATAACATACACATATGCAATTAAATTGGTAACTCCTTACCTATGATTTGTAGAACTTAATCATCACTTAACTTGCATACTAATTTTTTATGATAATTAATGTTCCTTGTTAATTATCAAGATTATGGACGATTTAGATTTATTATTGTCATTCTAATGAATGATCCACAGAGATCTACAATTCAGATCATCAACCTGAATGATCTGTCAATAATAAACTCTAGGAACAAATGATTAAAATTCATCATTAACATAAACTAAGAAAATAAGTCATTAAATATTGACTTATAGGATATAACTCCAACACATATACCTTGAGAACGTGGTTAATCTCCTTGGTGGACTCGAGGCCGACGGCACAACCATGGTGGTGATGGTGGAGGAGGCACGCCACCAACTCCAAGTGATTTGGATTGCCTCACAAGAACGATTTGTGAGAGATAAAACAATTCTCCTACCTTTTCTCATGAAATTGCGTGTGAATAACCTTAAGCCTAGATTTTTATGTGCCTGATTGTTGTTTTATGCTAATTGTTGGTTCTAAAATGAAAATTAAGCACTTCCTAACAATTTTATCATCTTTTCCTTTCACTCTCAATTACATTTGACTTTCTTCTAAACTCACAACATCGATTATTAATGAGTGTGTTCCTTACCAATCTAGGTATAATTCCAGGAGCCTTTAGGGTGTGTTTGGATAGTGGCCGGATAAGAATAGGAATAAGGAATAGGGGACCGGATTTAGAATCTCGTGCCAATCCTTATTCCTAATTTCAATTCCAACATTTTGTTAGAATTAGAATTAGGCCGGGAATAGGCCTCTATTCCTTATTCCCATGGTGTTTGGTTTCGCACCGGAATAAGGAATAAGGGGCTTATTCCTTATTCTCACCCCATCCCACCCCATCCAAACACACCCTTAGGCCTTGCTCCAGAATCGTGTATTAAAGGAAGGGGAAGGGACGGAGAGGGCGGGAGAGGAAGAGGAAGGTGCGGAAAAGAGTAAAGTTACGAACTTTACTCGCTCCGGTGATGGCCAGAGTAACCAGCGAAACCAGCGATTAAATCGCTGTTACTCTGTGTACACCCCGATTCGGGAGTAACGAAAATTGAAGATCTGGAGTAACCGGCGCACCTTACTCCCCTCTCCGTTACTCTCTCGTCTTCGTAGTGGAGCGAGTAAACGGTACGTACTTCCCTTACTCTCCTCTCCTCTCCCTCCGATTTGGTGTTCTGGAGCACAGCCTTAGACTACACCGGAGGTTAGTGAGGTTAGGATTCAAAGTTAGTATTCTTAACTTATTCAATATGAATAAGGTTAATGTCCGAGATTAATAGTGTTTAAAGTTACTAAAAATTAATATTAATTTGAAGTTAATAAACGTTGTTTGGCTTGAATGATTGAGGTTATTGGTCAAAATTAGTGCATACACTCGCTACATTGATAACTTAAAATTTTTAAATTTAAAATAAAAAAACATTAAATTGACAAATTTTTATTTTGAAAATTTGGAAATTTGAATCACAAAATTTCCGTTAAATAAGTGAAAAAATTTTAATTTGAAAATAGAGAAGCATAGGTTGGTCATACTAACTCACCAGTTCATCAAGTTAGCATTTTGGTCCAAATTAGGACAATCTCGCTAACTTCAAATTTATCGGGCATTGTAAATAAGCAGGTTAGTATAAGATTCGACTCGCCTCGTTCATGTTAAACGCATTTTAGTCGATTTCTCAGACGATCTCTTGGTTAGTTGTAATCTTATAGGTACTAGGAGGCTAATCGAGCTTCGCTCGATATTTGACGAACAGATAAATATAAAATATGTTGTCATTTATAAATCTGTAAAGATAAATGTAATTTTTTTTTTGCCTGGAAATTAATTTAGGTGAGTTTTGAAGAACAATGGGATATTTGGTAAGTTGTTTATTTGTATCTTACATATTTATAATAATAGATGTTCAAATGTGTTTAGACTAAACGGTCTGGGAAGAATGTGAAAATAGTGATTATAATTTTTTCTTTAATGCTATAATTACTACGAATGTAATTAAACGTGTAATTAATATGAATATTAATATTTTAACCTTGGGAACCCTTTAAATTAAATGCTATTACAGTTTAAATTTCTATGATTTACTGGCTTATAGAATTTGCAAGTAGTACAGATTGGACAATGAATGCGGCCCAGAAAAATGCGGAAAGTCAGGTTGTTTTAGGACATTTAAAGAAATCATAATAAGTGAAAATGTTATATACATGGAGGAATTTGGGGTATTTGTAAAAATTGTCATTAAATATAATTATATCACACATTATTGGTGTATGTAACTTAATTGATATTTTAATGCGGAAGATTTAATTATGACCCATCTTATGCACGAAAAATTTGACATTACTTTCATTTAAGTAGACTGAAACGGTCAGGAAAATTGAGAAATAACATTAAAAAAATCCTTAAAAGGCAAGAGTATTTCTAATTATGATAATCACCGTGCAGCGTACAACTCAAAATTGAAAACTATATATACCTAACAAACTTTAATCAACAAAGTCAAAATCAAATCATATAACTAATTATGCTGATCTTCATCAACATCCCTCCCTTTTCTGAGTATAAACAAAAAAAAATTAAATGACTAATCAGCTTTGTAGTAGTAGCAGATCGACCCTGTACCTGTCCCTTCATTTTGAGCAGCAGCTAAGCGTACAGTATGCAGTGGGTGTCCCTTCAATTCTAATACCTATAGTTAACAACATTTATTAGTAATTCATGTAACAACAAAGTACTAAACATGTAATACCTAATGTAGGTTACATTAATTTAAGAATAGTAAACAGTTTATATTTGCATAAATAATAAAAATTTGCATCAATTATCACTGGACGTATCTCACTGTTAGAAATCTCAAAGTTTTGTAACAAAACTATCAATTTTTTGTTTTTTTTTTAGAATGTCATCACACATGCAATAACTGGTAATGAAAGACGTGCCTGTACCCATAAATATGTAGCCAGATGGGACCATGTTGCCCTATAATTGTCAGAACACCGAGAAAAAGATATGATGGTAAACCAAAATACAATAAGTCAGTTTGATAGGAAAATACAAAAATATCTTAAAAATGAGAGCTTACTGTTTACAAATGGTAAAATAAAAAATGAAATGATGGCAAAAAGGATAAATTCGAAATCCAAAAAATAAAACAAAAATTAAGTTAACAAAAAACTTATTTATTGCATAATGTATCCCATCTTGTTCTTTTAGTCCACGTATAATAAGAAAATACCTTAGTAACAATGTTGAAGTGGTATATGAGAAGTTGGGGGCTGGAACTCTCCTTCAACTCCTTCCTGACGTGGATTTCCAAGTGTGTCCTCATATGTTACAGGACAAATCGAAAGCTCAGCCGAACTATCCATTTCTCTCTGTAACTTAGGACTTGTCAAATTTCCTATGAAAAACCAATTTTGAAAACAACAGGGAACTATCATAAAGCTTCCATCAACTAAATAAAACCAAAGCTATTTCCATTGAGCAATTAGATCCATTATATACTAACATATGTCAATTGATTGGCAGTATAAATATACTAAATTCTGTATACTAATTTTCTGGAACAGACTTTAAGCTTTTGAAGCTTGGATAGTAAGCTTTCCTAGAATAGTAATCTAAATAATTTGCTTACCATATAAGATTTAAAAAAGAAAATAAAAAAACAAATTTTAATCGGTACATGTAAAAATTGCCTAAGTTACTGACTAATTGAATATCACGATTGCTCTTTACAGCAAGCAAACGGGTAAAATACCTCCATCGCTGTGAGTCTGAGATGTCTAGTTTGAGCCAAGAGATCATCGCACTTACTAATGCAGCGCATAAATCTCTTCCTCCTCTCCTTTTGTTAATCTTCTAGTCTTCTAATCATACCTATTATTGCTCTTGTGCTCAAGTAAGGAGTGTCAGAATACGAATTTTTCAAGTTTGGACAGGTAGTATCAATAATAGTTTGTACGGCATCATCTCCGAGGACTATCGACAGATTTTCTGGTACCGTACTGATAAAAGGAGAATTAGCTTCGTGTTGATAAAAGCATGTAGTCTGCCTACATAGTTAATTCAACATCTATATATAGCCATAACAAAAGCATATATACGAAGAAAAACGATAAATTTTCTGTATTAAATTATCAATTTTAATGTGCATAATAAAATTTATTGCAGTAAGGGATTGCACAACCTGTAAAGGATATAAAAAAAACTACTAATTATGGATTTCTCTCAGATACACACAAATTATGGAACCGCCATGCAATTAAAAACCCTTGATTCCTCTATGTGGCTCATAAATATTTCAAAACTGAACAACATTTCATGACATAATTAGGATTTTATGACAGAATTTAATAACATAGCCTTTACAGGTTTGTAATTTCAAAACTGAATACCATTTTGAAATTTATGACAGAATTTTCTGAAATACAAATTGAAGAGAGCCGAAATAGGACAAATTTGATTCCTGCTGGTAACTACAGAAATTTAATGCAGAATACAATATTATCAGTATAGTATTGTATAAATCCAATATAGTATCGTCTATTTGATTAATTTTCATTTGGTACACAATTGCTTGGAGACTATTGTGCCATAGAATTGAAATAAACCACTAAAATCAATTTAGAAATCAGTTGACGTGTCAGAAAAGTAAATAAAAAATCAATATGACACCCATACATACCCCCAACTTCATTTTGGTTTATATTAGTCTTATCGATTAATACCAGAAATCAAGGCCAAAAAAAAAAAATTGTCAAGAAGACATAGGATCCTGTGAACAGGAAGATCATTTGCAAATAAGAGATCAAAATTCAAAACCTTGAGAACAGGCGCTAAGAGGTCTTCAGGAAGAGTATCCTTACACCCCCTCTTGTGGCATTACATATGACAATTCTATAAGCCCTGCATATAAAAGAAGAATTAAAAACGAAAATTAGAAAAACAAACACATTAAGAAAGCAAAAATTTACAAAAAGGAAAATAGATAAAAAAAAAAACCACTAAAGGGACAATAACAACATCATCCCAAAGGACGAATTCCTATGATAACTATCTCCAGCAGCACAATTTGAGGCCAAGTCAATCAAACAAAGCACCAAATCAATAGCAAAAATCTTTAATCAAGCTAAGCAATAAAAGGAAGAGTAAGTGAGGATCGGCGAAGGATTACTACTTTGGTTTGGTTGGAGGTGCTCAAGAGAACTCTTTGCCTAAAGATCGCCTTCTCCGTCTCTCTCTTTGTGCAGCAAATCAGCCGGAGAAGAGGATGAACGGCGGGAGGAGGTGCGGAATAACGGGTAGGGGCATCCGAACATCGAAGAAGAGGAGAGGCCGCGACATTTTTTTTGCGGCAGATGTGGAAGTGTGGTGGGAACGGCGATGAAGAGGAGAGCCCAGAACTTTGTTTTTTGTCCCTTTTTGGTTGCGCTGGGCTACAGATGGAAAGGGATGGCAAATTTTGGTAAAATAAATTTGTGATCCCAATTACAGTGCGACTTATGAAACGGGTCAATCTGGTGTGGGTAAAATTCGGCATAAAAAGTTTTTACAGAGTTACTGTAACATATTGGGAAAATTTTTTACCGCACGTATCGGCCAATACAAAATAGATTGCCGTGTCTGTTTTAAAATTTTAAAAATCAAGTCTGACACCCACACAATTTTATTTATAATATTGATGTTTGGATGGAGTGAGAATTGAGAATTTGAACGAAGACACCCTTATTTCTTATTCCATATTCAAATACTAAGGTTTTGTTAGAATATGAATAAAGGCCCGAGTAAGCTCAAATTTCTTATTCCTTATTTTATATTCAAATACCAAGGTTTTGTTAGAATATAAATAAGGGCTGAAATTCCTTATTCGGGAATAAGGACTTATTCTTTATTCACGCCACTTCCAAACACACCCTATAAACACCAATTAAAATTGTTTCCAAACACACCCATAAACACCAATTAAAATTGTTTCCTCTATTTGATTCATGCGTGATGTATTTATCATTTTATCCTTTTTTTGATACAAGTTTCAACACATTTTAAAATAATTAACGATTATCTCTACTACTTATAAATGCACGCATACAAAGGGTGTAAACAATTCATATAAAAGGAGTAAACATGTCATATAAAAGGGTGTTAAATAATTCTTATATCAATTATGGACCATTGATTTGTGTGATTTGATTTGATCAGTGGTCTAGATTAAAGTCAGACTTTTTATTAGAAAAAATTAAATTACTACCAAATTAGCTATTTATTTAAAAGGAAAAACTAAATTATTGATTTTACTGTATCTTTATTGTCTAACATGTAAAGTTTTATATGAAACAAAAATAATATCAAAATTTTATTTTCTTATTTGCAGGGCATCTTTTGCTAGTGTTCAAAATCGTCACTTCCTTCGTGCAAAAAAAAAAAAGATGTTATATTAAAAGCAAAATTGCTCGATAGCTATATAACAATTACGCCATATTACATACAACATAACAAAGTCATAAATAAAAGATCTACTAACTATTTATATATTTTTTTACTTTTATAGTTATTTTATCACTTGCTTGATATAAAATATTATTGTTAATATATTTTTTCTACAAAAAACAACCAAATATTTTATGGTTGCTAAAACTAGAAAACATCGCTTGACCATGTTAATATTTCTATGGCAAATGACTCCATATGAAAACAATATTTCTTTTTTGGAGACAAATTTAATGTACTTTCCATTTTTAATAGATAAAAATAAAAATTACATTCCGAGAAAAAAAAAAAAGCATGCATTTTTTTGCTAGTTAAATTATAGATATGAATTACGATGGAGTATTCCTATTTTAATCAATTATATATTATGTAAGACCGTCACGGCCTCACGGGGAAGATGAAAACTATTTTTGTTAAAAGTTGCAGCTATGTTTGGTAACTTTGGTTTCTGATGAAATTTGGAAACTTTTTCACACCGCCCCTTTGTAGCTTTTAAATAGCAACCTAGCCCTTTTACTTCCTCCAACTCTCTCTACAAGACTACAACCCATTATCCCAAACTTCCAAGCGACAATCGACACTACTTCGAACACAAACAAAACAAAAAAAATAAAAATAAAAAAGACGAACCGATAGAAGAAACAATTAAACTTTCTTCTTCTCCAAACTACTACTCGAAACAAGCCGCTAGTCCAAAATCGATCTGATCTCATCCTCTCCAATCAGATATTGAAATGGAGGGTGTGGTATCGTCGGACGAAAAGGATGGGCTGATCTCCACCTTCCTCGAGATCGCCGTCGGGCAAACTATAGACACCGCTTCCCACTTTCTCGAGGTAAATTTTTTTATTATTCGCTGTTTTGTTGTTAAATTCTTTGTTGGATTTGCAAACGAATACTCAAGTTCTGATGGGTATTCTTTCTGCGCTTATAAGAGGAAAGATATGAGTAGGTAGAACAGTATTAGGACTTCCAGGGGCCTTACCAGTTTTGTTTTTCAATTGCTTCTATTTTAGAATTGTAACATATAAACATTATGGGTATTTACCAGGACTACTGGTTTGAAGGTATCCAGTAATTTGAGTAAAATTGAACGAAATTTGTAAACTTTTCCATTTGGAAAGCTACAAAATTGTACATCTGTACCACTGTGTTGTTCCTTTTTAAATGACATTTTGTGAAATTCAGGCAACAAATTGGAAGCTGGAAGAAGCACTTCAGTTGTTTTACTTGGGAAATGAAGGTGGCGTGTCAGCATCTCCATCACTACCTCCTGCTGTGGCTGGCCCACATGTCAGGTAGTGCTATAGTTGTCAGAAACTACTTGAGTTGATGGATAATTGTTAACAAATATATTAGCTAACTGGCATTTTCATAATTTTGCTGTCCTCTGTGTAAAAAGTGCCAATGCTTCTGCTACTACTCCAAGTGATTCGCCAGTGCTTGGAAACCTTGGAGAAGATGAAGTGCGGGCCCCACTACCAGCTATAAGAGACACTCTGTATGGAGATTTGCCTTATGCTAGGTAATTTTCTAAACTGGATTTTGGAACATAGAGGTACCAATTTTTTAAAAGCATTTCTGCAGGCACATTTTTGTCAGTACTCCTGAAATTCTCTGGTAACTAAAACCATCCTTGAGCGCAATAGAATCGAGAATAAAGAAAGTGTGGGAAGGGGCAAACTAGTGTAGGGAATAAAAAAAGAAAAGCGGTAAAGATGAAATTAAATCCTTGGTTTGTTGGGCTTTTGAACTCCAAAATTCATGTTTAATAACAAAGGGATGAGAAAAAAAAATAGCTATATTGTTGCATTTATCGTTACTGTAGAATGTAGAGTTTTCTTTTTGTAATTTTTGACTCTTTAACACACCTGTTTGATTTCCACTGTATTACTTGCAGTTTTGAGCGGCATCAAATGATGGCGTTCAGGGACTTCGAGCAGGAGTCGAGGCAACAAGCGTCTGCTGTTTGGAATTCTGGCGAGAACTCTGAACAGAACACTGCTTCTACGGCTAATTCGTCCCCCGTGAACTTGGCCTCGTTGTACCAACCTCCCTTTGCTCTTATGTACAACGGTCCCTTTGATAAGGTATATTCTTATTGTGATACAAAACTGCAAAATAATTTCATATAATTATTATCTTTTTTCAAATGGAATTTAAGAGAAGGATTCCTGATTTAATGAATCTGTAAGATACTGGGGCTTAGTGAGTGGTTACACAGTGTGGGTACAAAGATTATTCCAGTAAAATTAGTATTTTTTTTATTCACTTTCGACCTTCTGACTAATAGCAATTTCCATTCATGCATACACGAAGGCTAAATCGGATGCAACTCTCCAGGAAAAGTGGTTGCTGGTCAATATCCAGTCTACAGAAGAGTTTAGCTCCCACATGGTATTTCCTTTTTTTTTGCTTTTATTTGTTAACCTTAATGTTCTTGTCTAATCAAATCATGAACCTAACTTATCTTTTTGTTTATGTTTCTCTTGTCATTTTTAAAAGCTCAACCGAGATACATGGGCAAATGATACTTTGAGCCAGACAATAAAGTCTAATTTCCTCTTCTGGCAGGTCAGTGTATATTCTGATAATATGAATATTTTGCAAATGCAGAAAAATAGTCTAAAAAATTGCACAGTATATTTTTTCAATCCCTAGATGTCTAGGTAGATAGACCTATAGGAAGCCCATAGAAGTAACAAATTGGATAAGTGGCTTATGGACATTTATCTAATTCTTCACTTTAATAGTACTCGAACCCATAACATCAAGAGCCTCCGAAATTCTAAAAATAGAAATAAGTATTTTGAGCACACTTTAAGAGATATGAGTCTCTATCTCATTTTATGAGGTGCGATTTAACTTGTTATAGGTGTACAACACCACAAGTGAAGGAAGGAAGGTGTGCACATTCTATAACTTGGTAACTCTACCAGCAATTCTTGTCATCGATCCCATCACTGGTCAGAAGATGCGTGCATGGACTGGCATGGTTGAACCTGATCGCCTTCTAGAGGTTTCTCACTAATTTTTTTGTTGATAACTGATATATATGTTCTAAGATTTTATTTTTCTAAAGTTTGTGTAATATGATTTGTAGGATTTGCTTCCATACCTTGACAAAGGACCAAAAGATATTCATGCAGTGTTGCCACTAAAGCGCCCGAGAGAAATATCTCATGATTCTATTCCTATAACACCAGGTACGGAACAATTGTTTTTATAAAAGCAATCCTATAACACTCATGCCAACATTTCTTGAAATTTTTGCAAAAATAATTCGCTTCCATAAAGTTGGTATAATTGAAAAGATAATATGTGAGCTGCTGAAATTGGGCCTCTGACTCTGACACTTACCATCGCTGCCCGGCCCCACACCTAACCCCTCAAATAACAATGGTAATAATAATTAATTTATAATTATAGCAATCATCGTCATAGTCTGTGTTGCTGTTTTTATCATATGGTGATCGAAGTTGATTAAATTCCCAATTTTATGAACTAGTTAATTGAAAAGGGATTTTTTGTTATTTTCTGCTTGCCTTGTCTTTTGTTTTGTTGCTTAGTGTTCTACTCTAGTAATACAAAATGAGTTGTGATGCAATAGTGGGAGATATGGGTACTGTCTATAATATGTAAATGCCGCTTCTTAAATACATTATATTTGCTTTAACAGGGAACATATTAGTAGAAGATGATGAGGATGTGCGTTTGGCCATAGCAGCCTCTCTGGAGGATGTCAAAGGCTTTGATATGGGGGGCCCACACTCCAGTGTGTTTAATGAGAGCAAAGATGCAAGGACTAATGAGGACACAGCGGGTGCTAGCTCAAGCAGGATACCTGAATATCCACCCCTGCCAGAAGAACCAAAAGTGAGTCGGGATCTCCTTTGCCGTGTAGGGATACGTTTACCCGATGGCCGCAGGATCCAACGCAATTTTTTGAAAACAGACACCATTAAGGTTCATTTTTTATTCATTATTTATATATTGTTGGTATCCCTGAAATTGACACTTAGAGCCTTATATAAGGGAACAGTTTTTGTGGAGTTTAAGCCAAGATTATCAAGTATATGCTATTCTGTGGTACGATTGAATGCAATAGGCCTTTTTGGATTTCTGATAGTTTGTTGGCCTCATTTAAGCTCCCAACTGTTCGTGAACTTTTGCTTCAAGATTGTCCCAAAAAAGTTAAATACCGGTGGTAAAAGATTTCTGCTTGGGTTATTTTAACTTCTGTTCAGTATAGCTTTGTGACATGATGTTAGCATATCAAAATCTGATCCTATTCTTGAACAATTGTAAAACTTGATGATAACCTTATTTTTTTATGCTTAAATATTATTGATGTGTAGCTTCTATGGTCATTGTGCTGTACTGAATTGGAGGATGGGCAGACACGTCCTTTCCACTTTGCCCAATCCATTCCTGGTGCACCTGCAAAGAACCTGGAATTCGAGAATGATCAAACTTTTGAGGAAGCTGGCTTGGCAAATTCCATGGTTAACCTGTTATTGGACTGAGATAATGTCAGTTTAGAACAGCTTAGGGTGTTTATAAGTTCGTCTTTTGTGGGAATGCCCCGCCCAATCTTTTGTCCTTTGATGTGATGCCAAAATATTTCTGGGTTTGGTGTGTCAAGCGCACAGTCATGAAACTTGGCTCAACTCTATGTAGAGAATTTGGTTTGGTTGGTTAAGTTGGCTAAAGTTATTTATGGGGTTATATAATTTATATCTAAAGGAAATTATGTTTGCCCTTTGGGTAACTTGAAAATTGGTTTATTTAAAAAACTTGTTACTTTTGTATTTGTTAGTCTCTCTCTCTCTCTTTCCGCAAATTGTCAATTTTGTTTATTTTTGAGTTCGGCCTACAATTAATTGCAAGACCGCTATTGACAATTAACACTGAATCATTCGGTGCAATAAGCCCTCAATAGGCTACTGCTTGAGAGCCTTCAAATCAGTGCGTATATCCATTAAATGTTGATCTTAGCTTGACGCTTAGGCCTCTGGTAACCCTTTAACGTATGAACATGATACTTGACCGAATAGCGGAATCCTCGATTGAATTCTGGAAAGAGCCGTTAAATGCTACCAGTATGAAACACTGCTAGTGCCCAACTCATGTAATGCTATTCTATGTGAGGAATTGTAACATTATAAGATTTAGTCTGAAATACAGTGCAATTTTGCTTATATTACAAAGAAGAGATCTTAAATATAAATACGAACGTCGTGTCAATACTAAAAACTGTAGATTGGCATTTTCTTGGTAAGACCGTAGGCAATTAGCATATATATGACAAGAGAAGATTAATCCGATGTTGTGGTCCCAGTCAGCTAGAATCTTAAACAAGATTGTGCAAACGATAATATTCCCCAAATTAGAAACCGTTTGTCTGAGACAAAATAAGATTCCGTACTAAAAAAATACTAAATTAGAAACCGTTTGTCTGAGATTAATTAAAAACATGTACTAAATGAAGGAAACAACCTAATATTCCACAGCCCGTCCTTTTGATCTTGCTTGTTGTTTCATTTACAAAATTACAGGAATCTAATTTGTCGACTTTTGACCTCTCTAGTTTGACCTCTCTAATTTGTCGACTATTGACCTATGTAATGTCTCTTCTCAGTAAGAATCTTTCCAAGCTATTTGCACAAGAGTCCTTTATAGCATGTAGTAAATGTGTATAGATATGCTAGTTACATTGAGTTTGTCTTGAGAGAGTATAGTTGGTTGAGGCATAGTACTCGCTGCCTCACACCAAATTTGGGTTGATTAGTTTATATTAGCATGGATCAGAGCATCAGCCATGATAAAATTTATGCAATCAAAAGGCATAGTATTTTATAATCAAATATAAATATGTTAGCTAGTTCTGCGAAATTATAACATATTTTATAAAAAGTAATATGCACATATTGTATACTCATAATAAGATTTAAAATAACATAATCGTGTCCGTGCTTAGCTGTTGCGACTACATTAATTCATGCAGCAATTTTTGTGTGGCTTTGTTGGATGCATATAGTATCTTTTAAGTTGATGATATTACATGATCACGTAATTTTTATGTATGTATCATTTTGTAAATTTCTTGACAGCCACTGTCAACCTATGTAAAAATAAATAAATAAATAAAAACATTTTAAAAATTTCTTTCTTTGGTAAACATTTTGTAAACTAAAATAAGATGACGAGTAATGAATTCAGGTCTTCTTTATCTATCTAGGCGGGCTCAGTTATTTCGGTTATTATCCATTTTTATCAACGTTGGGTCCACGCCTTAATTTACTATGGAAATATATTAACTTGGGCCACATATTGATGGCCGGATATTTGCTGTTAAAAATTGAAGGTCAGTCCGATCAAGATCAATATATAAGCAACGACTTATCCAATTGCGAAGAAGCTTTCGTGATACGACATTGATAAGAGACGAGGTTATAGATATTAGTTGGTTTTAAGATGTACGAACAAATTATAAATCTTAATTAAAACAAACATGAATAGGGTGTAGTTGAACAATTGGAGCCTAGTATTATCAATTCTGTTGACAATAAAATTTTGTATTAGGTGTTATAGTTCAACTTAAGGTAAACTAATCTTTGAAACGGTTATTTAAATACTAAAAGTATCAGAAATCTGTGTTGTAACTCATATTTATTTATTTTTAAATTATAAATAGTATGTACCCAAAAAACAAAATAATATCGATTTCTGTACGTATTTATGTCGGTAATTTGTAAATTCCAATATTCGAATTAAACTCCTACAAACGGGTAACATCGGATACATTTATTTCCCTATACTTATACAATGAACAATTAGCATGCAGTATGGTGGCTTGATTGCTTGATGGTGTAGAATGTTGATCGCAATATATTAAAATTAATTAGGAACTATACGCTTCAAAGTTGCAATATTGCAAATTTAAATAGCGGATCACACCAGAAGTATAATGGTAAATTTCGTCAAACAAAATATTTGAAATTTACAACTGCGAGAATATTTTCCGCCGTGCAAGAGATTATTTTTTTCTTTTATTTATTTTTTTGTCATACCAGGGGTCTCACGATTGGAATTGTGCGTAAGGATAAAGAAGATATAAATTAATTGCTAAACTTATTAATGTGAGAAAAGTAAGGATGTAGATATGGGACGTTATTATTAGTTTATTACACAATTGACCACATTTTAAACCCCTTTAGAAAATATCATCTAAACAGTAGCTTGTGAAAATTCTTATTGTTCACAAAGGTACAATAATCACTGTAGTAAAAATGTAAGCACATTTCCGACTTTTTAAGTATGTTAATGAGACCCATTTAATTACTTTTTAATGAAAAGTTCCGGTACGTGGAAATATAGTACAAAGCCCACAAATCATTATATGTTTCCGGAGGCCCCATCAGGGAAAAAAGAATGCAAAAAGGAAAAACAATTCCTAATTATAACAAGGGTTCGGCACCTCACACAAATCATAACCCCTCGTAACAAAACCACAAACCCCTCACACAAACTATAACCCCTGTATCTTCCCTACTACTTTCCCAAAGCTTCCTTTCATCACAACATAACGCTTCATTCTCGTTCCATTCCATCTCACAGTCTATCACATTCACATCTCAATGCATTGCCAAAATCACCTTTAAAATCAGCAGTATTAATTAACAGTAACATACCAAATCCAAATGCGCACAAAACCATGTCTAATCCATCATCATCCAACACCTCTCCTCTAGCGCTCCATCACCACCACCACCCTCATCACCAGCTCACGGTGGCTGCGCCAACACCTCCGCCTCCACCTCCTCCTCCCACTTCCCCTTCATCTTCAATCCGAGAGTACCGCAAGGGTAACTGGACGCTGCAAGAGACACTAATTCTCATAACAGCCAAACGACTTGATGACGAGAGACGCTATCCTGGCGGCAGTGGAGGCGTAATCGGGGGAGGAAATGGCGGATCAGGTGGTGGAAGGCCGGCAGAGCAGCGGTGGAAATGGATTGAAAACTACTGTTGGAAGAACGGCTGCCACCGCAGTCAGAACCAATGCAATGACAAGTGGGACAATCTATTGCGCGAGTACAAAAAGGTAGCATATATTATTATATTGGCAGTTTTGTTTTGGTGCTATAGCATAGCATGTGATCATCTTGTTTAAAAATTATGATTTTTTTTAATTTTGTAACAAAGGTTCGCGACTATGAGTCCCGTTCGGTCACCGCCATATCAGCTTCCGGAGAGGATCAGAAAGCGGCAGGGACAAGCACGGACAACCCGTCGTACTGGACAATGGAAAGGCTGGAGAGAAAGGAGAGGAACTTGCCAACTAATCTTGCGCGAGAGGTTTTTGATGCACTGACCGATGTGCTAGGTAGGCGTGCGGCAAGGAGAGCATTGCCATTGGCACTTCTACCGCCACCCCCTGCTACACCTGGGAGTGTTATAGCTGCAGCAACTGTTTCGGTGTCACCATCTGTATCCGCTTCACCTTCACCTTCACCGCAGCCAATACAAAATACACCGTCAGTGATTTTGCCTCTGCCTGCGGTGACGGCGGCTCAGCCACCGCCTCCAATTGCTTCGGCGTCTCAATCTCAACCGTCCTTTTCCGGTATGTCCATTGTTCTATTTCCTTTTATTAATCTTTTGTTTACGTTGTTGTTTTCATGAAAATGATGTGAGTTGTTTTCAGTAGATTTTGTAAGAATGTCCTAGGAGAGTTGTTAATTTGCAATTGATAGGTTTTGTGGACCACTAATAAGTAATAAAAGCCTATGCGATATTTTAAAAAACGCATGCGTTATCTAAAAAGTAAATGATGCAATGTTTTAGATTTAACAGAAAATCTAAACACTGTTATATTAATTATCGCTAAGCAAAGCAACAAATGCAATCATTGGCTGACGGAGGGAAAATAAAAAAATAACATATCTTCCATAAATAAATAAATAACGACACGACGCGCCGTTCAAATAATCAAACTTGCTAATATCCGATGGAATAGGAAAGGCAATCCACTTGAAACTTTTTAATTTCTGATTACTTCAGGCTTCATGTAAATAATAATGTACTTTGTTTAATAGGAGTAATAAAGTAGGAAAAGCCAAAGGCGGTTGAGTTTATCATTACCCGAATCGGATTCTTTGAATGATACCCATATCTCATATCTGCTCTGCTTCACCTTTCACTGTTTGTATCTACTCGAAGATATACAATAATTTATGCATTAAATAAAGTCTTGGGGTTTTTCTGATAAAAAGCTGATAGTCTGCTATTGCGTTTTCTTCGTAAGCTTTCAATGGCCACTTTAAAAAACGGTATGGGCTTCGGTTGTATTATTATGTCTTGTCCTCTTCCAGTTCAAGCCCTTTTTATTTTTATAATCTTCAACATGACCCTATAATGGAGCTAGCGCCCTATTTTGTTTAGAAGTCCAATTCATGCTTCCCTCTCCAGTTTTCATATTTCTGGGGTTGTTAAGATTCAATGGAGCTAGCACCCTATTTTTTGATATATCTATTTAAATCTGGTAAATTTTGTACTAATCCGGGGCCACTTGAGCTTTTGTTTACTCCAACTTTTAGATGATGAATATATGTGGGTGGGGATGTTGATTTGGTAGCATTATTCCCTATAGTGAAGATATCAGGTAGTTAGAGTTGGTGGGTCTATTAATCAAGTTTAAAATAGTAAAACAGTAAGTAAATAATTGCATAGGTTCGGACTTATATAAAAATTTTAAATAGAAAAACAGAAAGTACATAATTGCATCGATGCAGACTTAAATGGAAAATATTTAATGTATGACTAGTTCAGATCCACTTTAACACCTTTCGGGAGAGTGGTGGGGCTATAAATCTGAAAGCTTATTTGTACTTTTCAATTTGCCAACACCTATCACTTTTTTTTTTCAACAAGTAATATAGTATATATCAAAAATAATTTTTACTGTGGCATGCTGCCATGTCAAAAGTAAAAATATATCTTGCCACCTGGCCCTCAAAAAAATGTCAAAATATATAATATTATGTGAGCCTAAAATAGAAGTCCCGAAAACATAAATAAAGATCATGATTTAGGAAACACGGAAAAGCAACTTAATTATGTACTCAAATAATCTTTTTAACTGCAAGGCACCAAGGAGAAAAGGGGTGAAACTTGGGTTATATATATTTCTTTACAAAAAAAAAAACTAATTAGGGAACAAATATGTAGAGGTGATTTTTTTCTTCCAACACTTGTCATTTGTCAAAAGGTGATTCTTCAACGTCGTTACTTGTCAAAGGGCCTGCTAAAACTTTTCGTCTTTACGAGAACTTTATGTTATTTTGATGTTTTAGAAGGGCATAATGGAACAATTCTTACGTTCTGTTGAGGGAAATATAGAGAGCTAAAAGCTGCTTTGTCTAAACTCTAAACTAAACATTTGGTTACTGTAACAAGTAACAACAGATGCAAAAAAACACAAAATAGAAGCAACAAGGAGATTGCACAGCACGTTTTGCGCTGTTATGTCTCCTTAACATATTTAAATCCATCCTGGAAACAAAATACTATATTTAATGTCCATGTTAGCTTGCTACTATGTTTCTGGGACCAAGGAGATCTAATATATAGTCATATACAAGTGGCTGCCTCCTGTTTTAATTACACTGACAAAGAGGTTATTGTGCAACACAAAATTCCACCCCACATTTAATGGACTTATGAAGGTAACCTCTAAATATCAATTTGTAGAAAATCGATAACAGAAGATTTATTATAATTTAAGTATAAGATCCTTAGATATCTGAAAAATATAAAGGGGTAATTTATTACAAATATACGTTATGAATGGATGTTTAAGCTGAAAACTACAGAAGAAATGTATGCCACTCTTTTTCTTTTGGTTTGTTCATAAATCATAATCCTGTTTCTCACTTCATGAATAATAATTCAACATTTCCAGATGATTTCATTGATATATAGTTATTATGGGATAACCAAATTAAAAAATATATATAAAAAATAAGATATCTTATGCATGCAGATGTTGCAGCAGAGGTGTCCATTTCGTCAGAGTCAACAGACAATGAGGATGGCAACGAGCCAGCGCCAAAACGCCGTAAATTGAGTCGTCTAGGCTCAAGTGTCGTCCGAAGTGCAACAGTCCTTGCTCGCACATTGTTATCATGTGAGGAGAAACGTGAAAGGCGCCATCGCGAACTCCTCGATCTCGAGGAGCGTCGGCTCCGGCTTGAGGAGCAACGTGCTGAGCAACATCACCAGGGGTTTCTCAGCTTAGTCTCGGCAGTGAACAACCTCTCCGGTGCCATCCATGCCCTTGTTTCTGATCACCGGAATCCTGAGACTACCGGGTTTAGATCCCCTCAAGTGCCTCATCGTTAAGTAGGAGATATGAGCCGTTGAAATGCAGATCAATGGTTAAGATCTGCTATACATACCATAGCTGATTTGATCATTTGACTTGTCGTCGTGGACTTCTCAGTTCTTCTGTCTCCTATTTCTCTATAGCTAAAGGTGTAGTTAGTCACTGTAAATGGTCCCGCATTTTTTCCTAATTTGTGGTGCATCATAGTGCACTACATATTTCGCGCCACTGGATTAATGTTGTCTGAAGAATTTTGGATTGGTGGCTTGGCTCAGCCGCGCAAGGTTGTAGTGTAGATAGAAGGAAATTGGAGGGGCATTTTTCTAATTGTTAATTTGATTTTTGGGGTGATTTTTTGTTTCCCGAAAATGGAAAATGTTGGTCAGTCTGATTAGTGATGCGTTCTCGGATTCCGTGGGATAATGGTGGGGGCTTGTTCACGACTAATGAGTGGGATCACACTATCTCGTGACCCTCCACGTGGACCCACTTTCTGACACTAGGTGTCAAAAAGTCGGATTGGACCTCAACATTTTGTGCTGTTGAATTATGATGTGTTGATACCGCTACAACTACACTCACCGTGTATTGTTATTACTTATTTAATAACATCATTTTCTTGTGTGTACTTTGTGCCTAATTTATATTGCATGTGCCATCATCCATTTATAATTTTCTTTTGAAAAATAATAATAAAAAAATGCAACTTTGTAATTTCCTATTGAGAATTGTTGTCTAAGGTTGTCAGATTTTATAAAATAGAATAAGTTGAACAGGAGGATCTTATAAATTACGGCAGAATAAATTATATAAGAAAAAGATGATAGTCTATAGTAAAACAAAATATTACGGGGTCCGTACTGGGACCCACAATAAGATATTACAAGGGCCATGCCCATGATAAGGTTGCAGTCGGAGGGGAACCGTGCGTCTCAACGCTGCGGCCCGTGCATTATCAACTTTTGCAGCTAAGTTGTACCCCGCACGTGAGCGGGACCCATCTGTCAGCTTCACAGTATCTGATACATTACGCCGGCCAATAAAGCGAGAGGAAAAGGCAACCCTTCCAAGTCTGCAGTCAAACCCAGCAGGGGACCAGTCGGGCAACAGCTTTCTCTTTCCCGGAATGACAAAAGTAACCCCTGTCAGAACTGTTATCTACGGAGATACCCAGCGAGGTTTGTACTGTAGGAGGACCGCTCCGTTGTCGCTTTCTCCTGATTTGTCGCTTTCCACCTCAGAAGGGTATTTCCGTCCTTCCGAAAGTTCCTGTATCTGCCCTATTCGTTTCATGCCGGTCTTGTTCTTCCGACGCGAATTAAGACGCCTACAGCCCGTTGGAGTTATTCGCACACTATTATTGGCACGCTGACGTATACCACTGCAATTGTCACAGTTTTGTTTCATGTGGGGCTCACGGCGTAATTAAGTCGTAAATAATGTTGGTTTGGTTATATCTTTTCGTTTTTGTGTCAGTAGCGGGGCTGACAATCTCGGTTGTCATGCGAACAGAACCTGAGTCAAAGTAGTTTGACCATACATTTCCGATTATACCCTCAGTAATAATATAGGCCTGCGCCGCTATCCCGCACCGACTACCGACACAGACGGTCCCAGTGCAGGGTTAAATTTGTCCATGGGTTAATAATCATTTTTTATCCTTAAAAACCCAATTATCACAATTGCTGGAGAACTGTAGCAACCAGTAATATGCAAATAGTGTAGCATAGTGTATGCTTGCAAGCACAATTGTTTTGTCAGGAGCAGTAGGAAAAGGTTGAGTAGACAGTAAAAGTGCGTTTCAGGTGCAATTACAGTAACTCAAAAAAACTATAGTGACGAAAGTAGTCGGAGAAGATGCTGGAAAGTAGTTTTACAGTGACCTAAAAGAATGCAAATGAGTTGTATGGACCATAATAAAGGTTGGAAGATGGTTGAACAATGAACACTTGAATTGCTGTGAGATTGCTTTTTAAACCAGAATTGCAGTTGGGTTTGATTCTTCTTTAGTGTGCACTGAGATCAGCTAACAGAGAAAAGGTATCCATGTTAATAATATTTACGTTAGGAGATTTTTCAATTTATAATGAGCAATTCATGCTTAAGGCCTTATCAACAAAATTTCCTACAACCTTCAAAAAATAAATTAAAAATATCAATTTCCTACGATCTTTAAGTATTCAAGTACGAAGATTTCTTAGAATTATTTTGTTTGAAACTTGTGACGGATTTAACTTTTTAAGTATAAAGAACAGAGGACAATAAATCTTTTTTTTTTTCATTTAAAAAATTTAGTACTTTTACAATTATAGGAATTATTTAAAAAATATTATACTTGAATTCCATAAAAATATAATTATTTTTTTCACTATTGACCCTAATAGCAACAAAACATATTTTTATGTAATTTTTATGATATCAACATTATAGTAACCTACATGTTTCACTTATCATAGTCAATAAAGTTTCTAACCCCGCCTACGTTTGAAACCACATCATTGTTCTCTGCTGAAGGTTTAAATACTTCGTCTAAATTAGTTTAGTTTTTCAGTTAATATAAGTTTATCAAAAATTTCTCTTTTATATGCTGCAACGGTTGAGGGACAAGCAGCGCTAAGTCGCTAACCGCTAGTACATATAGAAATTGGATTATATATAAAATTTTCATCCTAATTATTGCGATGCCACTGCTTTTTCTCACAATAACGGTCACTGAAAGGATGTTACAAAAGTCATTATTTTATTAGTAGTGTTACAGTCAAGTATGAGGTACAAATTCAGGTGACCAATTAATATGTATTTAAATTTCACTTATTATGATTGGAGCGAATCTATGTTGCTAACTCCACTGTGACCATAAATAAATAAATAAAAGTTAGGAGACGTCAGTTGGAGTGAGTAAACAGCCCATGGTCCAACCCTCCATCTTCCGAGACATCAGTGCGCTCCGTCTGACAAGAGCCCCAAATGCAACAGCAAATGATAGATGTCTCCGGTCAAACAAGATGGTCCAACCCTATTTATCGCATCATTTCCCCAAATCACCATTCTAGCATTATAGGATGCTGGTTTCTCCAGTCTCTCTAAACAGGAACACTGAACAGTGCACTTCTGGTGGACATTTCAACCTTTTCGATAGGTGTAGATTTCAAAAGAACAAAACTGAAACGAAAATAATAGACGAAATAGTAGATATCACATTTGCCATTATTGTTACTGAATTATATGTACATGTGCAGCATTCGAGGTAGTATTCCGAAAGTATTTCACTGTGTCCAACATATAAAGAGAGATGATAAATATAATCATTATAATGTAATGCACGGATGGATTCATATATTGCATCTAAATCTTAATTTTAGAATTTTATATAACCAATTTGAATGGTTGAATAAAAAGTAATTTTTTATATCTTTTATTTTTTTTTTCGATTTGAGGAAATAAATTAAGCTTTGTATGGATCATTCAATGACAATTAATTATTTAAATAAAGAATTAAAAAATTAAATATGATTTTTAAATCTTTTTAATAAAGAAATCACAACTATGATACTTGAACTAAGCATTAATTTAAACCTAACCATCGAGATTCAACCCAATGCACGATCGCGGTGTGCATTGTGTTGGATAATATATCAAATTTGGGGCTTATTTAGGATGTTTAAAATTAATTTTTTTGATGATCTACGGACTACGAAACATTTACAAAAGAAATGCCCCTGTCATGTTTATATAATCAAAGCTTTACCGTGTATTACTTTTCTCGTTTAAAAATTTATTTTTTATAATTATAATTGCCCTTATCATCAAATTAAATTATTCTCAAAGATCAAATTACATTAAATTAATTCCGCCTTAATATTTAGTAACACAAAGATATGTCCATGTATCAATTTACATAATATAAACATGAAGTATTAATTAAGTTGCACGTATACCGAGCAAATCAAACATTGAAAATTTTCTACTCAAGAAACTTCCATATATTATCATAGAAATCATGAAATGATGATGCAAAATTTCACTAGCACTAAAGATGCAACACAGTTTTGTAAAGAATGGAGACGTTTAAATGGAATCATGATAGCTAAGAGCCTAACACTTGGAAGAAGTCCCCAATCACTCACGTAGGTTCATCTGAGGAATGAGTGAATGACCCCTACCATTCTCTATTTCTCTCTCTCTAGTCTCTACTTCTCTTTTATTAACACTCTCTTTCAATGGAACCCACTGTCAAGTCCCATGTGAGTATGTGACTGAAACCAAATCAAAGATCCCCATACTCTGCAGCTGTGCTTCTGCTTTCCCCACTCTATCTCGCTATCACTATTTTCTTTTTCAGAAAATAGCAAATTCGTGCTTTCTGTTATATTTGCCAGGGAGTTCGTAGGCAAACCTTCGTGTTTTCTCAGATGGCCGGAATGAAATAGGATTTGCAAATTAACTATTTCGAGTTTAATTTAGTAATTGTCAAATTAAGTAATACCACTTATTTTTTTAAAAAAAATTGTCAAATTAAGCTACGTTGGAGAATTAAACTCGAGTGCAAAAAAATTTCAGTTATTCATTTTTTTTTTCATTTTAAAATAAAGTACAAACTAGTAGTTTGAACTTAATCAATTATGTTTCTCTTTAACCAATATAATGGCCCAGAATAAAATTGACTAAATTTGGTGAGCGGCTATATAGCCCAGGGCAGACATGAACACAAATGTACGACACAATGCACGTGATACAGCAATATCTTTTTTTTTAAGAAATAAATTACGGATATGACATGGTTATAGACAGTGTCAAGAAAATATGTAAAGGATGGTTCCAATTCTATAATTTTTTAATGCCACAAAATATAATAATTTATTTTCATTTATATTTCAAATTTTAAAATTAGGCGTCGAGATCTCATTCAATTTCAAAAGAGATGCATTTCTATAAAAAAAATATATAAATTTGGAAGTTGTTTTGATATCAGCAAAGAGACGGAAAAAAAAAATGAATAGATGCATGATAAATTATTTCTATTATTAATTTATTATATTTATTTATTGACCTCTTGATTTTCAAGTGAAATAAAAAAATAAAAAAATTATAATAATGCCTCATTAATCTGACATTTAAATTTTGAATTATTTAATTTTGGTATATATGCAATATATAATATTTTATAGTTCTTTCCTCAAATATGCATTTACAGATTTCAGCCCAACTCGTTTATATTTTGTGGCATCACCTTGATGCCAAACCCAAACAAGTCAAACCAGCCCAACTACAGAAGTACGCACGACCTTTTGTGGTCTATCCAAAAAATGTCCTGGTGATCCAGTCCAAGCCCAGCAGGTGTCCCGGTTGCATATGACAACCCAACAGTCTGTCAGTCTCGCAACAAAAAATGAGCTACACGGCTACGGGAACGGATCCTCTGGTCGGCAGAAATGTGCCGACCACGTGGTCGGCGCGTGATCCGAACCGTCCGATTTAATCTCAACGGTTCATTTTTTTTCGGGCCAATTTTTTTTTTTCGGGAGTGGTGGAATGCACGGGGCTCCCTTTAGCCGTTGAGATTAAATCAGACGGTCCAGATCACGCGCCGACCACGTGGTCGCCGACCAGAGGATCTGATTCCACACGGCTACACCCCGATTTTCTGACAATGTGGTAACAAAATAAATACAATAGGGACGCATCTTTTATTTCATAATGTTGTTGTTACTCGTTGATTGGGTCGATAAAATGGATTTTGAAATTACATTTGATAGCGGCATATTCGACAATTAAATATGTCACACAGCGTTGCACGGAGTAAAATCTGGTATTTTTCCAATTAAAAAGTTAATCTGGTTGGAGTCAAGAAAAAAAAAAAATGCTACGTGGTTGTAATAAATTGAACATTGAAAATGAGCAAAGTAAAAATGGAGGTGCGGGGAATCGAACCCCGTGCCTCTCGCATGCGAAGCGAGCGCTCTACCATATGAGCTACACCCCCGTTTTTGTTTTCAGGAAGCTATAAATTTAATTAATTAACTTTAAATTTATTTATACAACCCTGTTGTGTGTGGCAACTGGCAAGTAAATAAATCTGTGGACAAAATGTAGCTAACGAGTCGTTACATGTTTCGCTTATCTAATGTATACTTAGCAAATCCGCTCTGATTTACCCAGCCTTTCGTTTAGTTTGCAACTGAAAATTCATTTTTTAAGTGCACACGAGGCGGCACAAAAATTTAGTCGAACTTTGTTACTTTCCCTCCTCTCCTTCGCTCTTCATCCTATCCCGAATTTTGGTTTCTTTCAATAGGTACGATTTCCTTCGAATCCAAGAAACTTTCGGGTTTGATCTCGTCTCTCTAGTCGTGCTTTAATATCCATTTCTCTATCTCTTTGGAAACTGCGTTGTAGGGTTTTAGCACCATTCGCAATTTGCATTTGTGAGATTTCATTTCTTGATTTGAACCTCTATACGGATCTTCAGGTATGGAGATTTCGGAGATTTCACCTGAAATCGATGATTACATAAAGGAATCGATTGAGGTCTCGCTTGGCCTACCGATCTCAGACAAGAATATGCAGTTGAAGCTCATGGCACTGGAAGACACACAACATCGCCTCCAGAGCCAGATTTTCGAACTTGAAGATCGTCTTGTTCTGGCCAAGGTATGATCTAATTTGTTAAAGCCTTCTACGATTCTTCATTTGATCTTGATTTTTACCTCTTATTTTTTAGAGATCCAAGATCAGGGGATAAATTGATTTCCATTTGTGTGAAATTCATTCTATGAAAAATTTAGCGCTCTTTGACCTGCATTCTATATAATTACTGCATACAAATCTTTGATGTGTGAATACGTGGCACAAACAAGCCAGAAAAAGTTTAGTATGAGACATCATGATATAAGTTTAAGGATATATTCTGACTGCACTGCTAAAAGGTATCCAGCACATAGTTCTAGTTTAGTACCGTATTTTGACTGGGATTCTGTTATTTCTCAATAGTTTTTTATCACAAGCTTTTACCAAAATAGGTTGTTTAACCTTCAATTAAGAATTGCATACAATTTAGTTGTACATTATGGAAGCAATATAGAACAAAACTTCTCAAAGCTGATATGTTACCCCAACCAATATGAAATTTGTACTGGCCATCACATACTGGTGCCCTATTGGTTCAATATCAAATCCTGCTGTAGTTTTCTGTAATTCTTCATCCTCCTTACTTGTCTTTTAGGCAGAGGCTAACTTGAATGCACAAGGATTGATGAGGTCTATCAAGGACAAAGAAAAGATTCTGTCTGAGTATGCTGAGTTGCAAGAGCAGCATTCTAAGCTGGAAGAAGGCTTCAAACGAACTGTGGAGGCCTGTGATGAGTTGGAGAGGGAGAATGAGGAGCTTTATGCCAAGCTAATTGACAGCTCCAAGGCAAGGGTAAGTGCCATCCTATCATTTTGGTGGTCCCGATGTTTTTTAGTTTATTATTACTATGACTGTTTTCGGTTGGTTATGTATTACTGTATGCCTTTATATATCTAGGATGTACATCTTTTGGTTTAGATTATGCAACTTGGGTCTTGCATTTTGTATATGGTCATTTCTGGTCACCACCTTGTGTATCTGTGACTTTATTTTTGTTTATTTTCTTTTGGGAAATTAATCTCGACTTGGTTGATATCACCAGTTTAAAATGAAAGAAAGAAAAAAGAAAACCTGTTTAAACCATTGATATAATTGGGAAGAGGGAAAAATGCAAAAAGACATCAACTAATTTTGGTCCTGTCCCAGCTGCAAACTTTTTCCACTTAAATCATTTATTAGGCATGCCTCACCTTAGCTACACTATCTTTTGGAAGGAAATATTTTAGCATACCAACTGATTCAATTCCTCAACATTAAATAAATTATAAAAGAAAAGAGAAATTTCGATTGGTATCTGTATCTGCCATTATTAATTGCTGCGGGCTTTATGGCTCTACTGCATTGCAGGTGGATTTGACATCTCAGGTTGAGTCACTGAATGTGGAGAAGGAGCAGCTTCTGGTCAATCTCAACAAAGCTGAGGAAGAAGTAATAATACACTTGAAGCTTTATTAATGTAGAAAAGTGGCAACTTCATTTTATGAATTGCAAACTATGGTTCTTATTAAATTTTAGATTTGGCGAAATCTAATCCTCATCAACCAAAAAATTCACATCTTCTGAATATAAATATAGCGAATCTGACGAGAACTTTAATCAAGCAAGCCATTCATTGATGCACCAGAACCCTCAGCACTTTGACTCACTGAGAAACTGAAGACTAAGTTGACTAATGCAAGTAGTGAAATAAAACCTAAATTGATCCAACCAATTAGACCCAACTTAACTCTGAAATTAATGGTTTGGGACCTCTTTGCCATTTTCTGGAAATGCTAGTTCTAGGCTCAGGAGAATCTTATTTCAACTAAAAGTTATTGCATAGAATAAATGATGTTGGTGCTCTTTTGTAGTTTATATCAGCCTTCATATATATCTTGACAGCATTCCTGTTTATATCTTCAAGGTTGTGTTGCTGTCCAAAGAAAACAAAATGCTTGAAAGGGAGAAAAAGGTGTTAGCAGAGCAATTCAAGAGGCGCCAAGTTGGACATGACCCTAAACTTCCATCCAGTTCTTCTGCCAAGGTGAGTAATGAGAAGATGATAAACCTCTTTTTTGGGTATCCATGTCACTTGGTCATGTTATTTGATAGCTTCCGATTTTAATTTTGCTTAGTTAAGGACACATCTGAGATATTAGAGCTGATAGCATGCTGATTTTAACTCACAAAGTGAAAAGTTCAAGAAGAAAAGACTGAGTACTGTCAAAGGAATTGGGCCAGTATAGCAGCACATACTAGAAATATCGAGGGACATTGTAGGTATGATTAACTGCAGTGCTCTCTTTTAGAAAGGTCGCCCATTATAGATTTATTCTGTGAGGATACGTCATTTTGAGATTTTGTAATGAAGATTTGATTAAAAAAGTACCAATCCATTTATTTATTGGAATAAAGTGGTAATGGCGCAACACATTAACTTGTCAACTAATACAGATAAAAGGGAAGTCAGGCATAAAAAAGAGCACAGTTTCTGGTCGGCTGATTGATTCAGACAAGGAAGATGCAAGAGACCCTCTGACACCTATAAATTTTAACTCTCCTGAACTTGATGCTTTCCACCCCAGTGTTTAGAGGGCTTTTCACAAACACTCTGCTTTCATAAAGAGAAAGTAGTAACCATTGTTTTCATAGGTTTGAATATACATATCTGCAGTTGTTATGTTCCTGTCAATGCTATGCTATCTGTATGTATGTTGTTAGTATTGGCAAAAACCGTCAAAAGCTAATAGGAACTAGTAATTTTGATTCAATTTCTGTATAAATTTAGAGAGACTGCAATTCCTTCTGTAGCAAAAAGCACTGAAGTATTCTATACTATAGATATAGTTTAACAATTCATGTTTGTAATGTGTGTTAACCTGTTGTGCACTTAGTATTTGAGAAAATTATCACAGCAACTATCCTCGGACCGAGGCAGAGATAGAACAATAGTTCAAAAAGGCAACCAAAAAGGAGTTGGAAGAATTGAAAGTTCAATAAAATATATTGAATGATTGAGGAAGAACTAGGAAAATAGCGTAAAGTTAGAGGCGTTAGCGGGCACTATAAGGATTATATGATATTTGAACACAAATCAGAAGTGTTTTTGTTTTTTTTTTCTTACGCAATTCTTATATTTAATTAATAGATCAAAATTAAAATTTCTATGTTGGATAATGCATTCAAGAAAGATATTGACCATAGACGATTCCGCCTCAGAGAGGACACTGCTTGTCTTTCTGTGAATACAGCGATTTGGCAATGGTTGGCTCGATTTACAACTGAGTTTTTTTTTTTTTTGTGTGTGTGTTTTCTTAGCTACAAACATTTGCTAACTGTAGTGCTTTTTAATTTTGCTTACTAGACAGAAATACTAGTGTGTTCTGAGGCCGGACTTCTTGGATGTTTTGATGTTTGAGGTTTCGTTTTGATAAATGGAAAGGGTAATATAAACTACAGTTTTTTTTAAAAAAAAAAAATAAATAAAAGTGCTGAGAGCAGCTGAAGGAATTGCATGATATTTCAGTAAATGCAATTTGATGGTCGGTGTTGCTTATTCTGATGTGAGACAAGTTATCTATTCCAGTCGGATTATTTATTCTTTCTTTAGTTGGAGAAAAGGAATAAGATGTGGTATTTGTGGTTGGTGACTTGGTATTGATTTATGGTCTCCATTTGGTATTGTTTCGTCTCTTCAATCTAGAGGTAAGTATATATATGTATATATTGTGACGAGGGGTGGTTAATTTTAGTTTTGATTTCTTTCTAGTTTATATTAGAATGAAACCGTGATAAATATTTACCATTATTTCTCAAGAAGTGTAGAAGTATTCACGACAAATAGTTAAAGATTTTTAAGGTCAGGACTCTGGAGAGATCTATAGAATGCTTAATACTACCAAAAGGGACAAAGAGGTGCTCATCACTTGTGAGAAAACTACCAAAGATAACCTGAAATATGTTCAATGCAAACATGTAGCAAGGTTGTACAAGTACAAGCACAAATGATAATGAAATTCGGCCTGATTTCTTTAGTTTGTTAAACACGGTGTACACAATAAATTTGTGCCTTAAGTTCTAAATAATGTGAAGTTCAAAAATGGGGAAAATAATGCATCCAATTTTACACTGTACATATGGAGCCGCCTAACATTCAAATGGTGGCTCAAGTTGTGAACTTATAAAATATGAATTTTTGTACAATTCTTTTCTTGGACCCACATATACATGACTAAAACACATGAATTATTTTATGCTGCAGCTGAAGCTGATTGCTTCATGCCAAATTAAGCTGCAGCTGATTGCTTATTAAGCTGCAGCTGATTGCTTATTAAGCTGCAGCTGATTGCTTATTGTCCAGATCCTCTACGTGAAGAGCTCGCAGCAGCTTTGGCCATGATTCGGGAATTCCACCTGGCAGATTGAATTCTAGAAGCTTCCCTCTTGCTCGATAGAAATCCTCCACTGGTTCACACTGGAAATAAACAAAAAATGATAGGAACTTTAGGCAGGATTACAAATGAACTAGAAGTCCTTGCATAAGGCACTTTTGTGTTAACCACCATGTATTGAGAAATATGGCGTGTCAACTCAAGTGCACGAGAGCTAATTCTCCTCACTCTTACAATCTTAGATCAACCAAATTGGTCCCATGAATGTATAATTTTGCTTGTTTGTTATTCGTAATAGGCCAAGCCTAGTTGCCCCTTATTAATTGATAGAAAAAGCAAGTCTCATGGAAAAGGCCTTGAGCCCAACAAGATGTTACTCTAGCGTGACTCTGAGCAGCAAAGAAAAGCATGAAAAATGGGGGAAAAAAAATATCAGATGACAATCTGTGCATCCATGATACTTGTTCATAAGTGTTGATTCCTCAATAATCTCTAGCGCCAGTAGTGTACTGATTCTGTATCCCTCTGAAAATTCTGGTGCACCTTGTAGAAAAATCTTACAGGAAACATTGACCATGGTTAACTCGACAATTTTGACAATATTTTTTAAGTCAATTTTTTTCTAAAAAATAGAGAAAACACTTATGGACATCTTGTAGACTTGTAGGGCTTATATATTGGTTGTGTATCAAGTTTCATGCAATCTAAATGTCATTTGGTATTCCATAGAAGGTCATTAAATCTGGATCATAGTTAAGGATTTTAATGAACGGTAAAACTTGCAGCAACTTTCATCATTTTACATATAAGGAGATTACATTTCAAATGTTGGGTTTCAAAACTCGAAATTATTTTTTTTATCATTCTTACATTAATCTCATTGTCAAAGGATTCGTAGTATATGTAAAGCAAAAGAAGAAGAAATAACTCTGTACTTTCAGATCTAGTATAGCTATGTGTTTGAAAACAGTGTGGTTATAACCTCTCTGTTTTTTTTTACAAGAATAAATATTTAGTCTACCGCACGTGTAATGATGAAATTGAGCCTGGATCACCCCAATCATTGATAGGATTTATGTTATACGAGTTATAGAAAATAATTCTTGTTTTTAGCCATGGTAAATAATATCTATAGTTCTGAATTATACTATACTCTGCATTTCTCCTGAACAGAACACACTGCGACAAACATGTATAAACAATATACCGGTAAAACCAATTCATACCTGATCATGGTACACGCGAAGTCGCTCTTTGACGACCTCCTCAGTGTCGTCAGTGCGAGTGATGAGTTTGGAGGCACACTGTGGTGGGGGCAGGAGAGGGGGCATGCATATTCCAGGCTGGCCATTCTCCCCCTTGAAGTCTATCGCAGCAACATTGAAATTTCCCCCACACTGACTGCAGATGCGCCTCCCCAGGCATTTAGCCAGCAGTGCATCTTCCCTCAGTTTCAGATTTATCACCATATCAATGTCTGTCACGCCTTCTAGTATTTCCTGATTATGAAGACATGGATAACCACCATTGCACTTAGTAGAATTAATTAGTTTTCAAATTAAAATGAAATCAAGATAAGTTAAGTCTTTTTATTTATTTAATTATTGGTAATTTATTTTTTTGTCCATATACATGACTTCATTATTGCCAAAATGAAATACAGGCAAAATCACAAGAAAAATTGTTTCAACCAGTCAGCACATGTATCAACTAAAAATGTACATAAAAGCCTATAAGACAAGGATTAGTGCCTGATTGAATTCTTACATAATGAAATATATATATATATATATACACAATTTGGTCCCACCCCATTTGGGTCTGAACCACACACACAGTACTCCTGTAATCAAACTAGATTAGCAACCTTTTTTCTGTGCCTTAACAGGGACCTTTCAGAAAACAAAAGAAGCACAGGTACTTACAAGCAGTTAGGGAAAGCTCACCGCTTGTCTAATAGTTCGAGGAAAACCATCGAGAATAAATCCTGTTTCGCCCTTGGTTTGCCCCTTCTCAAGCCGTTTTGACAACAAATCTATTATAACCTCGTCTGGCACCAATTGCCCTTTATTTACAATTTCTGCTAACTAAAACATAATACACTACAGGTTAGAATCAAATCCAACTTCGATATACCAAGATTGAATAAAAAAAAGTTAACAGTGGAAAGCTTGAAACTTTCAATCCCACAAAAATCAATACTCATTGAATGTCTACTTGTCAATTTGTTTTTGTACCTTCTCTAATATAAAAAATCATCACCAATAACAATTCAGCAAGCACAAATGAATCTTGCAATACAGCAAGAACCAACAACAATGGCGCTGAATTGGACACAAGTTTTGTCACGCAAAGTAACCAAATTGGATATTATACCAATTCAGCAAGCACAAATGAATCTTGTAATACAGCAAGAACCAACAACAATGGCGCTGAATTGGACACAAGTTTTGTCACGGAAAGTAACCAAATTAGATATTATACCAACTTCCAGGGTGCAAAACATAAAATTCCCACAAAATTTACAAAAAGCAAACAGCTAAGAAAAGAAAAGAGGGACCTTTTTAGACAAGGGACCGGAGGAGGCGAGCTCGTCACGAACGAGATCGCCGGTGGCAATATGGGGTACGCCTAGCAAATTCGAGAGCCGACTAGCGTACGTCCCTTTGCCTACACCAGGACACCCCAAGAACACCCACTGCACGCTTCGCGTCCCCAGTGCGTCCCTACTAACCGGCAGCGTAATCCTCGTGCACGGACTTTGGTTCGGAGTCGATGCGATGCGGATTGACGCCGGATCCGAGACCAAATCCGACAGTCGCCGGATTGTAAAAGGTGAATAATATGCGGATCGAATGACCCGGTTCAGCGTCGCCATCTTTGCGCTGTGTTGTTAGTTCCCTTCGGGCTCTTTGAATATTTTTTGTGTGTGTGTTTGTTTCTGCTCCAAATTTGAGAGATGGAGGGAAATGAAGGAGAAGTTGGGGATTTTAGAGAGGAGAGTTTCTCTATTTCGGTTGCTCGTGTTTGTATTTGGAAAAATGCTGCTGGGTCTTCCACTTTTTAACAATAAAGGAGCTCGGGATGCACGGGATTCATGTGACAGGGACGGGCTGTACTCTGGAATCATTTCGGTAGAATTGGTGAAATTTAGGAAATCAAGAAGTAAAATACGGTGATATAATGCTATTTGAATAGCAAAAAATCTACATCATTTAAACTTATGGTAATTTTTTAGAGTTTATATAATGTTAAATTTTGTAAAATAATTTTTTTAATAAATGATTGTTTAAATTGGTAAAATATTATTTTTTAATGATGATTTAGTGAAATATTAATTGAAATAACGCAATGGCGGATCATATATTAAAAAAAACCATATCCCTTAAATAGAACCATATTATTTAATTCCATTATAGTTTAGCTTTAGCGAGGTATTACCTACGTCCATTAGAATTTTTTTTTTTTGAGTGTATTTGTTGTGTTGAACAATTAATGTTGTTAAAATTTTGCTATTATATATGGAGCAAAAGAACAATGAGGAGTTAAAACGAATCTTGTACGCTTTTGTATTTAGGGTACTAATAGTTAGAAGTATGTATCAAGCATTCAAGCTCGAAGAGTTATCCTTAAATTGAATTTAATTTGTAATTTTATTAAATAAAATTTAATTTTTCAACTTATAAAGCTGGCTGGAGTTTGATTTGTTTGAAAATCAAACTAACTTATTTGACTTGAGCTGGCTTCAGTTTAAAAAAAAAATATACAGAATAAATCTTCAAAAGTTGAACCAAGTATAGAATTAAGCTAGCCTAATAGTTGAGCAACTCCATCTCGTGTCTCATTCTTTGTTTTTTTGGAGCAACCGTTGAAGTAATTTTTTTTTGACACGTGTTAGTATTTGTGCAACTTGTCGGAAGCTCGCAGTTGTCATAATCTCGCAAAAAGATGGCTTCGTTGTTTATAAATCATCGATCGTCGCCAATCAATCATGCCTAGCTCTGACTTGTATTTACGCGTCCATATCAGCTATGACCGTCTCATTCCCTTTCCCGGGTCATTAAACGTACACGCTTCATGTCATGTAAGAAAACACGTTTTACCTTTCAAAAAAAATAAAAATAGAAAACAAGTTTAAGAGACGGTCTCATAGTCATATGTGGTTAGGTGTAGACTTGAATGTGCGTTAACATTCTGAATCCTTGAAACATAGTTGTTTTGTGTTTCTTGGGGGGGTTAATAGCTTCTGAGTTTAATCATTTATTAGATTGTCAGTCAAATGCCACATTGTTGGATGTATTGGCATACACTTAGAAAATCTGAATGACGTTCATAACAAAATTAAATTGCTGCTTAATCTTAATATGTTTCCAGATAATGCAATTAGTGAATGCATTGTGTATCTAGGTGGAAGACATAATAAGCGCTTTTCCTATAGATTGGAAAAAACTAATAACTATTAAAAAAGACATGCTCGGCTGATTTAAGTTAGAACTGTATGATTTTTATATATTTTATAAGACTATCAAGTATCAATTAGTCCTTAAATTATCCTTTTTCCCCTCCAGTTTGCTCCATATCTTGTAAAAGGAAATGACTAATAAAAAAGAATACCCAAGTTAGAGGTGTCTTCCTTGTTCTTTTATATATTTTATAAGACTTTCAATTAGTCCTTGAATTAGTGAGATGATTGCTTCCAGCTTTAAATTATTCAGAACTAAGAATAAGAAAATGCCTTGGTCAAGTTGCAGACCTTTCAGATTACAACGTTTAATAATCGCACAGGCTACAGCTCATCACTAGCTTCAATTAAGAAGCCTATTGATTCCAAGCACCCAATAAATCATGACAGGCCCATGAACTTGAAAGCTCCTCTCAATTTGTCAATTATAATAAAGAAAAAAAAGAGCTTCCGAATTATTGTAGGGAAAATTTGTCAATTGATTACCCACCAATAAAAGCAAACCATTCAATCTGCAAAAGCATTTTTTTTTAATATCAACTAGCTTGTTATAGAACTTAATAGATTTATGTTAGGATGGTAAATCATGAAAGACTGAAAGTTGAAGACTAAATTATGCATGATATTTCGCCATGAAAGTGAGTTAAAGTGGAATTAGAATTCGTCCTTTTTTAAATTTTTTCTTCTGTGGATTGATGCTAAATAATATATCGACAGATGATGCAATTCCGAAGATTCTATTAACATTAAAATTATATTTTGTATAACTTAATATTACCAACATCTGACTCGATAATTCCTTTTAAATTGAAAAAGTATTAACCTCATCTGATATGAAATGGTTGCACCAAGATGGCAAGATCTACCAAATAAATAATAAATGTCTAAGTTGACTCTGGAATGTCTAAAATTTTTATATTTAAAACTGAGAGGAGTTGAGGTGTCAGGCCCCCGTTGTTCTTTTCCTTGCAAGAAAAGGAAAATGTGCCACCTATGAAAGTGGGAAAAAAAAGGATGTGGGTGCAATTTGTAATTGACCAGAAATACTGTGGCACCATTCTTCTTCTTCTTCTTTTTTTTTTTTTTTTTTTTTTTTTTTTTTTTTTTTTAAAGCACCCTTAAACGGCATCTGCATTCATTAACGCATGCAAAAAAAGTTCTTACAGATAATGGTCACACAGAATGTGACTTACCAAGACTAAAATAATCCTACAAGGTTTTAACTAGGCTTATCAAAGCAGACTAAAACCGCAAACAAACAAACACCCACAAACTAAGCAAACAACAACACAAAACAACAGAAACAAACACCACTTAATCCAGGAGATCCTCATCTTCTTCAGTAGATGCTACTCGTGGCTGCTGCATTTGTTGCTCCAGACCAGTATGATTGCCTGTCCAAATATGATAGAGACTTAAAGTGGATAAATATGCAGAAGCATTATTATGGCCGAAACCATCCCTTGTAATTGAAAAATACATTTGTTTCTAAACCCTCAAATGGTCCAAATAAAAGCGGCCAATAACACTTTAAAAAACTTTTGATTATATTTTGGAAGTGAACATCCATAATCCCATAACCCCTTCAAACTATCTGAATTAGCTAAAAGCCCCTTAATGTTATAAGTATTAAAAAGTAACCAAAAATTATAAACTGCTGGACATTGCAAAAAAAGGTGATCAACCGATTCCAATTGTCCACAAAAGCAACGCTCATTTAAACCCTACCAACCCCTCGAAAGAAGATTGCCCATAGTCAATATTTTTCCATCTAATGCTAGCCATAAAAATAACTTTACCTATAAAGGGATTTTTAAAGGCCACACAAGTCCTTTTTACTAAATTTTACTCCCCTAAAACAGAAAAAATTATACATTGATTTAACTGTATAATCTCCATAACTGTGCCAATGCCAAATAATATCATCATTACTATTTTGAAAATCAAAATGCTCTAAGAAAGAGGTCAAAGTATTATTTTCCTCTATCATTGCAAGATTAACTCCTCTTCTAAGAAAGAAATTAATGTCCCCTCTCTCCAAACTCTAGCAACACTGATTTGCTTCTTCTTTGTTTTTCCATAAAGCTCAGGAAATTCCCTAGCTAGAATTCCTAAATCAGACCATCGATCCCACCAAAAATTAGTAGAAACCCCATCATGCACATGTTTAGTAAACACTAGCCTCATAATAGGTAAAATAGAACATACATGCTTCCAGAAAGGAGAATAAGCTAAAGAAGCTCTATTATCATATTTAGCAGAAATCAATTCCTTCCAAATCCCCTGGTGATTAGGATTGTACATTTTCCATAACCACTTACCCACCAAAGCCGTATTCATCAAACCTAAGTTTAAAATGCCCCACCCCCATCTTCCTTAGGTCTACAAATTCTACCCCAACAGACAAGATTGTATTTTTTTCTTTCATTTGTCCCCAATTTGCCCCATAAAAAATCTTCTCTAAGCTTATCAATTTGTTCTATAACCCATTTGGGCAAAAGATGAAAAAACATCAGATAAAGAGGAAGAGCAGAGATAACAAAATTCAAAAGGACTAACTTTCCTCCTAAAGAGAGAAAATGTTTCTTCCAATCAGCTAATTTTAATCTAATTTAATTTATTAATAACATTATGCCAATTAGCCTTTGTTGGATTTCCAATGCAAAGAAGATTTTAAATACTTATATTGGTAGATTTCCCAACTTACAATTTAAAGAACTAGCTAAAGAAGAAGCTAACTGTCTATCAATGTTTAAAGAAACCAACTCACTTTTTGCAGAGTTTACTTTGAGTTCAGAAATTGATTCAAAAGTTTTAAGGACCTAATGCATCTTCTCTAACATACACTGATCAGTTCTAAGAAACAACAATGTAACATATACTGTGGCACCATTCCTAATAAAGAAACCAGGCGCATTCTTATTGTAACATTATAAATAAAATTCATCTTTGCACCCGAATTTGCAACGAAGACTTCGTCGCATTAGACACACGCTAAAGTTAATTAGGAAAAGAAAAAGGAAAAGACAATCATGGAAAAGAAAAAGAAAAAGTTCACTGGGCCAATAGGCCTGTAAATTCTTCCAGGTGTGCTCTAAAATAGGCCCCCAGGAAATGACAGCCGAAGCCCAGTTGAGCAAAACTAGGCCACAGCTCTATGATCAACAATGAAAAGTTACACACACTGACACACACACAAAAAAAAAAAAAAAAAGAAAAAGAAAAAACAGATGCTCCTGACAACTGAAATGTTAGTCACAATGCAATTACTCAATGAGATCGGATATGGATTTCTCATTTGTGAACCCAAGAAAAACTGAAAAGATTTCTTTAATATAATACAAGGGAGGAATGTTAATATGTGAAGCAATTAATCAGTACAACCAGAGTACACCTCAATGGTATACCGCTTCAAAGTTTTCTCATCCCTTGCCCGCCAAAGTCGAAAACAGAATTGATGCGGGAAAATCCTCATGAAATGAAACCTGATAATTCTTGTTATGGTAACCAACGATTGCGGCGGCTTCTCTACGCTATTAATGATGCTTGTTACAGTGCAATAACTCTTTGCATCAAGTTCCAACTAACAAGTTATGTACTAATATCAAATGTTTACAGTAATATAGGTAACTCTATATAATATGATCAAGAAATTTTGACTCAGATATCAAGCCATTGTAGGTGTTACATTTTTAGAATTAGAGATTTATCATTTATGCTACAAAAAAGGGAGTCAATAGATTTTCAAATATTAAAAAAAAAAAAATTAAAGGTTCTCGTGTTATATGAATTGCGTGTACAAAAAAGTTATTTATATTTATAGAATCAAGGAATGAGTTATATCCTGAGAGATCGTATTCTTTCTACATGAAGCATAAAATATTTGATAATTATTCAATTTCCAAAATTTACAGAGTTTATCTGTACAAAACAGTAATTTGTAGTTACTAAGCTTAAGGACACTAGCAGCGAAAAGAAAAATTAATTAGAAAAAAGAAAGCAGCGGATGTTAAGAACTTCATTCAATACAATTTTTAAAATTTATCATACATTTAAATTAATTACACTTTTCAATAAACTGGCACTAGAAAGTTCCACAGCAAAGAATTAAATAATAACAAAAAAATTGTAATACAAACGAGAAGGAACAAAAGAATCAAAAATAGAAAATACAGAGCGACAATGAACAATCAATCAGAAGTCGAGTCATGAAAGAAGTACAAGTGCCACTCAATTAATTGCACTGCAAATCTTTCTTATCTGTCCCAACGAACCTGTCAGTGGGCTGATGTCCCCCATCTTAACCATGGCAGCAGCAAAATCGGCATAAAAGGAGGATGAGTCCCTACTATAACCTGCTACAATGCCATCAGTTTCACCGCCATTGAACAATACTTGATCGGAGTGCAATAGCCCCTTTTTCTGCATCAAATTTTTGTAGTACTTATTGTCAAATGTGTATGGTGTAACAGGATCGAGCGGTGCCAAGTTTCCATTTCCGGCATTGTCAGAAGGGCAACCACATCTCCTGTGGATAGCAAAGCCTGGATCGATATTGGTCTCATTGTATATCCGATTCCTGAATGTAACACATTGAGCCTGACCAACTGTGTGTGCTCCTGAAATATGACACACCAGCTTTGTTAGTTGAAAGATAAATAGAGTTAACATTGGTTTTCTCTAATCAATAAACTATTTCAATGTTTGTTTGCTGTCTCTTTTTTGATTGATCTATTAGAGATGTTTCAGCAGGCTTTCAGCTCATAAATATGTACCTGAAAGCACAACCATTTCCTTAGCATTGAGCCCCTTTCTAGCAAATTTGCCAATGAGAACATCGAGATTTTCGAAGGCAATGGGCAAATCAGCGGCAGCCAAATCTCTACTTGCGGTGGTCGAGTCCCGTCTCCCCAACTTTACTGTCCATGTCGGCCCGTTGACATACTCGGAAGAGTCTCTAGCTGCAAGTGCAAGTATATCTGCACATGAGACGACTCCCGGACAAACAGCCTCACAGCCTGCTTGGCAGCATCAATGATTTCCATTCCTCTTATCGAGTTGTTGTTCTGAAGAGCCGTTTGCTCGCCTGTGAACCACGGGGTGTCTTTCAGCAGCACTGATCCATCGCATCCCTAGTTATAATTTCAAAGTATAAATGTTAATTACCTAATTAATTTATTATAGATTTTACTTCTAAACTCTTATTCAACCTGTTACATCAATTGCAATGCATACAGTTTCATGCACGTATCATGTAATTAATTTTGAGCATATTGTATTTATAGTGCTGAATCTCTCTTATATTACACTTCCAGTATAAGAAATATAATTTCAAGCTTCCAAATTGAGGTGTTGCCTGTGAATACATACTAACTTAATTACTAAGTAAAATATCAGAATTAATTACTAGCTATTTAATATGTGTATATTCACTGAAGAAATTACTCACCTGAACAAAGCAGTCATGGAAGTGGAGTCGAATAAGAGAGGCAGCCATTCGGCGTTCGTTTGCAATTGCATTCCGTATAGCTTTGCGAATGGTCGGGATAGCTTGTGGACATGCGTAGTCGTAATAATTTGGCATCAGATATGCTTGACAGTGACATGAAGATAAAGTGCTGAGGAGAACTGCAATGGCTATCCAAGCAAGTTTATAACAATCCATTTCGAATAACAAGAGATAGCAAGAGAGCTGATTATGAATCGAGGAGCTAATTAATTAACACTTAGTGTGGGATGGGATGAAAGCTAGTCGTGGCGTTTATATATATAAAGGGTTCTCCAGTTGAATAGGTACTCCGAACTCGGTAAAGAAAGTTTCAACATGCATGCATATACTATCTTTCATAAACTTCCAAGAATTGATCAAATTATATATATTACGTGACTTTCATATATTGATCGCTGACGGTGACAGTTTATGACTTGTTCGCAAGTCAAAGATATCAAGTATGCCGCTTCTTTATGTATATGGTCGTGATTTGATAAACTACTACATTATATAAATATAGATTAAGAAACATTAGTCCGAGTTAAATTAAAGATCAATATTACATAACAGATTTTGGTCTGCGGTCTGCATCACATGGAGCTTGACACTGTCCAGGTTGGACGAGACCTGGTCTGGCTGTACAGATGGAAAAGGAAAACATTTAAGATACTTAATTACTATGATTAAGAAAATTAGACGCTGTTCCTCCACCAAAATGTGTAGTGGATTGTCATAGAAAAATGTTTTGTTTGTCGGGCAATTTCGATCCCAGTTCATCTATTGGGAAATATGCACCATATCATTTACAAGGATCAATTTGTTTAGTGTTGTAGAAAAGGGCCGACTTGATAATCAATTAGACGACAACGACAGTCAACCGTCACGAATAGTGTATACGGTTGATGATTTACAGTTTTTAAATGTCAAATTACCAATAGGTCGCCATGTTTGATTTATCGACTCCTAATTAAATTCGATTAGTCATTTTCTAAGCTAAATTAGCAAGTGTAAAATTATTCAATTCAAGTCGTTAAGCATATAATTTAAGAGATCAGTAACTGATCTTTTTGTGATTTTTATGGCATGTTATAGTGCGGATGTAATTGGCTCAAGTTAAGTGTTATTTATTTATTTATTATTTATTATTTTTTTTAACGGCTTCTGAATAGCTGATCTTTAAATTGGTCAAACGGGGGGCCGGCTTCAGTCGGTCATGTAATGCCTCAATCTTTTTTTCTATCGAAAAAATAATTTAATTTAATTTGTAGGCTAGGTAAACTTAAAAGTGACTTTTTGTTACTGAGCAATTATTTCCAATTCTATTTAAATCTTTTATCGTACATTTTCGGAACATGCTCACTTAAGCATCGCTACTACAAATGACTTTCGTATGTGGAGATCTTATTTTACTTTTACTTTTAGTATGTTAACTAAAAACCCTTAGTTTTCATATAATCTCGTATTTTTCGTATTTTAAGTTTTCATTCAAATCCTTGCCCCTTCTTTTTTTTTTTAATATTGTAACTAATTATTTTTTTTCAAGATTTAATAAAATTGCACACAATATTTTATTTGTAGTTGATAGTGTTTTCTGGTAATTTTTATTTTGCTTATTTATAGGTTTCGTTCCAATAGGAAGTTATGTGTGTTTTGGAGCAAATCATTTTGTGTTTAAATGGAGACTATCATTTTAATTTATTATCTAGTCGAAAGTGATTTTTTTTTTAAAAAAAAAAAAAAAAAAAAAACTGGAGACCAATCTAATAGCGCACCATTGTCGTGCAAGCATATTGTTAGGTAGATCTTATTGACATTACAGTCAGTAGCTAAGCTTGTAAAAAGTACCTCCTTTTACTTTAGTAACCTATATACGCCATGATAAATAATCTTTAAGTAATTTTAGTTCCCTAATGGCACTAGCAGCGAAATCAAGCTAATTAAGAAAACTAAACAGAGCATGTTAAAGAACTTTGAATGAACTGAAACTATTCTTTAATTTATCATACAATTAAATTAATTACACTTTTCAATAAAATAGCAGTAAGAAACAGAAAAATAATCAAATATTACAAATTTGTCTACAACCAAGAAAGAACATGAAAGAATCAAACAAAATGGAGAATTAATAGAGAGGATGAACAATTGCAAGTCGAGTCATGAAAGAGAACGCAAAAGTGCCACTTAATTAGCTGCACTGCAAATCTTTCTTATTTGTCCTGCCGAACCTGTCAGCGGGTTGATGTCCCCCATTTTAACCATGGCAGCAGCAAAATCAGCATAAAAGGAGGATGAGTCCCTACTATAACCTGCTACAATGCCATCAGTTATGCCACCATTGTACAATACTTGATCAGAGTGCAATAGACCCCTTTTCTGCATCAAGTTTTTGTAGTACTTATTGTCAAATGTGTTTGGTGTAACAGGGTCGAGTGGTGCCAAGTTTCCATTTCCGGAATTGTCAGAAGGGCAACCACGTCTCCGGTGGATAGCAAAGCCTGGATCGATATTGGTCTCGTTGTAAACCCGATTCCTGAATGTGACGCATTGAGCCTGACCAATTGTGTGTGCTCCTGAAAAATGACACATTCAGCTTTGTTAGTTACAAGATAAATAAAGGGAAACATTGAATACTAATTCATAGTTTTTTGCTTTCTCTCTCTCTCTCTCTCTCTTTTTAATGCATTTAGAGATGTTTCAGGTTTTCAGCTTTATAAATACCTGAGAGCACAACCATTTCCTTAGCATTGAGCCCCTTTTTAGCAAATTTGCCAATGAGAACATCGAGATTTTCAAAGGCAATGGGCAAATCAGCCTCAGCCAAATCTTTACTTGCGGTGGTTGAGTCCCTTCTCCCCAGCTTAACTGTCCATGTCGGCCCGTTTACATACTCGGAGGAGTCTCTTGCTGCTAGTGAAAGTATATCCGCACATGAGACGACTCCTGGACAAACAGCCTCCACTGCTCGCTTGGCAGCATCGATGATCTCCATTCCTCTTATCGAGTTATTGTTTGGAAGAGCCGTCTGCTCGCCTGTGAACCATGGGGTGTCTTTCAGGAGCACGGAACCATCACATCCCTAGTTGTATATTCAAAGCATAAATATTAGTTCCATTAAATTTAAATCCAAAATTAGTAATATTAATCACAGGTGATTATGTCATTATGAGTATAACAATGCAAAATATCACTTTACCAATATTACATTATAATACTAAGTGTTGAATTCTTGAATTGCAAATGAAGTGATGTCATCAGATGGAAATACGTTATGAATAGATGCATATATTGAATCCCATAGTTATGTAGTTTACCTGAACAAAGCAGTCATGGAAGTGAAGGCGAATAAGTGAGGCTGCCATTCGGCGTTCTTTTGCAATAGCATCTCTTATGGCTGTGCGAATGGTCGAAAGGGCTTGTGGACATGTGTAGTCATAATAGTTTGGAGTTAGATAATATGCTTGACACTGCTTTAGAGAGAATAAACCAAAGAACATTGCTATGGCTATCCAAGCAAATTTAGAAGAAGATGCCATCGTTATGCGAGAAAACGTGATGATTTTATATTTTACGGATTGCAGCTAATTCGTGTAGATGTTGTAGATAGAAGGAACCAAGGTTTAATCAGTGTGTTTTGGTGATGAGAAGAGGTGCTTCTTGTGCGTATTTATAAGTGCCTTTGCTGAACAGGTCTTTGAGAAGAATGCTTCAATTTTGTTGGAACAGTACCGTCAGGGAACAACTAATACTTCTATAAAATTGCCTTGCATCGGTCTGGTCAAGATATGTATAAACCTCTCCACCAGCCGGTTCGATTATTTATTCACTAGTCAAAAGTTTATGGCTTTCTTGCGTGTTCATGATTAATTAGTTGTTATATCAATTAATGAACCAAGACAAATGATATATAGGTAGAATTCAAATGTCTGCGTCACGTGCGCACCAGCTTGTTGCTAGTAGACCTGTCAACGTGTTGCCGTTACCGTTATTCCATTCCGTTTAGCTGAAACGGAAAGGCTAACAAAACGGATTTTTATTTCATTTTTTAAACGAAACGGTAAACAAAATACCAAATTGTACCGTTCGACCGTTTCATATGTTATTTCTGAAGTGGAAGGTAAATGGAACGGAATTCTGTGCCGTTTCGTTTACGAAACGGTTAACGAAATGGTTTCGCGTTCCGTTTCGTTAAGCAAAACGCAAACGGTTTGAGCCAATTCCGTGGCCCGATAACACGTTTGACAGGCTTAGTTGCTAGCAACTCAGTTTGGGTTGGTTAGACGAACGTTATCTATCCTGGAGAAGTTTCAATTGTTCAAAGATATAAATAAGGAAAATGGAAAATGTACTGTACTTCCCACAACTTTGTAGTAGTGCTATTTTGGTTTATTGAAATGAATTTTGCTTGAGGCCTTCAGACAGAACTTGCAAGTATAAAAATACTCAAATTGATTTTAACTGACTGATCATTAACTAATAACAATATACAAAATTAAATATAATAAGTTTTTTTTTACAAGAAAATCTTATATTATTTTTTTTATCTTACATATAAACTATCTTAATATGTACGAAAGAATATACATATTGTGCAAATATTTTCTTTTAATGATTTTTAATATTCTTAAAAGTAAACTTTTTTATTAATTTATACATCAGATGAAATCAAAATGGATTTTTTAAATTTCTTAATGTAATTTTGGAATATAAATATAAAGTAGTGTTATTTGTTTACTTGAAGAAAACAGGAATCTAACATATTTAAGAACTTTATATAGTCTAGAATATTGTTTGGATCTAACTTATTCAAAACATTGCATGCATTATACATAAAAAAAAATATATATGCGCATAAAATGCTAACAAATCTTATTTGGAGTTTTACTTGAGCATTTTAAACGATTCTTGATTTCATTTGACGTCAATTGATCGCAATAGTCTATATTTAAGCTCTTAATATAGCACAAAATATAACTCAGGGCCTATTTATTCAAAATATTGCATTAAACATGAAGAAATATGCATATAATGTGCTAATGGAGCTTTTCTGGAGCTTCGGTTGAGCATTTTATGTCATTCTTGATTTATACGACGTCATTTGATCACACTAATCTATATTTAAGCTCTCTTTATATGGTCTAGAATATAATTCATATCCTACTTATTCAAAATATTGTGTCATACATAACGAAATAAGCATATAATGTGTGAAAACGAGATTAATTGGAGTATGTGTTGAGCATTTTATGTGATTTGTGATTCGTCCGACGTCATTTGATAACAATAATTAATATTTAAGCACTCTTTATAAGGTCTACAATATTATTTGGATCTAACTTATTCAAAATATTGTGTATAATGTGCTAAAGAACTTATTTAGAGCTTCTGTTGAGAATTTTGAACTTTTATTGATTCATTTGAAGTCAATTGGTCACAATATTCTATATTTATACTTTTGAGATGTACCAGAATTTATTTCAGATCCAACTTATTCAAAATATTGCATTAAACATGAAGAAATATGCATATAATATGCAAATGGAGTTTTTCTAGAGCTTCAGTTCAGCATTTTATGTGATTTTTGATTCATCTGTAGTCAATTAATCACAATAATTCAGATTGTCTAGAATGAATCAAAATAATTCAGATTATATGGTCTAGAATATAATTACAATTCTACTTATTCAAATATTGTGTCATACATAAAGAAATATGCATGTAATATGCAAAACAAGATTAAAGGGAAATGTGTTGAGCATTTTTTGCGATTCTTGATTCGCCTGACGTTATTTGATAACAATAATCTATATTTAAGCACTTTATAAGGTCTAGAATATTATTTGGTTCTAACTTATTTGGAGATCCAGTTGAGAATTTTAAACGATTGATTATTCATTTGATGTCAATTGATCATAAGAATATATTTAAGCTCTTGATATGGCTCATAATATAATTCAGGTCCTACTTAATCAAAATATTGCATTAAACATGAATAAATATGTATATAACGTGCAAATAGAGCTTTTCTGGAGCTTCAGTTGAGCATTTTATGTGAAATGATTCATGTGACGTCATTTGATCACAATAATATATATTTATACACTTTATATGGTCTAAAATATAATTCATATTCTATTTATTCAAAATATTGGGTCACACATATAGAAATATGCATATAATGTGCAAAATAAGATTACGTGGAAAATGCGTTGTCATTTTTTGCAATTCTCGATTCGTCTAATGTTATTTAATAACAATAATCTATATTTAAGCACTTTATAAGGTCTAGAATATTATTTATATCTAACTTATTCAAAATATTGCATTATCCATAAAGAAATAGGCGTATAATGTGCTAATAAAGCTTATTTGAAGATTCAGTTGAGCATTTTAAACTATTCATTATTCATTTGACGTCAGTTGATCATAAGAATCTATAATTAAGCTCTTGATATGACTTAGAATATAATTCAGGTCCTACTATTCAAAATATTACATTAAACATGAATAAATATGCATATAACGTACAAAGAAAGCTTATTTGGTGCATTAGTTGAGCATATTCTTGGTTCATCTGACGTTATTTGATCACAATAATCTATAGTTCAGATCTAATTTAGTCAAAATATTATGGTATTAATGAAAATATATTCAGATAGTTCGTAAAAGAGGTTAGAGTATCAATTGAGTCTTTTATGTTATTCATGATTCGTTAGACATTATTTGATCACAATAATCTATATTTAAAATACGGTGTTACATACGAAGAAATATGCATATAAGGTGCAATTGAAACTTATTCGGAGCATCGGATCTGCATTGATTCATGATTCATTAGGCATCATTTAATCACAATAATCTCTATTCAAGGTCTTTATCTGGTTTTTAATATAATTCAGATCTTACTTATTCAAAATATTGGGTTATACTTATAGAAATATTCATATAATGTGAAAATATGGCCCAGAATATTGTTCAGGTCCTACTTATTAAAAATATTGCATTAAACATGACTAAATATGCATATAATGTACAAATGGAGCTTTTCTGGAGCTTCAATTGAGCATTTTATGTGATCATTGATTCATCCAAAGTAATTTCATCATAATAGTCCATATTTGAGCTCTTTATATAGTCTATAATATATTCTTATTCTAGTTATTCAAAATATTGTGTCATAAATAAAGAAATATGCATATAATGTGCTAAAGAAGATTAATTGGAACATGTGTTGAGCATTTTTTGCAATTCCTGATTTGTCTGACGTCATTTGATAACAATAACTATATTTAAACACTTTATAAGGTCTAGAATATTTTTTGGATCCAACTTATTCAAAATATCGCATTATACATAAAAAAAAATACATGCGTATAATGTGCTAATGAAGCATATTTGGGGCGTCTGTTGAGAATTTTAAACGATTCTTGATATATTTGACTCATATGGCTCAAATATATTTCAGCTCTTCATATGGCTCAAATATAATTCATGTCCTACTTATTCAAAATATTGCATTAAACTTGATATGCATATAACGTGCAAAGGAAGCTTATTTGGAGTTTTAGTTGAATATTTTCTGTGATTCTTGATTCATCCGATGCCATTGATCATAATAATATAAATTTAAGATCTCTTTATACGCTGTTGTATATAATTCAGATCTAATTTACACAAAATATTGCGTTATATATAATAAAATTTTCATGTAGTGCGTAAATGAAGCTTATTTAGAGCATCGATTGAGTATTTTATGATATTCATGATTCATTAGACGTCATTTGATCACGATATATTTAAGCTCCTAATGTAGTCTGGATTATAATTCAGAACTTTCATATTCAAAATATTGCGCTACACATACAGAAATATGCTTATAATGTGCAACTGAAACTCATTTGGAGCTTCGGTTCTTCGTTTAAAGTCATTCATAATTCATTAGACATCATTTAATCACATTAATCTACAATCGAGCTCTTTATATGGTCAGTAATATAATTCAGATCTTACTTATTCAAAATATTCATATAATTTGAAAATAAAGCTTATTTTAAACTTCAGCTGTGTATTTTATGCTATACTTTACTCATTCAACGTTAATTCATCACAATAATCTATATTCAAGCTCCTAATATGGTCTAAAATGAAATTCAGATTTTACTTAGTTAAAATATTGCATTATATGTATTGAAATATGCATATAATGTGCTAATGAAGCTGATTTGGAGTTTCAATTGAGCATTAAACAATTCTTGATTAATTTGACATCAATTGATCGCAATAATCTATATTTAAGGTCTTGATATAATAACGTTCAGGTCCTACTTATTAAAAATATTGCATTAAGCATGCAAAAAAAATGTGCATATAATCTGCAAATGGATCTTTCCTGAAGCTTTTGATGAGTATTTTATTGTATTCTTAATTCATCTGACATTATTTGATCACAATAATCTATACCTCTTTATATAGTCTAGAATATAATTCATAACATACTTATTCAAAATATTGTGTCATACATAAACAAATATGCATATAATGTACGAAAGAAGATTAATTGGAGCATGTGTTGAGCATTTTATGTGATTGCTGATTCGTCCGAAGTAATTTGATAACAATAATATATATTTATAAACTTTATAAGGCCTAGGACATTATTTTGATCTAACTTATTCAAAATATTGCATTATACCTAAAGAAATTTCCGTATAATGTGCTAATATGAAGATTATTTGGAGTTTCATTGAGAATTTTAAAGAATTCTTGATTCATTTGACGTCAATTGAGCACAATAAGCTATAATTAAATTCTTGATATGACCCAGAATATAATTCAGGTCCTACTTATTCCAAATAATGCATTAAACAAGAAGAAATATTCATATAATGTACAAATGGAGCTTTTATTGAGCTTCAGTTCAGAATTTTATGTGATTCTTGATTCATCCGACATCTTTTGATTACAACAATCTATATTTAAGCTATTTATATGGTCCAGAATATTTTTTGATCTAACTTATTCAAAATATTACATTATATTGAAAGAAATATCTGTTTAATGTGTTAATGATGCTTATTTGGATCTTCACTTCAGCATTTTTAACAATTCTTGATTCATTTGCCGTCAATTGATCACAACAAATCCATATTTAAGCTCAGCATATAATTAAGGTCCTACTTATTCAAAATACTGCATTAAATATGAAAAAAATTGCATATAATGTGCAAAGGAAGCTTGTTTGGAGCATTAGTTGAGCTTTTATGCTATTCTTGATTCATCTGACGTCATTTGGTCACAATAATCCATATTTAAGCTCTTTATATGGTATAAAATATAAATCATATTCTATTTATTCAAAATATTGTTTCATACATAATGAAATATTCATATAACGTGGTAAAGAATATTAATTGGAACATGTGTTGAGCATTTTTACGATTCCAAATTCATCTAACGTCATTTGATAACAATAAACTATATTTAAGCACTTTATAATGTCTAGAAAATTATTTGGATCTAACTTATTCAAAAATAGCAATACAGAAACAAATATGCGTATAATGTGCTAAGGAAGCTTAGTTGGAGCTTCAGTTGAGCACTTTTAACAATTCTTGATTCATTTGCCATCTATCAATTACTAAAATCAATATTTAAGCTCTTGATGTGGCTCAGAACATAATCCAAGTCCTACTTATTTAAAAATATTGTATTAAACTTACAAAATATATGCATGTAACGTGCAAAAGAAGCTTGTTTAGAGCATTACTTCCACATTTAATGCTACTCTTGATTCATTCGACGTCATTTGGTCACAATAATCTCTATTTAAACTCTTTATATGGTGTACTATATAGTTCAGATCTAACTTACTCAAAATATTATGGTATACATAAAAAAAAAAATTCATCTAGTGCCTAAATGAAGCTTATTTAGAGCATCGATTGAGTTTTTTAAGATATTCATGATTCGTTAGATGTTATTTGGTCACAATAATCTATATTTATGCTCTTTATAAGGTCTGGAATATAATTCACAACTTATTCAAAATATTGCGTTAGACATAAGGAAATATGCATATAACATGCAATGAAACTTATTTGGAGCATCGGTTCTGCATTTAAATCGATTCCTGATCCAATAGACGTCATGTAATTACAATAATCTATATTCGAGCTCTTTATATGGTTTATAATATAATTCAGATTTTAATTATTAAAAATATGGGGTTATACATAAAGAAAGATTCTTAGAATGTGAAAATAAAGCTTATTTAAAAATTCACTTGAGTATTTTAAACTATATTCTATATTTAGACTTATATGCTCTAGACTTAAATTCAGATCATACTTAGTAAAAATATTGCGTTATATGTAATGAAATATGCATATAATGTGCAAATGAAGCTTATTCGGAACTTCAATTGAGCATTTTAAATTATTCATGATCAAGATCTTGATATAATGTGCAATATTTGAAGTAAATTATAATCCATATTTAAGCGCTTGATATGGCCCAGAATATAATTCAGGTCTTACTTATTAAAAATAATGCATTGAACATGAAGAAATATGCATATAATGTGCAAATGAAGTTTTCTGGAGCTTCAGTTGAGGCATTTTATGTGATTCTTGATTCATCCAAAATCAAGATCACGAAAATCTATAATTGTAAGCTCTTTGTATGGTCTAGAATGACACCGATCAAGATGCCATGTCAGGTGCAAATCAGCAAAAGAGTTGTATCATCTTTTCAAAGAACAGTCAAAGGCTATTTATTAGTTAGTTCAGAGTTATCTTGAGTCTTAATTAGTCAAAATGAGTTAATAATCTGTTGTTGTAATTTGTGTTGTCTTTTGTGGTCTTCTAGGAGGTTATTAATGTGTTTTGGTATTAGAAAAAGTAGTTGAGATGATATATTAATGGGTAGTGAGTTTTAAATGTAATAGATTGCTATATAAGCTGAATATGAGAATGTAAGAGAAGATTATTGAATTATTACGAATTTACAAGTGAATTGAGTTTATCTCATCTTTTATCCACTGTTGGGTTGAGTTCTTACTCCTCTTCGAGTGATGTATCGTTACGCTCGCTGGTTACTCTAATCCTCCCGATCCAAACGACATCATAGAATATAATTCATATCTAGTTATTCAAAATATTGTGTCATACATAACTAAGTATGCATATAATGTGCAAAAGAAGATTAATTGGAGTATGTGTTGAGCATTTTATGCGATTTCTGATTTCGTCCGACGTCATTTGATAATAATAATTTATATTTAAGCACTCTTTGTAAGGTCTACAATATTATTTGGATCTAACTTATTCAAAATATTGCATTATACATAAAGAAATATCCGTATAATGTGCTAATGAAGATTATTTGTAGCTTCCATAGAATATAATTCAGGTCCCAATTATTGAAAATATTGCTTTAAACATGAAGAAATATGCATATAATGTGCAAATAAAGATTTTCTAGAGCTTCAGTTGAGCATTTTATGTGATTCTTAATTCATCCATAGTCGATTGATCACAATAATCTATATTTAAGCTCTTTATACGGTCTAGAATATAATTAATATCCTAATTATTCAAAATATTAGGTTATACATAAAAAAAATGCATATAATGTGCGAAAGAAGATTAATTGCAGCATGTGTTGAGTATTTTATGTGATTCCTAATTCGTTCGACGTAATTTGATAATAATAATCCATATTTAAATACTTTCTAAGGTTCAGAATATTATTTTGATCTAAATTATTCAAAATATTATATTATACATAAACAAATATGCGTATAACGTTGTAATCATGCTTATCAGCAGCTTCCGTTGAGAATTTAAACGATTCTTGGTTCCTTTGGCTTCAATTGGACACAATAATCTATATTTAAGATCTTGATATGGACCAGAATATATTTCAGGTCCTACTTATTAAAAATATTGCTTTAAACATGAAGAAATATGCAAATGGAGCTTTTCTGGAGCTTCAGTTGAGCATTTTATGTGATTCTTAATTCATCTGATGTCATTTTATCACAATAGATATTTGAGCTCTTTATATTGTCAAAAATATAACTCATATTCGGTATTCAAAATATCGCGTCATACATAAAGAAATATTCATAATTTTTTTGCGAAAGAACATTAATTGGAATATGTGTAGTATTTTATGCGATTCCTGATTCGTACGATGTAATTTGATAACAATAATATAAATTCAAGCACTTTATATATGCTCTAGAATATTATTTGGATCTAAATTATTCAAAATATTGCATTATACATAAAGAAATATGCTTATAATATTCTAATCATGCATATTTGCAGCTTCCCTTGAGAATTTTAAATGATTCTTGATTCCTTTGACTTCAATTGATAAAAATAAATTATATTTAAGCTCTTGATATGGCCCAGAATATATTTCAGGTCCTACTTATTTAAAATATTTCTTTAAACATGAAAACATATGCTTATAATGTGCAACTGGAGCTTTTCTAGGCTTCAGTTGTGCATTTTATGTGATTCTTAATTCATCTGACGCCATTTGATCACAATAATCTACATTTGAGATCTTTATATGGATGGTCTAAAATATAACTCATATGCTACTTATTCAAAATATTGCATCATACATAAAGAAATATTCATATAATGTTCGAAAGAACATTAATTGGAACATGTGTTGAGTATTTTATGCCATTCCTGATTCGTTCAACGTAATTTGATAACAATAATCTAAATTCAACCACTTTATATGGTATATAATATTATTTGGAAATAACTTATTCAAAATATTGCGTTATACATATGCGTATAATGTGCTAATGAAACTTATTTGGATCTTCCGATGAAAATTTTAAATGATTCTTGATTTATTTGACGTCAACTTATCTCAATAATCTATATTTAATCTTTTGATATGGCCCATGATATAATTCAGGTCATACTCATTCAAAATATTGCATTAAACATGCAGAATTATGCATATAATGTGCAAATAGAGCTTTTCTGGAGCTTCAATTGAGCATTTTATGTGATTCTTGATTTATCCGACGTCATTTGATCACAATAATATATATTTATGCTCTTTATATGGTCTAAAATATAATTTATATTCTACATATTCAAAATATTGGGTCATACATAAAGATATATGCATAAAATGTGCAAAATAATATTAATTGGAGCATGTGTTGAGCATTTTTTGCGATTCCAGATTCATCTGACGTCATTTGATAACAACTATCTATATTTAAACACTTTATGAGGCCTATAATTCATTTGGATCTAACTTATTTAAAATATTTCATTATACATAAAGAAATATACGTATAATGTGCTACTGATTGTTATTTGGAGCCTCAGTTGAGCATTTTAAACGATTCAAGATTCATTTGACATCAATTGATCACAAGAATCTATATTTAAGCTTTTGATAAGGCTCAGAATATAATTAAGGCTTAATTATTCAAAATATATACATTAGACATGAAGAACTATGAAAATAACGAGCAAAGGAAGCTTATTTGGAGCTTTAGTTTAGTATTTTATCCGATTTTTAATTCATCCGACGTCATTTCATCACAATAATCTATATTTAAGTTCCTTCTACGATGCAGTATATAAACCAGATCTAGTTCACTCAAATATTACGTTATACATAAAAAAAAATATTCATATAACGTGCAAATGAAGCTTATCTAAAGCATCAAATGAGTATTTTAAGATATTCATGACTTGTTAGACGTCATTTGATCACAATATTCTATATTTAAGCTCTTCATATGGTCAAGAATATAATTCAGAACTTACATATTTAAAACATTGTATTACACATTAAGAAATATGCAAATAAGGTGCAACTAAAACTTATTTGGGGCAACGGTTCGGCGTTTAAGGCAATTCATGATTCATTAGATGTCATTTGACCACAATAATCTATATTCGAACTATTTTTACGGTCTGTAATATAATTTTGATCTTACTTATTCAAAATATTGGTTATAAATAAAGAAAATTATATAATGTGAAAATAATGCTTATTTGAAACTTCAGTTCAGTATTTTCGGCTATACTTTATTCATTTGACATCAATTCTACATAGAAATCTATATTTAAGCTCCTTACATGGTCTAGAATTTAATCAGATCTTAATTAGTAAAAATATTGCGTATATGTAATGAAATATGCACATAATGCAGTAATAAAGCTTATTTGGAGCTTCAGTCGAGCATTTTAAGCGATTTAATCACAACAATCTATATTTAAGCTCTTAATATGGCACATAATATAATTAAGGTCCTGCTTATTCAAAATATTGCATTAAACATGAAGAAATATGCATATAATGTGCAAATGGAGCATTTCTGGAGTTTCAGTTGAGCATTTTTATCACAAAATCTATATTTACGCTCCTTATATGGTCTATAATATAATTATATGCATAAAATTATATATGCAAAAATTATATGCAAAAAAAGATTAATCGGAAAATGTGTTGAACATTTTTCGGGATTTCTGATTCTTTTGACGTGTTTGATAACAATAATCTTTATTTGAGTACTTTATAATGTCTAGAATATTATTTGGATCAAACTTATTCAAAATATTGCATTATACGTACAGAAATATGCGTATAACGTGCTAATGAAGCTTATTTGGAGCTTCAGTTGAGCATTTTAAATAATTTTTTATTCACTTGACATCAAATATTGCATTAAACAAGAAGAAATAGGCATATGACGTGCAAAGGAGGCTTATTTGGAGCATTAGTTGAGAATTGTATGTAATTCTTGAATCCGTTGTTATTTGATCACAATAATCTATGTTTTAAGTTCTTTGTATTATGGTGTGTATATAGTTCAGATCTAATTGACTCAAAATATTACATTATACATAAAGATAATATTAATATAGTGCATAGATGAAGCTTATTTATAGCATCGATTGAGTATTTTATGATATTCATGATTCTTTAGACGTCATTTCATGACAATAATCTATATTTAAGCTCTTTTTATGGTCTGGAATTCAGAGCTTACATATTCAAAATATTGTGTTACACATTAAGAAATATGCATATAAGGTGCATCTTAAACTTATTTGGAGCATTGATTCTGCGTTTAAAGTGATTCATGATTCATTAGATGTTATTTAATCAGAATAATCTATATTCGAGCTCTTTATCTGGTCTGCAATATAATTCAGATCTTACTTATTCAAAATATTGGGTATACAGAAATATTCATAGAATGTGAAGCTTATTTAAAACTTCAATTCAGTTTTAGAAGCTATACGTTATTAATTCGACGTCAATTTGTCACAATAATCTAAATTTAAGCTTCTTATATGGTCTAGAAAGAAATTCAGATCTAACTGAGTAAAAATATTGCGGTATATGTAATGAAATATGAATATAATGTGCTAAGGAATCTTAGTTGGAGCTTGAGTTGAGCATATAAAACGACTCTTGATTTATTTGACGTCAATTGATCACAATAATCTATAATTAAGCTCTTGATACGGCCCAGAATATAATTCAGTTCCTACTTATTCAAAATATTGCATTAAACATGAAGAAATATGCATATAATGTGAAAATGGAGTTTTTTTGGAGCTTCAGTTGAGCATTTTATGTGATTCTTATTTCATCTGACGTCATTTCATCACAATAATCCAAATTTAAGCTTTTTATATGGTCTAGAATATAATTCATATTCTACTTATTCAAAATATTGTGTCAGACAAAAAAAAAATATTCATATAATTTGCAAAAGAAGATTAATTGAAAAATGTGTTGAGAATTTTTTGCAATTCCTGATTCGTCTGACGTCATTTGATGACAATAATCTAACTTATAAGGTCTAGAATATTATTTGGATCAAACTTATTCAAAATATTGTATTTTCCATAAAAAAAGGCGTATAATGTGTTAATGAAGCTTATTTGGAGATTCAATTGAGCATTTTAAACGATTCATTATTCATTTGACGTTAATTGATCATAAGAATCTATATTTAAGCTCTTGGGCATTAAACATGCATAAATATGCATATAACTTGTAAAGGAAACTTATTTGGTGCATTAGTTGAGCATTTTATGCAATTCTTGGTTCATCTGACATTATTTGATCACAATAATCAATGTTTAAGCTTTTTATACAGTGTAGTATATAATTCAAATCTAATTTCCTCAAAATATTGTGTTATACATAAAAGTAGTCATATAATGCGTAAATTAAGCTTATTTATAACATCGATTGAGTTTTTTAAGATATTCATGACTCGTTAGACGTCATTTGAACTCAATAATATATATTTAAGCTCTTTATGTGGTATGGAATATAATTGATAACTTATAGATTCATAATATTGCATTACACATAAAGAAACATGCATATATATAAGATGCAGATGCAACAGAAACTTATTTGGAGCATCAGTTCTGCGTCTAAAGCGATTTTTGATTCATTCGACGTCATTTAATTATAATAATCTAAATTCGAGCTCTTTATCTGGTTTGTAATATAATTTAGATCTTACTTATTGGGTTATATATACGTAAATATTCATATAATATGAAACTAAAGCTTATTTAAAACTTTAGTTGAGTATTTCAAGCTATATTTTATTCATTAATCTATATTTAAGCTCCTTATATAGTCTAAAATGAATTTCATTCTACTTCAATTTTATCACAATAAAGCCTCAAATGAACTTCAAAAAATATTTTAGCTCTTATAAAGGAATTAAATACAGATAATTAATTGTTATCAAATGATGTCACACGAATCATGAATCGCAAAAAATGCTAAACACGTGTTCCAATTAATCTTCTTTTGCACATTATATTCATATTTCTTTATGTATGACACAATATTTTTAATAAGTAGAATATGAATTATATTCTCTATGTATGACACAATATTTTCAATATTTTTCATTTGATTATTGTGATCAAATGACATCGGATGAATCAAGAATCACATAAAATTCTCTACTGAAGTTCCAGAAAAGCTCCATTTGCACATTATATGCATATTTCATTACATATAACGCAATATTTATACTGACTAAGATTTGAATTTCATTCTACACGATATTAGGACCTTAAATGTATATTATTGTGACAAATTGACGTCGAGTTGATAAAGGATAACTTAAATACTCAACTAATGTTTTAAATAAGTTTTATTTCACATTATATGAATATTTATGTATAACACACCATTTTGAACATATAAATTCTGAATTATATTATAGGCTAAATGAAATATTGATTATTGTGATTAAATAACGTCAAATGAAATATGAATCGCTTTAAATGTAGAAATGAAGCTCCATATAAGTTTCAATTGCACCTTATATAAGACTAAATATGCAATGCAGAACTGAATCGCTTTAAAATACTCAATCTGTGATCTAAATAAGCTTCATTTACACACTATTTGAATATTTTTTATGTATAACTCGATATTTTGAGTAAATTAGAGTTAAAGTATGTAATACACGATATCGAAAGACGTCAGATTAATCAAGAATCACATAAAGTAATTAACTATAGCTCCAAATAAATTTTCTCTGCACGTTATATGCGTATTTCTTCATGTTTAATGTAATACTTTGAATAAGTAAGATGTGTATTATATTCTAAGTCATATCAAAATTTAAATGTGGATTATATTCTAAGTCATATCAAAATTTAAATGTGGATCGTTGTAATCAATTGACATCAAATGAAACAAGAATCGTTTGAAATTCTCAACGGAAACTCCAAATAAGCTTCATTATCACATTATACGCATATTTATTTATTCATAATGCAATATATTGAATGAGTTACTAAGTAACATACTAAACCTTTTAAGGTTAAATATAGATTGTTAGCAAACTGCATCAAACGAATCAGAAATCACAAAAAATGATCAACACATGTTCCAATTAATCTTATGCATATTTGTTTGTGTGTGACACAATATTTATTCAATTTTGAATATAGATTATTTTGATCAAATGGCGTCGGATGAATCAAGAATCGCATGAAATGCTCAACTGAAACTCCAAAAAAACTCCATTCACACATTATATGTATATTTCTTCAAGTTTAATGCAATATTTTGAATAAGTAGAACCTGAATTATATTCTAGGCCATATCAAGAGCTTTAATATAGATTATTGTGATCAATTGACGTCAAATTAATCAAAAATCGTTTAAAATGCTCAATTGAAGCTCCAAATAAGTTTCATTAGCACATTATATGCATATTTCATTACATATAAGACAATATTTTTACTAAGTAAGATCTGAATTTCATTCTAGACCATATAAGGAGCGTAAATATAGATTATTGTGATGAACTGATGTCGAATGTATAAAGTATAACTTAAGTACTCAACTGAAGTTTTAAATAAGCTTTATTTTCACATCATATGAATATTTCTTTATGTATAACCGAATATTTTGAATTAGCAAGATCTGAATCATATTTCAAACCATATAAAGAGCTCAAATATAAATTATTGTGATTAAATGATGTCTAATGAATCTTGAATCACTTTAAATGCGGAACTGATGCTTCAAATAAATTTCAGTTGCATTTTATATGTATATTTCTTTATGTGTATCACAATATTTTGAAAATGTAGGTTCTAAATTATATTGCATACCATAATAAGAACCAAATAAAAAAACAACCTCATGTATCTTACTTACTTAATTTTCCAAACGTTGTTCAATAGATTTATATGTTGGGTTTTATTCAGAGGTACATTAAAGTTGTGCAAGTGCAATTTATTCTTAGACATAGTCAGGTTCTTTATAAATAAGAATTTATTCTCCTTGAGTTTATCTGTCGAATAGAAAAACAATGAATTTTGAAATACTTTTAAGTTGACTAAGGACACTACCAGAGAAAATCAAATTAATTATAGAAATGAAATTAGCTGCGCAAACTAAGAAATTTGAATGAACTAAAACAATTCAAAGTATTAAAGTTTCATACCACTAAATTATTTACACTTTTTAATAATTGGCAGAAAATTTCACAAGAAGGAACCCAAATATACAAAAGTACCTATAAAAAAGACATGAAAGAATTAAAATATAGAAAATACAGAGTGACGATGAACAATTGCTAGTAGTTGAGTGTCATGAAAGATATAAAATATAGAAAATACAGAGTGACGATGAACAATTGCTAGTAGTTGAGTTTCATGAAAGAAATTAAGTAACAAGCGCCGCTCAATTAATTGCACTGCAAATCTTTCTTATTTGTCCAGATGAACCTATCAGTGGGTTGATGTCTCCCATCTTAACCATGGCAGCAGCAAAGTCGGCATAAAAGGAGGATGAGTCCCTTCTATAGCCTTCTACGATGCCATCAGTTTTTCCGCCATTGAACAACACTTGATCGGAGTGCAAAAGCCCCCTTTTCTCCATCAAAATTTTGAAGTACTTATTGTCTAATGTGTTTGGTGTAACAGGGTCAAGCGGTGCCAAATTTGCATTCCCGACATTGTTGTTGAAAGGGCAACTCCGTCTCCTGTGGATAGCAAAGCCCGGATCAATGTTTGTCTCATTGTATATGCGACCCCTGAATGTCACACATCGAGCCTGACCAATTGTGTGTGCTCCTGAAAGAAGACGAATCTGGCTTTGTTAGTTGAAACTTGAAAGAGAAATAAAGAGAAACATTGATGTTCTGTCAATAAACAATTTCTGTTTTCTTCGATCTGATAAGTGATGTTTCAACTCATAAACATACCTGAAAGAACAACCATTTCCTCAGCGTTGAGCCCCTTTTTATCAAATTTGCGAATGAGAACATCGAGATCATCTGAGGCAAGGGGCAAATCAGCGGTAGCCAAATCAAAACTTGCGGTGGTCGAGTCCCGCCTCCCCAACTTTACTGTCCATGTTGGCCCATCGACATACTCGGAAGAGTCTCTAGCTGCAAGTGTAAGTATATCCGCACATGAGACAACACCCGGGCAAATTGCCTCCACTGCCTTCTTAGCAGCATCAATGATTTTCATTCCTCTTATTGAGTTGTTGTTCTGACGAGCTGTCTGCTCGCCTGTGAACCACGGGGTGTCTTTTAATAGCACCGATCCATCACATCCCTTGTTATATATTTAAACTAAGAATTTTAGTTCCTTTAAATTTGAATCCGATAATATTAATTATAAATTTATTATGTTATTATAAGTATTACAATGTTAAACACGCACTACTTTTACTCATTTTAAATTTCAGTACTAAGGGAATTGATGAAGTCATTGAATTGCAAATGTGGTTGAGTCAATGGATGAAAATCGTAACGAATATGTATACATTGAATACCATAGTTATGTAGGTACCTGAACAAAGCAGTCATGGAAGTGAAGGCGAATAAGAGAAGCTGCCATTCGGCGTTCTTTTGCAATAGCATTTCGTACGGCAGTGCGAATGGTCGGAAGGGCTTGTGGACATGTATAGTCATAGTAGTTTGGAGTCAGGTAAGATGCTTGACCGTGATTTACACAGAACAATGCAAAGAACATTGCAATGGCTACCCATGCAATTTTAGAAGAAAGGGCCATTGTTATGAAAGGACACGTGATGACTCAATAATTTGTAACTATAAGCTAATTGCGAGTTGATCAGTGCGTGTCGATGTTGTACTTTGATAGAAGCTATTCAAAGTTTACTGTGTTTGTTTTGTGATGAGTTGTGGCGTGCATGTGTGTATTTATGGGGTTCCTTTTTAGAAAGGTCTTTGAGAAGAATGCTTCATTTTCTTATTGGAACAGTACTAGCAGGAAATAATTAATATTTTTTCAAAGAAAGAATAGGTCAGCCTCCCACCATTTCATAATGAATACTTTCATCAACTGTGCCTTACATTGGTCAGATTAAGATATGCACCAGTACAACTCTTTCTAATAGCCGCTTCGATTACTTCTTTCCAAGTCAAAAATTTTGGCTTCTTGATTAATCAATTAGATATACTGGGCCACTGGGGCACTTAAACCAATTAAAGGACCATGAAAAATGATTTATAGAATTAGAATTCTATGGTCTGCGTCACATGCGTTGCTAATGACTCGGTTCGCGCGCGTTTGTTAGTATCTATCCGGGAAAAGTAAGGATAAAATATATAAATAAATAATTGAATTCTGTCCCGATGTACCGAATTTTTAGAAAGAAAATTATTAAAAATTGAATTCAGCTGTTTAATTAATTAAGAACAACATAAGGAATAAAAATGGTAGCATTTATATTTTTTTTTAGCAAATATTATATTCAAATTTCCTTTCTTATCTTAGATAAAAACATTTCCGAATATATACAAAAGATTATATATAGTTTGTTTGGGGATCAAAAATGCAAACCTTAAAAGATATAATTATCATTTTCTTTCCATAAAATGATTTTAATATTTTTAAGAGTAAACTTTATAATTAAGTTTTAATTATAAGATGGAATAAGTTGCATTTCCATGATGATTAAGTGCGATAAAATTAATCTACATGTACTTCCATAATATATCCTACAATTTTTTGTTAGTCAAATTTAGTGCTACTGATTTCCATTCTTCTGACGCTTTGGTAAACAAATCAATAACTAGATTTAATGTTATTGATAAATTATATAGAAAATGAACTTTGAAACGAAAGATTCCAACAAGAACTTGTGCAGTGAGATAACAAGAATTTTTTTTGTTTTTAATAATTGCTAGCCTTCTGAAGCCACATGAAAAATACCTGCATGCAATGTATATTGCTGATGTAAAGTAGTAATTAGCGAAATCCAACGCCGATTTCAAAGTCTTGTCGTAATCATTTCTTTTGGATGAATTACGGATAGAAAAAAAAGGAGATGTGTTAATTACTTTTCGGAAGTACAGGTGCGAGAAAATGCCCAACATTACTGTTTCCGCAATAGCTGACATTTTTTTTGTCTGACTTTTTAACGAGCAATTTCTTAGAAATAAACTCCAAGTATATTTATTTTGACATGCACTGTATTTGAACTTCTCTTCGACTGATTCGTATACTAAAATTATTTTGAATTGCAAATACTAGTACTACACTCATTTACGCAGAAGTTCTTGACAGGACAGCTGATTCATTATTCATACAATTAATGAAAAAAAAAAATGGACAGTTGATTCCAATTTTGGTGCTCAAATATAAGGAAATCATTTTTCAAATAAACATGTGAGAGATTCATATGCCCATTCTTTATTTGGAATAACCTTGGCCTACAAAGATTTTTTTCAATTTACATTTTTTTTAATCTTTTTTTGTAAATGGAAGAGCTCCGACCCTCCTTTGGATAATTGTTCTTTAGTTTATGACTTTCTTGCGTGTTCATGATGTATTATTATATCAATTAAAGGATCTTGAAAAATTATTTACATGTGAAATTTAATAGTTTGCGTCACGTGTTCAACGTCTGGCTGGCAAGTGGCAACTCTGTTTGGGTTGGTCACTGGTCAGACGAAACGTTATCCATCCTGGAAAAGGTTCAAAGATAGATAGAAATAAAAAAAAAAAAGAAAATTGAAAATATACTGTATGCCTCACAATCTTGTAAATTATCTTACATGTAATATGTGCTTAATAAATACTAAAGATTATACATACTCTTTATTTACTTGGAGATCAATTATTCATAACTTAAATATATATTGTGCATATGTTTGCCATCAATTATTTTAATATTTTTAAAAGTAAACTTTTTAATTAATAATGTATACCCATCAGATGAAATCAATATGCACGGATCGTTTAAATTTCTCAATTTAATTTTTGAATATCCCTACTTTTACAATGGACTCATTCAAGGGTCTATCCAATCTTATATCAAAGGTGTATCCAACATTTTTATATAGGATCTGGAGCATTAATTTTTATAATTTAATTTGATATATTGTATAAATGTTAATATCAAATAAAAAGCTAATTTTTTTTATTTAGATTGAAAAAATAATAGTAATTATTTTATTAATAAAATGGTCTGCAAGTTTGGTTGCTTCTTCATTTTGATATCTTAACTGAATTTTTATTTTAACTTTCTTATTACAACGAAAGAAGAAGAAATAAACAATTTAATATTAAGTTCAACTGATATTGTGCACACTCAGGTTGAGATATCAATTATGTTATTCTCTTATTTGTCCACATATTGGAAATATATATATATATATATATATATATATATAGAGGATGGATATAGAACACTGATGTGTACGGATCGTCCCCGTACACATGAGTCGTTTTTTGAGATTCAAAATTTAAACGACCGATCCGAACCGTTCAAGTTGTTCTCCATATTGAAAAACCCTCGGAGACCAAATTTTACATTTTTTGGAATTTTTTTACTATATATTATGATATTTTCAAAAAACACTACAATTGGAGTATTTCAGGCCCTCCAATTTGAAAATATCATAATATATAGTAAAAAAATTCGAAAAAATGTAAAATTTGGTCTCCGAGGGTTTTTCAATATGGAGAACAACTTGAACGGTTCGGATCGGCCGTTTGAATTTTGGATCTCGAAAAACGACTCATGTGTACGGGAACGATCCGTACACATCAGTGTATTTTATCCATTCACTATATATATATATATATATATATATATTTTGAAGGTAGGTAGACAATAGTCTTCCTACAAATTCATTGAACGAGAAAAATTTGGTACAAGTAAAATAAAGATAAAGAAGAGAAAAAGAAAAACGGAAAACTCACAGGGAAGAACACACTTTACAGACCTATATCGCCTATATACAACTTGACTTGAACAACCTATTAGTACTAGCACTAACAGTAAGAGATCTGAGATATGCAGTCTCGAAAAAGAAAATAGAAAACTACTGGCTTGTTCACCATTAGAGAGAATGAACACCAGCAGATGAGAGAGGACAGTCTGAACCATCCATTAGTAAAATCCATAATTGCTATTTTGCTAATTCGTGTTGCTCTAATTTTTTATAAAATATGATGTCTAAACTAACTTGAATCCTTTTGTGAGTTGCATTTTCGAGATGAGTGATTACGACAGAGCCATTATTAATGTATTTCCATAATGTATGATGCATTTTTTTTTCCTTCAGTCAAATGTAGTGACTGATTTTCTTTGTTATTTCGCGCTGATTTGGTGAAGAGAAAAATCAATTAAGATTTGATTAAATAAAATATTATAAAGATAATGAAATAAATGGATGAATTCTATAAAAAATTATGCTGATATTTTCCGACTTTTCAATGGGTAATTTCTTAGAAATAAACTCCAATTATCGGGGTCTTTTTTTTTTTTTGGTCCTCGGTGAGTATTTCCTCGCCACTCTTCAATTTATAGCAGAAAAGCAATGTTTTTGTATTCTCATCGACTAATAGGTAGACTGATAAATATTTTAAATTGCGAGTGTTACACTTATTTACACATAACAGTACAGTTGATTCATTCAACAAAAAGATGAATGAAAAAAATAAAGGACAGTCGGTTCCACTTATGCTACATAGATTCAGATAAAAAGCCGAGTATTTTCAAACAAACACGGAGGACAGCAATTTTAAACGCGCTTTCAAATTATCTGATTTTTTTTTATTTGTACTGACTGCTGTTATATTACTTGCTAATGTAGAAAATTCATAAGTTCGGTAAAATTCATGATTAGATAATTATGAAAAGCAAACTTTGAATATCCATTAGCTACGTTATCTCGTTCAAGCCTGGAATCCTGGAATTTTCTTTTTTTTTTTTTTTTTTTTTTTTCCTGCAAGCTAGCTGAAGCTGTATAAAAAAATACCAGCAATGTATATTGCTGATGTATAGCAATTAGCAAAATCCAACACCAATTTCTGAGTTTCTCGTAATTAATCACTTCTTTTTGATGAATTATGGATAGAAATAATCAACAAGTGCTTATTACTTGTCTGACTTCTTTTGTCAGGTACAAGAAAAGGTCCAATACCTTACTATATCCTCAATTGCTGACTTTTTTTTGTCTGACTTTATAACAAACAATTTCTTAGAAATAAACTCCAGGTATCATATATGGACATGCATTTTTTGAACTTCTCTCTTCCACTGATTCTTAGACTAAACGCATTTGAAATGCAAGTACTGCACTCTTTTGCACATAACAGGACTGCTGATTCATTCAAACAGTTTATGAATAAATAAATAAATAAATAATGGATAGTTGATTCTACTTTTGCTGCTTAAATTGAAGTTGAAAAGGGGGGATTTTCAAATAACACGTCGCGATTCATATGGTTATTTGTAATAATCTCGGCCTAAAAAGGTTTTTTTATTTTTAATATATTTGTTTTTCTTTTTTGTTCAATGGAAGTGCTCCGGCTCTCCTTCATCATAACTTACATTTGGTCTGACCTTTGATCCTGGAACAATCTGCCACGCGGAGAATATTGTCTTGAACATTATGCACAAAGTTTCTAATTTAATATTTCTTAAATTAAGATGTTCTAATTCAATAGTTAAATTAAGGATTACTGGATACCCAAGCAAAAAACAATTAAACACTCTCGGAGAAAATTTCTAAACAGGCTCAGTTTTTTTCTGTGCGCAGAGATTTCCATTAGCAAACTTTAGCCTGCTATTGTATGGCATCTGGTTTATAAATCTATGCATGAGGGATTTATTCATTGCATATAGTACCTTAAATGACTTCTCAAATGTCAATAATATCTGCCTTCCCTTATCAACATTCTTCATCTTCAAATTTTCTGATTTATATATTGAACTGCATAATGTGATTTTGCTAGGGTACAAATTTATGATTTGCAGAATTTTTCATAATTTTATGTAGTTACGAAAAGCAAAGTTTGATTAATTCATTTAGTTAGGCTATCTCCGTCAAGCCTGGAAAGCTGGAAACTTCTTGTGTTTCCTATTCCACGCTTCAAAACACAAAAAAAAAAAAAGAGCACTAATATTTTGAACCATGTGACAACACGGTGCTTGAATTTCAAAAACATGCAACCGATTGTTCTGATTAAACCATTCAGTACAATTAAAATAAGTTTATATAAATGAGAAAGCAAATCTGATAGGATGCAGACATGCAGTTATGAGTTGAAACACCAGGTATACTTAAAGATCAGAAGCCTAGCTGGTACTCAACCTAAATGGAGGGGAGCTTAGGGGAGGTAAGGTGAGACCCAGCTGACCGAACCTGCCCATAGAGTTAACCCTGCTCCAGAACAGAGGTAAGGCTGAGTAAGAAGGGGACGAGGCTGAGTAAACACAGACATAAATTTGAGAAGAGTTAATCCCCGATTTTGGGTGAGCCTCATCTCCTCTAATCTTCCCCCATCTTGTCTCCCCTTCGCTCAGCTGTACTGGAGTACAGCCTTTTTTTTTTAAGGTTGGTTTGAAACCAACGATTTTGGAATAAGAAATTTGAAAATAAATGTTCTATCCATGTATCGAAACTGGAGCACAGCCTTACTAGCATGCCAAATCCAGTTTGAATTATCACCAATTTAAAAAAGGAACCTTTATCTCGCCACCTAGCCTTCAAAAAAAAAAGAACCTTTAAGCTGGTGCAAAGGGCCGGTAAGCTAGCTGCTTCACAGTAAGTTGATCATATGGCTTATGGATTGGTGATTTCCAAAATTAAAGTTAGTTTAAGTTTCTGATATTATGAGCCGGTTAAAAACATTGGAGAAGTATTGGACTAGCTAAAGAGACCAGTTAATTATGCTAATCACCTAGGCTCTGTTTGGATCCAAGGAATAGTAGCCTATTCGTGATTAAAAGCCTATTCATGATTAAAAAGTGTTCCAAACAGATTCAGATTAAATGTTTATTCGGAAACATGGCCAAATTAGTTAATCCAGCCAATAGTTAGAATAAGAAGTAGTGAATAAAATTTCCGAAGAAAAAGGTCATTATCACATTTACTCTGGTCACCGTCCAATCCAAACAAAAAAACATATTCGGAGAATAAACTTAATCTTAGCAATTTAGGATTAACATTTTTAATCCAGAAAAAACTAATCCTAGCCCTATTCTTATATGATCCAAACATAGCCCTAAATTAGAATAAAAAAAAATACTTGGACTTTGATGACATATATGGGCGAATCATATGTTTACACCATTAAGGGATTCCTAGTGTGTTGTTAAACCAAAATTGAATTGAAATTAGAAAGGACTCAGGTTATGGTGATAGAGACCAATGACCATGCAGCATATCAGTATCTCGCAATTTTTACCTGGCTTGGGAGCTGACAAACCCCTCAAATTTAACTTAACATCAGACAGAAACTGACTGTTTTACTATATGCTTAATATGATACTCTTTCTGCTTAATATATTTTATAGGAAATTTTGCTGAAAACTTCTAAATATTCACAATAAAAGTGTATGACATTTTAAAATATTCAGAATAAAAAGTTTCCAATTTATATAGGATAGATTGTCCGTAAAGAAAAGTAAAACAGAGTTAAAAATTTTAGCTCAAATTTTACTTAACATCAGACAGAAACTGACTGTTTTACTATATGCTGAATATGATATTCTTTCTGCTTAATACATTTTATAGGAGATTTTGCGGAAAACTTACAAATATTCACAATAAAAGTGTATGAGATTTTTAAAATATTCACAATAAGAAAAAAATTCCAATTTATATAGGATAGATTGTCCATAAAGAAAAGTAAAACAGAGTTAAAATTTTAGCTCGGAAGTATGTCCTGAGAGATCGTATCTTTTCTCCTTGAGTCAGGATATATTTAAGAATTATTCAATGTTATTTTACAGAGTTTTTTGTCGAATAGAAGAAACAATGAATCTTGAAATACTTTGAAGTTGCCTAACGGCACTAGCTGAGAAAATCAAATTAATTAAAGGAAATAATTAGCAGCACAAGCTAAGAACTTTGAATGAACCAAAACAATTCAATAAATTTTCATACCATTAAATTTATACACTTTTTATTAAATTAATACACTTTTTAATAAACCGGTAGAAATAAATTTTACAACAAGGAACAGAAATATACAAAAGTATCTATAAGCATCAAAGAATTAAAATATAGAAAATACAGAGGATGAACAATTGCAAGTAGTCGGGTGTCATGAAAGAAAGTAACAACTAAAAATTGTTGCTCAATTAATTGCACTGCAAATCTTTCTTATTTGTCCCGATGAACCTGTCAGTGGGTTGATGTCCCCCATCTTAACCATGGCAGCAGCAAAATCGGCAAAAAAGGAGGATGAGTCCCTTCTATAGCCTGCTACAATGTCATCAGTTTTACCGCCATTGAACAACACTTGATCGGAGTGCAACAGCCCCCTTTTCTCCATCAAATCTCTGTAGTACTTATTGTCAAATGTGTTTGGTGTAACAGGTTCAAGCGGTGCCAAATTTGCATTCCCCTCATTGTTGTTGAAAGGGCAACTACGTCTCCTGTGGATAGCAAAATCTGGATCGATATTTGTCTCATTGTATATGCGACCCCTGAATGTCACGCATTGTGCCTGACCAATAGTGTGTGCTCCTGAAATAAGATACATCCGGCTTTGTTATTGAAACTTGAAAGAGAAATAAAGAGAAACATTGATGTTCTCTCAATAAACTATTTCTATTTTTTTTTTCTCTATCTGATAAGTGATATTTCATACCTGAAAGAACAACCATTTCCTTAGCATTGAGCCCCTTTCTATAAAATTTGCTAATGAGTTCATCCAGATTTTCAAAAGCAAGGGGCAAATCAGCAGTAGCCAAATCAAAACTTGCAGTTGTCGAGTCCCGCCTACCCAACTTTACTGTCCATGTTGGCCCTTTGACATACTCGGAAGAATCTCTAGCTGCAAGTGTTAGTATATCCGCACATGAGACGACTCCCGGGCAAACTGCCTCCACTGCTTTCTTGGCAGCATCAATGATTTCCATTCCCCTTATAGAGTTGTTGTTCGCAAGAGCCGTCTGCTCGCCTGTGAACCGCGGGGTGTCTTTCAAAAGCACAGATCCATCACATCCCTAGTTTTAAATTCAAACTAAAAATGTTAGTTCCTGTAAATTTGAATCCGAATTAATATTATTCATATTATATGTTATGAGTATTAAAATTTTTTTTTAAGTATTAACAATAGCAATCAGAAATTTTATAAATGAGTCAAGTTATAACAGCGTAAAACATGCACTACTTTTACTCATTTTAGATTTCAGTGTTGAGGAAATTCATGAATTTCAAGTGAGGTTGTGTCGCTAGCTAGATAGAGTAACTAATATAAACTGAATATCATCGTCATGTGATTTACCTGAACAAAGCAGTCATGGAAGTGAAGGCGAATAAGAGAAGCTGCCATTCGGGGCTCTTTTGCAATAGCATTTCGTATGGCTGTGCGAATGATCGGAAGGGCTTGTAGACATGTATAGTCATAATAGTTTGGAGTCAGAGAAGATGCTTGACAATGATTTAAACAGAATAATGAAAAGAACATTGCAATGGCTACCCAACCAATTTTAGAAGGAAAGGCCATTGTTATGAAAGACACGTGATGACTCAATAATTTGTAATAAGAAGCAAATTGGGTGTTAATCAGTGGGTGTCGATGTTGTAGATAGAAGCTACTGAGGTTTGATCAGTGTGTTTTGGTGATAATGAGAAGAGGTGCCTCTTGGTGTATTTATGATGAGCCTTTGCTGAACAGGTCTTTGAGAAGAATGCTTCAATTTTTAATGGAACAGTACTGTCAAGAAATTTATTGAAGAATGAATAGGTCAAGCCTCCACTTTTTATTTAATTTAATAATTAATACTTCTATCAACACTGCTTAGCATTGGTCAGATTAAGATATGTACAACACTCTCTTGCAGCCGCTTCGATTATTATTCACCGAGTAAAAATAATTTCGCTTTCTTGATTAATTGATTTGATACACAGGGCAGTGGGCAGTTATACCAATTAAAGGATCATGAAAAATGATACATACTTAGTTACTATTCAATGGTCTGCGTCACATGAGCGCCCAGTTGATTATGACTCGGTTTAAGGGTAAAAAATAAATAAATGATTGAAAGATTTTTTTCTTGACACCTTTACAAGAATACTATTAAAAATTGATTTCAGCTGTATGATTAATTAAGAACTACATATATAAAAAATTAAATACGCTCGCCTTTTTATTTTTTTAAAGAAAAAAATTTAAGCATTTTCCTTTCCTCTCTTACATATATATAATCTTTTCTTAATATATATAAAGATTCTATATATTCCTTGCTATTTTCAGAAAAAATAGTTTGCATTATTTCCATAAAATGATTTTAACAGTCTTAAGAATAAACTTTTAATTAAATTAATTACAAGTAAGATGGCATACGTTGTAGTTTCATAATGTATGCTAGCTGCATTTTTTTTTTCTTCGTTACTCAAATTTAGTGACAGATTCGTGTTATTCCTTCGTGGCGATCAGAAACATCAATTAGATGTTATAGATCGAATATACAAACTTAACTTTAAAAACGAATGATTCCTACAAAAAGGTGTGCAGTGAAATGAGTTTGATAATTGCTAGCCTCCTGAGCCACATGAAAATACCAGCAGTGTATATATATTGCTGATGTAAAAAAGCAATTAGAAAAATCTAACACTGGTTTCAAAGTTTTGTCGCGATCACTTGTTTTGGATGAGTTGCGGATAGAAATAAATCGACGTGAACTCATTTTTTGTACGTACATGCACGAGAAACTGAGAAAGAAAGTGTCCAATACCGTACTATTCCTCAATAGCTGACTTTTTTTGTTTGACTTTACAACAAGCAATTTCTTACAAATAAACTACAAGTATCATTATTTTGACATGCATTAGGTTCATTTGAACTTTACATATAATAGGACAGGTGATTCATTCAAACAATTAATCAATAAATAAAATAATGGGCAGTTGATTCCTCGTTGCTCCTTTAAATTGAAGGTTAAAGGGTAGCATTTTTCCAATAAACACGTGGGCGATTCACATGCGCTTTCATTAGTTGGAATAATCTCGGCTTAGAAAGAATTTTGAATTTTACATTTTTTTTAATCTTTTTAGAAAATGGAAGAGCTCAGGCACTCCTTTATCATAAATTATATTTGGTGCGAACTTCGATCTTGCGACTATCTCCCTCACGGAGTATATTGCCCTACTAATTTTGCAAGTAATTATCAGGAATTCTGATATAATGCTTCTTAAATTAAGAAGTTCTAATTCACTACTTAAATTTAGGATGACTCAACAAAAAGAAAAAAAGGCTCAGTTTTTTCTATGTACCTTTGGCAAAGTTTAGGCTGGTCTTGTATCGGAATTAGTTCAAGATACTTCCTCCAGGCATTTATCTATTTTTCAAATTCTCCGACTTATTTTTTAAACTGCATAATGTGACATTGCTAGGGTTAAAATTCATTATTTGCGGAATTTTCATGATATTAAGTAATTAACAAAAAGTAAAGTTTGATTACTTTATTTAGTTAGGCTATCTCTTTCAAGCATAAACTTTTTTTTTTCTTTTTGTTTCTTTTTTTTTTTTTTTGAAGATACAAGCAAAAACTTCTTAGGGTGTGTTTGATTGCACAAGAAAATAGAATAAGAAAGAAAAAACACAACCAAACAAAAAATAAATATGAAAATAAATCTTTTCTCTCTCGACACGACGATACAAGAAATAAGCTTCTTATTTCCATTTTTTTTTTTTTGGGAGCCACCAAACACACCTCTAATGTTTCTTATCCCAAGCTGTAAAGAAAAGTAGCACAGAATATTTCGAACCATGTGACAATACGGTACTTGAATTTCTTGTTCTGATTAAACCGTTCAGCACATGCAATTGAATAAGTTTAAATGGAGAAGCAAATCCGAACGGATACATTTAGTCTGCATGCATGGTAGATTTTGGGTATATCTTAGAAAAGAGTGTCAATATTAGTTCCAACACCATACTTAAAGATCAGCAGCATGCCAAATCCGATATGAATTACCGCCCGATTTGAAGAGGGGCCTTTAAACTGGTGCAAGAGGCCCAGCTGGTACACGTACAAGTATAAAGTGATCATATGGCTTATAGTTTAACTTTGCGATCTGGACCTGTTAAGAGCATTGGAATCGAAAGTATCGGACGATTTAAGGAGACCCGTTAATTATACCAATCGCCTGCGTTAGTGAAAAATACTTCGGCCTGACGGCTAATTTGGCAAATCGTTTGTAAGTGTTGTTACGACCAAGCTTGAATTAGAATTAGAGCATTAAGGTTATGGTAATAAAGACCAATGACCATGCATATCAGTATCTAGCAATTTTCACCTGGCTTGGGAGTTGATAAACCCGTTATGCTCAACCAAATATCAGAAGAATCAAACCTTTAGCTAAACTGAACATGGCACTCTTTCAGCATAATGTTCCATAAGAATTTAGCCAACAATTAACAAACGTGAATAAGTAACTTTCAAGGTACAATATTTGCCATTGGGAGCTAAATTTTCTGATAGCTCACATACGAGAATATACAGGTCTCATATTCCTTACTTCTTTAGATGACTTCTCCCATTTGGGCACCAAATGGAAGAATTTTGTGTACTGGTTCATGTTTGACATTGGTTTATGATTGGATAATAATGATTGAATTTATATCAACAACACAAGAAAATTAAACAAACAACAGTTCAAATGTACTTCAATCAACCCGACAATACCAACAACTGGTAGTCACAATTAACAGTTCGGCAATACCATAAACCTTTATTGTCATAAATATTGATCACCCATAGTAAAAAAACATTAACACTTTATTGCTGAATCACATCCTAGAAATCTGGAGAGGAACCATTAGTTCAGTGAGATCCTCTCTCATAACAATCTTCAACAAGTCAGAAATACCATGCTGAATAGAAAGCCGCTTTCTGCAATCTTCAGCAGCAGCAATGCCAGATGAGTAGGCCCCGTGCACAGAACCTGAGTGATCCATACAAGCTGCCTCTCCAGCAAAATATAAATTCTCCACCGGTGCACAAAATCTCTCGTATAAATCAGCAGGTTTCCCAACCAAGTCGCATGAATATGCCCCCAGCGAGTCTGGGTCAGTACCCCAGTGCGAGACCAAATATTGCACCTGAAAATCTAGAAGTTTAATCCTAGGTTTTTGCCTTTAAATGATTTCATCAATATGAAACACTGCAAATATTATATATAATTCCGAAAAAATGATGTTAATTTCCGGTGCTAATGGTTTCTACTTAACACTGTTTCTACAATTAATCAGACAGGTGATTTGCATTAATGCCAAGCTGCCTTTTTGTTAATTTCAATATAAATCATTTCAAAAATAAAATAAAATTGGAATACTCACCGGTTGAGGGGCATCAGGAAGCATCTTCCTGAGCTGACACATAACCAAATCAACTACTTCCTCGTCCGACAATTTTTCAATATCATAAGCAAATCTGCCAGCAGTCATATAAACCAAAACTGGATTCCCAGTCGCCTTGTGAAGATTTAGAAAATAACCACATGAGTATGAGGTCTGTGCAACCATGCCCAAAACCTCTACATTTGGCCAAAAGACCCTATCGAACCTGAGTGCTACTTTGTTTTCAATTCCAACCCCAAGGTCAGATATGGCTGATGCCTTCCACTCTGGCAGTTCAGGCTCGAATTTTATGAGATTTGCTTTGAGTACCCCTAGTGGGACGGTAATTATCGCTGAATCGGCAACAAAGTTAGTGCCATTATCAATTGTTACAATCACCTTGTTGTAGCGTTGTGTGATTTTGGAGACCCTGAAATAAAATTTAATTAGCCTATATTGCATCTGACAAATATGAGCAATAAATTCTTATGTTTCGAGATAATGCATGCCTGTGATTGAGACGAATATCCAGGCCTTCTGCAAGAGCCTTTATGACTGGGTAGTAACCTTGCACCATTAGACCATGTCCACCAGTAAGTACATGCTCCTGTATTTGTATCTATGTTAATGATTATATAAAGATTATTTCAAGTTGACATTTCTTATTGAAAACAAGAAAATCGTACCTGATCCCAATTTTTCAGAGAGATGGTATCAACATCAGCTGCAAACCACGCCTCCATTCGGCATACATACCACTGGAGCACTTCATACTCTAAACCTTCAAGCCTGTGTCAAATTAATGTGGAATTGCATGTCAAATTCCAGAACTAGTTTATGCAATTTGGTAGATTTTTAATTCTTAATATCCATACAATTTTGGAGTTGTGAAGTATATCCATGAAATTTAGCCTTCAATATTTTAAAAAAAAATTTAATAAAGAAAATGCTGTACCTTAGATGAGGATATTTGTTAAGAACAATGGAGATTGCTTCCAAAAGGCACATGTCATTCATATGCTCATCACGTACTTTTATAGTCTGTTATAGACAAAAGAAAATCACACTCCAAAACAAACGAATATATAAAGTTGCAAGGAATAAACTTTGAGAGAATCTATTTTCATACCTCTTTGAGAATTGTCTCAAATATTTCCCCAACTTTTATCACTACCTCCTGAGGAACTTGATGACCTTCTTTATCATATAGAGCATAGCTACAAACTCAAAAATTAAATAATTTTACAAAACTTGTCTTCCAACTCTCCAGAGTAATACACGATAGATTGAAAGAAGAGAACAAACAAATAGTACCTCTCGAGATCGTGATCGTACAGCACAGAATCATCACCGCTAGTGCGGTACAACTTTAGACCAAGGCACCTTATGAGCGGTGCGAGTGAGTTCTCATTGCACACTCCATGCAACCTGAATGAGTTGATAAAAATTACAAATATACACTAAAACCAAAATTACTTGCAGTAGATCACAAATAGCAGAACACAAGGGAAATGATACAAACCATGAAGCACCCATGTCAATTGGGCAGCCAAAGGAGTAGTCTGTGTTGACTCGGCCACCTATTCTATCTCTTGATTCCAACACAATGACCTGTATTTTTTTAATTAAAAAAAAAAAAATAAGAACCAAGAGATTCAACGAATGGAGGACCATTGGAAAGTTATAACCAACAACAAATATAAAAAAAATGAAAACTTCATTAGGAGCTGACCACCAATCAGATGAATAACCAACAACAAATATAAAAAATAATTACACAGTCATGTACATTACCTTTCTGGATGAATAACTTCGTCTGTTGAAATATCATTCTAACTAGCTACTATTGGTTCATAAGAACCAGACCAGACTGACCAGTCCGAATAGAGGAATTAACTATCCAACACTATGCCAATAGGTGCAGTAATTCCATTAGAAATGTTAATGAAACAACTAAAAATGATTGTCTTGTTTTTAACAAAGTTGTTCAATGTGCTCCACACATTGATAAATGAAAAAAAAAAAAAAAAATGGTTCTCTTATCAAATCTACATTCCATTCCCAAGTTTTTTTTTCCCTGTTGACCAAAAGAGCACAGTAATGAAGGGCAAAATTAGAACAGAGAAGTTCTTGGATTATTGTAAATAGATGCATATATTGGATTATATTTTATTCAATGTAACTATAAGGGACTGGTTGTACCATGAGTATTGTTTTCATATATTGATCAAGTAGATGAATTTCATCTGTTTGTAATTACAATATGATATAATTTGTTATATGCATATACTTTAACTAAAGTAAGTGGCCTGACCATTCACAGTTGTTCACTGGTCAAACAAGTTACCAAAAATAATCCTGTTCTGTTAACATCAGGTTTCATATAGGCTATTGTTTTTTGTTCATATTTATCCCTGTAAGAAAAGAGAGAATACCTTAAATGCAGCATTAGACAAAGAACGGGCAGCTGCAATCCCTGAAATTCCAGCACCAATCACTATTACAGAAGGGGGAGAAGGTTGTTGTCTTTCAATGAGTGAGAGAAAAGGACCTAATCACAAAGCAGAAAAAAAATTGACAAGAAAATTATTAGACAAGGTAAAAGAAAATGACTACAGTTTATTGTAGTCCAAAGATGTGTCAATTTCAACAAATAGTTTATCAAGATTAACACTAAAATTACTCAACTCTGTAAAGCTATTGCTGTATATCGCTTTCAAGTTTGGTTCTTCCTACTCCACTAGACCAAAACGTACAATAACATACTTTCTCTGTATTAAAACAACAATAGTGTAGCATCTGATAGGCACATCAACTATGTCACCCAAAAGTGTCTAAAAATAGATCCCAAGAATTTTTTATTGGAAACCCAAAATAGAAAAAAAGGTATCTAACTTCCACAATAAGATAATCACTCTTTTGTAATAAGATGCTGTTTTTCTTTCCAGATACAATCTAGATAATAAAGTTTACCAATTCATTATATGATCGTTATAAAATTTAAAGAACAAACACAAAATAGTGAAATAAGGTAACTAAAAATTAAAAGGAAAAAAAAATCTTATTAAAATCTAGTGGCAAGTAGGGACAGCTAGATTAATTATAAATATATATGAATAAGCCCCGCTAAAAAAATAAAATTTCCCATGAAGCCTCCAAATCAAAAGTACCAATTAAAACAAATGTTTGCCTCCATATTAATTCTCCACTGAGGTGACGAATAGCCCATAAAGAATTATAAATTAATTAGAAAGGTGACCCCTTTCTGCTATTTTGTGGAAGGGGGCTTGGCCTAATCGTTTGGACAAATAAAAAAAACGGCAATGATTGTATAAAGGGAAAATAACTTTAAGCTAATGCACTACATTGGAGTTCCCAGATTATTATTATTTGATGCTTTCAAGGGGCTTTATTAAAATTTTTACGCATCCTCCTAAAAAGAAGATTGAATATACACCAAAAAGTAAATATAAAATATTGATCCAAAAAAAGGGAAAACCGACTTCATACCTCCAACAGAAAAGCTGTTACGATCCATTACGTTCGCTTCGAGAATCGAGATCCAAGTAAACCAAAACCCAAATTAACCACCGAGAGAAACGAGTCCTAATCCGAGCGCTTAAAATTGTGCCAAATTGGAAGCCAAAATTAACTTAAAAAGACAATTACTCTCGCTAGATTTACGTATAGGAAGAGAAAGGTAGAACACGAAAATCAATAATCCGTCCATGAAGCGGCTCGCGTCAGAGCGGCGATGTAACCGATCAAACCAGCTCATACCCTAATTTGTTGAATATCCCGTTTCCCACCCCGCATAAAATTCGACAAATTTGCGTCGAACAATCGAAAAACGGACTTGAAATTGTAGTTGGGATTGAAGGAAGGAGATTTGAGTGTCTCTCCTGTAATTGCGTATCGGCATTATATAGGCGAGAGGAAGGAGAGGTGGGAGAGACGGAGACGAGTGTTTTTTGTCTTGACGATTTTGCCCTTTTCTTTCTTATTGGCGATTTTGCCCTTTCATCCTCCGAAGCGTCATCTGGCACTCTGGCTCCTTCTCGGCATTTTACAAATAAACCCTTCAAACTTATTGATAGAGGAAACTGACATCTACAGTTACAAAGAAATCGAGCAATGAATTCAGAAATGATAACTGCCATCGGCAGATTTACCATCGCGAGCCATCGCTGAACAAAAATATCTGTGTCTGTTACAAATGTTCAATTTAATAACAAAATGTGTTCATTTAATGATCACAAGTGTTCAGTTAAATGCATCAATTTATGGTTTAATATAAAATTGTGTGTCAGTTTTGAGAGAGGCACCCCAGGGGTATAGTCGGAAAAAATTTAATTTAAACCGGACCGGTTCATGACCCCTTCTAATTTTTTCATGTGTTTTGTGTCCGGTTCGTGACCCCTTCGCTCACCTATTAAAAAAACCGAAAAGTGGTACTGAACATTTATATCTAATAATCTGAATATTTGTATTACAACACTGAACATTTGTTCTTACTAAACTGAACATTTATACTTATCCAATAAACATTGTTGCTTATAGCATTAGTATTTTTTTTATTGCAACTAACTGAACATTTGTACTCACCCAACTGAACGTTTGTACTTTCTAAACTAAACATTTATACTTAATAAAATGAACATTTTTGCTTATAACACTTATATTTTTTATTGCAACTAACAGAACATTTATACTCAAAATAACGGAACATTTGTACTTATCTAATTGAACATTTAGGTATGAAATAAAATTGCGCTGGGTGAGAGACCATCGCGCCTCAGCGATGGCGCGCGATGGCAATTTGTGCCGATGGCACTAATCAATTTCCCAATGAATTAAATGAACTGTGGTTTATTCACATTTGTGAATAAGAAATGATGCATATATTAATTAATTAGCCCAAATAAATGTACATAAAATTCTTTAAAATATTTTTTTTAGAGAATTGTTATATTTGTCTGGTAGAAATTAATCCATCAACAACAGCCAGTGATATAATATATAATAGCATATATACTATTTTGGGTAGAACTAATAATATTTAGGCTGTAATAGATTTTTATACCAACCTATGCAAGGCTTTTTTAAGTTAGTATATATTGTTGTCAACTTGATTCTATACGACAAATGTACTTTGTACTATAGAGTTTCAATTCTTTCATGCTCTAAGCAATAAATTTTAAATCATTAACAAACCTAGTTTTATGTTTTACTCGTCTTAAATTTCCCTTATAGAAAAACGGCTTCTATTGAATCATTCAACTGTTTTATAGAAGTTTTTGTCATACTAGTGGGCTGCAACAGAACCAATTAATATTTGATATTTAAAAAAAAAAAAAAAGTAAAAAGGTGATATGTTTAGAGATCATACACTGACTTAAGTGCTATAAAGAATCGAGAGTTATTATTTTAATTTAAGAAATGAAGAAGTTTTAGATACTTTTTACGTACTTCCATTGCGCATTCACTTTTTACATTGTTAAGTTTTAAATTGTGATTTCGATAGCCTACGGGCGTTTCCAGTTTCAAAAAAAAAATGTGATTTCGATATTATTTTTTATAGATTCAACGTGTTTGATGTCAATTGCGGTATAAGACTCAACTAATAAACTTTCAAACGGCTAATCCGAACCACTCAATATGACCATCACTGTGAATTTTCTTAGAGAGTAAATTTTATATTTTTTTTAGAAAATTTGAACTATTTTTGGGATTTTTTGAAATTGGAGGGTCCGGAACTTATTAAATTGAGTATTTTATAAAAATTCAAAAAATATTTAAAAATAAAAATATAAAATTTTATCTCCAAAGAGATTTTATTACGAAGAATAAATTGAGCAATTCAAATTGACCATTGTAATATCGAAAATTAAGATCCGATCGTGTTTGACTTGCTCAAGTGTCAACTATATTTGACTCTAGCATCATTCTTATTTTTATATATATATAAGAACTGAAGAAGATGAAAAGTTTGATGTTATCTAGAAAAGATTCAATAAGTTACAAAATAAACGTCCGAAAATATAGACTTAGTTGTACCAAAATAAATACTTTACAATTCAAAGCAGGAAGGAAATAAGGATTCTTTCAAATGTTAATATAGGAGGAAAATATAACATACTAGTTGGTGGTTTATGTTTTTAAAATTAATTGAGAGTTGAGATTTAGACACTAAATATCTGAACAATACTGTCAAAAAAAAAAACTAAAAAAAAAAATGTTCGTAGTAGTGTTTTCAAAAAAATTAAAATGTTGAAATAAAGTGAAAGAGAGCTAGAAATAAACAGATCGTGTTTATATTCTTAAAATTAAGAGCATATATAAATATCATTGTTGGGAGAAGTATCAAATATCTATTTTTATACATATAAGATTTTTGAATTAATATTTTATCTATTTTAAACATAAAGTATTTTTTTATTTAGCCCCTGTTCGCAGGCATATTCAAGATTTTTATTGGTCAAGGAGCGCCGCTCAAGATTCAACAAAAATTCCACTTTTCCAGCTTGCTCATGGGCTTTTGGGGTAAATTATTGAACATCTGAAGGGCATACATGTCCAAAGAGTTTGATTCCCGAATCATCCCTTCAGAATAATAGCAACTGATCTTCCATATCCAAACCTTCAAATACAGTTGTGCAGCATTACCCTGACATCAAACTTGTCGTATAAATTCTTAAATTTGTGCCGACATGTCACAAAATTTGTACCTGATAATAATAATGAATAAAAAAATTAAATTTTCCTCATGTATTATATTATTAAGTGAAGTAATATAGATAAAAACTACTTACAATTGGCAAAATTTAGAAACTTAATACACTGATTTTACTAATCATTTTCATTTGGTGTATCAAGAGCGCGAATTTGATCTGCTAATGCTGCATTGCGGCAGCAAGTGAGAAAATTGTAGCTTTCTTCTTAGACAACACAGATGTGTACACATCTAAGAATCACAGACGATCGGCATATAGCCATATAGTAGGGTCCAGAGGACGCCCGTGCTATTGCGATATTTCTGAGGGTAGGTTATGATGTGCCATCATCTCCAGTCGCTAATTGTCGGATTGATTTTTCCTTATTAAAACAATAAAACTGAGACCTAACTTCTGATTTTACTGGAGAAAATCAGGATTCCACGACGTCGGTCCGGACGCTGAAACAAATCATGCAGAGAGAAAATCGCAAAAGTGCAACTGGAAATGTTATTTCTGGGGCCCTTTAATTTGTGGGCCCAATTTTATCAACTACTTTAGAGATTTAATATCAATCTCAATTATAACAGGGCCACCGCTGCAGGGATGAAAACGGATCGGATACGGAGCGGATGTTGGTCTTCTCATATTCGCATCCATATTTTTTTTCGGATACGGATACGAATACGGATGCGTTCGAATACAAATACGGTTCAGATATTAAGCAGAACGCGGATACGGTTAGGATATTATCGGATACGGAGTCGAATATGAATATATTTTGTCGGATACGGATTGCATTTTAATCTTTTTTATATATTTACAATAGCATTTAATGAAAATATAATGATATTCAATATACTCAGTGTCTATGTTAGTACGAATATGTATATCATCATGATTAGAGAAAAAAATAATTTAGTGTTGTTATCATATATAATTGTCTCAATAATAGAAAATAATAATTTTATGTTACTAGTCCAAATGAAAATATTATTGTAAGAGAATTTATCTAATAAAAGTTAAGTATTATCTAATTAAAAGTATTATCTAATATATAGAAGTAATTATATTAATCATCTTATGCCGTTAAAATACGGATAAACGGATTAATATCTATCGGATATGGATAATATCCATATTTTTTTGTCGGATACGGATACGGATCGGATCGGATAATGTCAAAATCATATCTGCATCCATATTTTTACGGCAGATACAGATACGAATACGACTATGTTCGGATACGGATACGGTTCGGATATTACGCGTATTTTTCGGATTCGGATACAAATCGTAGCGGATAAAATCCGGTTCATTTTCATCCCTACCACCGCACCGTCTTGTTTTTGGTCAATTTTGCCCACCACGCATGTCGGGAACTTTGACACTTAGTCACTGGTCCCTACCATAATTACTGGTCCCTACGCATGTCGGGACGTTTTAGATTTTTTTTCTTTAATAAATTGTTTGTTTGTTTGGGATTGACAACTGATGACAGATTAGAACCGTAGACGTTATTACCGCTGCTGAGCAAACTGTGAGATGAAAAGTAGCTGTCAATGTGCATACTTTTTGGTCTGAAATTGTAATTTTGGGATAAAATTGCCTTTTTAGCTTCAACAATGTGTCGATTAGGGCTTTCATATATTATTGTGATTAATTTTCCTAATATTGTTTGATTTTTGTCTGAATCAGCTATGTTGTTTATTATCGGATTTAGAAGGAATGAAGGATGTATAAAGATGATCTTTGACAAGATGGCCAGTGAATAAAATTCGGACGCAAAAAATAATGATGAATATCTTTGTAGACAGTAAAGAAGGACTTTTGGAAATTATAAAATATATATTATGAGTACCTTTAATTTATTTATTTACTGCATTTTCAATATACATATTAAAAAATTATTCGCCGAGTATAATTATTATGGAGAATTTATAAGATGGATAATATTAGGAAAATGGTGACTTTGTTGCTGTAGTGTTGAAATTGACAGCTCAAAGCAATTCGTGTTATAATTCTTTTTCATGTTTAACAAAATTTATTATTACTAGACATGGCAGTCGCAACTTCGCTACGTTATGTAAAATATAAAAATTTCTAATGTAACTTATAAAAAATCTATTGTAAAAAACTTGTCAAAATTTATAGACAAAAATTGTAAGTTCAAATTAGTAATTTTTTTTCCATAGAAAGTTGCTATATAAACTTGACACAAATTTTTTGTCCAAAAAAATCTTGCTAATATTAATGATGATACGACTATTTTTAATTGGTATGACTATTTTTAATTATTTTAAACAAACTATAAAAAAATAAAAAATTAGAAAAATGAAAACATAGAAAGTTGTTATATAAACTTGACATAAATTTTCTGTCCAAAAAAATCTTACTAATATTAATGATTGGTATGACTATTTTTAATTGGTACAATTATTTATAATTTATTTTAAACAAACTATAAAAAAATAATTAAAAAATGAAAAAAACAAATATTTCTGGCAGCTTCAAAAGCGGCCATCTCAGTTTAATTAATAAAATACTTTAGATTACATAAATGTAGGAGTGCAATACAAATGGTTAATTGCTCCGAATTATTCTAAAAAAATGCGGTTAATTAAAAAAAGTATTTTTTTTAATATTATTTTGTTTATAAGTTGATAACATAGGCACTGAAAGTTTCATATTAGATTTTACCAGAAGCCACGATAAATTACCTTTTGCATTTTTTTTTCCTTAATTTTCATTCTCATCTCTTTTTTTTTTTTTCTTTGAGGGCCATCCTCATCTAGTTTGACATGTCAATGTTAGATTTTTATCGTAGAATTAAGTTTTTATTTTTCTTGGCAACAATTCATAATAAAATAATTGCCGAATGACTCCAATGGCATCAAAGATTCATATGCAAGAATGCAACATTAAAGTTTAGTACGAGATACCACGCAATTGACATTCTCGTTGATCAATCAATGGGACCACTGCAATAGTCATTAACACTATTAGGAAAAAAAAACAAAAAATAAATAAAATGTTTAAAGCTCATTCACTAACACTCAATAGTCAAAATATTTCGAAGTCGATAAATCACAAGGGGTGTGTTTGGATGGGGTGGGATGGGGTGGGAATAAGGAATAAGCTTCTTATTCCTTATTCCGGTGCGAAATCAAATACCATGGGAATAAGGAATAGAGGTCTATTCCCGGCCCAATTCTAATTCTAACAAAATGTTGGAATTGGAATTAGGAATAAGGATTGACACGAGATTCTAAATTCGGCCCCCTATTCCTTATTCCTATTCTTATCCGGCCTATTCCCAAACACACCCAAGATAGATTAGTATGAAATAAAGAAAAAAAATGCGGAATTGCTTACCATCATCCTATAGGATTCTATCATTCTCATCATCCTAGCGACACGTTTAATGCTTTCTATTTTCGAAAAGAATATATCCAGCGTTCCCATCCCCATAAACGGAAAGTATTAAACGCGTCGCTCTTCTCATCCAGAATCTGCGCTCTTCTCCCCCCATCCCATCTTTCCTTTTATGTTCACATCTACGCTCTTCTCATCTCAACCCTCTTATGCTAAGTATTGTAGTTGGTTTAATATATTCCATAGCAATAGTGTTAGCTTCAATAGTTAATTTTATATTTTCAATAGTTAACTTAGTATTTTCAACAACAATAGTTTTAGCTTCAATAGTTAGTTTTATATCTTCAATAGTTAGCTTAGTAAATTCAATGGTAATAGTTTTAACTTCAATAGTTAGCTTAGTAACTTCAACAATTAGCTTTGAAGTTAATAGGCTAACTGTTGAAGTTGAAACTATTACTCTTGAAGTTAATAAGCTAACTATTGAAGTTACTGAGCTAACTGTTGAAGTTACTAGGCTAACTATTGAAGTTGAAACTATTACACTTGAAGTTACTAGGCTAACTATTAAAATTACTAGGCTAACTGTTGAAATTACTAGGCTAACTATTGAAGTTACTAAGCTAACTGTTGAAATTATTAGGCTAACTGTTGAAGTTGAAACTATTACTCTTGAAGTTACTAAGCTAACTATTGAAATTATTAAGCTAAATGTTGAAGATCAACAGTTAGCTTAGTATCTTCAACAAAAATAGTTTTAGATTCAACGGCTAGAGGATGACGCTGAGCAGAATGGAAAGGGCGCGAGTAAACAGGGAAAGCGCGAAGAAGGGGGGAAAGCGCGGACCAGAATGGAAAGGGCACTAGGAATCACTAGGATGATTCACGCGTTTTCTCCACGCGTTTTTCTGTTATTAATGAGCGGATGATGGGGATGATGGATCTAGCGGATGATCCTTATCAGGCCCGATAAAAATATGTGCCACAAAGAAAAAGAATGAACTAAAAATGAAAATAAAAATATGCTTTTATAAATTCAAAGAAATTACCTCAAAATTATCTTTGTCGAGTAGCGATCCACTGTGGAGGATTGTTATCGTTGCTATAAAAATAATAGTTCTAATAATCTAATATTTGATGCAGCATAGATTTAAGGAACTAAAACCACTATAGCTTGCTATTTAAAACATTAAACTTTTGACTATTGTTGGAATATTGAATTATATATGTGCGGCGTCTGCTTTTCTGCGATAGTGGAATATAATACATAGCATTATTACCGATTTAATACAAGCAGTAATTACCAACCTAATCCATTTAGCAGATGTGACAAATCACACAACTATACTCTTCATATAATTAATAGCCAGCAGAAGCTAGCTAGGGGTTTCACTCTCAATACTTCATCCTATTGGAGTTATTTTTTTCCCCGTCCACTGATTAATATACTAGATAAACTCGTCTTTTATAATTTTACTATAATTTTTCACACATTTAAAACGTATATTTAGCTATTGAGAGATGCATCCTTAATTATTGAATTTCATTTTGTTTTTATTTCCCTGATAACTACTTCATAAATTCATTTTGTAGGTCTTCCACATGGTGCATACTGAATTATTACATAAATCATAAATTGTCTATGTTAGTTTAGACACAACAATTAGAGCAGCAGCTCGATTTTGTTGAAATCAAAATGAAATTTAGAGTTTTTTTTTATAAGATAAGATAGGAGTCGAGCTTTGCAACTTATTTCAAAACTAAATACACAAAGAACCTCCTGTCGGATTTCGAACCCGTGAGTGAAAGTGTGTTACTCTTTGTCACTAGATTAAGAGCTGGTTCTCGAAATTAAGAATTGTTACTGTCTCAAACTTTAGCACTTAATTTTCAAATTCTTCAAAATAATACAAATGCACATCTTAATTATTGCACAATATATTATTTCTTAATTAAAGTTGTCCAAGAATAGTTCAGAGATATTCAAGAGACTGAAAACATTAAAAATAAGTAAAAAAAAAAAAAAAAAAAACGTGTATTTCCTTCTTCATCGTTTCATCATTTCGTTTCATTGCCCTCCTCATAAATTTGCCCCGTCTATAGTCCTTCTCCATCTTTACTGGCTCTATAAAAAAAAAAAAAAAAAAAAAAAAATGGCACGAGTGCAGCACCATTAGAGCACAAACAACAAGACATTTTTCCATTAGGTTAATTTTAACCAGCTGGAAGTCGCTAATAAATGGTAGTATAATCTACATGAGCATATGTTTCACCGATTTTTCCTTTTTATAGATATCAAATGCGTCGAACCTTACATGTATGAAATGAAATGGGTAAATGCGAATAGTCCACAAGTTAATATTGTTTACCGGACTTTTTCCGCAAAAAAATCTTTTGATAAAGAAAAAAATTTTAATCAGACCAATTTTCTTTAATACACATTTAGTAATTGCCCTGATCAATTTTTTTTTTTCAACATGAGATTTCATTTTCATTTCGTTAGAATTTTTTTTGATCAAAATGAATGGATTCGGTG